>OU342578.1:2527500-3777500 GCA_910589295.1 Noctua janthe
TGGTTCCGGTTCCAACAGGAACAACAGGTATGTAGGAAATTCTGAGGGGACGGCGCGTACGCAGTCCCCACTACCAAAAATTACGCATCCGAGTTATCCACATTAGGGATAATCGCAAGGGTCAACCTAACCGCAGTGCAATGGGAAGGCCTCGCCCTGGGGGAACCGCCTATTTGATCACGGTTTCCCCTATGCCAGGTAAGTATGAATTCTGTACAGTACCGCGCGAGGGTCGTTCAACGGCGGAGAATCTTAACACCGCGATTCAGAAACGTGACGTAAATGTTCAACGCCATCTATCGAGGCTACGGGAGCTATACTAACTAACTGGTTCGAGGAAACGTATACGTTTAAAAACGTATCATTATACCTGGTTGAAAATTTAAAAAATACAGCGAAAGAGTAAGAAAAACAGATACAGATATAAATACTAAACTTTACATCCATGTGTTATGTAGTACGTGAGGCTTCAAAAATACAACCGACTTACAAAAAACGCTAAACAAAATAATGAATGTCGAAACACACACAGTGAAGGATTGTTTCTGGAATGAATAATTATTAAATAATTTATTCCAACAAGAAGAACATGTATTTTAAATACAATGTTTACTATTGTAGTTAAAATACATGTTCTTCCATAGTATAAAGGGTGTGAATAAACCCCTTAACGCAGCCGTAAGGCACTTGTTCTGGGGTGTGTTGTCAAAATTCCTCCTCGTGTGCCTGATGGCTGCCGGTCCCTCTCGATACGTCTGGAGGGAATAGCAGCTGCTGGGCCGGTGCACCCTGGGCGTGGGCAGTATCCTTCCCCGAGGAATGGGAAGAGATTCTTATTCTTCGGGGAATGTTACTGTCCATGGCTAATATTCTGACATGGGAGGGGCCCATTGTGGGCCTAAGGGGCGTTGTTCCGCGTGACCCTCTAAAAGGCATAGGGCACAGCGGAGGAGCAAGGGCGGGCTCGGTGTGCACTAACCCTGCCTCCGAGCAGACCCTGTCCCCGTCGATATCGTAATCCCTCCGTCGAAGTGTCGTGGAACACGTCTCGCAGCTTCGATTGGGACCGAGGGTCTTGGCTTAACCGCCCGGATCACGAGGTAGAAAACCTCTATAAAAAGTTACCCCGAATCTCAAGCGGCGGCGCACCGCGAGGAGATGTATGACTGACGGGTTCCTATGGAAAATCAGTCGCTAGTGCGAACCACTGCCGGGCCTGGCTATGGCTTATCTGGGCACAGGGGGCACTGCCCAGATGGACTTTTTATTTCCCCCATTCTCGTGGGAACAGTATGGAAAATGACATTACCCAAAATACGGCCGATAACGGCGAAGGAAGGAAGGAGAGGGGTGCGGGGTCGGAGTCCGGCGCCGCATCCAGCGACGTGAGCGCGGGAGGCTCAGAGAGCTCCCGGCGCGGGAGGCCCGGGGCTGCTGCGGGGAACAGGGAGTTCCTGCGCAAGCGATCCAGGCCGGTAGGCGACCGAGAGTCGTCGTCAGAGGGGGAGCTGGCTTCGGCTCGCAAGATCCCCACCAGCAAGCGTGGCGGGATCCGCGGCAAGGGGAGAGGCCTCTCTGTCACCGAGAGGTCGGCGCGGCTTGCCGAGGAGGGGCGCCACCCGGGGGTGGCCGGTCACGGGGTGGATCGTTCGGGCCCCTCTGGTGACGAGGCGGTCGCAGACGGCGGCTCAGATGCGGAGCGTAAGGCCGAGTTTGCGAAGGAGGTGGAGGTGGCGCTGAGGGCTCTGTCTTACAAGCAGAAGCCCTCTACTAGACAAAGGGCCATACCTGCAGCGGCCGCCTCCATCATAGCGGCAGCGAAGGCCAGATATGCGGGGCCTCCACCAGACGAAGTTGCCAAACTGCGGGCGGAGGTCGCTCGCCTGACGGCTGCTACGGAGCTTCTCCAAGAGGAGAACAAGAAGCTTCGAGCAGACCTGGCCGGTCTGCGCGAGTCCGGCTCTCGCAAGGCGCCCCAAAATGGGGGCCAGCAGCGACCAAGTCAGCCCGTGCCGGTGGAGAACCAGGTTCTGAACCTAGTTCGGCAGGAGCTGGCTGCCTTTCAGGCGCGGTTCTCCGTTCTGGAGGGCATTGTCCTGCGCCCCCCCCTGGCGGCAAACAAGGCGGCCACATATGCGGCTGCTGCGGCCTCCGCACCGGGGCCGTCCAGCCAGCCCTCCGGCAGGGTTACGTCAGCCCCCGAAAAGCCGGCTCTGGCGAAACCAGCTCCGGTCGGGAGGGCAGCGGTCCTGAGGCAGAGCAAGGCGGTGGCCCAAAAAAAGGGCAAGGCGGCGTATGTACGAATTTAGAATCAATTTATTACTCTTCAATTATTATTTTTTACGGGTTTTAGTTACAAGAAATGCTTTTACTAAAAAAATCTCAAAAACTGAGAATATTTTCACTTTCAGCTGCTTCAAAAGACTTTAAAGATAATTGGTATTTTTTGTGCAGAATTACCAGCCGCCATCGCCGCCTCCCCCGCCCACTAAGCCTTCTGTGGCCGAGCCCGGGTGGCAGGTGGCCGGAGAAAGAGCGATGGAGCGAAGGGCGGCAAAAAAGGCCAGGAAGTGGGAGCGGAAGCGCCGGCAAAAGGAGCGGAGCGTCGCGGCTGGGCTCAGCGCCCCGAAAACCGCAGCTGTAGTGATAACACTACAGCCGGATGCGGAAAAGAGGGGCGTCACCTACCGCGACGTGCTCGCTAAAGCGAAGGCGACGGTGGATCTCAGAGAGCTCGGGATCGCCGGGGGCCTCCGGCTTAGAGTGACCGCAACAGGGGCTCGAGTGCTAGAGATCCCCGGCGAAACCCGTGGCTCGTCCGCTGACGCTCTGGCCGAAAAGCTCAGAGCGTCCCTAAATGCGGACGAGGCCCGAGTGTCCAGGCCCGTCAAATGCGCAGACCTGCGCATCCTGGGTCTGGACGACTCAGTGACCGAGGAGGAGGTGGTGGCCGCCGTCACCAGGACCTGCCGAGCAGGGTGTCCTGCCGAGCAGGTCAAGGCAGGCACCTTACGTCCGGATCTGTCGGGCATGCGAACCGTAACGGTAAGCTGCCCTGTGACGGCGGCGAAAGCCATAGTGGAGGGCCGAAGGCTCTTGGTGGGCTGGGTGTCAGCGCAGGTGAAGCTGCTGGAGCCCAGACCTCTGAGGTGCTTCCGCTGTCATGTAGGGCACCACGTGTCGGTCCGGTGCACCTCGGAGGTGGACCGCAGTGGCCTGTGCTTCCGCTGCGGCCAGCCCGGTCACATGGCCGCGGCCTGCTCTGCCGCACCGCACTGCGCCGCATGTGCGGCAGCTGGCAAGCCAGCCGATCACCGGGCAGGGAGCAAGGCCTGCGGTACACCCGCCAAGGCCAGCAGCAAGGGAAGGCCCTCCGCCACCACCGCCAAAACCCCCACCGTCGCCACCACCGCAGCCGCCGCCACTGTTACCGCCGCTGCCGTTACTGCTGCAATTTCCGCAGCGGGGCCCTTGCAGAGGGTCCGGGAGGGGACTGAAATGGAGTGCCAATAACGGCCCCATTGCGCCTTCTCCAGGCGAACATCAACCACTGCGCCTGTGCTCAGGATCTGTTGCTCCAGAGCATAGCGCAGTGGTCGATTAACATCGCAGTGGTCGCTGAGCCGTACTTTGTCCCGCCCAGGGATGACTGGGTGGAGGACCATAGCGGTTCGGTGACCATAATTGCGTCGGCCGCCGCCGGTACCCCGACCCTTGAGAGTGTCAGGAAGGGTCAGGGGTGCGTAGCAGCACGGTTCGGGGAGATCGTTGTAGTGGGAGTCTACTTCTCCCCGAGCCGAACTCTCGCCGAGTTCCACAACTCCCTCACGGAGTTGAGTGTCGTCATCGGAAGCCATTCCCTCCCCGTGCTTGTACTCGGGGACTTCAATGCCAAGAACTTGGCTTGGGGTTCTCGTTACACGGACGTGCGGGGTAGGATGGTGGAGGACTGGGCTCTGGAGACAGGTCTAGTCGTCCTAAATCGGGGTTCTGTCCCCACGTGCGTGCGGATGCGGGTCGAGTCGGTGGTGGACATCTCGTTCGCTAGCCCCGCTCTGTCACCGCGTGTCATCGACTGGCGCGTCATGGAGGGGGTGGAGACCTATTCCGACCACCGGTACATCCGGTTCGACGTCTCCACTCAGACCTCAAGCGCACCGGTCCTACAGGCCCCGAGTGGTCCGCGATGGGCGCTGAAGCAGCTGGACCGGGAGCTCCTCCTGGAAGCCTCAATCGTGCAGGCCTGGGTGTCATCACCGGTCAGGCCTGCCGACATCAACAACGAGGCGGGTTGGTTCCAGGAGGCCATGTCCGAGATTTGCGACGTGGCAATGCCCCGAGTTCGGCCAGGAAGCGCCCGGCGTCAGGTGTACTGGTGGTCGCAAGAGCTGACGTCTCTGCGCAAGGCGTGCGTTGCCGCGCGGCACCTGTACGCCAGGCATCGCAGGCTCCGCATCCGCCCTCCGGATGCGGCAGCCATTGAGGCGGAGCTGTACGAGGGGTACAGAGCGGCAAAGACCGCCCTCCAAGAGGCTGTCCGGCGGGCCAAGCATTTGGCCCGCGAGGAGATGCTGGAGTCTCTGAACGGAGATCCGTGGGGGCGCCCTTACAAGATGGTGCGGGATAAACTCCGCACCCGGGCCCCCCCGCTAACGCAGAGTCTCCGGCCTGAGCTCGTGGAGGACGTGGTGAGCATTCTGTTCCCTTCGCGAGGGGAGCATCCTCCCCCGCCTATGGCTCCGTCACCGCATGCGGTGCCGGAAGCGGACCACACCGATGACGACGATGACGTTCCGGAGGTGACTGGGGTAGACCTGAGAGTGGCGGTACGCAGGCTGAAAGCCAGAAATACCGCCCCGGGACCCGATGGCTTGCCTGGCAAAGCCTGGGTCCTGGCCTCTGAGGCTCTCGGGCCCCGACTGGAAGGGCTCCTAAGCGCATGCTTGGAGAGAGGCCAGTTCCCGCTTCGTTGGAAGACGGGGAAGCTGGTCCTCATCCAGAAGCCAGGGCGCCCTGCGGACTCTCCGTCCGCATACCGGCCCATTGTGTTGCTCGACGAGGTGGGCAAGCTCTTTGAAAGAGTCATTGCCAACCGCCTCGCCGGGCACCTTGCAGGGATGGGGCCGGATCTTGCGGAACACCAGTTTGGTTTCCGCAAGGGGCGCTCGACGGTGGACGCCATCATGCGCGTGAGAGCCCTCACGACGGGGGACGCGGTGTCCCGGGGCGGGGTTGTCTTGGCGGTGTCTCTTGACATCGCCAACGCCTTCAACTCCATGCCCTGGAGCTGCATTGCGGAGGCACTCCGGTATCACGGGGTGCCGACCTACCTTCGTCGTGTGGTCGGGGACTACCTGACGGAAAGGGCCGTCATCTACCCCAGTCGGAGCGGAGAATGGAACCGGCGAGAGATGTCGTGCGGTGTTCCACAGGGTTCGGTTCTGGGGCCGGCCTTGTGGAACATCGGTTACGACTGGGTGCTGCGCGCCGACCTCCCTACCGGCGTCAGTGTAGTTTGTTACGCTGACGACACGCTGGTACTGGCACAAGGGAGGTCGCACGAGGCGGCGGCCGAAAACATGACACGCGGGGTTGCGATAGTTGTGGAGAGGATCCGGCAATTGGGTCTCGAGGTGGCATTGCACAAGTCCGAGGCCATGTGTTTTCATGGGCCTCGGAATGCGCCACCGTCGGGATCCCTACTGATGGCAGGAGGGGTTTCCATCGGCGTCGGGTCGACGTTGAAGTACCTAGGACTCGTCCTCGACAGCCGGTGGAACTTCGTGGAGCACTTCCGACGTTTGGCTCCCAAACTGGAACGGACAGGGGCTGCCTTCAAGCGGCTCTTGCCCAACCTGAGGGGTCCAAACGCCTCCTGCCGGAAGCTATACGCGGGGGTCGTGCGGTCCATGGCCCTCTACGGGGCCCCGGTGTGGGCGCGTTCTTTGAGGCGGCAAGCCGCCCATTACCTGAACGCGCCCCAAAAGGTGATAGCCATAAGGCTAATCCGGGGGTACCGCACGATCTCCGGCGAGGCGGCTAGCCTCCTTGCCGGATTGCCGCCATGGGATCTGGAGGCGATAGTCCTCGCGCGCCTGCATGAATGGCGCGCGGAAGCACTATGTCGGGGAGAAACTCCGCTGCCGCGACAAATTGCCGCTCAGCGGACAGACCTCCGGCGTGATCTCATGGCGACATGGAGAGAGCGACTGTCGCAACCCCGTGCAGGGCACGCCACCATAGTGGCGATAAGTCCCCTCTTTGAGGAGTGGCTAGAGAGGCGCCACGGCGCCCTCACCTACCGCCTGACGCAGGTCCTCACCGGACACGGTTGTTTCGGGAGGTTCCTGCATCGAATCGGGCGGGAGGAAACGCCCGGGTGTTTCCACTGCGAGGATCGTCCGGAGGACACGGTGGAACACACCGTGGAGGTCTGCCCCACTTGGGCGGAGCACCGCCGTGTCCTCACAGCGGCGATTGGCGGCGGCGATCTCTCGCGTCCGGCCTTGGTTCAAGCCATGGTCCGGAGCGAGAGGGAATGGGAAGCCGTCACCTCCTTCTGCGAAGCAGTCATGCTAGTGAAGGAGGTGGCAGGACGTGAGAGGGAAAGAACCTCACGTCCCAGCCGCCGCGGGAGACGCCCTGGGCGTCGGGGGTCACGTGGTGGCTTCCGACCACCGTAGGCGCTGGCCTGTGGACGGCGAGTTATGGGCTAGCTCGCCGTCCGGCCGTCTTATGACGACGGGCCGTGTCGACGGCGCGTTCGTGTTCCACGCGCGCCTCAAGGAGATGTCAGCAATCAAGTAGGGGTCCGCATGGGCCGACGCCTGCCGGGGCTGCGGGACTGTTCGAAAGAGATACCGTGGCCCTGGAACATAACGGGCAAAGAAGGAACATGGATGGGTTTTAGTCAGTACAAGTCTGACACTCCCCTCCGCTCCGCCCAGAGTGGGGGGGGTCATTTGATGATTTCCCATCCGGAAAAAAAAAAAAAAAAAAAAAAAAGGCACTTGTTCTCCCCGTCTTTGCGATCATTTTTTTGTTCTAGACCATACCTGAGAACCTTTTAGTTACGGAGATATTGATGGTCAAAATTCCAACTTTTTCACAAGTATTTTTTTGAATACATGTTTTTAATGTAAGATTTTTACTATTCAATCCATCCATCAGCACAATGCTTTCAGTGCGTTCCATCGAGTCCTACCGTAAAACGGGATTTTTCATCCCAAAAAAAAGTCGTTTCCCAGCAATAATTTTTGCGTAAAGTTACTTAGTTTGACGTACATAATGCTTGGTTGACGGCTTCTGAAGAGTTCGTTTACACCCTGTATGTACATACAAAAAAACCTGTCGAGTTGAGAACCGCCTGCTTTTGAAAAGTCGGTTAGATACGTCAAATATGGCAATTGTTAACCTCCACGTGGACGAAGCTGGGGGCAGAAGCTTGTATCATATTATATTGCCCTTTAATCTCTGAATCATATCATCTGGTTTTAACGCTAAAATGGAAACAACAAAATTAGGGAAAACCGATCAGGAACACGGGTTGTAATATTATGGTAAACTAGCTGTAACCCGCGACATTCGTTCGCGTGAAATTATTATAAAAAAAATATTACTTCCCTTTTTGAATCGTATTTTGTTAACAATTTCAATTTGCACGGAACACTATCTTTTTTTTCTAAAATCATAGTAGCCTAAGTTAGACCTTTTAAAATCAGCTATCTACCAGTAAAAGTCCCGTCAAAATCGGTCCAGCTGTTTCGGAGATAAGCCGGAACAAACAGAGAGACAGACAAAACTTTGTTTTGTTATAAGTATCGTAAACATTTTCATAGGCATTCAGTGAAAAGCTGTTATTTTTATATTACAAACAGAAACTTTGATTTTATTTATTTGCATAGATGTATATGTTACCGGCCAAACCCGATTTCAGGCCAAACTAGTTTGTCCTAGGCCAAACCAGTTCACGTGAACACAAACAAAGCAATTACAATGCGCCCAACTTTTGTGTGGGGCTCATCGGCCTTCTATGCGCCCTCGGCTCGCGCGTGGTGGGACAGTTCTAACCTAACCCATATAGTCAGAGTGCCTAGTTTGGCCTAGGACAAACTAGTTTGGCCTGAAATCGGGTTTGGCCGGTAACATATACATATCATAAAACAAGTAGCCTGTGGTGTCTGTGCGTGTGCTTAGTTCTTCTTTTCACAATAAGTATGGACCCGGTAGCTCGTTTACATATAGTGTTTAAACCTCGAAACGAGACGAATCTGAATATATTTGTGTAAAACTATAAGACTGAATATCAGCAGCAAAGAACTAAAATGTTTACCTATATTTAAATACTAGCTTTGTCTCGTGGCGTCGCTCCCGTTATCTACGGAAATTAACTCACGGGAACGTTATAAATGTAGCCTATGACACTCGGGGATAATGTAGCTTTCCGTTAGTGAAAGAATTTTCGGAATCTGATCAGTAGTTCCGGATATTACCCCTTACACACAAACTTACGGATTGGACCTCTTTATTATATTCGTATAGTAATGGATTTTTGATGCGGTTTATTCATTTATTTATTTATTTATTCATTTATTTGCGTTCCACAAGGTAAAAACATGGTGTTAACAAATGGCTTAGAGTTAAGAGCCGTTGTAGACCCCGTCGGGGCACAGCAAAATTTAGTGTAATTCGTAAAATCTTAAAATTAAAATGAAAATAGACCTGAAAACCAAACCATTACATTCGCAATATAAAAAAAATATATATAATAATAATAATCATGTGGGACGTGAGTACAGCAGTCATTGTGCCGATAGTCGTGTCGGCCAATCGCTTAATAGCCAATAGCCTCGACCAACATCTGAGGAGGCTCTCGCTTGGCAGCTGGATCAAGGGCTTGATTCAGAAAGCAGTACTTCTGGACACGGCGCGTATCGTTAGGAGGTTCCTCTCTCAAGAGCCCTGACCACTGGTAGCTCGGACCCTGTTCCCGATACCAGTGGGCTACTATTTTTTATATTTTTAAATGTTTTTTTTTATATTACTTTGTATAGTACCTAATATTTAAAAATGTAAATGATATGTATATAAAATAAATAAAGAAACATAATCAATCAAAATTCAATCACTAATAGACAATATACTTTAAAAGTTAAAATGTCAGTCGTACAAAGCTAAAAATTAAAATAAAATTATACGTAAAAAACTAAATAATTACATATAATTCACAAAACACAATAATAATATAAAATTAACAACCAAATAAAACTTATAATTCTATTATTTGGTAAGCAGCTAGTTATTTCTTATTATATTGAACTAAATAATCTTCTTGATAAATATGTTTATATTTACTTATAATCTTTCATTCAAGTATTCGTTCACATTATAATAGCTTTTGTTTATTAGGAATAATTTTAATTTATTAATAAAGATGTTGTATTATTTAGATTTCTTATAAATAAACAAAACATCACATTCTTTCTTCTTCTGGTAACTTAATATACATATATTTTAATCGACATAACATAAGTACTTGATGAATGAATTTTTATACGGGATGTAGGTATGTTTAATCTATTCTTATGTCTTAAAGCAATGTCAGTTTGTATGTCTTCTCTTTTTGTGTAGAAATTTGGATATTGACGAACAAATTTACAGATCTCAAAGATGTAAAGGCACGGTAGGGTTAAAATGTTTTGTTCTTGGAAATGAGGCTTACAGCTATCCGTTTGTCCAATATTTACTAGAATCCTAATAAGTTTTTTTTGTAGGGTGAATAGTGTGGGCGAGTCTGTACTATTTCCCCATAATATGACGCCGTATTTAAGCCATGCGTAATATGTTACCAAGGCAGTTCTTATATTTGTAGTTTTTTTTAAATTCCCGAAGGGCGTAAGACAATTTTGATAATTTTGCTTGTAATTTTTGAATACGAGACTTCCAATTTGCGCCATCATAATAAATAAGTCCACCAGTATTTTATATAATGTTTTCACACAATCGGTAAATTTAAGAGGCAAACTAGGAGTATACAGTAGTTAAACAGGATAAATTCTCGATATTCTTATTTAGTGTGCCTCTTATCAGACCCCTAAGGTTATCAACATGCTAACATTGCAGCCATTATGATATCACATTTGCGAAAAACCAGCGTTTCGTTTTTATATCCCACAAGCGGTGACAAGGGGTGGTCATATCAACTATATCTGGAGAAACGACGCTGTCTGGTATAAAATGTATAGAACACATTATGTGTTGGCATTGTTATCGCTGTACGTGGGGATGGCGCACTCCTTCTCCTGGGGTGAGTACAAGAGCCATTTATTTCCGACTTTCCAGCTTTAGCAAGTGTTTAGGTTTGCGACTATCCCACGTCTCATTCAACGCTCTACAACATTAGTTTTAGTATATGCGAAACCTGAAACACGTGTCTGTCTATTTTTATGTAAAGAATCTGTGTACAAAGTTTCGAAACAGTATCATGAAAAATCACAAAGTTATAAGCTTGTTCTTTTATCTGGTTGTCCGCGCAAAAAACGTGGTCACCACACGGTGCAGCCCCGCGCGCGCAAAATTTTTCAGTAGTTACCTACCTAAATGATTGCGATAGGTACTTAGTGTCGCTCGGTGTCTATTTGTGTAAATTTTAGCCTTTTTTAAATATTTTTGGAATAAAATATAACATGGTTTAAAATTAATGAAATCGATTCAATTGCTTATTCTGATCAAACTATATTCAGGTTTCGCATATACTAAAAATAATGTTGTATACTGTAAGAAACCAATGACACGTAATTACAATTGGTAATGTACTTAATGAAAAGCGAGGAGAGGCTAAACAATGAAAGGGTTTAAATAAAATTTTATTGTTTCAGAAATCGTTACGACTGTTAGTTTCAGCAATCGTCTAGATTTTTATGATATTGACGGAACATTAATACACACAGAAAACATTACGTCTCCGTCGGGGACAATTGATAATATGATTTACGATCCAGTACACGACAGGGTGCTGTTTGCCGACTCAAATAGTATTTATAGCTTTGAAATCGCCACAAAGAAATCAGAATGCTTAATTACCGATTCCAACGAAGTCGCACCTGTCATAAGTCATTTGGCTTACGACCCGGCCACAGAGTTACTCTTTTGGACTGAAAACTCTAATCAATTGTACTCGATTTCAATAAAACCGGGATTTAATAAAAACGAAAAACAATTCATTCCGTTGGATAATGTGTGGATCGTCGAAATGGCCGTCGATAGCTGTGAAGGGTATGTTACTAACAATAATCACTAACAATATTCTATAGTTTTGCAGGAGGAACTTGTGGCTAAATAACAATAGTCGCTCGGGTCGATCTTCAGCCAGGTAAGCCGCGCCAAGCTTCCTCCGTGCCTCGGAAGGCACGTTAAACCGTTGGTCCCGGCTGTCATTTGTAGATTTTTGACAGTCGTTAGCCCCAAAAGTCTGACAACCTGTCTTACCAAGGGGTATCTTATCACCCAGTACTAACTGGGTTATGGAGGTCTGGGCTGGATAGGAAGTCGCTCCTTCTAATAAACTTTTATTCAACTGCATCCTGTTAGACTGGAAGCCGACCCCAACATAGTTGGGAAAAGACTGGCTGATGATGATTCTGTAGTTTTACAACAAATATACAATATGCGTGTTGGACTTTGTGAAAATTGATTATCATAATAATGAAATTTCCAAAATATTTCAGGTTTATCTACTATTTCTACTTAGCCGACAATTCAACGGTAAAACCATATGAAAAGGTCCGATTCGATGGCTCCGAGAGACAAGTAGTTATCGATAATGTCGTTTCTATCTTTTTCGACAGTGACCAGAAATCACATAAACTTTACTGGAATGACAAGAGTGAACCCAGATATAATGACGTAACAGATACTTATACATGTGACTTTAAATATTCAGATTTAAATGGACAGAACATAACAACAATACATAAACTAACACCAGAACGGTTCTTCTACTCGCTAACTCCATCAAGGGATTCTATCTACTTGCGTATTAACGACAATGCATATGGCAATGGTACCATCTGGAAAATTCCAAAGAATTTACCGTATGACTTTGATATTGAATCTCAACTTTTTATTGAATATGATCAGCATATTTCTGGAATAGCAGCCAAATACAACATTGAAGATATAACTCGAGTACATCAGAACTGCGATGCTCTGACGAGTCTGGTGCCAAATAACTCAGTGTCCACAGATGTAAGCCTGCTTTGTGTCCATGGTACGAAAGTTAGTGGGGAATCCCGTTGTGAATGTACACGGGGTTATAGCGGTGAGAGATGCGAGGTTGCAGTGTGTCACAACTATTGTCTACACGGAGATTGTAGTGCCAGTGCTGAGGGACAACCTAAATGCAGGTAAAATATTCATTCCATTTAACACTAGTTATAACAGGCGCTCGAGCGTGCGTTTGCCATCTTTATTACAAACTAGCTTTTGCCTGCGGCCTCGCTTGTCTTAGGATCGGAAATTATCCCTCGGGAACTTAGTGAATATAGCCAGTGACACTCGGTGATAATGTAGCTTCCCATTAGTAAAAGAATTTCCGGAATCCGATCAGTAGTTCCGACGATCCCAACATTCAAACTTACAAACTTTCCGGTTTTATAATATTATTCTACTTGATCACAAATAAACCGCTATTCTGACGTTAGAATGGCGATAGGATCATTTAGTTCTTCAATTGTTATTAAATAAGGCTTAGGAATTCGCAGCGACTGCTGATTGTTGATTTTCTTGCTTATCGAGTAATTGCTCTGTTTAATAATTTTCTTTATTTTCAGATGTAATGCCGGTTACTCGGGAGAACGCTGCGAGGTGAACGTGTGCCAGGCTTACTGTTTGAATGACGGTGTCTGTTCCCTGAGTGAGGACAGCAAGCCGGTGTGCCAATGCACAGGAGGTCATGGTGGTGACAGATGCGAAGTTCCCGTCTTTGCAATGAAATGTGTTCAAACAGTTTCTATGTTGAGGGACCTTCTAAATACAGGTAAGAATTTTTAATATTTTATACGCAAACCCTGCGTACATTCATTTAGCTGTAATGTCAACGTGTTGGTTTAAGTTAGTTCGATACTTACTTAAATAGATGGCGCCAACGTCACCGTAAGACGTTATTAATGGAACGAAGATTTCGAGAGCTGTGAGCAGGGTGCGATGGTCTAATTGGTTAAGACGTCCTGTGTACTGAATCGGAAAATCGCAGGTTCAAACCCTGCTCGCACTCGAGTTTTTCTTTCCATATCAAAACAGGTAAGAATACTTCGTATGTCTATGTCTGACAGTTACCGATTCAAGACCGATTGTCCATGACGATTGGAATGGTCGCCTTTAACTGAACAAAACAGTTGAAACTAACATCGTGTCGTACATGATCTCGTAAGTGTAATGCATCTTGTCAGACATGATGCAGATTTGTCGGCTCAGATTAATAATATCATGTACGATTGAGTTTGTGATGAAGTCCGTTAATTGTGCATTTTATTCGTTTTCTTTATAGATGTAACATCGGTTAAAGGACTGAAGTCAACGTGTGCTTCAAAGCCTTTTACTGTTGTCTGAAAAAACGGTTGTTGAAGAGTTTACTTTATCATCTACCTCCACCACTACCATGAACTGCTAACTAAAACGAAATCAGATATCAACTGAAGCTTTAGTGATAAGTGTGCGACTAAAAATAAATCTATAATTCATCATTATCATAATTCTCCTGCTTTTATCCCAATTTATTTGGGGTTAGCGCAGGATGTCTTCTATTTCCATACTTCTCTATTACTAGTCATCTCAGCAGTCTCCGCCTTTCTACCCATGTCATCCTTCACACATAGCTATGCTCACTAAAAATTATTGAAAAAGTCATCATCTGCCTAGCCTTTTCCCAACTATATTGGGGTTGGCTTCCAGTCTAACCGGTTGCAGCTGAGTACCAGTATTTTACATGGAGCGACTGCCTATCTGACCTCCACTACCCAGTTAGTACTGGGTAATACGATACCCCTTGGTAAGACTGGTTGTCAGACATTCTGGGCCACTGACTACCTAACGACTGTCAAAGATCTACAAATGACACCCGGGACCAACGGCTTAACGTGCTTTCCGAGGCACGGAGAAAACTCGGTATGTAATGGGTGGTCACCCATCCACAGACCAACCTAGGCAAGCACGGCTTAACCTAAAGATCGACCCGAGCGGCTGTTATTATTTAGCCACGAGCTCCTCTGTTTCACTCAAGGCAAATGGCAAATGTTTATGTTTGGGGACTACTGGGGAAGTGAGGAGGGCAGTTACTACTGAAAAAAAAAGTGTAGTTTCTGCCAGCTGCATTGGATTAACCTAAAAATAAGACTAAAAGTAAGAAAATATAAACATCTAAACAACGACGACAATAGGACACTTAGGCGTCAAAGTACTCCTCCGCATCGCTGTCATCTGGAAACGTGCCCAGAAGACTGGCAGCATTGCCACGCTGAATGGCAATGCTAATTCTTTGGCCAAAAAAAGAGCCAAAGAATTTAGTTAGTATATAAAGAAAAATTAAAAAAAAAAAAAAAAAAAAAAAACTAAAATTAAAACTTTTAGTCTTATTTTTATCATTAGTTTAGTTCTATTTGTAGTCTGTATATAATGTAAATATAAATATAAACATCTAAACAACGACGACAATAGGACACTTAGGCGTCAAAGTACTCCTCCGCATCGCTGTCATCTGGAAACGTGCCCAGAAGACTGGCAGCATTGCCACGCTGAATGGCAATGCTAATTCTTTGCTCATTCTTTATTTTTTTTATTTTGATGGTACACTTCGACTGACGTTGTTTTGACATTTTTTTCGAACGTTTTATTAATCTGATATTAAATAATAATAATATAGATTGTTCATAATGTAAAACTGTTCATCAGAACTTAAAAAATAATCATCGAAGTTGGACGAGCCGTGGTAAAGAATTTTTGTTGACCACACACATGTTGAGTTTCCTTTTGGAAATCAAAGAAAAGGAATGAACCTGAATTAAATCAGCATCATTAAACCGAGCGTTCCTGACTTACCAGTAATTCAGTAAACAAACACACGAAGATATAACATTTGAAAATTTGAAGTTTTGGAGTTTTGACACAACGCGACGCCGAGCCCGTCAGCAACAGGCAACAGTAACTCCAGTACAGTACAGTAACAGTAATTTCTGGCGCAGCCCTCTGCGCCAGAAATGTCAGCGTGGTCGGCGCGGCGGCGGCGGCGTCCCAGGCCGCCTGCGCGACTTTGCTGACATCTGTCTTGATTGACGTATTTTTTAACTTGTGTTGTTTGTTTTTTATTTTTATACATTATATTTAAGTTATCACGTAAGTTTCTTTTAAATTCTTATTTTAATGTTCAATAATGACTGTAGTGTCGCCGAACGGAGTGCCAGTCAACCTACCACATCGCTGGATGTCCTAGTAAGATGCCCACACTGTTCCCAAGCACGTTTTTTTAAGGGTGAAAGAGGCTTGAAGATACATTTGGGGAAAAAACATAAGCCTCACATTCCCCACAATGTTCCTTCTTCATGCCCTACATTTCCCACTCCCCTTACACCTGATCTACCCACTCAACCTTTTTGGAAATATCTTTCAAAATTAAAAACTACAACCCCTGTTTTAAAGAGAGTTCCTCGTGGCGCGCGACCTTCAGTAGCATCAAGTTTGGCGCGTTGTGTCCGCCTCGCCGCCCGAGAGAACTCTCAAAGTGCTTGGGAGCAATTACTCACCTTTCCATTTAGAATTCTGCATGTGCAAAAAAATTTGGCAAACAAAAAAACTTTAACAACTCAAATTAAAGACAACTGTAACATTTCGGCCCAAAGTTTTGACCCAAAATTTACAGTACATCCCCCCCAAAGAGGTTTATTGCATCATGTAGAATCTAAATTAGGCGAGGGTGATATCAGTGGTGCAGCTAGGATCATCTTTAGCAGCGATGTGGCCGCGCCGTACTCTCCAGAGACCCTTACAGCTCTGGAGAGTAAACACCCAGCCCCGGCAGATGACCTCACCTTCCCCGACCCCCCCGTTCCAGAAACTAACACTCTACAAATTACAGCTCAGCAAGTATGTGCGGCCGTCTGCTCCTTTCGAAGTGGCTCTGCCGGCGGCCTCGACGGCCTGACTCCGCAACACCTTAAGGATCTAATTTGTTCAGGCGCCGGGGTAGCTGGTGAGTCCCTTTTGAAGGAGCTGACGGCCCTCATCAATCTCATGCTCTCCGGCAGTGTGAACGATGCCGTCATCGATATTTTGTACGGGGCCAATCTTTGCGCCCTGCGCAAGAAGGATGGCGGCATCCGTCCCATTGCCGTAGGGTCAACTTACCGTCGTATCGCAGCCAAAATTTGCTGCGCCTTTTACAGTGAAACACTGGCCAGTAAATTCCAGCCCCTTCAGCTTGGTTTCGGGTCCAAAGGGGGCTGTGAGGCTGCGGTACACGCACTGTCCACTTACCTTAATAGTGATAAGGGTGAGGTCATCCTTAAGGTTGACATTAAAAATGCTTTCAACTCCGTAAACAGGGACACCTTGTTGACAGAGGTTTAAAAAGAAATACCCAAAATTTACAGTTTTCTTTACCAATGCTACAGGAACCCATCAAAATTACTCTATAAAGACAACTTTTTGGAATCAGCCGTTGTTTGCCAACAAGGTGATCCTCTTGGGCCAGTCATTTTTAGTTTAGCAATTAATCCAATTATTCGGCAGCTAAATTCTAAATTCAACTTATGGTATTTGGATGATGGAACCCTTGGTGGTGATGTGAATACAGTCCTAAAAGATTTAACTTTTTAAAAGAAAAATTCAGTTCCATTGGCTTAGACCTTAACCTTTCGAAGTGCGAAATTTACCTTCCTGAAACCACTGACAGACAGTCTACCATTTCTAAATTTAACTCTTTAGCACCAAATATCAAAATTACCGAAAAAAGTTCTCTTCACCTCCTAGGGTCACCAATATTTGACGAATCTTTTCCGTCGTTCATTGAAGAAAAAATTCAAAATTTTAATGATGTTTCGGAGCGACTTTTCAAAATTAACATTCATTCGGCCTTCACACTTATTCGATACTGTTGTTTTGGACCAAAATTCACATATAGCCTTCGCTCCACTCATCTTTGGAAGCATCCGCAGCTTTTAGAAAAAGTAGACCAAATTATTAGGAACACTCTAACTTCAATACTTAATGTGGCCCTGGACGACCGAGCTTGGCAGCAAGCCACACTTCCCATTCGCTTGGGTGGTCTCGGCGTCCGCAAAATTTCAAGTATAAGTTTACCAGCCTTCCTCTCCTCGGTCTACGGTACCGAAAAATTAACCAGGGATATTCTGTCTTCCTCACTGGTTGATTTTGAGGTGCCTTATTCGACCGGTGCGTTGAACGCTTGGAAAATGGCTTGTCCCAGTACGGATTTGCCCGACAACCTGTCCTCCCAGAGACAGTGGGACGTGCCGCTCTGCAGTATTGTACGGAATAACCTCTTAAACACGTCATTCAATACTGTGGAGCGTGCCCGTCTGCTGGTCGTTGGGGAATGGGAGTCGGGGTTATGGCTTCAGGCACTTCCGTCATCCACCATTGGCACTATGATGGATGACGCATCGTTCCGGGTCGCTACGAGTCTACGCTTAGGCGCTCCTTGTGTTGCTCCGCATCGGTGTCACTGCGGTGAAGCTGTTGACAGCCTCGGACACCATGGCCTGTCCTGCTACAGGAGCGCAGGTCACATTGCACGGCACGCCAGCATTAACGACATTAATCGTCGAGCCCTTGCCAGCGCCGGCGTACCAGCGGTTTTAGAAACAAACGGCTTGGTACGTGACGATGGCAAGAGACCAGACGGCATGACGTTAGTGCCTTGGAAGGTGGGTAGGCCTTTGGTGTGGGACGCAACCTGTGTCGACACCCTTGCGCCATCTCACCTTTCAAGCACGGCGGGCTGTGCAGGCGCTGCTGCTGCGGCTGCTGAGATCCTCAAACGGCGCAAATACTGTAACCTTATTGGTAACTACAGTTTTGAGCCGTTTGGGGTCGAAACGCTCGGGTCATGGGGCCCGAGTGCGCGTCTCCTTTTTAAGGAAATCTCTCGCCGACTGGTCGACACTTCGCGTGACCAGAGGGCTGGCTCTTTCTTTGGCCAAAGAATTAGCATTGCCATTCAGCGTGGCAATGCTGCCAGTCTTCTGGGCACGTTTCCTGATGACAGCGATGCGGAGGAGTACTTTGACGCCTAAGTGTCCTTTTGTCGTCGTTGTTTAGATTTTTATATTTTCTTACTTTTAGTCTTATTTTTATCATTAGTTTAGTTCTATTTGTAGTCTGTATATAATGTAAATATATATAAAAAAAAAAAAAAAAAAACTATTAAATAACCTAAAATAATTAAACTAACAACACACATGTAAATATGTTAACTGACTTATCTTTTTATCATATTAAAAATTATGTGTTAAAAACATTTTTAAAACGAGCATTGTTATTATTTTTTTTTTACTATCTGAACGATGGCATATATAGGATGATTAAACGTACATGTGGAAGTGACTTAGAAGAGCTACTTATAGAAATAATCGTCATATTAACATAGCATCACGCCTGTAACCCCAAAGTGTTAGGCAGAGCAGCACTTTGACGGCGTATGGGTACCAGCTTATTGCCATCAACCGGGCACAAATCTAAACTTCGGGCTGTCCTGATGGAAAAAACCCTATGACTCTCTGTCTGACCCAGGAATCGAGCCCAATACCTCTTACTCAGCAGTAGCGATCTCAATCACTAGACCAACAAAGCGTTAAAAATTTTTTTGAGAATAAAAATGTATTGTCACCAAAATGGTGTTTGCAAAATTTCAGCTCAATCGGTTGAGAGGAACTGGTTTAAAATTCAGTTGCAAGATTAGACCAATACATACTAACAAACAAACTATCAAGGAAAATTAAATAAATGCTTATAATTTTACCGCTTTGTAATATTACACACGTGTGTGTGTGTAATATTACAAACCGGTAAAACACACACACGCACACACATTACATACACACGCACACACACACAAGCACACACACACATACACACATGCACACACACACACACACCTACACTTACATTATTTTGTGTATACTTGGATCACAAATGAGCCAAAATTCTAACATCGTGTTGATAGCAATGACCTATGATAAACTGCGCACACAATGATTGCATGTCTTATACTCCGACTCATAAAATTTTATTGAACTATGATACTGGACCGAGACCTAGACATACGGAATAAGACAGATTCGCTTCGCTAACGTGGACAACTAGGGAATGAATTCGAGTTTCAGGATCATTTAGTACTTCAATTGTTATCAAATAAAGCTTAGAAATGTTTGCAGCGACTCGTGCGCCTATTAGAACCAGACGTAGTTTTTGTTAATTTTTTTTGCTTATCCAGTTTTCATAATTTTCTTTACTTCAGATGTAATGCTGGTTACACGGGAGAATGTTGCGAGGTGAACGCGTGCCAGGCTTACTGTTTGAACGACGGTGTCTGTTCCCTGAGTGAGGACAGCAAGCCGGTGTGCCAATGCACAGGAGGTCATGGTGGTGACAGATGCGAAGTTCCCGTCTTTTTAATGAAATGTGTCCAAACAGTTTCCATGCTGAGGGACATCCTAAATACAGGTAAGAACCTTCATTTCGTACTGTGTCTGACTGCTACGGAAATCTATTAAAGAAATATGACGGATCTTGATGTGCTGGCGAAATTACGTACATGTTCTTGTCAGTGTCTTTTCTGACTGAGCGACGTAGCGCAGATTCGTCGTCTCAGATTAATAATGTCATGTACGATTGCTTTTATGATGAGGTGCATTAATTGTGCATTTTATACGTTTTCTTTACAGATGTAACACCGGTTAAACGAGTGAAGTCGACTCTTTAAACGGTTGTCTGAAAATACGGTGCTTGATCGGAATGAGCACCACATGTGAAGCTGTTGAAGAGTTTACTTCAACATCTACCACCACTACCACCCGAACAAAATTTAACAGATAATAATTGAAGCACTTTTTTTTTCGGATGGCAAATCATCAAATGACCCCCCCCACTCTGGGCGGAGCGGAAGGGAGTGTCAGACTTGTACTGACTAAAACCCATCCATGTTCCTTCTTTTGACCTTTGTGTTCCAGGGTCACGGTGTCTCTTTCGAACAGTCCCGCAGCCCTGGCAGGCATCGGCCCATGCGGACCCCTACTTGGTTGCTGACATCTGTTTGAGGCGCGCGTGGAACACGCACGCGCCGTCGATACGGTCTGTCGTCATAAGACGGCCGGACGGCGAGCTAGCCCATAACTGGCCGTCTACAGGCCCACGCCTACGGTGGCCGGGAGCCAGCACGTGACCCCGGACGCCAAGGGCGTCTTCCGCGGCGGCTGGGACGTGAGGTTCTTTCCCTCTCACGTCCCGCCATCTCCTTCACTGCCATGACTGCTTCGCAGATGGAGGTGACGGCTTCCCATTCCCTCTCGCTCCGGACCATGGCTTGAACCAGGGCCAGACACGGCGGTGCTCCGCCCAAGTGCTTAAGTGACAATGGGCAGGGCACATTGCTCGCAGAATGGATAGCCGATGGGGCCGAAAAGTTCTGGAGTGGCGACCGCCAAACGGAAGCCGTTGCGTTGGAAGGCCTCCGAGTAGGTGGACCGATGACCTGGTGAAGGTTGCGGGGATCCGCTGGATGCGAGACGCACGGGACTGGTCAATGTGGCGACGATTGGGGGAGGCCTATGTTCAGCAGTGGACGTCTTTCGGCTGAAATGATAAACCTATCTCAAGAGAATCTGTAATCCATCATTGTCATCCTGCCCTGATCCCAATTATTGAACGTCATTATAGATGTCACTTCATTCCTTATCCTTACAATGGCTTGGTGTTAGGACTGTTAGGGATCTACAATTAAAAAGAGAGATTTTTTTTATTTCTATTTGTTAAGTTATTCTTATTTTATTTTGTTTGTTTAACTATAATACCTTTGTTAAGTAGTAAGATAGCTAATTGAGTGGATAATGGTGGATAATTTATAATTGTTTTTCATTTTTATATTAAAACATTTTCGAAATCTATTTAAAAAAAAAGATAACTGGAAATTTCTAGGGAAAATCTAAAATCTAATTTAGCTGTAACACTATTTTTCTAAAACGTTCTCTAAAAACTTTTTAGACCTGTGTGTGTATGTATCCTGCCTATGCGTATGAAGTTTCATTAAAATCGGTTCAGTCATTTCGAAAAAAAGGACTTGAAATTTTGTACAAAATGCCGTAAGTCGTAAACGCCCTTAATTATATCTGTGTGACAGTTTCGAAATGCTTGTTCACCTTTACGTATTACCTTAGCATAGCATAATCAGCCTGCAATGTTCCCACTGCTGGGACGAGACCTGTGTCCGTCTCTGTGAATAGGAAGGGAATGAGCTGTAATCCACCACGCGGGCCCAGTGCGGGTTGGTAGATGTCACATATCTTAGAATGTTTGGTTCTAGGACATGTCGGTTACCTCACAATGTTTTCCGTCACCGTTTTGAGAGCAGTGCGGTGATGAAACAAATTACACAAAGTATTAGCCTGCCTGGGTTCGAACCTAATTACTAAGTATTAGTAATTACTTTCGCAATTCACGCCCTTGAAGCGGGACAGAAAACTTAAAAATTGGTGAAAGTAATGAAACAATTTCAAAATATACGAAACAAGTTAGCTTTAACTATTTCATAAAATTAAAATACGTGGTAAATTACTTGCGATAATGACTTACAGACTTCATTGAACTACTTGGAAATGTTTACTTAGCTATCTGCTACCTGAATGAAACTTAGTTGTTTTGCATTAATACAAAACAGTTATTATGTTATGAAAAACATAGCGTTGGATTGAAGAATCATCTAATAATTTTCGCCTTATTATGAATGTAAACAAGAATTTGTGTGGTATATAGGGAGTAAACAGACCCTTCACATAGCCGTCAACCAAGCATTCTGTACATCAAACTAAGTAACTTTACTCAAAAATTATTGTTGGGAATCGACTTTTTTTTTTCCGAGGTGAAAAATCACGTTTTAAAGTAGGACTCGATGGAAATCACTCAAAGCATTGTGCTGATGGATGGATTGAATAGTACGGGGGTCGTGGAGGTGTTTAAAGCAAAATTATGACGTTGAAAATATGTATTAAAAAAAAACTAGTGAAAAAGTTGGAACTTTGACCCCCAATATCTCCGTAACTACAAGGTTCCCAGGTATGGTCTAGAACATAAAAATGATCGCAAAGACGGGGAGAACAAGTGCCTTTTGGTTATGTTAAGGGTCTATTTACACCCTTTACACAACTAAAAAACCCGACTCTAATTAAAATCGGGATCTACAAGATAAAATCGACTCCTCCTTGTTTTTGAAGTCGGTTAAAATGTAGCCTGTGTTACCCGGGCCATAATCATGAATCGATTGACACCTTATTCATCAAAATCAGATGAACAGTTTAGGCGCTACGGAGGAACACACGTAAATACAAACCTGAGGCGCTTGTTCATCCCGTCATTGCGATAATTTTTTTTCACCTTCTGTTTACGGAGATATTAAAGGTCAAAGTTCAAAATTATTTATTTTTTATAGTACATACATGCTTTATATGTTATAACTTTACTTCAAATACCTTCAAAACCCCTGTACTTATTTCATCTATCAGCACAATGTTTTGAGTGTGTCACATTGAGTACTACCGTAAACAGTGATTTGTGTAAAAAGCCGTTTTCCAGCATTAAGTTTTGCGCGTGAATGAAGTCCGTGTTAAAGTTTATTTATTTATTTACTAAACATATAGTCTTAATACAGGTTAGTTTGTTTTGTACCATGGTTTGTATTGGTACTCACATTCGCTAAAACAACACTGCTTTATCACTACTAAACAAATATAAGTAAAAATCTAGGTACCTACGTACTTACCTACATGAAAAATATTTTGCACGTAACTATTTTAGCCGTAAACATCTATCAGTAAGTTACCTATGTGCTCAAATTAATGATGGGAAGTTGCAATTTGTAAGGAATTCGTAATTTTTTTAACATTAGTAACAAACTATTCGAGCATGAAAACTGGTATTTCAGCGTGTAACGAAATCAAGTTAATTTATGGAGTAATTCACCCATTCTTAAGCCTGTTTTCAAGGTTTCAATAAGTAGGGATTTTGAATATTTTAGGATGAATATTTATCTATATTATCATACTTAAGGTGGAAACGCCAGGGTAGCACGCGAAATTCAAATTTTCTAACGGTTTTTGCAACTTGCAGGTCAGTTTGTTGATTTGAATGATTATAATTCTGTAACTAAGTTCTGGAGTGGCGACCGCGAACCGGAAGATGTTGCGTTGGAAGGCCTCCCACTAGGTGGACTGATGACCTAGTAAAGGTTGCAGGGATCCGCTGGATGCGAGACGCACGGGACCGGTCAATGTGCCGACACTTGGGGGAGGCCAATGTCCTGCAGTGGACGTCTTTCGGCTGAAATGATGATGATGATGAATGAATTCTAAAACTACAGACGTGTTACTTGCGCGATTCATATTTTTATCAACATACAACCTGAAATTGACCTTCAAATTGCAAAAAACGTTAGAAAATTTGAATTTTGCGGGCTACTCTGGGTGTGGAGAGATCAGTGAATAGATTCTATTTACTATGTATCTCTGGATCTACCAGTCGAATGTGAAAAATTCTGAAAATATCAGATAATAAAAATTAGGCGTATAAACGACGGTGGAATCCATGGTTGCTCGTGGATGTCTATTAAAACCGTGTATAACACGGGACGGAGATGCGCCTCCTTTGTTGCTGTTAATAATTATTGTTAGTAACATATTAAGTCGGTTACTTGTTTAATCGATATATATATAAAGTAAGAAACTGACTGGCTGACTGATTCACTGACTGATCGATCAACGCAGAGCTGAAACCGCTGGGCCACAAGCATGAAATTTTGCACAAACGTTCCTTAAATGACGTAAGTGTGCACTAAGAAGGGATTTTTGAAAATTCATCCCCATGTTAAAACGAGGGTTTAAAGTTTGTATGAAACTTGGTTAATTTTGCGTGCGAATTCGTGGACAACAGCTAGTTAAATATAAATTTAACGAGATTAATCTTCATTACCCCGTCGGTACCAAGGACTACTGTCGTCGTCACAGTCTCAATCCCTTGACCTAGCTGCCTAATTACCATTTAAAATGCTAGAATTAGTCAAGGCCTCCCATTGTCCTTACTAATCTGATCAGTAAATTAGTTACGACTGTCAGCATAATAGTTCTTATTGCCGACTCATTTCCGTGGATTGTTGTTTTTTTAGTTGTAGTTAAAAAAAAAAATTTATTTAGGTCAAAGACGGCTGTCATTTTTCGGGTTTCTTTGGATTCTAGTTTTAAACCTACGAAGCCGAAAGGCACTTCTTCTCCCTGTCTTTGCAATCATTTTTTTGTTCTAGACCATATCTGGGAACCTTCTGCTGACGGAGATAGTGGAGGTCAAAAATCCAATTTTTTCACAACGTTTTTTTAAATACTATTTTTTAAGGTTTTAACTTTAATTATTCCATGACCCGTTTACTATTCAAAGCATCCGTCAGCACCAAGTTTTAAGTGTGTTACATTGAGTTTTACCGTTAAACGTGATTTTACACTTAAAAAAAAAAAAGTCTTTCCCAGCAATCATTTTTGCGTAGGGTTACTTAGTTTGATGTACATAATGCTTGGTTGAAGGCTTCGTGAAGGGTCCGTTTACACCCTGTATATAGAAACAGTGTGAATGGTAAGAAACTAAGCAGATTCTTTGTTATTACATCACTCTTGCTCTCAAAACGGTGGGGAACCGGACATGTCCCTTCCCAATGTTGGGGTCGGCTTCCAGTCTAACCGGATGCAGCTGAATACCAGTATTTTACATGGAGCGACTGCCTATCTGACCTCCGCTACCCAGTTAGTACTGGGTTGGTAAGACTGGTTGTCAGACTTTTTGGGCCACCTACCTAACGACTGTCAAAGATCTACAAATGACAGCCGGGACCAACGGCTTAACGTGCTTTCCGAGGCACGGAGGAGACGCGGTATGTAATGGGTGGTCACCCATCCACAGACCAACCTAGGCAAGCACGGCTTAACCTAAAGATCTACTCGAGCGGCTGTTATTATTTAGCCACGACATCCTCTCCAAGAATTTTATAGACAAGTACAATTAAATATAACACTTGAATGTGAGAAAAAGTTCGGAGATTTTTATGGAATGCTAAATCTTTGTGAGATTTGAGCTTTTGTAATTACCTACTTTTAGATGGGCTATAAATAAGTAGGTAAGTCATCTTACTTCTTATCTTACTAATAAAGGGGTGTAAATAGACCCTTAACGAAGCCGAAAGGCACTTGTTCTCCCCGTCTTTGCGATAATTTTTTTGTTCTAGACCATATGTTCCAACTTTTTCACAAGTTTTTTTTTTAAATACATGTTTTTAATGGAAAGGTTTGTGATGATGTGTTGACGGATGGATGTTTGTTACTCCTTCACGCAAAAACTACAGAACGGATTTGGATGAAATTTAGCACACAGATAGTTTATAAACTGGATTAACACATAGGATACTTATTATCCCGGTAGTATGATCCCGTGGGACAATTATCGAACTCCACGCGAGCGTAGCCGCGGGAACAAGCAAGGAAACTGTAATAAATTAACCATATGACCTCAATCTAGACTAAAATTATCTCTTATATCCGTTATTTTTATCTACTTTTTTGTATAAATCCTTGATTAAGTATAATCAGAATGAAATGAAATACATTTATATATTTCTAATTAGTTTATTGTGGAACGTAAAAACCAGATTAGTTATAAGATGCCTATGTTAATTTTAAATTAAATAAGTTATTTTCCCCACCATTTTGAACCAGACAAACTTCTTTCATGTAGAAAGTAGATCCTTTTCGAAAAACGTTCAACTAATTACATCACTAATGAGATATCAAAAGTTACATAATTTTGGAAAGAATACGTATTCATTAGTTATGTATTAATACCTTATTAAGAAACATAAGAAACAGGATGTTGCTTCCTCTCTCTGTTTGGCTGTGTGTATCTATCTATCTTCTCGTCATCTGCCTAGCCTTTTTCCCAAACTATGTTGGGGTTGGCTTCCAGTCCAACCGGATGCTATTGTTCGTCGTGTCGTTAAGCTCCTTGGATTATGAGTCGAGCTACACGATCACTGACAAATGCTTGCATTGTCTGGACAGGTCCACTCAAATCTGTGTGGTTATTTCTACAAAAGACCATCTTAGACATTAATCTACATGGTCCTCATATGACTTGAGCAATGTCTGGACTTTAGAAGAGACGGTGAGCTCTGAGTTTGTTTCGGATGTTTCTTCTCAGAGTAGTCAGATACGAAACACTGGCCCCATCTAGTTTTAAAACATAACATGTTGACATGTAAAAGAGTTTTGTAAACCAATTTACAGAAATAAATATGATTTATGAAATATGATTTATGATTTATGATGCAGCCGAATACCAGTATTTTGGCAATCGGTGCGTCGTAGTGCCATGTGTCTCAGAACCTAAATGGACAAGTTTAATAAGGAGCTGCAATATAAATGACCGATTTCAACGAAAAAGAAAATCTCCGACAATTTGGTCAGGTCAAGTCAAAGCTAAAAACTTAAAAAAAATATCGCGTTTTTTTTTTTTCAATATTTCGCAAGTTTTTTTACATCATCACAATTTCTTTTCCGAAAAGTTTTGCATCCGAGCTACCATTTCGGAAATATAGACCGATTTATATAAAATAAAAATAAAGACGAAGGTCATAACTCGGAAACGGTGCGTCGGAGGACCATGCGTCTCAAAAGCTCAATGGTTTTTATGGTCTAGGTCAACCCGATACTGCAATAAAATTGGGAAATTTCCGAAAAAAATATACTAAAAATTTTCTAAAAATAAATCAGCTGTTGCATACATTTTAATCGTGTAGCTAAATTGCGCTTTTGTAGGAAACAGCAGATTTTTTTTTAAATAACTCTTGAAAAATTTCTACGGCCCACATAGAATTTTACATCGGTTATTAAAATAAGGGCTCAGAATGATGTACTGAATATGTCCTTTTCGCGTCGGTGTCCATTCAAGACCGTATATTCGTCTACCGGGAGGAAGTAATAGGACGTACCTTGTAACTAAGGCGACACTCTGAACAGGTAAAATACTGGTGTTCAGCTGCATGCGGTTAGATTGGAAGCCGGCTTCCCGACCGGCTTAGTAGGGCCCTTTAGCAAGTTTCGGGCCAAAAACAAGTGTAAGCGACTTCTAGAAAATCATAACCGGATTTCGCTCCTATGGATTGGGTACGCACTAAGGATGAGATATTACATGACTCTTACATACTCTTAATACAGTAGTGGACACACTAATCAATTGACATAGTTTTTTTGAGCTGTCAAAACACGATTCCCACATAGATTGTGCATGGCAATAGTCTGTGACGTCACTATTTTGTCAACTCAATGACTCACCTATTTTTATTTATTCCAAAGTAACTAAAAAGCTAACAATAAAGGCCTAAAATAAAGTGTTTTTTTTTACAGATTTTTTTATGGATTTAATGATCAATTAACTAAATTAGAACTTAACCACACAATACAATAAAAAAATAGCAGTTATTTGAAAACAGAACAATAAACAATGGTTTTTTAAATATTTGAAAACGAGAAGCTCCGCCTGAGAAGAACGACGGAACTAAGGAAGTTATTTTAATGAACAAAGTTAAATACTTACATATTTCCTAAATTATGTCCGTATATTATGTGGACCGTTGCATAATCTCAGTAACGTCGCCCACACGTAATGACATATATGGCAACACTTTCTACATATTTTCTCTTCCATTATATCATTTACAACTTTTGTTCTAATCGTTTCCTCGAGCTGCCATAGTGTATAAAATAGCGGGAGATGTTTTTCACTGGCGCCATATTAGATCTGGCGTTGGAGCGTGAACATACAGCCTTGTTGGACCAAAGAGGTTTTATTATTTTTAATATTAGATAAAAAATGTTTTTAAGTTAGTGTTTGATTTTAAGGTCTTGTGTGTGTTTCAAATAAATATTATATTATTGGTTTGTGTTTTATTTTTAAAACTAAACAATTTTGTAAATTATGTACAAAATTAGATTTAAAAAGAAAAATAACTTAATAAATAAAATTAGTAGATATTTACATTTTTAGCACTATTTCTTATATCTAAAATATTGCTTGACTTGTCTCTAGAATAACTAAATACAATAAATGTTTTTTTTTTAAATTAAATCAAATAAAAAATCAAAACCAGTTTAGTACTTTTAGAAAAAGACAAAAAAGCACCACTTATCTCTGAAACTGCTAAACTGAAAAGCGACAAGAAATTTTTGACCTTTTATGGACAATGGAGTCGCTGTTAGTAAACAAAAAAAATAAATTTTTGAAATTGTTCTGTAAAAAAAAAATGGCGGCGCTAGTTCCAATTCTAACCACGCGCCAAAAAATCCTTGTACAGCTCTAATTCTGATTCTAAACATCACTTTTGAGACACTTCATACACCACAGATATAAATTCCTCTATTTCTCACAAAAACATCGGAATATTTTACACCACAGACATTTATCACAAAACTTATTCTAAACGTTCCCTTGTAAATGATCATAGGATATATCAGCATGGAAACCGTCAGGGCCTGCAGAATACTTGACTTGCTGCAGTCTACCATCAGGGAGGAGCACATGGTAGGATCCTCGGGTGCTGTCACCAGACTTGGCCTCTTGATGTCCGAAGTCATTGCCAGATTCGTGGTCTCGTACCCGGTAACCAAATTCGTATTTCGCTGCATAGTGAATCTGGAATGGAGGATTGGGTTTAAAGTATAGTTTTATGGTAAGTACTATACTCCTTCTTATAGAGAGGAGGTCTGTGTCCCCAGCAGTGGGAATATTAGGCTGGTGATGGTAAGCACTTAGTAATTTGAGTAGTCGAATAAGATAGCTGATAAAATAACAAATTAGACAAGATTTCTTGGACCGCTGCGACGTAGCTGTGCAAATGGAGAATTTTTGGGCCAGTAAAATATAATGTCGTGCCAGCGACACGAAGGAGAAGAAGGGTTCTTCCTTCTAGTTCAAAACCAGCTACGGAGTGCTTTTTGGAGGGTTAAAGTTAGGGTCTGTTTCACCACCTGCGATTAAGTTCGCGTTAACTTAATTGACTGATAATTTCATTAAATTTTTCAATTTATTCAGGAAGTAGTGACTGTTCAGACATCGTAAAATAGGCACTTAGAATTTTTTTTTATCGTTCGGAAAAGCTGTATTTGTCACACAGTAGATTTTGAGGATCTGTCAAAAATAAAAATAAAAAATGCCCAGCCTTTTCCAAACTATGTTAGGGTCGGCTTCCAGTCTAACCGGATGCAGCTGAATACCCGTATTTTAAATTTTACATTTTGCCTATCTGACCTCCACATCCCAGTTAGTACTAGGTAATACGATCAATCAAAAATAAATATACGATTATTTTAACAGTCGGTTATTTCAGCTGAAACTGACCTTCTAAACCAGCTGCTTTAGCAGGTCATTTTTCAGTGCTAAAATAGGATTTCGTCATCTCTCATTTAGTTTACGTAAAAGTGCGTCTTGTTTGGCTGTCATATTCAAATTAGTAGTAGTATGAGATAGTTTTGGTCGAGGGACCTTAAAAGCAGTATCCATTTAAAAAAAACAAAAATTAGGTTCACCCGGTAATGGGAGTACCTATATCTAGATTATCCATTTTTAGCTCACACACAGTACCTAATGACATTCTGTAATGCCTCTAGAATAAATTACCTGACTAACGGTATGAGGAATCTTTCAGATAAAGTCACGATTTATGAGGGCCTTAGATAAAATGTTACATTAGAAATAATACAACATTAACGATGCCATAAATCATACAGTGCAGCAATATAAGATTTTAAACTTCATGATCACTAACGGTATCATTCTGTAAATATGGTAAATATCCCGTTACTAGTGTTAATTATAGTGCAACAATAATAAACTTTATATAGGAAATAGTTGATTACAAAGAAAAGTTCCGTATTAGGTAGTAACTATGTAGTTCTCGTATATTGATAGCATCATTTTAGGAAACGTACCATGAAATGATGATGGCCATTACGTCATTAAAGGTGAGATAAGGCTATGTTTATCTATACAATGGTCATGGACTAGCAATATTCTAGGTATTTATATAACAACTATTTTACACAGATAAACTACATACTTGGGTCCAGTCCACTTCCCCGCTATTAGGCAGCCATTTTGTTTTTTTTTTTGTTGTGATAAACTGTACGTGTGTCTACAAAAAAATTCATATGTCTCGAATTTTTGGTCTTATTGTTATAAAAGTATATAGCTTATTCAGAGGGCAACAATATTGTTCATCTTTAACATTACGAAATGATGGGTTCACATTTTTGTGACTTACAGAAAAAAACCCCCCTGCTGGGACACAGCCTCCTCTCTATGAGAGGGAATGGGCTGTAATCCACCACGCCGGCCCCGTGCGGGTTGGTAGATGTCACATGTCTTCGAAATTCTTGGTTCTAGGACATTCCCGGTTTCCTCACGCTGTTTTACTTCACCGTTTTTGAACTTATGCAAGTATTTCTTACTCTTCGTTAAGAGTATATATTACAACACCATCTCATAATCTTACATCACAAAATATCATGACTTAGCGAATCTCCTCATCAAAAGAAAACTCTTCCGGTCGAATATATTAAGCTGTACTTGTTTAATTTAACAAATTTCACAATTCAAGTATCTTCGTGTTGAAATAGAAACTACTGTTCGTCTGCAGAATGACTGGCATTTTGTACTTATATAACATAATACATAATAGCCTATAATGATCTCAATACTGGGATACTGGCTTCCAGTAGCGAAGGGTCAATTTTTGTGAGAGGTAAGCCGGAGTACATATCTTTAATGTGATTATATTATTTGTCTATAGAATACTGACTGCCATTTTTCAAAGGGAAGCCGGTAGGAATCGAGTTGTTAGAAACCTTCGCCACTACTGGCTTCTCCCCTGTGGATGTCGCGTGTTTTTTTAAGTTTTAGTTCTATTCAAAGACATTTTCTTCTTAGTAATATACTCGTAGTAAGACCCCTTTAAGTTTGTGTGTGAACTTTTTAAGGAGGCGTTGCTTGTCAAGAATAATTTGCATCGTTATGTCAAACTTGCTACAGACCTCAGCACATCAAGCTACCCGAAACTTTCAAATTTTCCCAATCAACTTTGAACCTAATACTTTAGGGATAAAGTTGAAAACCTATTAAAGAAATTTGACAGATTGTAGTAGCTTGATGTGCTGGCGTCTGTAAATTTATTCAGTTTAGTGTTTTCCCGCTTGCACAAATAAGTTGGTTGAAGTGTAAATTGGTCTGTCTAGTGTCACACGCCCGCTTGTCAGGTAGCATCATCATCATCTGCCTAGCCTTTTTCCCAACTATGTTGGGGTCGGCTTCCAGTCTAACCGGATGCAGCTGAATACCAGTATTTTACATGGAGCGACTGCCTATCTGACTTCCACAACCCAGTTAATACTGGGTAATACGATACCCCTTGGAAAGACTGGTTGTCAGACTTTTCGGGCCACTGATTACCTAACGACTGTCAAAGATCTACAAATGAGACCCGGGACCAACGGCTTAACGTGCTTTCCGAGGCACTGAGGAAACTCGGTAAGTAATGGGTGGTCACCCATCCACAGACCAACCTAGGCAAGCACGGCTTAACCTAAAGATCGACCCGAGCGGCTGTTATTATTTAGCCACGAGCTCCTCCCGCTTGTCAGGTAGCGTTCGCCGAAAACTTTCGGGATCAAAATTTTTGTATTACAATATTCCCAATGTCCGCTCTATAAGTCTTTCAAATCTCTTTGGTTCTAGTAACTTATCAGTTTCCTCACGAAGTCACGATGAATTCATCATTGTCACGCAATGTTTTTAAAATGTAAGTAGGTATGTATACCTATTGAAAAACTATAATATAAAACTGTTTTATTTGTAGTGTTTGCAATGTCAAATTCTACATATTTGTGGCATTTTTTTTGTGAGGGCCGATTTCATCATTGAAACTTAAGTTGATCAGCACATTTATAAACTGCGTTTAAGAGCTGTCAGTGTCATCATTGTAACGGAATATTGACACTCTTGAACGCAGTTTAGATGTTCAGTTTCATTGATAAAATTCGCTCTTGCTTCTCGATTGTTAATTTGTCATAGTTTGAAAGTTAACGTGACAATAATGTATACTTACCGCTAGTAAATAACAATGTTTAAGTACTTAATAAATAGGTATACATTTATAAGACTAACTAAATAAAATTTACAAAACGCTTGATGAATTTTCCACTTTTCCTGTTTTTCCCAACAAAAATATATTAAATTGTTTAAAATAGAACTGTACACAGTAATAAATAAATAAGAACTGTTTAAAATGACATAATTTATTTAGTTTAACAGTTAAATAATTTAATTTAAACTTAACAACTTATATCTAAATCTGGTGCATGCTATATTAAATAACTTAGAACTATGTATATGTCGTAATAATTATGCTCTATTGCAATATTTGTAAATATTATGTTAAATGGTAACGGATATATTTGGTCGAATGTCAAATTACATAATATTCGCGTTAGTAAAAAATAACCGACAATTTATTTAAAGCTAGTTTGAGCAAGAAAGTCCACATTGAGGCATGACGACTTCAGAATAATGCAGTCTTGTATCATTTTAAAAAACAATACTATTTCTGTATCGAATAGAAAGTCAACGAAATTTCAACAGATTTCAATAGTTTTAGTTCACAAACAGGTGGCGTCGTAAAGCAGGCGTAATTCCCGTGTGGGAAAGAGATGGCGCTAGACGACCTGTATAGCTGTCTCTTTCACACACTGACGTCATAGTAACCCCCCAGGACTACCAACATCTTAATAGTGTATTATTTTGTTTAATTTACGCAACTTAGCTAGTTTTCTCGGCCTCCTGCTCCTACTCTGCCTATGCTTTTTAATTTTCCTAGGATACCTATGCTTAGGTTTCGTCAAAGAAGGATACTGAAATACATCTAAATGCTGCACGTTTACATGCTTCTGACCTACTAAATCTTTTAATTGGGATTCTGTCAACATGTACACAGGCTCCAAAGAATCTATTATGCTAGAAGTATCAGGTTTTGATCCTCTAAACTGGCTTTTATGTGACCCGTATTGTTGAACAGGTGACCCATAACTGGTACTCGGGGGCCCGTAGTTTGTAGGTGGGCCATAATCGTCACTTGGTCCAGAATGAAAATCGTTATAATTGGGATGTTTGAAATTTGCATACCTATTAGCAGCATAATTACTTTGGGAATCGTAGTTCTGATTAGAATTAGGATTCCTTTGTCTGTTGGGTCTAGAGGATGGGGTTGGTTGTCTAAAATTGTTTTGGGCTGGGTAATCGAGGTCTGGTGGGTTAAATTCGTCATCTGGGTCGTAATCACCATCATAAGAATAGTCTTTGTCATTATTATCGTCCTCATAATAATCATAGTCTTTAGCTTCACCTGCAGGATGGTTATTATCGAAGGTTCTATAACGTTTCCATTCCATTGCGCTTGGTAACGTGTCATTTCTATCAGTTGCATTTAAAGATGTGTTATTATCTAATTTAACTATATTTTCGTCAGTTACATTAAACTGGTTTAGTGTAACAATAAGTACTGACCCTTCTGTTTTATTATTCGTTGTAAACTGAGTTTTATTCCGAACTAAAGGTGGTGAAGGCACAGGTAACGGTTCGTTCCCTAAAATAAATAAGTCTGAATCTAACTGAGCTGACCGTTTTGTTCGACGTTTTTTGATACTTACATCATCATCTCCGTAAGCTGAGACTCCCGTTCCATCATGAGTTAGATGCTGTACTCCAGATTGCTGGGACTGAAGATATTTCACTGTTTCTGTACTGGGTTCCTTCGTGTAGTAATTTGAAGGAGTCTCGTACTTTAGCGCTGTATAACTTGGCTTAGGAAACTCGACACTCTTCCCTTGTTTATTCCCACTTATAGTCTGTCCTACTTCTATTTTGTAATAATTGCTCTTCGTCGTAGTTGGGTCTTCGATGACATGAGGCATTGCTGTTGGTGTATGCTGTAGAGGATAAGGTTTAAATGCAACATGTTTCTCCTCTTCAACATCATCGACTTCTTCTGTTATAGGTTTTTGGTCATTGTAATTAGCATAATCATTTGCATACGGTCCACTAAATGCATTTTGTACATTATATTTGCTGTTGTCGTCGGCTGCCGTAGCAGCATTTTGATTGTTTAAGTAGAAAAACAAATCTATGGGCTGTTCTAGAGTCTGTTTTCCATATTCGTTGTTTGCTTGTGTCATTGTATTCAATTCCGTTATCTGTTCTTGTGGAGATTTCGCTAGAAGAGTATTCAAGGCATGTATGTCGTCAGCAGATTGGTACGAATGCATCTGACTGTACAATTTCGGGTAAACAAACTGTGTCTTACTCGGTACTATTTCTGTGTATAAACTCGCTTGTTCTCTCTCTAAGTTATTCAATCCTACGTTTCCATTAGGTTTGATCGTCACACCTTGATCGTATGTCGTCCCTGGTGAAGTATATATCTTATTTTTATACTGTACTCTAGGGTATACTGAACCGAACGATCTGTGATTTCTATTCTTATCAACAGCATCGGCTCTAGTTAGTTTAACTGGATCAAGGTGTGGTCTGCTTCTCAGATTCGTCCGTTCTTGTCTGGATCTAGGTTTCTTGTCTTTCTGTGTGGCTTGTTGCATTTGTTCAAGTGCTAATTGATGGCTTTCTTGTGATTCGTGGTAAGCTTTCATATAGCTGTCGACTTGTTGAGGAGCTTTATTCCATCTTTGAATTTGTGCTCTGTGTTGTCTAACCCTTTCTGCGTTGAACATTGCTTGTTGGTGTTGTGCATGGATCTTTGCATTCTGTTGAGAGTTACCTGCTAGAGGGTTGCCGTAACTAAAAGGTCTCTTGTCGTCTACCCTTGCTTGTTCGTTGATGTCTTCGTGGACTGATGGTGCGCTGCTTTTAGCAGTTCTTGTGGTTGTTATGTGAAGTATTACTAGTATTATTGCTGCTTTTAGTTGGCCCCGCATCTTGTCTGTAATAGAAAAAAAGATTATGTTAATATTGAATCAAAAACTGTCCTTTTTTGTACAGTATTACAATTTTATTCTGCTGTATCCGCATATTTTAAATATGTTCTAGAGTAATTTGACTGTAATGTAATCTGCTATATCAAGTTACTGCATTAACAATGTAATATTAGTAAGTTATTTCTTGACAATGACCAAGGTGAAGGCAAGACAAGTAATTTTAGTTCAGGTTTCAAGGTAAATTCCTGGGTCCAAAGTCCTAACTTGAAAACTCAAGAATAAATTGGTTACAATAATAACAAATAACTCGAAAGGAATGAAGCTTAATAAATGTAACAATTGCGTAATTAGCTTATTTCCTGCTGAAGCAGGGATGCAGGCCAGGATGTGGGCCATAATCCACCACGCAGGCCCAGTGTGGTCTCAATGGTTGCAGTATACTGGTAAATTAATAAGCAAAAAAAAAATATACCGTTAATTTAAACTGTGTCTGTCTTAACACTACATCTCCGCCTAAACTTTGAAAGAACACTGGCAATAAAATATTATTTGTATAACTTTTATATGTGTAAACTAGTGACATAAGGCCGAAAATGTTAGATTAGACCTCTTTTATTTTATTGATGTTTTACGACTATTTGAATATGTATTACATGATATAATTTATATCCTTTTTTTGCTCTGGTTTCCTTTCATTTAAATAAGCCTGTTTTTGTTTATAAATATTTAAAAGTAGCCGATAAATTATTACTGATTTAAATCCGGTCGTAATAGTCGGATATGCATAATATGCATAGACAACTTTATTTATTTAATTATGCGGATTTCGATGACGTAGGATGTAACGAGTTTACACATGACATACATTTTTCTCATATTGCTCTCGCTTCTTCTTTATCGTGTGGTTAGTGCCTAACCTGGTGTCAGAGTTTTTACGCCGCCCATGGGCCTCTGACTTGGCTTTACAAGCCGTCGAGAAATATCTCTCAGACATGCTAGTTTCCTCACGATGTTTTCCTTCACCGAAGCAAGTGATAATTATACAATACGCACATCATCATCTGCCTAGCCTTTTTCCCAACTATGTGGGGTCGGCTTCCAGTCTAACCGGATGCAGCTGAATACCAGTATTTTACATGGAGCGACTGCCTATCTGTCCTCCACAAACCAGTTAGTACTGGGTAATACGATCCCCTTTGGTAAGACTGGTTGTCAGAATTTTTGGGCCACTGACTATACAATACGCACATGAAACCGAAAAATCAGAGGTGCGTGTCTTGGGTTCGAACTCGAGACCTATGACTTGGCAGTTCGACGGTCACACCACTTGGTTATCATTGTTCTTGCTAAAAATGATGAGACAGGATGTACGAAATATAAATTAGATATAAAACTGGTTCATTAGCCAAGTTTGCACTGGGACAGGATCCCCATCATTAATTACCTTTCCCTACTCCAACTTCTTGGTGTCGATAATTCCCATAGTCATTTAAATCATATAAAAGTGAAAGAATCTGTGAAATCTTCCACATTATTAGACTGAAAATCAAGAAATAAAAAAAAACTAATAATAAAAAACTAAAAAGAACCCGAATTTTCAAAATATTTTCTTTTATTACGTGTAAAAGTGTTTTTTTTTTTTGTCAAATTTACTGAATAAATATCATATAATTGTTTTATGACACGTATCGTATTACCCAGTAATAACTGGGTTGTGGAGGTCAGATAGGCAGTCGTTCCATGTAAAATACTGGTATTCAGCTGCAGCTGGTTGGACTGGAAGCCGACCCCAACATAGTTGGGAAAAGGCTAGGCAGATGATGACGATCATTTTTTTATTTTACTACGCACGTACTCGTATCATATCAAAAAATATTTAACTTTTACTTAGTCAATGATCATAAAGATACGACCTTAAAAAGTAGGTCCAACTAATAAATAATAAATTCCAAGGTGTGGTAACAATCTAGTTTTTAAATTGACATAGTTTGCATAATAACAATGACATAATTAATGGGTCACGTGACAATATGTAAAAGTTTTACATAATATGCTAGTTCATTTTAATATGGTTTTTCTAGAGGTCTCAAAAGTTAAGCTGTGCGTAAGATCTCGTCTCCTGAGATCAAATAACAGCTCGGCAAAATGTCATTAGGTTTTTCTATTAGGAAATTCTTGGTAGCAACCCTAAATCTTGCTTTGTGCCTATTTAATGGCTATAAGCATAATCAACCAATAATGTTCCCACTGCTGGGACACACGGGCTTCTCTCTATGAGAGGGAATGTGCTATACTCCACCTCACGAGCCCAGTGTGGGTTGGTAGATGTCACATGTCTACGAATTTTTGGTTCTAGGACATGCCGATTTTCCTCACGATGTTTTCCTTCACCGTTTTTGAGAGCAGTTGTGATGAAATAAATGGCACAAAGTATTGCGCCTGCCTGGATTCGAACCCACGACGTAAGTCGGGGCCGCCACTACAGGGCCACCACTGCTCACATGGATACAGGCTTGCCTTTTATTACCTACTTTGTGTGACTATATTATCATCTTACTACTATTATTAGTGCGAACGTGTGGATGGATGGATGTTTGTTACTCAATAACGCCAGAACGGCTGAACGGATCTGAACTAAATTTGGAACAGAGATAGATCATAGGAATAGTAGTCTTTTTTTTTCTCACACATATTCATCAAAATTTCCACGCGACGTCGCGGGCAACATTAGTGTAGGATATCTATCAGTATGTGCCCATCTCTGCTGATCCCCTCGTATAGTTATCATACGCCTAGACCTAGATATTCAGCCTTGTTTGGGCACTAGATGACAGTGATAATGCCAATAGACTTTTTAATAAATTCAAATATTATATGAGCTGAGCCTATAATTAACAATTTTTTGCAAATATTTATGTAAATTCATTAATAATTCATTATTTTATATTAATTCAGCTCATTAGGTTATTACATATCGATATCACTCGTGTCCCAAATACCGACATATTATTACTTTATTACCTAAGTAACAAACATTCAAGTTATCGTAGTCCACAGCTGGACATGGGCCACTCCCATACTACGTCACAGCACCCTACCCCCCGTCTTCATTCACTCTGACCCAGCCACCTTTTGACGTGCATTCGTGAACTGGGCCGCATGACAGAAATGCGATAAAGACAATTTAACTGTACTTTGCGAGCTTTATTTCTTGAAAAGTATAATAGATGGCGCGACGGGAGTTGTACCGCCGTATTAGGCATCTGAGTCCAAACGGAAAAGTACCGGGTAGGTGACCTGGACGCGCGTTTGCGTGGCCTAGCAGCGACTACAAATTGACAAAAGAACTTTTACATACGAATTCACGAAATAATAAGCCGATTTTTTAAGGTCCCATTTTTTTTTCTACGTGATATGATAAAAAGTAATGTTCTTTTAGGGACATCATCTGCCTAGCCTTTTCCCAACTATGTTAGGGTCGGCTTCCAATCTAACCGCATGCAGCTCAATACCAGTATATGGAGCGACTGCCTATCTGACCTTCACAACCCAGAGCAGTGGTGATGAAATGATTTGCATAGATCTAACTGCATCCCAGCCTGGGTAAGAATATTGAAACCCAAAACCTACTTCCGACTTTTTAGGCAGGACCATTATTTCTATGCGAATATAAATATCCAAGGACTAAAAATTCGAAGACATCCACCGATTTGCACTGGGCCCGCGTGATGATTACAACCCATTTGTTCCCATAGAGAGGAGCCCTGTGTCCCAGCAGTGGGAACACTATAGGCTTATAATCCTGTTACCACTGGGTTACTGCTCCAGTCACCAAAGCATGAGTGGTAACTTGTAACTTTAGCTATCTCCTTCCGTAACAAATGATATACGTAAATAAAATAAAATTTATTGTGCGTATAATAGACGGTGTTATGTATAAACATTATGTATGAATATAATATTATAAATAATTAATTGCATTCAGAGGTTAAGTTGTAACTCAATTTCTTAGCTTTGTGTACAGTCGTAAAAAAAGTGTTAGAGACTGTGTGACTTATGTTTATCAATAACACTAGAAACGGGATATTTACCATGTTTACTAATTTTCTTTGAGTTCCTGATATTTCGGCGCTGTTGCAAGCACCATGATCACGGATAAACTGAAGTTATTGCGGGTGGGTGTTTGTTAGTGACAATATTTAGCGCCAGGATGTTTAGTAGTTTGTTTACTATTGTTGTGATATTTATGATGATAAGCCTGCAGTTTCACATTTTTGATCAAATAGGTCTATAACATAACTAGACGATTATATTTGGCAAGGCGCATCATCATCTGCCTAGCCTTTTCCCAACTATGTTGGGGTCAGCTTCCAGTCTAACCGGATGCAGCTGAATACTAGTATTTTACATGGAGCGACTGCCTATCTGACCCCACAACTCAGTTAGTACCGGGTAATACGATACCCCTTGGTAAGACTGGTTGTCAGACTTTTTCGGCCACTGACTACCTAACGACTGTCAAAGATCTATAAATGACAGCCGGGACCAACGGCTTAACGTGCTCTCCGAGGCACGGAGGAAACTCTGATGGATGGTCACTCATCCACAGACCAACCTTTGGTTAAGCACGGCTTAACCAAAGGTTGACCCCGAGCTCCTCATATTTGGCAAGGCGCATATTAAAGAAAATCAACATTTCACCGATCAGAATAACAATAAATTTATTTTCATTGTTATAGAGATGAGCTTAAAGCTAAACCATAACTATGTATCTTACAATAGGTTTATTTGATCGGTGGTTGCCAAAACTAGGTCGTTCCTGTATCTTAACTAAACAGTGGTTGAACTTCATCAAAATTCTTCTATTACCCACTTAAAATTTTTATCATGTTCGAAAATTAAAAATAGAACAATTTCATTTCTAAAGCTTTTCTCCACGACTGTACAATCGCAAGCGCAATGACCATGGTCCATGACTCTATACTTTCACTGACCGTGCATACATACATACATACACATACATGTATAATATCAAACCAGTTCATATGTCCGTTCGACCGTATTAGAAACATACGGATAGGATATAGGAGCGGGCACGTCCTGGAAGAGCGTTTTGAAAGTTAGGTACAGTCTAGTTTGATTTCCTTTCGTAAGCATGTGGTGAAGGTCTGTTTGAGTTCGATTTATGGATTTAGCTTGTTATATTCGATATTATTTTGTAACTAGCTGTTGCAAAATAATGTCGAATATAATAATTTCCCGATTTAAATCGGCTTTTGTTAACAATTTCAAGGGTTTTCTAAAATAAAATTCTTAGTTACTCCTTATAAATTCTTAGTTACTCAGCTATCTACCAGTAAAAGTCCCGTCAACTGAAGTGTCTGTTTGTAATATCAAAATAACAGCTTTTTACTGAATGCATTTCAAAATATATACGGCATTATAACAAAAACACATTTTTTTCTGTCTGTCCGTTTGTTCCAGTTAATCTCCGAAACGACTAGACCGATTTTGACGGGACTTTTACTGGTAGATTGCTGATGTTGTAAGGTTTTACATAGGCTTCTTTTATTTAGGAATAAGAATTAGGGACCCGTGCAAAAAAATTTAAATCCTTGAAATTGACTTTTCTTTGAAGGTTGACTGGTCGAAAATGCCTGTGGTATTAAGTCCGCCTCTGTACTTTTGTACTTGAAGTGTTAAATAATCATAATCTGCCTAGCCTTTTCCCAACTATGTTGGGGTCGGCTTCCAGTCTAACCGGATGCACCTGAATACCAGTATTTTATATGGAGCGACTGCCTATCTGACCTCCACAATCCAGTTAGTACTGGGTAATACGATACCCCTAGGTAAGACTGGTTGTCAGACTTTTTGGGCTACTGACTACCTAACAACTGTCAAAGATCTACAAATGACACCCGGGACCAACAGCTTAACGTGCTTTCCGAGGCACGGAGGAAACTCGGTATGTAATGGGTGGTCACCCATCCACAGACAAACCTAGGCAAGCACAGCTTAACCTAAAGATCGATCCGAGCGGCTGTTTATTTAGCCACGAGCTCCAATTTATTATTTAGTTATTTACTTGAAGTGTTAAATAAATAAATAATAAATGGGTAACAAAATCCGATTCAGAAAGGGAATTAGTATTTTTTATAATAATTTCACGCCAACGAACATCGCGGGGGATCAGTTGGTTCATAAATACAACTGTAAACAAACAATTCTTACGAAATTATTATAACTAGAAGACGGGATATTTACCATGTTTATTGTTTTCTTTGAGTTCCCGATAATTCTTACGAAAGTTTTCACATAAAACAAGCTATAAAATCCTGTACACAAATACCTGCATCTTTTATTCAATAAAACACAATGACCAACTCATAAAATCTTCTTACACAATTTGAAATGAAAGTGCAGACGTGGCCGAGCACATTCGTTTCCCGTATATTTTCACTCGCGACTAGGGTTACCATCAGTCTAAATTTGCACGGAAATGGCCGGCATTTCGGAATCTCATCCGGACTTTGTGTACTTTCGTCATTTGTCCGGACTCTGCCTACTTTTGTTATTGGTCCGGATTTTGTCTACCTTTGTCGTTTGTCCGATTTTTGTCTACCTTTGTCATTTGTCTATCTTTGTCAACTGTCCGGATTTTGTCTACCTTTGTCATTTGTCCGAACTTTTCGAGTTATTTTTATCATCTTCCTAGCCTTTTCCCTATTAAGTACGTTAGGGTCGGCTTCCAGTTTAAACGCATCCGGTTTTTTGGTTGGTTGTCCTACATGTAAAATATATTAAAAAAAAAGTAAATACTGGTACAGCACCACCAGCATCACTATTTTGCATGTAGCGACTGCCTATCTGACCTCCACAACCTAGCAACTGGGTAACAGGATACCCCTTAACAAGGTAAGGTAAGACTGGTTGTCAGGGTTTTTCGGGCCACTGGTAGCGACTGCCATTGATCTACAAATGTTTAAACTACCAACGGCTGAGAGCACTTCTTACCTTAAGAAATTTAAAAAAAAAAATTATGTACTGAAAAAAGACTGGTTTCGTTGAATTTTTTTTTGCGAATGGTCGTTTTCTCGGGACATTAAAAATTGTGATGATGGTAACCCTATTTGTGACCGGTGCGCAAGCGCTGTTATAACGTTATTTAATAGCTGTTAATATTACAAGTGCAGTCATAATAAGTCTATGATAGTTAATCTTGACGGTTTCTTGTCAATGCTTATTGAAATGTGATCGATTAGATTGGTAATTATGATTTATATTAGGTACGATAATTTTTATTTTGTTGAGCACTTTTGTTAGATCGCGAATTGAGTGAGATAAATTGTTATAAAGCGTCTTAAGAATGATCAAAATTCACACAGCCTTACAGCCAAAAGAAGTATCTTAAACAAACGAGTGAATCTCAATAGACAGGGATAGGGTAGACTATGGTATATCTATCTATCCTATCCTATGTGTTAATCCAGGTTATAAACTACCTGTGTGCCAAATTTCATCCCAATCCGGTCAGTAGTTTTTGCGTGAAAGAGTAAACAAGCATCCATCCATCCATCCTCACCAAATTAAATTTTTATTTTTTCGAATTTATAATATTAGTAGTAAGTAGGATTATCTGTTTTTGATATTACAGATACTGGGTTGGTATCAATTGAATTGGTGTATTAAAAATAGGATAGTTTTACTATTTCATGGCTGGCGAATAGGCCAATGGCCTGCCTAAGGGAAAGTGGATACCGCCGATATCATCATACCTGCAGTATCATCAAAATCGCCGATGCGTAGCTAACCTTACCTTATACACACAATGTGAGTAAACCAGGGTTCGAAATTATCGTATCCGATCATTATTTTCTTTGATAATTATCGGACAATTATCACATAATTATCAATGCTGATTAATAACTTGATCTCTTTATTTTTTAACTGAAACCAGTGCAGAGTTTTTATTTTTCGGCCTTTTCGTAACCATAAATTTTCTATTTCATTAAGTAAACTAACTATATACATTATTAATTAAACCATAAATAGTGTAATTTAGTTACAAATAAACTAAATCCAAATGCTCTAAAAATTCAGTTTGTTGATTTTAAACACAGTGTGTATGAACTTTTTTTTACATAACACAACATCACGCCTGTAATCCCCGAAGTATAAGGCAGAGGTGTAACTAACAAGTACCCCCACATTTTGCCAGTTATGTTTAAGTGCCATATAATAGGCGACTCGGGGCGAGCCTATTACAACTTAACGAACTAGATCTCTTTTTAAGTTCACACAATAAAGGGTGTAAATAGACCCTTAACATAAACGAAAGGCACTTGTTCTCCCCGTCACTGCGATCATTTTTTTGTTCTAGACCATACCTGGGAACCTTCTAGTTACGGAGATATTGGGGGTCAATGTTCCAAGTTTTTTTTTAAATACATGTTTTTAATGGTTCCCTATCCATTAGCATAAAATTTTAAGACCTAATATAACTTAGCATAATGTTGTTTGGCATAATTATTTTTTCGCATAATATAATTACGCATAACAGCTCATGCATAATTTTTTTAAGCATTATGTCTGTAACCATAATAATGATTAGGCATAATATTTTAAAGCATAAACTTATTAAGCATAAAGTTCTAAAGCATAACTTTTTTAAGCATAATATCCTAAAGCATAAAAGTTAAGCATAAATAACGCATAAAAATATTAAAACATATTTTTATAGGTATAACAGTGAAATAATTATTAACACCTAGAATATTAGACACTATACATGTTTATACAATTATTGCTCTAATGAAATTTGTAGGCGCTTGATATTGTAGGTAGAATAGAAATTATTTTTCCTTATTTTTCTAAGTAGACGGTGGTGTCGTAAAACTATTGTGCCACTAAATGTATTATTGCAAAGTTGTAATTTACGTACATTGTGATTCTTACTTATTTGTTTAAAATCGTGAATTGTAGTTACAAATGGAAAATACAGTGCGTACTTTTATAACCAAAAGAGGCGGCATCAAATTAAATGTGGATGGTTTCATCTATGAGAAAAATTTTCAAAAGGAAAATAAATATTATTGGGTGTGTGAAATGCGTCGTAATACCAATTATAAATGTAACTCTCGACTTATTACGAAATTAAACGACGACCAACAACATGAAATACTATCTAAGCACATACAAAATCACAATCGTGAACCAAATGCACTTAGAGAACAAGTAAGTTTTTTAAAATTTATTAATTCATACATATTGGCGGCTAGACTGCACCTTAATCTATTGATACACTACGTTTGTTATAAAAGTACTACTATTTGTTATAGTTCCTTCTTTTTATTTTTCAGATTCAAATAGCTGTCAATAAAATAAAAGAAGATGCAATATTAAATCCGAGTATAAAGCCAATTGAAATTATAGCCAATAGTGAAACTGTAACCTCACCTTCCGTATCGTGTCATTTACCAGGCAATAATAATCTAAAACAAATTATATACAAGCAAAGGAAAAAAAGGGATAGTTTTAAAGAACCAGAAGACATAGATTTTGAACTGAATACAGAATGTTTAATTAAAGAATACGACCAGATCATCATTATTGATAAAAAATACAACACAAACAAGAGATTAATAATATTTACTACAAAAAAACTCATTACTTTATTATGCTCGTCTAAGTATATAATGATGGATGGAACATTCAAAGTTGTTCCTAAGATTTTTTATCAACTTTATACCATACACGGGAATGTTGATAATGATATCTCACAAACATTTCCGTGCGTATAAGCAAGCAAGCAAGCAGCATACAGCAGGCAGGGTTTCTGTGATGGCTCCGGCGCTGCGGCCCTCCGGCGGCCCCACGCGTGCTAATCGTCGCAGACGGCTTTCGCTCACCACCGCAGCTTCGGCTTGTTGGCCAGCCTCAGCCGCGGCGGCTCGCTCGCAGCCGCCTGCTCCTCAGCCCGCGGGCCGCCTCGCCCCTACGCGCCTACGCGATTTTAAATAACACTCTAGGGGTAGGACAAACAAGACTACGTGAAGTCGGTTTTGCAGCAATTCGGTTCTGTGACTAACTTTTGTTGCACAGCATATTAATTTTTTAACCAACAATATTATTTGATTGTTACAGGTACTATAGCTAATTGGTTTGCTCAGAATTATGTATGGGGCACTACAAGTTCACCACCACCATTTCCACCCAAAGTCTGGAGTACGTATTTACTAGTAAAGGAAAATATACCCAGGACACAAAATCATGCAGAGGCATGGCACAATAGATTTGCTAATTTTGTGGGAAAACACCATACTGGATTTTATTTTTTGGCAAAAAAGATAGTTCAAGAAATAAGACATCAAACCATTGAAATAGATAAACTGGATATCGTAACATCACTTATACCAAAAAAAAAGAAAAAAAATTGAAAAAATCATTGGTAAAAAATATGAGTATCCTTCTAAACTAGAATATTTACAAGCAATTGCTAAAAATATACACCTAAAATAAATAATTAAGGACTACTATTTCAATCAGTTAACTTCTATCTGAGGAATAACCGCCATATTTATTTCTCATAATAGAAGTTAACTGATTGAAGTTAACTAATTCACTGCTGTGTGAAATAAACGTTTCTCGCGATTGAAAATGTCATGTATATTTATAATAAATCATTTGCATGAACATTGTTTTTGTTATTTATATTAATTGTATGCCTAAATATTATTATGCTAATAGCCATTAGGCCTACTAACGTTATGCTAAAAGTCTTTAGGCCTACTAACGTTATGTTAATAGTCATTAGGCCTACTAACGTTATGCGAATCAAATTTATGCCAAAACAAATTAGTCTTTAACATGATTATGCCAACATAAAATGTATGCCTAAAAAAATTATGCCAAAGTATTATTATGCCAAAACAAACTGTGCCAAAATCGTTATGCCGAAGTATATTAGGACAATAAACATTATGCGAAAAGAAGGGATCCCGTTTTTAATGTAAGATTTTTACTTTACACACCTCCACGACCCTCGTACTATTCAATCCATTCATCAGCACAATGCTATGAGTGCTTTCCATCGAGTCCTACCGTAAAAGGTGATTTTTCACCCCAAAAAAAAAGTTGATTTCCAGCAATAATTTTTGCGTAAAGTTACTTAGTTTGATGTACAGAATGCTTGGTTGACGGATATGTGAAGGTTCTGTTTACACCCGGTATAACGCGTTTGGATACGCGCGGAAGCATCAAATCAAGTTTGGATAATTACACGTGAAGTGACATTGATAATGGTATGGTTATTATAATGATAAAATTCATGAATTATCAAAGAAAATAATTATCTTGATGATTTCGAAACTTGAAGTAAACTCTTATTATACCAGTAATACTATGGCCTGCCATTATCCTTCCGACCAGATGGCGCTTTTCGTATTTCTACAACGAATTTCAACAAGACTGACTTTAGCTTTTCGATAGCTTATGTCAATCTCAATCCAATTCATTTTTAACCCCCGACGAAAAACGAGGGGTGTTATAAGTTTGACCGCAATTTTTGTGTGTGTGTCTGTCTGGCACCGTAGCTCTTAAACGAGTGAACCGATTTGGATGCAGTTTTTTTTATTTGAAAGCTAGTTCTCTTGGTGATGGTTCTTAGATATGTTTTATCGAAATCGGTGCAGCCATTTACTAGTTATGGGGGATGAAAGTGGGTATGAAAAATTTAATATTTTCAAATATACCCAAGTGGGGTATCAAATAAAAGGGCATAATGTGTATATTACAATTAGACATGTTTTATCAAAACCGGCTCATCAATTTTATTGACTTTTCAAATGTTTGTTCACTTTTCTTTGTTGCAATAGGGGATTTTTTTTAAATATTTTTTTTTAACTGTTTCATCTTCTAGAGCAAGATCCCAGGGCCGCCAGACATTACTTATTTTCTCATAAAAAAATGTGTGGCATCCAGTAGTGTTAGTACTTGTACTGTGAACGTATGCATACCTGATCACTTGTGCCGACGCGACGGCCATTTTCTTAACATCAGGTGCTAAAGTTACGTAAAAATAACTAACAAGTAAGTAACTTTTCTTACAACATAAAAAAACAGTACTCAGGCTAGTGCTGTTGTAGGGGTCCGCAAGGGCCGATGCCTACCAGGGCTGCGGGACAGTTCGAAAGAGATACCGTGGCCCTGGAACACAAAGGGCAAAGAAGGAACATGGATGGGTTTTAGTCAGTACAAGTCTGACACTCCCTTCCGCTCCGCCTAGAGTGGGGGGGTCATTTGATGATTACCCATCCGAAAAAAAAAGGCTAGTACTGTTTTTTATGTTGTATAGAAGATTGTTAAAAATTAATTACCTATCAACGGAAATTTCTGCCAGACACTTTACTAGGTGACAGTAGCGAAGGGTCAATTTTTGTAAGAGGTAAACCCGAGTACATCATCTTTAATGTGATTATATTATTTGCCTATAGAATACTGACTGTGCCATTTTTCAAAGGGAAGCCGGTAGGAATCGAGTTGTATGGACCCTTCGCCACTGCTAGGTGGTTAGGTTAAAGGCTTCTAGAACACAGCATCGATGCTGGGCGTCAGAAATTGGTACGGTGGTATTCCGGCCGAGGTCTTTATTTATTTATTTACATTTTATTTACAATAGTGGTCCATAGGCGGACTAAAAGCCACAAGGCATTCTCTACCAGACAATCTTTTAGTTAAATAAGAAAACATTGTGATAGGGTACAAATAAAATTAAAAAAAAAAAAAAAAAACTTATTCTTAACTTATTCTCTACTTTCTTCTTTACTTTTTTTAACTTATTCTTTTCTTAACTTCTTCAGCTTTCGAAAATTTATAAACTTATACTACTACTTACTTCTTTCACAAGTACTTATTACTAATTAGTGTACCTTCTGGGCAAAAACTAATGAAGTAACTTAAGTAACATCCGGATTACTCTACGTATGCGTAACTTAATTAATTACCATATATTAATGAAGACAGATCAAGCGACATTGCGAAAATCGTCGTTTTACTTGCGAAGTTAACATTAAGTAATCATTTAACTTAATCATTAAACTCAATTAAAAGTAATCTGGCTCTGATAAGCATCTGATCTCATTTATACGAGAGACTTGTTTTAGCCCACGGTTTCGTACTACTGGGATAAAAATTATCCTTTATTTTAACTTGGGCTATGTTCTGTGTACCAAGTTTCATCGAAAGCTGTTAAGTTGTGTAGAGGAATAGTTACTTTCGCATTTATAATATTATTAGTATGGTTTCTTGAGGGCCCTGAAGTATTTTATTATCGGAGAGAACCTCAAGCGGCGTAAAAATAGTAGGTAACCTTATTGGAAACTATATTTTTGAGCTGTTTGGGGTTGAAACTCTAGGTCCGAGTTCTCACAGCCTTTTCAAGGACATTTTAAAACGCTTAGTTGACACTTCCCGTGACCCAAGGGCTGGCCTTTACCTTGGCCAAAGGCTTAGCGTGGCCATACAACGTGGCAACGCCGCCAGTCGCTTGGGTACATTACCAGTTGACAGCGTTAAGGAGTTTTTTGACGCCATTTTTTAAGTTTATTGTTAAGTTAGTTATTTTAGGTTATTTTAAATTATAAATGTATATAATATTTAGCTAATAAAAATTTTAGAAAACCTTTTTTTTTTACAGTTATCGAAGTTTTAATTTTAAGATAAGATTTTTTCCAAGGGTGTGGCAATTTTTTACAAAAGATTGAATAGAAGGATATTGACTAGAGATTATGGCCAGGATAGTTCCCTCCTGTCTGGTATTTACAACATCATTATCGACTTAGCCGTTTCCCAACTATGTTGAGGTGGGCTTCCAGTCTAATTGGATGCAGCCGAATAACGTCAAACGTGGTGAATAAGAAGACGGGATTAAATCGGGACGAAACCCGCTTGACTGTAGCAGTTTTTGTCACTCGTATCACGATACGCCTCGGTAAAACTGATTGTCTAGCAATCATAGAAAATATGAAAAAATTCTACACTGCAATAGGATTTGAATGTTGTATAGATCAACAGCCAATGAATGTACAGACGCCAACTCATCAAGTTACCCGAAACTGTCAAATTTTCCCAACCAACCTTGAACCTAATGCTTTAGCGATAAAGTTTAACTTAGTATTAAAGAAATTTGACAGATTGTAGTACTATGAACCAATAGTTGAGGTGTTAGGTTAGCAAGCAAAAGGTCGTGAGTGCAAACTCTCGCTTTATTAACCTGAATTTCTATAATGTACAGCAAGTGTGTGTGTATTGGTTAACATGATTCTTAATTACATTATAATACGCACTTAGCAATATGCCACACATATTGCTGGTAATATTCCGATTCTGAATACCTTTGTGTTCTTCTGTTTTATGCTAAAGTACTACTTTTCGTTATACCATCAACTAAGTGAATAGTATGTCCTCTTAAATCGAACTTAGCACAGCACGAGTAGGATGACCACCGAAGAAACGGATTTGTCGATGGAACAATCGACAAAATGACAGATTTCTTTTGTAGATCTTTGTTTTTGTTCATTCTTCCGTCGACAAAACTCGTTTCTACGGTGGTCATGCTACACGTGCTGCCCCCGTAGCATGACCACCGTAGACAAGAATTTCTTTGACGGAAAAATCGACAAAATGACAAATAGTGCAAAGACATCTGTCATTGTGTCGACACAATCTGTCATTTTGTCTATTATTCCGTCTGGAGGCTGGTATTGACCAGCCATTTGTGTTCACTTGTCTCCGTTTTTCCCAAAATCAACACAAATTAGGGACCAGTTTGCAATTATCAATTTCGAAAAGGGGAAATTGGTTGGTTGGCGACGAGTTTCCCTATAACTTTAGCAGACTTAAGCCCCTGGTACCGGTCGAGGAAATCCTTTGGAAAGCGCAGGATCGGTACTCGGATGTGTGAGGACAGCGTGAGGCCTTTATCCAGGAGTGGACGTCTTTTGGCTGAATTATGAGGATGTTGTTTTAGAAGAATGAAGAACGGGGGTAAAGTTCTTCATCCCCTCTATAGGGGAAAAGGATAAAAGGGTGGGTCTTCCGACCAGAGGGGTGTTGTGTCTGGTGGGCTGCTGCCCGAACGTTGCTGTCAGGTTTTTCTATGATAACTTTAACTGCGCAATTTAGGTGTTTGATTTTAGTTCTTTATTTGTGTCATAGATGGCGCTGTAGCACGTTTTCTTTCAAAATTACTACAGCGCCATCTTCTTTCTTCTTTTTGTAGTGCCGCTACATTGTTGCTATCGGGCACTATAACCGTATAGCAGCCTATACGTTTAATTGCAGCGCGATTCGCGTGCGCAATCTCTTAATCGTCTTGTCAGTACAGTTACAACAAAAACGGTAATTGAAAGTAACGTCGTGGGAGCAACAAGCTCATCGCGATTGTAGCCTTTCTTTTGGCCGTTGTTACAAAATATCGTGTTTTGTAACTTTGAACTATTCTTCGCGACTATATCGAGATTTCGCGCGGAGTTTGTTGACGCGTGATGTAAGATGTGACGGTACTAAGAAAGCAGTGACGTAAAAATTAAATCGGTCTTCTTTATCGCCAGTTATACTCTGGTTTTAATCGATTAGAGTTTCTTCTGTACCTATAGGTATTGAAAAATATTTTTTGAACGCTATAGTTAAATTATTGTGTCTTGTATAACTGGTTAGAATGGCATTCTCCAGTAGATTAAGAATCTGTGGACCGGAGTCTATTGCAGACTGTCATAGCAGAGAAATTACCGGAAAATTGGACTTTTCTTTGAGTAACAGAATGGAGAAGGGACAACTTGTTATACTTAGATACGCACGACGGCCAAACAAGCTTTACAAAACCAGTTTATACGGATCTCTCATTGTACAGGAAATCTATACAAAGCGAGGGCAAGTTACACTGGCAATGCACAGCTTCGGGAATCGAACCCGCGACACGAAGCGCAGCAGTCAATCGCTCAACCACTGCGTCAACCGTGCCGTCAAATGCCGTCAAAATTATTTGAATTCCTATAAATTGTATTTACAATAATTTAAATAACAAACAAATTCAAAACATAGTTCAGTTTCTGTCAGACACAACGACATCTAAATACCTTTAACGCTAAATTTATTCAGTGATTTGTGGTACAAGCAGGCGTGAGTCAAGAATCCGGTCTAAATGTTATTAGGTATGATCGCAGCACTGAGAACATTTATATAAACCAATTAGCTAGCTAAACCTAGATCTAGAGATCTTTAAACATCCTAGGCTTAAGGTCAAGGCACACTAACTAATAATTAACTAATCGCTAATTGATATTTCTATAATTATTTGTTATTAATGTGATGTAATTATTTATTACCTATCTAGTGGCACTCATTATCATATTCTGTTTTGTTAATATATGGATAATGTAGTGGGCTGCAATATTGTTAATATTTTGTATTGTCTTTCCTCTGTTCCAACACATATTGTAGCTGTTTATTGTCCCTGAATAAATAAAATAAAATAAAATAAAATAAAACTAAGCACTATTATTAACACTAGAAACGGGATATTTACCATGTTTAATAATATAAAAAAAGGAGCTCGTGGCTAAGTAATAACAGCCGCTCGGATCGATATTTAGGTTAAGCCGCGCTTGCCTAGGTTGGTCTGTGGATGGGTGACCACCCATTACATACCGAGTTTCCTCCGTGCCTCGGAAAGCACGTTAAGCCGTTGGTCCCGGGTGTCATTTGTAGATCTTTGACAGTCGTTATAGGTAGTCAGTGGCCCAAAAAGTCTGACAACCAGTCTTACCAAGGGGTATCGTATTACCCAGTACTAACTGGGTTGTGGAGGTCAGATAGGCGGTCGCTCCATGTAAAATACTGGTATTCAGCTGCATCCGGTTAGACTGGAAGCCGACCCCAACATAGTTGGGAAAAGGCTAGGCAGATGAGATGAATAATATAAAAAAAAAAACAGAAAAAAAGAAAACATATCAAACAAACAAAAAAAAAACAAAAAAATCTGAAAACAAACAATACAAAAAAAAGCACGGATACTGGATATTTACCATGTTAACATCAGTAAACATGGTAAATATCCCGTTTCTAGTGTTGATGATATTGTTAACTAAGCACTGCTGATCAGCATTATGTCAGCTCATTGTTACGAGCTGATCCCGTCCCAAGGCAATGGTATTAGGGTGTTTAATAGTGTGTGTTGCAATATGGAGTTTCCATGAAAGAATCCCGAACGGCTAGGATTGAGGTGACTCTGATCCCATGGAGCCCGTTGACATTAATACGTCAAGAAACAACATAACACCACGCTTTTAATTTCCGAAGAACTAGGCAGAGGTGTATCTTAAAGGACACCCCCATTTCGCCAGTAATGTTTAAGTCCCATGTAATCGTAAAAAGCCAGCCTATTACCATCAACCGGGCATACATCCAGACTCTGTGGCACCTACTGAGAAATTCCTGATGGAAAAACCTAATTACACTTTTCCCAACTTTGGAATCTAACCCAGAACCTCACGCTCAGCAGTAGCACTTACGACCATTAGACCATGCAACGATCAAAATCGTCATCATCTGCCTAGCCTTTTCCCAAAGTCTGTTGGGGTCAGTCTAACCGGATGCAGCTGAGTACCAGTACTTTACATGAAGCGACTGCCTATCTGACCTCCACAACCCAGTAACTGAATAATCCTTACGTAACGACTGTCAAAGATCTACAAATGATAGCCGCTGGTGACCCATCCACGGACCAACTTCGGCAAGCACGACTTAACTTTGAAGGTCTACCCGTGCGGCTGTTATTATTTAGCCACGAGCTCATCTTCAAGCTCTTCTTCTTCTTTTGATGCAACGATCAAAATATTATGATTAATATAGGTAACATTGAGCAGCTTTTTTTTTTTTTTAAATCACTTGGAATTTCTCCTGTAACGTGGGTGCGTTTACAAACATTTAAACTCACATACACAAACAGAATTAGGGGAATCGAACCCGCGACACGTAGCGCAGCAGTCAATCGCTCAGCCACTGCGCCAACCGTGCCGTCAAAACCTTTAACAACACCTAACTTTAAATAAACCTAACAGCTAAGCCTAGACATCTAGACCTTTAAACATCTCATAGCCAATCACTATTCGCTATGGCGGCAATTATTCACGTTCGTGGCTTGCATTCACTTTGTAAAGGACAATGATAAAATATGCAGATTATAAAATACACCATTAATGGAGCTTCATGGCAATTTTAGATGACACGCGAGGCTTCAAGCTTCTTTTGCAAGAGTATACTTTATTTTAAAGCTCGTGGAGCTCGTGGCTAAATAATAACGACCGCTCCGATCAATCTTCAGGCTAAGCCACGTTTGTTTAGGTTGGATTTTGGATGGGACCATTCATTACATACAGAGTTTCATCCGTGCCTCGGAAAGCACGTTAAACCGTTGTTTCCGGCTGTCATTTGTAGATCTTTGACAGTCGTTACAGATTAAAAACCTTCAAATAAAAGTACTTAACACACTTGTACATCAAACTTTCTTGATCCTTTTGTACTACCAACACGTATGAGCAGATATTGCAAATATACGAGTTATATGTATGTGTTTGGAAATTTTCTGCAGTTGAGAAACTTAAAATCAGTAAATGTATGTCTTGATTGGATTTACAAAAATAAAGGTCATTAGTATAATACAACATTCATGGAAAATTAAGGTGAAAGTGTCAGGGTAGCCCGCGAAATTTAAATTTTCTTATGTTTTTTGCAATTTTCAGGTCAGTGTCGAGTTGTATGTTGATTAAGATACACCGTGACTTTTTAGTCGTCTTGCAAAGGTCGTCCACTAAATGTACCCGACATAAAATAGCTCTAGGCGCTCATTTTTTTTTTATCTTCCATAATAGGTACAAAGAAAAATAATAATAAAAAAATTAGAATAAAGTTATGAAACATCCTGTTAATGATGTTTACGTGTCAAACGGGAGAACATTACCTACCCAGTACTGGATTGCAGTAGATCATCGCTCGCAACAGAGTGTTTTAACTCCGTCATGCGTCATATTACTGAATAATATTTTTATTTTTAAATTATTAAAATCTCACAAATACCTCTTTTTTTTAAATTAATGTTTAGTATTCATTGGATACATGAAGTGGGCTGCCGTTGTAAGACGACTAAAAAGTCACGGTGTATATTCGCAACAGTAAAAAATATGACTTTACAGAGTTATAGCCATTAAACTCATTTAATCCCATTGAATAACTATTTGAGATCTGAGAGCAGCGGTGGCCAAGTGGCGGAGACCCTAACTTACGAGCAGTAAGTCGTGGGTTCGAACCCAGCCAGGCGCATTACTTTGTGTAAGTTATTTCATCACCACTGCTCTCAAAACGGTGAAGGAAAACATCGTGAGGAAACCGGCATGTCCTAAAACCTAAAATTCGAAGACATGTGATATCTACCAACCCACATTGGGCCCGCGTGGTGGATTATAGCCCTCTCATAGAGAGAAGGCCTGCGTCCCAGCAGTGGGAACATTAATAGGCCGATTATGCTATGCTATGAATTACTATTTCATGAAAAAGTCATTAAATGGGGTTACATGAACTTAGAGGGTTATATTGATGATTTTAATGATTATAATTCTGGAACTACATACGTGTTACGGTTGCGAATCATATTTTGTTTCACATATAGCCTGCAACTGACCTGCGGATAGCAAAAAACCCTGATGCTTCCACTTTAATGGAACTTATTTAATACAACTGTGACCTACGTTTTTGGAAAAAAAAGAGACGGAATGACGGTATTTCGATACGCGCAAACGAAAGAGCATGAAATTTGGCATTAAAAAATGAAAATTGAAAATTTTGTAGTTACTGCAATTGTGAACTAAGACATCGATGTCAATTTCATTAATTGATTTTTATTGTTCCGTACTAGACAACAGGAATTTCTTCTGTCTGTCTACTTGTCTGTCAATAAAGCTATACGTGTGTGGCATTTTATTATGTTCCACCATTAAAATTGCAAGTTGTATATCACAAATGTAACCATAAACCACAAAGAGTGACTCCTTCTATTTCTTGTCTATTGTTTGTCTATGACCAAGCATAATCTTTGTCATATTGTTGAATAAAAACTATTTTAGTTCCGGATTGTGAGTCGACATTTCTAAATTAGGTGTCTTGATAGAAACTTTTGGTTATTTTTTAGTTTATTTTAATTGAATATAATAGAATAAGTAATGGAGGTGCTTTTGGAAAGTCTAGAGTCAATTTAGAATCTTTGATAGTGAAAGATATTGTTGTTTTTTACTTAGATCTTGAATGAATTTCTTTGTTAACAGATTTTTAAGCTTAATAAATTATTTTGCCAATTTAGACTCTTTAACACTGAAATACATGTTTCTTTCGTAGTTCAAATAAATCTAAGTGCAAAAATATTTTGACTAATTACGAGTATTAGCATTAGTGACTGAACCTCGCTCTCTCAATCTACAGTAGCAGGAGAATCGTTGGCTTTTAGTCGGCAGTAAGAGTATGGAGATAATATTGTTATCCATGTAGATTTACCCAAGCTAAATTGAGGATGGATACGGCAGAAAAAAACCGGCCAAGTGCGAGTCGGACTCGCGCGTGAAGGGTTCCGTACTATTGTAGTAGGGGGAGCCCATAAATTCTACTCTTATAAAACCACTTTGACCGTCCCGGGTATCGAGCTTAGGACGTTATGCTCAACAGTCGCGCTTGCGACCGCTAGACCAGCCAAGCAGTCCACACGCTACAAAAACAATACACCCATAATTATTCACTTCCCAACGATATAATTAAATTACTTTTCCTCTCTTTCCTTATATAATAACTAAGTATATAATACGGTATTGTGCATTGTTCTTCAATTCACAGGTGACAGTTGACGTAAGTCGAGTTACTGCGGTCTTAGCATTGTCAGCGAGAAAGTTAACTCTTTTGTTCAAAGAAGATGAGCAGAGTTCAAACTTGGATTGTAAAATTCGCATGAAAATTTGCTTGTTGATTTTTCATCTGTTATTACCAAAGAAACAAAACAAACAACGAAAAGATAATTAGAGAGCTGTACACAGTGGAAAGGACACCGACCCTAAAACGGTTACCACGTATTCAGTACAGTCACGAGCACCATTATGTATACAGTTTCTTAATATTTAAAAGCAATTATCGCAAGAAATAACGATTGTCACTTGGAGATAGGATCTTTTTCTTAAAAATATGAGTTTAAGAATACTATTTTCGTAACAACATGAAATTTTAATCAGAACAGTAGGAGAAAAACACTTTTAAATGTTGTTAATTGTTTGCATATTGGTGTATCATTCTAAACCCCATAGAAATTTTTCATCGGATATTTAAAAAAATAAAACACTTTTTCAGACATTTTGACCGGATTTGCAGTTTTGCAAGAATAATCTGTTTTTTTTTAATAACCGACGAAAAATTTCTAAGTTCAGAATGATGAACTGTATACGTGTCTGTATAGTAAAGTAGCATTTTGCTAGTCATGTGTTTTAGGGAGCAAGCCTATTGCCACCAACCCTGCACAATACCAGCCTGCGTTCAAAAAATTCTGATACAATTTTGGCCCACCTGGGGATTGAATTAACCTAGAGGCTAAACAGATGACAATCGATTTTTCTGATCTGATTTAGAGGCTAAACAGAGGGTTGGTCAAACCCGTATATACAACATTAGTTTTAGTATATGCGCAACCTGAAACACGTGTCTACAGGGTTATTTGTAAAACACCAACAACCTCGCAGGAGTAGATAACTAACATCATAAACAACAACATTTGTTCTACGACTTTTCCGAAAACAGACAAAAAAAAATCAACTCTCCATACATATGTCCGAGCAGCTGATCGAGTTTTGTATGAAAAGTCGTTATTTTTTGTCTGTTTTCGGAAAAGCCGTAAAACAAATGTTGTTGTTTATGATGTTAGTAATCTACTCCTGCGAGGTTGTTGGTGTTTTACAAATAACCCTGTATAATAGTTGTGTTATAGCATGGCAATAGCGGTCATTGCCCTTTCCCTGATATCTCTTTACACGAACTGAAACCATAAACCGTGTACTTATAGTTTCTTCTGTTAATGTTCAGGATCATAATCAATGTCAATTCAGGGGCTATTAACAGGTTTGTATACGTTTTTTAAAAAGAAGAGATTCAATAAATGTATGTGGTTCAATGACCGCTATTGCCATGCTAAAACAAAACTACTATAGTATTTTTATGTAAATAATCTATGTATTAATTAAAATATTAATAATTTAATTAATTTAATTTTAAAACTGTATCATGAAAATTCACAAAGTTATGAGCTTGTTGTGTTACCTGGTTGTGCGTACAAAAACGTGGTCACCACGCGGTGTGCCCGCGCGCGCGCCTCCAGCGTCGTCTTGAGCTCAATAATAATAATAATTTGGCAGTAGGTAACTAAATGATTGCGATAGATACTTAGTATCGCTCGGTGACAACTTGTAGCCTTTTTTAAATATTTTTGGGACAAAATATAACATGGTTTAAAAATTATAGGAATCGATTCAGTTACTTATTCTGAACAAACTATATTCAGGTTTCGCATATACTTAAAATAATGTTGTATAGCACTTAGCACATTAATTATTTCGCTTTCTTAAAATCATATCAATCACTCATCTAACCATTAACTCTAATTACCATTTCACTTACACCAACTACATGTAAGTACTATCTAATGTCAAAAGTTCACCATCATAGACACGATTAACTCCATAACCGTAAGTAGCATTACTTTTTATATAATCCCCTATTATGTACAGATGCATATTAAAGTTCTTTTTATTACAGTTACATGAGATTACATATAACCTAGTAAGATGAACGTGGTTTGTTATTTAATAGAGTTATTTTGAACTCATTTTACTCGTTTTTAATTAGGGCTGTTGCTTTTCATGAGGAAAATATTTTTAAACTTAATACTGTCACTTACGGGATATCTTCCATGATTGTTCATTGTTTTGAGCTTCCGATATTTCGACGCTGTTGCAAGCGCCATGATCACGGGTTGTCTGGAGAATGCGGGATGCTGTACATCCCGTAAGTGACAGTATAAGTTTAGTTGTAAACCGTGAATGCTTAAAACTGTGTTTGAAAATATATTTTTCTTGTATTTGCACAAATTGTGTTTGAATAGTTCATGTTGTAGATAGTGAAGCTGACTGCTTAAGACGAAGAAGAAAAAAAACTATGTAGTATGAAAAAATCATTACCCTCCATCTTGGTCAGTCGGGTAAAAAGGGCATGCAGTTTTATGTCATATTGTGATACATACGTGAGTGTCTCTTATGCTATGTGGTTCTTCAAAAGATAACAGTTTCAGAAAAAGAAATAGAATCAAAATTTTATTCGATGATAATAAAATCATTAACTATATGAACCATTAATCAACCAGTCTTACCAAGGGGTATCGTATTACCCAGTACTAACTAAGTTGTGGAGGTCAGATAGGCAGTCGCTCCATGTAAAATACTGGTATTCAGCTGCATGCGGTTAGACTGGAAGCCGACCCCAACATAGTTAAGAAAAGGCTAGGTAGATGATGATATGAACGGTTTATATTCATGATAGTTTATTGCATTTTTAGCTTTTACCTGCCTGCGGCTTCGCTCGCGTTACTATCGCAATCGATATCCCTCGGGAACGTTTTAAATATAGCCTTTGACACTCGGAGATAAAGTAGCTTTCCATTACTCGCTTTTCGGGATCCGATCCTCCATCCTTCATCAAACAAACTCTTTATACTATTAAGTAAGTATAGATAATAATTTATTGCAGACAAATGCAACTGACTGACTGTCTGACTGAGGTTGACTGGTAGAAAATGCCTATGGCTTTAAGTCCACCTCTTTACTTTTGTGCTTGAAGTGTTAAATAAATAAATAAATGCATATCAAATAATTCTGTTAATATGTACTGTTGAAATATATCTTTACATAAATGCATCGTAAAGCTATTATAACACAAATATATGACATAATAACTTAATTTAAAGTTTATAAGAAGCAAACAGAAATGAAAATCCAAGTAGAACACATACATCTTCACTCTTTCTTTATCGTGTGTTTAGTGCCTAACCTGGTGTCAAAGTTTTGGTGTCAAAATAAATCTTTTAAAAATATACTAGACATAGGTAACTTCTACATACAATACATGCTTAATTAAAATTTTTATCTTTTTTTTGTCTTTTTATCTCCGGCTGTGTGATTTTTGTTGTTCTTTTAAACTACGGAACCAATGATAATATAAATAAAAATGAGGTAGATATCGCACTAGCGCGCGCAAACTGAGCATACAAATTCAGACAATTGTCGTAATTTAAGTACCTCAAGCGCAATAGCTGTCTTTTTCTGTATCATACGTTCCGTATTATCTATCGCACTCGTAACCCCGTAACGATAATATAATTGAACGCCGCTCAGTATGAATTTAGCGTATTTTTATAATATCATTGTACGGAACGGATTGTGAGGCAGTGTACGGTTCATCAATTTAGTGAATTTATTCCAGAAGGTTCGTATGTATAACATCATCATCATCTGCTTAACCTTTTCCCAACTATGTTAGGGTCGGCTTCCAGTCTAACCGGTAATACTACACCCCTTGTTAAGACTGGTTGTCAGACTTTCAGACCACTGACTACCTGTAACGACTGTCAAAGATCTACAATTGACAGCTGGGACCAACGGTTTAACGTGCTTTCCGAGACACGGAGGTAACTCGGTATGTAATGGGTGGTCACCCATCTACGGACCAACCGAGGCAAGTGGGGCTTAACCTGAAGATCGACCCGCGCTTCTGTTAGATAAACACATATCGTAAATCTTAAACAATCTTAAGAGATAAGATAGGTAATTGCTAATTTATTACAATAAAAACTACATTAGCATTTATGTAATAAAATAAAATAGAATATGTATGATAAAAAATCAACAAACCGAATCGCGCCAGCCCTACTAAACTATAAAGCGAATGACACGCGTCATGATGCAAGCAGAACCGGAAATGATGTCATGACGTAATGTAATGGCCGCTCTTCACTTCCGGCGCCATCTTACTACCGATCTCACTTCAATTGGTACTACGGACAGGATTCGGCCATTGCACAATGTTAGTTACGGACAAATTAATGTCAACAATGTGTGTAGTATTAAAGTATGCACACAAGATGACCAAGCGCGTTCTTTGAATTTTCTCCTTTTTAACACCCGACGCAAAAAGAGGGGTATTATAAGTTTGACGTGTCTGTCTCTGGCACCGTAGCTCTTAAACGAGTGAACCGATTTGGATGCAGTTTTTATTATTTGAAAGTTAGTTTCTTGGCGATAGTTCTTATATACGTTTTATCAAAATCGGTGCAGCCATTTTTTTACATGGGGGATGAAAGTGGTGATGAATAATCGAATATTTTCAAATGTACCCAAGTGGGGTCTCAAATGAAAGGGATGTGATGTGTATATTACAATTAGACATGTTTTATCAAAACCACCTCAGCCATTTTATAGACTTTTCAAATTTTTGTTCACTTTTCTTTGTTGCGATGGGGGTTTTTTAAATTTTAAGTTTATGTTTATTATACTGACTATTACGACCTAGGTTTTCAAGCAATATTTTATTTCCCGTTACTTATAATTAAATCAATTGCTTGAAGCAAGATCTCCTTAGGGTAGGTAAGTGACAGTCTATGATCTATCAAAGATAATGATGATAGATGGAAAAGTTGAAAATACAGGGTGGAAGGGACATAAACAGCCGATTCCATACATTTTGATAGTCTCACAAAATTGCAATACATACAGAATTGCACTTTTGTAGGAAACAGCAGTGATAGCCTAGTGGTGTGACCGTCGGACTGCCAAGTCATAGGTCTCAAATTCGAACCCAAGACACGCACCTCTGATTTTTCGGATTCATGTGCGTATTGCATAACTAACACTTGCTTCGGTGAAGGAAAACATCGTAAAGAAACCAGCGTGCCTGAGAGATATTTCTCGACGGCATGTAAAGTCAAGTCAGAGGCCCATGGGCGGCATAAAAACTCTGACACTAGGTTAGGAACTAACCACACGATAATGAAAGAAAGAGTAGAAAACTGCAATATAAAAAAGAAAATTCCGATGAAAAATTTCTATTTGGGGGATTCAAATGACGTACTGAATACGTGTGTTTGTGCCCGATTGATGGCAATAGGCTCGCCCCCTATTACATGTGACCCATCGGAGATTACAGACGTGATGTTATGTTATGTTTGACGATAATTGGATGGTAACGCCATCACTCATGCATCAGATCAAAAACAAAGCAGAGGTCGTAAACCTATCAGTAACTGAGCTAAATATTAATTGTATTTCGTTTCCAATGTTGACTCAGTTCAAGTATTTAACAAGAAAACAGGCGTGGTAGATACCTATGTTTTGTTAACTATTATATTGATTTATGCATATTATTAAGTAAGTAAAGCTCGCAGTGGGTGTGGGACTTGATCTATTGACACGATAAATTGATTTAGCTCCACTGCAGGATATGATATCGTGCGTCGAAGTGATAAGGTGGCGAAATTACTTACAAACCTATGTACAGTCGCCAGTGCATCACGTTAACACAAACTGATTTTCTCATTCGGTTTTGAACTTTACTTGCAACATTGTATGGTTTAAAATCATTGGGAGTTTGACAGTTTGTGGTAACTTGATGTGTTGGTGACTGTACGTAAAGTCCCGCCTTTTTTCACAAATCTGAAATGCCGCCCACCTGCTACGATCCTTACATCATCACCGTCATCATCTGCCTAGCCTTTTCCCAGCTATGTTGGGTTTGGCTTTCAATCTAACCGGATGCAGCGGAAAAACCAGTATTTTACATGGAGCGACTGCCTATCTGTCCTCCACAACCCATTTAGTACTGGGTAATGTACGTTACCCCTTGGAAAGACTGGTTGCCAGACTTTCGGGCTACTGACTAACAGTAACGACTGTCAAAGATCTACAAATGACAGCCGGGCGTGCTTTCTGAGGCACTGAGGAGACCCGTATGTTATGGATGGTCACCCATCTACAGACACTTGAAGATCAACAGCCGTACGCTGCTATTATTTAGCCACGAGCTCCTCGATCTGACATCGACTGAAAACCAATTTTGTAATCTTTGGGATAGAGATATGCGGGGATATACTATGGCGGTTTGGACAAATATCTGGCAAATACTGAGATGACGGCTTACAAAAGAATAAGCACAAGAAGAAAGGAGTAATTTGGATAAAAATTGCAGAAAGCTTTTGACAAATAAAGAAGAATAGTTAAAGACTAGGTGGCATTCTATTTCGATGATGGAAAAGACAAAATGCTTATAGGATTGACATAAGCCACTGACTGCCTCGTTGGTCTAGTGGCCGCAATCGTGACTGCTGAGCAAGAGGTCCTGGGTTCGATTACTAGATCAACCAAATTGTTATTGGGTTTTTCCATCAGGAATTTCTCAGTCGCAGTAAGACGCAAGAGACTTCAATATTAGTACTCGAAGTTACTTTATTTAAACTTACGAGGTATCTCAGTTTCAAATTAAATTGGTGCTTGGTATGTAGTACAATTAAACTGAAAACGATACTCGTTGAGGTAATGAACAAAAAGCTCGATAATGACTGCAATGTGTTGACATTTTACGTAAAGCCTTGTAACATATCGGCTGAGGCTACACTGTTAGCGATTTGTTTGACTTTCAAGTTCAAGAATAGGGTTTTCTTTTTAATAATCTCTAGAGTGATTAGAAATTGAGTATCATTCATCATCATCATTTCAGCCGAAAGACGTCCACTGCTGGACATAGGCCTCCCCCAAGTGTCGCCACATTGACCGGTCCCGTACGTCTCGCATCCAGCGGATCCCTGCAACCTTTACCAGGTCAACGGTCCACCTAGTGGGAGGCCTTCCAACGCAACGTCTTCCAGTGCGCGGTTGCCACTCCAGAACTTTTCGGCCCCATCGGCCATCCGTTCTGCGAGCAATGTACCCTGCCCACTGCCACTTAAGTTTGGCTATTCTTCGGGCTACGGCGGTAACCTTGGTTCTCTTGCGGATTTCGACATTTCTGATTTGATCACGCAAGGAAACTCCGAGCATAGCCCTCTCCATTGCCTTTTGGGTGACTTGAAATTGAGTATGATGTGATGATATAGTTAATTCAGGATCTTGTTGATATGTGTCACAATTTAGGTACTGCCAATACGATGTGATACTTATTTATAATCTGACATCTTAATGACTCTAGTAAACATGAAAGGAGCAGGCGTTCTGTGCCGATTTTCTAACTAGAATTTACTGATGATTTTGATTTGCATCCTTTTGGGATTGTCATGAGTTCCAATACTAATTTGTTTTGTACGACTTCTTCTAGGATCTGTATACTGTAGGCTCAGCCTATGGAGCGATTATCAGAGCGTGCCGCTAATCGCTTACTTTGTTACCTTCGCCCTACCTGCACAAGGATGCGCCTCTTCCAAAATGCCTCAAGCGAAAGTTGTGCGCCTTGGGCGTTAAGAATCCCGTTGCACCGGGTGACTGCGCGCATACGCATATTTTCATGTTTATGTTAATTAAAAACGGTAAGATAAATAAACATGCCGTGTGTTTAACCAAATTCTTAAATATTGCCGTTTTGATTTCCTAAGAAAATCCAGGTTTGTTTTGGTATGGAGAAGTTCTCATAGATACCTAATTTTTTTTTTTTTTTTGGGTTGGCCTATCATCAAATGACCCCCCCCCCCACTCTGGACTCTGGGCGGAGCAGAAGGGAGTGTCAGACTTGTACTGACTAAAACCCATCCATGTTCCTTCTTTGCCCTTTATGTTCCAGGGCCACGGTATCTCTTTCGAACAGTCCCGCAGCCCTGGCAGGCATCGGCCCATGCGGATCCCTACTTGGTTGCTGACATCTCTTTGAGGCGCGCGTGGAACACGAACGCGCCGTCGACACGGCTCTCATAGATACCCTTCGTCTGGGGAGAGTGGGGGTTATGTCGGACTCTTACCAAGTAAAAAATTTGCTGTCCCCGACCAGGTCCATAATTGTTTCTATTTTAATTTACCACCTGTAATTGTATATTATGGATATAACAATGAAGGATTTGTAATTTAAAACCTCACTGTTTCTACAACTACGATTCGGGGAACCCCCGAGGTACAGAGTACATTCGCGCACCCCCGACTGAATATGAGTGACCTAGCTTAGTAACTGGGACCAAATGTACTCGCACGTGGTTCACAGTATTAATCTATCTTACCGACTTCAATGAGATGCTCTGCGATCAACTTTGAGAAAAGCCCAGAAAATTAAAAACAGGCATATTATTTTTTCGAAAAATAAAATAAAATAAAAATCGAACAGGATTAGAAGAAAAAAAATTGAATTTAGAACATTAGAAAGTCATAAAGTTTTTACAGTTATTGGAGAGATCCAGACACGCGGCAGCGTGTCAAGCCAAGTGCAATTAAATATTTTTCAAAAAATATTGCCAACTAGCCCAACGGTAAGTGCCGCAGGATAGGGGTCGTTGGTTCAAATCCCACGCAATGAATTAAACACGTAGTGACAGCGATATGAGGTAAGTGCATGCAGATTGAAAGGTTAACACGAATACCAGTAATGTGTTGCTCACAGAACAAGTAGGATTTTATATAGACGATCTTAACATCCACTTTATAAAAAAAACTGTAAATTCACTGAATTGCACTAATTCGCACTTCATCATCAGGTTTTTACAAACAATTTAACTATAAGTCATCATATGCCTAGCCTTTTCCCAACCATGTTGGAGTCGGCTTCCAGTCTAACCGGATGCAGCTGAATACCAGTATTTTACATGGAGCGACTGCTTATCTGACCTCTACAACCCAGTTAGTACTGGTTAATACGATACCCCTTGATAAGACCGGTTGTCAGACTTTTTGGGCCACTGACTACTTAACGACTGTCAAAGATCTACAAATGACGGCCGGTAACAACAGCTTAACGTGCTTTCCGAGGCACGGAGGAAACTCGGTATGTAATGAGTGGTCACCCATCCATATACCAACCTAGGCAAGCACGGCTTAACCTAAAGATCGACCCGCGCGGTTGTCATTATTTAGCCACGAGCTCGAGCACTAATTCGCACCTCGAAATACAAAAATAGAGAATGAAAGTTTGTATAGAAGTTAGGTTAGCATTTTTTCATCTATGCGACATACGATTATTGAATGAAGAAATTGTGAAAGAATCACAAAAAAAAACACGATACTTCCAACAAGCTTATGTAAGAATGCTTTACTTAGCAAATATATATATTTTTTAATTTGCCAATCACACATAATCTTTATCAGATAAGATGATTGCGATGTAATGTTATGACCTGGATATTTTAAACCAGACTAGCTCGCGTGTTTGTATAAATGTGTAATTTATCATTTCCTGCGAATTTCGAAACATTGTCAATTATATCACCACACATAGGTTATTGGTTATGTATACTTATATGTTGTGAGATTATCAAGATTAAATTACAACATAAATCAGTGCCATGTTGGTCCAGTGGTCTCAAAGGCGACTGAGCATGAGGTCCTGGGTTCGATTCTGAAGTCGGGCAAAGTCTTATTAGGTTTTTCTTTAAGGAATTTCTCAGTAGCAGCCAATGAGTCTTGATTTGTATCTGGTTGATGGCAATAGGCTCGCCCCCTATTACATGGGACTTAAACATAACTGGCGAAATGTGGGAACACCTCGGCCTAACCCTTCGGAAATTACAGGCGTGGTGTTATGTTGTTTTACGTACCCTACAGACCCTTCACGAAGTCGCCAACCATGCATTCTGCACATCAAACTAAGTAACTCTACGCAAAAATTACAAGTTGGAACTCTGACCCCCAATATCTCCGTAACTACAAGGTTCCCAGGTATGGTCTAGAACAAAAAAATGGTCGCAATGACGGGAAGAACAAGTGCCTATAGGCTTCGTTAAGGGTATTTTTACACCATTTATTAATCTGTTCACCACGCAAAAGCATTCGTTGAAAGATGTTGTTGTAACATTAAAAGCACGTGTTTATATTTACTCACTGACTTGACTACTTTTTTCCAACACTAGGGGTCGTTATACTAATGACACGATTAGATTTCTAACCGTTTTAGGAGAGAAAAGGAAATCCCTGATGTACCTATTTATTATTCAGGTCTTGAATGGATTGGGTTTATAGGGTTTATAAGTAAAGAGTTTAGAATTGATAGTATTTATCTTTCTTAGTTTAATTATTAAAAAAAAAAATCCGACTGAAAAAACTGAAAAGCAAAAAATAAACACTTTTTAAATTAAACAAAACTTGGAATCGGGCGGGGTCCATTTCAATATATCAATTATAAAATTCGAACTCCACAATATGACACCCCAAATCCGTCAGTTTTCTTTTGAATTTTAATGTAGCCAGTGACACTCGCACCACTAAGACGAATCTGAAGACGTATAATTTATCTAAATTCATTCATCGGTTTAGGAGTTATGAGGGAACAAAGAAACGGACAAACATACATTCATACAGCTCAAACACATAACCCTCCTTTTGGGTTTCACCGCAGTCGGGTAATAATCAGTATGTCAAAATTATTTGACGGCACGTCTATGGCCTCATTCAACATTTCTTTAGAAAAAATGGCACATTGGTCCATAAAGGTCGCTCGCACCCGCTCTAAATCAAACGAGACATACTGCATGAATAGACCCATTCCTTGAATAAAGCTTAGTGATCATTTACAGGGAAATTCAATTAATCAGGCCTCTGTTCCACGAAGTCAAAATGGTAATTCCGAATTACAGGGTTTTACTGATAAAATCAGATAGTGAAAGGACTTATCACCAAGGACATTCCTGTGGCCTATATACCTACATTATATAAGGCGAAAGAGACACCAACACCGAAAAAACAGCTATTTGCTACAAAACTGCAATACCTCACGGTCAAACTATACGGAACAGCTGATGTTTTTTATTAACTCGTGGCTAAATAATAACAGCTGCTCGGGTCGGTCTTTAGGTTAAGCCGTGCTTGCCGTGCTTGGCTTCCAGTCTTACAGGATGCAGCTGAATATCAATATTTAACATAGAGTGACTGTCTATCTGACCTCCAACCCATTTAGTATTGGGTAACACGGTACCCACTGGTAAGACTGTTTGTCACACTTTCGGGCCACTGACTACCTGTAACGACTGTCAAAGATCTACTTATGACAGCCGGGACCAACGACTTATCGTAATTTCCGAGGCACGGAGGAAACTCGGTATGTACTGATGGTCACCCATCCATAGACCGACCTTGGTAAGCGCGGCTTAACCTTGTAGATCGACCTGTGCGGCTGTTATTATTTAGCCTCCTGACCCGTGCCTTCTTCTAGGTCACGACAATCCAGAGGGCCTTTTTCTCACGGGCGGGCCCGGAGGGATCTGTCAGCCTCCTACTGACTGAAACTACGCGGTGTTCCTCTTCGTCAATTTTGCCTTGCGTTCGGGGACACATTTGCAATCTCCACTATCACCCCAGCAGTTACCCTGAGGGTCTAGATGAAGTGACATTCCATCAGCGTTTAAGATGAGGGAAGAATCAAAAGATTGTTGTAGAAAGCGATGGCATGTGCAGTCCACTTCCACGTCCACATTTACTACCAACTGTCAAATGTCTCCAAATGATTTAAAACCATAAAATGTTTATGGTTTAGTTCAAAATCGAATGAGAAAACTTGACAGTTTGTGGTAACTTGATGCGCTGACGACTGTACCTGGATTTGGACCCTTTAAATTGGTATACAGCAATGATAATTGACTTATAATTCCTTACGTTTTATAAGAATACTGAGAGGATATAAAATCTTTGAATAATCATCACTTGTGAATGATCAGCGGAAGATATTATAACTATTAATAATATCTTGCTTCATAAACTACTATTAAGTAGGTATATAATAATTTAAATAAAGCTTTCACTCATAAAAATGGCTGAATGTTTATTTTTAGCGCAAATAAATGGAAAGGTAAAAGAAATAAATACTAAAATAAGTTGGAACGTCTTTTTATGTTAATTTAAATAGTATTTATACGTAATTTAGCTCGCTTAATGTCACTGTTGATAGTCAAAAGTAAGAGGACTGTTTTTAATTACAACTTGAATACAAAATGTTTTGTTTTGTCAGCCTTATTAAATTTTTCCTTGAATTTGTTACAGGTGTAATAATAGCTTAGAAATAGGTGAAGTTTAAACCACTTTGAACATGGTGATGAATAGTGATGACGATAATCATCATCTGCCTAGGTTTTTCCTAACTAAATCGTGGTCTGCTTGCAGTCTAACTGAATGCAGCTGAATACCAATATTTTACCTGGAGCGACTGCTTATCTGCCCTCACCAACTCAGTAACTAGGTAACATGATACCACTAAACCTACTTTGATATACCTAGATCTCATTGACTGAAAAGCGTTTCACAATTTTTTAAATAAAATTCATTAGTTTTTCAAGAAAAATATGTAGGTAAGCCGAAAAATGGCCAATTAATAGAATTATTATAACATAAACTTAATTCATTGATTTAATTATCCTACATTAATATTAAAAAGGCAGCTAAAGCTATACCTATATTCTATAATCACAAAAAAAACTTACATAATACAAAAAATCCACTGCATGAGAGAACGAACTTGTTCAAAAAAAGAAACTCCTCAAATCACAGAAGCACAAGTTGACAGTTCTATTGTCAAATTCAAATCACGATCGATAAACTTTTTTAAATGCACTGGACAAAAAGCATTCAGCCTCGTTGCAGCATAAAATAGTTACTGGCCGCTTAGAGGTTTGTTTTTCGTTTTAAACCGGCGACCTCGTGTGTGGAGGTGGGTATGACAAAATTGGAATTTCGTATCGCTTGCACCATCGCGTGACTTTGAATCCATTGCGCTTTTGTAACTGCTGAGTTGTTTGACTTAAGGAGTTAAACCCTCAATGAATATAATATATTGTAAGACATGTTATATAGTTAAATGTTAAGGTAAAACTTGGTAGCGGCAGTAACTGTTCAGTCCTTGATGTTACTAATCCAATGCTGTTTTTGTTCAGTGTGTGATATACTTTGGATTTATAAAACAGCAATGTATGCTATGGGAATATTTACTAAGTGAATGTTCTATATTGTAAAGTAAGCTATTAAGTTTTTTGATTCCTTTGCATAAAGGCTGCAATTAGTTTTTTTAATAACTTTATTTTGCATTGTTGATTTGATTGTTGACAGACAGAAACTAATTTGAAAAAGTCTTAACCTAGCAATTTTGGATCATTACCATATCCTGGAAACGTTTAAGTTACGAAAGTTAAAATATAATACAAATTGATGGTCGCAGTGTGTTATTATAAGTAGACAGGATGACATTGCTGCCCAAAACCTCGTCATTCTCGTTATGCCATTTCTTTTTGGCATCATCATCTGCCTAGCCTTTTCCCAACTATGTTGCGTTCGGCTTCCAGTCTAACCGGATGCAGCTGAATACCAGTATATTACATGGAGCGACTGCCTATCTTAGTTACCGAATAATACGATGCCCCTTGGTACGACTGGTTGTCCGACTTTCGGGCTAATGACTTAAAAAAAAGAAAATGTATTTCGAGGCCTTCTCATACGACCTGAAACTGACCTACTAATTGAAAAAACGTAAGAAAATTTGTATTTTGCGGTATACCATGACACTTCCCTCTTACAGACTTTAATTATTCTGTATTACGATCTATACTATCTTTAACCATCGATAAAGTTGCAAACTTTTTTAAACCATAGACATTCCCACGGCGCGACTCACGCTTGACCGATAATCGTAACAATGGCGCTATGTCGATCACAATCTAGTTTTTAAGCCATGGGAGTATAATTTCACTTTTAAAGACAAAGAAAACCGAAGTTAGTTTAAATTGTGGTGGGAACCCGTTTTGTTGGAGTAAAGCATTGAGTTAGGGTTGTTGTTCACTAGTGCGAGATGTTAGTAGGCGAACGCGAGCTTACAAACATGATAGGATCGCGTAAGGTGCAAGAATAAAAAATAACATTCATATTCAGTTATCATCATCACTTATTTATTTGCCATTCAACGTGGCAACGTCGCCAGTCTTTTAGGTACAGACTGGAGCACATCAAGCTATTATAATCTGTCAAATTTTTTTAATAGATTTTCGACTTTATCGCTTAAGCGTTAGGTTCAAGGTTGATTGGGAAAATTTTACAGTTTCGGGTAGCGTGTGCTGACTTCTGTACATTACCAGTTGACAGAGGAGTAGTTTTTTGACGCCATTTTTTAAGTTTATTGTTAAGTTAGTTAATTTAGGTTATTTTAATTTTTAAATGTATACATACATATAATATTTAGCTAATAAATAGTTTTATTTATTAAAAGTTTATGCACAAATAAAAACTGTACAAAGGCGGACTTAATGCCTTGGGCATTTTTTACCAGTCTACCTTAGGGCACAGATAATATAATACTACGTCTTAGGGTGATGCAGAGACAATACACAGTTGCAGTCATCTGACTAGCCTTATCCCAACTATGTTGGAGTCAGCTTTCAGTCTAAAGTACCTGGGTACCAGTATTTTACATGGAGCACCAGCCTATCTGACCCCCACAACCCACATACGATACCCCTTGGTAAGACTGGTTGTCAGACTTTCGGGTCACTGACTACCTGTCAAAGATCTACATATGCCAGCCCGGACTAACGGTTTAACATGCTTTTTAACATGCATTTCGAGGCACGGAGGAAAATGGGTATGTATTGGGTGGTCACCCATCCACAGACCAACCTAGGCAAGCGCAGCTTAACCTGAAGATTGATCAAGCGGCTGTTATTATTCATTTCCTTTTAATTATGGCGTGTACCAGCAGCATAACACCATTATACCTATACATTATACCATAATTGCCATTAAGGTGTGTTAAAGCTAATGCATCTATGGAGGAAATGTATGCGGCCTAGTTAACCAATCACCGTACAAGATAATTTAACTCGCGACTTTATTCATCATCAGCATCTGCCTGGCCTTTTCCCAACTATGTTGGGGTCGGCTTCCAGTCTAACCGGATGCAGCTGAATACCAGTATTTTACATGGAGCGACTGCCTATCTGACCTCCACAACCCAGTTAGTAATGGGTAATACGATACCTCACGGTAAGACTGGTTGTCAGACTTTTTGGGCCACTGACTACCTAACGACTGTCACAGATCTACAAATGACAGCCGGGACCAACGGCTTAACGTGCTTTCCGAGGCACGGAGGAAACTCGGTATGTAATGGGTGGTCACCCATCCACAGACCAACCTAGGCAAGCACGGCTTAACCTAAAGATCGACCCGAGCGGCTGTTATTATTTAGCCACGAGCTCCTCAACTCGCGACTTTATTATATCACATAATAGTTTATACCATGAAACGAGGAAGTTTTAAATAACCAAAACCAATATCATTAAACCAAATAGTCTGGTAAGAATTAACATAACATAACCTAAAAGTTCAGTTAAAACAGTCGCACGATATACTTATTTTGTTTGATTTGAATATTGACTTGCTTATATAACATAGATGGCATTTTATGTCTCTATTCTCGAAAAGCTTAGGTAGATGCGTAGCCCCCGTAGCATGACCACCGTAGACAAGGATTTCTTTGACGGATGAATCGACAAAATGACAGATTGTGTGGACACAATGACAGATTTCTTTGCACTATCTACTTTGATTTCTTTCTTTTCGTTATCCATTCCACGCCTGTGCCGCGCCTTCACCTTACGCAGTTTCTGTATAATTCGCGCCTTAGACGTCAGGGTAACCCTACAGGAAACCCGTGGTTATGCTGCAAGTCTCATGTAGATACAAATTCAGACTTAGGTGCTATGATTTATCTCTGATTTTGATAAATCCAAGGATAGAACTCAAGGTCTGAGAGAGACGAACAAAGACGAACTTATCATTATTATAACTAGAAGACGGGATATTTACCATGTTTATTATTTTCTTTGATTTCCCGATATTTCGGTGCTGTTGCAAGCACCATGATCACGGATAAACTGAAGTTATTGCGGGTGGGTGTTTATGAGCAGACAAATCGGTCTACCCTCTTTCTTGTTCGTTTTTTGCGCTCAGTACCGCTACCACTGTCACTCACAAGTCGATTCTGTTACCGACACACGAAACTCACTGTGTCGCTCGCGAACTTTTTTCGGCACTATTCCTCTTTTTACACAGCTGGACAGCTAGTTATAATAATGTTAGTGACCATAATAGTTTAAAATCTTATATCCCGAACTTATCATTCATCATCACGCCTGTTATCCCAGACGTATTAAGCAGAAGACGTGTCTCTAATAGTACATCCACAATTCACCAGTTATGTTTAAGTCCTATGTAATGGGAGCCGAGATTATTGCCATCAACCGGGCTCACATCTAGAATCCGTGGCTGCAACTGGAAATTTTCTGTTGGAAAAACGGAATAATACTTATGCCCGACCTGTGAATCGAATCTAGAGGATCTCATGGTCAGCATTCGTGCTTGAAGCCAGTAAATCAACGAGACTCTGATGCAGCTATTAATTTTTCCTCATTTTGATAAATTGAAGGAAAACCTAGGATTCTCCAGTTTAAATTACGAGTTTTAATTATAAGAAAATAATACATCGAACTGAGAAAGGGACTGTGACACTAATAGCCGAACTTCGGACATTGTTACACCATAATGTGCGAGCAGCCTTACAATCGTGATTGCGTAATGAACTTACATAGTTAACGACAATAACTACAGCTTATGAGGGTCGTACAGCTAATTATACATTATTATTATAATTTATTATTAAATTACGTATTATTGTTATTATTTTGTTTTTATTTCCACGCCTTGTAGGAACTCGCCTTCGTGTACTTTGTCGTCGTTTGTAAGAACTTTTGTTCATTGTAAAAAATGTAATATAGCCATTTTTCTCGCAGAACGGATGGCCGATGGGGCCGAAAAGTTCTGGAGTGGCGACCGCGAACCGGAAGACGTTGCGTTGGAAGACTTCCCACTAGGTAAACCGATGACATGGTGAAGCTTGCGGGGATCCGCTGGACGCGAGCCGCACTGGACCGGTCAATGTGGCGACACTTGGGGGAGGCCTATGTCCAGTAGTGGACGTCTTTCAGCTGAAATGATGATGATGAAAGGTAAAATGCTTTGCCATGCCGTCCCCGGTTTCCACTGGCGTTAAGTCTTTGAATCATCTCGTGATGGCAAGCAAGCATGACTGAGACTGAGGTCCTAGAATCTGTCTTCGTGTCAGGTTTCGATCATCTGTCTAGCCTCTTCTTTTCTTTTCAGTCTAACCGGATATAGCTGAATACCATTATTTTACATGGAGCGATTGCCTATCTGACCTCCACAACCCACTTAGTGGGTAATACGATACCTCTTGTTACGATTGGTTGTCAGACTTTCGGGTCACTGACCACCTGTAACTGTCGAAGATCTACAAACAGCCGGGCGGGAAAAACTCCTTAACGTGGTTTCCGAGGCAGGGGTGAAACTCGGCATGTTGTGGGTGGTCACCTATCCACGGATCAACCTAGGCAAGTGCGGCTTAATTGAAGACCGACCCGAGCTGCTTTTATTATTTAGCCACGAGCTCCTCTTCGTTTCAGGTTTTCTTTTGGTCTGCATCCCAGAGAGTGGTGTGCACGCGAAATGCTAATAAATGGGAAAGAAATGGGATACGAAGAGCGTCTTATTTACTAAGTTACATGAATGATGTAACCAAGACCTTGTTAAAATATTTTGATTGAAAACAGTGTCCATAGAGTTTCTTGCCCATTCCACTCCATAGAGATCTAAGCTTTGGAATGGGCAACTACAGTACTTTCACAAGTTATTATGCCTTGTGTCTGTGACTGTAGTTTCGCCTTCTTTGTTTTTCTGACTTTCAAAAGTGCCTGTTATAGTCTAATTTAAATAAATGCTTTGAGTTTAAGTATACATAACTTTATGTTCCTTTGTCTAGAATCTAAAATAGAACTATTATAACATTGCGTGTTTGAAATAATTAAAATTATTCAAGCTTGCTTGAAGGAGAACATCTTTTTCATTAAAATGAAGCGTATTATGGTTAAATTGTTCCAAAATAACCACAATAATTGTGCTTCAGAATAACCGCATTACGTCACATGACGCCTGTTTTTACCCGACTACGGCGAAGCCAAAAGGAAGGGTAATGATTTTAGCAATCTATGTATGTACGTTTGTATTTATGTATGTTCCTCCGTAGCGTCTAAACTATTCATCCGATTTTAATGAATAAGGTGTCAATCGATTCGTTATTATGGCCCGACTTCAACAATAGGAGGAGTGTATTTTACCTTGTAAACCCTGAATTTTATTAGAGCGTGATTTTTCAGTAGTCGGGTTTTTAGTCGTTGTGCACACAAATTCTTGTCTTGAAAAGAATGGTAGAGGTGTATAGAAAAGACCACTGATTTTTGTTTGTTGCTTCCAGATCAAATTCATACACCTGGAATTCCCTGAACCGTCTGCGGACCCATGTGGGAACCAACGTCGCCATCTTGTCTACTGCAATACAATTTTCACAGACGATTTCGGAAATGTTAACACTTCAGCCAACTTATCTGTGCCGGCGGTAAAACACGGAACTAAAATAAATGTACCAAGTTTGACATATCGATGCATTTTTTCTTGACAAGCAGCGCCACCTTGAACTACACATTTAAAGTGGTCATACTGTACCAACAGCAACCTCCTGACATTCTCATTCATTCAAGTCCCAAAAGACGCTCTAAGGACCGATAGGTTCTGCCAGGCTGCGGGACTGTTCGAAAGAGATACCGTAGACCTGGAACACAAAGGGCAAAGAAGGAACTTGGATGGGTTTTAGTCAGTACAAGTCTGACACTCCCTTTCGCTCCGCCCAGAGTGGCAGAGGAGGGGGAGTATTTGATGATTTCCCATCCGAAAAAAAATAAAAAAAAGGACCGATAGGGTTACCCGTACAGGTGTTTTATTCGGGTTGCGTTCGGTGCTTTGTCTCTTTAATTGTGATTCATCAGCAATATTTAAACGGTACATCCATGTAATATAAGGGTTAACCCTAGAGTTCCCATCCCTCCCGGATTGCCCGGGAGACTCCGGTATCCCGACTTCCCGTGATGCAATTATTTCTCCGGCTTTTCTAAAATTATGCGCATTCGTCGCTCGCACGCCGCTACTCAGTCTATTAGCGTACCACAACTAACAAACTTCCGATTTTTCATGTAATTTTTTTTATGATTTTGTGGTAAAAAAACCGTCAAATATTAGATGCTGCTCGAAAGCAACGTAAATATAAATTTAAAAATTAATGATTGAAATTTTCTTTCACCTTCCTCACTCGATTTCTTAAAATTCCCCCGGGTTGGTCTTTTCGAGAGTTGGCAACCCTAGTTAACCCGTATAATGGTTATTAAAACATACGGGTGTTACGTCTAAACGGTTAACCTTAAAACCCGATTATTCGGTATCTGTTAGCCTGCTACGCTCTTGTGACCAATGACACCAACGGTCAACAAATTGCGTAACGTCATTGGGTAGGCGTTAAATTACGTGATTGTTCAGAATCGGTTAGATTTTTAGTAGACCATATTATTTTGCTAAACCGTACCCATATGCATAAATTTTTCGTTTTACTATCTAGACTTAGAAATAAACTAGATTTTTTTGAATTATATTTGTTGAAATAGTTTCGAAAATGCAAATTAGTTGTCAGTTAATAGATTTTTAAGTGTTAATATACGTAACTAACTAGTTAATATTAACCTAAAACAAAGTTTTTATTTATTTAGTGTCTAATGCCAATATTTGCATAAACATAATCAAAAGCATAATCATTGAGAAATGATGTTGAATTTAACTGTAAGTCATCATCTGCCTAGCCTTTTCCCAACGATTTTGAGGTCGCCTTCCAGTCTTACCGGATGCACCAGTATTTTACATGGAGCGACTACCTATCTGACGTCCACAACCCAGTTAGTACTGGGTAATACAATACCCCTTGGTAAGACTGGTTGTCAGATTTTCTGGTCACTGACTACCTGTAACGACTGTCAAAGATCTACAAATGACAGACGGGACCTGCTTTCCGAGTCATGGAGGAAACTCGGTATGTAATGGGTGGTAACCCATCCACGGACCAAACTAGGCAAGCGCAGCTTAACCTAAAGTTCGACCCGAGCGGCTGTTATTATTTAGCCACGAGCTCCAATTTAATTGTAAGTACTTCTTTTTTTTAGTTAAGGCCGGTATTTCGTGTATGACTACTCTGAGAAGAAACAGCCGAAATAAATTCAGAGGTCATAGTCTCTTTTAAGGTCCAGATTAAATATTTCCATTCGTTCATAATTAAGTTTTTTTTTTTCCAAAGCTGGGACCTTATTTATAAGAAAGAGTGAAACGCCACTTGCTACGGTCCTTACATACTTCTTTCGTCTCGTTCACGTTCATTCATCTCGTCATAGGCACGCCGGTTGCGAGTACAAAGTACACACAGCGGCAGATTAAGCTGTACATTCCCAGTATAACTTGGCCTCGCTTTGTATAGATTTTCTGTCCAATGAGAGATCCGCATAAACTGGTTGTTATAGCTTGATTGGCGGTCGTGCGTACCACCAAATTTACTGATGGTCGATCACTTTTCACCCTCCGTCATTCTCATCCATTGTTCTTGCCTTTATCCCGATTCATTTGGGGTCGGCACGCATGTCTTCTTCTGCTTTTATCCTCTGAGTAATAAGGTTGAAAGTGGTCCACCGTCAGTGAACGCAATAAGGTGGTGGAGTAGCCGGGAGGAAGACACCCTAGACAGACCTTCAACGGTGTCCCGTCCCTTGTGATAATATCAACATGATCAATTACCAAACTATAGCTACATCCGGTCCAGGTCCGGACTGGAAACCGACCCCAAAATAGCTGGAAAAAAGGCTAGGCAGGATATTTAAGCATACTTTTAATTTTAGTGACTACATATTTCTTTAAACGCGACTGGTAACTCTAAGTACTAACACCTAAATAAATACAGATCATAGAGCAAGATAACGTGCGTAGGCGCCTCTATTTTAAGATAATGTGTGTGACGACACGTCTTAGCATATCTTAGTAGTATTAGAACAGCTATTTCGACAAATCTTTCAGTGGCTCGTTGGTCTAGGGGTATGATTTTCGCTTAGGGTGCGAGAGGTCCCGGGTTCAAATCCCGGACGAGCCCAAATCTTTTTGAAGTTTTATATTGTAAGCTTTCTTTTTTTTTTGTTTCTTTTTTTAATTATTCTGTATTTAGGACTTGATTTAATTAGTTCGATGCAGATTTTTTACGATATTATGTTGATATTATCTATAATTGATGAATCTATGTTAAATATACATTTCCTATTTAAATATGGACATATTTCAGCTATTTTTAAAACTAATTCGTACTAAATATGTCAAATTACAATATTCGCACATAATTATAACTCCATTTAAAATCGATGACATGTTTATTATTGCTTAATTTTATCAAAACTGATAGATAAGGAGGCAAAGAGTGTATCGCCATCTAGCGATGATAGTAAGAAATGTTGTTCGATTACTTCGCGCTATATTTCTAGAGGGCGCTAAAAGAAAGAACGATATTATTTTTAGACAGAAAATTAAAAATACTTATTGTTGTCATTACTTATTTGTCTACCTCGATGACCTAGTGGTCGCAAGTAAAATTACTGAGCATGAGGTCCTGTGTTCGATACCCAGATCGGGAAAAGTGTTATTGGGGTTTTCCATCAGGAAGTTCTCAGTAGCAGCCACGGAGTATGGATTTGTACCCGGATGATGGCAATAGGCTTGCCCGCTGTTATACGGAACATAAGTCCCGAAATGTGGGTGTACTATTACTACACCTAGCTGCGTAACCTTAGGTTTATTTTATTTATTTAGGTTAGGTTTTTTTTTAGTGTGACGACACAGGTTTTTTAGCCCGTGTCGTCCTACTGAAAAAAAAACACACTGCGGTGTAAAGGCCTCCCTTTGTTCTGATGAAAATAATTAAATTTCAGGGTTTTGTCGTCGTGTTTTTTTCCAGTTAATATCATCATCTGCCTAGCCTTTTCCCAACTATATCATCATCTGCGTAGCCATTTATCAAATATTTTGGGGTCGGCTTCCAGTCTTACCTGATGCAGCTGAATACCAGTATTTTACATGGAGCGACTGCCTATCTGACCTCCACAACCCAGTTAGTACTGGGTAATACAATACCCCTTGGTAAGACTGGTTGTCAGACATTTTAAGCCACTGACTGCCTAACGACTGTCAAAGATCTACAAATGACAGCCGGGACCAACGGCTTAACGTGCGTTCCGAGGCACGGAGGACACTCGGTATGTAATGGGCGGTCACCCATAATTTTTGCCAGTTAATATATACCTAGTTAAAGCCGATCACAACCACTGATTAATAATACTTTTAGTAATAAAATTAAATCAGCCTGTAAAAATACTCAATAGGTAGAACGAAGTTTATAGTGTCATGGGACTTTTTATTAATACTATCACCTTTCCTGGGTACGAGGACGGCTGTAAAAAAAAAATTCGCCGCTCGCAATTTTTTTTTAAACTTGTTTTCTTGTTTTTTTTTTTTCGTTTGTGAATAATCCTGTGCGCGCTTTTTTTTTCTAAAATTGTATTCGACTGATATTAAATATCTTTCAATATGAACAAGAAAAAATAACATTGATCAGGAATCTGAACCATAAAGGTTGGTAAGAAAAATCTTGTAAGAAACACTGTAACTTTTTAAGAAAATATTTTTTTTCCCCTAACCCTTCGGGAATAACAATTAAATATTAATTCTGTGGTTTAACAGTAATCTTAAAATATTAAGCAAAAAAAAAACGTGATAAAAAATAAAACAGCATGCATGATATGTATGAGTACTTAATCCTGAAGTAACATATCTTAAAAACCGTTTTAGGCTTTTTCAGTGCAAGAATACGAGCAAAAATTATTTAATTAACTTTAAAAACAGGGAAATTATTTTATGCAGTTTGAAGTTAAATAAACACGACTAACAAAGATGGCATTCAAAAAAATAATTTAAATAACAAATAATATTCTAGATAAAATGCAAAATCTGGTATCTCACTGTTATACATATAATAAAAAGGTTGATTTTTGCCAAAATTATTATATTTTTGGGGTCATAAACGACTTTTTAATGTTAGAAAAAAAACAGGTATTTTATGAATTATAATTTAATACAAAAGTATATAAATGAAAACTACTACCTGTAACGACTGTCAAATATCTACATATGCCAGCAGGGACCAACGATGGTCACCCATCCACAGATCTACTTTGGCAAGCGCGGCTTAACTTTGCAGATTGACCCGTGCGGCTATTATTATTTAGCCACGAGCTAGCCGATCAAGGACGATCGCAACCCCGAAAAAATAATCCGCTTTTCTGAGATACTTGTTGTCAATAGGTAGGTACCCTTACAAATCAATAGACATTTCTGATAAACATGGTCTAATACGCACTTTCACACATAGATTCATATCGTAAAAGGAATAAGTCAAGCGTAGTACGCAAAAACTACCTACATTATTATCCAACACATCAATTAGATACTGTTTTTGCATCGGTAATCATTAATCAAGGAAATGTCAGCAAAATTGATCCTCATGTTACCACTCACGGATGTATTTAGTTCTACATTAATTTGAACTGATATGCGGAACATTCTTATCTGTTTTTCGATGTAGATGTATTAACGTAATTTTTGAAATTGGAACAAATGAATAAAAAAAAAAACACGAGAAAATCAAGCAAACACATTGGAAAAAGGTTGGCGACTTCATTTATTCTTACTACACTTACTATACTTTTACAAGTGTCTTCTGCTACAGTACAATTTTAATAAATGTATATCTAGCTGGCTATACCTAGGTGCGGGCGGTAAGGTGTGTCCTTTTTATTGCTAGGACACACCGACCAAATGGGTTACGTTAGGTTAGAAGTGTGACCAAACGCGCGCGAGCCGAGCGAGCGCAGTGAACGGTGCCCCGGCAAAGACCGGCGAGCTCTACATCCAAATTGATTGCATCAAACCTCCAAATTTAAATTTATTTTAGTGATTATTCGGAGTTTACCCAAATATTTTGGGTAATACTAAGTTTACCCGGGTAAACCTTAGTTTACTTCTTTTTCTAGCATTACCCCTAACATATACAAAATACTCCTAATTTTCAATTTCGTTCAAATGCCAGAGACACCTTATCACACTGCACTCAATCTAATATAAAAGTTATATTAAAGTAAACTAATTCGTTATCGTCTATATTGCCAACTAAATCTTCGAATATCCAAAATTGTTTGACAATAAAATCACCAAATTAAATGCTTGACATAAAATAGTCGTCGGCAGGACAAGGATCATTCGTATCAATTGGCTTATATCTATAGATCTTTCCTTTTGTACCTATAATAATGTTATTCTTATGATCAAAGGCTAATCCTGTTATTTTGAATCCTAGCTGACCTATTTTCACAGGCAGTATACTCTTAGTAAAAAGTCTGAACAAAGATCCCTTCACAGCTACGATGGCTTCATCATTATTGTTCAACTGCAGGATATATTTCAGTTCTCTTGTAAAGCCTTTGTATTGAATAGGTTCATACAAATCCACTGAGAAGAAATACAATCTGCCATCAATATATTCGTAAAAGGCATTTCCTTTGTTATCAAGAATAAAGCTGTATGCTTTAGGAATCTTTTCATATCTTTTGACAGCCGCAGAGCCATTCATAAATCGAAATATTTCATGGTTCGATCCTGTTGCTATGTACATCTGACTATCAGTTTTGTCAATGAAGATGTTTCGCACATCATCGTCACCAATTGGGCGTTCTGCAGTTATTTCTGATCTTGAATAATCATAGGTTACAAGTCCTTGATTGGTTCCTATGAAAATCACATTACTAATTGTATCTACAGCGACACATTGTCCAAGTAGTTCATCGGATACTGGCAGTTCCTTGATCCCCAAAGATCCGTGCTTCAGCAAATGGATTCCTTTGGTGTAATTCCTTTTATGCAAAATGAAGAATATGTGGTCAGTTCTTGGGTCTATGACCATCCCCGTTGGGTACCCGTCGATGGTAGCGATCAACTGTCGTTTGTAGAATTCATTTCCTATTTTAATTCTCTCGCATTTTTCTGTGTTACATCCACACAACAAGAAACACAAGGCGAATACTGGCAGGACTGTTTTCAGGCTCATTGTAAGCTAAGGTTCATGACAACCGTTGGTGGTATCTGCGGATAGAAACATATGGTAATTATTGAAATATACAGTGACTACTTAATCTATGAAACTAATCGCAGTCGGGTAATAAGAAATATAGTATAATCAATGAAGACTGACCGTTTGCTATAACTGAAGTTGACATAATACATAGGACTGTTGATGTTTAATCAATCATTGATAACAGATGTGTAACCGTTACCCAGTTGCAGTTATATAAATATAGTAATGCGTGAGATCATTAACTATTGTTTATAATTGATGACAGACAAAAGAGTGTTACAATTAACGATTATGATTCAATAAAAATTGTTATGATAGATTATTGGAACAATGTATCGTCTCATATATTAAATAAGAGTTGTTATAACGATTACCAGACACAAAGTAGGTCATTGTTTTTGCTAACTTGTACAATAGGTTTGAAGTAGGTTACCCATACGTCTGAGGTATCGAAACCAGTATAAGCGGACCTCTTAATCTATTGAAACAACGTACGACACTAGGCCAACTCAAGGCTGATGCGGAAATATTAGGCAAAACAAAGTAGGAATAAAAACTTTTCCACTGTTTAAATTGATTTGAATAGGCATTTGATTCACTTCATACTTGGCTGAAACTATTCATTATGCTTTGTAATTTACAAATAATTCATCTGTTCCTATTTCGTTGTCATATTTAGTATCACAACAACGTTTTTGGGTAACATAAAACAGTTTCTGTTTTTTTCGTTTGGTATAGAATGTAGAACGCGGTATGCTCCAGGGTAATAATATTAGCCTAGTGTTATTTGACCATTTGTCCTCAAAATTGTTTAGGCTGGGATACGGATTCAAAGAAGACCTGAACGAATGAAGCACCGAATAGGAAACACTCATAATACAATCAAACATAAACATTCGTATAACTTATAAATAATCCGGCAATGTAAACCAGATTCAAATTTACAATTTGTGAATGGCATTATTATTAAATCTTTTATTTCAGACAACATGGCCCATACTGTTCGTACATACAATTGCTTAAAACTATGTTAGTAAACACGATTACGCATTCCGTCGATAATAAACAATCAACAAAACGTAGACACGATGAGGATGTTACAGATTCCTTGATGAATCCGTAACATAATAAGATCCTCCCGAACGAAATTTGGAGGCGATGTCCATGTGGCGATGTGTCTCCGTAAATAACGGAGATTAGCCAAGTACGCAGGAGAGAGTAGAGAGCAGTATTGTGATATGACAAGATAAGATGAAAACGATGGATAGTGATAGCCATGAACTGGTTAGCTATTTCATGGCTATCACCATCCATCGTCTCTATTAATCATAGCAGGGATGGTATTAGTAACATCCATGCTATGGTTAATAGAGACGCATGGAAGAAATTGACATGATGCACCAACCACAAATAAAGTGACATAGGGCAGTGGGATAATGATACGATTAGTGCATTTTGCAGTGGTTTTTGACAACACTGTATTTTTCGTTTTTTCCGGATAGAAACGGTTTCCACATTACGATCTGACTCTCGAAATCGTCAGTTTGTGGAAAATAGACGGCTCCTGTCACTTAATGATGTGATAGCGAGGAACATCACTGCTATCAAAAGCTGTCATTAATCACGTCATCAATCATGTTTTTAATGAAAACAGAGTTCTTGATTACGGCACGCATTCTAATAAAGATCAACAGACTAAACTTAGATTTGACTAAATAAATGACAAAGACTCGGGACTGATGTTAGATGGTTTCACTTAGCAAGTTACTGATTTTTTTTTTCAAGAAAGCTCTATTAAGCACAGGGCAATTATAGTGTGTTGATAGGGGAGGTAAGGGCTTCGCTCAGTAGCCGAACGACATGGGCTGGATTTATAAAACTGATTGATTCGTGGCCAAGGTTGGGGCTAAGAAATCTGGACCGTCCAAAAGCGCATCGGGTTGATGTTATCGTCAAGATCGCGGAAATTGGATGGATAAGAGGCGCACAGAACAGAGAAGAAAGGGGAGGCCTATTCCCAAGAGTGGGTTATTCCGGGCTGAAACAATGAAGAAAAGTTACAAGCTGTAGAGAAAAAAAAACCACATCCAAATCGCCTCACTCGTTTAAAAGCTACGGTGCCATAGACATACCCACACAGACACACATAGCGGTTAAACTTATAACAACCCTCTTTTTGCGTCGGGGGTTAATGAGCAAAGTGACGGAGTGCCCAAAGAATGTAAAGCATCACATTGTAGTAAAATCAAAAATTACTGATCGTTTAGGCGCCTCAGTAATGCACTGTCCGCTATAACACACCCTCACCATCAAGAGCCAAAAATGTATAACAAAATTCACTTTCTTTTTCACAATACATATTTACCAAGATTCTGACAGAAACCGCACAGCCTACACCAGCCTTACCGTCCAACAAAGGGGTGAAACATTGAAAGTTTTAACGGAAGTTCAACCTAGCTGATGGGAAATTCCATTGAGCACAGCACACTGTATAAAATATAATAAGTATATATAAAACATACCTGTACGTCGGTCTCCTTCACCCGTTAGTTAGGAAATGGTGTTCATTTAACAGTTGCAGTAGTCTTTATAAAACATTTTGCCATTGTGTCATAAGTCCATAATGCTTGTAAACATACTCCATGTTGATATTCTCGTATAGGATGTTGGTTCTGGAAATAGAACGGAGAGTAAAGATCTATCTGACAACTAGAATTATTCAGTGGCATCATGATGTTTTCCAGTTACTTCGTTTTGAAGGTCAGATAAACACTACAAGTCAGATTTGGGTAGCTAAATACCAGTATTAAAAGTCTAACCAAATGCAGATCCGGTTAGACTAAAAACCGGCTCCAACAGGGTTGGGATACAGCAAGGCAAGTGATGGAGTCAGCTCAACGATGCTCCGCAAATGGGCACTTAATCGGGTGCTGCGTGTCTTGTTGTTTGCTCGTGGCAAGAACTGATGGACGCTACTGCAGGCATCGAACTAGTAGCCTAGTGCTGGGCCGAAAAAATTTAGATTGCCATCGACATGCTTAGAAAAAAAAATAGTATGCGGTACCTTACTATTTATACTAGACTGTTAATCATGTACAGTTAGGGATATTGTACTACAGTTTTATCGTTCACTGAGCTTGAATTTCAAATTGCAATCTTTGTTAATTTTGTCTCTTGTAACAACATTGACCAAGTTTACTGCTAGACAAATGTTTTCTTGTCCCAATTCGTCTACATGATCTCTATCTACATTTTAGGCATCCATTCTAGTTCTTGTCCCGATCTAAAAGGTAATCAAATAAAATTTAAACACTCTGTACATACTACTTCTAGCCAAATAGTGATGTAATTTGTATGATCATGAGTACACGATCACATCTTTCAGTAGGCAAAACTACAATTCTAAGATGGCTAGATAGTTACCATACGTTTACAGCCCTTTGGAAGGAACGGTCTTTGGGAACCGTTTTAGAAGATAATTTTAAAGTAAGTACAGTTTGGTATTGTAAGTGTGTCACAATGTAGTTAGCCTCATCTTCATTATTCTCCTGCATGTCTTCTTTTTTCATACTTTTCTATTAGTTGTATCAGTAGTCACCCTCTTGTCGTTTATATCTTCCCCGAATCTCTGAATTTCATATTCTAGGTTTTAACAGACGATACCCACTAGCCAGATACGTAAGTTATAGTGAGCATAAATAATAATAATATAGCCTTTTATTCCGAAACTAAACAGTAGCATTTACAATAATGGTTAAAACAAAAATTGCAAAATGTTTTGAACTTCGGTGTGCGTCATGGCATAGGCCTCCTCTAACAATTTCGTTGTCCTCTGCCGAGAGGTACCCTCCTCCAGTTTGGATCTGCTGTCAGCTTTATTTCTTCCTCCCAGCGGGTAGGCTGCCTTCCCGGATTTCTTTTGCCATCCCTTAGATACCATTCTGTCATTACCTTGCGCCACTTTCCTTTAGTGTCTCGCATCATGTGGCCTTATCCATATCCAGTTTTGTTGGTCTATTGTTGTTAGAACATCGGTCAGTTTTGTTTGGACTGGAGGTCTGTGTTCCTTATTCTATCCTGTCTCATTGAGCCTACCATGTTTCTCTCCATTGCTCTTTGACACTTTGAAGCTTTTCTCTGAGCGATTTAATAAGTGCCCATGTCTCACACCCATAGTGAACATGGGTATGTGTAAAATGTATCATCCTATGGCATTTTATGGAACGCCAATCCGACTAGATCTGGGAAAAATCAGGTGGCACGGGGAGTTACCACCGACTCTTGAACTCCAAGCTGCTACTGAGAAATCCCTCATAGGAAAACCTAAAACCACTTTACCCAGCTCGAAAATCGAACCAATGACGGAGCTGACAGTCGTTATACAACATTATTTTTAGTATATGCAAAACTTGAATATAGTTTGTTCAGAATAATTAACTGAATCGATTCCAATAATTTTTAAACCATGTTATATTTTGTCCCAAAAATATTTAAAAAAAGTTACAAGTTGGACACCGAGCGACATTAAGTACCTATCGCAATAATTTTGGTACCTACTGCCAAATTATGTTTATCAATGTGCTCAAGACGACGCTAAAGGCCCGCGCGCAGGCGCGTTGCGTGGTGCCCACGCTTCTGTGCGGACAACCAGATAACAGAATAAGCTTATAACTTAGTGATTTTTCATGATACAGTTTTGAAATTTCGTACATAGATCGTTTACATAAAAATACTCGACACGTGTTTCAGGTTTCGCATATACTACAACTATAGTTGTATATTTAGAGTCAGTCTGATAGATAATTGGTGGCAGTATGTATGTACGTTCTTTTAATAGACTGGACGCTGGTGTTGGTTCTTAGTTCAGGAGTCCTACATTTGGCTTTTTGGTAGCCATCGTCAATCAACAATGTACAAAAGCTTTTTCCTGACTGCGTCACAAACTCTTCCACTTTTTAAGGTATTCGCTGATGAATTAAAATAAATACTACTGATGTTTTTTCTATTAAATAAGCTTGCGCATCTCTGATATAAATTGACGGTTTCTGTAGTAAATGTGCTAGAAACGTGATGATAAAAATAAATCTTAAGTCAGCTTTTTATGAAATGAATTTCAAGGTAAGTAACGTTAATACGACTTGGTTTAATTGATTGACTACAAAGTACTGGAGTGCCTACACAAGAGGCTATTGCTTTTAAAACGCTTTGTATTTTTACAACTTTCAACAGTATTGAGAGGTTTTCAGTAGCTTTTGTTCATTTAATAAGTTATTTAATCTTTCATCATTGTTATCGCTAACTATTACTTTATCTGGACTTAGATCCAATCAGAGCAATTTGACATTACTTAATTTAAAAGCACAAACCAAATCACCAATAGCTTTGAATGTTAAGGAGGGTACATAAAAAATCAACTTGAAAAAATTCAACAACAACGTTTTAATAACACATAATTATTAATTACTCGTATTAACAGGCGCTATACTTATAAATAACACCGTTAGTCGCCACGTAAAAATTATCTTCATCAAATGTAACGCCGGATGGGGGATACTCCAAGTCCATTAGTTTCGTTGGTATTATATTATCGGGATTCAACATGTATAGGCCATCATTCGTGGCCAATATTACTCTAGAAGCATTATCAACGGCAATAGCTCTAGCAGAATTCTTCGTAATACCAACAAATTCTACAGGTTCTTGAAAACCTTTAAGCATAACTTTAACATACTTAGAATCGCATTCGTAGTAAACATTGTCTTTATCGTCAACAGCTAGGATATAAGCACATGGGACATGTCCAACCTTTCTTTTCTCGTTTTTATGAACATCGATCACAAAGACTTCGTTATCTGGAAAGAATACTGCGTACAAGTCATCACTATTATGTGGTTTAAACAGTTGCACTATGTCTTCACCGTTTAAACTTAAAAATTGAGCTTTATCACTTGCATTTAGAAAATAAAGACCATCATCGGTTGCTATGTAAACTTTTTCCGCTTTCACGTCAACTGCAGCTGCTTGCCCGTTTACATTATCAATTTTAATGGGTACATTCTCTCTCAACAAATATTGTTCCATCTTTGTCTGTACGTTATCGTCCTGTAAACTTTCTAAGTCTATCAGAGTAAAATGTAAGTCTTTGTTTACTGGATTAAAGACTAAACTCGAGGGTAATCCTTTGATTGTAAGGACTGCTGATCTGTCGTATGCTATTCCACCGTATTCGTATGAGCAGTTTTCTGTGTATACTGATCCTATGATCATCAGGAAAAGCAGAGGCAGCATTTTGATCTGTAAGAAACAGAAAATATAATTTAGTTTTCAGTTAGTTATCATTGTTTAGGACGCTATGTCTGTTACTAGGTATTTTTCTCAATATCTGATATATGATCTTGAAAATCAGCAATGGTGATGGCGATCGTAGCGGGTTATGTGGTACCCCCATGAGAAAAAAACGTGAGTTTATGTTTAGTAACGATTGTCCGGTTTAAGGTCGTAGCACACATATCAACTCGGAAAGGGATCGTCACCGTATCGTCTTTAGCCTCGCCGTGAAACAGGCGTCAACCTAACGTAAGCATGTAACCAAAGTAGATCAGCAGCTCCGATACGTCAATTTGGCTTCGGCTGGCCGCTGGTTGCCCTGGCTGGCACCAGATCAGTTGAATCCGAACGTGAAGAGTATAGTAAAACTAACGTTGAAGAGACGTAAGCGCGGGGAGGATGAACCGTAAGCGAGGGAACTGCGAGTTGACCACGCACCGCAACGCCGCACAGTGGTCTGGAAATCGAGCTCCATACTCAAAGAAACTCAAAATCAGGAATTAAAAAAAAATCACAATGGCACTGGTATACCTCCCTTTACGTCATATTAACGTATGGATGGTATTGGTAACTAAACGTGTGAGAATTTTTTTTTGTATTATTTTTTGTATGGGAGAAAACACTTAAAGAATTTTTTTTTTAAACTGAATGGAACTGAAGGGCTGGTGATTATGGAGCTCGATTTCTAGACCACTGTGCGCCGCCGCGCCGTTCGTGAGCTTGTCCCGAGGCGAGGCGATTACGTTACGATTGCGATTAGTGTGCGTTGCAGTAGAGAGTTTCATACAAAGAATACTGAATGGCTCGTTTGATGACATTGAATGTTTGGGTCTAACTATCCATACACGAAATATTTTCAGGGAATCATCTAACGGCTATAACAAAGCCATTTCAAGGGATTTTTTTTATCTAAGTATTTTTTTATATAAAAAATAAATAATTTAGATTACTTGACCCACAAAATAAATACTGGCTCCTTATTTTTAAGCATCCATTATGGTAGTTTACTTCGTCGTATTTACCTACTGTCATTGTTAGAATATGGGAGTAAAGGTTTTATGCAAAAAGTCTCAAAAAATTTAGAAAAAAATTTGTAAAAAAAAAATAGTCAGATAATTTTTTTTTTCGTTGCTATGGCGACTTTATACGACTTACAGAAGTTACTCTTGGAATATCTCGTGTATGAAAATATAAACCTTATACTATCTGTTTCCAATTTTATTCTATGTAGGTATTATCTTGTAAATTCCATCTGTGTATAATAATAACAGTTATTATTAAAATAAAACACAATTATAATACGCGTAGGTAGAACGATATCAAGAATATTTGGGGTCACCAATTTTATTCCGCTTGGGGTCACCGGCCTTTGAAAACAATAACGAACTTTATTAATGAGATGTTATTCTAAAAAACTAAAATAAAACCAGGATTTGGTGTTTTGAATAAATGAAACTATGGGCCCATGGGCCTCTGACTTGGCTTTACTTCCATCACCGAAGCATGTGACAATTATACAATATTATGGGATGTTTGATTTGCGGGCTGGGTTCGAAAGAGATACCGTGGCCCTGGAACATAAAGGGCAAAGAAGGAACATGGATGGGTTTTAGTCAGTACAAGTCTGACACTCCCCTCCGCTCCGCCCAGAGTGGGGGGGGTCATTTGATGATTTCCCATCCGGAAAAAAAAAAAAAAATAAATAAAAAGGGACATCGACGCGAAAACGGTTACCACGTTCATCATTCTGAGCCCACATAGAAATTTTTCATCGGTAATTTAGAAAAAGAAACAGCTGTTTCCTACAAACGTGTAATACCTACACGGTCAAAATGTATGGAACAGTTGATTTTTGTTAGCTGAGAATGAAGAACTGAATACGTGGTAACCATTTTCGCGTCGGTTTTCCTTCCACCTTTCTTTTGGTATTGTACATTATTTTTACCCGACTGCGAAAGGGTGATGTATTTAGCAGCCTATATAATAGTTTATGTATTTTCTTTGTGGCGCTCTACAGACAAAACGCTTTGGCCGATTTTGATGATTCTTACGTCATTCGATTTCTCTTAATCTTGCGAGTGTCACTAAAGACATGACAGTAATGAAAACTGAATACGGCGACAACCAGACGCCATATTGTGAAATAAAAAGAAAGTCGACAAACTATGTTAAGTGGGATACCCCACTTTACATAGTTCGTAGTAGTAGTAGCTATCGTTCATTACATAGTATCAGAAAATCATCTTTAGGTTTCTCATGTAATTTTTTACTCTAGTTGAACCCTTAAGAAACAGTTAAAAAGTTTTGCGTATGAAAGTTTCTGATAGTAGTCGATGCCATCCATAAATTACGGCACACGAATTTCATGATTTTAGCACACATCCCCAAACCTAGTCACAGCTGGTCACATTTGTGACCCCTCTCCTCCGCAGGTTTCCCGCTCCCTAGTGTGACGTCACATATTTTGCAATTTTACATGTCCATCATAGAGTTGGAAATATTTTCAAGTTTTTCATTAATAGTTCAAATTTCGTGTTTTAATCCTTAGATTTATTGGATTTTGAAATGTGACGTCACGAAATTTAGCAGCTGTCCACCCCTTGTCACACAATATCACACTTCTCCCTTAACGTGTGACGTAATTTATGGATGGCCCCCAAAGAAATGATGCATGGTCTGTGTGAAGGATGATATGGCTAGAAATCAGGAGTCTGACGACATGACGAGTAATAGAGAAGTATGGAAGAACAAGACATGCTGCACCGTCGCCATATAAATTGGGATAATGGCAAGAGAATGATAATCAAATCTATAGTTTAATGTATGAAATATATGGCTAGATAGGGGGTTTACTCTTATACCCATCCACATTCATACTCAAAGCATTCTTACGGCATTTTCCTCATTTATCCACATAATAAAGACACTGATTTAATAACCAATCAACGAAGTCCTTCAATAAATAATCAAGATATCACAGTAATGTCACGCAAAGATCACTTACCTACTCTTAAACTTAAAAACAAATCTCACAACTGCCTTCTAAGAATTCAAATCAGTAACTGTTTCATATAAACATAATTTTGTTTATATCAAATACGTGTTTATCAATGCCCTACACTCGAGGTTGAATGCACCTATATCAAAATGGGGCCAGAAGAGTAATATTACTTGTATGTGAAATATGGTTTGGCTCTAAATAGGGTATTTTAATACTTCCTGTTGTAAGATTAGAGGGTTCATTGGACGAAAGTTCACGACCATATTCCTCAACAGGGTAGTCAGTAATAATGGCAAGTCTATTGCCATCATCTGGCACACAAATCTAGACTGCGCGCTGCTACTGGGTGGAAAAACCCAATAACACTTTGCTTAACCTGGGAATCGAATCCAAGATCAGTGGCGTTTGCAACCGCTAGACAAACGAGGCTAAAATACCATCACGGTTATAATAATGCCCGTAGGCATAGGCAGAGCTAGGTAGGGTACCTAAAAGTCCAAGGTAATGAGAATAAGTTCTTACACCGATTTGTCGAGCGATCAAACAAATAACATAAATCAATAATTCAGACTTTTAACAAAAAAAACGGGCCAAGTGCGAGTTGGACTCGCGCACCGAGGTTTCCGTATAAACTTATAGGTATTTTGTTATTAAACTACATATTTACAGTTTTCAGATGGAGGAGCTCGTGGCTAAATAATAACAGCCGCTCGGATCGATCTTTAGGTTAAGCCGCGCTTGCCTAGGTTGGTTTGTGGATGTGTGACCACCCATTACATACCGAGTTTCCTCCGTGCCTCGGAAAGCACGTTAAGCCGTTGGTCCCGGCTGTCATTTGTAGATCTTTGACAGTCGTTACTGGTAGTCAGTGGCCCAAAAAGTCTGACAACCAGTCTTACCAAGGGGTATCGTATTACCCAGTACTAACTGGGTTGTGGAGGTCAGATAGGCAGTCGCTCCATGTAAAATACTGGTATTCAGCTGCATCCGGTTAGACTGGAAGCCGCCCCCAATATAGTTGGGAAAAGGCTAGGCAGATGATGATGGGTTGTGGAGGTCAGATAGGCAGTCGCTCCATGTAAAATACTGGTATTCAGCTGCATCCGGTTAGACTGGAAGCCGACCCCAACATAGTTGGGAAAAGGCTTGGCGGATGATGGATGATTTACAGTTTTCAGACTTTCCCTTGACATGTGCTGTAAGACATTGCTTCTTGCCAAATTTTATGATCCTCGGTCAACGGGAAGTACCCTATAGGTTTAGATTCCCTTGTGAAATCGCAAAATATGCGACAAAAACCGTCATATCTTTTGATCGCGTTGAATTACAAGTTTGATTTTTTCACTGCTAATATTAAATTCAGCTTGATACCTCCACGCGTTCCTGAGTAAAACCTTCTTGACAGACGGACAACAAAGTTATCCTATAAGGGCTCCGTCACCCTGCCAGGGCTGCGGGACTGTTCGAAAGAGATACCGTGGCCCTGGAACACAAAGGGCAAAAAAGGAACATGGATGGGTTTTCGTCAGTACAAGTCTGACACTCCCTTCCACTCCGCCCAGAGTGGGGGGGTCATTTGATGATTTGGGTTCCGTTTCTGCCGACTGAGCTACGAAACCCTAAAAACACTTGGAATGAAAAACACTCGTAGTCACACAGGTTTTTTTTTCCTAGTCTTTTACTGAAGTGTCCGTGTACAGAACCGTGTCCACAATTGTCCGGATCGTTTTGACGTCGTCCCCTCTCATACGTTTTGTATTTATGAATAGAACGGTCAGACATTGTTGCAAATAAATTAAAAGCGCGGTTAGACCATCGATGCTGTGGCTATGACCGTATTCAATAAAACTGTTAGATTGAAAGAAAACTATAAAACACTACCTAATTGTTATTCGACGCAATCACAGACGTAAATCGACGATTCAAAAAGAATCGCACTCGTAACCAAAGGGTTCCGTAGCACTTAACAATATCATAACACTGTTCACACTGTGACGTTCATTTATGCGTCAATTAACACTCAACAGCAAAACTGAAGTTTTTCATAGTATGTTAGTCAAATACAAACTGCTACAGTTTCACGAAAAAGTCCCATACCTCAAAAGCTAAAGTAACAAATCTTATTTAAATAAATTTTTGATGAAAGTTTTTTTTACGTTCTACAAACCTAAATTTTTTCAGTATTTTCCTCCTCTGTCTTTAAAAAATAGAGGGTCACATACATTCTTTTTGCTTTAGAAGCGAATATCTCATCAACTATTAAGAAAAAAGTATTTTTTGGAATCTCGATATCAATTTTTAAGAGCTATCGGTAGACAATCCACACACACACACATTTTTTTTTCAGCCTTCAGTTACATGAACGGAGGGCCACCCTATTTTTTATTTTTCGTGATTTCACATCTCTTTTGTGTAGTGATTTATAGAAGACACCTGATCTCCAAATTTCAGTTATGTGGTGCCAACAGAGTCGGAGTAAAATGGCTGTGATATACGGACGGACATAAAGACAGACAGACGTACAGTTGGACATACGGACAGACGACAGATGGATAGACGGACTGACATATGGACAGTCAGACAAACAGACAAGACGAATCTATAAGGGTTCCGTTTTGCCTTAAAGCAACGGAACCCTAAAAAGTATGCTGTGTTTTGTGACACACGGACTTTAGTAATACCGAGTATAGATATTGTACTCGTAGATACCAAGAAGTAAATCACATAACATATTTTCACGCCTGTTATGACTGTAGGATTAGGCAGTCGTGTATCTACGATTATAGTAATAATAATAACTTATACCGCAATATCATTTCCTTAATCTCTCGCCGACTGGTCGACACTTCGCGTGACCAGAGGGCTGGCTCTTTCTTTGGCCAAAGAATTAGCATTGCCATTCAGCGTGGCAATGCTGCCAGTCTTCTGGGCACGTTTCCAGATGACAGCGATGCGGAGGAGTACTTTGACGCCTAAGTGTCCTTTTGTCGTCGTTGTTTAGATTTTTATATTTTCTTACTTTTAGTCTTATTTTTATCATTAGTTTAGTTCTATTTGTAGTCTGTATATAATGTAAATATAATTAAACTGTAAATTAAAGTAACAATACTTATGTCACAATAAATAACGTTTTATTTCCTTTTTAACATTCACTTATTTAAAAAAAAAAAACCAAAACGTTCGCCAATGTTAAAAATTCACTACAAAACTGTCACTTTGTAAAAATATGCACAATTCACTGTTATTATAATTATAATAAATGTAAAAATATACACAATTCACTGTTATTATAATTATAATAAATAATTAAAATATGCAAAATAATAATTACCAAACTATAACTAGACTGATTATAATTTATCTGTATGTTTCTTTGTGTTGTATTAGTAAATGTTTACTATTCTTGTGTTTACTGCTATATATCTAGTTGCGGAAGGAAGTATCGTGTGAGTTTCCATTTTACAATAATAATGTTGCATTGTACACTCATTATTTGTGACGGATTGTATAGTATAAAAAATATAATATGTACAATTTGAAAATTCTCACGTTATACCTTTTTAATAGAGTTACACAGGGTAAACAGAGTCCCTGAGAATTATTTAAAGTTTCCAAGAAGCAGTCTTTTGATAGTTAATAAGATATATCGGATTCGGTCATTGGTACGGACATGAAATGAATCGCAAACGCGCCAGTGGTGACATCACGAGACCTACTGACAAGTCTTCCCACACGACAGCGTGCTTTTACAGAGCCCGGATGTTTATAGCTCGAGGCGAGGACGACATTGAGCGTCTGATCGCAATGGAGTTGAGATATCCTGGAACAGAACCCGAATTATTGTGTCCCGTGTTATTGTTTTAAATTGTAATGTCAAGAAGTCGTTTCACCTCTTTTTCATACTTTGATTCACACCGCGAACGAAGAGAGTCGAACGAAGTATGAAATAAGCATCGCAAGCCTCGCTCGCTCGCTAGCTGGCGGTGTGAGCTGCGCTTTATGGTTGTAATACTAAAAGATAACTCAGAAACGAAGCATTGGCACTGTGAAAGAAAGATGCTAAGATTATAATGAAATTATTTGGGGACGGCCATCATTTCAAAAGACGGGGTGATATTACGATGGCCGTCCTAATAATTCAGAATTAAGGCAGAATTATGTTATAAAGGGCGTAAATAGACCCTTAACGTAGCCGAAATGCACTTGTTCTAGGATGTCTTTGCGATCATTTTTTGTTCTAGACCATACCTGGGAACCTTCTAGTTACGGAGATATCGGGGGTGACAGTTCCAACTTTATCACATGGTTTTTCTTAAAAACGTGTTTTAATGTAATATTTTTGCTTTACTCACCTCGAGGACCCCATACTATTCAATTCATCCATCAGCACAATGCTTTTTTTCTTTTTTTTTTTTTTTTTGGATGGGAAATCATCAAATGACCCCCCCACTCTGGGCGGAGCGGAGGGGAGTGTCAGACTTGTACTGACTAAAACCCATCCATGTTCCTTCTTTGCCCTTTGTGTTCCAGGGCCACGGTATCTCTTTCGAACAGTCCCGCAGCCCTGCCAGGCATCGGCCCATGCGGACCCCTACGTGGTTGCTGACATCTCTTTGAGGCGCGCGTGGAACACGAACGCGCCGTCGACACGGCCTGTCGTCATAAGACGGCCGGACGGCGAGCTAGCCCAAAACTCGCCGTCCACAGGCCCGCGCCTACGGTGGCCGGGAGCCACCAGGTGACCCCCGACGCCCAGGGCGTATCCCGCGGCGGCTGGGACGTGAGGTTCTTTCCCTCTCACGTCCCGCCACCTCCTTCACTAGCATGACTGCTTCGCAGAAGGTGGTGACGGCTTCCCATTCTCTCTCACTCCGGACCATGGCTTGAACCAGGTCCTGACGCGAGAGATCGCCGCCGCCAATCGCCGCTACGAGGACACGGCGGTGTTCCGCCCAGGCGGGGCAGACCTCTACAGTGTGCTCCACTGTGTCGTCCGGACGATCCTCGCAGTGGAAACACCCGGGTGTTTCCTCCCGCCCGATTCGGTGCAGGAACCTCCCGAAACAACCGTGTCCGGTGAGGACCTGCGTCAGGCGGTAGGTGAGGGCGCCGTGGCGCCTCTCTAGCCACTCCTCAAAGAGGGGACTTATGTGCCCTAACAGCACAATGCTTTGAGTGCTTTCCATCGAGTCCTACCGTAAAACGTGATTTTTTACCCCAAAAAAAAAAGTCGATTCCCAGCAATAATTTTTGCGTAAAGTTACTACTTAGTTTGATGTACAGAATGCTTGGTTGACGGCTATGTGAAGGGTCTGTTTACACCCTGCAGTTTTTATTCAAAACCTTGGCATATACTCGTCCGGTAAAAACAAACCAAGCCAATTTCTGGTATAAAAAAAAAACCTCTGACGGCACTCTGCAATGCGCACGCACACAATTTTCTTCCACGCTTCGCCGACCAATCGCGTGCCTTGTACATTGTATAACTTGCCGCATGCAAGGTGAGGGAACCAGGGTACGTAACAAGTATGCCAGGGTCGGCGAGGGTCTGGTGAATTCCATAGGAAGCTCCAGTCAGGAGTATGTGAGGAATTTCGGTGTTAGTCATGAGTTTCAACAGAATTATGCATGGTTCAGTGCGTCGTGCCTGTTATGACTTACGGGGCCGAAACGTGGAGTCATGTTACGGCTGGTTCATACATTCCAGGTCGCTCAGTGAGGTATCGAACGGGCTATGCTTGGAGTCTCACAGAGGGATAGCATCCGGAACGAGGTGATTCGACGGAGAACCAGAGTTGTCTACATAACTCACAGAATAAGTAAGCTGAAGTAGAAATGGGCCGGCCTTATTAGCCGTAGAACCGATTATCGTTGGGGTAGACGTGTTCTTGAGTGGAGACCGCGAATCGGCAAACGTAAGGCCCTCAAGCTTGGTGGCTGGTAGCAATTGGATGAGAGTTTCCGAGAATCCAGTTGAGTTGCATGCGATTGAGGAGGCCTATGCTCAGCAGTGGACTGATGTAGGCTGATGATGATGCATGGTTGTTAGTTGGGTCTTCCGAAGGTCTCACTGATTCGATGGGTTAGTGGTTAGGTCGAGGTCCTTATTTCGATTCTAAGGTTGAGGAAACTGTGATTGGTGTCTTCTTCTTCTCCGAATTTCTTAGTGGCAGCCCGAAGTCAGGATTTGTGACCGGTTGATGGCAATAGGCTTGCCCTCAATTACATGGGCCTTAAATGTTGCTGGAGAAATGACTGAATGTGTGCTTTAGACACCTCTGCCAAATCCGTCAGGCATAACAGTCGTAATGTTATGTAATACATTCTTTGTTAGCGTTTGTATGTAAATAAATTGCTTATACGAAAGTAATTGATATGTTTAGAAAGGTTCCCGTATAGGTATTATGATACATGAGCTTTTAGCTACTGATAGGTATTATTTATTACTATTTATCATAACATAACTCATACTTGCAAACATAGTATGATACATACCTGAAAAAGTAGGCACTGTTTGTAGGCACATAATAAATAAAATTAATGTGTCTGTTTTTATGTACTATCAAAATAACAGCTTGTTACTGAATGCATATGAAAATAATTATATGTGGCACTTATAACAAAAACTCATTTTTTGTCTGTCTGTCTGTTTGTTCCGGCTAATCTCCAAAACGGCTGGACCGATTTTGATAGTACTTTTACTGGCGAACTTGAAATTGGTAACAAAAGCTGATTCAAAAAGGAAAGGAATATTTTATGTAATTTTACGCGAGCAACAGCTAGTAAATAATAAAAACACCCATTTTGTTTACAACAGTCAACAACAGTCAACAACCCTATATAAACGTCATCATTCTCTTGCCCTTATCCCAATTCATTTGGGGTTGGCGCAGCATGTCTTCTTCCATACTTCTCTATTACTCGTCATCTCGCCAGACACCTCCTTGCTAGCCATATCATTCTTCACACAGTCCATCCATCGTTTCTTTGGACCCTATATAAACACTTAGTGGTAAATCCTGACTGTTTCTATAACAATCATCATCATCAATACAGCCGATAGACGTCCACTGCTGGACATAGGCCTGCCCCAAATGTCGCCACATTGACCGGTCCCGTGCGACTCGCACAATGATTTTACATAATTATTACGTAACCGTTTAAACTGCATGAGGAGCTCGTGGCTAAATAATAACAGCCACTCGGGTCGATCTTCAGGTTAAGCCGCGCTTGCCTAGGCTGGTCCGTGTCATTGTAACCACCAATGGAGTTTCCTCCGTGCCTCGGAAAGCACGTTACGCCGTTAGTCCCGGCTGTCATTCGTAGATCTTTGACAGTTACAGGTGGCCCGAAAGTCTAACAACCAGTTTTACCAATGGCTATTGTATTACCCAGTACTAACTGGGTTGTGGAGGTTAGACAGGCAGTCCCTCTATATAAAATACTGGCATTCAGCTGCATCCAGTTAGACTGGAAGCCGACCCCAACATAGTTGGGAAAAAGGCTGGGCAGATGAACTGTTTACATTGCATTTTAATCAATGACATTGGACCGCACCCTACTGATTATTGTCTCTTTGCAGTAAAGCAAAGACTTTCTATTATTACCAACTTCTGATGCTAAGAGACGTAACTTCTTGGCGTCAGAAATTGGTAATATGTATGGTACCCACTTCTGATACTACGAGGTGTACCTCTGGGCATTAGAAGTTGGTAATATCGTTGGTGCTGGTTGCCATCGTGACAACTCATGAGAGCGAGAAACTAAACAAACATTTTTCTCATTACAGAATCATCAGATATGCGGTCTTCAATATACGTGACATCTATCCTGATAACTTCATTATGTGCAACGACAAAATACGTAAACAAACGGCTGCCTGCGGCTGCCACAATATTCAGAGATGAGCAGATAATCTTCGCATCTACTCACAACATCACTAAGTTACTAGTACCAGCAGACGGCCAGAGGTACCTGCAAGCTGAACCATCAGATATACCGTCAATATTCTTCACAGTAGCAGACCCCAAGTCTGAAGGAGGCAGCTGTATCTATGTCCTAGAAGGATTCGCAGCATACGAAGTCTTAGAAGGAGGTAGGGATTCTACAGCAGACTACAGTTTTAATCAAGAAATATACTTCGGCGCGAAAGATGGCCTGTATAAATACTATCCTGATAGTCTGTCAGCTAAGAAATACGGCCCTTTCAGGGACGATATCATTCAACTACAAAAAGCTAACGGTACTGACGTAATTTATATTCTAACTCATGACCATAAAGTGTACAAGATGGAAAAGAATGGAACTGTTAAAACTAGAATCCAAAGCATAGGTTGTGCTTTTGAATTTGTTCTAGATACGTCTAACAATATTTACTATGTTTCATGTGCGGATCATATGCCTCATATTATAAAGTCGGATGGCAGTGTACTGAGTTTGACAGCGAGTGTTTTAGAAGATTTTAGAGATCTAACATTATTGAGGCCTGCTTTTGTTATGGAGGAGTGTATACCTTTCTTTGGTGATGGAGTCTTATACGTTTTATATTCAAACGGGACTTATGAGAAAAAAGATTTGATGATAAATGAAAGACCATCTGCTTTTAGTGTCGACGCCACTTTGTACTTAGTTACAGCGTTAAATGGGAAGATATATGAATTTAATGTTATGGAAGTTCTGATAAGATCGATGTTTGGCGTCACAACGGACTGGCCTAATGATGTGACGAAGATTATAATGTCGATTATTGACAATGGCAAAGATGCTATGTTTGGGTTTTCGATGTCAATATTGTAGTATACAGCTACGGTTTTGAGTCTCAGAAAGTATCTGTTTGATAACTTTAAAATAATTAATCAAAAACAATTTTTCCAGTACATGACAACCAAAATTGAAATCTGAATTCTGGGATAATTCCGATACGTTGTTGACTTGAGTGCTTTCCAAAATTACACTCTGTTATTACGCAATAATTAAAGTTATTGATTGATTATTTTTAAGTAATTAGGTATTCTGAGCACCAAGGTAAAGTCAGAGAAAATCACAGTTAAGCAAATTGGTAGCCAACATAAATAAATAGTCTGTATATTTAAATCATTTAGTTCTGTCATTCTTTCACATCATGGTTATAATTATAACACGCAAATTGCCGTAGGGTGTCAATTTGCTTAAAGTTAATTCATCACCATCATCCACAGCCCGACTTCACCCACCACTGGGCCTCTCTTTGCTTGTGCCAAGCTCCACGTTCATGGGCCAGCCTCATCCAGGATATTCCCGCAATGGCAACAAAGTCGTCTGGCCAACGACACTTCTCTTTCCAGTCCTCGGACGCCACTCGGACAGGAATGACACCTAGCAAGGAGCGGTGATGGCAGGTGCAGTGAAGATGTTACCAACAGAATGCCTTCCAACAGTTAATTACCACCTACGAGAAAATTGTCTAGAATACTTATTGTTTTTAACATAGAACGCTTATTGCGAACGCACACGTAGCAGGCGCTTTCAGTGTGTGTGAAGATATGTTTAATAATCAGGGTAATGATTGTTGACATCACTGTCCCTCATGACGAGTATCTAGTGAAAGCTGAGAATGATAAAAAAATCAAGTAACTTGATTTAGCACACGAGGTTGTCGACATGGGGGACGTGGACTCTGCAATCATTGTACCAATAGTCGTTACGGTTAATGGACTAATAGCAAAGAGTCACGACCAACACCTTAGGAGGCTCTCATTGCGCGGCTGGGTCAAGGACTTGATTCAGAATGCAGTACTCTTGGATACGGTTCGTATTGTTAGGAGGTTCCTCTCTCTGGAGCCCTGACCACCGGTAGCCTGAACCTTGTTCCTGATGTCAATGGGCCATCTACTTTTATATTTTTAAATGTTTTGTTTACTTTTGTTTTTAAAACTATTTAGAAATGTATTAGATAAGAGAAATGATAAATAAAGGGTAAGTAAGTAAGCATAATAATTAAATACTCATTATTTTTGGTAACATTTTGTTTATCTTTTAATGATCCCATTTTTTTAGGGACTGTGCAGCAAGTCTTCTCATAATTCTCTATTTGTTATCATCTTAGTTGTCACCACGTTTCTGGCCATATCAACTGTCATACTGTACCGATATCGTTTCTCTGGTGTCATTTACTGTGTAACTGTTAATTTTACAAAGAAAATAGTGTAGAACACAACATCGCCCCGGTAATCGTGTATCTAATAGTACACCCACATTCCGCCAGTAATATTTAAGTCATCAACCGGGTACGACATCCAGACTCCGTGGCTGCTACTAAAAAATCCTGATGGAAAAACCCAATAACACTTCGGCCGACCTGGGAATCGAACCCGGGACCCCATGCTCAGCAGTCGCGCTTGCGAACACTAAACCAACCAGTCAAATCTATACTATTATAAAGCTGAAGAGTTTGTTTGTTTGGTTGGTTGAACGAGCTAATCTCATGAACTACAGGTTCGAATTGAAAAATTCTTTTAGTGTTGGATAGCCCATTTATCGAGGAAGGTTATAGGCTATAAAATTTCACGCGGACGAAGGTCGCGGGCAACTGCTAGTGTTGGATATGAATGAATAAATAGAAAATCTTTTAGTGGGTTATCGATCTTTTATTTTTGGTAACAGTGCGTAGGTCATTCTATAATCCTAGACTTACCTAAACATACAGGGTTGTCATTTCATAATATAGGTACATGGTTCTTTTATATGCTATGAATATTTGCTTCAGAATTAATATGAATACAGTACATATTAACAGTTAGATATTTTTGCTTTTCTTAAATTGGGAGCCTTTATCTATTTTGAATCTTTGTCAGTGAAAATAATTGTTTATCAAATTGACACACCTACATCAAATCACAGTGTTACCGACATTTTATAGAACTGTCAAAGGATGTCAATTGTGTTTTAAATGTACGGTCAATGTAATTCGCTAATCAATTAATTACCTCGACTTTACAAAAAATAGGTTATGTTTCTGTCTCACACACCCTGTACACATTCTGTCCGTTATGATTTTTTGAAGAGTTTACGCACGTAAATCGCTCCTGGAACGCGTAGCGATCGATTGTATGGAGTCAGTCTTATCGTCCAAGAAACTCTTCAGTTCTGTCATAAGTTCCCCTAAGATTAAGTTCAGAATATTGTATTCATAAACCTTCTTGTTGTAACCATAGTATTGAATGAGGGTAGCTTCCATTGAGTAAGCGGTAGGTTTAACTACGAAGTCAATTTCTCCCAATTCACTGGTACCGTTCTCATAAGCGATGTAAGACTTGTTGTCAATGATGACTGGGACACCATTTTCGATTACGAATGGTGGGTTGATGATTTTGACGGAACCAGGGTTGGCAGGAAGACCTTCAATCTTCTTTACTTCATCACCGACCAGCACGTAAACGATGTTCTCATTTGTGTAGAAGTACAAATTGTTTTCATAATCCAGAACGATTTCCTTGGCTTTAACTACTTTGTCGACAACCTCCTTTTTGGTTCCTTCCTCTGTGACTTTGTACAAAACATTGTCAGCTGTCAGAACATACAAGACATCACTACCATTAACTTTAGCGATGCCAATCAGATCATCAGTGAGAGTTCCGTATTTCTCAGCTGTGTTTTTCTCTAAGTTGTAAACGTAGATTCCGTCTTTGGCAGCAAAGTAAGCTGTTTTAGAGTCATCGTTAGCTGCAGCGGCATCCCTACCGTTCTCGAGTAATTTGGTGGCATGTCCACTCTTCAGACGGTAGAGACCTTGGTCGACTCTTTCACCATTCTCTTGGACATCAGCTAGGACGATGAAGGTAATAGAATCTGAGTCACCTTCACTATCATCATCATCATCCTCATCTTCGTCAAAGTTCAATGCGTTCAAAGGTGTTAGTATCTTGACGATGTCATGTTCTGCGGTGTATACTGCTAGTGAGCTTGGGAAGAAGTCTTCAGTGATGGTAAGTGTATCGTCATCGGTGGTGGCGACTTCAGAGGTTGGAGCGGAATACGCTAACCCCGCTAGGAGAGATGCCGTGAAGAATATTAGCAGCTTCATGTTGTGATCTGGAATGAAGAGAAAAGAGTTTTTAATGCACGATAAGAATCTATGGAAGACAAAGTCTGACCTTTGGGTCAAAATGAGGGAATCCAAAAAGGAGTACAATAAACTTAGAAAGAGCGTGACTGTTATAAATGAAGGCAGGTTTTAGCCAGATATCCACGATCGTCACCTGTCTGGATTTCTGAGAAACTTGAACTTTATTAATTTCAAATTGCTATTCCGATTAAATACTGGTGATTATGTAAGCACGGTGATCAGTGCTTGTTCTTCTCTGATTGAGAAGAGGGGCATTTACAGACTTGTGATGTCCAAAATAAGTTTGTACGTTTGGATGTAGGAGATAATTTCCGAAACTACTCATCCAATTTCAAATTACAATGGAAGCTATTTTTTTTAATGTTGGTGCTTCATGCTGAGGTATTGTATATATTCCTTTTGGCCTCGTACAGGACCAATTTAGTTTCATATACATGTCTTATTTTTTTGGTTATTTTTTTTAAATGGTGTGAGTCAAATAATTACTTTTTCTTTAATTATTCTGTAATATTAGTGAGAGCTTCAGTTTCTTTTAACGGATGAAGTCGTGGGCTGAAGTGTAGACTAAAATACATTATGGCTGGTTAAACAAAAGATATACTTTAAGCGAGTATTGTACACATGTCATGTTCCCTACTTTTCTTCGCTTTTCTAAATTTATGGAGAAGCTGATGCGGTTTTTTTTCGGATTTGGGCTGATCCCATTCTAAAAGTGGAACATTTTCATGAGTAGCCATTTAAGTATGACCCTATTTTAGTGTTTAAGAGGCATGAAACACATGTGACTAAAAGAGTGATGAATATAAATGGTGATGGGTGGAAAGGTAGACGAAGACCAATGAAAAGATGGATGGATTGTGTGAGGAATGATATGAAATACGTATATAGGATGACTGGTAATTAGTGACCGATACTTAAACACGCGATTGCAAACAATTTTCCCAAAGAAACATTTTTTGAATACTAATTCACTTTTATCACAATAACACAACAGCGGAGCATTACGGAGTGGGCTTACGAGCCGCGCGGGTTCTCTGCCTACCGTCTGTTGCACGGTACGATAGTAAAATGAGACAGAACGGCGTCATGCGGCTAACAGTTGATAGGTCACAGGCGAGCGCACGCGAATTTCATACGGCCCGCTGTTGTGTTATTGTGATAAAAGTAAATTAGCATTAAAAAAAAATGTTTCTTTGAGAAAGTAGTTTGTTTTCATGAGTACTATCACATGTTTAAGTATCGGTCACTAATTACAAGTCACCCTATATAAGGTCTAACTATACATACACGAAATATTTTCAGCGATCCATCTAACGGCTGTTACAAAGCCATTTCAAGGGATTTTTTTTTATCTGAGTATATTTTTTTATAAAAAATAAATAATTTAAAATTACTTGACCCACAAAATAAATACTGGCTCCTTATTTTTAAGCATCCATTAAGCTACTCGTAGTTTACTACGTTGTATTTACCTACTGTCATTGTTAGAATATGGGAGTAAAGGTTTTATGCAAAAAAATTTAGATTATAATAATTTTGTAAAAAAAAAACACTGAGTTAATTTTTTTTTCCGTTGCTTTGGCGACTTTACGACTTATAGAAGTTACTCTTAAAATATTTCGTGTATGAAAAGATAGACCTTATATAGGAGTAAATGATATCATGATGATTGACAGGGGAGAATGGAAGATGATGAGTGTTTCATAAAATATGAACGTTGTTCTACCGAAATCATGAATCTCATCATTTCTCTTGAACATAATTTTTATCTCTAACACAATAATGTTATTGCTAACATTTATGATAAACTTTGCCTCTTCCGATAATTTCTTGTTTTAAAATATGGAATGAACTCTTGAGCTAATAGATTAAGATTTAAAATAGGTAACTAGACTCGGAGCGATAGTGCCATTTAATATAACATGACGCTTGAAATCTCAAGTTAGGCAGAAGTGTAACTATAGTACAGTTCGGACTATACACCGTCACATTTTGCCAGTTATGTTTAACTTGAGTTTGGAGTTTTTTTTTTTTGTGAAATGTATAGAAAAAACAAAATGGCGGAGTTACGTCGTCTTTGGTCGTCCGCCAAAATATTCTTGTATCTTTATACATTGCTATAATATACAATTCACAATGTTATGTAATGTTATTCACACTTTTTAAAGGTAAATAATGTACCACTAACAATGACAGTCACAGGTAGAGGAAATGGCTATAATCAGGCAAATAATCGAGTAGGTATGTTTATTTTTAGATGTATTGAATACTAGCTTATACCCGCGGCTTCGCTCGTGCGGAGTTCGATAAAAGTCCCACGGGATAGTAAAAAGTATCCCATGTGTTAATTTAGATTATTAACTAGGTATATGTTCTGTAGTTTTTTACGTGAAAGAGTAACAAAAATCCATCCATCCATTCATCCTCACAAACTTTTGCATTTATAATAGTACCTAGTACCGACGCGACGCGAAAACGGTTACCACGTATTCAGTGCATCATTCTGAGCCCCACACGTAGAAATTTTTCATCATCTTCATTTCAGCCGAAAGACGTCCACTGCTGGACACAGGCCTCCCCCAAGTGTCGCCTCATTGACCGGTCCCGTGCGTCTCGCATCCAGCGGATCCCTGCAACCTTTACCAGGTCATCGGTCCACCTAGTGGGAGGCCTTCCAACGCAACGTCTTCCAGTTCGCGGTCGCCACTCCAGAACTTTCCGGCCCCATCGGCCATCCGTTCTGCGAGCAATGTGCCCAGAAATTTTTCATCGTTTATTAAAAAAAATCTGCTGTTTTCTACTAAAGAGCAATACCTATACGATCAAAATGTATAGAACAGCTGACGTCGCATTTACTGAATACGTGGGAACCGTCGATGTCCATTCTACCTCGTATAATGTAATCAGATAGTCACAAAGTACTTAAATTTTCGGAAAATAAGTCATGAATTTTCAAGTAAACACCAATGGCGAAGGTTCCATAGAACTCGATTCCTACCGTCTTCCCTTTGAAAAATGGCACAGTCAGTATTCTATACACTAATAATATAATCTCATTAAAGATATGTACTCTGGCTTACGCTGGCTCTTCGCTACTGGTAAATACAATACAGGGTGGAAGATAAAACTGACGCACAAACGCTTACCACGTATTCAATAAATGCGACGTAAGATCCGCTTCACCACCTATAAACATCTTATCATAATACCGGGGTCCTGCATCGAAAACCTTTAAAGTTCATCTTTATATATACGCACATACGCACACACACACACACATACACACGCTACACACACACACACACACACACACACACTTAAGTGTCTTTGCTACACTGATGTTCGAACAATCACCTGTTTAAAGATTTTTTTTATTTTTTTATTTATATGTTTTTCAGTTGACAAACGTCATGGAACTCATTAACTACTTTTCAGTCAAAGCAATTTGCAAACATGACTATTTGACTAATGACCATGTCAATAACAGCTATTTCAGCTGATGAGTAGAGAGGAAATTGGCTTAATTGTTGCGATCATCAGACTGATTGGCGATTGCAATTTTTGTTATTAGTCGTCATGAGGCCAGAGCTGCAGAGCATTTTGTCTTTACCCAACGAAAATTTATACGTAGCTTGTGGCGACAAGATACAGATTCCCATGTTTAAAAATCGACCCCAAGGTATGAAAGGGGATTTCCCTTCGCGGCATCGAGCTCATGTGAGTCGGATGATGTGACATTGGTACCGGACATCACTAAGGAGGAAGGCGAAGCCACCGCTCAGGGGTCGCGAACGTCATGCAACGCATTACGCGGTGTCTGAGACCCTCTCCCTCCGAGATACTTCGCGTACTGCGTTGTTGTGCGGAGTCCCTCCAAGTAAAAGCGGTAAAGTTAGCAAAGACAGCGAGTTTTTAGTATGTGTGAGCCCTACATAACCACACCGCCCCCGGACGGTGTGGTACGCGGTAGCCATTTTTCATCGCTTTCTAAAAATAAACTCAAACTCATTTATTTCAATTAGACCATTACCTACTGGCACTTTTGTATGTCAGAAAAGCAAAGTACAGTCCCAGTCACAAGGCATAATAACTTGTGAAAGTACTGTAGATATCCATAAAACACTATTACCCTCATTTGCGTCTCGCAGTCGGGTAAAAAGGACCGTGGAGATTTGCACAAACGAAAAGAGGTCTATATCCAGCAGTGAGTGAAGTCGGGCTGTGGATGATGAAGATGAAAGTACACATTATTTGGTACCCTGGTAGACATTATTTTGGATAGTGTTTGTCCTGAATTCGTGATTCATTCATTCTTGTGTTTTTGGAAAAACCATAGATAAAGTGGAGTTCCCGCTACAAATACAAACATTTTGATGACCAATTAACCTTTTTAATAGCATTCTGAAAACAATTTAATTTAGATCGACATAAAGTTGATATTCATAGTGGAAATAGCATCAATTGCTTGACTTAGAATACTTTTTATCCGAGTGCATGAATGGAGAGGGTCAGGAAGACCAAAGAAAAGATGGAAGGATTGTGTGAGGAATGATATGAAAGAGAAAGCAGTAAATGATAGCGTGACGGTTGACAGAGGAGAATCGAAGAAAAAAACGTGCTGCGCCGACCCCAAGTAACATGGGACGAGGGCACATGATGATGATGATGAGATTTTATCCGTTTACATGAAGTTGTTTCCCTCGAATGCGAGTAAAGCCGCCGTTGCCGGCAGATGAAGTCTATACAAAATCATTCTCTTGCCCTTATCCAAATTTATTTGGAGTCGGCTTAGCATGTCTTCTTCTTCAATACGTCTCTATTATTCGTCATCTCATCAGAGACTTCCTTTCTTGCCGTATCATTCTTTACACAGTCCATCCATTGTTTCTTTGGTCTTCATCTACTTATATACCCATCCACATTCATACTCAAAACTTTTTACTTCTACTTATACAAATAAATAAGAATAAAGTGTCTGTTTGTAATTTAAAAACAACAGCTTTTTACTGAATGCATATGAAAGTATAAACGGTACTCAGAACAATAAAACTGTACGGTACTTAGAACAATAAAACTGTTTTCTTTCTAATTTTGTCTGTCTCAAATCATAGGACTCTGACAACACTGACGAAACTAGACATTTCTAAACGTCTATTTTATGATCTGAGATCATTATTACCCTTTTAGTAAAATAGTCTGTGTGTTCGGGCTAATCTCCGAAACGTGAAACGTGTAACTGGTGTTTTGACAGACTACCCTATGAGGTAATATGCAAATACTAGTACAGTTTTTAAATTCTAAAATATAAAAATAATTCCAATAAAATTAGAATTAGCAAAAAATGTAATTATACGTCAAAGTTACGGGGTATTCCTCAAAGCGCAACTATTTTCAAGCGCAACAAACTAAGCGCAACTAAATTATTCCTCGAAGCGCAACCATTAGTTACGCTCACAAATTCAAATTAAAAATATTAAATGTTTTTTCTTCAAAACGCAACTATGATGAAAAATAGAGAGGGATAATATTTTTAATTTGAATTTGTGAGCGTAACCAATGGTTGCGCTTCGAGGAATAATTTAGTTGCGCTTAGTTTGTTGCGCTTAAAAATAGTTGCTCTTTCAGGAATACCCCAAAGTTACAAACAGAACAAAATGTTAGAAAAAACGTGCAATTTCATAGTTAAAGACCTATTAATTTCCCGGGGACGAAGGTCGCGGGAACAGTTAAACAATATAAAACAGACAACACAACACAGTTTATCTACGCCAACTTTCATGATCTTTGACATATATATGTACACACAGTAAATAATCTTCGCCTTACTTTGGCTGTTTCTAGGTAATGTTATCAGAAAAACTTCATACGTGGTCCACGGCTTAAATAAAATTGATAACGTTAAAAAAGAGAGAGAGAGTAGAGATTTAGAGCAGCGGTGGCCCAATGGGGGAGACCCCGACTTACGAGCAGTAAGGCGTGGGTTCGAACCCAGTCAGGCGCATTACTTTGTGTAAGTTATTTCATCACCACTGCTCTCAAAACGGTGAAGGAAAACATCGTGAGGAAACCGGCATGTCCTAGAACCAAAAATTCGAAGACATGTGACATCTACCTACCCGCACTGGACCCGCGTGGTGGATTATAGCCCATTCCCTCTCACAGAGGGGAGGCCTGTGTCCCAGCAGTGGGAACATTAATAGGCTGATTATGCTATGCTTATGCTATGATAACGTTAAAAGACTGCCTCATTTTTCTAGTGGTCGTAAGTGCCACTGCTGAGCATGAGGTCCTGGGTTCGAGTCCCGGCTCTGGCAAAATGTTAAAGGGTTTTCCGTCAGAAATTTCTATGTCGCAGCAGGTTGATGGCAATACGCTCGCCCTCTATTACATGGGACTTAAACTTAACTGACGAAATGTGGGTGTACTATAAGGTACACCTCTGCTTAACCCTTCGGGGATTACAGGCGTGATGTTGTGTATTTGTATTGATTGCAAGTTCTTTTGTTAGGAACATAGTATTTTGAAACCCAAGATGTTATGAAATAGGTCATATTATCTCAAAGATAAAATCGTTATTCCAAGAAAAAATATCTGAATTTAGTTAAGTGTTAAAGTCACAGCCAAAACTGTTAATCAAAACTACTTTTCAATGGTTAAAACTAAAGGTATAACAAGAGCCTTAACGAACCGTAAAGGAACTTGTTCTCCCCGTCATTGCGGTAATTATTTTGTTCTAGACCATACCTGGGAACCTTCTAGTTACGGAGATATTGGGGGTCAAAGTTCCAACTATTTCACAAGTTTTTTTTTTTTAAATTTAACTTTTTAATATTATAACTTCCCTTTAAACACCTCCACGATCCCCGTACTATTCAATCCATCCATTTGAACAATGTTTTGAGTGCGTTACATAGTCCTACCGTAAAACGTGATTTTTCACCTCAAAAAAAAAGTCGTTTCCCAGCGATAATTTTTGCTTAAAGTTACTTAGTTTGATGTACCTAATGCTTGGTTGACGGCTCCGTTAAAGGTCTTGTAACACCCTGTATTTTAACAATAAATTTTTACTTAGAACTCAATAAGTTGTTATGCTTTTGTTGTTATTACTTTACTTTTAATGCCGCTTCAACTCCCGTACGATTAATTGCATCCACCAGCATAATATTTTGAGTGCGTTACATCGAGTCCTACCGTGATTTTAAAAGTGATTTTTCACCCAAAAAAAATCGTTTTCCGACAATAACTTTTTGCGTAGAGTTACTTAGTTTGATGTAACAGAATGCTTGTTTGACGGCACGTAAAGAGTCCGTTTACACCCTGTATACAGTCCATGGCTGCACAAATGGCGATGAGAAAAACAAAATAAAAATGCGAGCTCACCTAGATACGTCCGCACAGAAAGACAGATAATATCAAACTACATAGCAAATAGACGTCCATAGTTAAATGTAACGTAGGCAACGATAAAACCCAGTTAATTAGCTGTTTATCAGTTTGTTTGTCACATAATGACCTTACTTTTGGACCTTTTGGTCAATTTTTTTATGGAAATATAATAATCTGGTGTTTCGTGGTTGCTGGAGGTGTTTTGACTAGCGCAAAAAATATCCGTGATAACTTCTAGAGGTCGTGGTTACACGTGGTGAAATTCCTATGTTTTGCTGATGTTCAAGGGCATAATTATAGTCCTCCTGAAAGTTCTTTCGGTCATGCTGGACGTTGACCATCTGGTAAGACTGGAAGCTGACCTGAACATCACCATTTTCATCATAAATCTCCTGCCCTTATCCCAATATATTTGGGCCCGGCGCAGCATGTCTTCTTCTTCCTTACTTTTCTATTACTCGTCATCTCATCAGACACCTCCTTACTTGCCATATCACTCTTAATACAGGCCATTCATCGTTTTTTTGGTCTTCCTCTACTCTTATACCCATCCACATTCGTACTCAAAACTTTCCTCAAGACATTTTCCTCATTCCTCCGCATCACATGCCCATACCAAGCCAACAGATTACCACACAAAAGTTTTCAGTTACCGAACGTGATTGGGATAAGGGATGGTGGCCAATCTCAGCGGATATTAACCATGGACATAGGATATGTTAAAGTGTACAAGTCTGTGCGCATACGCAGGGGCACTCTCTCTTCTCTCACAGTCATAGTGCGATTGGACGGCAATCAAAAATGACCGCAAAGATCAGCTCGGAACCAATAACTTAAGAGCGTTAACGCTCTACGGCATTTCACACAAATTTTCAAGTTCTTTTTTTCGAAATGACTGAACCGATTTCAACCTTTTACCGAAAATTTGTATGAAATGCCGTAAGTCGTAAACGCTCTTAACATGCACACTGGCACGTTTGGGGTTCCACTAAAGAGTCTTCTCTTCAGGCAGACATAGACGAAGGATTCCTTGATGGGACCTAGTCTATTCTCAGGAGAGTGGGATTCTTCAATAGTGAGGATGTGCAGTCTCTCTGTGAACGTCATCCATCATCGCCGCGTTTAATTTGTTCGGCGAACAAGTCACCGTGCCGGCAGAGGACGCATTCAGTTTTTCCGAACATAATAATTCTATAAGGGACAACAATCTATCGCTGGGGATCGCGAATTCACGCCACGAATCGCTTTGGTTAGGCCGCGAGGCTAGGCTGTGTCCTCATTTAGGCAAACAAGGCGTTTATATTGTTCGGCATACTTGACAAATCTTTTGTAGTCGGATTTTGTCCCATTTTAGATGGGTCGGCTCATCATGTTTTCTTCTTCCATACTTCTCTTTTACTAGTCATTACAGCAGTCACCTCCTTTCTTTCTTATTTTCGTAGGTAACGAGAGAAAAAATATCGTGACGTAAAAGTTAGGTAATAATATCACTCTTGTGACTCTCTTATCCAAATGCAAGAAAGATATGCATGAGTCACAGACAGGTCACTATCTCACTATAGATTACCGAGAAACACATCATAAAACATTCAATGCTAATCTAAATACTAAGTAGTGTAATACTAGTTAACATAATTACGAATATTTCCTTTCCAATTCACTGGGTGTAACAGAAAGATATCGTAAATAAGCGAAAAAAATATCAGCTGTCCCATAGGTACTAGATTTCAATACCTACTCGACCCAAATGATGATGGATGATGGTATAAAGTGTGAGTTTACGTATGTATATTTGAACGAGTATATGAAAGTAGAATACACATAAACTTTTTGGACTAAATTCTCCAAGTGATGCTGACAATCCGTTGCGTAGTTAAGAATACATTATTATTGAAAAACTAAGATGCTTCTCATTCATCATCTGCCTAGCCATTTTCCAACTATGTAGGGGTCGGCTACCAGTCTAACCGGATGCAGTTGAATATCAGATAATTATCCAGATAATTCTCATTAATAAAAGACAATCAACACAATATCTATTTACCTAATTAAAGTTTATCTTAGGACCTCAGAAACTGTCTTCTGAGAATATAATCATCTGCCTAGCCTTTTCCTAACTATGTTGAGGTCGGCTTCCAGTCTAACCGGGTGCAGCTGAATGCAGTAAACAACATATAAAGAATTAAATGGAGCGACTGCCTTTCTGACCTCCACAACCCAGTTTTTTTATATTTTTTTTATATTTATTTAATAATATTATAGTACAGAGGTGGTGCCTCGGAAAGCACGTTAAGCCGTTGGTCCCGGGTGTCATTTGTAGATCTTTGACAGTCGTTAGGTAGTCAGTGGCCCGAAAAGTCTGACAACCAGTCTTTCCAAGGGGTATCGTATTACCCAGTATTAACTGGGTTGTGGAGGTCAGATAGGCAGTCGCTCCATGTAAAATACTGGTATTCAGCTGCATCCGGTTAGACTGGAAGCCGACCCCAACATAGTTGGGAAAAAGGCTAGGCAGATGATGAGTACAGAGGTGTTGCTTGGTCAGCTAAATATCATAAGGAAATCAGAAAGTCTAGATGGTATCAATCGCTTTCACTTTCAAACGACTCTAAACAGGATTGACAAAAGAGACTGCTTCGTTGATCTAGTGGTCGCAAGCACGAGTCCTGAGCATGAGGACCTGGGTTCGATTCCCAGATCGGGATAAGGGCTATTGGGTTTTACCGTCAGGAATTTCCCAGTAACAGCCACGCAGTCGGGATTTATGCCTGGTTGATGGTAATAGGCTCGCCCCCTATTACATGTAATCACACACAAACACACAACACACACACACAGAATGTGTTATAATGATTTGAATGTGTCACAGTTATGGAAAATGTGTGTATACTATTAGGTACACTAACTACTGCCTAATCTTTCGGGTATTCCAGGCGTGATGTTATGATGTTACATGACATTAGATATTTGGTAGGTTATCTTATATTATACTTTGTTGACCTTTACATCATAGCGATCGTTATATGGCTGTTAGAATGTTACTTTGTGTGGGCTCTCTAGATTTATGTTATGTTATGAAATTACCGATCGATCAATGTTAGTTCCGTTTCTACAATATAAACAAACATAGACATACAGGGTGTAACCCTCCTCAAACTGACAGGGTGCATTCAGCTCCTTATATTGAATCATCATCATCTGCCTAGCCTTTTCCCAACTATATTGGGGTCGGCTTCCAGTCTGACCGGATACAGACAGCTGAATACCAGTATTTTACATGGAGCGACTGCCTATCTGACCTCCACAACCCAGTTAGCACTGGGTAATACGATACACCTTGGTAAGACTGGTTGTCAGACTTTTGGGCCTTATATTGAATCAAACCACAGGAAATTTTCTCCGGAATTTTGATGTTTTTTAATTTTTTTTTTCAGTTACTATTCCTTTATTTCAATATAAAATTACATTCCCTGTACGCAGCACTCCATTTATGTAAATAATACGGCTAAAATAAAAAATCCAACAATGGATGTTAAAATACTTTAACGAAGGACGCGTTAAATCAGCTGTTCATTTCCTGCCTAACTACAGAGATCACCGAATTCGTCGTCGCGCTTGCCGTTCGCTACGTGCGTTTTGCCACGGTTACGATACATTGCGTATGAGGAAATAAATCAAATCAAATTTATTGAATTCCCATAACATTCCTGAAATAATTTCTTGTACCGGTCATCTTAGTATGATATACAACATTATTTTTAGTATTTGCGAAACCTGAATATAGTTTGTTCCGAATAAGTAACTGAATCGATTCCAATAATTTTTTAACCATGTTATATTTTTTTCCAAAAATATTATAACAAAAATCAAAGTTGAACACCGAGCTAATTTAAGTACCTATCGGAATAATTTAGGTACCTACTGCCAAATTATTATTATCGATGAGCTCAAGATGACACTGGAGGTGCGCGCTGCGTGGTGACCACGTTTTGGTGCGGACAACTAGGTAACAGAACAAGCTTATAACTTTGTGATTTTTCATGATACAGTTTTGAAATTTTGTACATAGATTCTTCACATAAAAATACTAGAAACGTGTTTCAGGTTTCGCATATACTAAAACTAATGTTGTATATTTTTTATTTTTTTATATACTGAATTCACCCCATCAGTCTGTGGAGGGCTGCCCCTTAAGAACCTCACGTCCCAGCCGCCGCGGGAGACGCCCTGGGCGTCGGGGGTCACGTGGTGGCTCCCGGCCACCGTAGGCGCGGGCCTGTGGACGGCGAGTTATGGGCTAGCTCGCCGTCCGGCCGTCTTATGACGACAGGCCGTGTCGACGGCGCGTTCGTGTTCCACGCGCGCCTCAAAGAGATGTCAGCAACCGAGTAGGGGTCCGCATGGGCCGATGCCTGCCAGAGCTGCGGGACTGTTCGAAAGAGATACCGTGGCCCTGGAACACAAAGGGCAAAGAAGGAACATGGATGGGTTTTAGTCAGTACAAGTCTGACACTCCCTTCCGCTCCGCCCAGAGTGGGGGGGGTCATTTGATGATTTCCCATCCAAAAAAAAAAAAAAAAAGGGCTGCCCCTTACACCCTGTATTAAGTAGCGTTTAAAAATTCAGGATATCCATAAAATAATGATGGCCATTTTGTATCGATTTAATGACATTTTTACGGTTTTTAAAACCGTGTGGCAATTAATAATTTTAATTGTTCTAGATTCAAGAGTTTTTACTTTTATTCACGCTATTTTCGCATTTCTATGACCTTGGTCTAGTAGTCGCAATCGCTACTGTTGAGAATGAGCATCTTGGGTTTGATTCTCAAGTCTAGAAAAATGTTATTAGGTTTTTTCATCAGGAAATTCTTAGCAGTAAATCAGAGTCTGGAATTGTGTCCGATTGATGGCAGTAGGCTCACCCCCCATAACTTGCGAAATGTGTGTGTACAGTGTGGTATTGGTGTATTTTCGTATTACTTTAAAGTTAGCCATGATGGTGATCAGCAATGGTCTGGTCAAGCTCAGCGTATGCATCTACAGTGAAGGATACACAAAATATCCATTAAAAGCGGTGCGTCCGAAGGGTCTTCCGATTAGTAGAAAACACGGTCTTTAATAAAACTTACATCCCCCCACTCTGGCCGGAGTGGAAGGGAGTGTCAGACTTGCACTGACTAAAACCCATCCATGTTCCTTCTTTGCCCTTTGTGTTTCAGGGCCAGGGTATCTCTTTCGAACAGTCCCGCAGCCCTGGCAGGCATCGGCCCATGCGGACCCCTACTCGGTTGCTGACATCTCTTTGAAGCGCGCGTGGAACACGAATGCGCCGTCGACATGGCCTGTCGTCATAAGACGGCCGGACGGCAAGTTAGCCCATAATTCGCCGTCCACAGGCCCGCTGTTAAACCCCTTCAGGTGATACATTTTCGTGATCCTTGTCGAGCGAAATCTCGCCAAGCGATTTAGAGGCTTAGTGCGTTGTTGGTAAATGTTGAATTCAAGATTTTCGACCCGCCCTTGCTTCGCACAGCGCCTCCTATCGGGTCCAAACCTACATCTAATAGCCTATATTTTAATTTAAACATATAGCAGTAGAGCGGTGAAAACTGGGTTCAAATCCATGCAGTAGTTTTTGCGTGATGTGCGTACAAACATACAGACAGAAATATTTTCAATGTTCTGACATGGACCTGTTACAATTTTATTAAATGTATAGATATATTATAATGGCGTCCGATTGAAGAGGCCTATGTCCAACAGTGGATTGCTGTAGGCTGATAATGATAATTATATAATGGAACAAGACCGCATGAATGTCATTTTATAAATGCTGTAACTTTTTCTGTGAAATTTTATGAAATTAGATTTTATGAAGAGTCGGTCGTGGTGGCTTTGTCTGATATCAGGTAACAAAGGTGTGCTCAATAGCTGTTAAGTTACGTCATACTATAAAGCGTCATTTTTTTTATATTTTTTTTAGTATGATGATTCATCCCCGCCACTGCCAGACACTTTGTGTAGTGAAAACCTGGTGGCCAGACTCCTTTAAAGTATGATAAATTGTTGTCGGAGTTTTCATAATATCCAATAGTTTTTAACTATAGGTACTTTCACAGAAAATGTTTCAGCTTTTTTAAAATGACGTAGGTCTGGTGATCACGGCATCTCCCTCTGTAACGATGATCAACTAACCCAACGACCAACCAACCAACCAACCAACCCAACTAACGTCTTTGCTTTTAGAACTAATGTTTCTAACCAAAGCAGGTGCTAATGTTGACAAGCAAATGTGTGTTGAAATGAAACTATGTGCCAAAGAAAAATATCAATTTATTTAGATATAAACATTTCTAGATGATTCGAGCTCTGTTCGTCATTCGAGGTCCTCGAAGGAGGGGGTCCAGGTGGGCATGGCATTCTGGTTATCCTATAGTAAGAAAAGGGCAATGAAAAATGAAAATAGTCGAGGTGTTATTAGGGCTACCTACCTGCCTACCACTCATATTGTTAGGCATACAAGGCGCCAGTTCGTTTTGACCAAAGATATTCACATAATTACCAGCGATTGACGGCAAAAGACGAAGAAAATCGTAATCTACTACTTGTTAATTTGTAACAAATCGGTGTGTCTCGAGTCATACGCCCGCTTGGTCGCATTCGTGTGTCAAATTCGAAAATGGTCCAGATCAAAATTTTTGATATATGACAATATTTCCAATGACCGCTCTATAAATCTTTTAGTCTCTTTGGTTTTGACAAAAGGCCCGCTCATAAGTATGCACATATAAGGAAAGATTGTTACCCTATTACCCGACTACGGCAAAGCCAAATGAAAGGGTTAAGATATTAGCAGTGTTTGTGTGCATGTATGTTTGTAACTTTTATGTTCCACCGTAGTGTCTAAACTACTGAACCGATTTGGTTGAATGAGGTGTCAACGGATTTTTCGTAGCGGTCTGGGTGACCTAGGTAGGGCTAAATTTTATGTGAACAAAAAAGTGGGAGTCTTAGTTTTTTTTTTACTAACTTGTCGAGTGGTATGTCAAATGAAAGAGGATACAAAAAATAATTTATAATAACAAAAAAAAAGGTTAAAACTAAAACCCAACTACGACAAAAACGGCAACTGAAAATTTATTTAAACAAGACAATTTTCCCAAAGAAACTCATAAACGATGCGTAAAAAAAATAACAAATTCCTATGCAACAGTAGACAAGTCTGTTGTATAGGAATTTGGTTTTTTTTTACGATGCATGTATAAAAAGCTTATATTTTTTTCATGATTTTGAGCTTGTTTGGGAGAGTGGTTTCATATGATGAGCAGACTCACCTCCTTGAAGGACACAGGTAACTTAAGCGCCACCCTGTATAATGGATCAGCGTAGCTATTCGCAACCACTCGATTGGCTGTCATATCGAATCGATCGATAACATTATCGAATAACTGTTTATGAAATGGAAAAAAAATTCGAGTGCGAGCTGGGTTTGAACCTGCGACCTTCCGATTCAGTACACTGGACGTCTTAACCAACAAACCGACACCGACAGATGTCCGTCCGTCCATCCGTTGTCCTTCCGTCCGTCGTCCGTCGTCCGTCATCCGTCTTAAACAGCTATAGTTCCCAACGCAGGGTTTGCGTATAAAAATATTAAAAAATATCGAATGAGTCTTCTAAACGCTATCCCCAAAACCATAACCTAACGATTTTGACAGTTCACTTCGATTGTGATTCGGTATGAAGACATCTTTGCCGCAGAACGTCGCTCTGTTTAGGTATTCTGGATGTTCTTTCTTTTAATCTGCCTATTCTGACCCACTGCTGGGCAAAGCCTCCCCCATGGCTTTCCAGTTTTCTTTATGTTTTTTTAATGGATGGATTTGCGCAACGAAAAATGAGTTTAGTATTATAATTTACATCATGACGTTTTCATACCTAGGAACTCTTTTATAGTGACATCATTTTAGCTCCAAAGCCGTAATCATTGACTCATTATTCCATTGTGTTTCACAGTCGAGTTACTACAAAGGGTTTAATATTGTACCTATCAGCTGTGTAAAAATAATATTTTTATTAAATCGTTTCAGTAAGTTAGTATAAACTGTTATGAAAAACTATTTCAGAATCTTTCACAACTAGTCTTGCTAATGGTATTGCCTACTGTGGGACTGTTTCTAAGACATAAAGCGGCCTTGGAACAAAGTGCAAAGAAGGAACATGGATGGGTTTTAGCCAGTACGAGTCTGACACTGCCTTCCACTCCGCACAGAGCAGGAGGGGTCATTTGATGATTTCCCATCCGAAAAAAAGGGTATAGCCTAGTAACTGGGTTTTGGTCGTCAGATAGGAAGTCGCTCCATATAAAGTACTGGTACCTATTTCAGCTGCATACGGCTGACCTTAAAAAAAAGTTCTACCTACTGGATAGTACGTACAACTTGTTTTTTAATCTTTAAAAAAATGTTGCCCCTACCCTAGAATTTATTAATAGGTGCGTTTACAAACATTTAAACTCACATACACAAACAGCCAGACCCGGAACAACTACATGTAGGCCATACAAATATTTGTTCCGTGTGGGAATCGAAACCGCGACACGCAGCGCAGCAGTCAATCGCTCAGTCACGGCGCCAACAGAGCCGTCAAAAAAAAATTATAAAAAGATTAAATTAAATAAATTATCACTATTTGTGCAGTACTTTTATTGTCTGGTATCCGTTAGTACTTATCAGGGTAGCCTTAAAATACTGTTTTTATAACTGCTGCAATTTGTAATCAAAACTGGGCTAGCAAATGAATTGCTACAAAATAAAAAAAAACCGGCTAAGTGCCAGTTGTACCTACACGCATACATGGTTCCGTAGCACCAAATTTTATAGTAAAAATATTTTGAAGGCTCATTCATATGTTGTATTATATTCAACAGCAAAACTAAATTTGTTTTTCATAGTATGTTAATGAAAAACAAAGTTACTGTTGCAGTTTGATGAAAAAGTCCCACATCTCAAAAACTAAACATCAAAATCTTATTGTATGTATAAAATCGTAAAGCGGTTTACAGAATACACCTACCTACCAAGTTTCAACTGTGTAGTCGTAATAGTTTCGGAATAAAGTGGCTGTGATATACGGACGGTCAGACAGACAGACATACCTGACAGAATCTATAAGGGTTCCGTTTTTTGCCATTCGGCTACGGATCCCTAAAAAGGAGTCAAAAGAAAGCCTGAAATAACAATGAAAGGACAAACGGAATCAATTCCATTCAATATAACATCACGCCTCTAATCCACGAAGCTAGGCAGAGGAGTGTAGTTATTTTGCCAGTAATTGATGTGCAAGTCCCATGAAAAAGAGTGAGAGTGCATATTGTCACATGCTGAAGTTCTTCACTTTTTTTGCAGTTACAATGTTAAAAATGTATGTGCTTATTAAGCTAAATAAAAAAAAAAAACAAAGTTTCATAAATTAAATGAGATTTCATAAGTGTTTGGGTAATGGTCCTACGTAGGTGTGTAATAAAAAGCAATAATTAACTTAAAATAAAAAACATTTATTTATAAAATCATGATATTGTTAAAACATATCAAAAATTCGTACATTCACATTTTAAGGCAACATCATCGGCTCTTAGCATTTTTTTAATATTACAAAAAAAAAAAATTAAATACCTATCAAAAATGTCAAACATCAGCCATTAAATGCTTGAGATTTTTGTCAAAAATTAATAATAATCGGTCCAAAAAACTTTCAACATTGTTTATAAAATATTTTTAATAGTTATTTTTTGTACTAAATCTCTTAATAAAATATAATTTTAATTTGGAAAATGTGATAAGTTTGGGCAATATATATTGTTATCACATTCCCCACTAAAATTTAAGTTAAATTAATAAATATTCTTTTGTCATTTTTTATTGTCATGTATCGTTTTTACTTAATATGGTGCTATTTAATTATTGAAAGAAATAAATAAAGGATAAATGAAACTGAACCAAAAATAGAATTGCAAAATAACATTAAATTATACTATTAAACTAGGGCAGTATCTGTTTGTCTATTTTGAGAAATTAATACCTATTACTGTAGTAATAAATACTGTTTTAGCAGTTTAAGAGGTTAAATTAGAGTTTCTTAACACGATAGAAAGAAAAAGTATGAAAAAAAGGAACAAAATATAAGCTGCAACATTGTTTTTGTTTCAACAATTTAAATTGTTCTTTAAAGTAATTATAAATTACCAAAATAGAGCAATAAAAAGCAATAACTTATCTAATAACTTAGGAAGTAAACCACACGTGAAGTTGATGTCCATAATATTTTATCTTTAATAAATTAAAAAGTTACAAAAGATTTTTAACAAAAAAAGAAATTATGAAAAAAAGATTGAAGATTCTCCCGACAAAACACAAAAAAGATAGAAATTAACAGATAAAGAAACCCAAGAAAAAATATTAAGGACTGTTCAACGTAAACTGATCTCGCGTTCTCACTTGGAGTGGACAAGGTTAAGGAACTCCTCCCTCGTCTTCGGGTCATCACGGAAGACTCCGTGCATGGACGACGTCACCGTCTTACTGTTGATCTTCTGGACCCCTCTCATGACCATGCACATGTGCCTGTTAAAAGAAAAAAGAATATTTAAAATCGGTACGTAAATGGATAAAGTCTGTAGTATACCTAGCCTAGAACCGAATTTCAGTATCCTCTCTTTTTGCAGTCGGTTAAAATGTGTAAAAAGTGCAGCAAAAAAGTCTCCAATTATGTAATTGAACATCTAACTTCATCACTTAATAACATCAAGCGCGCTCTATGGCAAACTCACAGAACTAAAACTGCAACATGATTTGCCCATAAAGTGTCGCCATCTTTTGAGTAAATCAAGAACTACATCCACTTCATTCGCATTAGTAAATGATCTAGCGGTAATTGTAGCGCCATCTAGTTCCATTTGTCAAAACTAACTAATAGTATAACTTGATTCAAATGCTACAGTTTCGCGTGTTTTTTCTCTGATCAATTCATTTGATATTGTTGTAAAGCAGCTGTTTGTGTGATAAACGAAACTAAGGTAATTCTGATCTGCGATTTAGATTAACTATAAGCCATGGTATATCCTTATTGCATTCGGCTTTTTCTGTACATTAACTTAATGTTTCCATCTTAAAGTTTTTGTCTCATAATATAAAGTTCACACAACATTATGCAGACAGTAATCGCGATCTGATCAACAGGGTAATTGTATTTACTTCCAGCTCTTTTGTTGAAATGACCAATTTCTTTATGAAGCTCGTTCTTTTGATCTGTATCTAAATTATATATGTTATGTGGGGCGGGTTGGGTTCATTCGTTATTAAGCTTACGGACGTCAGACAAATCCGTGTTTGTAGGAAAGTTTGATTTGACACCTCCTTCCTCAATACCGTACAAGGATGGTAATTTTTAAGATGATGCTCAAAGCTATTGTGTGCCGTTCTAAGAGTAATTTTAAAATGTTGTTGAGAGTTATTTTTAAAAATCGTGTCACAGTCCGCCAGTGGGAGAAAAGCAGGTGGTAGACATCGGGATTCATCGAAAAAATGGGGTCTCTATATATGTCTCCTCCACGTATCCTTCAGCAGACGATTTTTATCCAGAACACAAAAACTTATAACTGTTAGTGTTAGCAGACAAGGCTTGTTGCTAAAACTCCAGAATCCTGAGATATCACGACAGTTACTAGACATAGTGCTAGTGATACATCTAGAACGAAGCCACGATATAATATGTCTACAGATTTGTCTCAAAGTCTTCTTAGCGTGTCAATGGCCATATTAATCGTCTCAGATTGGTCACCAGGCTAGATGCTAGACTTTTTGGTGGTCTTAGACATAATAATTTGGATACTAAAGAATATGTAATGAACTTTCTATTAAAGAGTCTCAACCATGTGCTTTTTAGGCTAAATGCTATACGTTTTGATGGTCCTTGACATAATAAGAGTAAAGAATACTTACACTCCTTCAATAACGACGGCGACGCCAGCCGGGCGTACTGCCTGGGTCACAGCCACGGCGATCTGTTTGGTCAGACGCTCCTGCACTTGGAGACGACGAGAAAAGATCTCTACGATCCTGGAATTGGAGAAAGAAATTGTGAGGAACTGTGTAAATAAAACAACAAACTTGGGAAGTCTTTATCTCAAGCTCAATAAATCAATAAATCTCTATCTCAAAATCAAGACCAAGTTAAAGAAAATCATGCTCTCTTACCTAGCCAGCTTGCTCAATCCAAGGATCTTGCCCTGAGGCAGGTAGCCGATGGAAACCTTCCCGTAGAACGGCACCAAATGATGCTCGCACATGGAGAACATTTCAATGTCCTTAACAACGACCATCTCATCAGTATCTTCGTCAAATATGGCGTTGTTTAGAACCTCTGCAAATTTAAAAATGGATTTATTAATTGACGGTTAAAGATTGTAATTTTTTTCAGTTCTTAATGGGCATTTTAGATTTCATCACCATAAGCCTTAAGCAGATTCCTGCATGTATCATTACTGTACAGCTTTCAGCTGAAAGTATGATGATGGCGATGACCGCTGGATTAAGGCCTCCTTCAAGCGTCGCCACATTACCCGGTATTCTTTTTAGTATTCAGCGGATTTCCGCGACCTTCACCAATTCATCATGCATGTTGACGTCGCTCAAATTAATTTCGGTAACCCATCTCAGATCAAAGCTTGGCCCGCATTCATTTAATGACTCTCATTTGAAAGTTACTTATAAGTGAAATTAAATGATGAAATAACTTTTATAATTTCGTCATGTTATGTCATCAACATTACTTCCTAAGGTACTTTAAGCCGTGTTATATAGACCCATGGCTTTAAAAATGTGGCCGCTATAGAATACCGGATGTTATCATCATCAGCCTAACCTTCTCCCAAGTATGTTGGGGTCGGCTTCCAGACGACTAACCGGATATAGCTGAATACTAAGATTTTATATGTCGCTCCATGTAAAATGCTATACCTGTCTGAACTCCACAACCCCGTTAGTACTGGGTTAAGACTGGTTGTCAGACTAACAGCCACTGACCACCTGTAACGACTGTCAAAGATCTACAAATGACAGCCGGGACCAATGGCTTAACGTGCTTTACGAGGCACGGAGGAAATTTGGTATGTAATGGGTGGTCAACCATCCACGGACGAACCTAGGCAAGCACAGCTTAACCTACAGATCGACCAGGTGGCTGTTATTATTTAGCCACGACCTCCTCCACTACTCCTCTACTACATAATACCCGATGTAGAAGGTGGAAATTCGGGTGCTGTGACGAAACTTGGGAGACGCCTATATCTAGTAGAAGAGTGCAATAGGCTGAGTTGATGGTCAATGAATTTTTAAGCCCTAATAACTTATCATGTGCTAGTTATGTTCCCGTCTCTGTCTTGCACTTCAAGTTAGACATTCGTGCGACAGTGACAGGAACAATTCTAAAGCCATAGCACGTTCTAAGCAACTTTTATTTACTAATCCTTTTCGTGTCAAAGTACATACCTTCGAGACTCTGGTCGTAACCCTTGGTGAAAAAGAGCATAGCTTTGGCGGCACGTTCCGGGGTCTTCAGCAGACCCGCCCTCTCAGGATCCTCTCCAAGACCTGAAGATGGGAAAATATTCTTTTATTATAACTAGAAGACGGGATATTTACCATGTTTATTGTTTTCTTTGAGTTCCCGATATGTTTTTTTATTTTATTTTTTAATATTTTTTTTATTAACAATGAAAGTTCAAAATATTCTTTTATAAATTATGCTTCACACTAGCCTTCATGTTCAAACTCATCAACTGCGTAGTCTTATCACAACTATATTGAAGTCGGCTTCCAGTCTAACTAATGAAAGCTCGTTAAGCAACATGCTGTCCGAGGCACTAAGAGGTTCGATATATGGATGGTCCCAGCTACCAGTGGCGGAGGGTCAATTTTTGTAATTGGTAAGCCGGAGTACGTCTTTAATGTGATTATATTATTTGTCTATAGGATACTGACCAGGAATCGAGTTGTATGGGACCTTCGCCACTACAGCTGTACTTATAGCATAACATCACGCCTGTAATCCCCGAAAGTTACACAGAGCTGTACTTAATACATAGCACACACACATTCCGTTATTTTTAAGTCCCATGTAAAAGGAGGCGACGCCATTTCCATCAACCGGGCACAAATCCAGACTCCATGGCTGCTACTGAGAAATTCCTGATGGAAAAAACCAATAGCACTTAGTCCGACTCGGGAATCGAACCCAGGAACTTATGCTCAGCAATCGCGCTTGCGACCACAAGACCTACGAGGTGGATGAGGTCCAGTCAGTACGGTCAGTACTCCACCAACCACCAGAGCGGACCACACATTTTCGAACTATTGCTTCTAGGATATGCTGGTTTCATAAACTAGTACTTTATGAGGATATTTACCTGTCAGCAGTAGTCTGTAGGAGTTGGCCATGTCGGGGAGGAGCGCCTCCCTGGTGGGGGGCCTGTGGTCCAGCTCCAGATCATGGTGGAATGTGCAGTTCTCGTGACCTGGTGACAAAGAATAGAATAGGTTAGAAATGTATTTACAATAGCTTTGTATAACATGGAATTTAAACGTAACTGATGAAATGTGGGTGTTCTATGGTACGTCTCTGTCTATCCCTTAGGGGATTTGACGGATTTATGTTTATGTTATGTAGTTAGGTAAATTGTTCTAGACGCTGAATGAGCAGAAACCTATTTAGATCACTTTATACAGGCTTATTTGTAAAACACCAACAACCTACAAATACCAACAACCTAAAAATTCAACTCTCCATACATATGTCCGAACAGCTGATCGAGTTTTGTATGAAAAGTCGTTTTTTTTTGTCTGTTTTCGGAAAAGCCGTAGAACAAATGTTGTTGTTTATGATGTTAGTAAACTACTCCTGCGAGGTTGTTGGTGTTTTACAAATAACCCTGTATAACGTCGGGGATAGTCTAAATCCGAGGAACTAGCATTGGATAATTCCGCGTATCTGACAAATGTATCCAAAGCGACTAAAAGTCAAAAGTCAAAAGCATTTATTTCAATTAGACCATCACAGGCACTTTTGAATGGTCAAAAAAACAAAAAAGAAGCGAAGCTACAGTCACAGTCACAAGACATAATAACTTGAGAAAGTACTGTAGTTGCACATTCCAAAGCGTAGATCTCTATGGAGAAGAATGGGCAAGAAACTCCATGGACACTCTTTTAAATCAAAATATTTTAACATAATCTTGGTTACATCATTCATGTTGAGATTATACATATAATATGTGAGAACGATGTAGAAAGACTTGCACATTAAGAGCGTACAGAGTAAAAGAATAAATGACTTTAATAGATTTCTACTGTTAACAATACATTGAACACATGATTACTATTCATGTAAAAATGAGGTCAAAAATCGTTGAGATAAAAAAATTATAAACTTATAACCTTCCCCTGTAAACCTACACGTAGTGGAGATACGCGCACTTTACGTATGGTAGATTCGCGGATTTGCACCATCCCCAACGATAAGTATTATTTTTGCAAGATTGCAAAATTGTTTGAAGTGCCTTTTAATTTCATAATTTACTGTTGTGCAATAACATTATTTTACTTGCAAATGTGCACATTGTTGGCATAATATTTCATTTTCAACTTATGCTTGTTTTATTTAACACTAAGCGATACCTAAAAAAATGCCTAGTGTTCGTGAAAACAGGCTTAAATTTTTAGTTTTGTATTCGATAAGTCTGAAGAAACATACTTCAGACTTATTGACGGCTCTAAGAACATCTTAAAATGCTTCACACTCGCACATGTCTGTCACGCGATTCTTTAATCACTTTGGTTCACAATGGTGGATTAAAATCAATGGTTAATAAGACATGTGGTAATAAAAGTGTCCTGTATAACCCGGTGATTATTGACGACATTCTTTTCAATTCTAAACTACTTAAGCTGGAAACGATTTCGAAAAATAAAGGAATGCGGCAATATTCGGTTCGGCATTATTATGTGGTAAACCATAAGCAATTACTACAAATATTCGGCTCGTGCCGAACGGTAAAGTCCGTTCGGCATACACCATCGCTGAATCATGTTTGGATTAACACGGTACAAAACGAGCTAAGCCGAACGGAATTTTCCCGAACGTATTCGGGTTTTCCGCCTGGATGTGCCGACCCGGACATGAGCACAGCACCTCAATTAAATTACATATCTAAAGGAATGCCGGGAAACGTGACAAGTATGTAAATACCTATTACATTACGCAATATTGTTCCAAAGTTGCAAATTATTTTTTGTCGGCTGTTAGTATACCAACTTGGTCTATAAACCAAACATTTCAAATAAACATGCTGCAATCGTTCCGTAAAGTTGCGTGTTCATAATTTTTAGAAATAATAAACGAGTATATAAGAAAAAAAATTGAAGCCTACCTTGAATAAGACAAATTTTCCAAAGATATAAATTAGAATAAAAATCATTGAGATCTAGACAGCTCAAGATTTTGTTTCGTAAACATACAGAGACCCTGTTAATGCCAAAAAGGCCTAAACGCATTTCTACTGAATATTTACGATTTGTGTATTTGTACCTTGTGGCACTCCAAAAATTAAGTGACACCGTGTTAGAATATGAACTAAACTATCAGTTGAAATTTTAACAGTGAGTTTTTCAAACATTAATATTCAGGCAATAAGTTATATGTTAGAATAAATGGGCATCACGGTTATTATCTTTACTCTGTACTTCTTAAAAAACCTTTTAGTAATCAAAAATATGCAAATCATAAGACCCAATAATGAAACACAATCAAAAGCTTTTGTCGATTCCGAAAGTTAAATATTTAACCCAACTGAGATTGAAATATATCAAAACGTACAGAATCTTCCGACAATGCATAATTCAGATAATAATTTAACAGTAGACCTTCAATTCAAACATCACATGGCTACGTTTATATTTTAGTTTAAAACAATATACATTTTGACATTGCGAATGGCGTAGTTTTGGAGCTTAGAAGCCATAGTATCGTAGTATTGTACTTATGGTCCTTATAAGTTTGAAGGCAAGTTAATACAATGCTTTTGTTGTAATATAAGTTAGAATGGAATAATAACATAACTCATACCATGTTTATGGTCAGGTGTCCAAATAAACTTGTAAATATTTAGAATAATGTAAAATGTAAAAAAGAAGCACAATCCAACGCTATAAACGTAGTTGAAAAAAAAACAATAAAATATTCAAAACAGTACAAGACATAAATAAATACTAAGATAAATAAAACAAAAGATATCTTGCTAAGACCAAGTACCTAATGAAAAACACGTAAAAAATCACACAAAGATTATAAGCATCATCTAAATATACAAACCAGGTGTGGTAGACGTTCTAGGAGTCATTGGCGTCCCAGGGACCTCGAGCTCACTCTCAGCATCAGTCAAATGGAAACTCTTTAACGCCTCTGGAGCTTTCTTGTATTTGCTCACAAAAGATCCCTTCACAGGACCGTCACCATTTTCTTTTTCTTCTGATATCGAATTTCTGATTGATCGGGAACTGACCCTTCTGATCAACGACGAAGGAGGGACGATCGGGTCTGAATCTTTTCCATTTACGGCGGCCATTTTGTTTTTACTAAAAATTCGTATTTAGGAATTTAAATCTTATGTCAGTTTCAATTGGAAATACGTCCGTTTTGTGCAAATGTGCGGCTCGACTGAGTGAATTCTCTAAGTGATGACCCTGGGTTATCTCTCTAAAATTGTGACTTAATTTATTGCGTAGATAACCCGTGTATCATTTATCATTACGTTATTAAATTAAATTATTGTTTCGTCAGTTATAAATAATAATAATAGTGCTTCCGGAGAGCATGGTTTAATTGCATGAACTATTTTTAGAATTAAAAGTGTTCATGATTTTTATGGGCGTAATCTGGTAGCGATGTTTGACGAGTTTTTCGAGAGCAGTAGAGTATCAATGTGATTTAAGGTTCCGTATATTTAAAAGTAAATCTGATAAGTCTATTTCAATATCTTTATCGTCAAATCAAAACATATTTAGGTTATTTATAAAGAAATGACTATACTAACATAAAACATATTCCAAAGGACAAATATCAAGCCATAATCAGAAGTAGAGCAAATTATGTTTATATTATCGCATATTTTGAAATAGCAAACGAATTATTGTCAAGGCGAAGTGCATTGCCACCTAGATCACGTGTCTAAACATAAATATTATGTTCTATTGCAATAATTATGTATATACCACGTTTGACGTCACAGCCAATGTGTTTTACAAACATTCGCGGCCAATGTTGGATAAGCGTCACTGAGTGACCGAGGTTGTTTGCTTAAGTTATGATAAAAAGTAGCTAATGTTGATTAAATGGTAGAATCTCATGGCAATTGATACAAAGATAAATAATTGAGAAACAAAGAAAAGTAGGACACCGCGTGCGCAATGAAATAAAAGTCATAATGGAAGACACTATTGGTAACAATATTAATGAAAGTGAAAATGACAAAGAATAAATTAGTAAACCACACAGATTACGGTTTTTAAATACCGTCTAAGGAACTCTAGAGCTGAGACAGTGATCTTAAGCCCAAATCTATACCGAAAAAACCGGTAGCAGCCGGTATTTTGATATGCAACCTTGATACGTTTTCGGTTCGTTTACCCACATATGAAAGTTGAGGTCGCAACCAAGGTTTGCTTCCTATTAGTGAAGTAGTGCGGTTTTTAGTTTCCGGTTTTGCATTGTTACGGTAATTGGACCTATCGCGAATTTTGATAGTATATTTGTGGGAGTGACCTAGAGGAAGACCTTCGTGACTGGTTTAGAGGTAATCGTGGTCAAAGATGTATGTGAAGAATTTAGGTTACAGTATGACATGATGTTTCTATTCAAAATAGTTTCTTTGTTTGCTGTAGTTAATGAATCTTTGATTGAAGATAAAGATGAAGAAGAAATATCAAATAATAGAGTTGAAGAATAATAACTTGGAAAGTTAACATTGAAAATTAATAAAGTAGCTAAGTAAAACAAAAATAAAGAATGAATATGAAAAGCTTATAAGTGAAAATCCTTAGTTGTCTAAGGACGTTCCCAAAAGTATTAAAATTAAAATTCTAGTCGAAACGGGAGGCATGAAAAGATGGTGAACGGTTACAAATGATATGGTTTGCTAAAAGAAAGATGAAGTTATGAACACAGTCTCAAACGGAGTAAGGGATTATGTCAGGCAAATTTAAGATTAATCAGCAGAGAAAAATTTCGGAATAAGCAATGGAAGACTTGAATTGAATGATGTAAGAAATAAGCCTTTTAGAGTAAGATACAGAAAGAGAAATCCGTGTAGCAACAATAAAAAGATCGAAAGTGGTTGTTTACGAGATTAACCCAAAACTGGATGTAAAACAAGCTACGAAATTAATTAAAATTCTTAGCATGTTTCGAATGCCTATGTTGTCTGATGGTAATCTTAAGTGAGATGATCTAGAAAGATTTAAGAAAATTCAAATCAGACTCAAATGGTCTCTGGAATTGTCTTACGTGTTTGGAGTCACGTTTCTTATTTGTTGCTAAGATTGAGGATTATGTCACGCTTATGTTCATTGACATAAGGTTTAAATTACAATGATTGACGCAATAGTGAAATGCTGTGATATCTAGAGATTTGATAATGAAAGCGAATGTGTTAGTCAGTTTGGCTTTGATTCATATTCATATTTCCATATTTGTAATAAAAATGCAACTGTTATCTGTCTGTCTATTACCTTTTATGCCTTACCGGCTGAAAGGATTTAGATGAAATTTGGAACACAGTTAGACCATGACCAGAATTAGGGCATAGGATAGTTTTTATCCCGGTAATTTAATAAGTTCCTGTGGGTAAATATTTAACCTCTTGGCAAGTACTTAATCTGATATGACTGGAATCAAAGGTAGAAGACTATCTTATTATCGGAATAAAGGGAAAATTTTCAACTTATATCCTCTCTAATTAAAACCTTTTTGCGTAGACAGTTAAGCGGGTGTAGTTTTTTTTAAATAAAGGTCATTCAATTCAACTGAAAAACAAAACTTTGTAGACTTTAGAGGACAAAATCTTGGAGAGTAAACAGTAAGTACTAATTTTGTTAGTAAAAACAAAGATTGAATCGAAACAAAGGACAAATGGTTAAATGACCTACAAAGAACCGCGGGTAAGCTGTCAAAGTGACATTTTACATATTAGCGACGAGGATCATGGAAAAGTCAAGACTGTAATGACGTGAGCTACCGAAAAAAAGAGCTTATGTCAATAGTGTTTGAAGTTATTTTAGAAGTACAAAATGCTTGCGAGTAGTTTAAACCCTCTCGGTGACAATAGCATAGACCTAAAATGGCGGCTTCAGCAGAATCATAATAGGAGAAGAATATCTGTTCAGCTTTTGTCCATGGAAATCAACGATTTTGTATTTGACGCGGAAAGTTGAACAGATGCGTACGCATCTCCATACAAAATCGTTGTTTTCTATGGACAAAAGTCGAACAGAGCTGAATAAGTGTGGTTAGTCCCCAATAATATAAAATACGTTAAAATTCTTAAAATGGTCTCAGACGCAGTTAATATTATCAATTGTCACTTTGTGACTATTTTACGAATTGTAACGTAATGCATAATATTTTTTTATTATGATCCTGCTAAAGCGGTCATTTTAGACCCCCAATGCCTGTTCCAACAAGGACCTGAACAAGGCCGCTGATGATGATGATGATGGTAATCAGTGTTTTGTCACTATTAACAAAAGTCATAATAAAATACATAAGATACGTCAAAACATTAAAATAAATGACTGTCTACGTTCGTTTGCATGGAAATAAACCAATCGTTAGATTCATACAAAAAATCAACTAAGTATCATTGACAAAATTAAATGAGGTTCCGTATGCCATAAGGATATCAGTAATTATATAAGTAAATCAAGTAATTTGAGAGTTAAAAATAGATTATGAGTCTTAAATATATGACGTTAAAATTCACCTTCACCTGATTAATAACGGAACTGATCAAGCCACGAGAGACATGTAAAACGTTCTAAAGAAAATTATTGAACTGATAATAACGTATTATCATTACTTTTTCCGCAGTGGACTAGGCAGAGATGGATAGTATATAAGGTCTAACTATTCATACACGAAATATTTTCAGGGAATCATCTAACGGCTATAACAAAGCCAAATCAAGGGATTTTTTTTATCTGAGTATATTTTTTTATAATAATAAATAATTTAAAATTACTTGACCCACAAAATAAATACTGGCTCCTTATTTTTAAGCATTCATTAGACTAGTTTACTACGTCGTATTTACCTACTGACATTGTTAGAATATGCAAAGTCTCAAAAATTTTTAGAATTTTAATAATTTCGTAAAAAAAAACACTCACAATTTTTTTTTTTGTTGCTATGACTACTTTACGACTTATAGAAGTTAGTCTTAAAATATTTCGTGTATGAAAAGATAGACCTTATATATTTAAGTGCCATGTAATAAGAGCAGATCCAAACCCCGAACTGCTACAGATAACTGATGGGAAAACCTAATTACCATCTAACATTTTTCTTAACGCACAATCCCACTACACAGTTAAACTATTGTTCTCTACATCATCATCTGTCTAGCCTTTTCCCAACTATGTTGGGGTCGGCTTCCAGTCTAACCGTATGCAACTAAATACCAGTATTTTACATGGAGCGATTGCCTATCTGACCTCCACAACCCAGTTAGTACTGTGTAATACGATACCGCTTGGTAAGACTGGTTGTCAGACTTTTGGGTCACTGACTGTCAAAGATGTACAAATGACAGCCGGAACCAACGGCTTAACGTGCTTTCCGAAGCACGGAGGAAACTTGGTATGTAATGGGTGGTCACCCATCCCCGGCCCAAACATAGGCAAGTGCGGCTTAACCTGAAGATAGACCCCGGCGGCTGTTATTATTAAGCCAAAAGCTCCTTTAAACTATCTCAGTCTAAAATCAGTCTTTGGAAGATCAAATCCTCGTGCAGGCTCTTAATAAAGGCCAAGCTTTGATCTCCATAAATGGATTAGCAACGAGACCATTGTTGTTAAACTGGGCTTTGATTCGCTTTGAGTGGTCCTAACACTATTATTTACTTCCTGGTACTGGTTTAGCTTAGCTTAACAGCGTTTATAGAGAAAGTGGGCAACGTCGCAAATAGCTGTCAAATATTTCGCCGTTTTGATTAATTTAGCAATATCACTGTATGGAAATAAGAAATATGGCTGACTAGTGAACCAATAATTGATTATGAAATGCAATAATTAATATCGTTACACCGAATATTTAGTTTTAGATGTAAAAAAAGTATTTGGAAATTTTCCAAATGCCTTTTTTACACCTAAAACGGTTACTACATCAAATTCAGTGTTTTAATAGCAATTCATTATTAATATTCTAGTTCACTAGTTACCCATATTTATTATTTCCATACAGTAATTAAAACAGGTAAATATTTGACAGCTATTTGCGACGTTGCCAACTTTTTGGATGAACGCTTTTAATAACTGTAGAACAGTATGGACATCAGTGTAGTGGACATCAATGGAAGGTTATTTTTATCATAACAACATATATCATAACTTTATACGGTAGAAGACTATTCAGTTTTAAGAACCGCAGCTTTATAATAAGTTAAAGTTATACTGTCACTTACGGGATATCTTCCGTAATTATTCATTATTTTGAGCTCCCGATATTTTGACGCTGTTGCAAACGCCATGATCGCGGGATCATCGGAAAATGCGGGTGGATGAAAAATAAATTGTTGTTGTATTGACTAAGAAAGAGGATAGACAGATTTGTCCGCAGCTAACAATTTATTTACCATCCATTAAGATATCCCGTAAGTGACAGTATAAGGTTAGTTTTAAACCGTGTAAAACAGATTTTTATAATAAGTTACCGAAAGAAATAAGAGATTCTACATCAGTTAACGTCTTTAAAAATAGGTTAAAGTATTGTGTATTTTCTCAACCAACAATAGTAAATTACAACCCACTGGTGAATGTTCTTGATAGATCCAAAGACAATTATGTTCATTTCTTAAGATATTTTTGTTAAGTTTTGCATGTTACTAAAAGAGTGATGGATATTAATGTTGATAGATGGAGAGGGAGAGGAAGGCCAGAGAAAACATGGATGGATTTCGTGAGGAATGTTATGAAAGAGAAAGGAGTAAAATGATGCCGTGACGTCTGACAGCGGAGAATGGAAGAACAAAACGTGTTGCGCCGACCCCAAATAGAATGGGACAAGGACAGGAAGATGATGGTATTTTTGTTAAGTTTCTCATATTTAAGTGAAATAGATGTATGTTTTTTTTTGAGAAATAAAATTTCTTTAAACCGAAAATCACGTCTGTGTTATCAAAATGGATAGGCTCTTAAGTACACTCACATTTTGCCAGTTATGTTCCAGTCACATGTAATAGGGGGTGAGCCTATTGCCATAAACCGCGCACAAATCCATTTATCGAGTTTCTACTAAGAACCAAGGACCGTAGGCTCTAAACTTTAAGTGATCGAACCAACGAGGCAGTCTAAGCGTTACGCCATATCTATCAGTTCGAAATAGCATTTTTCTATGCTCCTATCCTATTTCTTCACTCAGAACTGTTATTTGCTAGAGCGAGACTCAGCGCGGGAGATCGCACGCGGCAGCATCAACGTTGCGCTCGGCAGTACGCTCTGTTTCTAGATAGATTTTGTTATAAAAGTACTGGTTTAGTCGACTACAAAAACTCTTGAGGTTCAAGTAAAAATTGTTTTCAAAGCGCTTTGTATTATGACAGTGACTTTGGACAGAATTGACATATTTGTAAGCTTTTCGATAGATTTTGTCAGTTCAGTTCAGTTCATCTAGGCCTTCTGGGTAAAAGTTAGACTAGAAGACCTTAACATACTTAAAAGAATAATGATAAATCAATCAAAATCGCTTTTACGGCAAGCTACTAAGAGGTCATGGGTTGTATATGTTACCGGCCAAACCCGATTTCAGGCCAAACTAGTTTGTCCTAGGCCAAACCAGTTCACGTGTTTATCGTGTCAGGATACACTAACACAAACAAAGCAATTACAATGCGCCCAACTTTGCTGTGGCACTCATCGGCCCTGCTACGCGCCTTGTGCTCGCGAGTGGTTGGTCACAGTTCTAACCTAACCCATTTAGTCAGAGTGCCTAGTTTGGCCTAGGACAAAATAGTTTAGCCTAAAATCGGGTTTAGCCGGTAACATACACATACTCAGGTGGGGCAAATATAACTAAGTACCTACTGGATTTTTGTGCCAGAAAAAACATATGAAAGAAAGGTTCAATTTTCATAGTTATTTGGGATGAATGGTAATATTCCTTTGCCAAAACTTATCGGTAAAAAAAAAATGAAATGTCAAAAATTCGTCGATGGAACCCCAAAACGATGTTGTCATCTGTCATTTTTCCCGCGCATTCAAAACTTTTTGTCACATTAATAAATCAACAGAATACAATGACGTTGTTTTACTCATTACCTACTTATGCTAATAAAAACCCAACGATAATGTATTCATACAACTTGTGGTTTTTCTCACATTAATTATTAATATATGGCTCTATTTATTTCAAATGCAGGATATAGTCTAGACTAGGATTTATGTTTCAGTTCCGTTGCCTTGTCTCTGATTTAAAGCTGGAGCAGATTAATCATGGCGATTTACCGGGAAAAATATGACAGAACGAATTTCATTTTTTTTTTACTGATAATGTTTTTTTTTACTATTATACTGGTCACAGTAATATTTTCTTTAGGGATAACCCGTTACACAAACGGTGTTATCAAACTCAGTTATTTAGGTACCTTTTTGCATGATAAAATCATGTGGTGAATATCCACGGTCTGAAAATACCAATAACATAGCCATCGTCTTAACATTCTGTATCTCAAACTAAACACAATTTTACAGAAATAATTGACTTCTATTTTTGGTTTTCAATAACAAAGGAACAAATTTCAAATACATTTTGCAATTACGAGAAAAACAAGTGACTATCGGGTTCGTTCAATATCTTTTTTATATACGATACTTTACTCTAAGTCCGTTTACATTTTGGCAATCAAACACTAAGCAATTTAATCACGAAAATGCCTCGAAAATAGGCATTTAAAATGACGTTTAAAACCAAATTCCCCTTCACTTAAAAGTACGGACAGCATAACAGTAATAATTAAAACGTTATAGTTCTAACGCTAGTACCTAATGTCCTTGTTGCAAAAGTGAACGCGTGTCCTTTGCGAACGGCGGTAGCGTCAACAAAAAAAGTAGGGACTCAATTTTTTTTAATAAAATAAGTGCGGTTTTAATTTTTTCCTTTTAGGTTTTAATTCCGAATGATTGAATGAGTTACTTTTCTTGGACTTTTTGTAAATGTATTTCAAGCTTACCGGTTTGCATACTTTTTATCTTGAATACCTATTTAAAGATGCAAAGGGTCGTTCGATTTTATTCAAAGGCTGTATGAAGCCATAATTTTACCTTTGAAGTTTAATGTTTTTATCACAAGATTTTTTTTATCAAATTGAATGAGATGGCATGGTTATTAAAAAGGAGATTTGTTTTATGGCATAAGTTATATTCTAGTCAATTAAAAAAAAAAAACTGTCGTAAACTAAATTGCATATTGAATAATAAAGTTTTATTGCGCTTGTTTCATAATCGTTGTAGAGTTTCTAGAATAAAATTAGAATTTCAAGTATTTCGCATTAGATTAGTCGTTTTGAAACAATTACCTAAATTACCATAAAATAATATTTTCATTAAATTGTCATTATTACCGAATCACTAAAAATACCTAAGTACAAAAATTAAACACCATCATTTTAACTAAGCATTTCGGTAATTAATGATCATAAGACTAATGTTGTACCCGGAATTAAATAGTTTTTTTAAACATTAAAAAATCATTATATTTATTAAAATCGTGATAATTTAAAAAAACCGGCCAAATGCGAGTCGTACTCACACGCACACAGTATTCCGTAGCACCAAACAATATAATAAAAATATTTTGTAGGCTCATTCATAATAAAATTTTGTATTGTATCACATCCAAGAGCTAAACAATTTTTTTTTTTATGGTATGTTAATGAAAAACAAAGTTACTGCTGCAGTTTGATGAAAAAGTCTCATATCTCAAAAACTAAAACTCAAACTAATTTTCGTTGAAAGTTTTAATCAAGTTTAGTTGCCATTCGGCTACGGAACCCTAAAAATAACACAAATTAATCAAACAAACAATTTTTAGTTCTATTTCTATTCTAGGTAAAACCCTTTATACAAAACCTTACGATTTGGTTTTGGCAAAACAGTCTACTTAGGTAAGACACACTGTAAATTGGGTTAGCCTCTAACGAAATTTTACCGGCAATTAGGGATCACCCCTTATCTTATGGAATTTAATATCGATACCGTGAAGGGTTTATTTAGACATAAGAACCCCATGTCTAATTTGGGAATAATTATTATTAGGTTTTAACGAAATTCTGTGAATAATCATTGTTTTTGGGCCAATCACAATTTTTTTTTAGTTTTATTAGCTGTAATATTTTAGAAAATGCTTTTCTTTTTAAGCCCTTCACAAACGTAGGTATAATATATCGAGATATATATTAAAGTATAGCATGCTACACACGGGAGCTATACTACAATATGTATTTTTCCTTCACTCGGTATGCCAAAATATACCGAGATATATTTGTCGACATATTTTGGTGACGTCATAGAAATATATATTATAGCTGCGTGTGCGGTCACTCGAAAATTTATATAGAAATTATGTCATAATATGCCTTGCTGTGACGGGCTTTAAAGTTCTAAAAAAATTAACACTTCTGCGTTGTTGCAATTGGTACATTTGCAAAATACCCTCAAGTTCCCTACTATTAATAAACGATATACGTACGTGCTCAACATTAAGCATGTTAATTATCCAAGTTAAATTAGCCTACAAAAATAAAAATTTATGATTAATAATTTTAACTAGCTACTAGACTGACCGTACAGTTAATTGCACAAACCGTGATTTTCGTTAACACCACTTAGAACATACCTCGACCAGTTAGTTGTATCTACTTTATATTAATTACCTACTGGAGGTACTAAGTAATAATCAAGTTTATCAAATTAAAATCAATTAACTATATTAATTTGTAAAGAGTAAATTATTTAATATCTTGGCTTAAGGTACTCTGATCTCGATTTCAATGTTTTTATTTGGAACTAAATGAAATAAAACATCGTTAGCGAGCAATAGACTGATAAAGTGATGAGTAACTACAGTGATAGTGCATATTATCGTATTGTTTATACAATGAGGTAATATCTATCAAAATCTGTACATAACTTTTAGCTTGTCATATCTGGCAAAATGGGAGTGTACTGTATAGGCATATTTCGGCCGAAATGCTATTTTGATCGATTATAATAAATAACTACTGCAAAAAATACGACGTGACGTCTCACAAGATAAATGGTCTCATAGAAGTTAGACATTCTAAGGTTATTCCTGCATCAAAAGGTCAAGTGTCACTAAAACAATGAATTACAATCGTAATATTAAGGAATGCAGTTAACATTCACCAACATCTAAATCATATTAACCATTTCTATCAGAAACTTACGAGTATTGCATAATCTTTGATATCAAAACAACAAATTATTCACAAATAATTATGAATGAAAACGTGATAAAAGCAAACCTTGATATTTTTAATCGTTACAATCACGCAACGCTTTATCCAAAAAAAAAAAAACCATTACGCAGTTATAAGTAACTAAACATTATAAACCTAGGTCAACTTTTGACCTAGGCTCTACAACCGGAACCGGAACACTATAAAAAGTAAATCACATTGATAACTCGTGATAAATCGCGATAAATGAAGGCAAACACCTATTTGTTTATATCACAATCCATACTCACACGTTCAACAATAAAAAACGCACAAAAAAAAAACTGCACAAAACGAACGTTTTTACAACAACAAAAAAAAAGTAAGTATTTCGATTTATTTTTCTATCTCTACTTACGGTTCGCGGGTTTTTTTTTACAAAACAGAAAACACGGCAAAATAAATTAATAAATTTGTGTGGACGAGGTGCCTTGACACACGGCGATGGCTGACTGAGTGCGTCAAGCATTCAACAGATGATATTTGTACTTAAGCTACGTTTAATACGCATGCGTCAAAACTTGGGAATCGATAACTAGTGTGAATGAGTGTTAGTATCGATATTTGCAGCTTTTAGTGAATCGATTACAGTTTCGAGTGATTAAGACGACGTTTGTTAATTGGTTGTTTTCCATTTAGAATTCTGATTCGGTTTTCTGTGACCATATACCAAGTAACTTGGTTGATGATGACAGATAGGCAGTCGCTCCATATAAAATACTGATATAGCTGAATTTATATGGAGCATGGACTGGAAGCCGACCCCAACGTTGTTGGAAAAAGGTTAAGCAGATGATGATTTGGTTTAACAAGGTGTGTCAAATTGAAAGGCAAGAACAAAATTTATTAAGCACACATACTACCCCTTTTTATTCTACCCTTTTAAGTATTGTTATTTGTAAGTTAAGCAAGTTATATACGAATAACTTAAGAATATAAGGATGTGGGCGTAGCTCGACCTACGTGAAAAGTTTACAATTTTTTTGGAAGTTTCTACTAAATTATGTTGTCCTGGAAATAAGCTAGTTCGTCCTAAGTTTTATTACGATTTGGTCCATAGTTTAGATGGTATCTAAAGAAATATTTTACCGAAATACAGGCATTGCCTAATTCGGTTGCACTGGCTGCATCCATTTATTAGAAAGGAATACTGCCAAACTATTTGCTGTAAAATATTACTAAGTTTTTCGAGAAATAAATTTATGTATTAGTTTTTTTTTTAAGTTTATGTTTTCATTTATTAAAATATTTAAAAATGTATTTCTGTTTTTATTAAAACTCATTTATCTGGAATTAGTTTTAGGTTTTTTTAGGATTCAAGTCAAGTTAAGCTAAATTAAGTTATTTTTTTTTTTGTAAATTTTTAACGTCTTTCGAGTTTTGAGATAAAACGATTAAAAAAAATACATTTTACATAATTTCATAGCAATGAGTCGTGTTTATAAAACCAAAAGCAATTTCTGTCATATTTTAGCATACCTTTCTGTATGTGATGGATACAAAAAAGTTCCGCTATTCAATTAAAATTCTGGTCTATATAACAGCTACTAAATTTAAATTAATTTCCATAAATTCACTAATACCGGTAGTCGATATCTATAAAAATTGATGTTGACAGTTATTATTATTAATAATTCAATACGATTATTATTAATTTCGATATTTATTATTATAAGCATCCGTTTGGATTTTGTTTTTTGTATTACATTGCTTCCTTAAAATTGTGGAGATAGATAATAATATAACATAATATAACGCCTTCATTGCTCAAAGACTAAGGCAGAATGATATTCGCCAGTTATGTTTAATTAACAGATTATTCTATAAAACAATAGTTATCATACTTGCAATCATATACCTAAACTACTCTTCATCAATGTCAGATCAAAAATAAACTATAATTTAAAATGCTTAAGAATAATTCTAAAAGAATAATAGTAAGCGTTGACACTGTTATTAAATGAACTTATGAATTATTAATGATTTTTCTATACATAATACAGTGTTGCGGTAGGTTAGTGTTTTTTAATACTAAGGCAACTATGTAGACATTTAAAGTACTTACCATCTTTTTATTTATGTCTAAGGTAGGTTCAAAACAAGACAGGAATTTAATTTTGTGCAATTTATTTCATCACCACTGCTCTCAAAACGGTGAAGGAAAACATCGTGAGGAAACCGGCATGTCCTAGAACCAAAAATTCGAAGACATGTGACATCTACCAACCCGCACTGGGCCCGCTCTCAAAGAGAGTAGGCCTGCGTCCCAACAGTGGGAACAGGCTAACTAAGCTATATTGCTTCTTTTTCTAAAAAATTGCATAATATTTATAGTAAGTGAAAATAAATTGGTGCATTAGTATAGTGAACTTTTTCATCATTTACTAATTGATTCCCAAATAATTGATATAGCAGTTAGCAGTAATGTCACAAATTACGATATGCATCTATTAAGTACTTAAGCAGTGACAGCCTAGTGGTGTGACCGTCGGACTGCCAAGTCATAGGTCTCGAGTTCGAACCCAAGGCACGCATCTCTGATTTTTCGAATTCATGTGCGTATTGCGTATAATTATCACTTGCTTCGGTGAGGGAAAACATCGTGAGGAAACCAGCATGCCCGAGAGATATTTCTTGACGGCATGTTAAGCCAAGTCAGAGGCCCATGGGCGGCATAAAAACTCTGACACCAGGTTAGGAACTAACCACACGATAAAGAAGAAGAAGTACTTAAAATTTCACAATGTTTTTACAAAGGCTTAAGCAGTGGTGTAGCTCATAATACACCCACATTTCGACAGTTATGTCATGTGTTACATGGTATAATAATATACTTCGCCTGGTATTCTCTTCCCGTGACAGCTGGGTCACGTGATTGGCCCAAGAATACGTCATCAGTTGCGATGCTGTCGATGTGTTGCCACGGTGTGTAATTGAATTACCCGAGCAAAATGCATTTTTTAACTTAACAATCCATTGTGAACTAATAATTCAATATTTAAATTAATTTAAAACTAAATAGATGAATCACACTAGTTACTAAATAGTTAAGCTAGTTATTAATTGATTTTATTTTCATTCACTAAATGAGAGTCCCTTAATTTACTGAAAATGACATTCAATCGTAACACTAATCGTGACGTAGTCTTGGGCCATCGTGGGTAGAGAATACCTGGCGAAGTATATTATTATACCATGATGTGTTAGGATATTTAGCAAATGATAGTTTGTTAAGAAGTCTTACAGTTTTGTTGGTTTTCCTAACTTTTTTCCTAATTGCAAAAGTTCAATGTTCAATGAACCACTAGCACTGGAATGGCATCACTAGCTGTTGCCCGCGATTTTAGTTCGCGTGAAATTATTATAAAAAAATATTACTTTAATTTTTTATTCGGTTTTTGTCAACCATTTCAAGGGTTTTAAATTTTTTGATGTTTTAGTCCTATGTAACAAGGGGCGAGACTATTGCCATCATCATCATCATCATCATTTCAGCCGAAAGACGTCCACTGCTGGACATAGGCCTCCTACAAGTGTCGCCACATTGACCGGTCCCGTGCGTCTCGCATCCAGCGGATCCCTGCAACCTCCGGATTGCCATCAACTGGGCACAAATCCAGACTCCGTGTCTGCTACTGAGAAATTCCTAATGGACAACCCCAATAACAAGCCCGACCTGGGTATCAAACCCAGAGACCTCATGCTAAGCAGTCGCGCTTGCGACGACTAGACGAACGAGGCAAAAATATTCCTAAAGAATTAAAACAAAATGCATTTTTTTACTCAACAAGTTGTAATCTGGTTTTAGAATAAAACCAAACCGGTCTCAGGCGTACCTGATGACCGAATTAGGCTCCATCATTTATGATGAATCAATATAGCTAATTACTGTTATTATTCCCAAATTGTTACTAAGAATTTCAGAGAAAAACCCAATACCCTAAAACACAATTTAGGAATAAAACCAATTCTTTTAATTTTTTTTTAAGTTGACAGCGTTGAGGAGGATTTTTTGACGCCATTTTTTAAGTTTATTTTTAAGTTAGTTAGGTACTTTAATTTATAAATGTATATAATATTTAGCCAATAAATGAAAAAAAATATATATTGCTGACCTGTTGTTGTTCTAAGGGACTTAATTTGATTATACACTTGATTATATCTTGAGCAGCCACAGAGTCTGGATTTTGCGCCCGGTTGATGGTAATAGGCTAGCCCCGTATTACATAGAACTAAAACATAACTGGCGAAAAGTGGGTGTACTTTTAGATACATCTCTGCCTAACCCATCGGGTATTACAGACGTGATGTTATGATACTTATGTTATTTTGATACTAGTGGCTATTACCCATTGAAATCTAGAATTCTAAAGAATCTATTATTTTATGTCTAGAAAGGAGTAGACTTATGAGACGACGAGTAATAGAGAAGTATGGAAGAAGAAGACATGCTGCGCCGACCCCAAATAAATTGGGATAAAGGAAAGAGAATAATGATGAATGCAGAAGTAATTATTACTTCTGCATTCATCATTATTCTCTTTCCTTATAATAATAAATAATAAAATCTTTATTTATACAAAAACCTTCAACATTGATTTAAGACTAGGTCACATAAATTTCAGTGAAATAAAGGTAATACAGATAGAGTAACCCTGACTCCCAAACTAGGAGATCCTGTGACTTAGGAGTCAGTGTTCTGCTGTCACTATGATACAAAAACCTTTTACTAAAAAGTGTGTTAACAAAATCTTGGCAAAAAAGAAACAAATTTGAAAGTACAACTAAATTATTTTAACAGAGATTAAACTAGGATTGAAGGAATTTATTAATTGTAGTTGTATTATGAATGTGCATGTGTAGGTAATTGTGTGTGTAGATGTATATGTGAGAGTGAAAGTGTGTAATTGGGGGGTAAGTGTGTGTGTGTGTGATTGAGATTGTACATATTTGCGTGTGTAAGTGTTTTATTGTTAGTATATTTATGTATCTTGCTGAAAGGGTTTGGATTTTTATATTTAATGGGTAGAAGAAGTATTGCACGGCTATTGCCGGAGGTGAAGTAATTCTTCTGTCCGGACGTAGTCCTGATCCTGAAGCCAACCTTGAACTTTAACCTTGACTTCATGGTGACTTAGCCCAGTTAATTGAGTACTTTTAGCGATGTTTCTGTAAATGAAAGAGCTGACAACATAGAACTGGCGCCTAGCGAATGCGGTCTTGTGGCTTATTGTAGGGAAAGTCATTTTTGCTCTGCGCTTAGTGTTATCTGGTGGAGGAATTAGTCTATGCTTCCTAAGTGTGGCTCGGAGTATACCGGGTGTAAACTGACTCTTCACATATCCGTCAACCAAGCATTCTACATCAAACTAAGTAACTTTACGAAAAAATTATTGCTGGGAATCGACTTTTTTTTTTGGGGTGAAAAATCATGTTTTACGGTAGGACTCGATGGAAAGCACTTATAGCATTGTGCTGATGTATGGATTCAATAGTACGAGGATCGTGGAGGTGTGTAAAGTAAAAATCTTACATTAAAAACATGTATTAAAAAAAAAACTTGTGAAAAAGTCAAAACTTTGACCCCCAATATCTCCGTAACTAGAAGGTTCTCCCAGGTATGGCCTGGAACAAAACAAAATATCGCAGTGACGGGGAAAACAAGTGCCTTTCGTTTATGTTAAGGGTCTATTTACACCCTTTATAGGTCTACGTACTTTACAAGGTGTAAACGGACCCTTCACGAAACCGTCAACCAAGCATTCTGTACATCAAACTAAGTAACTCAATCAAATTATTGTTGGGAAACGACTTTTTTTTTGCCATGAAATATCTGCTTTACGGTAAATTTCGATGTACTCAAAACATTGTGCTGATGGAGATTAGAGGTGGAGGTTTAAAGTAAAGTAATATTTTGAAAAAACTTGTAAAAAAGTAGGAAGTGAGCACCCACATTTCGCCAGTTATGTTTAAGTTCCTTGTAATAGGAAGCGAGCCTATTGCCATCAACCGGGCACAAATACAGACTCTTTGACTGCTACTGAGTAATTCCTGATGCAAAAACCCAATAACACTTTGCCCGACCCGGAGCCGTGTCGAGCTTAGTGTTATTGAGTTTTACTCATAAAAAAATGACCCATTTTTTTACCGAAATACTCACACGGGGAATATCAAATACCCGTAAACGGTAAAATGACGTCATATTCGTGACGTCTTTTCATTGAAAACTTGTCACGTTACACGCGTCTTGTAAAAACATTGGTTGTCGACACTGGCGCAAACATTGGAGCCAATGACTCAGCGTTGTCACAAGACATAAGTACTAAATAATAATTATCAAGAAATCGTTTGTTTGCAAAATTCTTTGACGTAGGTTTAGTCCTGTATTCGATGTTATTTTTGCTAACGTCATATCTAGTTTGTCGAGAATCACGTTTCAAAATAATACGAATTTTATTTAAAAATAGTAAAAGCAATTGTGAAAAATATACGTAATTTGAAATATTTTTGCAGCCACTATTATAATGTCACCTAATTTCATTTGACTTTACAACAAACAGAACATCACGCCTGATTAGTGAAAAGGTAGGCAGAGATGTATTACATATCCACATTTCGCCAGTTCATTCTAATACTACACCTAAATATGAAACTCAGACGTGTCTGATTGTCTGTGCTTTCACACCTCAACGGCTGAACAGATTTTTATGAAATTTGACTCACAGGTAGACCATAATCTATGTTAAGATATAGGATACTTTTTATTTTTTAGAACTTTCGAGGGATAATTACCCTCATGCTCGCGGGCGAAACCACAGACTTAAGCTAGTTACTCGTCAGTCTTATGTAGTAGGGGGCGACCCTAATACCAATAACTGGGAACAAATAAGGCGGTTTCTGAGAATTTTATAATAGAGAAACCTAACAACATTTTAGAAGTAAAACAACGTCCTAATTAGTATTTCGCGAAGTGTTAATTGTTATAAACGTGACTGCTCGATACATATATTTATTTTAATAAAATCAGCTGTTCTGCTAGTAAAGTACTTTTGTAGGAAACAGTAGAATTTTTTTTAAATCTCCGAAGGAAAATTTCTTTGCAGGAGGGTTCGGAATTATGTACTGAAAACGTGGTAACCGTTTGTGTGTCGATGTTCCATTCCACCCTGATTAATAAAGTCGAAGAGTGTTTGTTTGATCGCGCCAGTCTCTGGAACTGCTAAAATATTTTTTTTTAGGGAAAGTATATAGGGTCTAACTATTTATACACGAAATATTTTCAGGGAATCATCAAACGGCTATAAAAAAACCATTTCAAGGGATTGTTTTTTATCTGAGTATATTTTTTTATAAAAATAAATAATTTAAAATTACTTGACCCACAAAATAAATACTGGCTCCTTATTTTTAAGCATCCATTACGGTAGTTTACTACGTCGTATTTATCTACTGTCATTGTTAGAATATGGGAGTAAAGGTTTTATGCAAAAAGTCTCAAAAAATTTTAGAATTATAATAATTTAAAAAAAAAATACACTCGGATATTTATTTTTTCTTTTCTATGGCGACTTTACGTATGTCGTAAAGTCGCCATAGAAGTTACTCTTAAAATATTTCGTGTATGAAAAGATAGACCTTATATTTACAACCACAGCAGTTATCAGAATTTAGTTCAAAGTAGATAAATATTTTTGCTTTTGATAGCCACACACAGGCTTTAATAAGTCGCTACGAATCTTAGAAGCAGAACAAAATGAAAAAAAGCACTCGGAAAGGGCGGGTGAAACTGTAGGACGCAGCTAGTAATTTATACAGTTAGTCTAGAAGTCTAGAACAAGACTGCTCAACTTTGCAAAATTTTGAAGGTGGACCAAAATTTTGATTCCGTGTCAACCGGTGGGTCATCTAGTAAATAAAACTTGTCTCTAGTAACTTTTTTATAAACCGACCGCTTTAATGAGTCTTCGCGAAGGTATCAATTTAAATGGAATATTCTGAAGGTTGATCACGTATTGGTTCAATTAGTATCGTAATACCTACGTGGATTATGGTTATTTTAAAGCAAATAACCTGTGGGATATTGTTTGGACTTTGTGGACGCTAATGTGCCTTTGATGGGGCAAGGCGGAGGCCTCATTAAAGCGGTTGGTTTATAACACTAAATTATGACGACTGCTGTAGTTGTAAATATACTTTCACTAAAATAAATATAGATTTTTGTAATTTCTAGTTGAATATTGGTTTACTGAGAATGGGTTTGTTAGGAGAAATATTTTTTTTTATCAAGTTTGAAATCCCGAAATCTGTTTTCAAAAGAGTCTCGTCGGCCTCTGTTGGCGGCCATATTGTTGTCCGCGGGCCTAGAATTGAGCAGCCTTGCTCTCGAAGATAATTCAGTGGATAACACAGGCTGATTTATGACAGATTTTTATGATGATTAACTCTTCATATCAGCCAACGGCATTACCATACAGCAAACAGGTTTATTAGTCTAATTTCAAAGTTAAACTTGCAAAATTGGCAAGTCATTGTTGATAATAACACATTCTGATGACATGTTTAGGAAATATAACGTCAGCCTTTAGTTGGTGTGATCTGCCGAGCCTTTTCTCAACTATGTTGGGGTCGGCTTCCAGTCTAACCGGACGCAGCTGAATACCAGTATTTTACATGGAGCGACTGCCCATCTGACTTCCACAACCCAGTTAGTACTTGGTATCGTAAGACTGGTTGTCAGACTTTCGGGCCACTGACTAGCTGTAACGACTGTAAAAGATCTACAAATGACAGCCGATACCAACATCTTAACATGCTGTACGAGGCACGAAGAACACTCGGTACGTAATGGGTGATCCAATCCAAGGACCAACCTAGGCAAAAGCCGCTTAACTTAAAGATCAACCCGAACGGCTGTTATTATTTAGCCACGAGCTCATAGCTACCAATACCTATATTTTTGATTTTTGCATATCGTTTTCGCAGTTAGCATGTTGCTTTGCTTAAGGCCGTACTGCACCAAAGCTTAGAATTGAGGAGATGTGCGAATTGGAGCGGAGAGGAGATGCTTAGGAGCCAGGGTGTATCCACCGAAGCTGTGTGGAGATACGTACAGGCTAGACCGGACTAGAGATGTGTGGACAGGCTACTCACTCCCGTCTCCCAGCTCTCTCATCGCCCAGCTCTTCTCGTCTTGGATGTGCGCTGATGCCTCATCATCTTTCTACTGTTGTCCCAAGTTATTTGGGGTCGTCACAACACGTTTTTTTCTTCCATTCTCCTCTGTCAACCGTCACGCTATCATTTACTCCTTTTTCTTTCATATCATTCCTCACACAATCCATCCATCGTTTCCTTGGTCTTCAGAAGGCTTAAAGTCACGCAAACGGCAATGGAGAGGGCGGGGTTGGAGTTCATCAAATCAGAAATGAGGACATCCGCAAGAGTTGAGATTTGAGAGTTAACCTTGGTTGGTTATCGACGTAGCCCGAAGAATTGCCAAACTTAAGTGGTAGTGGGCAGGGCACATTGCTCGCAGTACGGATGGCCGATGGGGCTGAAAAGTTCTGGAGTGGCGACCTGATTTCAATTATCTACTCATTACGGATCATGAGATACAGCCCGCTGATAGACAGACGGACGGACGGACAGCGGAGGCTTAGTAATAAGGTCCCGTTATTTACCTTTCGGGTACAGCACTTTAAAAAAACAAGGAAAGAATAAGAAAATCCGGTGACACTTCTTTAATAAATATAACAAAGAATGAAAGAAAATGTATGTTTATTTGACACATACCACAAGTGCACAAAAAAAAAAACATGACAGCTGTCAAAAGACGTCATACACTTTTGTCAATCAAAATGGCGCCGCGCCGCTGAAAGGAAAATTTAACACTCAAGTTGTTTTATGGGGTTTTCCTAAGTCAATTGTGTCATGATTTTAATGGTTTCTTGTCACCTATGTTTTAGTTGGTCATGTAAAAAACCCAGGCCGACAATTTTACGGTTAAGTACCTCCATCTTTTGCTTCCGCGGTCAGTTCTTTGAAGTTGTTAATTTTCTGTAGTCTGTGGTTTTCTGGCGCTAAATTACTGTCCTTTTTGTTGTGATTAATAGAGTATTAATGGATTCGTGCAAAACATATTGGTTCCATAATAACAATAAATTACAAAATATATTATTTTGTGGTCTGACTTTGAGCTGGCCTGGCGTAGTACGGACCTTCGATAAAATAAGGTTCCAACTTATACTGGTTATGTTACTGATGTGAAGCCTACTATAACTAACTAACTTAGTCATAGGGCGATGTTCCTATCTATAACTACACTACATCATCACGCTTCTTATGTCAGAAGGGGGAGGCTGAGATATAAAGAAACCCACATTTCATCAGTCATGTTATGTTGATGGACTTAAATAATCTCCGACCGGTATATAGGGTGTACACGGACCCTTCACGAAGCCGTTAACCAAGCATTATGTACATCAAAAAAAAATATTGCTGGGAAACGACTTTTTTTTTTGGGGTGAAAAATCACGTTTTACGGTAGGACACAATGTAACACACTCAAAACATTGTGCTGATGGATGAATTGAATAGTACGGGGGTCGTGGAGGTGTTTAAAAAAATTTCAATAAAAAACAAACATTTAAAAAAAAAAATTAAAGAGTCGGAACTTTGACCCCCAATATCTCCGTAACGAGAAGCTTCCCAGATATGGTCTAGAACAAGTAAATGATCGCAATGACGGGGAGAATAAGTGCCTTTCGGCTTCGTTAATGGTCTTCTTACACCCTTTATAGCCACCTGCACAGCTCTTTCGTTGGCTGCGAAAGTGCAGGTGGCTGTGCAGGATGGGCATGAAAGGAGGTGGGGTATATCCTTCAGACGGGCTCCACACTAACATTTAATTTGCGACGGGTCGATAATACCGCATCGAATTCCCTTGAATAAAGGGCGAGCCTGTTACCATTAACTCCGAGCTAATTACTACATTTACTAATTCCTTAAAGGTAAAACCCGACAGCACATTCTTCAACTCACCCTCGGGCATCGACTCAAATCCCATGACCATGTCAGAAAAACCCCAAAACAAAACTTCCTTCGACTGCTTCGTTGCTCGAGTGGTAGCAAGCGCGTCCTAGGTTCGATTCTCGGGTCGGGCAAAGTGTTATTGGTTTCTTCCATCAGGGATTTCCTCAGTAGGGGTCGGGAGTCTGTATTTGAGCCCGGTTGATGGCTATGGGCTCGCCAACTTAAACATATGTGGTGAAATGTGGGTTTACTATTAGGAACACCTCTGCCTAACCCTTCGGGGATTAAAGCCGTGATGTTATGTTAGCAAAATTTCCTCAAGTACCATCAGCTTTTGCTACATTACGTATTACTAAATCTAGTCGTGTACCAACCATACTCATTCTAACTTTAAAACGGGTTAAGCCCGTTCATTCAAAGCCAGGGGGGATTCCGTACACCAAACACCATTACCCGCGACGAGGAAAGTACACCATTTACCTTATTTTAATGTACGTTTAAAACGTCAGATATTCTGACGCATCTTTCCTGCGTAAATCTGTGTGGTATTTCCTCAAAAGACTACTTAAGAGCGTTAACGTCTTACGGCATTTCATACAAACTATCAAGTGATTTTGTTTCGAAATGACTGAACCGATTTTAATGAAACTTCGTACACATAAGCAGGATACATAAGTCTAAAGATTTGACAGAGAACTTTTCGAACGGTAGTGTTACTGCAAAATTAGACCGATTTTAGATTCTCCATAGAAACAGAAATTTCCAATTATCTTTTTTTTAAAGACATTTCGAGAAGTTCTCCGTATGTATTTTCTTCTGATATTATTTGTCTATGTCTTCAGATTTCTATCAATTTATGTGTGGCAAAGGGTGTTATTTACCTAAAATAAATGAATTTATTTATATATTATATCAACTGAGGCGAAATATCATATCTCGCGCATATCATAATCTGACCTGTGTATTTTGATACGTGTGCGAGTCGGATGGCAAAACCCTAATTTCATCCAGTTTTAAAATATGGTTTATTTTTGACGTGTGGCGTACTCGCGAAAAAACTAAAAAGCTTCGAAGTAAGGCTGGCAGAAAAAGAGCCGAAGTGCTGAACTAGTGAAGTATAACTTAAAGGGCGGCCCCTCCAGAACTAGGGCACCTTTACATATTCATTTAGATATCTATATGTATTTTATATGTAACTAGCTACTTGCCCCGGCTTCGCACGGGTGCAATATATACATATAAACCTTCCTCTTGAATCACTTTATATATAAAAAAACCGCATCAAAATTCGTTGCGTAGTTTTAGAGATCTAAGCATACATACGGACAGACAGACAGCAGGAAGCGACTTCGTTTTAATACTATGTAGTGAAAATATCACACGTGCTTTTCGCAAGAGTAAGGCAGAGATGTGCCATAGTCAGTAAACTTAGATGTCGGCAGGGGTCGTGCATATTACCATCAACTAGGAACAAATCCAGAATCCAGGCTGGTACAGAGAAATGATAAAAAAAAAACACACTTTGCCCAACCCGGGAATCGAACTCAGAATCTTATGGTCAGCAGTAGCGCTTGCGACAAATAGACCATGTATGATAAATTATGTTTATTTTGTATGTTTTTTTATAAACACTAGATGAATTCTATCACTCGTAATTTTAAACAAGACAAAGTAATAACTTGAGTAAAACTAATAACTTAAGAAACGATTTTTAGTCTGCAGGTTAGTAGGTATTGCTTGAAGTTAGAACTGTCAAAAGTTAGAATTCTTCGCTTTGCCTTCTTTGACGGTTCTTATTCGTTCAAATTCTTGTCTATTGCATAAAATGGTTGCATAAGTAATAACTTAAACTCAAATAGCTACTTTAACTTGGCTATACAAACCAGAGGGCCTAAAGTGGCGGCTTTAGAAGAATCGTAAGACCTTAAAATTGTCACAGACGCAGTTAATATTATGAATTGACACTGTGACAATTTTACGAATTGTAACGTAATTCATATTATTATCCTATTAACATTCTGCTAAAGCAGCCTTTTTAGACCCCTAGGTTAGTGTTTGAATGTCCATATATTAAGTGTATATAGGTAGGTATATAAATAAGAATGTAGGTCAGTAATGGATACTCTGTTTCTAGCATTTGCACAAAGGTTCAGAATTCGAGTGTTCTTAAATGTAATTTTATACGAATAGGGATTAGACTAGGGCGACCAAATGGTAGGGATAGCTGTGGATTTCCAATACTGTGATTATAGGACATAATATTAGCTCTAAGACATCATCTGCCTAGCCTTTTCCCAACTATGTTGGGGTCGGCTTCCAGTCTAACCGGATGCAGCTGAATACCAGTATTTTACATGGAGCGACTGCCTATCTGACCTCCACAACCCAGTTAGTACTGGGTAATACGATACCCCTTGGTAAGACTGGTTGTCAGACTTTTTGGGCCACTGACTACCTATAACGACTGTCAAAGATCTACAAATGACACCTGGGACCAACGGCTTAACGTGCTTTCCGAGGCACGGAGGAAACTCGGTATGTAATGTGTGGTCACCCATCCACAGACCAACCTAGGCAAGCGCGGCTTAACCTAAATATCGATCCGAGCGGCTGTTATTACTTAGCCACGAGCTCCTCAATATTAGCTCTAATAGTTAAACAGAAATATGTGTTTCCAGCTGGTAGTTTGTTGCACAACATTTTTGAAGTTAAAATACTAGGAAATGGTGAAAGGCAGGCGATTTGGGGGATTCTGTTTTCTAAATGTATCTCAGCTTAATTTAAATAAATGATTAGCCATTTTAATATAGTATACGCCATTGTTTGCACACGTTTTGGAAGTACTTTTTCTACAACATTATTCCCGGTGCTATATTCCTATTAAGTAATGACTGTTTTTTTTTTGATACATTTGAATTATTATGAATGTAAAATAAGTAACAGATAGATAAAATGCTCTTTATCATTAACACCATTATGAATTATATATACAAATCTAAAAATAATTACAGTGGGTGTTCTTACTGGTAAAAGCGATTAAAGCACTAAATGTTTATTTAACAATTCAGGCTTTTTCTTTTATAACTAAAAAAAAGTAGGTACCCGCTGCCGTCTCATTGGCTAACCAACAAGGCAATCACTTGTTAAATAATATTTATCATAACGGCCATCACCTTGCAATTCGGCAATCAATTGAACGATCAAGGTTGGGTATTATAAAACTTATACACGTGACCGTGGCCGAGACATTGTGACTGCCGACTAGCAACAGTTTTTTTAACTGGTCATGTCATGCAAGACTTTCTGTGAAAACTTGTTTTGGTAATTGAAAGACTTGTGACGCATTTAGGCGGTATTGATAGAGGTTATATTATAATGTAAGTAAGGGATCCTTTATCATCCTTTTATCACGTGTGATTTTTAGGCCGTTTTTATACACCTCCCCCCCCCCCTTGGTGATCGTGAGCATCGTGAGCTTTTAGGCACCTCCCAACATCTCTTGTAGGCGTTTGATTAACGATAAGAAAGATAAAGAGTATTTTTTAAATACTTATTAAAAAAAACACAATTTTTTACAGAGCTGCGTAATTATTAAAAAAAAGTGAGATAGCTTTTGACTTGCTTATCGAATTTTCGCGGTTCCAAAGTGTCTGTTTAATTGTAATAAACGCTTAAAAATAATCGAATTTAAATATTTGTTCAAATATTTATTTTATCATAATATTTCGTATCTAAATTTTATCCGACAAATAAAATAGCGGTTTGATTTGCTTTTTCATAGAAAATATGTCAAACCACCATAGTTATTTTTACTACGGATAATTTATAATTTATTTTAATTAATTAATGCATTAACTAGTTCGGAAAATCACGTCCGATATTTTTTTTTATCTTTGTCCCAAAATATCCTTCCAGTTTGGTCACCCTATTTATGTGTAAGTGAGTGTGAAGTAGCTAGCTATAGACTCTCACAGACAAAGCCTCTAAAAGACTGTCTATGTTAGATATAACTATGTATAGAACCGTTATGTATGTATGTAAGATAGCTATCTATGCTTGTGTATATTTCATAAATCTTTGTCTAGCGGAGCCTTGACTCAGCGAAAGACATTGAGTAAACGAGATTTGTTGATTTATATTTTGTTTCTTTGTTTTTGTTGATGTGTTGTAAGTTGGGGTTGTGGAGGTCAGATATGCAGCGTGATGGAAAATTCTGGTATTCATCTGAATTCGGTAAGACTGGAAGCCGACTCTAACTTAATTATGATAAAGGTTTGGGGAATGATGAGAATGGGTTTACAATAAAATACATAACATCACGCCTGTTATCCCCGAAGGGTTAGGCAGAGGTTAACCGAATAGTACACCCACATTTCGCCAGTTATGTCTTAGTCCCATGTACTAGGAGGCGAGCCTATTCCCATCAACCAGGCGCAAATCTAGACTCCGTGGCTGCTACTGAGAAATTCCTGATGGCAAAACCCAATGACACTTTGCCCGACCCGGAAATCGAACCCAGGCCCTAATTCTCAATAGTCGCGATTGTAACTACTAGATCAACGTAAAAATGTACTTATGTAAAATGTATAATTGACATGAAATTCACTTAGTCAAGCGCTACATCAAAATCATTAATTTTCTATCCCTCAGCCATTAAAATCAAACACACAATTCTATTTTATCTATGAAATAAACCACCAATCAATAAAGGGTGTAACAAGACCCTGAACGATGCCGGAAGGCACTTGTTACCATACCTGGGAACCTTCTAGTTACGGAGATATTCGGGATCAAAGTTCCGACTTTTTCACAAGTTTTTTTTTTTAAATACTTGTTTTTAATGTAAGAACTTTACTTTAAACACTCAACGACCCCCGTACTATTCAATCCATCCATCAGCACAATGTTTTGAGCGCGTTACGTTGAGTCTTAACATAAAACGTGATTTTTCACCCAAAAAAACAAAGTCGTTTCCCAGCAATATTTTTTTGCGTAAAGTTACTTAGTTTGATGTACATAATGCTTGGTTGACGGCTTCGTGAAGGGTTCGTTTACACCCTATAATATGTCGTAATATCAATTCATATACTTAGGTGTTAGATTACTGCAATGCAAGTAACATTACACTGACGGTTAACCGACTTCGACAACCGCAAAGAGGTTATTGTTCGTTACGATTAACTAACTTATGCTGTGGCTTTACCTGTTATTAATTGAAATAATATTTGAAAGTTGCTTTCGTATGGGCGCATCTTGCCTGAAATAAATAAATTTTATTTATTTATTTATTTTTATTTATTATTGTTGATTTAAATTCATAATTTATTACTGCCTCGTTGGTCAGTTGGTAAGTGACTGCTGAGCATGAGGACTTGGGTTCGATTCCCAGGTCGGGAAAAATGTTATTGGCTTTTTACATCAGGAATTTCTTAATAGCAGCCACGGAATCTGGGCTTGTGCCAGTTTGATGGCAATAGGCTCGCCCTATGGGACTTAGGACATAACTTGCGGAATCTGACCTCTGCCTAACCCTTCGGGGATTACAGGCGTCATGTTATGCTGACTTTATGCAAGTATACTAATAAGAAATGATATAGGAGATGATGAATGAGGAGTTCGTGGCTAAAAAATAATAGCCGCTCGGGTCGATCTGTGGATGGGTGACCACCTATTACATACCGAGTTTCCTCCGTGCTTCGCACGTTAAGCCCAGGTGTCATTTGTAGATCTTTGACAGTCGTTACAGGTAGTCAGTGGCCCGAAAGTCTGACAACCAGTCTTACAAACGGGTATCACATTACCCAGTACTAAATGGGTTGTGTAAGTCAGTTATGTAGTCGCTCCGTGTTAAATACTGGTATTCAGGTGCATCCGGTTAGACTGGAAGCCGACCCCAATATAGTTGGGAAAGGCTAGGCAGATGATGACTAATGACTAATGATGCCTGTCTATGTGTCTGTTACTCTTTCAGTAAACCAATCGTTATTTGTTTTAGGCATTTACATCCTGGTAACTAGTAAGGAAATAGGCGTTTTCATCCTATAAATCCTCATTCTCTTGCCCTTATCCCAATTCATTTGGGGTCGGCGCGGCATGTCTTCTTCTTCTTCAAAACTTCTCTATTACTCGTCATCTCATCAGACACCTTCTTTCTAGCCATATCGTTCTTTACACAGTCCATCCATCGTTTCTTTGGTCTTCCTCTACTCTTATACCCATCCACATTCATACTCAAAACTTTCCTCACGACATTTTCCTCATTCCTCCGCTTTTTCATTCCAGACGTTTGTGTTATATGATGTTCTGTAAACTAGTGTTTACGAACACTTTTTTTCACAAGTAATGAAATATTACAAAATCTAGATGATACTAATATTATAAAGCTAAAGAGTTTGTTTGTTTGGTTGAACGCGCTAATCTCAGGAACTACTGGTTCGAATTGAAAAATTCTTTTAGTGTTGGATAGCCTATTTATCGAGGAAGGTTAAAGGCTATAAAATTTCACGCGGACGAAGGTTGCGGGCAACAGCTGGTCAGCAATAAAACGGCAGTCAAAAAAGAGCTCTCAGAGAAATTAATTGTTTGTCAAATTGACACACTTCGTTAATATCCCTGACTCCACATTGTATTTGTAGTATGTTTCTACTTAGCTGTTCCCAAAAATGATGATGATGAAATGATTAATTGTTTGGTGTCAGTATTTATGCTTTGGACTTAAAATTATTGAAAAGTATTGTAAGTAAGTAAATGACGGCGCGGTTGACGCAGTGAGTGAGCGATTGACTGCTGCGCTGCGTGTTGCGGGTTCGATTCCCGCACGGAACACTATTTGTATGACCTATATAAGTAGTTGTTCCGGATCTGGCCTGGCTGTTTGTGTATGGGAGTTTAAATGTTTGTAAATGCACCCACGATACAGGAGAATTTTTTAGTGTAAGGCAACTTTTATTAAAAAAAAAATTTGATTGATATTTTGCCAAAATAAGGTCAGCGTTCGCGTTAGTGCCTCAACAACTTAAGTTAGTAACACTATAAAGGGTGTAAGCAGACCCTTAACGAAGCCGAAAGGCACTTATTCTACTCGTCATTGCGATATTTTTTTTTTTCTAGACCATACCGGGGAACCTGCTACTTACGGAGATATTGGGGGTCAAAGTTCCAACTTTTCCACAGGTTTTTTTTTAACGGCCACTTTAAAAAAGGCTTTTTTAATTATAAGGTACCATTAAAATAGATGGACAAATTTTAAACAGCGTCCAATACGTCTAACCAAAAATATCCAAGCAAAAAAAACAGTGATTAAACTGAATTTATTTTGACCTAAAATCATTGGTAACCAACATTTTTAGTGTATTTTCGTTAGCTGATTTTTGCTCCTGTAAGTGTCTTATGCGTTTTTCTTATTTATTTTTTTACCACTGTCCTTATTTTGGTGGTCTGCATGATTTCTAAAAGTTTGTCCATCTATTTTAATGGGACCTTATTTTTATCCCATAACAAGTCCTAAACGACTGGCCACAATACTTAAGTTAGCGAGTATTTAATTGGCTAGATTTATCATCAGTTAGCCTTGAAGTTACTAGACCGCGCCGGCTGCCAAGCAGCCGGAAAATGGCTTATCATGCATGAGTATTAGTTTCAACACATTGTTATAACATAATTGATGTAGCCTACAGTTGGACAAGTAAAGGATTTATTGTTGTTTTAATTAGGCCACCCAGAAGTTTGTTCAATTTTTGTGTTAAATGCCTTATTTGATGTTCAAATGTATTCATCGCAGCCGATTGATTAAATAAAAAAAAAGAAAAGTACATTATTTTCAAATATACAACTAGCATATACATTTTGAGTATGAATGTGGATGGATGAGTATATGAGTAGAGAAAGACCAAAGAAACGATGGATGGACTGTGTAAAGAACGATATGGCAAAAAAGGTGGTGTCTGATGAGATGGCGATTAACAGAGAAGAATGTAAGAAGAAGACATACTGCGCCGGCCCCAAATGAATTGGGATTAGGGCAAGAGAATGATGTTGATGATAAACTACCCTGACTGCTTGTCTCTGTAGCACTCAAAAGTTGACTGGTAGAAAAAGCCCATGGCATTAAGTCCGCCTCTGTACTATGAGCTTGAAGTTGTAAATAAATAAATAATGATGTCTGTAACGTAACGTAACGTAACGGGGAGCTAAATAATAACAGCCGCTCAGGTCGATATTTAGGTTAAGCCGTGCTTGCCATCGTTTAATGTCGACACTTGGGGGAGGCCTATGTCCAGCAGTGGACGTCTTTCGGCTGAAATGATGATGATGATAATGTGCCTGCCTAGGTTGGTCTGTGGATGGGTGACCACCCATTACATACAGAGTTTTCTTCGTGCTTCGGAAAGCATGTTAAGCAGTTGGTCCCGGCTGTCATTTGTAGATCTTTGACAGTCGTTACAGGTAGTCAGTAGCCGAAAAAGTCTGACAACCAGTCTTACCAAGGGGTACCGTATTATCGTTCTAACTAGGTTATGAAGGTCAGGTGGTAGTCGCTCTATGTAAAATACTGGTATTCAGCTGCATCCGGTTGGACTAGAAGCCGACCCCAACATAGTTGAGAAAAGACAGACAGATGCAATGAGATCTGTCTTAACGTTCCCACGGCTGGGACGTAGTTTCCGACCTCTCACAGCGAGGCTGCCTCTCTGTGAGAGGCTATGTTAAAATAAACATTAAAAAAAATCACTTAGAAATAAACGTGCCTATACTCAATACATTTCATTTTTAGATCATTCGGAAATTATCGAAACCCAACATCGTTTTTCAGTTTTTTATATTTGGGTTTTAATAAATAACGCACAAAACAGCGTGCTAGTGACGTGTTACTAACATAGTTTTAAGTTGCTTAGACTAACAAAAATGTTATTAGTATGTATATTTAGGTTAAGTTGTTACCTGAAATAAATGGATGGATTATTATTCCTTTAATTATTTTCTTTACACATTGAGTTTCCTCCGTGCCTCGGAAAGCACGTTAAGCCGTTGGTCCCGGGTGTCATTTGTAGATCTTTGACAGTCGTTATAGGTAGTCAGTGGCCCAAAAAGTCTGACAACCAGTCTTACCAAGGGGTATCATATTACCCACGCCCATTTTTAAATATTTTTACAAAGAAAAGTAAACAAAACATTTAAAAATATAAAAAATAGATGGCCCATCGGCATCAGGAACAAGGTCCAGGCTGCCGGTGGTAAGGGCTCCAGAGAGAGGAACCGCCTCACTATGCGTGCCGTGTCCAGGAGTACTGCTTTCTGAATCAAGCTCTTGACCCAGCCGCGCAATGAGAGCCTCCTAAGGTGTTGGTCGAGGCTCTCTGCTATTAGTCCATTAACCGTAACGACTATCGGTACAATGATTGCAGAGTCCACGTCCCCCATGTCGACAACCTCGTGTGCTAAATCAAGATACTGGATTATTATTATTATTATGAAACATTCTAATATCAGCTATTTTATGCTATGCCTGAGAGATATTTCTCGAAGACATGTAAAGCCAAGTCATAGGTCCATGGGCGGCATAAAAACTCTGACACCAGGTTAGGCACTAACCACACGATAAAGAAAGAAAGATAAGCTATTTTAAGATATGTTATTTGTGTAACAATTTTTTATTATAAAATAGTATGTTATTCTAAATAATGTAAAGTAAAAAACTGTTATTTTTTGGGCCCGAAAAAACTTTAGCTCGATAAGATAGTGTGTAAATTAAATTATCCTAATTAATTTTGTTATGTAGGCATTAAGTGTTATCAATTTTATTAAAAACATTTCATAACCTTGTAAGCATACCTAATTATATTTTTCAAAATCGTTGTGAAATATAATGTTCAACGAACTTTGAAAGGTCACAGATATACCAAACAAAACTGAATCTGTGTTTTTACCCGAAAGCCAAGGAAGAGTTATGTTTTTCGGGCGTATCTTGTGTTTCTTTGTCTGTTTGTTTGTTTCTTTGTAAATTTCGTTATTACCTCGTATGTTCCAAATGGCTGGATGGATTTCAACGATTACGTTATCATTCGATTCAGATGTTTTAAAAAAAAAACAGATTTTTGGCACTAAATTTTAAGCCGTTAATATTTTTTTAGTAGGGTTTCAAAATGAAGGAAATTAATTTTCACTCAAGACATTGTGCAGATGGATGCATGGAATAGTACAGGTGTCATAGAGGTATTTAAAGTAAAGTATAACATTAAAAACTTGTAACTTTAAAATAAAGCTTGTGCTGCGGTGTTCAAAAAAAATTGCTCAGCTATGTGCGTTAAAATTTATAATAGGTTACAAACAGACATTCAAAATCTCCCCCTACCAAAATTTAAGAAAAAGCTTAAAGAGCTACTGCTTAAAAAAATGATTTACTCGGTAAATGAATGGCTACAGGAATAAGGAAAATATTCTATATTTTTTTTTTTTTAAATAATGTGTGTTGTGTATTATTAATTCAACGTAGAAATGACTGAGTTTTATTGGCATTTGACAATGTATTTTACCAGGCACATAATTATTATATTGACATTATATAAGACTATGAATTTCGGAGACACGTATTGGCTAAGACCTCGGGCTAAGACTAACCATTATTTATATTTCTTTATTCCTTTTTACTTCTAAGAAAACGATTCACATGCCATACCACAGGCTAAATAGAATTATAAGACCAAATAATGTAACATGGAAACCACCGATTGTATTTACTCTATTTATACGTGAATAAATGAATTTGAATTTGAATTTGAATTTAAAAGTTGGAACTTGGGCTAAGTTCCAACTTTTACACAAGCTCCAATATCTCCGTAACTCGAAGGTTTCCAGGTATGATTCAGAACATACTAAAAATCGCAGTGACGGTAAGAAGAAGTGGCTTTCGAGTTCGTTAGAAGTCTTTTTACACCCATTATAGTTTTGGTAGTTTTGGTTAAGACGTCCGGTGTACAGAAATCGTAAGGTCGCAGGTTCAAACCCTGCTCGCACTCGAATTTTTCTTTCCATGTCAGCTCATTATAGTTTTGTATTAAAGTGATACATAGTTGGTGCTAAAGACGCCATCTTGTTTCTATTATACAATTTTCACAGTAAATTTCGCAGATGTTTACTAACAGCACCCTCGTGGCAACATTGAATAGCCAAAACAACCTTGCTGGACTTTACAATTTTTCCCTCAAATTTATGAGTATACATAACATATCATAACATAACATCATGCCTGTAATTCCCGAAAAGGTAAGCAGAGGTGTACATAATAATACACCCACATTTCGCCAGTTATGTTTAAGTCGGATATAATAGAGGGCGAGTCTATTGCCATCATCCGGACACAAATCCAGACTCCGTGGCTGCTACTGAGAAATTTCTGATGGAAAAACCCAATAACAATTTGCCCAACCCGGGAATCGAACCCAGGACCTCAAGCTCAGTAGTCGCGATTGCGAGCACTAGACCAACGAGAAAGTCGTGAGTATACTAAGTTTGTTTTTGCAATCTTACTTTAGGACACTATGTATCTTACACTGTGTGTGTACACATATTAGGTACCTACCTAGAATCACGTACACGCGTCATTTAAATAAAATATTTATTTATTTTAAACTTAGATTCTTATAATACCCGGGGTCATGCAGCGTACGTCGTATGAGTTACCAAAACTTTTGTTATTACAATATAACTTTTTTTCATTTGGATAGTAGATAATAAGTATTAGCGTATTTATAAATAAAATTCAAATCTTGAACCCTGAACTATGTATAATTTAATTACTTTATCTGAAGTCCGTTTCCAACTTTTTTTTAGATGAACCTAAACTGCGACATTTTTTCTAAAAAGCCAAACTTTACTGATAAAAAACAATTATCATCATTCATCAATCTCTTGCCCTAATCCCAACTTATTTGTGGTCGGCGCAGCATGTCTTCTTCTTCCACACTTCCATCTTCGTCATCTCAGTAGTCACCTCCTTTCTAGCCATATCATTCTTTACACAGTCCATCCGGTCTTTGGTCTTCCTCTACTCTTATAACAAAACAATTAAACGTTTTGTAAAATAAGCTTTGAGTCGTTTTTTTTTAATTTAAATCAATTAGAGAGATTATTTTGGGTAAAAAGTGGAAAATTGGTATGTAGTATACTGTATAATGTCTAATGCTTATAAACGTTAAAAAAACAAAACTTACGGGGTGGAAGAGACACCGATGTTAAAACGCTAAAACGGTTACCACGTATTCAGTTCAGCATTCTGAGCAGGGCCGTCTTTAACCAATTGAGGGCCTTGGGCACTTAGGAAAAATGGGGCCCTTGTAGGATGTAAGAGCGAGCGAAGCGAGCTCGAATTTTTTGGCACCCCGCCTCGGATAGGTAAGTTTTTCTTGTGACAGTTAAATACAAAAATAATGAGTGTTTTATGCGACGGAGAACTAGTATCCTAATCTTAACTTCCTATCCTAACTAATGTTATAAATGCGAAAGTAAGTTTGTTTGTTTGTTACCTTTTCGCGCCTAAACCATTGAACCGATCATCCTGAAAATTTTTGTATGCAAAATTTATCTTTTAAACGGACCGGAAATGGAAACTATTTATTTTTTTAAACCGATGTAGGATAGCTTTCATCCCGAAAAAAGTACTGTTCCCGAGGAAAACAACAATAACGTACTAATGATGGATGATTGAATTATATTACTCGTACTACAAGCAGATTACAACCGGAATTGATTGTCAAATCCTAAATTAACGCGAGTGAAGCCGCTGGCAAAAGCTGGATAAAATAAAACAAAGAAAAAGAATTTGATATCCATGAAATTGGCTTTATTTTACGGATAATTTTGTATCAACATAATTTTTATACATTTTTTTTTCATTAATTTAGAAATTATATGTTATGTCATTGTATATTTTTAATCATGATAAGAATTGTAATTTTGTTATTTTATGCATGCACGTGTGAAATTAGGAGGCTATAATAGTAATATGGTTTCGGTCATGTGGCCACCACGGTTGACGCGAATATGCCAATATCTGAAGATCCTGTATTTCGGCAATAATGCGTTGAAAGTGGCACCTTCAACGCTTTATTGACGCTGACGGACGGCTGAGCCGGCCCATCCCCAATAACTAGTAAATTGTTGCACCGATTTTGATAAAACGTATCTAAGAACCATCGCCAAGAAACTATCTTACAAATAAAAAAAACTGCATCCAAATCGGTTCACTCGTTTAAGAGCTACGGTGCCAAAGACAGACACACACACACATTGCGGTCAAACTTATAACACGGTCGGAACGTTACAGTCAACGATGAGCAGTATTGAGAAATGATAACTAACTTTTTGTGCCTCAATTGCAAGTCATTAGGCATTAGGTAATGTTGCAGACCTGTGGTTTCAAGGGAGCAAGCCCATAGGTTAAAATGAGAAGAATGCACATGTTAATGATTTTTTGCGGGAGTGCCAAAGGAACGTTTCCTTTCATAAGCTCCTTGATGGCAAACAAACATTAATGGCAAAAATTATCAGTCAAATTAAGTCACATATGGCATAAAATTCAACATCTGCCTAGCCTTTTCCCAATAATGTTGGGGTCTGCTTAAAGTCTAACCGGATGCAGCTGAATACCAGTATTTTACATGGAGCGACTGCCTAACTGACCTCCACAACCCAGTACTGGGTAATACGATACGCCTTGGTAAGACTGGTTGTCAGACTTTTTGGGCCACTGACTGTAACGACTGTCAAAGATCTACAAACCACAGCCGGACCAACGGCTTAACGTGCTTTCAGAGGCACGGAGGAAACTCGTTATGTAATGGGTAGTCAGTTCCCCGCCTCTATAGGGTGACTGGTAATTAGTGACCGATACTTAAACACGAGAGCAGCGGTGGCCCAGTGGTGGCGGTCCCGACTTACGAGCAGTAAGTCGTGGGTTCGAACAAAACCAGGCGCATTAATTTGTGTAATTTATTTCATCATCACTGCTCTCAAAAACGGTGAAGGAAAACATCGTGAGGAAACCGGCTTGTCCTAGAACCAAAAATTCGGAGACATGTGACATCTATCAACCCGCACTGGGCCCGCGTGGTGGATTATAGCCCATTCCTTCCCACAGAGAGGAGGCCTATGTCCCAACAGTGGGAACATTATAGGCTGATTATGCTTATGCTTATTATACTGAAACAGGTGATTATACTCATGATAACAAACAACTTTCCAGAATGTTGTTTTATACTCATTCTCTTTCATCACAATAACACAACAGCTGCAGCCGTATGAAACTCGCGCGTGAGGTGCTTTTGACCTATCAGCTGTTAGCCCCGTTACGTCGTTCTGTCTCATTACTATCGTACCGTGCAACAGTGGGTAGGCAGAGCACCCGCGCGGCTCGCAAGCCCGCTCAGTAAGTTCTATAGTTTCACCCCATATCGCCGAAAACTCACGAATTGAGTCTGAATGACTGTCTAAGTTAAAGTGGGCACTAAGCGTGCCTATTTTTATTAATTGATCGACAACGGCGTTTAATTACATTTTAAATTTTTAATTAATAATTATTTAATTACCTATATCAAACAAGATGACTTACCGTAATTATTAGCAGTAAATTTTGTTATTCAAGATATAATTGCAATTACTTCTTAATACCTAATCTATACGCAAAACAAAAACCCAAACGTATAACATCCTGTATAATGTCAACGATGGAAATATTTATAACAACCTAGTCGCGATTGATTATAATTCAATTAATATTCTTAATCAATTATAGACGCCTGGGATCTATATTAATTACAATTCTTATGAGTAATTAAACATTACGTTGTATCAAGAAACGGATATACAATCACGTTTTAATTTAATAAAAATAGTCAATAATATCTATAATAAATCTCTGTCAGTCTTTTCAGATTTTGATATATTTTTAGTAAGTACTTTGTAATATATTACATCACAATATCATTATAAAATTCAAACAATAATAAAAATAATTCCATAAAGTCCTTTATAATTAAAAAATCACCCTGTTTAATTTACCAAGGACCACACCACACGTCATGCTTATACATACAGGTTGGTTTTTAAAAATAGAAAATTATTTCTATAGGTATTCTAGTACTCATAAATCATACAAGATTCTAATCATATAATCTCTTTGGACACCTAAGGGGCGGTCAAGATCTGAAACTGCAGATTATTTTTTACCCGACTACGGCGAAGCAAAAAGGAAAGGTTATGATTTCAGCGTCTAAATGTATGTATGTTTTTACGTATGTTCCTCCGTAGCGCCAAAACTATTCATCCGATTCTGATGAATAAGCTGTCAATCGATTCGTTATTATGGCCCGGGTAACATAGGCTACATTTTTATTCAGTACTCGGGTTTTTTTAGTTGTGGTAACACAAATACTTGTTCTAAAATACAGAGGTAGACCCTTAACATTTGTTTCATGTCGCAATAGCTTGAAAACACTAAGATTATTGAACGTTTAAGTTTACGTTTTAATTCGATGTTACTTCTTAAAATTAAATACCTTATATAAATTACCAAGACCATTTAGTACAGTACACTGTAGCGTACCTACGATGTTTACTATATTTTTCCGACTCATTGACAGTAATGTGCCGTAATTTTTTTTTGTTAAAATAAAGAATACTAAAAGAAAAACACATAAAACAAAATGGTAAAAGCGTAAATAACCTAGAAAGTAGCTATTTTTCCTACAAGCCATGTCCTTTGGTAAAACAGTAATTGATTTCAGAGAATACTCCAACTATGAAGTATTGATAGGTAGATCTGTGATACTATCAATAATTAGTGTCTTAGCTTTGTTAAATAACACAATAACTAATTATGAACACGCAACACAAACATTACAGCACGAATGTCAGAACAAATGACCTATGTTCGTTCATTCATTAAAATAGAATCGAGTAAGAACGCACAATTTACCTTATTCAAGTACAATTAAAAGATAAAACGCGAAAATCTAAATTATAACAATAATAAGAATAACTCACCGTTTCCATTTTCTGTCTTCTTTTTGGCAACAATAACTCCGTTATTCTCAATGGTGGTAGAAACTCCGTTCAGCTCCCTCATTTTCACGGATTAAAAAGTTAAAATTAAAAAAAAATAGCAAAAGAATTGTTTCGCGCGTTTTCAAACGTCACTTTGACACTTCGCTTTGGCGCCAACTGGTGTTACGGCAACTACCAAGTATACAGCCAAGGTAATCGCGATCGAGAAAAAAAAGGAGAATGGTTTAATTGTTTTGTACTAAGAGGACTGGGTTAAAAGTTAATTTATTTAAAAAAAACAGCGCAGGTGTTTATTGGACAACGACGTATGCAGAAATGAACGCTATGGCTCTACTGTTTCTTATATTTATACAAAAAATACGTAGTTTTCTGCTACAGTTAACACTGTTTATTTGTAATGTTAAGTTGTTGGTTTTGTTGATATTAATTTTTTTTTTCGTTACACAATATTTTTTTTTGATTGCTACAGGCACGTTTATCTAATTAAAAGAGTAGCGTTAGATGGTGATATTTATTTTGTCGTGGCCTTTGTTCCGAGTTGACGACCGATAAACTCGCCCACGCATGTCTGAGCATGAACGTCTTAAGACATATCCGTATCCGTATCAAGATAAAGGATATATTTGATTAAGCTTTAGTCGATAAGTGTTTGCCCTGTGAGGTAGGGTGTGCCTGTAATCACAACAACAATTTAAGGGGCCTAAAAAGCTTATTGTTTTCTTTGAGTTCCCGATATTTCAGTGACCATGAAAGTTTAAAATCTTAGGCCTAAAAAGCTGCTTTAGCGGAATCATAGTAGAATAATAATATAATCTATACTTATAAAATTCAAAGTCCTGACTGACTGACTGACTGATATATCAACGCACAGCCCAAACCGCTGGTCCTAGAGACATGAAATTTGAAGGGTGTATACTTTGAAGAGTAGGTATCCACTAAAAAAGGGTTTTTTGAAATTCCACCCCTAAGAGTGTTGAATTTTCTGTGAAACTTTTTTTACTCGGATTCGATTGACTTGAAAATTAGTGTACATACTCTTCAGATAAAATATTGAGAAACATGTGTCACAGTTTTTCCAAAATTATCCCCCAATATAAAATTCAAAGTCCTGACTGACTGACTGAATTATCAACACACAGCCTAAACTGTTGTTCTTAAAGGTATGAAATTTGATGGGTGTATTCTTTGTGAAAAGTAATATAGATTACTTATTATTCCAGATCACGTTACAGTTCGTGAAATGGTCGCAGACGCAGTTAACATCATGAATTAACACTTTGTGATTCATATTAAATTAACCTACTCGTATTATGATTCTGGTAAAGCGGTCTTTTTAGGCCCCCAGGTCTTCTTCTTCGTATCACTGGCACAACAATATTATATCATATTTTAGCACTTTGGCTGCATGTTTTGGGGTTCAGAGGGCAGGATAGAAGGTGGAACACAACAGGAGAAACCACATTGGTGTAAAAAATCCTACTACGAACTCTCGATCGATTTGTTGGTTGAGTGATCGCAGACGCTAGTGATTAGGACGAGGTCTTGTGTTCCCACGTCAGGCGAAGTTTTATTGAGTTTTTCTTCACCATTTCCAGAACATCATCATTCTCTTGCCCTTATCTCAATTTATTTGGGGTCGGCGGAGCATGTATTCTTCTTCCATACTTCTCTATTACTCGTCATCATTTTGAGTAAAGTGCCTGCTTGGATTCGAACTCACAACCTGCAACTTGAAAGTCCTGGCTTTTGGACCACTATTGCTCCCATTAATTTAAGGTTTTTGTTTAAAGAGGATACGCTTTTTTTTTCCGGATGGGAAATCATCAAATGACCCCCCCACTCTGGGCGGAGCGGAGAGGAGTGTCAGACTTGTACTGACTAAAACCCATTCATGTTCCTTCTTTGCCCTTTGTGTTCCAGGGCCACGGTATCTCTTTCGAACAGTCCCGCAGCCCTGGCAGGCATCGGCCCATGCGGACCCCTACTTGATTGCTGACATCTCTTTGAGGCGCTCGTGGAACACGAACGCGCCGTCGACACGGCCTATCGTCATAAGACGGCCAGACGGCGAGCTAGCCCATAACTCGCCATCCACAGGCCAGCGCCTACGGTGGTCGAAGCCACCACGTGACCCCCGACGCCCAGGGCGTCTCCCGCGGCGGCTGGGACGTGAGGTTTTTTCCCTCTCACGTCCTGCCACCTCCTTCACTAGCATGACTGATTCGCAGAAGGAGGTGATGGCTTCCCATTCCCTCTCGCTCCGGACCATGGCTTGAACCAAGGCCGGACGCGAGAGATCGCCGCCGCCAATCGCCGCTATGAGGACACGGTGGTGCTCCGCCCAAGCGGGGCAGACCTCCACGGTGTGCTCCACCGTGTCCTCCGGACGATCCTCGCAGTGGAAACACCCGGACGTTTCCTCCCGCCCAATTCGGTGCAGGAACCTCCCGAAACAACCGTGTCCGGTGAGGAGGCGGTAGGTGAGGGCGCCGTGGCGCCTCTCTAGCCACTCCTCCAAGAGGGGACTTATCGCCACTGTGGTGGCGTGCCCTGCACGGGGTTGCGACAGTCGCTCTCTCCATGTCGCCATGAGATCACGCCGGAGGTCTGTCCGCTGAGCGGCAATTTGTCGCAGCAGCGGAGTTTCCCCCCGACATAGTGCTTCCGCTATATCGCTCCGTTTATATCAAATTGATGACCTATACAAACTTGCAGCCAAAGATCACAATGTAGTTATAAAAAAACAGAATTACTTTCATTCATCAAATTCATTGATGTAATTATGAAAACATCGGTGATAAGCTTGTAAACAAGCTATCGTTGACGTTATGCATTAACTGTTTTTGTTTTTGTTTTTAATCAAATCTTTATTCCATACCTAAGACAATATTATTAGTGGTATTCTAAATTCCGATTAAGTTACTACTGCACCACTATTCTCAAAACTGTAACAAAAAACATTATAAGTAAACCAGCTTGGAATATCCAAGAACCAAAAAAACGAAGACATTTTATTCAAATTTTTTATAAAAAATTTCGTCCTGAAACCTGCACCGTCCGGGGAGACGGTTTGGTTATGTAGGGTTTGCGCCCACTACAAAACACCGTCGTGGGCCTACTGTCGCCTTGGTGGATGGGTCGCGAGAATTGCTACGCATGACGTATACCATCCAGCTCTTAAATTTTCCTAAGCCAACCCCATGTAGGATTTACTCGCGATGGCAACAATGTGGTCTGACAATCTCACTGCCAGACGACCATTTCTTCTCTTCCAAGTCCTTGGACGCCTCGGTGACAGCTTTGCTCCATCTATGATCACCGCGTCTAGCTACGTGTCCTGCTGAACTCCATTTGAGCTTCATAGTTACAATGTTGAAGACCTTCGGACCTCCTCGGGCCTTCTACTGGTCCCAAGTTATTTGATAAGGCGTACCATCGATAAACTCAAACTCAAAGCATTTATTTCAATTAGACTATTATAGGCACTTTTGTGAGCAGCGATGGCCCAGTGGTGGCGGCCCCGACTTACGAACAGTAAGTCGTGGGTTCGAACCCAGGCAGGCGCATTACTTTATGTAATTTATTTCATCATCACTGTTCTCAAAAACCGGTGAAGGAAAACATCGTGAGGAAACCGACATGTCCTAGAACAAAAAATTCGAAGACATGTGACATCTACCAACCCGCACTGGGCCCGCGTGGTGGATTATAGCCCATTCCCTCACATAGAGAGGAGGCCTGTGTCCCAGCAGTGGGAACATTCTAGGCTGATAATGATGATAATAATGATGAGGCACTTTTGAATATCAGAAAAAAAAACAAAGAAAGCGAAGCTACAGTCACAGATACAAGGCATATTAACTTGTGAAAGTACTGTAGTTGCCCATTATAAGGCGTATATCTCTATGGAGAAGAATGGGCAAGAAACTCCATGGACACTGTTTTCAATCAAAATATTGTTACAAAATCTTGGTTACATCATTCATGTGGAGACACATTTATGTGAGCACAATGTATAAAGAAACGCAACTTAAGAGCGTTCAGAGTAAAAAGATAAAATTAACAGTTCAAGAATAAACCATAGCAGCTAAGAGTTGACCAGTTGATAATTTAGAAGATGGAGGAAAGTTACATGACAAAGAAAACACATGAAATGAGGAAGTTACATAACTGCGCACACTGAACGGAAACTTAATAAAAAACAATTATAATATCGAAGTATCGTGAGATAACCTCTTGTTGCCTGTAAAACATTCTATTTGTTCGTTTCGGTTGTTTATAAAAATACATATTTGTAACGTTTATGGAATGTTACTATGAGGAGCTCGTGGCTAAATAATAACAGCCGCTCGGATCGATCTTTAGGTTAAGCCGTGCTTGCCTAGGTTGGTCTGTGGATGGGTGACACCCATTACATACCAAGTCCCCTCCGTGCCTCGGAAAGCACGTTAAGCTATTGTAGATCTTTGACAGTCGTTACAGGTCAGGCCCAAAAAGTCTGACAACCAATTCCTAGTACTAACTGGCTGTGGAGGTCAGATAGACAGTCGCCCCATGAAAAATACTGGTATTCAGCTGCATTCGGTTAGACTGGAAGTCGACCCTAACATAGTTGGGAAAAGGCTAGTCAGATGATGTTGAATGTTACTATGCATAATTAGTCTAAAATGTTCCCACTGCGTGGACACAGACCTCCTCTCTATGAATGGGAATGAGCAGCTCACTCCCTACAGCTGATGTAATCCACCATGCGATCTTAGTACGGGTTGGTTGAAGACTATGCTCAACCTGGGAATCAAAGTCAAGACCTCATGCCCGGTAATAAAGCTAGACCACTAGATCGACGAGGCTGACATAACTGTTAAAAAAATCTTATTATTTACCTTATTATATTATAGCTAGCCCACATTGTCCCACTGCTGGGCAAAGCCCTCCCTCCACTCCTTCCAAAGATCACGATTCTGTGCTACTTCTTTCCAATTCTCAAGGCAGACATCCAGTTCGTTCCGCCATCTCCTTCGTGGTCTGCCGCGACCCCGAAGTATTTGTTTATAAGTACACAGTATTCACGCCCCTTTCTCATGAGGGTAGGCAGAAGGTACAGAACGACATCTGCTATATCATCATCATCATCATTTCAGCCGAAAGACGTCCACTGCTGGACATAGGCCTCCCCCAAGTGTCGCCACATTGACCGGTCCCGTGCGTCTCGCATCCAGCGGATCCCTGTATCCTTTACCAGATCATCGGTCCACCTAGTGGGAGGCCTTCCAACATCTGCTACAATTCTTACTAATTCTTTTTATCTCGTCCACGTTCATACATCCGGTCATACAAGCACGCTGCTTGCGAGTACTACGCACTTTGTATCTATTTATTTATTTTTAAAACGAGTTTTATTAAAACGTTGGTGTATAAAGATAATTCTGTGTAGCTCTCTTGGGAATAGAACCACCCCCTATTACGTGGAAGTTAAATATAACTGCCGAAATGTGGGTGTGGTTTTAATTGAAACCAGTAATTTTCGATTCGACTTGTTGTGAATATAAAAGGTGTAAGATTTTTTTAAATTTAATCTTTGGCTCAGACTAGGAAGTTCTACTATATCGTGGGGATGTTTACAAACATTTAAACTTACATACACAAACACCGAGAATAAGAACATCTACCAGCCCATTAAAACTAGTTTTTGTCGACGGAAGAATAGACAAAATGACAGATCAGCAAAAGAAATCTGTCATTTTGTCGATTCTTCTGTCGACAAAACCCATTTTTACGGTGGTCATGCTACACGTGCTGTAGGCCATAAAAATATTTGTTCCATGAGGGAATCGTATGTTCTCTCTTTCTCACCGAATTTTCCATTCCTCTTGCACCATAATAAAAATAATTTCCAATCCGTCTCATAACCACCACGTGTAGACATCATGTTGTAACATGAACTTGTAGTGATAAGTGATAAGGAATCTAGACCAGCTACGTGCTCCCCAATGAAGAGGTCAACTTGTTTTATAACAGAGTTTTGTAACAAATTGTTGATTAGAAACTCCGTGATTAGGTATAGGATCATATTGACAACGCGGGACTTGTAACACAATACAAGGACTTGTTTTACAATATTTTTTTTACCTTTGTATAGATTCTTTTTTATCAATTCTTTGTGAATGTGTGAACATAGGCTTTGTAGATTCCCAGCTGCTTCTTAACTTTTTATTTTGTTCTACATTTTTTGTGTAGTAAGCAACGACTTATTGTCGGGCCTACGCTGTCCCCCCATACTTAAGTACAAATACTGTATCCTTGATAATATTGTAATACCAAATGATTTGAAAAGAGTAACCATGGAGTTTCTTGCCGGTTCTTCTCCATAGGAAACGACCAACCCGAACCGTGCACCTTTTTGTCGACGTTGTAGAAGTGCCCATCTAGGCCTATGTGATAAAAAATATAAATATTTTTAATTTTGGCCAAAATTCTTTCACTATGTTGTCGTATCGATATCTCTTGATCGTCACCTGCCGAGTCTATCCGACTATGTCGGGATCGGCTTGCAGTCTTACCGGGTGCAGCTAAATACCAGTATGTCGGGACTTATTCCGTTAGGCTCAGGTGGGCAGACGATGGGTTACGTGCAATGAACACATACTGGGCGCGATACACTGTTTCTATTAAACTAACAAATTACTTGAATTTACGGAGATATTGGAGGTGAAAGTACCAATTTTTTCACAAGTATTTTTTTGTTTTTAATGTAAGATTTTTTACCTCTCCACGACCCCCGTACTACTCACACCATATATCAGCGCAATGTTTTGAGTGCGTTACATTGAGTCCTACCGTAAAACGAAATTATTCACCCCAATAAAAAGTCCCAGCAACAATTTTTGCGTATAGTTACTTATTTGATGTACATAATGCTGGGTTAACGGCTTCGTGAAGGGTCCGTTTACACCATGTAGATTGTCATCGACACACTAAGATTGAGAAGTGTACTGTGATCTCCTTTCCAATATTTTGTTCACTTTCTATCTTTTTTTCACATTGAATTCTTGAATTTTTTGTTTTATTACCGAGTTTATCATTTTATCCTACAACGAATACAATCTCGCATTAGATACCCTTTTGACCAGTTAATTAGATATTATTATAAATTACAATTATCTTTTTATTGCGTAATATACTCATTTTATCAATCATTCAACTCGAAACTAATTAACGTTTTTAATAATTTAACGTGATAGTTTTTATTTACGTCGTCATTAAGGTACAAAAATATTGATCTAGTTTTTCATTGTAGTTAATAAATAAATAAATTGGTTAAGTAAGGTTAGGCACTAACCACAAGATAAAGGAGAAGTAAAAATAAACTTATACTGTCACTTACTGGATATCTTCCGTGATTGTTCATTATTTTGAGCTCCCGATATTTGCAACAGCGTCGAAATATCGGGAGCTCAAAATAATGAACAATCACGGAAGATATCCCGTACGTAAGTGACAGCATTCGATGGCTTTCTAGTGAGGTTGTCGAGAGCTTTGGTGTGCTGCTCTATCACGAGCTCTCAAGTGACTAGCATACCCAACTTTGGCCGAAAAACTCTGAGCACAAAGCGGACATGTCAGAACACCATTGACGAAATAATAGAGTATAGCTGCAGGTGGCCTAGTTCTAACATGAGGGGGTTATGGTGGGCTGCGGGACTGTTCGAAAGAGATACCGTGGCCCTGGAACACAAAGGGCAAAGAAACATGGATGGGTTTTAGTCAGTACAAGTCTGACATTCCCTTCCGCTCCGCCCAGAGTGGGGGGGGGGGTCATTTGATGATTTCCCACCCGAAAAAAAGGGGGTTATGGTGATGGGTGATGTTTTGAGATGTGTTTTAAATAAATATTAAAGACTAGCTTTTGCCTGCGGCTTCGCTCGCGTTCATTTAGGATTTGACAATTAAACTCTTAACACACTACTAAAGTTTCTATAATAATATAATTCAATCATGATTCGAAAGATACGTGGCGCCATCTATTATAATAAGCACGTTATTGTTGTTTTCCTCGGGAACAGTACTTTTTTTTTAGATAAAAGGTACCCTATGTCCGTTTCTGTACACCTAACAACGATTATGCAAAATTGTAGGTTCAGTGGTTTAGGCGTGAAAAGGTAACAAACAAACTTACAATAATATAATATAATGCATTATAATATTAATTAGGATTAGCAAGTTAGAATTCATCACAATTACCTCGTTGTTCTAGTGGTCATAAGCGCATTTGGGGAGCATGAGTTTGAATCCCGGGTCGGTTTTTTAGGGAATTTTTGGGATTTTTTAAAAAAAATTCTAGGTATGTGGAGGGGGGTTCAAATAAATTCAAATAAATAAATACAGTAAACTTCCTCATTTAATATCCACAAGATGAGTCGAATTGAAACATGACTGTGCTCAATTAAAACCCATGATGTATCAACCGGTCAGAACCCCCCTGAACACAGTCGCTGTAGGTAAATACTGTTATATTTTCTCAGAAATAAAAGGCAATTTTACGAAGGAATGGTGGGACGTGATAGGGAAAGAACCTCACGTCCCAGCCGCCGCTGGAGACGCCTCGCGCGTCGGGGCCCACGTGGTGGCCGCCGGCCACCGTAGGCGCGGGCCTGTGGACGGTGAGTAATGGGCTAGTTCGCCATTCCGCCGTCTTATGACGACAGGCTGTGTCGACGACGCGTTCGTGTTCAACGCGCGCCTCAAAGAGAAGTCAGCAACAAGGAAGGGGTCCGCAAGGGCCGATGCCTGCCAGGGCTGCGGGACTGTTCGAAAGAGATACCGTGGCCCTGGAACACAAAGGGCAAAGAAGGAACATGGATGGGTTTTAGTCAGTAAAAGTGACACTCCCTTCCGCTCCGCCCAGAGTCCCACACAAATTCTTGTCATGAATTAATTTTACTTTGTAACTAGAAGATATTAAGGGACCATTATGACGTCATCAACATAGGCCAAGAAGAATAAAATAACACGTATTAAAGGAAACTCAAAACTACTCAAACAAAATTAATAGGGGTGGTCCCTATTAATTTTGCTTGAGTAGTTTCGTGAGCATCGTCTACCAAATGAAGAATCACGTAAATCGTCCAGTAATCACGAAGTAATCGGTGAACATACATAAAAATGGTGGTGGAACACATAAACTCCTCCTTTTTTAGAAGTCGGTTAAAAAATATTTTTTAATTTATTTTTTATATATTTAAAACCAACTTTTACTTACAGTTTACACCACACATACAAGTTATTGATTGAACATAAAAATCAGAATAAAAAAATTAAAAATAGTAATAAAATTATTAAGTAAACAAAACATTAATCAATTTTTTACTGGAGAAATGTCACAAGCCAGCCTATCTGATAGCCAACCCGCAAAATAAAATATGGCGCCTAGATGATATTTCGCCGACATAAAGGGGAAATATTTTTAAAATGGTGTGTTTATGGCTTTTTAAAGTGGGTAAATAACATTGATCATAGGAAAACCGCAAGGAAATTAAACGGTCTACGTGACCAAATAACTGTATTAAATCTGACGTCTTCTTCCGAGATAAACAGCTGCGCAACTCGCTCTTCAAGGTAAAGTAACGCTTTGCGAGGTTAGTCTGTGTTTCCGAGGCATGGATGATACCAAGTATCCTCCATGCCTCGGAAACACTTTAAGCCACTCGCATATTCAGGTGCGAAATACGCTCACCGGCGTTTTTTTTAAATTGCTTATATCTTGGCAAAAACAAGTCAGAAAAAAATATTCTTGCAATTTATGCACATTTTTTAAAAATACAACAAGGTACCACCCGCCGTTTACGAAATTTTAACTTTTTGAAAAATTGCGTATTCCCTACTAGGTGCAAAAGACTTCTAATGCGTTTTCCAGGCTTTAACAACCTTTGATTCTAAATAAATACCTATTATGTTTTTTTTTGCAAGACAGTGAATTTCATTTATTACGACCTTGGTTGTAGCGGCCATTTAGATATAGCGACGTTAAATGTAAGTGTCCCTTGAATTTAACCATAAAGTTCAGTACAGGCCCCTTTAGGGGCTCGACACACAAACCTCCGCTGGCTTGGTATCGGCCCCGAAAGCGGCTAGCGTTTAAGTCATACGTCATCCTTATTATTTATGTAAATATTTAATATTCTGATTATCAAATACTATTAGTTTGCGGTAATAAAGAGAGTTGGATAAAAAGCTCATATGTCAACGCCATTAAAACTTCTGTATTTAGCGCGCAAGTTTCTTAATTTACCTACGCTTATAAAATCCAAGTGCGTAAGTACTGATCTGCGCTGATCTGAGCTGATTTTATAAGGGTCAACGTGATTTTGACGGCAGTGCTGCCCGAGGCTAAAAATCACAAAAATTGTGGTTTTTGGACATCCAAGATCATGTATTGAGAATGTTTAACTCGTCATTTAATAGGCTGGTATATTTGTGAAGGAACACTCTAAATTTTTTATAGCATGTGACCTGCATTCGAAATACACTCGTCGAGACCCCACAAGATTGCGAATACCTTCACATCAAAGCACATTATGTCAAAAAAATAGTTTAATCACTGCAATAAAAATTTTTAACAACATACCAAAAGAGAACTCCCTTTAAAATATTTTAAATCCAAATTGCATAAATGGCTTGTTGACAATTGTTTTTACAGTTTGAAAGAATTTCTTGATAAAAAAGTATCCGATAGATATGGCTTCTGAGTTCTTTAAGTTGATTTAATTTTTCTTTTATTAAATGAGTCTATTATTGTTATTTTTATTAACTAGACATATAAAAATATAAAGATATACACCAATAATTGTTGTTGTAATAAAATTCTATGTTTAAGATGTTCAAAAATTTGTATGCCATTTTATGGCGAAACATGTAAGTTCACAAACCTATTTATAAGACCTTAATGTACCATGTTTTTACACAAATAAATTATTCTATTCTATTCTTTCTATTCTAATTATGTGACGAATTTATCCATAGTTCAATTTAAATAAGCAGAGGTAATGATAAATTTTGGTATCTAAAGTCGAAGTAATAATAATTTCTGTAAATTTATAAAAGTTAAAAAAAGGTTTGCTACCTCTGATATTAATTTATACTAATAATTTAGACATTCTTATCATTTGAAACTAAAATATATGAGACTGTAGTTTAAAAGTAAATTATTTAATTAAAATAATTTACTTACCATTTTTCGCCATATTCTCTAAATTTTCACAATTCAACTATTAAAGAACAAAAACTTCGCAAAAACAAATCCTAATCGATGTTAATTTATTTTTTATACCAAATAGGATCGTGAAGGTACCACATGATTCAGGGCTGCGGGACTGTTCGAAAGAGATACCGTGGCCCTGGAACACAAAGGCAAAGAAGGAACATGGGTGGGTTTTAGTCAGTACAAGTCTGACACTCCCTTCCGCTCCGCCCAGAGCGGGGGGGGGTCATTTGATGATTTCCCATCCGGAAAAAAAAAAGGTACCACATGATTGACGTATTTGTAGTTTTGCCTAATGAGGTGCGCAGGACGCCCATCGGCGTTCACGACAAAAACAGTCCCGCACTTAGCTAATAAGCGTAATTTTTATCGCCGCAGAGAATGGGTTAAGCGGTTGGTCTTTGTTGTCATTTGTAGGTCTTTAACGTTAAAGGAGGTCCTACTGAAAATCGCTCCATGTCATCATCAGCTTACATCAGCCCACAGCACACACGAAACCGGGAATCTAACTCAGGATCCCACGCGCAGCGGTCGCGGTTCTAACCACGAGGCGAGCGAAGAAGAAGATGAAGAACTAAAAATAACAACAGGATGAGTAAGTACATATCTATCCATAGACACAAAACCTTCGATCCGAACACAGCCTCCAAGTGAACCATACAATAAATATTTGTATGACAGACAGACAGGTTTTTTGTACCTACCAATAGTCATGCATCAACGGTTAATAGGTTAAGTAGATTAATTTTTCTTCTCATAATCAGTACGGCTACGTGCTTCGGTTACGGCATTGTACTTCGGTTGCGGCATTGTAGTTCGGTTACGGTGCAATGCCGTAACCGAAGATGTTAAAAGAGTTCGGAATATTCGAGAATTAAGGTTCTGTGATCCATAAAATTCAGCTATGGATCGGTAACAGAGGAGCTCGTGGCTGAATAATAACAGCCGCTCGGGTCGACCTTTAGGTTAAGCCGTGCTTGCCTAGATTGGTCTGTGGATGGATGACGACCCATTACATACCGAGTTTCCTCCGTGCCTCGGAAAGCACGTTAAGCCGTTGGTCCCGGGTGTCATTTGTAGATCTTTGACAGTCGTTTGGTGACTACCAAACTATTCAAAAAAAGAGCATTTTGTTGTGTTAAATGTGCACTGAACAACAGAAAGAGTGTTCCGTTGACATTTATTGTCAGTGTTATCATTTCCATTATTTCATGTTATTTTTTGATGATCTTATATTAGACAATTCGCCTCGTCAAGTGAAGCTGACAAGATATCTGGCTAGACGTGGAAATGGCCGATTGAGCAGGCCTGACTTACTGGTGGCCAAGCACCAAGGAAACCAGGGCCGCTCAAAAGCTCGTCGTGATGATGTTATGGCCAAAGTCGCGAAAAACACCTGGATGAGGGACGTACAGACCATGAGGCAGAAAAAAATGGGGAGGGCTATATCCAGCAGTGATTTCTGAAATCATGATGATAATAATAATACCATCTGAAGCAACCAGTTATCCTGTGGTAATTACGATACACAGTTACAATGGAAATTAAGAAAACAGAAAGAAAGAAAAAAGAATTGTGCCCGCGACATGACATGCATACAAAATGACAAAAAAATAAAATCTATACAAATAAATAAAATGTGAAATTGGTGTCTCCAGCAATTAATCGTTAATAAGCTGCAGTGATGAATTTGAAGAAGTTATCGTCGCTTAAGTTCTAACACCATGCAAGTCAAAAATATTAACTTAACAGGAAAAACATAACTTTACATAGATACCATTGCAATACCATTTTATTATTTGTGTACACTTCAAATTAGATTGAAACACAATTATACAAATAAATAAAATGTAAAGTGTCAGTTTGTAATTTCAAAATAACAAGTTTTTACTGAATGATGAAATACAAACAAACAAAAAATCATTTTTGTCTGTCTGTTTGTTCCGGCTAATCTCCAAAACGGCTAGACCGATTTCGACGGGACTTTTACTGGCTCTTTTGTTTTAGAAAAAGGATTAGCGTTCCGTGCAAAAAATAAATAAAACCCGTGAAATTGTTAACAAAATCCGATTCAAATATTTTTATAATAATTTTACACGGACGAAGGTCGTGGGGAACAACTAGTTAACAATAAACATACAACACGTAACAAATATTTATAAAAACAACAGGACGAAACAAAATAAAGATGACAGCTTGCACGTCGCGTCGTGACTGCGACAAGCAGGTAAAGACTCAGTATAAAAATGCTTACTGAAATGAACGATGTTTGATGCTTAACGCGACAGGCATTAAGCATCAAACATCGCTCATTTTAAACTTTGACATTTCGAAAAGATTAATTCCGTCATTTACTTTTTAGAACGGACGAACCCCCTTGTTAAAGTAGGCTTAACAAATATAATTTATGTTAGTTTAAACAATATCTATTTATATGTACCGTTTAAAATAACATAACACCGTTTTTGTTATTTGAGTATGTGAGGTTAAAGTAACCGCAACCATGTCCTAATTCCGCAGTGGTTTGTCTTGTCAAATTCATTTCGCAAGTAAGTTTTGTGTTCAGTGGGGTAATTGCGAAACACACACTCAAAAATAAGCATAGCATAGCATGATCAGGTTATAATCTCCCCACTGCTGGGACACAGGTCCTCTTTATGAGTGGAAGTTAGTTGTAAAGCGCAGGCCACACCGCCAGCTGGCGGGCGGGCGCGCGACGCGAACGACGCCCTTTTCATACTACGTTCGTATCTTTCGATAGTTCGCGGTGTGAACCAAAGTATGAAAAGAGGTGAAACGATGCGTCTTTCGCGTCGCTCGCCCGCCCGCCAGCTGGCGGTGTGGCCTGCGCTTAATACACCACACACACGGCCCAGTGCGGGTTGGTAGATGTCACATAATTATGTCTTCGAATTTCTGATTCTAGGTCATACCAGGTATTAGAAGACTAGATTCTATACCTTTTCTAGCCAGATCTTTCACACAATCTATCCATCCATTGTTTCTTTGGTTCAGTAAATAACATAACATCACTAATCGCAGAAGGGTTAAGCAGAGGTGTACCTAATAGTACACGCACATTTCGTCAGTTATGTTTAGTTCCCAGGTTATATAGGGCAAGCTTATTGCCATCAAACGGATACAAAAACCAGACGCCGTGGCTGCTACTGAGAAATTTCTGAAGGAAAAACCACTATGCCCGACTTGAGAATCGAACCCAGGACCTCATGCTCAGCAGTCGCGCTTGCGACCGCTAGGCTAACGAGGCAGTCAGTAAATAATTTATGCAATACCACTTACTGGGTGAAGGATTAATTAATTAACGCTTTCTCTGAAATAATTACAGAAGAGGAAAATTATTACCTTCCGTTTTCGTTGAGTAATTCTTCATAAAATTATGGGGAAATCTCATTATTTCTAATTAGACGTTAGTTAGTTTTCCTTAAAGAGAGTAGACCTGTCAACAATACTTATTGTTACTGGAAAAGTGAATAAATTATCCAATGACTTGTGAATTAAACTCAGGCATTTATTTGACAGACAGATGAGTGGGTTACATTTAAAAGATTGAGAGTAATATCTGGTAGAGACTTGAGGAGCTCGTGGCTAAATAATAACAGCCGCTCGGGTCGATCTTTAGGTTAAGCCGTGCTTGCCTAGGTTGGTCTGTGGGTGGGTGACCACACCTTACCTACCGAGTTTGCTCCGTGCCTCGGAAAGCACGTTAGGCCGTTGGTACCGGGTGTCATTTGTAGATCTTTGACAGTCGTCAGGTAGTCAGTGGCCCAAAAAGTCTGACAACCAGTCTTACCAAGGGGTATCGTATTACCCAGTAGTAACGGGGTTGTGGAGATCAGATAGGCCGTCGCTCCATGTAAAATGCCGACCCCAATATAGTTGGGAAAAGGCTGGGCAGATGATGAATGTTTGTTTAAACATAACTGGCGAAATGTGCCGTACTATTAGGTGCACCTCTGCTTAACCCTTCGGGGATTACAGGCGTGATGTTAAGTTGCGAAGGTGGATGCGGCTCCATGCTGTATTTTAACTTGTATATTTTCATCTGTGTCTGTAACCTACTAACACTAGAACTTAAGTAAAATTGTTACTAACCCTATGGACCCTGGTCTGAAATAAAAACTTTCTATTCTATTCTATTCTATTCTAAGTTATGTTTGTTCGTATTTATTGCCCTGCCATACCGTTCATACGTTTGCGATAAAACTTCGTCAACTTATTGCTTGCAGTTGCGCGAAGGTTATAGGCATAGAGAATCTATTATACAGTAATCTCTCAAGTTATTATGTCTTGAGACTGTGACTGTAGCTTCGCTTCTTTTTGTTTTTTTTTGACGTTCAAAAGTGCCTGTGATGGCCTAATTTAAATAAATGCTTTTGACTTTGACTTTTTTTTTTTTTTTCATGACTCTGGGCGGAGCGGAGGGGAGTGTCAGACTTGTACTGACTAAAACCCATCCATGTTCCTTCTTTGCCCTTTGTGTTCTAGGGCCACGGTAACTCAATCGAACAGTCCCGCAGCCCTGGCAGGCATCGGCCCATGCGGACCCCTACTTGATTGCTGACATCTCTTTGAGGCGCGCGTGGAACACGGCTTATCCTTGTAGTTAATCTTATTATTATTTAAAATTATTTTCAGATTTACACCTACCACTGCTTGTCTTTGCATCACCCAAAGGCTGACTGGTAGAAAATGCCTATGGCATTAAGTCCGCCTCTGTACTTCTGTGCTTGAAGTGTTAAATAAATAAATAAATAAACACGAACGCGCCGTCGACACGGCCTGTCGTCATAAGACGGCCGGACGGCGAGCTAGCCCATAACTCGCCGTCCACAGGCCAGCGTTTGACTTTGACTTGACTTGACTATTTAAAAAAAAACGTGAGCGAAGCCGCTAGTTAAAAATACGAAGTCTAATAAGTGAAATCGTTTTACCGTCGCATAAAGCGATCCCTAAAACCAAAACATTGAGCTTGACCGACATTTTTTGCAATAAAGTTTTTTACAATCACTTTTTATCAGCATTTATTTTCACGGCCAGTTATATAATAGACGGTCGGTTCACCTATTCAGGCATGCCATCTAAGGCCATACGCTATTGTTCTTTGTACATTCTCAGAAAATCGTAATAAAACGATCGTCTTTGTCCATTTTTTTTTTTTCTAGCTGTTAGTATTTGGGACGATCACTGTCATCTCCGGAGAGCAGCGATGACCCAGTAAGTCATAAGTTCGAACCCAGGCAGGCGCATTCGTCATTCTCTTGCCTTTGTCCCAATTAATTTGCGGTCGGCGCAGCATGTCTTCTTCTTCCATACTTCTCTATTACTAGTCATCTCATCAGACACCTCATCAGGCAGGTGCATTACTTTGTGTAATTTATTTCATCAACACTGCTCTCAAAACGGTGAAGGAAAATATCGTGAGGAAACCGGCATGTCCTAGAATCAAAAATTCGAAGACACGTGACATCTACCAACCCGCACTGGGCCCGCGTGGTGGATTTCAATATAGTCCATTCGTTCTCATAGAGAGGAGGCCTGTGTCCCAGCAGTGGGAACATTATAGGCTGATTATGCACTGTCATCTCCATAAGCTTCGACTTCCAGTCTAAAATGTACTCGCCATTGACGTTGATGCCTAGCCCTCTCTAGTCCAGAACCTTGAAGACATCGCGCGCGTGGAACACGAACGCACCGTCGACACGGCCTGTCGTCATAAGGCGGCCGGACGGCGAGCAAGCCCATTACTCACCGTCCACAGGCCCGCGCCTACGGTTACAAACAGATACTTCAATTTTATTTATTTGTACAGCTGAGTGTGTGTATGAGCTTGGAATATTTAGAGCTCCAATGAGGGTGCTGTTGGTAAAAGTTTGCGTAAAATGAATTAACAAAGCAAAATAGCAGGGCAACTTACCTGCAGCTGTATAAACATTATCAAAAGTATGAAAAAAGGAAATATAAAGCTTAAATCTATGTGTGTGTTTATATCTGCCAGGGCTGCGGGACTGTTCGAAAAAGATACCGTGGCCCTGGAATACAAAGGGCAAAGAAGGAACATGGATGGGTTTTAGTCAGTACAAGTCTGACACTCCCTTCCGCTCCGCCCAGACTGGGGGGGTCATTTGATAATTTCCCATCCGAAAAAAAAAATGTGTGTGTTTATATTGTAACAGTTCTACTGAGCAGTCGCAGCGACGGCTTCACATGTTGTGCTCATTCTGAACAAGCACCGCTACTTCAGAAAACAGTTGAAGCGCACGTCGACTTCACTCCTTTGCCCTCAGTAACCGATGTTAAATCTGTTAAGAACGTTTCAAATGCACAATTAAGAATCTAGGAGATTAATAAGCTAATGAACGTTGAAAAGGAACAGCCCCGGATTTAGGGAGGGGGGAGGAGGCAAGCCGGGGCCCTGCCAAATATTGCAACTAATAACAATAATATTATTATAGTTTTTTAATGTTTTATTAAAGAAAATACCCTTGTGCAACATGAAATTACGTACCCATTACAGCTGTCCACAGCAGGATGTCGAATCCAATATTTCTCTTTCAAATCAATCACAAGATGTGCGTTATTTTTGTTGTTGAGTTCAGGTTTTAAGAGATACGAGTACATTATAAAAGAATCGGATATTACAAACAATAGGCTTGTAGCCGGGTCGGGTCGTAAGCGAAATGTTGTAATCTAATGGTTGGTTGAAAATCAATTAAAGTTTTTATTTTCCCGGTTGCTATGTCATAACTAAGTACAGATTTTTAATATTTTTATACGCAAACCCTGCGTAGGGAACTACAGCGGTTTTGATATGGAAAGAAAAATACGAGTGCGAGCAGGGTTTGAACCTGCGACCTTCCGATTCAGTACACCGGACGTCTTAACCAAATAGACCATCGCACCCTGCTCACAGCTCTCGAAATCTTCGTTCCATTAATAACGTCTTACGGTGACGTTGGCGCCATCTATTTAAGAAAGTATCGAACTAACTGAACCCAACCTTGTTCGCACTCGAATTTTTCTTTCCATATCAAAACAGCTAAGTACAGATTCGTTACGGTTGATAAATAGGACACGGTTGTTGAATGAGTCGTAAGTTGCCCAGTCGATATTATTGTTTATAAACACCACTGAGTGTGTTAATTTCCCTTCATTATAAAATTTTAGTCGATTACTTGTGACCGCGACGATGTCTGAAACAAAAGTAAAACATTTAAGGTTATTGTTTTAAAACTTCGCTTTTTCTTTCAATAAATTATTATCAGTGGGTCTTGACTTGCATACTCGCCAGTGTGCTTTGGAGAGTGCACAACGATCTCCGGTCACCATAATGTATGGACTGCGGGTGACAGACTGCGGGTATCTCTCGTCTGAAGAGCAACCGGCCTTAAATGGCGGCGCGCCTCTGAAGAAGAACTGCGGACGAGAAGGTGTTGGGGTCTACATGTTAAGCATGCGCTCCAGTACTTTGTCGCTGATAAGTCTTTAGAATTTCAATTCCAAAGGGATCCCTTTGGAATTGAAATTCCTCCCTGGAGAAGGAGTGCGCCAACCCCGCCTGCAGCGGGGCTGGCGCTGTGCAACACGCACAGCGTTCTATACACTTTCTACTCCAGAAAGAAGAAGAAAGAAAGAAAATACATTTATTTGCACATGCCACAAGTGCACACATTATAAAAAAAAAATATCACAAATAAAATTAAAAAACTTAATATCTAAACAAAAAAATAAAATAGTGTGACACTGTGTGCTTCACGGCTGCGCCAAATAGGTCCAGTTCAGCAAAATACCGGACAACTAGTGACTGACGCTGGTTTTCAACTGGACCTGAATTAGAGAGGTCACGGATGTGAAGCAGTTTTAAGCAGTTCCAGACAACGTTGTTACGATAGGTTTAGTAGATGTGTCCACCGTTGGCGAGTGCTCGTGAGATTTAATAATACAATGTCGGATTTGCACAAAAGTGCATCTATAAATATGCATTAGCATAATTTTGGGTATCGGTAACAAAGCGGCAGGGCAAATGGGTTAACCTGAAAATTTCACTTATTCAGAATTAGTAATTTAGATTGATTATTTAGGTAGGAGAGAGCAGCGGTGGCCTATTGGTGGAGATCCCGACTTACGAGCAGTAAGTCGTGGGTTCAAACCCAGCCAGGCGCATTACTTTATGTAAGTTATTTCATCACCGCTGCTCTCAAAAAGGTGAAGGAAAACATCGTGAGGAAACCGGCATGTCCTAGAGCCAAAAATTCGAAGACATGTGACATCTACCAACCCGCACTGGGCCCGCGTGGTGGATTATAGCCCATTCCTTCTCATATAGAGGAGGCCTACGTCCCAGCAGTGGGAACATTAATAGGCTGATTATGCTATTTAGGTACCTACTAGCTGTGACTGCGGCTTCGCTCACGTGCAGAATAAAAAACGGACTAATTGTTAATTCAATTTCAAAGTCAAACTTGTAATGGTTTAAGTAGCTAACTATTTTAGGAATTCGTAGCACTATTATTTATTTTGTGCTTGTAGTCAAGTTCAAGAGGAGCTCGTGGTTAAATAATAACAGCCGCTCGGATCGATCTTTAGGTTAAGCCGTGCTTGCCTAGGTTGGTCTGTGGATGGGTGACCACCCATTACATACCGAGTTTCCTCCGTGCCTCGGAAAGCACGTTAAGCCGTTGGTCCCGGGTGTCATTTGTAGATCTTTGACAGTCGTTAAGTAGTCAGTGGCCCAAAAAGTCTGACAACCAGTCTTACCAAGGGGTATCGTATTACCCAGTACTAAGTGGGTTGTGGAGGTCAGATAGGCAGTCGCTCCATGTAAAATACTGGTATTCAGCTGCATCCGGTTAGACTGGAAGCCGACCCCAACATAGTTGGGAAAAGGCTTGGCGGATGATGAGTCAAGTTCTGGGGGAACTCAAGTTAGACTGCAAAGGACACGCAAGTATATGAACGGTAAAGCAAACCATTGTGATTCATGACATATCCTGGTTCTCGACGGTTAATATCATTAAAATTTGGGGTGGATCGAATAATATTCCCACTCGCACGCAAAATACGCTCTTTGGACGTGAAGTTGCGGACACCAGCCCGTTGTTTTTTTTGTTTAGATTTTAAGTTTTTTAATTTTTTGTTTTTTATTTGTTATATATATATATTTTTAATTTGTTTTTTATACTGTGTGCACTTGTGGCATGTGCCAAATAAATTTATTTTCTTTCTTCTTTCTTTCTTTCTTTCTTGTACAATACAATACAATCATTAAAAAGAAAAAATAGTACATTTTGATACGAGTGGGGAAACTTTGTTATTTCAGCCTAGGCGGAATTCACATAGTTGGGTGTAATGGAGTCGAGAAGTGCGGTAACAAATGCCCGCGTGTATCAATCTACGTTTTTCAATACACTTTCGAAGAACTATAAATAATTTAACGAAAAGTATTTTTGTCATAAATTATTAGAAATTTATGATTTAATTTGCTTTCGCCAGGTTGAACTAGAAGCAAAGGTAAAAAACGAGAAAATTCCGAAACTCGTTCCACCACAGCGGTTGCTAGCAACCACTGAAGTTTGCACCACCTGCAGCCGATAAGCTGTCGCGATAATTTGCCGCCATTGCTACGGATAAAAAAAGATTGGATCGAGTCTATTATTCAATCAGTTTGGACTTGACCATTTGAGGAAACTAATCAGATATAATAGATTTTCTTTTTTAAACACTTTCCCCATTCTAGGAATTTCTCCTGCTTCGTGGGTGCGATTACAAACATTTAAACTCACATACACAAACAGCCAGACCCGGATCAACTTCCTGCAGATCATACAAATATTTGTTCCGTGCGGGGATCGAACCCGCGACACGCAACGCAGCAGCCAATCGCTCAGCTGCTGCGACAACCGTGTCATCAAAAGTTTACAGATGACATGCAAAACTTTACAATATACTTAACGCTTGCTTATACAATACATAATTTATTTATTTATTTATTTATGTACACACAAAATACTCAAAAAGACAGCAAAAAAAAAAGTAATGTGAGTGGTGAAGTGATGTGTGTGTGTGTGTGTGTGTGTGTGTGTGTGTGTGTAAGTGATGTGTGTATGTGTGTGTGTGAGCAGTGTGTGTGTTTATGTTCTAAATGGCGGAAATTTAGTAGTGTGATAATATATATGTTACGGCATAACATAACCTAACCTAACCTAAGTATTAAGTAGGTATATTTTATTTTTTATATTATGACTGTACTATGCCGACTATTGCTAGTTAAAAATTTCATTAATTTTTATAATTAATATTAGGTCACCTATGAAATTGGAGATTTGTATGAAAATTTAAAAAACATTTTTTTTTGTATTTTAGCTTATCTAGCTTTTTTATCTTTCCGATTTGACGCAAGTGCTTCAATGTCGTTTTGACACTAACTCCAAGGCCCGCAGCAAGCTCAGCCGTAGATTGAGTTGGCACTACCGCCTTCAATTCGTCGTTGTCGTCGTTCTTCAACTCAAAATTTCCAGATTTAAAACGATTGAACCAATAATGGACCGTGTTTATGTAAGCAGTGTTAGGCCCGTACACGTCGTTAATGTTTCGTGTTGTTTGCGCAGCGGTATGTCCACGTAGGAACTCATATTCTAAAATTGTTCGAATTTTCAGTTTATCCATGGCGCCAAAAACTACCACAATTACACAAAAACAAAAAACTATCTAAAAACAAATGACTGAATTTGAAATTAAAAGAACACGGCTTTCGAATAAAATTTATTTGAATTTCGAATTCCGCGCCAATCCACAGATAATTAAATCTGAAAATACTGGTTATTAAATCTCCAACTACATAGGTAAAGACCTATTATAATAATTATGCCTAATATAAGGTAGATTGTACGAGGCTCACCCATCTTCTGGTTACATCTTATGTTATGTACCTGCAATCTATGCAAATACATTTTAATATTACTTTACTATATCGAGTTGAACTGCGAGTGGCCATATAAAAAAAACCGGCCAAGTGCGAGTCGGACTCGCGTTTACAGGGTTCCGTACCATCGTAGCAGGAGAGCCCCCTTTTATTTTTAATTTATTTTTATTATGCAACAGCTATAACAATAGCGGCAACAGAAATACTAAAAAAATTGGAAATTTCTTGGAACTCTGGGTATCGGCAAACCGCGACATTTAGACCTTCCAAACTCTATTGACCTGGATGAGCTTAACCGACATTTTTCTTCTGCTTCCTCCATGGATCGCTTAACCAAGCAACGAACTTTGTCCTTAATTTCTGGTCTAACGCGCCCTAATATTAACCACTTTTGCTTCGTTCCAGCTGAACCGGGAGAGATCAAAAAGATCATCCTGTCCATCAAGTCGAAAGCAGTGGGTTGTGATAATATCACCCGTGGTATGATCATAACTCTTCTGGATGAGCTCCTACCTGCGATTACCCACATTGTGAATTTTTCCCTTTTTACCGGAGCATTTCCTTCCCTGTGGCGCAAAGCCTATGTTTGTCCGCTACCCAAGGTCCCTAATCCCTGTCTTCCTGCCCATTTCCGTCCCATTTCGATCCTTCCCTTTCTATCTAAAGTGCTTGAGGCCTGTGTGCACAAGCAATTCTCCGATTTTGTCCATCGGAACTCGCTTATCAGCCCACTTCAATCTGGGTTCAGGCCTGGGCACAGCACTGTTTCCGCCCTTCTTAAAGTGACTGGCGATATTAGGGCAGGACTAGAAGACACCAAGGTAACGGTACTGGTGCTGGTCGATTTCTCAAATGCCTTCAATACCGTTAGTCACGACATCCTTTTAGCCATTTTATCCCATGTCATGGTCTCTCCCGGAGCACTGGAATGGTTCTCCTCTTACCTTCAGGAACGCCAGCAGTCAGTTCATGTTGGGAATTCCTCATCATGTTGGTGTGATTTGGAGACTGGTGTTCCTCAAGGCGGTATTCTTTCTCCTCTTCTGTTTTCTATTTTTATTAATCTCCTTACTTCTGAGCTTCAGTGTGCGTATCATCTGTATGCCGATGACTTGCAGTTGTACTGTCAGGGGAGGGTTGACGAAATTCGAGATCTGATCGACAATTTAAATCGGGACCTGATAGCAATAAATACCTGGTCCGATAAATTTGGTGTGGCAGTAAATCCTAATAAATGTCAGGCGATCATCATTGGCAGCTCTCGCAGTCTATGCAAGTTGAATGGTACAACCTTGCCACCAGTTCTTTTCGACGGTACGGTCGTTCCTTTTAGTGCTGAGGTCAAGGATCTTGGCTTGCATATCGATAGCTCTATGAAATGGCATACTCAAGTTGCTCGTGTCAGTCAGAAGGTTACTGGTTCGTTGCGGGCTTTGTACCGCTTGAGAAACTTTTTACCCTCAAATACGAAAACAATGCTTGTACAGTCCTTAATTTTTCCTATCATCGATTACGGTGACGTGTGCTACTTTGACCTGAATGCGGATCTCCTCGACAAACTTGACCGTCTTCTAAATAACTGCATTTGATTCGTTTTCAATTTGCGTAAATATGATCATGTCTCCGAACACCGGACTCTTCTTAAGTGGTTGCCCATACGTCAGCGTAGGGAGCAAAGGGCGCTTACCACCTTGTTTTCTTTTCTTGTTTCTCCCACTTCCCCTAGTTACCTTGCTCCCCACTTTCAGTATATTTGTGCCAACCATAATAGGAGCCTGCGATCATCGCAAAACCGTATGCTTCAATGTCCCTCTCACCGCACTGATTTCATTCACCGATCTTTCTTTGTCCAGTCTATTTCTCTGTGGAATGCGCTTCCCCAGGAAATCAGGATGGCAACCAATCGCTTATCTTTTAAAATTAAAGTTCGTGAGTACATTCGGAAGAAGCTGGCAGTTTCGTCACAACGGTAATGTTTTCCCCATGGTTTGTGTTTTTATTTTGGTATATTCGTGGAAATGTTTATTTACATTAATTTAAATTTTGATATATATTTATAGTATTTGATATATATTTATAGTATTTTATATATCCTTGTAGTTAATCTTATTATTATTTAAAATTATTTTCAGATTTACACCTACCACTGCTTGTCTCTGCATCACCCAAAGGTTGACTGGTAGAAAATGCCTATGGCATTAAGTCCGCCTCTGTACTTATGTGCTTGAAGTGTTAAATAAATAAATAAATAAATAAATAAATACACATTCTGAGAAAATTTCAACTGTCTACCTATTACAAGTCAAGAGATACAGCCCGCTGACAGACAGACAGACTGACGGGCAAACGGACGGACGTACGAACGGACGGACGGACAGCAGAGGCTTAGTAATAAGGGTACCGTAAGTTACCCTTCGAGTACGGAACCCTAAAAAACTAATCGAAGTGCGTTATGAGCCAGTGTGTGAAGTGTGTTTAAAAATCTATTTCTATTTCTGAACTAATTGATTTTCCTGATTCACCCAATTTAGCCCCGCTTATCAAAGAGCGTCTATTTTTAACAAATTACCTGATGCGTAATTTATAAATCTGTATTTTATGTTTGAGGATATCCAGCGTATTGCTGTTATGGCGCACGAGCGTTCAGCAGGATTTAAATAAATAGCAAATGTTATAAAGTAATTAACTTAATATTGTCTTGCTAAGCGCACTTGTCATCATCTGCTTAGCCTTCTTCCAACTATATTGGGGTCGGCGTGCAGTCTAATCGGATCTAACCGTCTGCTGAACACCAGTATTTTACTTAAGAGCCCTTATCATATTATTATTTCCTTTATTTATCTCTGTACAAATAAATAACATTTTTATTAATTTAAATAATCCTAAAAAAATAATATAAAAAAAGACATTAAAAAAAAATATATTGTTGCCCACCGGTATCGGGAACAGGGTCCAAGCTACCGGCGGTCAGGGCTCCAGAGAGAGGAACCTCCTAACAATGCGAGCCGTGTCCAGGAGTACCGCTTTCTGAATCAAGCCCTTGATCCAGCTGCCTAACGAGAGCCTTCTCTGGTATTGGTCGAGGCTCTTGGCAATTAAGCCATGGGCTGATACGATTATCAGCACAATGATCGCTGAGACCACATCCCACATGTTGACAACCTCGCTAGCCAAGTCAAGATACTTTTATCATATTTCTTTTATTCATTTTTCATTAATACTTTACATATTTTTAAAAATTTATTAAAAAAAGAAACATATACAACATTAAAAAAAATTAAGAAATAGTAGTCCGCTGGTGTCGGGAGCAGGGTCCAAGCTACCGGTGGTTAGGGCTCCAGAAACAGGAACCTCCTCACAATGCGAGCCGTATCGAGGAGTACCTACTGCCTTCTGAATCAGGCCCTTGATCTAACCGCCTAAGGAAAACTTCGAAAGATGGTATTATTATTATCATATTCTTTATATTTCGAATATTTATTTTTTCTATTGTGTACTTTATTAATGAACTCAAAAAGTTATCTTATTTCATTTGACGTCACACTCCATAGGTGAGCAAACAAAATTTGATTTTTTACATAAGTAGTAGGTAGATATTTACATAAGTTTATCACTGTTACTAAATATAAGTTTAATAGGGAAATACACACTTGAAACATTTCTAATTATAAATAAACTAGCGATCCGCCCCGGCCTCACACGAGTGCAATATATATCTAAATAAACTTTCTTCTTGAATCACTGTATCTATTACTGAAAACCGCATCAAAATCCGTTGCGTAGTTTTGAAGATCTAAGCATACATAGGGACAGACAGACAGCGGGATGCGACTTTGTTTTATACTATGTAGTAATACATTTTGAACCTCGTTTATAAATATAAATAACCAGTAGCCGGTTCATTAAAGATAGCCTTATTATTTATTATTATGGATTGTTACCAATAATACACCTCTGTCATGTAGCTATTTATAATTCGAGGATATTCAGCCTCTTGCTTTTGTATCCCACAAGCGGTCTCCGGGGGTGGACGCATCATTTATTTAGATACATTTCTGGAGTATAAAATGCATATAACGCAGTGTGTGTTGACGTTTTTAGCACTGTACGCGGGGGTGGTGCAATCCTACTCTTGGGGTGAGTACAAGAGTCACTTTTTAGGGGTACCGTACCTACCCAAAGACCACGGGGACACGTGATAAATAAAGTAAAGACTGCAAAAGCGAGGCCTCATTAGTGCGTTGCGTTGCGCTGCGTCGTTTTACAAATTTGACGGCATGGTTGGCGCAGTGGCTGAGCGATTGACTGCTGCGCTTCGTGTCGCGGGTTCGATTCCCGCACGGAATAATTATTTGTATGGCCTACAGGTAGTTGTTCCGGGTCTGTTTGTGTATGTGAATTTAAATGTTTGTAAACGCACCCACGATAAAAAAAAACATATATTTCTTGGTGACACGCCACATTATGCATTGCGTCGTCGAACGCGACGTTTCAACGGATCGACGGACGAGAGACGAAGTGGGGCGAAGGTGATGTGCTGCACTATCGGAACTCCGATGCGACGACGGACTGACATCATTATTAAACTGATCACCACTATTATAGATATCTAGAATGTTGTACTGTTCCTATGTTTGTTTCGGAGGTGGCATAAAAAAAAAGCAACAATAGAACACTTTTGTTCAGATCTATTGTTGAATGAACCCTGAAATTCACACTAAAACGCTGCGCTAGTGCGCTGCGATGGCAGGCGTCGCCCTCTGGCGTTACGACGTCGTGCGTCGTCTTAACGATGCGTTGATCTGTTGGGACAACGCAACGCACTAATTAGGCATTAGCCTAAAGCCAGACGAGCGTTGCCGATGCGTTGCGCCAACAACAACAAGGTACAGGTTGGCTTGGCTCAAATGCATCGTGTAGCATGTCGTTTTGTCTATATTAGCACACACAGGGCGACTGAACCACACCGTCACCGCTGAACAAAAAGGCTCGTCGTCGTCTCGGGCGTATGTCTGATCAGGAGGCAGACTCCAGTCTGTCAACCGTAGGTCCCTTTGGTGGCCGAAGATCATTGTAAGATTTCCAAACCAGCCTAGCGAGAATAAAATCATAAATAAAAAAAAAATTAAAGTTAGAATTGGTACAATATAAATCTTAGAAATAATGTAGGTATAATAAAGTTCGATGCAAACAAGAACGCAACAAGAAAAATAAGAAGCAAGAATGCAAGTCATTTGAAAGTCTATGATAGGGGTATTTTTAAACGACTTCGAAAATAAGAGGAGGTTGTCAATTCGGTCGTTTTTTTTTTTATTTGTTACCTCATAACTCCGTCAATTATGAACCGATTTGAAAAAAAAAAATGTGAAAGAATATACTTCCCGATTGGTCCCATAGAAATTTCATCAAAATCGGTTCAGCTGTTTGTTTTTATTTTCTTGGCCTATATTGAAATGATAGTGCATTATGACTTCTAGTTACAATGTAAAATTGATTCATGACAAGAATTTGTGTGGTTATACTACAATTAAAAAGGGTAAATAAAAAAACTTATAGCAAAAAAAAAACCGACTTCCAAAAACAAAAAACTTCTAAAAGAAATCGTTTTTTTTTGCAGAAAGTTTTTTTCATATAAAAATGTTATTCAATTGTTTCAGACATCGTCATATCCAGAGGTAATCGTCTAGAATTTTATAATGAAGGAACATTAACTTACTCAGCGATCGCTACGTGTAATAACATTCACTGGATAACTTACGACCCATTACACAACCGAGTCCTATTTAGAGAAACTGTCGCAACCAAATTTGTCCAACCTGTATTTAGTTATGACATAGCAACCGGGAAAACACTCCTTGTGATTAATTTAAAACAATTCTATTGGAGTCCTGTCTACGACCCGGCTAGAGAACTACTCTTCGCAAATAAAGTCAAATTGAACAAGTCCATACAGTCGTTTCTCGTAAAGCCTGGATCAGACGCCGAAGGTGAAGGAAATCATGTGATCAATTTGCCAAAATTGACCAATGGCCTTGCCGTGGATAGCTGTAGAGGGTACGTCACTTCACCTTTACCCATTTTCTGTTAAATGACCTTTCATCGCCCTGCCATATTGTGTGAGTACTATGTACTAGAAAGCTGTCATTCGCTGGAAACCTGCGTCTTTTCGTTGTCTCGCTGATGGTGGCACGTGTGTCGGATCATTTAGTTCCCTTCAAAATGGTTCAGTTGAATGGTGCTGATACATGCGTCATGTTCGTGAACGGGCGCTGTCAGTTGTGACTGATCATCTCTTATTTGCCACGGCTTATTTGAATTAATTATTTTATTTTTGAATTGTTTTTACTATGGACACTTTTAACGTACACATCTTGCTGCGTCGTTCTCACATAATGTACCATCTCAACATGAATGATGTAACCAAGGTTTTGTAAAGTATTCTGATTTAAAAGAATGTCCATGGAGTTTCTTGCCCGTTCTTCTCCATAGAGATCTACGTTAGGGAATGGGCAACTACAGTACTTTCACAGTTTTTGAGCCTTGTGACTGGGACTGTAGCTATATTTCGTTGTTGTCTTTGTTTCGACAATTCAAAAGTGCCTGTAACTGGCCTACTTGAAATAAATGCTTTGATTTTGATTTTTGATTCTGCCGTTGTCCCATGTTACTTGGGGTCGGCGCAACACGTTTTTTTCTTCCATTCTCCTCTGTCAACCGTCACGCTATCATTTACTCCTTTATCTTTCATATCATTGCTCACACAATCCATCCATCGTTTCTTTGATCTTCCTCTCCAACATTGAGAATATTAATAGTCATTTTCAAATTACAGGTATATTTACTGGACCACAAATCATAAGTGTACAATCGAGAAGGTTCGATTCAATGGCTCCGAAAGCGAAGTTATAAACGACGGTTGTAAAGATCCAATTAAAAAAACAGGGTTGGCCATTGACCCACAGACACAAAAACTATACTGGGCTGAAAAACAAAATAATATTACGGAATTTTTTAATGCAGACTTGGATGGAAATAACAAAACATTATTTTATAAAAAAGAAGGCATTGGAGCGCCTAATCAAATATCCATTTCAAAAGATTTTATCTACTGGGTGGACACGGATGAGGCATTCTTCTGGCGATTACCAAAGAATATATCGGGTGCCACAGATGTGACAGCTAAACGATTTGCATTGGACATCGCACCAACCGATTCACTCTCAACTGCCATAGCCTCCAACTACGCAATTGAAGCGCAAACTGAGGGTAATCCGAATTGCAATGCACTGAAGAGTTTGCTACCAAGTTCCCCAACGAAACCAGAACCTAGCGGTGACTCATGCGATGTTTCTTTGTGTCATAATTACTGTCTACAAGGGCACTGCAGTACCAGTGCTGAGGGACAACCTGAATGCAGGTAAAATTCATCACATTAGGGACTAGTTAGTTAGTTAGTAGCTGATCGATCTCTCGGCAAACGCGACAAGATATGCCACATTTTTTTCAAGCTACCCAAAACTGTCAAATTTACCAGATAGTTGTAGCTTGATGTGCTTGACGTCTGTACCTTTGAGACTGAGTTTAAACGCTGGATAAACGACAAGTAACGCGGTGGTCTGTGCCTATCCCCATGGCAATAAGTTGTGATTTATTGTATATACTAGTTGTACGCGTAGCATGACCACCGTAGAAATGGGTTTTGTCGACAGAAGAATCGACTAGATTTCTTTTTTTATCGATACTTCAGTCGACAAAACCCGTTTCTACGGTTGTTACGTACGCGTGCTGTTGCCCGCGACCTCTGTCTGCGTGAAATATTTATAAAAATATTTGAATCGGATTTTGATAACAATTTTCTAGGGTTTTGATTTTTTTACACGGAGACCTAATTCTTTTTCAAAAATAAAAGTAGCCTAAGTTACTTTTTATAACATCATCTATCTGCCAGTAAAAGGTCTCGTCAAAACTGGCCCAGCCGTAACGGAGATTAGTCGGAACAAACAGACAGACGGACAGACAAAAAAAAACAACATTTTTTTACATTCAGTAAAAAGCTGTTATTTTGAAACTACAAAAAGGCACTTCTATAGATGTATAGATGATAAACGACAAGGAAAATAATAAAAGTAAAACTTATTTCAGATGCAATGCCGGTTACTCGGGGCAACGATGTGAAGTTGACGCGTGTCTGGGGTATTGCTTACACGAAGGATTCTGTACCCTGAATGAGAAGAGTCAGCCAGTCTGCCGATGCTCAGGGGGTTATGAGGGTGACAGATGTGCGGCTTCCGTTTTTCTAACGAAATTCTTCCAGAACTTTGTTAACGAAACAACTTCAATGTTGAATGAAGCTAAACAAAAGTAAGACTCTTTTAAATCTGTCCGTGCCCATCATCATCATAATTTCAGCCGAAAGACGTCCACTGCTGGACATAGGCCTCCCCAAAGTGTCGCCACATTGACCGGTCCCGTGCGACTCGCATCCAGCGGATCCCCTCAACCTTCCACCAGGTCATCGGTCCACCTAGTGTAGCCTTTCAACGCAACGTCTTATGTCCATGTATGGGTGTAAAAACCCACTTATCCGCCGAAGCCGAAAGGCATTTGTTCTCCCATCATTGTGATTTTTTTTTTTGTTCCGGACCATACCTGGGAACCTTCTAGTTACGGAGATATTGGGGGTCAAAGTTTCACCATTTCCACAACTTTAAAAAAAGATGTTTTTAATTTTATAACTTTACTTTGAATACCTTCATGAGCTACCGATATTACTCAAAACATCCATCAGCACAATGTTTTGAGAACGTTACATTGAGTCCTACCGTAAAAAGTAATTTTTCACACAAATAAAAAGAAGTGTTTTTCCAACAAAATTTTTTACTTAGTTTGACGTACAGTGAGTGATAGCAATTAGTTGACCCACCTTTGCATAAACGGTTGAGATTTTTTAGAAAACGAATCTATAGAATTTTTAAACTCTTTTCATTTTTATTTATTTGAGCAAAGTAAATAAAATATAAAAGAATTAAAAAATTCTATCGATTCGTTTTCTAAAAAATCTCAAACAAAATCAAAATCAAAATCAAAGCATTTATTTCAAGTAGGCCAGTTACAGGCACTTTTGAATTGTCGAAACAAACACAACAGTAAAATATAGCTACAGTCCCAGTCACAAGGCACAAAAACTGTGAAAGTACTGTAGTTGCCCATTCCCTAACGTAGATCTCTATGGAGAAGAACAGGCAAGAAACTCCATGGACACTCTTTTAAATCAGAATACTTTAAACATGTATGCAATGGTGGGTCAGCTAATTGCTATCACTCACTGTACAGAATACTTGGTTGACGGCTTCGTGAAGGGTCCGTTTACACCTTGCATGTTTTATGTATGCCTCAATAATCACTTAGTGCATTAAATTGTGACTGCCTAGTTAGCCTAGTGGTCGCAAGCGCAACTGCTGCGCATGAGGTCCTGGGTTCAATTCCCAGGTCGGGCCAATTGTTATTGGCTGGATTTTTGACCGATTGGTGGTAATAAGGCTCGCCACCTATTTATTTAAAAAAGAACCGGCGAAATTTGGGTGTACAATTTAGATACATCTCTGCCTAATAAAAGCGTGATATTATATCATGATATGCCTAGCCTTTTCCGAACTATGCTGGGGTTGGCTTCCAGCGTAACCGTATGCAGCTGAAAACCAGTATTTTACATAGAGTGACTGCCTATCTGATCTTCACAACCCACAATTAGTTAGTACTGGGTAATACGATGCCCCTTGGTAACACTGGTTGACAGACTTTCGAGCCACTGACTACTTAACGACTGTCAAAAATCTACAACTAACAGCCGGGAACGTACTTTCCGAGGCACGGAGGAAACGAACCTAGGCAAACGCGGCTTAACCTAAAGATCGGCCCGAGCAGCTGTTACTATTCAGCGACGAGCTCCTCGTGATGTTATGATGTGACGTTATGTGCATTAATTGTGTTTTTTTGTTTTCATCATAGATGGTTACCGAGTGCATAGGTGTGAAGTCCACGTGTGCTGCAATGGTTGCTTGAAGAAACGGCGCTTGTTTGTATTGAGCACGTAATGTGAAGCCTCTGCTAATTTTAGTTTATTTAGTGTCTATTTTACGATGTCCGAATAGCCATTATGTTACTTAGGGCCGATTTTTCAAACATTAGATAACTTCTACCTGAAGAGTAAATGTGACGTTTTGACAGTATGTCCATACACAAACTGTCAAAATGACAAAATTATTCATCGGATAAAGTTAACTGGCGGTTGAAAAACCGGCCCTTACTGAATAAATTCAAAAATGGAACAGAATTTGTATGAAATTATGTGCCAAGTAAGTTAACGGGAACTTAATCGTAGGTGGTGAAACAGAGTCTTAGAGATTGTTTTTAGCGACAACCTTTCTCAAAAAAATCAATTCAATTTATTAGGAGTCGCACAGCATGCATGTCTCCTTCTTCCACACTTCTCTATTACTCGTCATCTCAGCAGTCATCTCCTTTCTAGCATTATCATCATACACGCAGTTCATGCATTGTTTCTTTTATCTTCCTCTGCTCTCAATTCATTCACTCTTCTCGTGACCAGAGGGCTGGCCTATTTATTATGTATGATTTATTTAACACTTCAAGCACAAAGTACAGAGGCGGACTTATTGCCATAGGCATTTTTTTCTATTTCTTGCTTCTGGGTATTTTCCCCGTTGACAGCGATGCGGACGAACTTTTTGACTGACGCCTTTTCATTCTTTTCTGCTTTTGATAAATGTACAGACGCCAACACATCAAGCTAATACAATCTGTCAAATTTCTTTAATAATTTTTCAAGTTTATCGATAAGTATTCGGTTTAAGGTTGATTGGGAAAATATTACAGTTTCAGCTTGATGTGCTAGCGTCTGTCCATATTTTTATTATTATTTTAGGTTTGTACAATAAATAATGTATCTGTGAGAAAGTTAATAAAAAAAATACTTTCCATATCATGTTTCGAACAATATATTATAAAACTGTACTGGTTTTTTTTGTTATTATAAAAGGTGTAACAAGACCCTTAACGAAGCCGAAAGGCACTTGTTGTCCCCGTCATTGCGATCATTTTTTTGTTCTTGACCATACCTGGGAACCTTTTAGTTACGGAGATATTGGGGGTCAAAGTTCCAACTTTTTCACAAGTTTTTTTTTTAAATACAATTTTTTAATGTAAGAATTTTACTTTACACACCTCCACGACCCCCGTATTATTCAATCCATCCCTCAGCACAATGCTTTGAGTGCTTTCCATCGAGTCCTACCGTAAAACGTGATTTTTCACCCCAAAACAAAAAGTCGATTCCCAGGTAATACGCCTCCACGACTCCCGTACTATTCATCAGCACAATCTTTTGAGTACGTCACATTGAGGCCTACTGTAAAACGTGATTTTTCACCCCAAAAAAAATTCGTTTCCTAGCAACATTTTTTGCGTAAAGTTACTTAGTTTGATGTACATAATGCTTGGTTGACGGCTTCGTGAAGGGTCCATTTACACCCTGTAATAATGTAACCTTTTTGTCAGTTAAAAGGTTATCTCATTAGGGTTCCTTTCCTAAAGATAGGGTGTCAGGAAAGTTTTGTCTCAACCCGCAGTGGTTACAAACGTTTTTTTTTCAGTTTCAATAAAGTTTGAAACGAATACTTATGTCATCATTAAGTTTTAAATTGTAATAGATTTTTAATTTAATAAATTTTTAATTAAGCTTTAATGTGTAAACAAATAACCTTTTTTTTTATTTAGTTTTGTCAAAAGTACAAGAAAACAGAAAAAAAGTAAAACAAGATCATAAATGTTCCTTGAGCAATAGGCAGTGGTGTACGAGTATCTTCAGCTAGTGTGCCCGTACTCACCTGTTATGTTTTAATCATACCATAACATAACGTCACACCTGTAATGCCCACAGGTTTCGGCAGAGCTGGAAACCCAGATTCTCATAACCAATGAGGCAGTCCGAAACAATGTTTTGTACTGAATCACTGCTTAAGGCACTGGCTTCCATAAAGGGATATATAGACCTCTAACATAGCCGAAAGGCACTTGTTCTCCGTGTCTTTGCGACCATTGTTCTAGACTATACCTGGGAACCTTCTAGTTACGGAGATATTGGGGTCAAAGTTCCAACTTTTATACAAGTTTTTTTTTAAATTCATGTTTTTAATGTAAGAGTTTTACTTTACACACCTCCACGACCCCCGTTCTATTCAATCCATCCATCAGCACAATGCTTTGAGTGCTTTCCATCGAATCGAAAAAATTCTGTTTTGGTTGAAAATCATTTACTGAATACGTGGTAACCGTTTTAACGTCGGTGTCCCTTCGACCTTGTACCATTTTGTTTACGTTATCACTACATAGTATAAAACAAAGTCACCTCCCGCTGGCTGTCTGTCCCTATGTATGCTTAGATCTTTAAAACTGCGCAACGGATTTTGATGCGGTTTTTTTTAATAGATAGAGTCATTCAAGAGGAAGGTTTATATGTATATTGCACCCGTGCAAAGTCGGGGCGGGTCCCTAGTTTTTTATGATAAAAAAAACTTTTGTATTGATGATGCGGCTTAGGGTGTATAGCACGCTTGCTATTCATAGATCTCGCCTCGGTACGGGTACAGTGTCTTTTGTAACTTTTTTATTTTCTAAGGAACAACTTCATCATCAGCCTACAACAGTCCACTGCTGGAAACTGGCATCCTCAATGGCACGCCACTCAAATCGATTCTGAGCAACTCTCATCCAGTTGCTACCAGCCACCCTGCGAAGATCGTCACTCCACCGAGTCTGAGGGCGTCCCACCTTACGTTTGCCGATTCGCAGTCTTCACTCAAGAACACGATTACCGCAACGGTCATTGGTTCTACGGCTAATATGACAGGCCCATTGCCACTTCAGCTTACTTATTCTGTGAGCTATGTCGACAACTCTGGCTCTCTGTCGGATCACCTAGTTTCGGATGCGATCCCTCAGAGAGACTCCAATCATAGCGCGTTCCATAGCTCGCTAAGCGACCTTGAATTTATGGACCAGCCGTACCGTGAGGGTCCATGTTTCGGCTCCGTAAGTCATTACAGGCAGGACGCACTGGTTGAAGACTTTGGTCTTTAGGCTCTGTGGAATACGCGACGAGAAGACGCAACAGAGCTTCCCAAACGCTAGAGGAACAACTTAAATGGCAGTAACATGTTCATCCTATTAGCGATAAGTTATAAATACAAACTGAAGGAAAATAACGGGATGCTTATATTTGTTTTCCTTAATTTTGTATTGAAGATAAATCAATGCCAAAGTGTTATCTACAACGTGCGGTTTATCCTACATGTGGTACGTAGGTATGTGTGAGTCATCTATTGTGTTACAACAGCAATCCATCACTAACCTTATTGTTACAGGAATAAATATCATTTTAATTTTAACACTCTCGCAGTGACAGTAACTCAATATCAACCTTATGACTACGAAAATAAAGATAAGGGTAATTTTGACAATAATACAATGTGAGACGTAAAATGACGGAGAAAGAATAATACAATGCATGAAATTTTTTAAATTAGTATAGTAGAAATTTTAATGGTTGTTTTCCTGCAGCGAAATAGTTTTGTTTTGGTAATACAATCGTTTTATAAACAAATAAAATATAAGAAACAAACAATGGCAGATTTAGCATTGTGATAAAACTCGAAAGCGACCACGAAATAATAGTAATACCTCCCGATACCTACGCTCGGCGCAAGCCGGGCGCCGAACGGCCGCGCGGCCGTTGACCCGTGTGCTTTTCAATCGGCTAGACTACAGTATGTTGCCTGTGATTACATACGGGACCGAAATGTGGTCGCTTACAATGGGCCTCATCAGAAGGCTTAAAGTCACCAGGGAGTGTAGTATGCTCGAAGTTTCCTTGCGTGATCAAATCAGAAATGAGGAAATCCGCATGAGAACCATGATTACCGACATAGCCTGAAGAATAGCCAAACTTAAGTGGCAGTGGGCAGGGCACATTGATCGCAGAACGGATGGCCGATGGGGCCGAAAAGCTCTGGAGTGAAGAAGTCAAGACGTTGCGTTGGAAGGGCTCCCACTAGGTGGACCGATGACCTGGTGAAGGTTGCAGGGATCCGCTGGATGCGAGTCGCCGTGCCGTCAATGTGGCGACACTTGGGGGAGGCCTATGTCCAGCAGTGGACGTCTTTCGGCTAAAATGATGATGATGAGATAACGAGTAAATAATGAACTGTGGCACCCTTGGAAAACTAAATGTTATGAAGGTACGTTACCGACGCTACTTTGCCGGCAGCAGCTAAAGGAGTTTTTTTTTTTTATATTAGGTATTTTATATATATTTTTTTTTTGTGTCTCTTCTATTGATGAACTGTACACGTAGATTTCACTTTGTCAAGTCTCTTTACATCCCGTAATTTTGAATAAACTGCTACACATGCAAACCGGGGTGCTAGGAAGTTAACAAAATTTATAACTGTCTCAAATGTAAGTACAAATATTGGATACCCTATTAGAAAGAGATGACACTCCCACTTGAAGTTCTCTCGCTCGGAACGCATATGAGTTGCGTGTCATCATTCCAGTTTGTATACATAAAAATTCCTTGTATTCTACTCTTTGGTCTGCGGCAATGTTCACAAGGCTCTTGTTATTATTTTATTAAATTGGCACGTGGCCATATTCGGAACTAAAGCCGCCATCTTGTCTCGTCTATACAATTCCCACAGATAATTTTACAGATGTTTACATAGAGCACCCTCTTCTCAATGTCACAAGAGCGCCAAAAGAACCATGTATGTTTTGACTGTCACAGTTGACAGTGTGACATTTGTTTTTTTTGTATTAATTTAATTTGTAATGTTTTATTTTAAACGATGTATGCTGATGAAGCGGAATTCCTCTCCAGCTCAGACTACAACTTGGAAATTATTGAGAAAAGATGGACACAACTTTTGATAAATTGGGTAATTAAAACTCATAAGTATAGCATATTATAATTCAGCATGTAACTTCCCAGCGCTGGCTTCTTCTAGCTCTATACGAGGGTGTAAGCAGTTATCCACCACGCGGTCCCAGTCGCCAGATCGGGCTTAGTGTTGAACTTTTCCTTTAGATATTTTTTAGCAGCCCGAATTTTGAAAGCCCGGTTGAAAGCTGAACGTAGAATTGCAGTTCCATCTAGGACTAAGAGAGTGAGGAAACCTCAGAGATGAACGGCAGCAGAGCGGTCACGTGCTGCCGTGCACACTTGCACAGCGAGGCTCAGGGGAGACCTCTGTATAGTCGCCCAAGGGATGTGCCTTAACAGGCGTTGCACAGAGTGGTCTCCTGATAGGTCTTTTAAGAAGAAACGGTACCTCCTGTCATGTACGGATGGTAACCACCGCTCACCGCCGGTTTTAGTGAGAGAGAAATCCCACACTCCCTGGTCTTATCCCCAAAGACCGGTCGCCTTTTGAAGGTTTCCCCCCGACAAAAAGGAGAGTGAGGAACGGAAAATGCGCTTGTATTAGTGCATGCACGTTCTAGTCTTCGCTTAGATTGGACGCCATTGCTGAAATTCGGTCTCATCATCATTATAATATATGCCGACAGCAGTCCACTGCTGCACTTAGGCCTCTTCTCTGCTCCTTTCATCTCTATTCTCAGCAACTCATCCAGCTGCTTCTAGCCACTCTACGGAGATCATCGCTCCACCTAGCTAGAGGATGTGCACCTTACGCTTTTTAATTCACGATGTCCACTCAGGAATTCGTCTACCGCTATGATCAAATTCGATCTACTCTTCATCATCATCATCATTTCGGCTGAAATCTAAATCTAAATCTACTCTTAATTTTAAATATTTGTAGTCTAAGATCCCGCCTAAAGCCAACCATCACTCATCTGTTTACCGAATGAAAAATATTGTTTAGCAATCTTTATATTAGACATAAACAATTTGACTTTCAATAATATTGATTTCATTTGGAAAAAAAAAATGTTCATGAACTTTAAAAAAATAAATAGTTTTTTTTTTAAATAAAAGTTAGACTTGACTTAATTTCATCAGACAACCAAATCGCAATATGTTTATTCTTGTATTTAGATGTCTAAAAAGTATTTTTCATTCGGTAAAGAGAAAGTCGATCTTAGGCTAGATCTAAGAATATTACAATTATTCCACAGCTGAACAAATGTGTCCACCCAAAATCACCTATAAAGGAGCTTAATCTATGGAGTATGGTGGATGTGCTCAAGAAATATAAGCAGGATATACGGGCTGCTGAAATTGGCGACGCCATACTTTGTTCTGATGTAGAGACATTTATCAGATATAAGTACCCGTTGTTGAAATTGAGGTAAGTCAACGAAAACTTTGTTTTACCCGATTACGGCGAAGCCGCAGTGTATGTATGTACGTATGTATTTTTATTATACCAAGGTTACCGACGTAGCCCGAAGAATTGCCAAACTTAAGTGGCAGTGGGCAGGGCACATTGCTCGCAGAACGGATGGCCAATGGGGCCGAAAAGTTCTGGAGTGGCGACCGCGAACTGGAAGACGTTGCATTGGAAGGCCTCCCACTACGTGGACCGATGATCTGGTGAAGGTTGCAGGGATCCGTTGGATGAGAGTCGCACGGGACCGGTCAATGTGGCGACACTTGGGGGAGGCCTATGTCCAGCAGTGGACGTCTTTCGGGTGAAATGATGATGATAATGTTTGTATTTACGTATGTTCCTCCCTAGCGCCTAAATCAGACTGACTACTCCCGCAAACATGACGTCTATTTATATGACAACCGATCAAAGATATAGGTAAATAACATAGCTCTATACAGGGTGTAAACAGACCGTTCAAATAGTCGTCGACCAAGCATTCTGTATATCAAATTAAGTAACTTTACGCAAAAATTATTGCTGAGAAACGACTTTTTTTTTTGGAGTGAATAATCACGTTTTAAGGTAGGACTCGATGGAAAGCACTCAAAGCATTGTGCTGATGGATTGATTAGTACGGGAGTCGTGGAGGTGTGTAAAGTAAAAATCTTACATTAAAAACATGTATTTAAAAAAAAACTTGTGAAAAAGTTGAAACTTTGACCCCCAATATCTCCGTAACTAGAAGGTTTCCAGGTATGGTCTAGAACAAAAAAATGATCGCAAAGACGGGGAAAACAAATGCCTTTCGTTTATGTTAAGGGTCTATTTACACCCTTTAGATGAATTAATTCTTTCCGTTCGTGTTATTGAGTTCTCCACCAGGAATATCTCAGTAGAAGCCGTATTGGTTCAGGTTGATGGCAATAGGCTCCCCATTCTCCCATCCCATCTCCATTACATGAAACTTAATCAAAACTGGCAAAATGTTGGTGTATTGTACATCAGGGTTCAACTTTGCTTATAACTTCTAGAATTACAAGTGTTATGTTATTTTTATGTACTTTTCCAGATTCTATGACTTAAAACAAGGAGCAAAGAAGATCTACCTAATGACATCAATAATACTTTTTCATTGTTGCGTTAGTTCTGCCAATGGGTTGGTGGATGACAACATTTGCACCCATTTGAGCAAAGCTGAACAGGAAATTATTGTAAAGTTTTGTGAGTTACTTATGGATATGGAAATTACTTGCAATAATATAGAGTTAGCCGTAAAAGGTTAGAATTTCTATTCTGTATCTTTTAGTGCATACAAGTACATTGCTTGGAAAATAATAGACCATAGAGGGTTGTGGCCGTCAACACAGCCCGAGCCTTGCACAGTCACGAGCACCATTATGTATACACTTTCCTAAATCTAAAAGCAAATTTCGCGAGAAATAACGATTGTAACTTGGAGATAGGATCTTTTTCATAAAAATATGAGTTCCAGAATATTTTTTTATCAAAACAGTAGGAGAAAAACACTTTTAAAAGTTGTTAAGTGTTTATGTATTAGTGCTCGTGACTGTACATAATAATATTATTATACAACATTAGTTTTAGTATATGCGAAACCTAAAACACGTGTCTAGTCTTTTATGTAAAGAATCTACTCGTATGTACAAAATTTCAAAACCGTATCATGAAAAATCACAAAGTTATAAGCTTGTTCTGTTACCTTGTTGTCCGCACAAAAACGTGGTCACCACGTAGCGCGCGCCTCCAGCGTCGTCTTGAGCTCATTGATAATAATAATTTGGCACTAGGTACCTAAATTATTGCGATAGGTACTTAAAGTCGCTCGGTGTCCAACTTTTAACTTTTTTAAATATTTTTGGGAAAAAATATAACATGGTTTAAAAATTATTGGAGTCGATTCAATTACTTATTCTGAACAAACTATATTCAGGTTTCGCATATACTAAAAATTATGTTGTGTATGTACACAAATAAATAAAACTGAAGTGTCTGTTTGTAATTTCAAAATAACACTTTTTACTGAATGCATAAGAAAGTATACAGGGTTTTTGGCGTCAACCTGACGCAGGTCCTCACCGAACACGGTTGTTTCGGGAGGTTCCAGCACCGAATCGGGCGGGACGAAACGCCCGGGTGTTTCCATTGCGAGGATCGTCCGGAGGACACGGTGCAGCACACCTTGGAGGTCTGACCCGCTTGGGCGGAGCACCGCCGTGTCCTCCAAGCGGCGATTGGCGGCGGCGATCTCTCGCGTCCGGCCTTGGTTCAAGCCATGGTCCGGAGCGAGAGGGAATGTAAAGCCGTCACTTCCTTCTGCGAAGCAGTCATGCTAGTGAAGAAGGAGGCGGGACGTGACAGGGAAAGAGCGTCGCGTCCCAGCCACCGTCAGTCTGTCTGTTTGTTCCGGCTAATCTCCGAAACAGCTGAACCGATTTTGACGGGACGTTTACTGGCAGATAAAGTCTAACAAAGGCTACTTGTATATTAGAAAAAAAATATACGGTTTCCGTGCAAAAAATGAAAACCCTAGAAATTGGTAACAAAATTCGATTCAAAAAGGGAAGTTATATTTTTATAATAATTTAATTTTAACGAAGGTAACGCTGGCAACAGCTAGCCTTGTATAATATTTACACTGACAAAAATGTCAATAAAAACTATCCATACAAGTTTTTATGTAATTTGCTAGGTTAATATGTTTGTTTAGGTCAAATCTTGCTACTGAGTTTTATAACAGTTATCCCCAACCGATTGAGCTGAAATTTACCATACACATTTAGTTTGGATGACAATGCATGGTTAGCTACGTGACGTCATCCAAAATCTAATATGGCGGACTCCCAAAGATGGCGGACTAGTTTTTTTTACACACCCCCATGATATGGGTAATTAAAAGGGTTTGCTGAGAAAAATACAAAAATACAATGACGTCACACCTATATTAAAAGCTTGTTTTTATATTTTTTTGTAACGTAACCTTATAATTTCTTGGTATTATAATCATTTAACAAGAAAGCTGTTCCATTGCAGAAGCCTGCGACTCGGTAAAACAAGATCCCGAAACCTTCAGACTAACTCATCACAGCCATGATCGGAAACCTTCAAAACAGAAAACAGACCCTTTCGAATCTGCTGTACTAGGCCCGACATTAGAATTAGCTTTACCACCAATCAATTCATTGCCTGCCGATGCACCACAGGCAGAAGGCTTGAACCAGAAACAATATGCTTTAAAGTTCAAACCGGCCGAATCTTTTAATCCTAGTTTAACATCTGACATGCCTATGTCATCATTCACCTCATTAGGTACCGATGTAGCATCAGCAAATGCAACGTTCGAATCAATTGAATATGAATATTCTGAATCATGCACAACGGTGGAAGTGACCCCCTTTAAGTCCGTCTTGGCTGTAGGCAAGCCACCTCCAGGCAACATGAGGCAAAAAATTACCAAGACCTTCAAATTGGTAGAGTTCGAGTCTTATAAGCCCTGCTCAACGTCTGAAAGACCTCCTATTTCCAAAATTTTAAGCATGTCACCAACAGGCAGCTTTGTGAAAAGATATAATACCAAGATGAAAGCAGTTGACTACGGATCGTATGCACAAAACCCAGCGCCTAAAAAATCTTCATATAACCCGAAAGCAAAATCCAGCTACGAATACAATGAATTATCCTCATCGAACGAAAGGGCTTTTTATGATTTGGAAGTTTTCGATGATCTATCATCAGAAACTGTGAAGCTAAGACGTAAAGCAAAATCTAAATACAAGTATAAATCTTATGGTTCGCGCTCAAGTCGCCGATCTCTCTGCACCTTCAAGGCTACTGATAAATTAGCAAGAGAGAAAAAGAATAAAGACGCAAGGTTCAAAACTGTTAAGTACAAATCATATGGACAACGTGAAATTCGTCCTGTGATCTCCATCGTAACTTCTGCAGACGATAAACCCAATGCGATAAAGTTCACATCGTCAGTCACAGTTTTACCGTCAATGGTTACAACCGATGCATCATTCTCAGAATATGATTATATAGTTAATTATGGCTCTAAAACTGATATAGATGACAAACCACCTGGTTTGGCATTTTCGAAGGGCGTTCTTAATGTGGCACATTGTGTTAAGAAAATGCCAACTCTCAAGTCTGGTAAGCTGAATGCAACTTTTTTTGCTTTTAGTTTTACATTTAAAAAGTAGTCCTGTTTTGTTCCCGAAAAAGATTACTCCATAGCGTTAGTTCATGTTGATATAAATGATGGGATCAGGCACCAAGTTCTGTACATATAATCTATACTAATATTATAAAGCTGAAGAGTTTGTTTGTTTGGTTGAACGCGCTAATCTCAGGAACTACTGGTTCGATTTGAAAAATTCTTTTAGTGTTGGATAGCCCATTTATCGAGGAAGGTTATAGGTAAAATTTCACGCGGATGAAGGTCGCGGGCAACAGCTGGTTAATAAAGTTATATAATATAGTCTTTATTAGCAAAAACAAGTTTGAAACAAGTTAAATTATATTTAAAAAATTAATATTAGTTACTAGGGGACAGACAAATTAACAAACATAATAGTCTGCGAGAGATGGGTAAAGTACAGTCAATAAAAAATTTGGGCCGTGACTCCTAAACTAGGAAGATCCTGTATCTTAGGAGGCAGTGTCTTCACATAAATAGTGGATGAGCAAATTAAGAGCGTACTAACAGAGTCGGACAGTCACATACACAAGATATAGATTATTTTTAATTACCATCCACAGTCACTGGTGTGTCGCGTTTTTTCTGATTCATTACCAAACAGATACACAATTTATTTTTCAATACAATTTCTCGAAAACTGGTTTTTATCGCACTACGATTAGGTTTAACATGCAATGTATTTCATACGCGTTGATTTTTAATATTTTTTCGCACACGTACGGAAATAAAACTTTCTACAGGTAACTAAACTTATACTACGTCCTAAGTCCAAATGGGTTCTGCAGTTACTGCAGTTCTCGGCACCAAAACATCCTCGCCTGCAGCTCGGGTGTTAATGTCGCCTCGAATGCAGTAACGAAGTTTCCCAACTTATATCAAAATGTACTATTACCATATCATAGACTAGTAATTAAAATAAAAAAAGATTGTACAAACTTGTGTGTCTATAGACAGCTACCCACGTTTCCCGTTTGCATTCGCTCGATTTAAAATTCAGGGGGTTACTATTCCGACGTTTGGCTCCCAAACTGGAACGGACAGGGGCTGCCTTCAAGCGGCTCTTGCCCAACCTGAGGGGTCCAAACTCTACGCAGGGGTCGTGCGGTCCATGGCCCTTTACGGGGCCCCGGTGTGGGCGCGTTCTTTGAGGCGGCAAGCCGCCCACTACCTGAACGCGCCCCAAAAGGTAATAGCCATAAAGCTAATCCGGGGGTACCGCACGATCTCCGGCGAAGCGGCTAGCCTCCTTGCCGGATTGCCGCCATGGGATCTGTAGGCGATAGTCCTCGCATGCCTGCACGAATGGCGCGCGGAGGCACTACGTCGGGGGGAAACTCCGCTGCCGCGGCAAATTGCCGCTCAGCGAACAGACCTCCGGCGTGATCTCATGGCGACATGGAGAGAGCGACTGTCGCAACCCCGTGCAGGGCACGCCATCATAGTGGCGATAAGTCCCCTCTTTGAGGAGTGGCTAGAGAGGCACCACGGCGCCCTCACCTACCGCCTGACGCAGGTCCTCACAGGACACGGTTGTTTCGGGAGGTTCCTGCACCGAATCGGGCGGGAGGAAACGCCTGGGTGTTTCCACTGCGAGAATCGTCCGGAGGACACGGTGGAGCACACCGTGGAGTTCTGCCCCGCTTGGGCGGAGTACCGCCGTGTCCTCATAGCGGCGATTGGCGGCGGCGATCTCTCGCGTCCGGCCTTGGTTCAAGCCATGGTCCGGAGCGAGAGGGAAGGGGAAGCCGTTACCTCCTTCTGCGAAGCAGTCATGCTAGTGAAGGAGGTGGCGGGACGTGAGAGGGAAAGAACCTCACGTCCCAGTCGCCGCGGGAGACGCCCTGGGCGTCGGGGGTCACGTGGTGGCTCCCGGCCACCGTAGGCGCGGGCCTGTGGACGGCGAGTTATGGGCCAGCTCGCCGTCCGGCCGTCTTATGACGACAGGCCGTGTGGACGGCGCGTTCGTGTTCCACGTGCGCCTCAAAGAGATGTTAGCAAATAAGTAGGGGTCTGCAAGGGCCGATGCCTGCCAGGGCTGCGGGACTGTTCGAAAGAGATACCGTGGCCCTGGAACACAAAGGGCAAAGAAGGAACATGGATGGGTTTTAGTCAGTACAAGTCTGACACTCCCTTCCGCTCCGCCCAGAGTGGGGGGGGGTCATTTGATGATTTCCCATCAGAAAAAAAAAAAAAAAAAAAGCGGGGTTACTATGATGTCTTAAAGCACGAGTAATTCCAGTGTGGGAAAGAAATGGCGCTAGACGACCTGTATAGCTCTGTCTCTTTCCCACTGGTATTCAGTAGCAACAGACCAGATGGAAGTCGGCCCCAACATAGTTGGGAAAAAGTGTGATGATGATGATGAATGAACCCCTCTAAACTAGCAATTACTTTGGGTTTCCACCAAATTGGCTTTACCGTCTTCTTTTTCTATTTAAGTACACCGATTCATACACCTATTGACGCATAGTGTAAAACTGTTTTACATCCGTCACCTCCTACTACCCCAGATCCAGTTGAAAACCAGAGTCAGGCACTAGTTTAATAGCATTTTTTTTTGCTTAACTGTGCCTAATTAGCGCAGCCGTAGGGCAGTTCTTTTTAGAGTTCCGTAACTCAAAAGGAACGGAACCCCTTATAGGATCACTCGCGTGTCTGTCTGTCTATCTGTTTGTCCGCCTGTCACAGCCAATTTGCTCCGAAACTACTAAATAGTATTGAAGTTATTAAAAAAAATAGGCGAAAATTGAGCACACCCCCCCCTCTTAATTCCGAAACTACAGGGCTGAAAATTTTGAAAAAAATAGTTCTTTGCCTATAGATTACAAAAAAACCTATAAGAAAGCTATAACAACAAATAATAAAAATTAAACGGGGTTCGCCTACTATGATGGTACGGAACCCTTCACGCGCGAGTCTGACTCGCACTGGGCCGGTTTTTTATTTTCTGTGTAGGTAATTCCTGTGTGTTTTAAATATTAGGTCTTTACCTATGAAATTGGAGATTTGTATGAAAATATTAAAAACAATTTTTTTTGTATTTTTTTTTATTTTAGCTTATCTTGCTTTTTTATCTTTCCGATTTGACGCAAGTGCTTCAATGTCGTTTTGACACTAACTCCAAGGCCCGCAGTAAGCTCAGCCGTAGATCGAGTTGGATCCGTTTCCACTACCGCCTTCAATTCGTCGTTGTCGACAATAGTTACCAGCCGACCGCGAGGATTATTCTTCAACTCAAAATTTCCAGATTTAAAACGATTGAACTAATAATGGACCGTGTTTATGCAAGCAGTGCTAGGCAGCGGTATGTCCACGTAGGAACACATATTCGAAAATTATACCAATTTTCAGTTTATCCATGGCGCCAAAAACTACCACAATTTCACAAAAACAATAAACTAACTAAACATAAAACAAATGAATGAATTTGAAATTAAAAGAACACGGCTTTCGAATAAAATTTATTTGAATTTCGAATTGGGCGCCAATCCACAGATAATTTAATCTGAAAATGCTGGTTATTAAATCTCCAATTACATAGGTAAAGACCTATTAGATTATGCATTTATGTTAAGTAAGGGTCATAGTCCAGTCAGTGCTGAAAAAGGCATTTTCTTTTAGGGTCAGATCAGCGATGCTTGGCAAACTGCTCATGCAGTAGATGCAACCCCAAGGCTGCTCCAAACTGTGGAGACCCTGGCAATTCTATGAAATGCAATCAGGATGAAAGGTCTGGCCCTGGAACGGATAATTCATCTGAAGTATATTATTTTGAGGCAGCGAAGAAACCGCAAGGGACCAAACATAATCTGTAAGTTGCAAATAATTAACGTTGCTTTTTGAAAAAAAAAAAACTTGTTGTATGATTTTTTTAGGTACTTTAAAAACTGTGTTTATTTCGGGATTTTCTTCTCAAAGTAGTAATGTAGAAAAGAATATGGAAAGGCCATGGGCCCTGATGAAATACCAGTAGAAGTATGGAAGTGTTTAAAAGAAGACGGATGTATGTGGCTGACTTTATTCTTCAATAAGTTGTTGCATGAAGGAGCGATCCCACAAGAATGGTGCAATAGTTCGCTAGTGCCCATCTTCAAGAATAAAGGTGATGTGCAGGACTGCTACAACTATCGGGGGTTAAAGCTCATCTCACATAGTATGAAAGTATGGGAGAAAGTGATAGAGAAAAGAATAAGAGAGGAGAGTAAGATCATCCAAAACCAATTTGGGTTTATGCCAAGTCGAGGAACAACAGACGCCACTTTTGCACTCCGCCAACTGTGCGAGAAGTACAGACGTGGAGCAAGCGTATGATAGGGTATCTCGGGATGTGTTATGGTGGGCCTTGAAAGAGAAAGGTATACCTGGGAAGTATGTAGAGTTAATTCGTGTTATGTACAGTCAATCTTGTACCTACGTCAGGTCAGCTACTGGCAACACCGATGAGTTCAGTGTGGCTGTAGGCTTGCATCAACGGTCGGCTTTAAGTCCTTACCTCTTCCTGTTGATTATGGACGCTTTGACGTCGACATTGTTCTTGTCGGTGAAGATGGACCTGAGATCCAGAGCAGATTGGAGAAATTACAACAGAAGCTGGAAAATGTTGGCTTGAAAATCAGCAGAACTAAAACGGAATACATGTTCTGCGATTTCGGCGGTCTCTCCAGTTCTGGAGCCATAGCGCTAAATGGCGCGTTTCTTCCTGTCTGCTCCAACTTTCGGTATCTCGGTTCACTCGTGCAAAGCGATGGCGAAATAGATCGTAGTGTAAAGCTCAGAATTAACACGGGATGGATGAAATGGTGGCAGGTCACGGGAACAATCTGTGACTCCCGCATTCCCCTTAAACTTAAGGGCAAGATTTATAAAACAATGGTTAGACCTGCTGTCTTGTATGGATCAGAATATTGGGCCACAAAAGAGATGAATGAAAGGCATTTGCATGTGGCGGAGATGAGAATGCTAAGGGGGATGTGATGTTACGCGAATGGATAAAATAAGAAATGAGTATATAAGAGGAAGTCTGAAAGTGGCGCCGGTGAATGAAAAGTTGTGTGGTAATCGTTATCGTGGTATGGGCATGTGATGCGGAGGAATGAGAAAAATTTTGTGAGGAACGTTTTGAATATGAATGTGGATGGGTGTATGAGTAGAGGAAGACCAAAGAAACGATGGATGGACTGTGTAAAGAATGATATGGCAAGAAGAAGACATGCTGCGCCGACCCCAAATGAATTTGGATAATTGCAAGAGAATGATGAGTAGTAGTGTAGAAAACACCGACTCATCTAATTAAAAAATAATAATCTTAACTTGTAAAAGTGTTTGTTAAAACATAAGCATTAGCATGTTTGTTTCATTGTTAATCGGCTCGAAAATATATAGTTACCAATAAGGTTACTATATTCACACCGCTTGAGGTTCTCCGCAGCCGCAGCGGCAGCCCCAGCAAAGCACGATGAGCTAGGAAGATGGGATGGCGCAAGAGCATCGACACATGTTGTGTCCCACACTAAAGGCCCACCGATATTCCATAGAAACAAAGACATACCGTCCGGCCTTTTGCCATCGTCGGATGCCAAACCATTGGGTTCTAATACAGCTGGAACACCGACGGTGATAAGAGCTCGTCGGATGATGTCGTTTAAGTTCGCGTACCGTGCGAAACGGGCCGGCTACATGACAGGGCGTGGTGTAAAACAACATGGGGCACCTAGGCGTAGAGAAGCAGCGAGGTGGAAAGTGGTGTCGTGGAACAAAGTGCCTACGCTCGACGACGGTAGTGCGTGAAGCCAAAGACCTGACTCGCAGCCAACAGGCGCGCACGCTCAGCAGTAGTAGCAGACGTATTCAGTAGCTTGTTCTGAACTACTCCGCAGACCGGATCGTCCCACCGTCTCTGGGAAAATGGATGAAAAGTTTAAGGTTGGTTTTCTTTCTACTTTCAGTGGCAAGAATTTTTTGTATGACAACATGTTTTGGCTTTTAACTGCGGCAGTGGTACTTGTCTTAGTTATGATAATGTTAGCAATACTGGTATTCATACTGAAGTCTGAAAGTAGTCATGTGGCCAACGAGAACGATGGAAAATTAAGATCCAGAAAGGAAGACAGATTGAGTGTGCCTCAAGAACTTAGGTAATACGAATATACCGTAACTTTGTACCTGACTGTAAAGGAGAATTATGTTTTTCGCGCCTAATTTGTGTGTATGTTTATAAATTTATTTATTACCTTGTATCTTCCAAACCTCTAGATGGATTTCGACAGTTAAGGTATCGTTGTATTAGTCTTAAAAACCCAAGTGTCCTTAGATATGTGTTTGAAAAAAAAAAACAAAATGGTGGATTTTTGGCGCGAAATAGTAAATATGTTTATAAAAAAAATTAAGAAAATCTATCGAGTAAGGTATCAAAATAAATGAAATTAAAAGGGTATTACAAAAATAATTGTATAAGTTTTATTTTTTAAATTAATTCAAAGATATAAATCGTATAAAAAAATTGAAAATAACAAATACGTCTGCGAAATCTTTCATGTTTCTAAATTAAACTAAATTAAAAAGCTGGAAATAAAGAAGTAGTTGAAATAACTAAAAATCCGACTAAAAAAACGGAAAAGCAAAAAACGAGCACCTTTTAAATTAAACAAAATTTAGAAGCAGGCGGGGCCATTCCATTTTCATAATTTTATTTTCAAATAGCCCAGTATTTGAAAATAAAATTATGAAAATGGAAAAAGTCATCGAACTCTTCAGACGCATCTCTGAAGTCATCACAAAACTTGGTTTTTTAAATTAACTACAGCTTGGAATATTTAAATATTAAAATTAGTTGCAAAGTGACCCTTTGTACCCACAAATTAAAAAATTAAAAAATACCTGATAATTATTTTACATCCTTAATTCCATCAATCCTGAATTTGAATTTGAATTTGAATCCCATTGGCGGCCGCAACCGCAGCACCAAAGCCACCTTTTCGCTATGAAAATCCGCATTGACTCTACTCGATTATAATTATGTATGCGATAGTGCCACCTGAAGCCCAGGTCATAAAGTGCCTTTTTCGAAAAGCAGTCTTTGAAAATTCAACTTTCCTAGGTTACACCTTCCATGACACAGATAACATTTATTTTAATACTGCTCTCATACATATTGTCATTTAAATGGTGTGAACTTCTTGCATGTGCCAAATATTCTTTTTTTTTTCTTTAGTTTCCACAGAATATTCCAACATAATTCCTACACATGCAAGCATGGCCTCTGTCAAAAAATTTTTGAGCCAACCTCAGAATACATCTATTCCTCGCTAAGTAGATGCATACTGCTCTGTATGGGACCACAACTCTGGCCAAAACCCATAGGATACACATACTTCAGCAAGAAAGTAGTAATCCTTGCGACGAACAAACTTGAGTACAAATTACAATCAGTGCCTTCGGAAGCCGTCCATTTGTACTTAGCAGAAGCATTTAAACTCTTTCTTGGAGACCTAGCGAAGCTAGAAAGGTACACTTTAGATGCTAGAAGAATGAATATCACAAGAGCCTCGATGATCAAGAAGATGTATATCCAGATGGATGTGGAAAGTGATCCTAATCCTCGACTCAGGCTGGATACTGAAGAATCTTACACTATAAAAGTCGAAACTGTAGCCACACAAGTTGTGATAAAGCTCCTTTCAGAATCATTCTGTGGAATCAGACATGCTCTAGAAACTCTAAGCCAATTGATCTTACTGGACCAGACGACTGGCAACCTTATAACCTTATCCTACATAGTAATTAAAGATGCCCCTAGTTACAAATACAGAGGCTTGATGATAGACACTGGAAGGAACTACATCCCAGTCCCAGATATCATGAGGACAATAGACGCTATGGCCTCAGTCAAGCTCAATACGTTCCACTGGAGAATTTCAGATGTCACTAGTTTCCCTCTGCACCTTCCAGCAGTTCCTCAACTATTTGAATATGGAGCTTATAGCAGAAGTCAAATTTACACCAAAGATGACGTCAAAGCAGTAGTGAGAAGAGCTGGAGTCCGCGGCATAAGAGTTCTTTTAGAAGTAGCGGCTCCAGGACCAGTCGGGAGGGCATGGTCTTGGTTATCAGAAGCTACTTGCCCAACAAATGACCAGAATTTAACTTGCAAACACGTTCTTTGTCTAAGATTAGGAATTCAAGAGACAGTCTTTGATATACTCCAGATTATATATTCTGAAATCTTGGAGATGACGAAGGTTGATGATGTTTTTCATTTGAGTGATGGAGTGTTTTCTTTGGTCAATTGTTTTAATTTGATGGCGGATAGAGAAGGGTTCCTTGATAAGGCTTTGGAAAGACTGAAACTGGCTAATAAAGGATTCTTGCCGAAGTTACCAATAATTTGGTATACTCCGCATTTGACCAATGATTTGGAAGCTAGGGCTTGGGACAGGTAAGAAAGATCACTGCATAGAACTATTAACTGATTGTCAAATTATTGGGGTGCTGACTCCCCGTAGCGACTATCAAAGATCATTCCTAAGATACTGAGACCCCTCCGTGCTTCGCAAAGCAAATTAAGTCGCGGCTGGTATTTGTAGATCTTTGACAGTCTTTACGGATGGTTATAATGCCGAAATTCTGACAACCAATTAATAGTTCTATGTAGTGATGTAATTTATGCCAACCAGTCTTACAAATGGGTTTCGTGATACGTTGTAACTTGGTTTTGGAGATCAGAGAGGACTACCTCTCTCGCTCCTTGTAAAATACCGGGTTTCAGCTGTATCCGGTAATAGTTTAACAGGTTCACTGTCCAGGCTCCAGAGTGGGAATGGTCCATAAGTCCAGTTATGTTTTTATCCTTTTGATGTGTCCTGCCAAGTCCACATTAAATATGAGCCTTTCTTCTTACGTCCACAGTATCAGATGGCTTAGAAATTGTATGGGCGAACATACCACATACGGTCTGGGGACTGATGTGGAAGTCTCTCTACATACCGTATGTGGTCTGTGGACAGTGAACCTGTTAAGCCCACCCCAATATGGTTGAGAAATGATGACGACGATGATGACGACTGATGATGATACCTGTATTTCTAGATTGGGAGTGCAGCTATGGGAATGGCACGCGAACCCCTCGGAACAGTTCCTCAGCAGATTCAAGGTGATTCACTCGAGCAGATGGGAACTATCATGCGAAGTGAAGAAGCAAAGATGTTGGAAGTACAGGTGAGGAAAAAACCGGTTTTAAGTCTCTTTAGTATTAATATATTTTTCTTTAATATTATTAGGTTAGTCGTGTGAGCTGTGGTGACCCAATGGTAGCAGCCCCGTTTTACATGTGTTTGAACCTAGACAGCTGCTTTCATCATCATCATCATTCACAGCTTGAATTTAGAGGAGCTCGTGCCTAATATAATAACAGCCGCTTGGGTCGATCATGAGGTTAAGCCGTGCTTGCCTAGGTTGGTCTGTGTATGGGCGACCACCCATTACATACCGAGTTTCCTTCGTGCCTCGGAAAGCACGTTAAGCCGTTGGTCCCGGCTGTCTGTTTTAGATCTTTGACAGTCATTACATAACCTCTGCTCTGTCCTTTGGAGGACATTATCATTTTTAAAATCCGGATCTTCTTCTTAGCGTATCGATGGCAATCTAAATTGTGTCAGCCCAGAACTGAGCTACTAGTTTGGCGCTTTCGGTAGCGTCCATCAGTTCCTGAAGTGAACAAACAACAGGACACGCAGGACACGATATTAAGTGCTCCATATTAAAATCCGGATGTTTAGTCTTATGGAATGTGAAACGTTGTTTTGTTTTCTGTTGATATTATTTTGTTGACGCGTTATGAAGAACTGGGACAGGTTCCGGAATTAAACGAACAGAAATATCAAAGCAAACAGTTATCTATAAGAACGAATAGTTTCCACACTTCCTTGTAGGTCTTTGACCAGGATTTGTGGCCCTTTCGCTCTTATTTCAGAGGGATTTCCTAATTAGATTTCTAATAACTCATTATTCATTTAAATATTTGACCTTAACCTTGGTTCGATTAGGATCCTTGTCGTGTCATGACATCGGTAACTGTCTGGATCCGGCAATGTTATAGTTTGAGATACTAGTTGCGAATACAGGCTTTGGTTGATAGATTATCATCATCTGTCTAGCCTTTCCCAACTATGTTGGGGTTGGCTTCCAGTCTTACCGGATGCAACTGAATACCAGTATTTTACATGGAGCGACTACCTATCTGACGTCCACAACCCCGTTAGTACTGGGTGATACGATACCCCTTGGTAAGACTGGTTGTCAGACTTTTTGGGACACTGACTACCTGTATCGACTGTCAAAGATCTATAAATGACAGCCGGGACCAACGGCTTAACGTGCGAATCTTTTATACATATAAATCTATCGCGTCGAGTTAGGTAATTATCCGACGGGATCGTACTACCGGGATAAAAAGTATTCAAAATGTTAATCCAGGTTATAAGCTATCTGTGTGCTAAATTTCACCCAAATCCGTTCAGTCGTTTTTGCGTGATAGAGGAACAAACATCCATCCATAGTCACAAACTTTCGAATTTATAACATTAGTAGGAGAAAGCTTAATTAATGGCTAATTCGCTGAAATAAATGTCTATGAAATAAACAACGTCATAAGCCTCTATGACTATGACCGATTGCTTACTTACGTATGTACCTTCTTATACATATACAACATTAGTTCTAGTATATGCGGAACCTGAAACACGTGTCTAGTATTTTTATGTAAAGAATCTATGTACAAAATTTCAAAACTGTATCATGAAACATCACAAAGTTATAAGCTTGTTCTGTTACCTGGCTGTCCGCACAAAAACGTGGACAACACGCGGCGCCCCCGCGCGCTCGCCTCCAGCGTCGTCTTGAGCTCATTGATAAAAATAATTTGGCAGTAGGTACCTAGGCGATAGGTACTTAAAGTCGCTCGGTGTCCAACTTTTAACTTTTTTTAAATATTTTTGGAAAAAAATATAACATGGTTTAAAAATTATTGGTTACTTATTCTGAACAAACTATATTCAGGTTTCGCATATACTAAAAATAATGTTGCATAGACGGACACAACTAAATTAACTTTATATTATTACATAGTAATGTGTAACACATAATATACTTTGCAAGGTGGACCAGTTACGTGCTACGGGTTGATCCACAGATAACTATTATGCACATGAGTTATGAGTCTATCGCCTTAGGACATAACGGTTATTAATATCTGTTGGACGTATTCAGTATAGTTATTTTTTACCCGACTGCCAAGGAAGGGTTATGTTTTTCGCGCGTATCTTGTATTTTTCTAAATTTCTTTTTAATCTTACAAACGGCTGGATGGATTTCGACAATTAAGGTATCGTCGTATATTCGTCTTAAAACCCTAAGTGTCCTTAAATAGGTATTTTTGGCGCTAAATTGTAAGACGTTAATATTTTTTTTTCAACCATACCTATAGAGTATCAAAATGAAGGAAATTAAAAAGAGATTACATATATACTCGTATATATAGGTACATAATACAATTTTTAGTCAGGTTTAGTGATATTTTTAATTAAATGTTTCTTGTTAGACAGTCTTGTCGAGTTGTAGGTGAAAGACAAAGGCAGAGCTAGACTTCGACCAAAATATTTGTGTATGCGGCAAACCAATTGAAATGATGGAGGTAATCGTCGTCGAGGTAGACCACGGCAAAGGTGGTGTCTGATCTGGTGTGCGGGGCTACCATGGCCTGAGATCGCACCACGTGCTCGGCAGCAACCGGCCTGCAACCACTCGGTCAACGACAACAAATACCAAATTATAAAGTTTTTGAGTTAAAAACACTTCTGGGAGACCTCTCATTTGATGACTTCTCATTTGTTTCATTGACAGGACTTGGCAAGACATGTACAACTGGAAGTCTTGGCGGAATCTCGAGGTATTCACCATTGAGGGCGGAGAAGCTACGCTATGGACTGATCTGGTTGATACAGGTAATTATTTTTCTTGATACCAATATCATCATATTCTACAGACTTTGATGTTTGTAGGCTTTTATCAAAACCGCCATTATTTTAAGCGACGTACAACTTGTTTTCAATTGTATTCCTTACACCCTTCTTAAGTTTTTCTCACGTTCATACATAAGTTTGTTTCGTAGCTTTTTTTATGTGCCAGACCCTTTGTAAAGGGTTTTTAGGTATTTATCAAAACCGTCCTTATTTTAAGCGACGTACAATTTGTTTTCAGTTGTATTCCTTACGTTTTTCTTAAGTTTTTCTCACGTTCATACATAAGTTTCTTTTGTAGCTTTTTCTATGTGCCAGACCCTTTGTAAAGGGTTTTTAGGTATTTATCAAAACTGCCCTTATTTAAAGCGATGTACAACTTGTTTTCAGTTGCATTCCTTACACCGTACTTCATAACCTTTTCTAACCTCCATACACAAGTTTCTTTTGTAGCTTGGTCTTGGTATACTTTGTAAGGCCCTCATTCTAAAACATGTCCAAAATCTATACTAATAATATAAAATAATGCGAAAGTAGCTCGTATCTTCCTGTCAGTAGGACTGTCCGTGTGCCTGTTACCTTAACACGCCTTAACTGAACAAATTTCGATGAAATCTGGCAGATTGTGAGCTGGGTTATGACGTAGAATACTTTTATACCGGTACTAGTTGGTGGACAAAAGCTAGTTACGAATAGCTCGTCGATAAATTCTGGCGCGATTGTATTTAGATTGCCATCGACACGTTTAGAAGAAGTTAACAGGAAAATCTCGCGTCTAAATAATACCATTCGCACGGGTTGATCTTCAGGTTAAGCTACGTTTGCCCCAGTTGTTCCGTAAACAGGTGACCACCCATTACATACAAAGTGCATTCCTCCGTGCCCCGAAAAGCACGTTAAGCTGTTGGTCCCGGCTGTCATTTATAGATGTTTTACAGGGAGTCCGCTGCCCGAAAGTCTGACAAACCAGTCTTACCAAGGGGTATCGTATTACCCAGTACTAACTGGGTTGTGGAGGTCAGTGGCTCCATGTAAAACACTGGTAATCAGCTACATCCCGTTAGACTGGAAGCTGACCCCTACATAGTTGGGAAAAGGCTCAGCAGATAATAACTCTGAATAAGTTAACAATAATTTTGGTTACGTTATAGGAAATCTAGACTATCACTTATGGCCGCGAGCAGCAGCGGTGGCGGAGCGGCTGTGGTCTGATGTCGCTCTCAATGGGACCGTGAGCAGCCATGTCTATGTGAGACTCGACTGCCAAAGGTAGATTCAAGATTATTTATTTTGCATGAAATATGGTACATGATGGTCTTATAAAATAAAAAGTTTCACACATTTCGCTGACTTCCTTCAGCATGCAAACTTAAAATTAAAATACCTAGCACAATGTACTCTTGGTTTAGGTACCTAGTACTAGTTAAAAATTTAACAAAATGTAATAAAATTAGAAAAAAAAACTAATAAAAAAAAATATTAAAAAAATAAGAACAAAAGCTACTTAACCATTACAAATGGGTTTATAAGTCAAAAACTCATAAGACTAAAGGTAAGAATATATTTTGACCTTTAGTTCTGTAATACAACATCGCACAATCAGAGTTATCCCCGCAAGATCCGTCAAGGGTAAAATATTGTTGGGTACCGAGATTTGAATTTATTTATGTAATCCTTTTAAAAAAAATATTTTATGTTTTTGTAGCGTCACTACAGCGACATAGTGCAAAAAGTACTACAGCGACACAGTGCAAAAAGTACTACAGCGACATAGTGCAAAAAGTACTACAGCGACGTAGTGCAAAAAGTACTACAGCGACATAGTGCAAAAAGTACTACAGCGACATAGTGCAAAAAGTACTACAGCGACATAGTGCAAAAAGTACTACAGCGACATAGTGCAAAAAGTACTACAGCGACATAGTGCAAAAAGTACTACAGCGACACAGTGCAAAAAGTACTACAGCGACATAGTGCAAAAAGTACTACAGCGACGTAGTGCAAAAAGTACTACAGCGACATAGTGCAAAAAGTACTACAGCGACATAGTGCAAAAAGTACTACAGCGACATAGTGCAAAAAGTACTACAGCGACATAGTGCAAAAAGTACTACAGCGACATAGTGCAAAAAGTACTACAGCGACATAGTGCAAAAAGTACTACAGCGACATAGTGCAAAAAGTACTACAGCGACATAGTGCAAAAAGTACTACAGCGACATAGTGCAAAAAGTACTACAGCGACATAGTGCAAAAAGTACTACAGCGACGTAGTGCAAAAAGTACTACAGCGACATAGTGCAAAAAGTACTACAGCGACACAGTGCAAAAAGTACTACAGCGACATAGTGCAAAAAGTACTACAGCGACGTAGTGCAAAAAGTACTACAGCGACATAGTGCAAAAAGTACTACAGCGACATAGTGCAAAAAGTACTACAGCGACATAGTGCAAAAAGTACTACAGCGACATAGTGCAAAAAGTACTACAGCGACATAGTGCAAAAAGTACTACAGCGACATAGTGCAAAAAGTACTACAGCGACATAGTGCAAAAAGTACTACAGCGACATAGTGCAAAAAGTACTACAGCGACATAGTGCAAAAAGTACTACAGCGACATAGTGCAAAAAGTACTACAGCGACCTAGTGCCAAAAGTACTACAGCGACATAGTGCAAAAAGTACTACAGCGACATAGTGCAAAAAGTACTACAGCGACATAGTGCAAAAAGTACTACAGCGACATAGTGCAAAAAGTACTACAGCGACATAGTGCAAAAAGTACTACAGCGACATAGTGCAAAAAGTACTACAGCGACGTAGTGCAAAAAGTACTAGAGCGACATAGTGCAAAAAGTACTACAGCGACATAGTGCAAAAAGTACTACAGCGACATAGAGCAAAAAGTACTACAGCGACCTAGTGCCAAAAGTACTACAGCGACATAGTGCAAAAAGTACTACAGCGACATAGTGCAAAAAGTACTACAGCGACATAGTGCAAAAAGTACTACAGCGACATAGTGCAAAAAGTACTACAGCGACATAGTGCAAAAAGTACTACAGCGACATAGTGCAAAAAGTACTACAGCGACATAGTGCAAAAAGTACTACAGCGACATAGTGCAAAAAGTACTACAGCGACATAGTGCAAAAAGTACTACAGCGACATAGTGCAAAAAGTACTACAGCGACATAGTGCAAAAAGTACTACAGCGCCATCTATGCCACACATGAAGAACTAAATCGGGCTAAAGTTATCTGCGACTTGAGACAATATACAGGATGTAACAAGACCCTTACCGAGCATTATGTACATCATACTAAGTAACTTTACGCAAAAATTGTTGCTGGAAAACGACTTTTGTTTTTGGGGTGAAAAATCACGTTTTACGGTAGGACTCAATGTAAAGCACTCAAAACATTGTGATGATGGATGGATTAAATAGTAGGTCGTGGAGGTGTTTAAAGTAAAAATCTTACATGTATTAAAAAAAAAACTTGTGAAAGTTCGAACTTTGACGCCCAATATCTCCGTAACGAGAAGTTTCCCAGGTATGGTCTAGAACAATAAAATGATCGTAATGAGAGGAAGAAAAAATCTTCGTTTAGGGTCTTATATCCCTTTAGAAAAAATTCAACAACAACTGTCGAGCAGTAGCCCACCAGACATAACACCCGTCTGGTCGGAGGATCCTCCCTTTTTTATAGGGGATGAAGAACTTTACACCCTGTTCTTCATACTGGATGTTTTATACAGATTTTAATTATTATTTATTTCTACAGATGGCGTATGGTGTTAAAATCTGTGCAGGTTCAACCAATATGGCCGCTATACTGTAGCTTTAGTCCAGGAGTGTGTCTCGAAAAAATAAAAAACCATTAAATCTGTAGACTGCATTTTATTGTTTTATTTATGAAAATTTTACTATTAAAAATATTACAACAGCTGTAACACAAGCATGTTTTGACATGAGCCCAAAATTAAAATTAACATGCGGCCGCCATTTTGTTTTTCCAAAACGTTTTTCAACAAATAGAAAGAAAGAAAGAAAGAAAACATAATTATTTGGACCATGCCACAAGTGCACACAACAAGCATAAAAAAAAATTAAAAATCTTAAATTTATACAATAAAAATGTTAAAACAAAAAAAAGGAGATCAACACATGTTTACCAATAGCGCCCTCCTGGCATAGTTATTCAAGCGCCAAAAGATTTATATTACTATTCTACCCTCCTAACAAAGGCAACCGCAACTTTAAAAGTCAAAGTCAAAGTTTTTATTTGTTAAACATAGGTGTAATGTGCTCTATTCGTTATCCTACGGTTATCTTAGTTAGGAGGTCCAGTATTAGGTACAGTACCTCTTAACACCTCTGCCTAAACCTTCGGGGGTTATCGGCGTGGTGTTATGTTATGTATTATGTACCAATTAAAAAAATATTGATACTATTGTTATATTGACCATTAAAAGTGTTATTTTCGAACTGGCTGGTGCTATTTAAAATAGGCGAAACATTACTTGTGTTAAAATGCAAATGACTAGTGACATTTTCATTTCGTAACAAATATGTCCTGTTATAAGATAACATAGTTTTATAATCAGGTATGTTTTCAGCAGTTTTGCGGAATGGCAAATCATACTTTAAGTCTGTATCATTTAAGTCTGTGTTTGTTCGCCTCCAATAAGTCTTTTTTGTATTCGTACTTGGCTATTTTATCGGATTCAAAGAACTTTCCCTAATTACACTGACGACATTGCAATAAGTTCCAGCAATAATCAGTAAGAATCCCAGAAACATGATGGAAATAGATGTAATCAGTCTAAAGTTATGACGCCCCAAGCCTGGATGCTCCCAGTTCACGAGCAGGTTTATGAAAGGAGGGTAGATGAAGATGGTTGGAGTCGTGGTCAATGCCCCAAGCTGGAAGAAGAAAAAGAGATTATTTTAACAGATCACATAATCACCCCTAGAAGCCATAACTAGAGACGTAGAATTTTTTTTTTATCCTCTTATGTCGTATTTGCAAGATAGGAGGTATATATATATATATGGAGGTCAGATAGGCAGTCGCTGCATGTAAAATACTGGTATTCAGCTGCATCCGGTTAGACTGGAAGCCGACCCCAATATAGTTGGGAAAAGGCTAGGCAGATGATGATGTCGTATGGGCAAAGACCTCCCCCATATCCTTCCAGGTACTCTACCTGAAAGGATATGGGGGGAGGCTTGTCTCCTGCGCTACCTGGAACCAGCCTTCGTGATGCGCGTCTAAATCATCTCGCCACCGTTTTCTGGGTCAGCCTCGACGGCGCCGTTCATCCTCAGGCACCTATCGTGTTGAGACCTTTGCCCAGCGGATGTTATCCATACGGCTCACGTGACTAGATTATATGCAACTTATAATCATCGAAATAGGCATGCAACATGCTTTATATAATGTTTATATGTTAAAAAATCCAGTCCCATTCGAAAGGAGTATATGGGTATACCAATGACATTACCACATAAAACATTTATTAATTTTAAAATGCATGTTTTTTGTGCCCACATGACCACTATTTCCCTAAAATCTAACAAACTTTTAAAACATGACAACACCATCTTTAGTATTAGTAAGTTCGATCGACAATTAATAAAAAAAATTACGTCACGACCCGAGAAGCTTGTTTCCTCTTTTTTACTTGTTATCCAAAAACGATTACATAAAAAGAGACGAATCTAGACACCTAATAATACAAAATTACAAAAAAAATTGTTTATTGTCACAATTAGCATAATCAGTACATTTAAAATTTGGAGCCTCCTTTTAAGCAAAACAGTGCCTGTAAAAAGAGAGAGAGGGAGAGAGTGAGGGTATTATTCGCGGAGTCTCTTAATAAAGAGACTCCGCGAATAATACCCTCACTCCCTTTATTAAAAAGCAACCATAACATTATATGAATTTACATCTAATCCGTTCTCTACAAATGAACAACCACCTATCCATGGACCGACCACGGCAAGCGCACAAAAAGAGTATCAAGACTATGAAAGTAAGCTTTCTGAATGTTTAGCTTCATACTCTTTCGTGCCTCGAAAAGATCATGAATATTAAAAGGTTAAATACTTACGATTCCCATTATCCTAACGACATTAATAGGCAAGCCAGCAGCTATAAGGACAAGAGCCACCACGAGTAGTGCTCTGTACACCCTCTCCCAAAACCAGTATCGAGTAGGGGCGTGTACTCTTCTCAAGTAAAACCATACTAGATCGAAAGCTAGGTAGAAACACAACGCATATACTACGTATAGCGATATACATAGGAATACTTTCAGGATCACTGCGAACCTGAAAAAAAATATATAGGTATATATACAACTTTAAAATCACGCATGTTATGACCTTATAGTACAGTCATGAGCACCAATATGCTACCATTACTCATTGCATTTGATCCATTTGGTGTTGGAAGAAAGCTTTTGGCTCCAGGATGTGGTGTTCCGTCGCTGCCGCGGACAAATTCCACAAGAACGCAGAAAACATCGTGTAAGTGAAGTGTCACTAACATAGTTTTAAGTTGCTTATACTAACAATAATGCTATCAGCCCATGGCTGAATTGCCAAGAGCCTCGACTATACCTGAGGAGGCTCTCGTTAGGCAGCTGGATCAAGGGCTTGATTCAGAAAGCACTCAGAAGGTCCTGGACAAGACTCGTATTGTTAGGAGGTTCCTCTCTCTGGAGCCCTGACCTGTAGCTTGGACCCTGTTCCTGATACGGGTGGGCTACAATTTTTTCATATTTTTAAATGTTTTTTATTTTGGTTTTAGTTTAAGAAATATTTAAAAATGTATAAGATTTGTATGAAAATAAATAAAGGGAATAATAATGCTATTAGAGTAATAATAATAATGTTTTTTACGGAACCCTGACCGCCGCGCCGGTAGCTTGGGCCCTGTTCCCGCTACCGGTGGCCTACAATATATTTTTTTTTTTTTTTTTTTTTATATTGTTTTTTTTTAAGAACATTTAAAAATGTAAATAATTTGTAAACATGTAAATAAAAGAATAAGAATGTTATTAGTATGTAGATTTAGGTTTAGGTATCTATGGGTCTTTGTTACCTGTAATAAATGGATTATTACTATTTTATCCAGAGGACAAATATGAGGTCGACGATGGAACGAGCTAACACAAAAGAAGCCTATTAACTGACGACTTAAACAGATTGGGGTCATATGAACTTGGGAACACCGACGCAGGCAGGGAATTCCACTCCTTGGCTGTGCGCATAATAAATGATGTAGCAAAGCGCTTCGTGCGAATGTGTGGAACATTGACAAGGTATGGTATGTATCCACTAAGCAACTTTTAAAAGGGATTTTTTTCTATAGTACTGATTATAATTCCATGTTGTTACTGACTTAATATCTTGGAACCCATATTTTTACGAAATTGGTGTTATCTCAACCTTTTAATGATATATCATCATCATCATCTGCCTAGCCTTTTCCCAACTATGTTGGGGTCGGCTTCCAGTCTAACCGGATGCAGCTGAATACCAATATTTTACATGGAACGACTGCCTATCTGACCTCCACAACCCAGTTAGTACTGGGTAATACGATACCCCTTGGTAAGACTGGTTGTCAGACTTTTTGGGCCACTGACTACCTATAACGACTGTCAAAGATCTACAAATGACACCCGGGACCAACGGCTTAACGTGCTTTCCGAGGCACGGAGGAAACTCGGTATGTAATGGGTGGTCACCCATCCACAGACCAACCTAGGCAAGCGCGGCTTAACCTAAATATTGATCCGAGCGGCTGTTATTACTTAGCCACGAGCTCCTCCTCCGCTTTTAATGATATATAACACAAGATAATCGCATTTGAATTTAGGTAAGTGTATACATGTTGATGCTCTTGACTGTACACACATTTCACCAGTTATGTCTCTTTAAGGCTGCTTTCACATTAAGGCGTTAGCAGCGCGACAGTAGCGCGACAGAAGCACAGTCGAAGACAAAAACTAAAAAAAAAAAGATTTTTACCGTCTGGACGATAGACGCGCGACTGTCGCGCTGCTAAAGTCGCTTAAATGTGAAAGCGGTCTTAGTTAATAAAAATTCAGCCACTTACAAACTTACAAGGCTAGTTAAAAAAAATGTTCCTTCTTTGTTAAATTTGGAAGAAGGTAAATAGATACTTACTACATACCCAATAGAGATATTTATTGATTATACTTACGGTGAACATGGGAAATGTACAGTAATAGGAGCTAAAGAATATTCGCCATAACACCAATATCCGAAGAATCCGACTGCCATCATGGCTACGGTAAATATTGGCATCGCTGGAATAGAAAAATTATGTTTTTTTTTTAAATAAATTAAAAATAACGTTTTGAATGGCACTCGCACTACCAGGGTAGCATGGTACAAAAGGCAGGAAGTCTAATTGGTGTAAAAAAAACCTTAACGAAAGCGAAAGGTGGGCACTTGTTCTCCCCCGTCATTGCGATATTTTTTTTGTTCTGAACCATGCCTGGGAACCTTCTAGTTACGGAAAAATTGAAGGTCAAAATCCCAACTTTTCACAAGTTTTTAATGTTATAAACCGACTTGAAATGACCACTGTACTATTCAAAGAATTTTACCCGCTACAGAAAGCAATGAAATGCCTCGGTAAGCGCTGCAATCGGAGACATCTCCCTTCCCTTTGTCCCAACAGCTTACAGATCACCGCATCTCTCCAGTCTTCTGGAACTTCTTCGCTATCCCACACCCTTTAGATAAGATCGATACATTGAACGAAATGCGCCAAATACGTAAAGAGAGACCTAAGCCCTCCTACACATACACCTATAACTGCAACGGTCAACTCTACTGCTTTAGTTGTGACCGGGTATTTAAGAGCAAATTCGGTCTGGCCAGCCATATAAGCCCTTATATGGCTGGCAAGGAAATAGCATTAAAGGGCCGCCGTTACCGAAATCGGCAAGGAGGACTAAAGAAAAAGAAAGCATACGTCATCACAATGCTAGCCCAAGTTATACCTTATAACAACATCTTCCAGTAAAAGCCCCGTCGAAATCGGTTCAGCCGGTTCGGATATTAGCCGAAACAAACAAAGATAAAAATAAAAAATAAAATGTTATAAGTACCGTATAATTATAGCTTTAGTTGCTTTCAGTAAAGAGCTGTTATTTTGAAATTACAAACACACTCTTCAATTTTATTTATTTGATGATGATTGATTTCATCATCATCATCATTTCAGCCGAAAGACTTCCACTGTTGGACATAGGCCTCCCCCAATTGTCGCCACATTGACCGGTCCCGTGAGTCTCGCATCCAGCGGATCCCTGCAATCTTCAACAGGTCATCGGTCCACCTAGTGGGAGGTGTTCCAACGCAACGTCTTCTGGTGATAGATTTAAAACAACCAAGCAGGAGAAACTAGAAAACCCCTTACCTGTCAAAATAACAAAGTGAAATCTTTGCGGCTGTTCCATACTATTCTCAATCGACAGGGCGTGACACACTGTCTCGAGAGCAAAGATACAGACACAGCTAAAGTCTACCAGGGCCGGTACACTCTTGAAAACGCTGTCTTGACTCATTCGATCTTCGTTTATATCGTGCAAGCTGTACCACAGTGTGACTAGAACAAGGGCGACTGGAAGTTATCAAAATACTTGTTAATGGGATAGGATTATTTCGTAAGTCTAGTGGTCACAAAGGCGACTGCTGAGCATGAGGTCCTGGGTTCGATTCGCAGGTCGGGCAAAGTATTATTGTGCTTTTTCTATCAGGAGTTTCTCAGTAGCAGCCACGGAATCTGGATTTGTGCCCGATTGATGGCAATTGCGTTGCGGCCAAAAGCAAGTCTATTAAGTTTTTTTTTAAACTTCCAAATTCATTCAGTAGTTTTTGCGTAAAGAGTAACAAGCAACCATCCATCCATCCTCACAAACTTTCACGTTAATAATTATGATAACAAAAGCTACATACCACCAAACAGGTCGCAGATCAAAGCAAAAGGCGCAAAACTCTTCAAATCTGTCACCATACAGATGACCAAACATGGTACTATTAACGCCAGAACAATAAATCTGACCGGTGGATCATCGTCGTCAATAAGTGCACTATGACCTGTCCCCAGCTCCTTCACATTCCGTGCCATCATGATGATTAAAACGCAGCAAGTACCGCATAAATGGCATAGTAATGTGATTTCAACCAGGTATCTGTAATTGAATCGAGATAACTCAAAACGCCACTGACGTGGTCATATACTGGGAAGAAAATTAAATAAGTCGCACCATCGATACATTGAAATTACATTTCTTGTCATCCACTGTTGGTCTACCGTATAGTGGTGGCGATGACTGATTATTTAATTTAATTTTCAGTCTATTTCGCCCACTGCATGGGCCTTCTTCTATTTTTCCTTTCCATTCCTCTCTATTTTGAGCTAGTGTGGAACACAGTGTGGACCAATCATCTCTGTAGGTGTATTTTCGAACCCGTTGGATGTACGACAGGTGACCGACTAATTCTGGGATGATGTTGTCTTCTTTTTCTTCTTACCTGGAGCCTCTAGCCACTTTCCGAAACTTAGGCCACGGTGACAGAAGCATAGCAGCCTCCATAACGTCAGGGTAGGTCAGCGCGTGCATTTGCACTCGTCCGTACAACTTTTGGGCTGACCAGACAAGAATCTATAAAGAGTGTTCATTGAGTTTTATGACCGTTCTACTTCACAGGATACTACTATGCTTAAGAATGGGTAGTTTCATCTTTTTGGCTGGCTGCCTTTATACTTATTTATTTGTTAGTGCTGTATGCATCCATCTTCTGTCCCGGGCCACACTGACATAATGGCATTGCAAGGGATTTTTAGGTGATGAATGAGAATATAATTTAAGAAAATGACAATAAAGTTGAAACTTCAATGACTATGACACCTGCGCACTTGATGATTTTATGGCTGCGTCAGTAAGCGGGGTTCGGGTGGCTGAGTTTTGGGCTAAGCACATTTCATTATGTTTTGCTATCGATACGCTAAAAAGAAGAAGATGATCCCAGATACAAAACAATGGCACGGTATGCTCAGGCATGCTCTTTGGTAGCCCTTAGAATGCCTCGGAATCGCATCGGGACGCTTCGGAAGTCTTCGGAATGGCCGGAAAGCAAGACAGCGCCTCCGCCCCGCTCCGCAAATAAAGATGATTAATTTACTCACGCTCAGCATACCTAAAAACGTCGCGGCAAACCAATGAATACCATGGCAAAGTTGCCGTTAGTGGGTGCTGTTGGTAAGGATTTGTGAAAATTGTATTGATAATATCAAGATTGCGGCATTATTTCCGAATGGGTCACGCTCCCACAGATCCTTTTAAAATAATTATATTTATGTGAGACTTACACAAACGCAGTATCCAACGATGGCAGAAAGTAAAATATTCACGGGCATCGCACCAAACAGTCCACATTTCATGTAGGCCACGTGGATTGCCACTAGGCCGCCGCCTAGGCCACACATCAGCATGTGGATTACAGACTCGTTTAGACTAGAAAATATTTAAACAAGCTTTTAATTAAAAAATCAATTTTATTTAATAAAAACACGTGTGGTAAGGGGTCTGCCCCGTTGGTATAGTGGTCGCAAGCGCTACTGCTGAGCATACAGTCCTGCGTTGGATTCCCAGGTAAATTGTTATTTGGTTTTTCCATCAGGAATTCTGCCGCCCACGGGACCCACGGAGTTTGGATTTGTGCCTGGTTGATGGCAATAGGCTTGCCCATTATTACATGGGACTTAACATAACTGGTGAAATGTGGGTGCACTATTAGGAATTACAGGCGTGTTGTTATGTTATGTTCATATAAGGCAGTAAGTAGGTTTTTAAATATTATTAGACAATAAATTGGTAAATACATACTTGTTCGGCTTAGTCAAATATGATCTTTGTCTACAATAATCGTAGTTTTCTGCATCGACGGAGTTATTTTTCAGTTCGAACCTGACTTTTGATTCATCTTCACAAAAGCTGCTGGGGACCTAATAAGTATATGAGTATAGGATTAGGAGCTCGTGGCTAAATAGTAACAGCCGCTCGGGTCGATCTTCAGATTAAGCCACGCTTGCCTAGTCCGTGGATGGGTGACCACCCATTACATTATTAGTTTCCTCCTCTGCCCAGGAAAGCACGTTAAACCGTTGGGCCCGGCTGTAATTTTTAGATCTTTGACAGTTGTTACAGGTAGTCAGTGGCTCGAAAATCTGACAACTAGTCTTACCAAGGGGTATCGTATTACCCAGTACTAACTGAGTTGTGGAGGTCAGATAGGCAGACGCTCCTCCAAGTTTGTTTAGATCCTAGCTCATGGTTCTCTGTCATGTTCCCGATGTGGAAATGGCGTGAGTTTATGTATGTTTGTAACATGGATACTACTTACAATTGGGTTTATGTTCATGATGGCCTTTTATTGAGTGGAACTGATTAGAAGATAATAGTCCCTGGCCAGCACCATTGAACTTGCAACAGTTTGTTGCTTTTGTAAAAAAATACCATTAAATTGTGAGAAATACTGATAAGGATCGCTGACAAGCTGACAAACAGTGCTGACAGGAAAATCTATTGCATGGAAGCTGGTAAATATTTGAATGTTTTGGCATGGAATTATGTTCAATTGTCTCCGTTGACAAGACTTGTATTGTCAACTAAGTAGACCAGCCCCCGTAGCATGACCACCGTAGACAAGGATTTCTTTGACGAAAGAATCGACAAAATGACACATTGTGTCGACACAATGACAGATTTCTTTGAACTATCTGTCATTTTGTCAATTCTTCCGTCAAAGAAATCCTTGTCTACGGTGGTCATGCTACGGGGGCAGGTACTAAATTCTCACACTGTTTCCTGCATGGAAATATGATATTAGGTCTTTACCTATGAAGTTGCCGTTATGTATACAAAAAGTTAAAGTCATGTTTTATATCATCATCATCATCATCATCATTTCAGCCGAACGACGTCCACTGCTGGACATAGGCCTCCCCCAAGTGTCGCCATATTGACCGGTCCCGTGCGTCTCGCATCCAGCGGATCCCTGCAACCTTTACCAGGTCATCGGTCCACCTAGTGGGAGGCCTTCCAACGCAATGTTTTATATATTGTCTTATTTTTAATAATCAAAGTAAGTATGCCATGCTATCGATGCATCATGTGCATGCGACAATTTTTCAATGCCCACCTAGTATTGATTTTTTTCCTACCAAGAACTTGTCCAAATTCTGCACAATACAAACACATAAAGGGCGTAAATAGACCCTTAACATATCCTAAAGGCACTTGTTCTCCCCGTCTTTGCGATATTTTTTTTGTTCTAGACGATACCTGGGAACCTTCTAGTTACGGAGATATTGGGGGTCAAAGTTCCAACTTTTTCACAATTTTTTTTTTTTAAATACATGTTTTTAATGTTATTTTTTTACTTTACACAACTCCACGACCCCCGTACTATTCAATCCATCCCTCAGCACAATGCTTTGAGTACTTTCCATCGAGACCGTAAAACGTGATTTTTCACCCAAAAAAAAAAGTCGATTCCCAGCAATAATTTTTGCGTAAAGTTACTTAGTTTGATGTACAGAATGCTTGGTTGACGGCTATGTGAAGGGTCTGTTTACACCCTGTATACCCTGCCTCTTGTAATTTTGAGACCGTCTGTTGTGCAGCATGAGGTAATGAGGTAAGCGTTGTGGCGCAGGAGCAGCGGGGAAGATCGATTAACCAAAGCTGGCCGGACATTTGCGAGCTTCCCTATATGTCCAGTTCCTCACAGTACACATCAGCAGTAATGCTCGTGCCATTTTGCAAAAAGCTGTGGTTAATTGGGCCCTAGACCACCAAACAGTGACCATCACTTTTCTACGGGTAAGTTTTCGTTTGGGGTATGCATAGGTGCTGAAGGTCTAACCAACATGATGAGCGCTTACAATTGTCAAATATGGAAAAGGATTCTTAAATTTTTACACATAAAACTGTTTTACATCCGTGACCTCTCTAATCCAGGTCCAGTTGAAAACTAGCGTCAGGCAGTAGTTGCCCGACATTCAATCCACATTTCCCGTTTGCATTGGAGTAATTTCAGTGTGGAAAAGAGACAGAGCGATAAAGGTCGTCTAGCGCCATCTCTTTCCCACACTGGAATTACTCCTGCTTTAAGACATCACCATGATGTGATGTGTGGAAAGAGATGGAGCTAGACGACTTTTATCGCTCTGTCCCTTTCGTACACTGGAATTACGTCATAGTAACCCCCCAGGTTGTGTTAGGAAACAAAAATAAAACAATAATTTTAATTATATTTACAAACATTAATCGTTTATTCGTTAAAGAAAAAATATATCACCCTCTTTCAGTTTTAATATAAAGAAGGCACAGTATTTTACGTGAACATAATTATGTTTTACAATACATCGATTTTTTTATTTCGATAAAATGTCTAATCGATAAAAGTTTACCGATTATTGTACTTGATTGTTACATTTGGGTAGACGATGATTAATTAACCCTTAAATAAAATGGAACAATTATTTTTTTTGCTTAAAAAAACTACGATACAATATTTTTCCAATTTCGAAACGGTTTTAAGATGTTGGGAATAATGGAAAACCATGCCTTGTGTTTTTTTGTTGCTGTTAGGAATTAACCCTATTTCACTGGTATCAATTTTATTACAATTATTTAATTTAAATAATTTCTCCTTTAAATTTTTTTGTTTGAAAACCAATAAAATGTTTGCTTCTAATAATCGTCTTTTTTACTTAATCGATGAACGATAAGTATCATTGCATAAAATTAACCATTATAACTGCAAAAAAAAATACGTTTTCTTTGTAATTTTTGAATTCCCAAAAACTACGTCTACTGGTACATTTTACTTAAAAACCTTGTTGTAATACAAAATAAGACTAGTAGGTAATATTTTTTCACTAATATTTTAAGTTTAAAATGGAAGAATGCGATATTCTATTATATGTAAAGAACTAAGCACCTTGTATGGAACTATTGTATGATTGTAATAAATTACAGGCACATTTTTATTAAAATCTACATTTATAACTGGTAATATAAATTCTTATTATTATTTCGATTAACACTTTGAACGCATTTATGTCAATGATTTGAAATGAAAATAGTTTTAAAATAGCTTAAAACAGTTTTTAAAATAAACAGTTTTAAATATTAAAATTAAGTATAAAGTCGCAGATATTGAAAAAAGATTAATAATTATGAAGAGATTTTTTTTTTACAAAATTGCACTTGCACTTTATGCAATTGCAATTGCACTTGCTTTGAAAAGAAAAAATAATGTATATTTAAAACTTGTGCGTTCAAAGGTATTATGGCAGCTAACATGACTTGTAAATATTAGTCACTATTTATGTAATTAAGACTATCGATAAGTTTAGCTTTAGAAATATTCTTGAAACATAAAGATGATTCAATATATTTGAAAAAAAAAAAAACAAAAAACAGTTTAAGAAATGAAGAAGAAACATTATTTTAAAATGTTACATAATGTAACTGCTGTAAATTAGGTTTTAGATTATATCATTAGAATAAGGATTTTTTTCCTAAAGCCACTCTTATCTCTAGAAATCACTATTATCAATTTAAACTATTATGATTGTACTTTAAACCATTTACATTGAAAGCGTTAGCATTATAATAAAATAGAAAAAAACATCTTAGTGTGACCGTCTTTAACAATAATTATTATCAAAAAGCGATTGGTACTTTAATCTACAAATTAAATATTTTTTAATAATTAATAAGCATTTAATTAATTGTAATACATAATTAACATAAGCTTATATATAACTAATGTGATCTTAATTACACTTTGGTAATATTTACCTATTAAAAAACTATATTAATGTGAGAAAAATCGACTAATTAAAAATAAACTAAAAGAACTATAGCAGACTAAAAGACATACTAAATCCTTTAAAAGTGCAGATTTCTTTTCCATTTAGGGAACAAAAAAAGATACTAAAAGGGAACGTCAATTTCGTAAAAGATAAAGTGATTAGTACTAAATTCACTGTTATATCAAAACTATAATGAATTTAAAGAATAAATATTTACATTACTAAAGCTGGTTCGAAGAGCTGTCATTTGTCAAAATATTTTTCTTAATTATATTAAAAGCTGCGTATTTCCTAAAATGCGTTACAATTTGGAATAAATAGCAAAGAATTTCAAACAGTAGAGTTTTCGCAATCTGTTTTTTAGTCGAAGAATGCGTTTTTTTTTTCATTTCAGTGCTAACAATTATCAAATTTTTAAGTATCTTCGCTTTACATAAGTTTCAAAATTTTCACTTACGCTAAAATAAAAATTAACTTCCTTACCATTTATTCTGTACAATAATATATAATGAAAACTCATGGAACGGAGACAAAACAAAAAAAAGAAGCTGTATTCAATTAACTGTTTAAGATTTCATGACCAAAAACAAGAATTAAGAAAAAAGATACAATTTTGTTAATCGTTGGGTAAATTTCGAAGCGTTTAATAATTTTAACAGCATAGTTACATCGTTTTGTCTCTGATAAACATCGAATACTTTTGATAACAATAAATAAGTTATACTAGTTAGTTTAGTACAGCATTCGAACAAGGAGATACATCAGGATTGTCGATAGCACGGTGTGGACAGGTCGAATGGAATGCGCTGCGTTGTTTTCACGAAACACTAGAAAAAAAATAGATAAAATAAATAAATTGATAAAATCGCTTATCCTTCTACCTAAACATCATGACCTATCACATTATTGTTACAAAAAAAAGATATTATTTTTAACAAACAAAAAAAAAAACTAGAAAAAAAACACAAAAAGTACCTGAAGCAGTCTGGATGTACAGCGACTGAGGATCTTCTAAATAAACAAAAGAAAAAGCAAAATAAAACATGTTATTCAACACAAAAACGAAAACAAAATTAAAACGGCAAATAAAAAAAAACAACTTAATAATTAGCAATTATCTGAAAATTATTGTCAAGATTGTAGACAAAAAAGATAGATTTTAAGCACAAGAAAAAAAACAACCAAATTTTTTTTAAATTATTCCCATCGAGTACTCAAAGGTTAACATTTCTTTATAGTTCGGCCACGCAATCAATAGATGGCATGACAAGCTGAGACTTTGACACTTCAAAGATAGCAAGATTATTTTTTTAAACGGATATTTTTAGGCACGTGTCAAGATTTTTTTCGCCTTATTGATTTTTCATATATTTGGATAACGGGTACAATTGAAAACGATGCCAACCCTTTATACATCTGTTTGGCCTATAAAAGGCTGTAAGCACTACCCTTCAAATCTCAGAATTGAGCGACAGTAGATGCTGAATAAAGTTTGCGAATGGGGAAGACCGTTAAAAGATGGCGCGACCATAGCTAGGTCTCAATCTGACCAATGAGGTCAAGCTATTTTGAAATATAAAATGACATTACCAGATTTTTAACCAATGACAAAGCTTGGGATCATCTATACTAGCGCCATTAATTTCACAGTTGACATCCCCATCGAAACGAGCCGAATATAAAGGGTGTAAAAATACCCTTAACGAAGCCGAAAGACATTTGTTCCCCCGACATTATGATCATTGTTTTTGTACAGGACCATACCTGGGAACCTTCTAGTTCCGGAGATATTGGAAGCCAAAGTTCCAAGTTTTTTTAAAATACTCGTATTTAAGGTAATAAGTTTACTTGTAATTACCTCCATCACCTTTACTTTTCAAAGCATCAGCACAGTGTTTTGAGTGTGCTACATTGAGTTATACCGTAAAACGTGATTTTTCACCCCAAAAAAAGTCGTTTCCCAGCAATAATTTTTGCGTAGGGTTACTTAGTTTGATGTACAAAGTGCTTGGTTGACGGCTTCGTGAAGGGTTCGTTTACACCCTGTGTGTAGTAGGCTATTGCTTAGCCTTTCTTTTTCATCAAAATCTTCTGAATCGTAATCTTTGATCTCCTATCAACCACAAAGACCTGTTCCAAAATACTTACGAATATTAACAATAGCAGGATCGTTGGTGCCGCCCCAACTCTTCGAGTTCTTGACTTTAACGATGGCCAGGTATTCACCAGGTGGCACCTGTTTGTCTTCCAGAGTGTAGCTGATGTCGTACTTGTGATGCCTTACTTCTGGAACTGGTACGCTGAAGGACGTCCATTCACCGTCCTGGTGGAGAATATTGATGAATGAAATAATGGATTGTATGTAACTTTTAGGTACTATTTGTGTTATCTTGAACAGAGGTTTCACTATTTGCATTGAACACCCCACAAATCACAATGAAAATTAAAGTCAAGTAAGACTGGTTGTCAGACTTTCGGGCCACTGACTACCAGTTACGATTGACAGTCGTTCGATAGATCTTGTAATAAAATCCGGGACTAACGGCTTAACGTGCTTTCCGAGGCACGGAGGAAACTCGGTATGTAATGGGTGGTCACCCATCCACGGACCAACCTAGGCAAGCGTGGCTTAATCTGAAGATAGACCCAACCCAATTCGTGACTGTTATTATTTAGTCACGAGCCCCTCGAGAATTTCCTCTGCTCTGTCAAAATCAATCAGAAAAATGGCTTACCCCGCTGGTGGGCTTAAGCTGTACTTCCATCTTCTCTACTGGTTGATGCGAGTGTACGGTCCAGCTCATCTTGGGTCCTTCGATATCCAGGTCTTCGACCACAGGGTTCTGGACCAGCTCGATTGAACGGTTGTGGATGCCGTATTCGTTTTCAGCCTGAAATTTAAAAAAATATATATGAATCAGTCGGTCAGTTGGCTCGAGGTAGGATGTTATAGAAAAAAATCAGTAAGAAAAAAAAAACAATAATAATAATTATAATTTTTCCACCTTTAAAATTCTAAGGACCAAAAAAATTCAAAATTCCTGATATTTTTGCTCGATGATATTTTTAAAATAACTTTCTTAGTTTCCAATAATCGGATCGACTGCCTCACTCATTAGTCTACTGGTCGCAAGCGCGACAGCTGAGCATGAGGTTCAGGTTTGAATCCCGGGTCGGGCAAAGTGTTATTGCTTTTTTCCATAAAGAATTTCTCAGTAAAAACCACGCAGTCTTGATTTGTGCCCGGTAGAAAGAAAACTTAAACTGGCAAAATGTGGGTGTACAATTAGGTACACCTCTGCGGTTCTTCGGGGAAACGGCCAGGAGCACTATTATTCTATAAATACTTTTACCATTCACAAAATATAGTTCAGGATGATGCAAGAGAAGAAGATTTTGCTGACAGTCTCTCTCTATGGAGTGTGTTAGGCAGGATATGAATAAGATAAGAGTAAATTATAGCGTGACGATTGACAGGAGAGTCGAAGAAAAAAACGTGTGGCACCGACCCCAAGTAACATGGGACGAGGGCGAGAAGATAATGATGAGTTTAATGTCACTAAGAAAGCAAAAATGGAAGATTCCCTACCTCACAAGTGAAGGTACCGAAGTCACTATCAGCCTTAGGCGAAACAGTCAGGTTGGAGTGCGATCCCTCGGTGCTGATCACAAACTTGCTGGCGCTGTCCTCAATCAATACGCTGTCCTTGTACCAGCGGATGTGTGGCCTGGAATTACAGAAGAAAATTGTCAGAATAATGCTACGTTCTCAATAAAACTTTTCTTTGAATATTATCCATTTATCGTACGGCTTAATGTCATTTGGAGGTTTCTTTATATTGGGAATATAATATGGAATTGTGGTTTTTTGAAAGCCCAAGCAGAGTTCTCAATTTTGCTACTTATTAATGACAAAGAGAATTTTCCAGTATTATTGACACGTAATTCCCCTTATTGTCCCCTCTAGTCAAACTGATAGCGGAATCACACTTGGTTTTTTGCCCGAATTCGGTTACTTCTGGAATTTGAACAACCGTCCAAGAGTAAAGGAACGGGGTCGTGTACGTTCGTCGGCTCTCATCTATCTTATTCAGTTTCATGATTTGACTTCATTCAAACTACTCGTAGTGTAATAAATGCGTCGGGTGGCCAAATTTGAGAAGTCTTTTGAGTGCCCGAATCCGTATTCGGGCACTCAAAAAACTTCTCAAATTTTTTCGCTAACGACCGATAATTGCGGCTTTCTGCTCTAAACAACTTTTGTAGTTTGTTTACTCCGCTGTCCAACCCTACAAGAATGTGCAAATATCTTAGGCGTCTTTACCAGTCAACCTTTGGGTGATACCAAAGAGCACTTAATAATTCCATGCATGATGCAGAGACAAATAGTAATAGAATTTGAACGTTGGCTTAGATAACATTCAGTTCCTTATTCCAAAACAATAATATATCCTATAATAACTCCTATACGAGTTTTGTCGCTGACCTGGCCTCCTCATGAGCAGCGCACTGCAGAACTGCTTCGATCTCGATATCGGAATTAACGACAGTCCTTGGCACATGTACATGAGGTTTTCCTGAAATGATAAAATATAAATATAATTATATTATGAAAAGGTTAAATAACGGTTACCGAGACCAGCCTGTGCTTGTCATTTGACAGCTTGGGAGAAGCGTATGACCAGCAGTAGACTGCAATAGGCCGAATTGATTGATGCTCTTACTATAAACAACCACGCTGGTCTCCGCCTGATGATTTCCAAGGCTGTTGAAGGCATAGCAATAGTACTGGCCAGCATTCTCTTTCTTCACATTCTTGATATGCATGGAGTAGAGGTTGCCTTCGACGCGGAATTCGGCGTCCTTTTCTGTTAGACGCTGGTTCTGTAAGAGAGAAAGAGAGGCATTTAGATTTGAGTAGTGCACTTAAAAAAATGTCACCTATGTCATCGAGAATCTCAGCCTCTGTGTGAGAACATTAACGCTGATATTATTGATTACTAGATGTACCCAGCATGCCTTGCAATGACACGAAAATCTTATAAATAAAAATCTCGTGTCACGGTGTTTGTGGTCGCACTCCTCCGAAACGGCTCGACCGATTTTTATGAATTTTTTTATGTATATTTAGTAGGTATGAGAATAGGTCGTAAAGTATATTTCACATCGCTAATTTCACGCGAATGAAGGTCGCGGGGCACAGCTAGTATAATATAGATTTTTGGGCCAGAAACCTTCGCAGGTGTACACAGAAAAGCCCGCCAAAGTTTCATCACAATCGGATCAGCGGTTAAGGAACCCAAAGAGGACAAACATACAAAATTTAATTTTTATTTCTGTAGATGTATTTTTTTCAGTTATAGTCATTCTTCAATCAACGTATTGATTTAAGTGGTAATAAATAAATCTTTACTTCCTCTATCTTATCGTTTTTTGTCTCGAAAAATTCTTTACTTTTGGGGAGTTTTTAAGGAATGGTAACTTGCACTACTACAGAATAAACGAAAAATTTTAAATAATCGAATCTAAATAAAATGAGAAAAAACTTCTATAGAAAAACCTTTTAAAGTTCCGTGATCGAAAAAGTACAGTCGCCAGCGCATCGAGTAACCACAAACTGTCTACTTTTCTCATTCGACTTTGAACTTAACTGTCAACATTTTATGGTTTAAAATCATTTGCATACATTTGACAGTTTGTGGTAACTTGATACGCTGGCGACTGTACAAAATATTATCTAGTACTAAAATATTTCCCATTAATTTCATACACAGTTTAAATAGGAGATCTCTAAATTGTCCAAGGCACACGAATAATATTCCAGTTTCTCAGAAAACAGTCGCCGCGATCTGAACTTAGTTATTTTGTTCTTATTATGACGTGTAACGGAAGTGCCCGGTTTAATAATAAATACGGATAGAAACTGCCGTCGACCCTTTGTGAATGTTCTTGTTTAATCGTTGGAGACATTGTGGTGAAGTTTTCTTAGTAATTTGTAGGTAGGACCGACTACTAAGCAAATGCTTAGTAAGGGCAAAAAACCGTACACAAGGTTCCGTAGTATCAAACGATATAATAAAAAAGTTTTGAAGGCTCATCCATATGTTGTATTGTATTACATTCAACAGCAAAACAAAATTTGTTTTTCATAGTATGTTAATGAAAAACAAAGTAACTGCTGCAGTTTGATAAAAAAAGTTCCGTATCTCAAAAAATTAACATCAAATCTTGTTCAAGTCAAATGTCGTTGAAAGTTTTTTTACCTTCTACAATCCTACATTTTTTCTGAATTCTCCTCTTACTTTAGAAATTAGAGGGGGGAGCTCACATTTCTAGACAGCGACAACAGACACCTTTTTTCTTTTAACCTTTTGAACGCCAGAGCATAAACGCACGCGGCTGCCCTCTACGCCAAGCCACAATTTCATCTACCATTTCGTCATATATTTGTGTCGTTTGGCGTACAGGGCACGCGCTTGCTTGTCTCGTATAGGTGACAATGGCGTTCAATAGGTTAAAGTCTATCTTTCAAACGATTGACTTTGAGAAAAAATGGTTTAAGGAACCTCAATATCATCATGATTAAATTATAATATGACAGACAGAGTACAAACACGAATTGATTCTCAAATTCTAAATTAAAACGAGCGAGGCCGCGGGCAAAAGCTAGTAATAAATAAGTTAACGTTAAATCCATCTCTTACAAAGTATACTTACTTGGTCCTTCTTGGTCACCGACCACAGAACACTGGGCACAGGAGACGCGGTGATGAAACACGTCAGCGTCAGGTCAGTACCCACTTCCACTATGCCGCCGCTTGAGACTGTCATGTCTGGAAAGATAATTATTATTTATTTATTTAAAATTATGTAAATAATACCTTTACAGCTATAATGCCAATGAGATGTTACCACCACCAAGATATGATAACTTACATAAGCTAACAAAAATACAATTAAAACACAATCACAATACATATCAAAAAAGAAAAAAATAAAGAAAACCACTATTAAAATATCTACAATAGGAACACCTCTAAATATTTTCAATGCACTTCAGTGTCATATGTTGTTCATTATGTTTCTTAAGTAACAGTTTGAGTAGCAGCTCTTGGTATTTTGTCTATACACCAGTAGCGAAGGGTCAATTTTCGTAAGAGGTAAGCTGGAGCACATATCTTTAATGTGATCATATTATTTGTCTTAGAATACTGACTGTGCCATTTTTCAAAGGAAAGCCGGTGGGAATCGAGTTCTATGGAACCTTCGCCACTGCCATATATATTTTTTTAAATTCATGTTATTAGAAACGTGTGGTGCACAGACATAGATATACCTAGATAACGCAAGAGCACCTACTTCGCGTGCCCGTCTTAAGCATTTTATGCTTAACTGTAGCTAATGTCGCAGCAAGCTAAGTTAATAAAAAAAACAATTCTTGAGTTGTAACTCAAGAATTTGGTTCTAGAAATTTCATATACAAAGAAAATTGTTTATTTTACAAGCTTTTGTTTTTTAGTTTCACTTGTCCCGTTGTCTGTCTGTAATCTATCTTGCAAGTTAAATTAGACAAACTTCCCGGTTTCCGATTGAGTTGAAATTGATCGATTGTCGTCATTTTTACCATCGATCGAATGCTGTGTTAACTCCCTAACATCCCTACGACGTAAACTTTATTTTAACGAACTCATAAACCAAGAATTTAAATCTTTAGATTCTGTAGACCTCGTCAAAGGTGAGTGAGAGAATTTTGTGAATAGTACCGTCTCGCTCACTCAGACTGAAACTTGTATCTATCATTCCTAGAATGCGTTAACTCGGACATGGTGGACACTTTTTGCGCGGTCTACCAATTTTTCGCTGATAAAGATTCCACTTACTAATAATTGCAGGTTTCTGCATAACCAGAAGCGTGTGGTTGATGGCAACCGGGTTTCGCGCTATCTCACATCTGAAGACCCCGCTGTCGCTCACTTGAGCGTTCTTTATCACCAGATCGTTAAAAGTTTTCGATCTAAAAGGAGAGAAAAAAAAGATAAAAAGTTATTGAACTGACACAGGACAAATAATAGAACTAAGATCATCATCTGTTTAGCCTTTTCCCAAATATGTTGGTGTCGGCTTCCAGTCTAACCGGATGCAGCTGGCCCACAGCACAGCGTAATTATCCCACTGCAGAGGAGACAGGGCTTCTCTCGTTGAAAGTGAGTCATGTGGGTGAGTGCGGGTGGATGGTATACTTACAGGGCGTATCTGATTTCTTCAGGGTGCAAGCTCATTGATCCCAAGAACCACTGCTCGTTGTTCCTGTACCATGACATCACAGTACCCTCTGTGGAGAAAAATAACGAAGAATTTTTAAACATTTTTTAAGCCACAAAAAAAAATCAACGAGGACTTTCCAAAGAACTGCTTTGTTGTCAAGATTATTTTATACTATTAAATTAGCAATAGTTGTAAAAGGGGTCTAAAAGTACCCTTAATAAAGCCGAATAGTACTTGTTTTCCTCGTCATTGCGATCATTTTTTTGTTCCAGACCATACCTGGGAACCTTCTAGTTACGGAGATATTGGGGATCAAAGTTCCAACTTTTCCACAACTTCTTTTTTAAATTCATGTTTTTAATGTAAGAGTTTTACTTTACACACCTCCACGACCCCCGTACTATCCAATCCATCCATCAGCACAATGCTTTGAGTGCTTTCCATCGAGTCCTACCTTAAAACGTGATTTTCACCCCAAAAAATAGTCGTTTCCCAGCTATAATTTTTGCGTAGAGTTACTAAGTTTGATGTACCGAATGCTTGGTTGACGGCTTCGTGAAGGATTCGTTTACACCCGGTGTAATTTGTAATCACGTTCTCGAAATCGGTTCTAACGATTTCGATGAATGTTGCAATATAGGGCAAAAAAACGATCCAGCTAGGTCTTATATCTGGAAAAATTAGTTTTCTCTTCTTCATTGTTGAGTTTTCATCATCATTATTTCTGATATAATAATATCGAATTTGAACATAAATTCTTCACTAAGCGAATACCTGATGATTAGAAACTGAAATTGACTGGGATAGCTGGCGCTACACAACTTCAACGACCCATCAGAAAACCTTCCACCTGGGCACGAGTTGCCGTGGCCGACTTGGAAATCTCTAAACAGACTTCGAACCCAAGTCGGCCGGAGCAAAGACAATCTCTGCAGATGGGGGGTTCATGGACGGCTCAGACCTCAAGTGCGTATGCGATGTCTCCCCACAAACAATGGCCTACTATCTTGCACCGCATGCCCTATAACGTGCGCTCTTGATGATTTATTTACTGCATCAGTGAGCGGGGTTCGCGTCGATGAGTTTTGGGCTAAACATATTTAAACTTTTTGCCATCGATACGCTAAGAAGAAGAAGAAACGGTCTACCCAATCAGGCACGACTACATTTGATTCCAAGATGTCTGCCACAAATACACCACGTTTACTTCCTAGTGAAAGCAATAAAAACATAACTAACCCTGTGACAAACATACCGACATTACCTTTTACGATAGCACTTAATTACAAAGATAGCCAAATCCGTTCGTAAACCGTCTGACAAGTAACCGGAACTTGCGCACGCGCAGGCGCCAACCGGAAGCCCCACCATTTTGTTTTTAACATTTTTTTATTGCGCAATGAATCAACGTTTAATATTTTTTGTATTTGGAATTGGAACAGGCAAAGGAAATGACTTAGTGGTATTTTTTAAGAAGTGGATGCATTTTTTATGCAGTCTGCTTGTGCGAACTGAATTTGGTTTTTTAACTGACTTCTAAAAATGGAGGAGGTTATGTATTTGCGTGTCATGTATGACCTGAGCTTCGTGTGTCTAGTATCTAACCGTTAGGTAATGTAGGAGTCTACAATTGTTTTAATGTGGACTGGAAGTAATAATTTGTAGCTATTATGGTCTGTGATTAAGTTTATATTTAAATTCATGACACCGGTAGTCTCAATACTCAATATTATATTAACTTAGATGGTTGGGCATAGACAAGTCTCACTAGTTGGATAAGGGAGTCCAAAAGTACTTGCACTTGACCAAAATTATTGCTAGGAAACAACGTTTTTTTTTGGGATAAAAATCACGTTTTACGGTAATACTCGATGTTACGCACACAAAACATTCCCAACTAGCAAAAAAGTTATATAATATTAGAACTATACAACTAACAGACATGTAAGGGTTCTTTTTTTTTTTTTTTTTTTTTTTCGGATGGGACATCATCAAATGACCCACTCTGGGCGGATCGGAAGGGAGTGTCAGACTTGTACTGACTAAAACCCATACATGTTCCTTCTTTGCCCTTTGTGTTCCAGGGCCACGGTATCTCTTTCGAACAGTCCCGCAGCCCTGGCAGGCATCGGCCCATGCGGACCGCTACGTGGTTGCTGATATCTCTTTGAGGCTCGCGTGGAACACGAACGCGCCGTCGACACGGCCTGTCGTCATAAGACGGCCGGACGGCGAGCTAGCCCATAACTCGCCGTCCACAGGCCCGCGCCTACGGTGGCCGGGAGCCACCACGTGACCCCCGACGCCCAGGGCGTCTCCCGCGGCGGCTGGGACGTGAGGTTCTTTCCCTCTCACGTCCCGCCACCTCCTTCACTAGCATGACTGCTTCGCAGAAGGAGGTGACGGCTTCCCATTCCCTCTCGCTCCGGACCATGGCTTGAACCAAGGCCGGACGCGAGAGATCGCCGCCGCCAATCGCCGCTACGAGGACACGGCGGTGCTCCGCCCAAGCGGGGCAGACCCCCACGGTGTGCTCCACCGTGTCCTCCGGACGATCCTCGCAGTGGAAACACCCGGGCGTTTCCTCCCGCCCGATTCGGTGCAGGAACCTCCCGAAACAACCGTGTCCGGTGAGGACCTGCGTCAGGCGGTAGGTGAGGGCGCCATGGCGCCTCTCTAGCCACTCCTCAAAGAGGGGACTTATAGCCACTATGGTGGCGTGCCCTACATGTAAGGGCTTTGTAACAATTTTGCAGCAACTAAACAGTTGTAAAGAAGTATTTAGTTCGACGCATTAGTTATAATAATTTAAGTCATATTAATGTGTCTGGTAAACGTCATCTCAATAATTTATATGACGGTCATATAACGTTAAGTCGAGTAAACGTTTCAGTCAGAAAATAGTGATGAGTCGCCATGTTTTGTAAATTTAGAACCTTTTATTCAACACTTAAATAACAAACTGTTATATAATGATTTTGTAGTTAACTATTATAGAATCGTCATAATAGGTCGTATATACCACCTTTAAGTAACTTTTAGATTGAAACGTTATTCTAATATACTCGTAACTTAAGAACCCTAATTGCAACCGTCATGGTGGACGCCATAGATGATACAAAAAACATGTATAAGACCAATAGTTATATAGATGTCTAAATGCAGTCGCCTAATATCTACTGGCAATATGGCGGAAAATATTGATGACAATTATGTATTTTATTTTTATAAATAATATTGAAACACCAATATTATAGAGGCCCATTAAAATATTAACGAAGATAATCATACATACCATCGAAAATTTTAAATTCCCAACTATAAGGCACCGCTCGTCATCTTCCATCACAATAAGCTTTCTTTACATTAAATTAATAAATAATGTTAAAACATTTGATTTTTTTATAAGTTTTATAACAACACAATAAATTGTCACACAAATTGTCGAGCTTGTACCACAGACCGACCACCAGCATAAGAAAACGTCTATACGATGATATAGTTATATAAGAGTATTACTAGAAACTATTACAAACCTTAACAGTTAAACTTACAATGTTTTTACTCAACTTTATTGTTGCTGACGCGACTGCAAAACGACCCCTACACGATTAAAATGTTGTATAATCTGAGCCCAAACCCCCGTTATATTTACGTATAAAAAACTATTATAAAACCATTTTAATATGGCTGAAAGTTAAATAAAAAACGTTATTGTACCATTTATATGACATGATTTTGTTACTTGGGTTGTGCTGATTGATGCTTTGACTAGTACGGGGATCGTAGAGGCATTTAAACTCAAGTTATCTTTAGAAACAAATATAAAAAAAACTTAGATCCCTAATATCTCCATGATCTTATTTTTCTATTTTTTTAAAAAAAAAAAAACATTGCTCCACACTAGGAATTTCTCCACTGTCGTGGGTGAGTTTACAAAAATTTAAACTCACATACACGAACAGCCAGACCCGGAACAACCACCTATAGGCATACAAATATTTGTTCCGTGCGGGAATCGAACCCGCGACACGAAGTGCAGCAGTCAATCGCTCAACCACTGCGACAACCGTACCTTCAAACTCGAAGGTTCCTAGGTATGGTCCAGATTTTTGTTTGTATCGCAATGACGCGACGAAGAGAACAATTGTCTTTCAGCTTCGTTTAGGGTATTTTACACCCATTATGTATAAAGGTATGGTGTTACTTACTCTCAGACGTAACTTTGCACTCCAGTGTGACTTCCTCACCGACCATTACCTCATAATGTTTAGCAGCTGTCACTATGACCGCTGGGATTTTCTCCAGCTGCGAATCTGGAATACATACACCGGTTATTCACAATTATATGGCTACGTTTGTGTGAATGGCTGTTAATTAAGTCTTTCCAACTTGTGGGCATGAATATGTGGGATGGATATCATGGATAGCGTAATCAGCCTCTAATTTTCCCACTGCTGGGACACAGGCCTCCTCTCTATGAGAGGGAATGGTTGTAATCGACCACGCGGACCCAGTGCGGGTTGGTAGATGTCATATTTCTTCAAATGGGATGTATATGTGTGGACACATCAATCCAAAAAACAAATCATTTACACCATATTTATCGCTGGTATGACAAAAAAAGGCTTCCCACTAAGGTTGCAGGGATCCGCTGGACGCGAGTCGCACGGGACCGGTCAATGTGGCGATACTTGGGGGAGGCCTATGTCCAGCAGTGGACGTCTTTCGGCTGAAATGATGATGATGATGATGACATCAATTTGTCTAGGCTCTTAAGTATATTAGTTTATCTATGAAACAGTTACATCGTTTCAGTCTTACAGAAGATTTTTTTACACTGAACAGTATTGCGTTTGGCCGCAACGCGCCCGAAGATTGTGAAGCGATGATGCTGACTAGGGTGGAGCAGGCTTGCCTAGAAGAAACCGATTCACTCGAACTTCGAAGAGACCCAGATTATCATCATCATCAATATTTCAGCCGAAAGACGTCCACTGCTGGACATAGGCCTCCCCCAAGTGTCGCCACATTGACCGGTCCCATGCGACTCGCATTCAGCGGATCCCTGCAACCTTTACCAGGTCATCGGTCCACCTTGTGGGAGGCCTTTCAACGCAACGTCTTCCAGTTCGCGGTCGCCACTCCAGAACTTTCCGGCCCCATCGGCCAACCAAATTATAATGATCGGGAAACAGAACTGAAGTTTCATAATTTATTAGGAATTGTTTTCTACATTGGTAAAGCAAACGAAGAAATTACGAGGTTTCAGTAGACATCAGTACGTCTGCTTACCTACGGAGTGTAAATTCATCAGCTGCATAACCATTTCCCAACTATGTTGGGGTTGGCTTCCAGTCTAACTGAATGCATCTATAAACCAGTACTTCACAGGAAGCGACTGCCTATCTGACCACCACAACACATTCACTGAGTAATACAAAACCCTGTCACAAGACTGGTTTCCAGACTTTCAGCATTCTTACTACTGTCGTAAGGGAGGGTACCTAAATGGTGGAGTTATATTGTCCTTTAGGGGCCATCCTTTAACCACGTGATGTTTTTAGGCTACTTTTTTACCCCTCCCTCGCCTATACATCGTAAGGTTTGAGGCCATCCTTCTCCCCCTCCAAGCATCACATTATTGAAAAGATCAAAGAGTATATTAGAATCTTGTTTAAAAAAAAAACTTTTTTTTTTTTTTGCACAAATTCGCTCGCGCGATGCTTTTTTGAACCTCACGTAATTAAAGGACGACTCCTTTATAAATAAAAAGCTTTGTTTTTTCTTTTCTTCTTTTAAGAAAAGAAAGAAGTAAAAAGTTCTTTAATTTACCTGATTTTTCCGTATCATTGTGCATCGAATCATCATCATTGGCTTCATCTCCGAGTAGAGGATCATCGTAATCACCACCAGTGATGTCGTCCACCGCTTGCCGCCGGTGCATTGCGTGGGCTTCTGTAACAATCGAGATAGTTTATTATTAGTTGGTGTTATTTATCACATAACATTATATCACGTATGTTATCCCTGATGGGATAGGCAGAGGTGTAGGTACCTACAATGATACAATCTACACACAGTAATTAAAACCGTGACTGAACCACTGAGAGTTAGTTATTTTACGCTAAAACTATTTTTCTGTGTTTTATTTCAATTTAAAGTTCTCCGCTTCCAAAAAAAAACAGTTTTTTTTATTATGTTTACTTTTTTTAATCATGTTTATTTAACCATTTTTTTTTTGTAATGTCCTGTGCGGACTAATAAATACTTTTTATTTCTTTACTAAACACCCACATTTCTTCATTTATGTTTTTAGAGCCATGTTTGTACAGATAGAACATTTAAAACAACATGGTGGCCCAATACAGTGATTTGGTGCTAAGTAAAGCCTATTTTAGTTAACGTATTTTAGTTAACATACAGTAGTTATTTGAGACCGGTATCGGTATAGGTAGGGTGTGGTCCAAGTTGGAAGATCGTAGCGTTAGAATGTGGGATGATCATTGTAGTTTCTTCAAATTTCTGGTCCATGGAAGCTACTTACGTAGCTATCGAATTCAAAGTGTTCCATGTTTCTACAAAAATGGGTAGCTTATATAAATGTCTCATCAATTTGTTTTAGACCTCTTGAACATAATTAAATGCTCCCGTCAAAGAATAATGGTCTAATTTCCTTATATTTAGAATAGGGGTGTTCCTGAGTAAAAAAAAATGATTCTTTTTAGTCCGTCAGTTATATTATCGAAAAATATTCGATACGTATTTTTTGTTTTATTAAATCATATAAAATTGACGAAGATAAAACGCATCAAAGATCCTGAGTGGGGGCTTGTGACGTCACTTTCCGGCAAAAAGTGTACCGAAATGTGACGTCACACGAGTTTTCGACGCACTGTATCGTCTTCATTTTTTGTTTACGTGAAAAAAGAAATAATACGTGTCCAATATTTTTTGGAAATATATCTGACGGACCAGATTTTTTTGGTCATTAACTCTATTGTGTGTACGGATCGTAGCAGGTGGCGTGATTTCTGCCTAGTCCCATGGAAAAATGGCATGGCTTTATGTATGTATGTATACTATAGAATAGCTCATTAAAAAAACACATCGAATCGCGTAAATCACTAAATGACTACTCTCCACTGAAATTGACTGCCTTTTTTTTTTTTTTTTTTTTCCCTGATGGGAAATCATCAAATGACCTCCCCCACTCTGGGCGGAGCGGAAGGGAGTGTCAGACTTGTACTGACTAAAACCCATCCATGTTCCTTCTTTGCCCTTTGTGTTCCAGGGCCACGGTATCTCTTTCGAACAGTCCCGCAGCCCTGGCAGGCATCGGTCCTTGCGGACCCCTACTTATTTGCTGACATCTCTTTGAGGCGCACGTGGAACACGAACGCGCCGTCGACACGGCCTGTCGTCATAAGACGGCCGGACGGCGAGCTGGCCCATAACTCGCCATCCACAGGCACGCGCCTGCGGTGGCCGGGAGCCACCACGTGACCCCCGACGCCCAGGGCGTCTCCCGCGGCGACTGGGACGTGAGGTTCTTTCCCTCTCACGTCCCGCCACCTCCTTCACTAGCATGACTGCTTCGCAGAAGGAGGTGACGGCTTCCCATTCCCTCTCGCTCCGGACCATGGCTTGAACCAAGGCCGGACGCGAGAGATCGCCGCCGCCAATCGCCGCTACGAGGACACGGCGGTGCTCCGCCCAAGCAAATTGACCGCCTTGGCTAGAACTCCATTAACGACACATTTTAATAATACGTCTTTAACTACGAAATTGCCGTTTTTTTCACAATTTGTTCTGTTTGTAACTTTGACGTATAGTTATATTTTTTCCTAATTTATTTATTTATGTACACATAAAATACTCAACAAGACATACAATTAAGATAGAAGAGCACAAAGGTACTGCTTATTTCATGCGAAATCTCTTCCAGCAGAGCTGCGAGAGGAAAGTAGGATTAGAAATGTAGACACAGTGTGTAGAAAAGACAAAACAGGAAAATTGAAATTGGAACTTAAAACAAAGTTAATTATTAGTTTATTATTAGTTAATTTCATGTTTATTGGATTAATTATTAAATGACGTACTTTTTAAAGTTTAAAAACCGTATTAGTAGTTGCATATTACCTCATAAGGTCACTACCTTACAATACCTGATTGAATGTGCCGTCGGTTTCACTACTTCGAATAGGTATATTTTTGTCTTAGACTGTGTTTTGATAATTTAAGATATGCAGTGCAACGCAGCTTTTTTCACTCTAACTACATACATAATCAGTTCAGACGTTTCCACAAAAAATAAAAAATAAATGTTAGTAAGGAAATGCCAGTTTTCACGAAATCGTCCATACAAATCGGCAATTTAACTTTAACCTATAGTATTCTTTTCACTCGCCCGCATCTTCTAACTTGCACCGTCCCACCATACCTCGTATTTAACCAGTAATAGTTCTAAAATTGTTTTCCAATTGAATTCTATTTGCTTTACCATTTAGGGAGCAACATGTTACAATGGACATGTTCAGACAAGGCCCCTAGCCTGTAACCTGTAGTCAGTGACAGCCGACATGTGCCGGTAGCGCAGACTTTATCTTTGGAATAACAGACATATTTTAGCATTATTTTAGTTTAACTTTAAAGGGAATTAAGTACTGATTTATTGAATTTCTGTATAGCTGTTTGGGGTATTGCAGAATGATCAATGAGGTCGAGTTTCTCAACTATGTTAGAGTCGACTTTCTAATCGGAGTCGTTTTAAACACTTACATATTATATCAAGGTGTAAACAGACCCTTCACGAAGCTATTTTTTCCTTTTTTTTGTCTTTCAATAATTATATTTATGTACCAAATATTTGCACGCCACACGTGGCAGAATGTGATGAGACCACTGATTAGTAAGACCATTTATTGTACCACATTCTAACAAATAAATGAATTTGAATTTAAATTTGAAGCCGTCCACCAAGCATTCTGTACATCAAACTAAGTAACCCTACGCAAAATGATTGCTGGGAAACGACTTTTTTTGGGTGAAAAATCACGTTTTACGGTAAGACTCAATGCAAAGGACTGAAAACATTGTGCTGATGGGTGCCTTGTATAGTACAGGGGTCATGGAGGTGTTTAAAGTAAAGTTATAACATTGAAAACTTGTATTTAAAAAAAGCTTAAACTTTGACCTTCAAATATCTCCGTAACTAGAAGGTTCTCGGGTACGATCCGTAACAAAAAAATATCGGAATTACGGGGAGAACACATGCCTTTCAGCTTCGTTAAGGTTGTTTTTAAACCGATTATAATAATTACGCCTTTGGTTTAGAGAGGCTGTGATCGGTCCTCGTCAACAGAAAGTGCATTTTGTCATCGGCATTTTTGACGAAAGGCTGGGTGTGGGCTGTGCTTGGACTGTCCCTGAGTGTAGAAACGAATAAAAACGCAGGCAATTATATTGCAAAAACGGGATGGCACGATTAGTTCAGATTTGGACCACGCGCCAAAAGATCCTTGTACAACTATTAGACCAAGTTTTTTCTAAGATTCGTCTTCAATATTAAACCTAGGAAATACCTACATAGAAATCAGATTGGAAGCCTGCCAGGTTTTAAATGACTCACATCATCTCCAACTCGTAAATATCATTACATTATTGCATCTCCATATTACAATTTCTCTCAATGAAACTTAAACAAATAGCCTAGGAAACATCATAACATTTCCCTTACCAGTATCACCACGTAATGTAAGGAAGCGCTCTCGATATAATTACGAGTGAAACCGGGGCATATCAATTAGTCTTATTAACGGACGGACGGACAGTTTTGCGGCAGTTTAGATTATAGGTCAGTTAGACTTGTGCCATCTGTTTTATTAGCCTATTTTTGACCGACTGTGGGTATTATAATTGTTGCACTAGGTTAATTCTATGAAGCTGGAAATAAGCTGTTGTTTACTACCTATGTGTGGTGGATGCAGCTCCACGCTGAATTATAATTGTATGTGTCTGTAACCTACCAACACTAGAAAGTAAGTAAAATTGTTACTAACCCTATAGACTCCGGTCTGAAATAAAAAAATTCTATTCTACTCTACTCTATGTTGACAGACTGTGGGATGGCTGACCACCCATTACATACCGAGTTTCCTCCGTGCCGCAGAAAGCACGTTAAGGTCTGGGTAGCGCGCGAAATTCAAATTTCCATACGTTTTTTGCATTTTGCAGGTTATTGTCAGGTTGTATGTTATATTATGATTCGCGTCCGTAAAGTCCCTCGCCCACGGCGACTTTCTGTAGCGATACTGTCGCGCTTTTTGTAAACGCACTTCTGCATCGCTACTATCGCGCCGTCGCGCGATACAGAATTGGACGAAGGTACACAGCCAGCGACAGCATCGCGAATGTATCGATACATATGCGCGATAGCATCGCTACAAAAACTCGCCGTGGGCGAGGCCTTTAACACGTATGTAGTTACAGAATTATAATCATTAAAATCATCAATTCAACCCTCTAAGTTCATTTAATCCCATTCAGTAACTATTTAATGAAAAAGTCATTCAGTGGGGTTAAATGAACTTAGAGGATCCTGGCTGTCATTTGTAGATCTTTGACAGTCGTCATGGGTAGTCAGTCGCCCGAAACTCTGACAACCAGTCTTACCAAGGAATATCTTATGACCCGCGGCTGTTACATTTTAGCGACGAGCTCCACACCCACATTTATATTTAATTCTCGTGTGCTTATTGCAATTGGGTAGAAAATTCTAATTTTGGTTTGCCGTTGAGAATTTTCTTAGTCAGATTTATTTAAATTCCATAATTATAATAGTGTTTCAGCTGTTTCTGTCAATAACTAACCACTGCATAGTACAGGGTGTAAACAGACCCTTCACATAGCCGTCAACCAAGCATTATGTACATCAAACTAAGTAACTTTTCGCAAAACTTATTGCTGGGAAACGACTTTTTTTTTGGGGTGAAAAATTACGTTTTACGGCAGGACTTGATAGAACGCACTCAAAGCATTGTGCTGATGGATGGATTAAATAGCACGGGGGTCGTGGAGGTGTTTAAAGTAAAAATCTTACATTAAAAAAAAAAACTTGTGTGAAAAGGTTGGAACTTTGACCCCCAATATCTCCGTAACTAGAAGGTTCCCAGGTATGGTCTAGAACAAAAAATGATCGCAAAGGTGGGGAAATGAAGACAGTGCCTTTCGGCTTCATTAAGGGTTTATTTACATCTTTTAAATAATAACAAACCCCTATACAGTTCTCACAAATGATTCCCTATTCCATAACATTTTATCTTCAAAAGCCACTACCGCTGAACTGACAAAGTACTATTATTATACATAGTGTCCACTCCTGTCGTGCCCAAGGGTTCCGTGGTGAATACCAATGGCTATATTATGGCGTACGGTGGGCAAGACAGCGTGTCGACAATGGGCGAGGCATATTGATGGTGGCATGGTAATTTGTTGAGGTAACTGTGAAAATTATTTATATGTTAAGATGCTTTAAAAGCGTTCAGTTCGATTCTAGAATGGTCTAGTAGATCATGTCTATCAGTTACTAGGACTTCTCCCGCGACTTAGTCCGCAAAAATCGTGATACATGATATAAATATAATTTATAGCCTATAGCACCCACGAATAATGTAGCTTTCTGCCAGTGAAAGAATTTTTTTAATTGGATCATTAGTTTCGGAGATTACCCCCAACATACAAACAAAATACTTCTTAATAATATTAATGCCAGTATTGTTTTTACTTTTACGTCATCGTTATCTCTGATGATGTGTGTAGGATGATATGGCTAGAAAGGAGGTGACTGCTGAGATGACGAGTAATAGAAAAGTATAAAAGAAGAAGAAGACATGTTTGAAGAAGAATTACATTGGGATAAGGGCAAGAGAATGATGTTATCGCCGGTAATGGGACAAGTCTATACAAAATGAAAAAACTTATAGAGCCTAGTGCTAAACTTTCTTTTAGAAGAAACGTACGTATTAAGCTTCCCAAAACATAGCTTTTAACTGCCAAAGGACAGCCAGATCATTTTTTTCAACTCTGCTGTTTGTTACAACAGGGACGGCAACAGATGATAAAACGTAAATCGTATCGTTTGTACACCAAGTTGATACTAAAAAATTACCAATTATTATATGTAAGGAGGTACTCGTAACTACATATTACGTTACCAATAATATTTTATTCCATATTTAAAAAAATTAAAAAACAAATTTTACTTTATTTTTTTTCTTTTTAAATCAATCTGTCCTCTCCAACTGTTGGGCAAAGGCCTTCAAATATTAGGTAAGGAAAATTTATAAAAACATATACTTAATGCAAGCAGAAAAGTGGAAATAGCTAAAACGAAATACTTTTTTTTCCTCCTACTAGAAAAGTAACATCAAGCTTCATTAGTATGGAAATAATTCATTTAACAATGCAACTCTATTGACGGGTTCCGCTTGTTTGAAACTCTGGTCATGCGCACATTAGAACACGACTGTTTCCTCTGTACATGGTCCTCTAGTTCCGGGTTTAATAAACAAAGATCACGTATGTTTAGGTAAACTAGAACTTACACTTAAAAACAGTAACAACATAAGTAGTTACATACTTACATAATTAGATTTATCATCCAATTTTATTAGTTTGTATTCGCTTCAAAATAAGCTGATTTCATGTACTACTTATGGCCTAAGTAAAAACGTTGAAAAGTGGTCAACCCTCGCTGCACTCGGTAGTACCTACTTATACTACACCCACATTTCACAAGTTTTGTTTAACCGAGCCTATTGCCATCAACTGGACGCAAATTCTGACTGCTACGGAGAAATTCCTGTTGAATAAATCCAAAACTAAAACTTTGACTGACCTGAGAATCGAACGTAGGTCCTCATAGTTAGCAGTAGTGCTTGTGACGACTTATAGACGAAAGACGCTATTCATTAGATGTCTCGTTTCTTAAAGTCATCAAGATTATTTTCTTGTCACATTTTCCGCATCACGGTAAAAACATAGATACATATAGTATATCATCCGTCATAAAATTTATAAAACAGAATACAAAAAAGCAGATGAGCCACGACCAAAAAAAACATCATCCAACGTTGCAAATTAATTGCAACAGCTAATAATTAAAAAGGTCGCACTAACGAATTTGAGTCCATGACCCAATTACCATAGAGAATGAAGCATAGACGAATTAGACCATAGAGTATAGAGCGCACATAAATATGGCTTATTTATGGCGGATTATCACGGCAACGTCGCATTTATTTGTCAGTGCCTGATTTATTAAGAGTACTAGGAAATATTCACGTTATTGGTCAGCTGTGGATGGTAATTTGAAGATCTGATATTATAATTAGGTCAAGTAAAATTGGAACCCCCCATTTTAGTAAATTGAGTTAAGAATTATTAGGTCCATCTAAACTAATATTTTTTTTTTATTTCCGAAAATAAAAAACATAAATATTGATCTGACTGCCTAGCCTTTTCCCAATGTTTGGGTCGGCTTTGAGACTAACCGAATGCATCTGAATACAAGTATTTTACATGGAGCGACTTCCTGTCTGACCTCAACAACCCAGTTAGTGCTGGGTAATAATGATATTGGATACCATCTGTAACGACTGTCAAAAATCTACAAATGACTAAAATAAGGACCGCAACTTTTTTTTTAAAAAGTTGCCCCGCACTAGGAATTTCACCTGTATCGTGGGTGCTTTTACAAACATTTAAATTCACACACACAAACACCCAGACCCGGAACAACTACCTGTAGGCCATACAAATATTTGTTCCGTGCGGGAATCGAACCCGCGACACGAAGCGCAGCAGTCAATCGCTCAGCCACTGCACCAACCGTGCCGTCAATTATCATGTAAAGCCACGAAACATTTTGAAATGACTAAACCTATTTGTAAAATATTGCCGTTTATTTTAATTGCATCATTGCAAGGTACTAAATAAAACAATGGACGCCATAGCAAAAACAACAGAGACAATAGATGAACACAACATTTAAGATATTGAGCATTAAGTTATTAAAGGTATTGTATGGATGAGCACGACCCCTCGTCAGTTCTGCCAGCTACAACACTGAACTTAACAATACTAAAATTAAATGCATAGAGCACTAATTAGGGACAAGCGGCCGTCCCAGCTTTTCACAAGTTTAACAACTTTTTTTTTTCAGTTAGGAAATCATCAAATAACCATCCCCCCCCCCACTCTGGGCGGAGTGGAAGGGAGTGTCAGACTTGTACTGACTAAAACCCATCCATGTTCCTTCTTTGCCCTTTGTGTTCCAAGGCCGCGGTATCTTTCGAACAGTCCCGCAGCCCCGGAATTTTAACAACTTGATGTATTATCGAGATTTCTGTATTACGCACATAGAACATCCAAAAAGAAAAATATGCTGTTGGAACACATAACCTTCGCCTCCATCGAATCCAGATTCCGTGGCTGCTACTGAGAAATTCCTGATGGAAAAACCCAAATTACACTTTGCCCGACCCGGGAATCGAACTCAGGTCTTCATGCGCGCGTCGCGCTTGCGATCACTAGACCAACGGCTCAGTCCACCTAAATACCTGCAAACTACCTAAGTAGATGTAAACGTCCAGTAATGTAGCTAATCCAAAAGATACACATTCAGATCATCTACCCTTATTACTCCTTATTTACATAATCCATGAATCATGCGCGTACGCAGCTGTTTAAATAATTTCTCGTCTATTATTAGATATTATTGCCGCCGACTGCACGCCCACTTTCACTGCCCGGCTCCGTTTTGACAGGGCGTTATATTTAGAAGTTACTGGACTTTAGGGAGTGCTAGATTTTGTTGGTCTCTTTTTGAGACATAACATGGATAGGTTGTGAGTTCAAAACTGGCATAATTATAATGATGTCATCATCTGCCTAGCTTTTTCCCCAACTACATATGTTGGGGTCGGCTTCCAGTCTAACCAGATGCAGCTGAATACTAGTATTTCAGCGACTGCCTATCTGACCTCCACAACCCAGGTAGTACTGGGTAATACCTGGGCAGGACCCCCTTGGCAGGACTGGTTGTCAGACTATCAGGCCACTGACTACCTCTAACGACTGTCAAAGATCTACAAATGACAGCCGGGACCAAGGGTTTAACGTGCTTTCCGAGGCATGGAGAAAACTCGGTATGTAATGGGTGGTCAACCATCCACAGACCAACCTAGGCAAGCACAGTTTAATATATAAAGATCGATTCGAGCGGCTGTTATTATTTAGCCACGAGTTCCTCTCAACGAAATAAAAAATATGGCACACTAATATTATCCAGTAACCAACATTTCTTCCCAAGATTTCCTACGACAAATAAAAAATACTAAAAACACGCCCACGTTTCTACACATTAGTTCACGTCCTTACTCATATAAATCTCCTTTAAGAACTGTAAAAAATTCAACCAGATAACCAGGACCTCGCCTGCTTTCCTCCACGTCAAGTAATGGAGGGAATTCAGGGAATATTCTGGTGTTGTTCAGAGGTCTATGTGAAATGGTTGCAAGCAATAGCGGGGACTTTTGACATGGTAATAAATTGGGGTTGAAAGGTACTCTGTGGTTTTCGACTTTCGACATAGGTGACAGAAATATAGTGGTAAGGTGTTTTAGTGTAGTGGTGTTATTTATGTGTAAATTGGACGATGTTAAGAGCGCTTGTACAGAAAGTGGGCAACGTAAACTTAAGTATTGATTATGAAATGCAATAATTAATATCGTAACACCGAATATTTAGTTTTAGATGTAAAAAAAGTATTTGGAAACTTTCCAAAAACCTTTTTTTACACATAAAACGGTTACATAAGATACATCAAATTCAGTGTTTTAATTTAAATTCATTATTAATATTCTAGTTCACTAGTTAACCATATTTCTTATTTCCATACAGTAATATTGCCAAATTAAACAAAACAGCGATATATTTGTCAGCTATTTGCGTTCCCCACTTTCTGTACATAAATTAAAATTCATTTATTTCCGGTTCATAACCCATATTTTACAAATACATTTACAACAAAAGAAAAGAAAAGAAAAAAAAAAAAGAAAGAAGAAACATACTTGGAACTTTACAGAGAGAGATGATAAATACATATTTCGATCGCAATCGCTTCAAGAGCGTCTTGAATTTCTTCAACGACTTCCAACATGATAGACAAACTTTTCACAACCTTTATGATTTCAATAATAACATTTTCTTATACATAATCATAATTATGTTTTTGAAAATTCAAAAAAACGAATCCTTTGACCATTAATTTTTAAATTTTACCTTGGCTAGAGATTGTTAATGCGTAATATGTGGATGTTGCTACAGCGACATAGAAAAAGACTGTTTAGGGAGATGTCGCTCCAAAGAGATAGAAAAAGACGTGCTTCACCTACCCCTAATAAACCGTAACAAGGACACGAGAATAAAATGACAGCAAAGCCAGACATAGTACCAGAAATATTCTGGCTTAAGAAAACCTGAAGCTTTCTTAACAATGGCTAAAAAAGAAATGTTTTAATTTGTCTATTTGTATGACAAAATCAAATTTGTACACCTCACCTGGTAAAACATGTACGGAACCTACCCTTGCCTACTTCACTTAGATATTGCATGCTCAATTTGTGTGTAAACGCATGTTTATAAATTATCTTCATCTATAACAGTCTACATCCAAATCCCAAAACCACATTAACGAAATCCCTTTTTTTTTTTTCCGGATGGGAAATCATCAAATGACCCCCCCACTCTGGGCGGAGCGGAAGGGAGTGTCAGACTTGTACTGACTAAAACCCATCCATGTTCCTTCTTTGCCCTTTGTGTTCCAGGGCCACGGTATCTCTTTCGAACAGTCCCGCAGCCCAACAGTCCCGCAGCCCTAACGAAATCCCTCATATATCGAAACGCAATGTAATTCGCTATCGAATCTCGCCAACACCTTCCAACCGCCAAGTTCAACAAACGGACTGAGGCGCACGTCATCACTAAAACCATGTTCCTCTATCGCATTCACAGCATTACCGTCTTGTGGACTATTGAATATAGTGCGTGATACTGTTGTTTACCTTAAAGCTAGATTTAACAAGAATTTGTGTGTTATACTACAACTAAAAAACCCGACTACTGAAAAATCACGCTCTAATGAATTTCGGGGTTTACAAGGAAAAATCGACTCCTCCTGTTGTTGAAGTCGGTTAAAAAGTAGCCTTTGTTACTCGTGGTATAATAACGAATGGATTGACACCTTATTCATCAAAATCGGGTGAATAGTTTAGGCGCTACGGAGGAACATACATACATAGACTGCTAAAATCATAACCCTTCCTTTTGGCTTCGCTGTGGTCGGGTGAAAAAGTCGGTTTTTTTTATTGCGAAAAATTTTACGCTTTTTAGGTTGGCTTCCAGTCTTACCAGATGCAGCTGAATATTAGTATTTAACATGAAGCAACTGGCTTTCTGACCTCCAGTAACTGGGTATGTAATAATGGTTACCCATCCACGGTCCGACCTAGGCAAGCAGTGCTTAACCTTGGAGATCGACCCGTGCGTGTATTATTATTTAGCCACGAGCTCCTCCTACTCATAAAATGAACTGATGCAACAACTATTGATCCCTATGCATGTTTATCAATACATTAAAAATATAAAGTGGGTAGGTACATAAGTACACACAATATTAATTCAAGTGAAGCACTTGGGGTAAGTTCTAGTGCGCACTATAAATAACTTAGTCGATTGTGGTACAGGAAATCATTAAGTAGATATTAAACAAACATACATAGCTACAACTTTCTCGTTGGGTTAGTGATCGCAACCGCTACTGTTGACGTCCTGGGTTTGATTCCCGGGTCGGGCAAAGAGTTATTGGGTTCTTCCGTCAGGAATTTTTTAAGAACAGCCCTGATTTACGATTTGTGGCTTACCAACGTGTAAGCTAACTTTCTTCAGACTTAAACATAACTATAGACCGACCGTTATAATGAGTCCTCCGCCTTGCCCCATCAAAGGCAAATTAAGCGCCCACAAAGTCCTAACAATATCCCACAGGTTATTTGCTTCAAAATAACCATAATCCACGTAGGTATTATGATACTAATTGAACCAATACGTGATCAACCTTTAAAATATTCCATTTAAATTGAGACCTTCGCGAGGACTCATTAAAGCGGTCGGTCTATATCGTAAAGTGGCTGTACTAGTCACAATGTTATGTTCAACAAACATACTATGTTGGAGTTTTAAGTATGTTATGTTATTGTATCAACATTATCTGTTAAAAAGAAAAAAAAAAACGGTAACAAATCACCAAGGTGAAATTACGAATCTACTTTTCTGACAAATTGAACTAAATTCAGTTCAATAGCTTTTAAATGATTATAAAAATATTACTTCCCGATTTGAATCGGATTTTGTTTTCAATATCAATTTCAATATAAACTTATACTCTATACTGGAATATCTTCCGTGATAGTTCATTATTTTGAGCGCCCGATTTTTAGATATCCCGTAAGTGACAGTATAAGTTTAGTTGTTAACCGTGAAAGCTTAAAAACAGTGTTTATAAAATAAATACTTTAATTTTGAACCTAAGTAGCTAAATAGGCAATTAATATTTTTATGATAACTTCACGTGGACGAAGGTCGCGGCCAACAGCTAGTTTAAATATAAATTACTGATTAAATTTATGATGATTTTCATTCTGTCATAGAAGATGATATATTACTAAGTGGGTTATGCATTTTTTTTTTGGGGCAACAACCTGGATGAGTCTGGCACAGGACCTTGGAGATTGGCACAAGAATAGAGAGGCCTATACCCAGCAGTGGATGACGATGATGATGATGGGTTATTCATTTTACGTAAGTTCCTCATCATCTGCCTAGCCTTTTCCCAACTATATTGGGTTCGGCTTCCAGTCTAACTGGATGCAGCTGAATACCAGTATTTTACATGGAGCGACTGCCTATCTGACCTCCACAACCCAATTAGTACTGGGTAATACGATACCCCTTGGTAAGACTGGTTGTCAGACTTTTTAGGTCACTGACTGCCTAACGACTGTCAAAGATCTACAAATGACACCCGGGACCAACGGCTTAACGTGCTTTCCGAGGCACGGAGGAAACTCGGTATGTAATGGGCGGTCACCCATCCACAGACCAACCTAGGCAAGCACGGCTTAACCTAAAGATCGACCCGAGCGGCTGTTATTATTTAGCCACGAGCTCCTCTACGTAAGTTCCTATCGGTCACTTAAAATTGAAAAGGCACTTTCGCACACCGTTTTTCAAAGTAAAATAAACACAAGTGCCCTTTGTTTACTAATGCGTCTGCATTGTAATAATCAGCTGATTCACTGAAGTAAGTGCTCTTTTATGAAGAGCATAAAGTTGCATAATCACTTCTAATGTCATCAATCACTGAAATTTAGTAAACAGCCACTGTTTACTGAATTTCAGTATATTGCGTTTTAACGAAGTTTTTTACTAAGATTCTACCTCATTGGTTTAGTGATCACAAGCGCGACTGCTGAGTATGAGGTCCTGAGTTTGATTCCCGGGTCAGGCAAATTATTATTGGGCTTTTTCCATCAGTGTTTTCTCGGTTATAGCTATGGAGTCTGGATTATGCCTGGTTGATGGCAATAAGCTCGCCCCGTATTATAAGGGACTTAAACATAACTGGCGAAATATGGGTGTTCTATTAGGTAGGTACCCACATCTCTGCCTAACGATTCGGGAATTACAACCGTGATGTTGTGTTATGTTTATCTCCAAATTTTTTTTCTTTTAAAGTAAATGCCTTCTTCTTCTTATGTTTGGCCCAAAATTCAGCTACGCAAACTCCACTCGATGATGCAGTCATAAGATCGTCAAGTGCGCAGGTGTTAAGGAATGCAGCGCAAGATGTAAGATGGGCTATTGTTTGTCGATGGCAAATATAAATGCCCTTTTACTAAAGTTACACAATTTCCTCATCACTCATCAAGTCTCAAGTCATCTCTCTCTAGAACAGAGAGTACAAATCTTCACTTCCCAAAATCTCTCAACAAACTGTACCATGTACAAATCTGACCTACATGAGGCCGCATATAGGGCACTTCCTTATATCGGCTGGCTATTTGTGACCTTTTTACTATAACGCATAAAAGTTTATGAGATACGCCAGCATTTAGGCGTTTTCTATGAAATGCTGTTACTGGCGTTGAATACGTCCATCAATTTTGACGGTGCGTGTTGATAGTTACCGGTTTCTATATTTTTAATCGATCGTAAAAAGACCTAATGCTCAGCAGTCGCGATTGCAAGCACTAGACCAATGAAGCAGTCCCTTTTGGAGCAATGTCTGATGAAACCTGCTGAACTATGCAATTTTGGTATTGCTCTACTGTCGATCCATCATGCTGCCTTCTCTCTTTATAATCGCCAATAATTCTTACTGCAGTCTCAAATATTAGGTCTTTACCTATGAAATTGGAGATTTGTATGAAAATTTTAACAACAAAATTTTTTGTATTTTTTATTTATTTTAGCTTATCTAGCTTTTTTATCTTTCCGATTTGACGCAAGTGCTTGAATGTCGTTTTGACACTAACTCCAAGGCCCGCAGCAAGCTCAGCCGTAGATTGAGTTGGATCCGTTTCCACTACCGCCTTCAATTCGTCGTTGTCGACAATGGTTACCGGCCGACCGCGAGGCTCATTCTTTAACTCAAAATTTCCAGATTTAAAACGATTGAACTAATAATGGACCGTGTTTATGCAAGCAGTGTTAGGCCCGTACACGTCGTTAATGTTTCGTGTTGTTTGCGCAACGGTATGTCCACGTAGGAACTCATATTCGAAATTGTACGAATTTTCAGTTTATCCATGGCGGCAAAAACTACCACAATTTCACAAAAACAAAAAACTATCTAAAAACAAATGACTGAATTTGAAATTAAAAGAACTCGACTTTCGAATAAAATTTATTTGAATTTCGAATTGCGCGCCAATCCACAGATAATTAAATCTGAAAATGCTGGTTATTAAATCTCCAATTACATAGGTAAAGACATTATTACATTACACACATCATTCGTCATATCAGTTAACTAATAACAACGAGTTCGTCTAGCCTTTAATGATTGCCTCATGACTAATTGGCGACTAATGATGAGATGTTTCACACAAGGGCTTATCTCAGTCAAACAGGAAATTCTAAGAATGTGTTATCAGTTATTATAATTAGGTAAGTATCGGCTTCGGGTTATGAATAAGAGCTGGGATAAACAAGATTACTTCTAAAGATATCATCATCTGCCTAGCCTTTTCCCAACTATGTTGGGGTCGGCTTCCAGTCTAACCGGATGCAGCTGAATTGCTAACGACTGTCAAAGATTTACAAATGACGCTCATTGCCATCTAAAATAAATATTATTACATTTATAATTAGTTTCTCTATGGTATTGCCGGTGACATCACTACGGAAGTGACGTGAATTTTGTTTAGTCTATGCTTTACTGTGAGAATATGTGGTGAGCATAGTTTACATAGTTTTTTTTAGCCACCGTGCAAGCAGAAGTGGCTTACACAAATGAATATATTTAATATTACCTGATTAATTTAAAAAAAAACAATAAATATTATTAACTAATAAAAGTGTTCCATTTCATGAAATCTTTGATAATTTTATCGAAAAAAGAGACACATTAGATGAATTTAAAAGTAAAAAATTAATATAAAACGGAAAAAATATCTTAAGATTTCAATTTCCATAAAAATATAATAGAGCATTAAATAGTCTTCTTAAATATATATGAAGTTCCCCGATATGCTCTCTCGGGAAAAAAAAAATAGAAATATTAGTTCTAAAAAAAAGTAAATCGTGGTTTCTAAAAACTACATTTATAGTGTTGTGACACTCTGTTGCTGGTATGCGACATTCTATCAATGATGTAAGATGTAAGTAACAAACTTACAAAAATGGGAAAGACTTTTGGAATATTTTATTAAAAACTCGAATGCTAAAATAAAAATGACATCCGTGGCGTGAGTAGTAGAAAATGTGTCAGTTTACGAATCCCATGATCATGCAGGGGACGTCATGTTATTTGACGTCATATCATCCGTCAGATCTGTTATTAGAAAATTAATAATAATCTAAAATGATGCCTCTGTGTCACGGAAATAAAATTGTCGATGGAAATGACGATCTGACACTTTTGAATACAAAATTAGCACTTCCGTAGATTTGAATACGTGACATCATATTATTAAAATATAGTCTTTCGCTTCATATTTTGTGAGCACATTGTAAAAAACATCACGCTTATATTTCCCGAAGAGTGTAGCCCAACGTTCGCTGATTCAACTGTTATATTTATGTTCAACGTAATAAGGAGTGAACCTATTGCCGTCAATCGAGATCTAGTCACGGGTTGCTAGTAAGTTTTTAGTAGAAAAATCCAATAATCTTTGTCTAATCTGGAACACATAAGATGCCTTTTACTCCAGTAGTAAATTCCAGAGGGATAATTTTTGACCTCTAAGCGACCGAAATCGTAGGAAAGTTAATCCCCAAGACGTTAAGTGACCAAAATATTCCACTCCCCCCAGTATCGTGTCTGGTAATTTATAGTCATTCATACTTTATGCGAAAAACATTAATTGGTGTCATAAAATTGCTTTTTCCATAAACTTGATCCATTCATTGGCACAATTTCCTACTACCCTCGATCCCTCGACCTATTTCTTCTAATAAGGTGGAAGCGCCAGGGTGGTTCGCGAAATTCATATTTCTTACGTTTTTTGCAATTTGCAGGTCAGTGTCAGGTTGTATGTTGATAAGAATATGAATCGCGCCAGTAACACGTATGTAGTTACACACTTCATCATCATCTGCCTAGCCTTTTTCCAACTATGTTGGGGGAGTATTTTACATGGAGCGACTGCCTATCCGACCTCCACAACCCAGTTAGTACTGGGTAATACGATGCCCCTTGGTAAGACTGGTTGTCAGACTTTTTGGGCCACTGACTACCTAACGATATATATATCTCATGTAATCCCATTGAGCGACTATTTCATGAAAAAGTCAATTAATCGGGTTACATGAACTTAGAGGGCTGTATTGATGATTTTAATGATTATAATTCTGTAACTACATACGTGTTACTGGCGCGATTCATATTCTCATCAACATACAACCTGACACTGTCCAGCAAATTGCAAAAAACGTAAGAAATATAAATTTCGCGGGCGCCCTGGCACTTCCAACTTAAGGCGCGTTTGCATTGGATGAGTAAACTATCCAGTAAATGTGCTAGTGGCAAATAGACTAGTGTTTGAACTAAGTGACCTTGTAGGCCCTTTGTTTGTGAGTTTTGTTGTAGTCGATTAAGGGATTGTGTCAACAGGTGGAGCTGAAGCGTTCGTCTGCAAATATTATACTGAAATCAGTCTGTTAATCTTTTTGCTGTAGTAATTGATGTGATTGCCGTTGTTAGCAATGGTATTTTTAAACTGATAGGTTACTATCCTTGTTCTACGTTGCTTTGGGTCAGTGCAACAAGTTTTCTTCATGTATTTCTCCCCAGTCAACCGTCAGACTATCATTCGCTCCTTTTCTTTCATATCTCTTCTCACTCAATGGGAGCAATGTTCTTTTTGATTTTACCTCCTCCATCCATCAACATCTACATAATTATCATTTCAGATATTAGCATAATGATAAAGCATCATTATGGTATCCGACAATACAGTTAGCTGCATTTCAACATCACAAGCTTTAAATCTTTTGTCAATATTCCAGTAGCTACTCTACAGACAGTACTTGTCCATTTACTCGACCAAACGTAAACGAGGCTTATTATTTTATATTAATCACTAAGGAAATATAAGTGCAGCGCAAAAGTATTAATTAATACACATAATAGTGATGAGACACTCTTATTTGCATATACGACTATATTTTTATGAAATTAGTTCTAAAAGATGTATGAGTTTTTAATGGTTAAGTAAGTGGATATAAATTAGTTTTTAGCGTGGGTAATAGAGGGTCAATTACACTAATCTAGAAATTATGAAGGTCTTTTGTTATTTAATTAGTCTTTAGTTTTACATTACCCTAGTTGATGCAGTTCATGCTAAGGTATACATAAAATACAGCTACATTTCGCCAGTTATGTTTAAGTCCAATTTAATAGGGGACGAGCCTATTACAACCAACCGTTTGCAAATCCAGAGTAGGTACATAACATAACATCACGCCAGTAATCCCCGATGGATTAGACAGAGGTAAACCTAATAGTATACACATATTTCAACAGTGAGAGCCTAATGCCAACAAACGGGCACAAATCGAGACTACGTGTCTGCTACTGAGAAATTATTGATTGAAAAACCTAATAACACTTTGCCCGACCCGGGAATCGAACCCAGGACCCCATGCTCAGCAGTCGCGCTTGCGACCACATGGCAACGAAGGCAGTCACCAAAACCAGAAAATCAGAGTACTACTGAGAAATTCCAAATGGAAACATCTAGGAATATTTGAAGACCTTATTATGCAAATAAAAAAAAATAACAATAAAAAAACAGCAATACCAGCCACAGAAACAGCAGCTCAACTAACTATTTTATGAAAACAAAATACAAATAGCTCACCCATACAGAATTGCTTTTCAGACAATGATTGGTCCATTCAAGTACATTCATGACGTGTAAGGGTTATTTCCCGATAATTCTGGACTGAAATTAATTGCTATGACGTAAATATCTATATGCCTAAACATAAATAAAAGCTCGTTAAACGCTCAGAATGGGTTTTCCCACCACTCATTCTTGCTTCAACATTGACAAAAGACCACAATCAACAACAACACGCCTGGTCTTCTCAAAGGCTTTGAGCAGAGATCCTCACCCGTATTTTGTTAGTTATTTTAGTTAAATGTCTACGTATGTTCTATTATCGTAAATCTTGACATTGCCAAAAGAGATCACGCCCATAAAACATATTACTATTACATGCACTCTGGAATAGATTGCCAGTGTGGAGTCCCTCTGCGGGATATGCTCCACCTCCTGTCCTGCCCATCCTGACACACAAGCTCTTGCACCTTTTAGGATTTAATCGAAGCAAATGTTAGAGCTGTGCAGATGGCTACATGCTAGTCTAACACAATTTGAGTTCATCAACACGTAAAGACGAAGAAGTTTTTTACATTACGGGCAATTTTGAAATCTGTGAACCTCGCGCAAATTATAAAAATGTCTCAAAAAAGTATCGATTTGTTAATTGTTTTAATTCTATTTTTCCAATTTTATTACCAAAATTGTATTGTTTTTTTTTAAATATTAAAATATTAGTGTTAGTTTAGTTATACATTTTAATATGTATGCTGTGGTCTCCTGTAGGTGAAGGACACCTACGTGATACTTTACTCGTCCATTATTTATTTTGTGTGTGTTTTTTTTCGGATGTGAAATCATCAAATTACCCCTCCCGCTCTGGGCGGAGTGGAAGGGAGTGTCAGACTTCTACTGACTAAAACCCATCCATGTTCCTTCTTTGCCCTTTGTGTTCCAGGGCCGCGGTATCTCTTTCGAACAGTCCCGACTCTCGCAGCCCAGTTTGGTGTGTTTGTGTACATCTTAAATAAATAAAGAAGAAGATCACAAGCACTTCAAAACTTCTACACATCCTTTCACACACTCCTACTAATTCCCATGACCTAATAAATTAACTAATCCGACCTAATTACAATCTAGCACTCACTTTCTCCCACTCAATAAAGCATATCTACTTTCTTGTTTACACAGTATTTGTATACCCTGGTTAATGCCTCGTTCACGACCTCACAAGATGCGCCTTGCGTGATGCGTCAAGAGACACGTTCTTGCGTCACTTGTTTTCAAATCTTTACGAGTAATAGACGAGACAAGACATAGAAAATCGTAATCTACTACTTTGTAACAAATCTGTCTGCCTAGTGTGAATGTGTGATACACAGCCTGTCAGACCACGTATTCTGTACATCATTCCAAACCCAACCATATAAAGGGTGGAAATAGACTCATAACATAAACGAAAGGCACTTGTTCTCCCCGTCACTGCGATCATTTTTTTGTTCTAGACCATACCTGGGAACCTTCTACTTACGAAGATATTGGGGGTCAAAGTTCCAACTTTTTCACAAGTTTTTTTTTTAAATACATTATTTTAATGTAATTTTTTTACTTTACACACCTCCACGACCCCCGTACTATTCAATACATTCATAATTAGCACAATGCTAAGAGTGCTTTCCATCGAGTCCTACCGTAAAACGTGATTTTTCACCCCAAAAAAAAAAGTCGATTCCCAGCAATAATTTTTGCGTAAAGTTACTTAGCAAATGTACAGAATGCTTGGTTGACGGATATGTGAAGGGTCTGTTTACACCCAGTAGAAATTTTTCATAGGTTATTTTCTTGAAAATTAGCTGTTCCATACATTTTGACTGTGTAGGTATTGCATTTTTGTAGGAAACAACTGTTTATTTGTTTTTTTACCGATGGAAATTTTCTAAATATCTATGGGTTCATAATGATGAGTTGAATACGTGGTAAATCGTTTGTGCGTCGATGTATTCCACCCTGTATACATTTGAAAGTAAAATTTTAAAAGAAACTAGTAACTGAGTTTGTCTTACTAACACTGAAAAGTGTTCTACAAACGGACAGCCTAGACCGATTTGTAAAATTTGGTGGAATGGGCCGGATCGTAAGTCTCAAATTCTCCAATGTACTGAAGTGTCTAGTATGTACGTCATGAAGAAAATTTAAACACGTAGCTTGTGGCCAAGCAGTAATGTGTACCCTGCTTAAGCTATGACATCAGAATCCATCATGGCTGCCGCGGAATAATCCCGTTGAGTAGTGTCCTTCATTCTGTTTAATGCGGGTGACAAATAAATTTTCTCTGAACTGTATTATTAGATGGTATTACCAGTGCGAAATTTATGGAATGATTTGGGGTTTTTTAGGCTTATCTTATCGTGGAATAGGTTGATAAAACTCTTCTTATTATAGTTAATTAAATAAGGTTTTGAAACATTAAAAGGTCTGCTGAATTATTTAATAAGTAGTTTTAGATTGGAACTTTATAGTTAATGGCTATGTTAATGGTTATGGCTTTATGGTAATGGTTATTTATGGACAATGCTGCATGATATATTTTACCTTTGGAATATTTCAGGCTGTAACTTAAAAGAAACTTCAGATTCCAATATCAACTTGCCATAGACCGCATTTTTAGAAAAAGACAGCTAAAGGAGAGATGAATATAAACGTTGATGGATGGAGAGGAAAAGGAAGATCAAAGAAAAGATGGATGGATTGTGTGAGGAATGGTATGAAAGAGAAAGGAGTAAATGATGTCGTGACGTCTGATAGGGGAGAATGGAAGAAGAATACGTGTTGCGCCCAAGAATATTAGAACAAGGACAGGAAGATGAAAATGACTGACGATAATAATACCATTTCTTCAATCATATAATTTCTGACACTCAAGAACACATCAAAGCATATAAAAATAATGACGATGTTTCTCTTACACCATAAAAGAACTAAAGACTCTTTTCAGGGTCATCAAACAAATAAATATCTATTAAAACCCCTTGAACACATGGCTTCTTTTTACAGCCAAGCCCTGTAAGAAAACTTTTATAGATTTTATAGCTTCATTCATTGTACACTGCTCGTTTAATGTGCTTTTTATTGGCATTAGGTATTTGAAAGACGGCCGTGTATATCGTAAAGACAATTTTGGTAGATTTATTTGTTTCTTATGGCAACATTGAGGTGTGAACTGGGTTAGAGGGAGTTGAGACGATCCTATTTGATGATTTCTTATGTGTATTAAATTATTTTAGCGTGTATGTTGTTCAAGCTTTCGTTTGGCTAAATATGAATAGGCAACAATAATCAATTATTACTTTTATACAGGGTGTAAACGGACTCTTCACGAAGCCGTCAACCAAGCATTATGTACATCAAACTAAGTAACTATACGCAAAAATTTTGCTGGGAAACGACTTTTTTTTTGAGTAAAGAAATCACGTTTTACGGTAGCACTCAATGCAACGCACTCAAAGCATTGTGCTGATGGATGTATTGAATAGTACGGGGGTCGTGGAGGTGTGTAAAAAATCTTACATTAAAAAATGTATCTAAAAAAAAAAAACTTAAGAAAAATTTGGGACTTTGACCCCCAATATCTCCGTAACTAAAAGGTTAGGTATGGTCTAGAATAAAAAAAATATCGCAATGACGGAGAGAATAAGAGCCTTTCGGCTTGTTACACCCTTTGTTTCATTGGAAACAAAACTTTTGAAAAATCTTATTATCTGTTTTTAGTTTAAGAATATTTTCGGCCTAAAAAGTCTGACAACCAGTCTTACCAAGGGGTATCGTATTACCCAGTACTAACTGGGTTGTGGAAGTCAGATGTAAAATACTGGTATTCAGCTGCATCCGGTTAGACTGGAAGCCGACCCCAGCATAGTTGGGAAAAGGCTAGGCAGATGATGATGAGTTTAAGAATATTTTCGGTCTACAATTTTATATAACATACAACGTGACCTATATATTACATCATCCACGCCTTACTAACCTAACAACTAACTCAAACATTTACACAAAATTTTAGTACACTAAAATTATATCCAGAACCGTGCAAAATCCTTCCACATGGTCTGCACGTGTCAAAATCAGGTCATGGTTATCAAATAAATAGGTTTCCCATGTACTTGAGTCGTGTTTGCGTATGTACTTAGGTAGTGACGTCACTGGCTCAAGCTGCGAAGCACTTAACGAGGTGGAAAGTGACCCATAAAGTTATGGGTTCTGGGTTGGACTTTATGTTAAGCACGACTTTATGTAGGTACCTACAGTCGCCAGCGCGTCAAGTTACTACAAATTTTCTCATTCGATTTTGAACTTAACCAGCAACATTCTATAGTTTAAAATTATTTGGAGAAATTTGACAGTTTGTGGTAACTGGTACTGCAATGAATGTCGAAAGTCTGACAAGTAGTCTAGTAACGGGTATCGTGTTACCCAGTATCTGGGTTATGGAGGTCAGATAAACAATTGCTCTATGTATAATACTGGTATTCAGCTGCATCCAGTAAGACAGGAAGCCAGCCCCAACAAAGTTGGGAAAAGGCTAGGTAGATGATGAGTCCGTGCAATACCCATCGAATGACTATTTCATGAAAAAATCATTCAACGGAATCAAGTTAGAAGTCTTGGTCAAGTTATTATTATGAAGAGGTACCACCAGACAAGTAACCCAACTGATATATCATGGGCACTGTTGCTAATGGTCATCTGTACTAATATTATGAAGAGATAAAAAAAAAAAATGTAAAATTTAAAAATGTAAAATGTAATGTATGTGTGTTTGTGTCGTGTAAATGTCTATTTACATTAATCTAAATTTTGAAATATATTTATAGGATTTGATATATATTTATAGTATTTGAAACATATTTGTAGTACCTATTTTATATATCGTTGTAGTTAATCTTAGTATTGTTTAAAATTATTTTTCAGATATACACCTACCACTGCTTGTCTCTGCATCACCCAAAGGTTGACTGGTAGAAAATGCTATGGCATTAAGTCCGCCTCTGTACTTTTGTGCTTGAAGTGTTAAATAAATAAATAAATAAATAAAGTTTGTATGTTTAAATGTAGGGGGTAATCTTCCGAACTCCTGACCCGTTTCCGAAAAATCTTTCACTTATCGGTAGCTACAATATCGCCCATAGTCATAGGCTACATTTAAAAAGTTCTGTTGGATAATTCCCGACCATAACGAAGCGAAGTCGCGTGTAAAAGCTAGCCTGAAATAATTATCAGACGCACTACGGGTACGTTACCAACCCATAGACAACGCAGAAATGCCTCGTGTCTTCAATGGCATTCAAGGCCAGCGTTTATTATTAATTAATTATAGCTTATGTCACATAAAAAGCCTAACGACTCCCTACTCGCTTAAGCTAGGCAAACAAAACACCATTACTAATAACATAGGCACCGCCCTACACCATACTTAGGTCATCCACTAAGACCTAGATAGGTCTCTAGGGCATGATGTCATTTGTCATTTGTTTTATAGTCTATGGTAGCCCAGCGGGAAGTAATGATGGTCGATGAATAAGTCATAAAAATTATGTAGGACAGGCATCTCATATTATACCGGGTGTAAACAGACCCTTCACATATCCGTCAACCAAGCATTCTGTAGATCAAACTAAGTAACTTTACGCAAAAATTATTGGGCTGGGAACCGAGTTTTTTTTTTGGGGTGATAAATCACGCATTGTGCTGATGGATGGATTGAATAGTACGGGGGTCGTGGAGGTGTGTAAAGTAAAAATCTTACATTAAAAACATGTATTTAAAAAAAAAAACTTGTGAAAAAGAACTTTGACCCCAATATCTCCGTAACTAGAAGGTTCCCAGGTATGATCTAGAACAAAAAAATGATCGCAGTGACGGGGAGAACAAGTGCCTTTCGTTTATGTTAAGGGTCTATTTACACCCTTTAGTGTCGGGTGACTTTCATCCCTTGTTAGGTTGGAGACTAAAATGGGGGGATACAAAGATTAGAATGGACTAAGCAGCATACATAATAGATAATCTACGGTTGACTGCCATTAAAGGTTGCTGCTTTACATGCGGTTGAACAGTACATGGTGCAAATTTGGCTTAGGGCTTTTTATCGTCATAGCGGTGCTATTCTGAAAAAAACGGCCAAGTGCGAGCTGGACTCGCGCTCCGAGGGTTCCGTATAAACTTGTTGGTATTTTGTTATTGAACTACATATTTACGGTTTTCAGATTGTTTACCTTACATGTGCTGTAAGACATTCTTGCCAAATTTCACGATTCTAGGTCAACGGGAAGTACCCTATAGGTTTTGATTACCTTGTGAAATCGCAACATATGCGACATAAATGGTTATATCTTTTGATCGCGTTGATATACAAGTTTGATTCTTTCACTGCTACAAGCAGTAGCAAGCTTGAATATTTCATATTAATTTCAGCTTGATAACTGTACGCGTTCCTGAGAAAAAGGGTATTTACAGACAGACGAACAATTAAATGATCCTCTAAGGGTTCCGTTCTTGCCGACTGAGGTACGGAACCCTAAAACAGCCTTTTTATGTCTCACTAGTTTATGGTATCTAAAACATAATCTAGGACTCAGATTATACATCTTTTATATAAAAATCTCGTGTCACGGTGTTTTTAGTCGCACTCCTCCGAAACGGCTCGGCTCGACCGATTTTTATGAATTTTTTTATAATAATAATAATAATAATAATACGTCAAGCAAACGTCTTCATATCGGATTTACCAAATTTTCTTAAATTTAAATAGTTTTAGTATACCGAAAGATTTGAATCATACCACCCTTTTACAATACCAATTTTATTTAATAATATCAATGAAAAAATACTAAAATTACAATGAAAATAAATTGAAACCAATAAAGAAAACCACACCGTTGATTTGACACGTGTCATTGTGTGTCAAAAATTTTCCGAAATATATAAAAGAAATGAAGATATGACGATGATATTATGTTGACGAGATCAGCTACACGACGCGCACGCCTATCGCCTCCGGACCCGTCGCTCAGCTCCGCCTCGCCGCCGCCGGAATCCAGCCCAATCGTGAGTGCTGTGACACCGGCCGTGGCAGTTGCGTCGAGCTCGAGCGACGAGTATTTCTCTCCGCCGACGACGCCACCACCTGTTCGTCGACGAGGAGGACGCCGGCCGCCGGACGGTTTAGGACCTCGAGGCCCACCGGCCTCTGATAGGGTCCCAGCTCCCGGCGGGAGTGTGCCGCGCATGCGATGGACGCAATCCATTAATGCAAATGTCATGCGCGCATACTATGGGGCTACAGAGGGGGGTAACAACCTGACCGCGTACCGTGTTCGGATGCTCTCTCTGTTTCAGGTGCTTGAGCCAGCTGTCAACGTGTCGGCACAACGACTGTCGGATCAGGTGCGAGTCATCCAGCGTAATGGTATGTTGGATGACACCGTACTTGATCGCTTGCGGACTGAAATGCAGAGTAGCCATGTCATTGCCACGCCGCCGCAGACTGTGGTTCCACCACAGTCTACCATAATACCAACTCACGATAACAACGTGAGTAATGACATGGTTACTAATGTAAGTACCCAGTGCAATGAGGAAATGAGGTGTGCTTTGGAGGGTGCGATTCGAGAATATCGGTTCATGCAACCCGATCTTAGACCACGCGTACCTCGTTTGCCCATGCATAACAAAAATAAGGTGCTGGTGGCAGTTCTGGATTCGCAGTTGTCAAACTATTTTGATAACTGCGAAAACCTCACCGATGCTCACTCAGTCCTGTATTGTGCGGCTGTAGCGGCATGTCGTGTAGCTCATGTCAAATTTTCTGATGACAGAGCTACACGACCTAAACCAGCCGTACCGTCATGGCAGTACAGGATTGAACGACGTATTGGTGAGGCCAGAGCACTCATCGGCAAACTGATCTGCTTCAGGGAGGGCAATACTCGCCCTAGAGTGATGCGTTTTGTGAGGCGGGCGTTCTCGGGGACTGATATCAGTGCTCGAGACTACATGTCCCGTGTCACAGAGCGCATCGACTTCCTGAAGCAGAAAGTTTATGCATGGGCAAACCGTATTCGTAGGTATAAGCGGCGGGTGGACCGATACACTCAGAATCGCACATTCCAAAGAGATGAAAGGTGGGTTTATAGGGCTTGGGAGCGACCCGACCAAGGTGTGGCTGACACGCACCTGCCGGATGATGATGCCATGTGTTCATTCTGGCGCAGCATCTGGTCGGTGCCTGTTAGCCATACCGAGGGTGAATGGACTCGGGAGGTCGAGCGAGCGTGCGATCTAGTACCAGAAATGGGGGCAATCACTATCAGCCCCCAAGACGTAGTTCGTGCAGTCCGTCCGTTACCTAACTGGAAATCTCCAGGGCCGGATGGGCTGCACAACTTCTGGATTAAATGGTTTACAAGGTCGCACGCTCGCCTGGCGATCCTGTTCCAGTCAGCCTTAGAGTCAGGGTCGCTGCCAGAGTTCCTGACAACAGGGATAACCCACCTGCTCCATAAATCGGGTAGTACTGCGGAGCCCAAAAATTATAGACCGATTGCCTGTCTTCCGACAGTCTATAAAGTTCTTACATCCATTTTGAGAGCTAAAATTAACAAACACATTGATGACAATTCTGTAATGTCCGCTTCTCAAAATGGATGTAGGAACGGGTCCCGCGGTACTAAGGAGCTACTCCTCATTGATATGGCCATTAGTCAACAGGTTCGCCGTTCCCGAAGGGATCTGTCGACATGTTGGATAGACTATAAGAAGGCCTATGACTCGGTGCCACATACATGGCTCATGAGGGTGCTGGAGTTGTATAAAGTTGATTCAACTCTGCGCATCTTCCTGATGTCATGTATGGGGCAATGGAGGACAGTCCTTCGCTATCCGGGATGTCGGCAAATCCAGAGGAATAGCGAGCCGATAAGGATAGAGCGAGGTATATTTCAGGGCGATAGTTTGAGTCCGCTTTGGTTCTGCTTAGCCTTGAATCCTCTTAGCACGCTGCTGGAGGATTCAGGTCTAGGCTATCGGTTGAGGAGAGGTGGTCAAGTTATATCTCACCTCCTTTACATGGATGACCTGAAACTCTTTGCCCCCAACGATTTGCAACTGATGGAGCTACTGAAAGTAACTGAAACTTTCAGTAGCGCCATCAGGATGGAATTTGGTGTGGACAAATGTGCGGTCATGCATGTAAAGCGAGGGGAGATTGTGGAATCTGTGGGAACCCAGCTCTCGGATTCCATAAATCTTAGATCCCTCTCAGCAACTGAAACCTATAAGTATTTGGGTATGTCGGAAGCGCTGGGCATCAATGTTGCTGACATGAAGCAATCGTTGAAGGAGCGCTTCTTTGGCCGTCTGAAAAAAGTATTTAATAGTCTTTTATCAGGCGGCAATAAGGTGCGTGCCTTCAACGGTTGGGTCATGCCGGTACTGATGTACTCTTTCGGCATACTCAAATGGACTCAGACAGAACTAGACGCCCTGGATAGGAGGGTCCGTACATTGTTGACGACATATCGAATGCATCACCCGCGTTCTTCTGTTATGAGACTGTATATCCCGCGGAGGTGTGGGGGTCGAGGCTTTTTAAACGCTAAGACTCTTCACAATCGCGAGATATGCAGTCTCAGGGAATATTTCCTTGAAACCGACGTGGGGATGCATCGAGATGTGGTCGCAGTGGACAAGGGGCTCACCCCGCTCTCCTTGGCTAAAGAGAACTGGCGCAAACCTGTAGTGCTTGACACTAACGACCGCATGGAAGTATGGCAGAGTAAGGAGCTTCACGGACGGTTTTTCCGGGCCCTGCATGGGCCCGATGTAGACCTACCAGCGTCCGTAGCCTGGCTACGTTCCGGGGACCTCTTTGGAGAAACCGAAGGTTTTGTCTGTGCAATTATGGATGAAGTTATGATGACGAATAACTACCGGAGATTTATTGTGAAGGACGGTACGGTTGACATATGTCGGGCATGCCACCGTCCAGGCGAATCAATCCGTCACATTATCTCCGGGTGTTCTCGTCTGGCTAACGGAGAGTACTTGCATAGACACAACCTTGTAGCCAGGATTATCCATCAGCAACTTGCTCTAAAATACAACCTTGTGGAATCGGAAGTACCGTACTATAAGTATGTGCCCGACCCAGTTCTCGAAAATGGCAATATCACATTGTACTGGGATCGATCCATCGTAACTGACAGGACTATTGTAGCCAATAAGCCTGATATAGTGGTGGTGGATCGATCAGAGCGGCGTGCAATGATTGTTGACATAACGGTCCCGCATGATGGGAACCTCGTGAAAGCCGAGAAAGATAAGCAAATCAAGTATCTTGACTTGGCTCACGAGGTTGTCGACATGTGGGATGTGGACTCAGCGATCATTGTGCCGATAGTTGTATCAGCCCATGGCTTAATTGCCAAGAGCCTCGACCAATACCTGAGGAGGCTCTCGTTAGGCAGCTGGATCAAGGGTTTGATTCAGAAAGCGGTACTCCTGGACACGGCTCGTATTGTCAGGAGGTTCCTCTCTCTGGAGCCCTGACCGCCGGTAGCTTGGACCCTGTTCCCGATACCGGTGGGCTACAATTTTTTATATTTTTAAATTTTTTTTTATATTGTTTTTAGTTTTAGAAATATTTAAAAATATATAAGATTTGTGTAAAGTTAAATAAAGGATAATAATAATAAATTTATTTGCCAGAATATTGTTGTTACATAGGTGTTACATATAATATGATGTCCATAATATTCTGCTGTTTCCAGCGTACAAATATTTCAAAGAATTAAAATTAATATTAAACCATACAATGTCGAGAATAAGGAAAATGTTAACTACTATGAAATACAATGTCAGGGGTTATTAATTACAATGTCAAAAATGGTTAAATACAATGTCAAGGGTTATTAATTATAAAGTCAAGAACTATGCAATACAAAGAAGAAAAAAAAAAAACAATACAATATCATAGAAATTCAATTATTAGGAGGTAAGTCGTCATCTAATTTAAATTTTGAATTAAATTTTTCATTTAAAAATTCATTCGTTGAGTAGTAACACTTTTGCAACAGAAAGTTAAATAGTTTCTTTTTGAATGTCATGAGGTTAAGACTTTTAAAAACATTAGGCAATTTATTATAAATTTGAATTGCCATACAGTAAACATTATTCGAAAATAGTTTAATTCTCTGTTGGGGTGCACATAATTTGTGGATATTTCGACTTTTCCGTATTACAACATCATTGTGTACTTGAAATAGTGCTAAGTTTTTACGTACAAAGATGCAGAGTTCGAATATATATAAAGATGGGAGTGGTAATATTTTTAATTTTTTGAAGATTGGGACACAGCTTTGTAATGGATGGGCTTTAGTCATGGATCGAATACATTTTTTTTGGGCTCGGAATGCTTTAGTAGTGTCAACAGAATTTCCCCAAATAATGATGCCGTAGCGGAGAATTGATGCTACGTAACCATGATAAGCATAAAGTGCTGCAGTGATACCAGCTACGCGAGTTATTCGGTTTAAGACAAATACAAATCTTTGCAGCTTAGAGCATAATTTGTCAATGTGTACTTTCCAGTTGCAATATTTATCCAATGTTATCCCCAAAAAAGTAGCACTTTCAACCTCTTCTACAGGGTTATTTACATATTTGATTTCTAATTGGTGATGTTTGCTATTGTAAGTTTGGAACTGTATAAGTTTGGTTTTACTAATATTGACATGTAGATTGTTGTCTTTAAGCCATTCTATTATTTTATTTAACGTGTTATTAATCTCTTTTTCGTATTTGGTGATATTGTTATCGGTGAGTTCAATACTAAGAGTTGTATCGTCGGCGTACAGAACGCAAGAATATGGGGTTACGTTGGGCAAATCATTGATATATAGCAAGAACAAAAAGGGTCCTAATATACTGCCCTGGGGAACACCACATGAGTTTTGACGATAGGCGGATCTACGTATATTTGGTAGGTATAAGAATAAGTCGTAAAGTACATTTCACACCGCTAATTTCACGCGGACGAAGGTCACGAGGCACAGCTAGTTTTATTATAAAGCTTTATCACAGTTTTAGCTATATCTATTCCCAATACCAAAATATACTAGGCAAGACAATTATTTGCTCCACAACTAGGGCAGAAGAGGTCAAGCTGTCCTTTGGGTCATACTGACCCAAACTTAATAGTGCTTGCACAAATTTGCTCGGTGTCGTGTAATGAGGGCAAGATGTGACAGTGTGCGATTTTATTAGGGGCCTTGGGCTGAGGAAATATTTTGATAGGGGAGGGTCAAATTAGTGATGTACTGCGATTGGAGATGTTTTTGGTAATGATGGTGGTTTTGAAGGCTTTGGTGCAAAACCAAGCGAGAAAACAGGTGAGGTGTTACGATATTAATTATTGCATTTCATAATCATTATTTAGTTTACTAGTTAGCCATATTTCTTATTTTTTCATTGCCAAATTAATCAAAACAGCAAAATATTTGACAGCCATTTGCGACGTTGCTCACTTTCTGTACAAGCGCTCTTAAAACTGGATAAGTCTCGAAAGCCTAACTACTTCGATTCCAATTGTATTGACACCAAGACGACCGATCATAAAAAATCAGAAATATTATATCTTGTCGTTGTTTGCATTTACATGAGGAGCTCGTGGCTAAGTAATAACAGCAGCTCGGATCGATATTTAGGTTAAGCCGCGCTTGCCTAGGTTGGTCTGTGGATGGGTGACCACCCATTACATACCGAGTTTCCTCCATGCCTCGGAAAGCACGTTAAGCCGTTGGTCCCGGGTGTCATTTGTAGATCTTTGACAGTCGTTATAGGTAGTCAGTAGCCCAAAAAGTCTGACAACCAGTCTTACCAAGGGGTATCGTATTACCCAGTACTAACTGGGTTGTGGAGGTCAGATAGGCAGTCGCTCCATGTAAAATACTGGTATTCAGCTGCATCCGGTTAGACTGGAAGCCGACCCCAACATAGTTGGGAAAAGGCTAGGCAGATGATGATGTTTGCATTTACATTTTAATCAGTTTTAAAAACCAGTAACTAACCCATATTTCGGTGTTTTCTGAAGAATATTTTGTTTATTTTATTGACTTCCTCATTATTATAAACATTCTATTACAGACAGAGTGCATCTATAATATTTTATATCCATCCATATCCGCTATTACACTGTAATAATATTTCATCTCATTTAATCATTATTTTATTCATATTTGCGCCAAATGAAACACAGATTTCTGGAATAATAAATAGGTTTCATTGGGCTTTTACAAAATATATATTTTCTTGACACTGTTGGCTGTGAGGATGTTTACAAGATGGCGTTTGAATGATTGAACTGAATGAGTGAGTGAGAATGACAGTTGAGAAAGCGATGCGAATGTGTCAAAGAAATCTGTCATAGACAATTCATAAAAAATCATCTTGAATATTTTATTATTTCAATAAAACTCACATCATGAAAATATGCAGAACATCGTCAATTTTGTCATACGAATACAACTTTGACATTTGACCCGGAAATAATAACTCCAAATTATCAAACGACATTTTTGAGATTAAATGTGTAATTTTAAGATCAAAAATTATTCTTTTGCTGTTATATAATGTGTTTTGGATGTTAACTTACTTTGAAGTCAATTTACCCGACCTCGAACCGAACCGGGAATCGATCCCACGACCTCATGCTCAACAACCCTGTATTATTAGGAACATAATTATTTTATTTTTCATGATTTTATCTTCAATGGTTTCCGATGTTTACTTTCAGTCACTCACGAAACTGTTCCATAACACTATGTTACTTTTATTATTTATTATATTATCTGTATAATAATCACATTCACACGCTATAACAAGTCACTATACTAACCCGAGATAGCACCAAGGTATAATACAGCTAAATCATCACGCAGAACGCAGCGGGGAGTAAGCAGATGATTAGGTCAAAGAGTACATTGTATATCTTCCATAGACAACCAATTGACTTTTATTTGTCGGCGGTTCGAAATGAATTATGGTATTTGGGTTTCCTTAACGAAAGTCGGGATGAGATATTCTTTAAAAAAATGTATGTTAGTTGAAAGTTTTATGTTGATTTACCATTTTTAGTTTGTTATAAAAACCTTATTACCTTCGTATTGTTGATCCTTTTATTGATTTGTGTGAATTACCTGTAACAATAGAAGAAATAATCATTAGTAAAACCAAAGATAACATAGTAATAAACTATTATAAGTTTAAAATTATTTTGTAGGAGACCTACTTCTTGATCTTTATTTAGCCTCCAGATTCTCCCGCTTAGCTACTCCCTGATCAAACATTTTGTCACACGACATGCAAAAATCCTCTCCATCTTAAGCTATCAATTCAGGCACAAAGACCACTTATCATATTTAGAAGGAAATCCCATAAATCTAAGTCTAGTTAGTCTAGCTTCGTGACTATGCCTAACTTATCTAGACTTTTAGTGCTTTGTAATGCCTAGGCATGATTTGGTGCCTATTTGATGTTCGTATTGTCTCTGTCGCGTGTTTTTTATGGTTATTGTCTATGGGTGAAACGTAGAGGCGATCTATGGAGTGTTGTCTTTGGTTAGCGGTATTTTTTATACAGTTACCGTTTGCTTAGGATACAAGTGAGTTAATTTATCCCATTTTTTATTTATTTTTAGTTAGGGGTTGAAACTCTGGGGTCGTGGGTCCAAGTGCTCATAGCCTGTTTAAGAAAATTTCGAAACTCCTAGTTGACGCTTCCCGTGACCCAAGGGCTGGCTTTTACCTTGGCCAGAGGCTAAGTGTTGCCATACAACGTAGCAACGCCGCCAGTCTCTTGAGTAAATTACCAGCTGACAGCGTTGAGGAGGAGTTTTTTGATACCCTTTTATAGTTTATTGTAAGTTTATTTATTAGTTTTTAATTAATAATTTATATAGTTAGTTTACTCTACTTAATAAAAAGACTTAATTATCCCCAACTTAAAAAGGTAAAGTACCAGTTAATATGGATTATCAAGTTTTAAAAAAAATAAATTCCTGATAAAAAAACCAGAAAGAGATCTTCCGGGGAAGTACCTCCACCATTCCTATTTCATATCCGATATGATTGAACCTCGTAGGTAAGTTTTCAGTTTGTATAATTAAGCAAGCATATCACAACAAAATTTAAATTAACATGCATTTAAAAAGTCAGGTTTATAGACTGCATTCAAATCTGACTCAAATAAGTTTAAATCTGACGTAACTAAAACACATTTAAAACAAATTGTCTTACATATTTTTTAACTTACAAAACATGTTCAACTGTGATATATTTCTAGTGTAATAAATAAAGTCTGACATAATTATTACAGATATGACACGCGAACAATCTTCCTTTGTTTTGTCTACCGTAAATTATTGCTGGTACAACCAGACATCTGTTTTTTTATGAAATCACTATCCGATTTCATGAAATCGTGAGACAATACGATATAAAGTAGTTTTGTGTATTGTCTGTCTGTCATATTGAAGTCACTTGAAACAAATGACACAAATATTTATCATTAATTTATAAAAGTTTGGAAGGATGGATGGACGTCTGTTATTCAATCATGCCGGAACGGCTGAACGGATCTGGATGAAAAGAGACAGATTATAGTCTGGAATAGACCATAGTATCTTTTTTTTGTCAAGTTTATGTTCACATCAAAATTTCAACGCGAACGAAGTCACAGGCAACAGCTAGTATGTTATAAAGTATGTCGTTGACTCCAGTTTCTTTAGAGAATAATAGTTTTGTGGATCAACCCAGTCCAACTAACCTTAATTTTCACGTCTTGTCTCCATATGTCATCTGTCATAAGATGATATTCGGATGATGTCGGACTGCCAAGTCATAGATCTCAAGTTCAAACCTCAGACAAGCACCTTTGGTTTTTCGAACTTCACTGGCTTCGGTGAAGGAAATCATCGTGAGGAAACCAGCATGCCTGAGAGATATTTCTCGACGGTATGTAAAGCCAAGTCAGAGGCCCATGGGCGGCATAAAAACTCTGACGACACCAGGAAGATGGAGAAAGGGTTGAAAGGTACACACAATTTTGAAGGCATCTGCAACCGCAAAACATAATTACAAAGACTCCTATTGTCCTAACCTAACTCTGTGAAAACGCTTCCATAGATCGCCATACTGCCCTAGCCCTTCAGAATCACACCATAAACGTTTGTTGCCTTCGTGATATAATTCTGTATGATCAAAGCTTTTGATCTAATTTTTGGACCTCCAACAAATGACCTTGCCCTTTTTTCTAGCTCAAGTCGCACTACATTCCCGTCGACTGCAAGTCCTTTAAAACTTCACTAGTTTCCGTATGCCATCAATCTTAGTTTTCTATGACAATTTTAACAGCATCCTTTCTATACACCATCATCATTCTCTTACCCTTATCCCAATTCATTTGGGGTCGGCGCTGCATGTCTTCTTCTTTCATACTTCTCTATTACTCGTCATCTCGCCAGACACCTCCTTTCTTGCTATATCATTCTTTACACAGTCCATCCATCGTTTCTTTGGTCTTCTTCTACTCATATACCCATCCACATTCATACTCAAAACTTTCCTCACAACATTTTCCTCATCCTTTCTATACACGACTAGTTTTAATGACACATCATCTTTAATCACGCAAATCAACAATTACAAGAACCCGCTAATTGTCGGTTTTACATAAAACAATTCCTAACGCATCTTAACGAGTGTCACAATTTATACCAATTACCTAGTTGTGGGCAACCTTTGCCCAACAGTGGGCATAACTCATTGCCTCTTATCTTGAAGTACTAACTGTAATTTATAAGTGTCGATGCGTTTTTATTCGAGCAATTTAAGTTAGAATTGTAACGCGTGAGTGAGTTTGAGTTAGGTGTATGTTATAAGCTTATAGCGGATTGCGACTGTTATTTTTTTTTATACACTTTGCGTAGTATGTAAATGCTTCAAAACTTTTTTTTTTTGCAATAATATCAGTAAGTTATTATAAGTTGTGGTAAAGAAGTACGGTGGACATCGTTCGGCTGAAATGATGATGATGATGATGGTAAAGAAGAGAAGTAACGATAGACGATCATACCGCTTTCCCACTGCGTGTTCTTCTTTTTAGGTCGATGGCAAAAAGTTCTAATGTTATGTTAAGCCCAAAACTCGGACATGCGAACTCCGCTCACTGATGCAGTAAGCAGATCTTCAGGTGCGCAAGTGATAAGAAGATAAGCCTTTTCTGAGCATTAACTATCAAAGCTCCACGTTTTAATACATTACACAGTACTCGGGCAATGAAAATGTCACCTACCAAGCCTTAGAAGTTAGACTCATGTGAATAAAGAAAAGGCTAGGCAGATGATGAATAAGCATTTTCTTAAGGTGATAAAATAGGACGCACCTCTTAACCCATTCCAATAAGGTATTAATCAAACTTCATCATTATTATTAATTTATTTGGGGTCGACGCAGCATATCTCCTTCTTCCATATATCTCTAAGGTTTGAATCAATATTATTTCAAATCGCCTAAAACTCAACTCTCGTACCCCACACAAAAGTCATCGGCGAGTCAGTCAGTCAAACACGACGGTTCAGCTTTTCAATTGAGTCCCATCATCTCGTAAGTCAAATGCATGCGTCATTTATATGGTATGCTCCTCTTGGGACCCGACAATGTTATGTGTTTCCGTAATGGAAATGTGGCAGCAAAGGTACTAGTAATTATATGAGCTTTTTCCTCATCACGGAAATAGCTTAGTTACTAGGCTATTTTATTTATTTATTTATTGGAACTTTAAAGCCAGTTTTGAATATGAATGTGGATGGCTATAAGAGTAGAGGAAGACGTGCTGCGCCAACCTCAAATAAATTGGAATAACGGCAAGAGAATGATGATAGTAGTTTTTAATTAAGCATGAGTGTAAAATACGGTACAAAAGCGGAATTAACGTCTGAGACATTTATTACCTATCAAATGAGCCTTAAAGTGATGCCAAGACAAAACATGGCAGCCTATTTTCGTCTATTGTTTAACAACATAATTATTAGACAATCTAAAAAATTCTAAATTAAATGATTATGTACCAAATTGCCCGTGTGTATTTTCTTTTCTGCTTCGACTATATCACCTTTTCTGTGGCTCAGTCTGACGAGTATCCAACTGCCTTTGGATGACGAGCGTAATGCAATGACTCGACGATCACTCCATTAATCAGTTCTCCATCACTTTATTCATCTCATGACTCACTTCTCTGTGTCATTTCTATGGTATGTACCTCATTCCTCATAAACTATTACTCCTGCTGCATCGATAATGCGTCGGTCCTCTGAACTGGAAACTTACTGCATTGGAAATAGATGACTTTGCATTATTTATTATTTGATGACTAATAAATAAGACGTTTTATTTGTACTGCTACCAAGAGATACATATAAATCGAAAGAGTCCCTGATCTATCAGATAAATCACCTGATTTATATTGAACTAGAGAACCGCTCCGGCTTATATATACATATAAACCTTCCTCTTGAATCACTCTATCTATTGCTGAAACCTGCGTCAAAATCCGTTGCGTAGTTTAAAAGATCTAAGCGTACAAACAGCGGGGGCGACTTTGTTTGATACTATGTAAAGATTGTGTTTACATCGTACCTTCTCAATATGGGCCTAAATATAACTCCAGCGTAACCTGGCGATAAGATATTTGTAGATCTTAGAATTTTCCCCTTTTCAAACTATCTAATAGTTTACAAAATCCAATGGCAAAGGAAAACAAATCAACATTATCTTGCCTTTATCTCAATTAACTTGGAAGTCGGCACAGCATGTCTTCCTCTTCCATACTTCTCTATTACTCGTCATCTCAACAGTCACCCCCTTTCTAGCCATATCATCGTTTACACATTTCCTCCATCGTTTCTCTGGTCTTCCACTACTTTTATAGCTATCCACATTCGTAATCAAAACTGTCCTCAAAACCCTTTTCCTTATTCTTCCGCATCACATGCCCATACCATGACAGTAGAGAAAAACAAATGACATAAGAAAAGAGTAATTTTTCTTTCAAAATCGTCTATAAAATTGGGTGTCACAACCAAGTCCCAAGCAGAACACACCAGTAAGTAACAATTCATTGTCATAACATGAAATCTGTTAGGATCTGTAGTGACATGCACTCGGACGGTCCATGCGGTAATAAACTATAATTATTGTATTATGTACTGTCATGGTGTTGTTATATAGAGTAGGATGCTTTGGGGAAGAATGTGCGTCTACGTCTTTTCACTCAGTGTACTTCGTCATCATCTGCCTAGCCTTTTCCCAACATATTGTGGTCGGCTTCCAGTCTAAACGGATGCACCTGAATACCAGTACGTTTCATGGAGCGACTGCCTATCTGAACTCCACAACTCAGTTATTACTAGGTAATACGGTACCCCTTGGTAAGACTGGTTGTCAGACTTTCGGGCCACTAACTACTTATAACGATTGTCAGAGATCTACAAACAACAGCCGGGACCAACGTCTTTTCCGAACCACGGAGGGGTTTCGATGTGCCCCCGATCCCTCGATGGTTGGCCTGTGGATTGATGGCCATCAATCCACAGGCCAACCCGGCAAGTGTTGCTTAACCTGAAGATCGACTCTGTGTACTTAGTACGTATGTTCATTATTTCGGACCGAGAAAATATTGCAAGATTTTAATTGCTTATATAAAACTATTTCGCTAAGGCTAGCCAGATGACATAAAACGAATACACTGTCACCATTTCCCATAGAAAACGCAACAAGTTAACCGCCACAATTGTTCTCCTCAACTAGGTTAATCAAATGCCATAAATAGAAACTATAAACATTTCTATTGGTCTTAAAAATATCGTAGCATAAGCATTCTACAGTCTAACCTAGTTTTAAGACTATGTCTTTAAGTAATAGGTAGTTTTTATTAACCGGTAAGGAATGAACTGGGAAGGCGCTCGTTGCTAAATAATCACCGCTCGGGTTGATCTTCAAGGTTAAGCCGTGCTTGACAAGGCCGGTCCGTGGTTGGTGACCACCAATTACATACCGAGTTTCCTACGTGCCTCGGAAAGCACGTTAAGCCGTTGGTTCCGGCTGTCATTAGTAGATCTTTGACAGTCGCTACAGGTAGTCAGTGGCCCGTATTACCAAGTACTAACTGAGTTGTGGAGGTTAGATAGGCAGTCGCTTCATGTAAAATACTGGTATTCAGCTGTATCTGGTTAGACTGGAAGCCGACCCCAACATAGCTGGGAAAAGGCTAGGCAGATGATGAGGCTTTAGAAATGGAGGTAACCAATAATGCAGCAAAGATAACACAAAATGCCAATGAATAATTTTGGAAAGCACTAAACGAATTTCATTCAGTACAACGGTTAATGGTGGAATTGAAACGAATGGGCAATGAAATTTCAATAAGTTGTTATTTCGAGAATTAGGTTAAGTGCCTCGGTAAGCGGAGTTGTTACACGTATGAGAACGGCTTGGTATTTAGGGTGTAGACAGAGATCTGTTAGGATGTCAAATATTTCATCGACGGAACTTGTCTGCACGTCTTGATCAATTTTAACATTCAAAACTACGTTTTTATCATCATCTCCTTAGCCTTGTACCATGTTACTTTTTCTTCCAATCTATCAGCTTGTGTTTTTCTCTCAAAATTTACTTTGGTCTTCAAAAGTGCCTGTCAATTCAAATAAGTAGTTGATCTTGAACTCTGGTCAATGCAAAAAGGTTTCTTCGTCTTACTTTGTGTCTATACAAGCTATACGAAAAAAAATACTTATGAAATGTCTAAGGATTGGCCATATAGCATTTTGGAAGGTACGAAGTTGACTAAAAGAAAGAAAGAAAATATATTTATTTGTCGCAGGGACATGACGGGACATGAGGTGGGTGCTTAATTTTAAAACCTGAATTCTGATTTTCAAACTTTGCGGGACTGTTCGAAAGAGATACCGTGGCCCTGGAACACAAAGGGCAAAGAAGGAACATGGATGGGTTTTAGTCAGTACAAATCTGACACTCCCTTCTGCTCCGCCCAGAGTGGAGTCATTTGATGATTTCACATCCGGAAAAAAAAGAAAAAAAAGCTGTTCCAACTTGGGTTATACTTTAAGATTTTTTTAACAAATTGACTTTGTCGTTGGTGTAGTGGTCGCGACTGGTGAGCATGCGGCTTCTATTCCCGGGTCGGGCACATTGATATTGAGTTTTTCCATCAGGATTTTCTTAGTAGCAGCCAAGGAGTTTAGATTTATGCTCGGTTGATGGCAACAGGCTTGCCTCCTATTACATGGAAAGTCAACGTAACTGGCGAAATGTGGGTTTAGTATTAGGTACACCTCTGCTTAACCCTTTGGGGATTACAGGCGTTATGTTATGATGCTGTTCTCCTCATATCTTGTTTTGTTAATACTATCCATTACCTTTCAAAACAATAATTTAAGAGAACTGATAAAAAACCCTACCAATATTAAAGTACACTCGACACCAAAAAAACCGGGCAAGTGCGAGTAGGACTCGCGCATGAAGGGTTCCGTACCACCGTAGTAGTGAGCCCCCTATAATTTTTAGTTATAGCGGCAACTGAAATACACATTCTGTAAAAATTTCAACTATCTACCTATTACAGATCATGAGATACGGCCCGCTGACAGACAGACGGACGGACGGACAACGAAGGCTTAGTAATAGGATCCCATTTGTTAGCCTTCGGGAACCCTAAAATAGAGTTGAGTAACAATTTTTTTCCACAAAAGTGTTACACAGTGATATCTAAAGTATGTTTACAAAAGGATTATGTACTTACTTTATATGAAATCGTGAGGTTTTATGGTCATTTCATCAAGATAAGGTTTCTTTTGAGATAACGTGAAGTTTTTGGGCCTCTTTTAAGTTTTATGATGTTAATAAGAGGAAACTGGGTATCACTTTTATACGGTTGTGAATTCTTATTAATTTTACAGTTGTTGTATTTAATTTTATTCTGAGAAAGTGTGGTAAAATTATACTTTGTTAAGGTAATTTTAAATTATGTGTTAAAAATGAGAGTTTGTTGTAAAATAAGTACCTATCCAATTTGATTGCCACAACAAGTACATAGGTATAATACATTTGTCAAATACTAATTGTGTTTATTTTGTTTTAATGACCATTAAAGTATTATTAATGAATAAGTTTGCCGCGCTTGCCTAGGTTGGTCTGTGGATGGGTGACCACCCATTACATACCGAGTTTCCTCCGTGCCTCGGAAAGCACGTTAAGCCGTTGGTCCCGTGTATCATTTGTAGATCTTTGACAGTCGATAGGTAGTCAGTGGCCCAAAAAGTCTGACAACCAGTCTTTTCAAGGGGTATCGTATTACTCAGTACTAACTGGGTTGTGGAGGTCAGATAGGCAGTCGCTCCATGTAAAATACTGGTATTCAGCTGCATCCGGTTAGACTGGAAGCCGACCCCAACATAGTTGGGAAAAGGCTAGGCAGATGAAGATGATGATAATGAATAAGTTTAATTTAATTGTGTGTCTTATATGTTTGTGTTGTTATTGAATTCCTGTGCCAAATAATGAGGCCTAAGTTCTTGATTATGAATAAATAATAATAATAAAAATACATAACGGTCCCGCATGATGAGAACCTCGTGAAAGCCGAGAAAGATAAACAAATCAAGTATCTTAACTTGGCTCACGAGGTTGTCGACATGTGGGATGTGGACTCAGCGATCATTCTGCCGATAGTTGTATCAGCCCATGGCTTAATTGCCAAGAGCCTCGACCAATACCTGAGGAGGCTCTCGTTAGGCAGCTGGATCAAGGGCTTGATTCAGAAAGCGGTACTCCTGGACACGGCTCGTATTGTTAGGAGGTTCCTCTCTCTGGAGCCCTGACCGCCGGTAGCTTGGACCCTGTTCCCGATACCGGTGGGCTACAATTTTTTATATTTTTAAATGTTTTTTATATTGTTTTTATTTTAAGCAATATTTAAAAATGTATAAGATTTGTATGAAAATAAATAAAGGAGACAAAAATACATAGGAACGAGTAACAAGAAAAATATTTTTTTTCAAACGGTTAGCCAATGCCCAGTCTAACCGAGTTACTGGCTGCAGCTGAATACCAGTATTATCTGACTCTGACCACCCGGTAAGTCAATTAAAGATCTACAAATGACAGCCGGCAACAATGGTTTACCGTGCTTTGCGAGGTACGTTATGCAATTGATGGTCACCCATCCACAGATCGACCTCAGCAAGCGTTGCTTAACCTCGAAGACTGAACCGTGCGACTATTATTATTTAACCAAGATCCAACCCAAACGTACTTGGTAAAAGCTACTTACAAGATAATTATGTAACATATTACAAAGTTCAATCGATACTCGTACATAAACTCGGCACAATACATATCAGAAATCGTTCATTCAAATTAAAGTATGACCCACTTTGAGTGGCCACGTTATCAAGTAAGTAAGTGTTGAGTTGTTGAGTCATAGACCTCATAAGACCCCGTTCGCGACCTCGGGCGATGCGACTCCCCATACCCATTATTTTCCATACAGATGCATGTTTTGGAAGGGGCACCACCAGTCCTTTTACAATGGCTGGACTGTAGCTTTACATCTTTTCTTTTTCAGACAATTCAAATGTGCCAAAATGCCTTTGAATTTAACTTGCGACCCGCGCGCGAGATAGTTGTTTGCTTTGCGTGAGTACACTCACTCCACAAGACGCGTAGCGATGAGTCGTAGCATGCCCTGAAAAGCTTCTTTCTTTTGTTTTGTCTGCAGACGCGAGTCGCGTGAGTGTGTAGTTCGTGGCCGTGCCTCGTTGTAAGGTCATAAGAAAAGCTTACTATAGTGAACAATAATGCGGGCTACTTATCAGGAGTCGTGAGCTGGTGTCGAGAATAGAGGGACTTCTTTTAAAGGTTTGGTTCGAATTTTAAGTGTTGTTGATGTTTTGAACGATATATCGAATATTTTGGAAGTGACGTCCATAATTTTATAATTTTTGGTGTGCCACGCGGCAATTGTTTTTCTAGGAAGACCAGATGATTCGGGGATTACCCGTACTTACTAAGGAGCAGTGAACATGTGGTTGTAGTATTTGTAATCAAACCTTTTTTTCGCCAAGATGCTTGTAACACTTTGTTTTCAGGAAGGCGAAATGATTCGGGAATTCCCCAGACACTTTAAATAGAACCCAGGCGGATGCCATGCCGTCAAAATATTCAAAACTGTGTATAACCCGGACTGAAGCTCTTCTAACTTTAAATTAATATGTATACGTCGAAAACTCCTGGAGTCCACCTAGGAATTTATGTAAGTCTGGACGTTGCGGGAGGTACAAAAGCTAAGAAACAACAAAAAAACTAAGTAGGCGTTTTAACACAAAACAAGCCTTGCATTTCCAGGCCATTGGCTTAACACAGCATTGTTTCATAGGCTTTATCCTTTGTTGGAAATGGGAGTACCTAAGTAAGTAATGTTTTATATTATAATCTAGGAAACAAACCAGTGTAAATCTGGCTAGAATTCTGGATCTTTGAACTACAATAAGACCTTACCTTGCGTAGGTTTACAACCGGTCGGTTTCCTAAAACGGAGCGCTTTTAATGGGTCGCTACCAGAGAAAACACCACATAACATCACGCCTGTAATCCCCCAAGGGTTAGGCAGAGCTGTACCCAACAACTAGTTCACCCACACTTCGACAGTTACCTATGTTTTAAGTCCCAGGATGTAATAGAGGGCGAGCTGATTGCCATCACCAGTGATATTCTTCGGAAAGGGGTTTTTTTAATGAATCTGGAAGCACAATTCATTTGAAAAGAAGATATTTAATATTAGATACTTCTCAAGGAACATATACTTTTTCAGTCCTTATCTGGCTACAACTATTTCCATCAATTCCCTATATGCTAAACTATTTAAACTAGGCTAAAATCATCAACCTAGCCTTTTACCGACTATTTTTGAGTCGGTTTACAGAGCAGCTGAGTACCAGTCTTTTACATGGACCACCACAGCCCAGTAACTATGCAACTGTAAGTAAACCCTTGGTGAGACAGAGATCTATGCTTGAACCATGGGCCAAACAAAAAAAAAAAAAGTGTTGTAAAATGGGCAGTAACTTATAGATAACATGACGCCTGTAATCCCCGAAGGGTAAAACAGAGGTGTACCTAATAATACACCCACATTTCGCCAGATATGTTTAAGCTCCATGAAATAGGGGGCGAGCCTCTTACCATACACCAGGCACAAATTCAGACTCCGTGGCTGCTACTGAGAATTTCCTGATGGAGAAACCCAATAACACTTTTCCGACCTGGGAATCGAACGCAGGACCTCATAATCGGCAGTGGCCTTTGACTTACGAGGCAATCAAACGATGCGGTAACTGATAGCCATTCAGAAAACAAAATCACATCATGAAAGTATTTAAAAACGGAACCAGGTTACTATGTAACTCATTCACCTAATCAAACGATCTATGAATGAAATATATTCGCCATATACGTATGTTACAAAACATCTCGTGATACAGGGTGTAAGCAAAAACAAGGATTGTGTGCCAATTGAACCGGGTAACCGGTTCGCTATTCCGGAGAGGCAGGGATGGGAAGTATCGATAGTTTTTGGTTTATCGATAGCGTAATATCGAAAGCGATATTATTGTCTTAATGACGATTAAAGCTGGAATTGAAAGATTTAAAAAATAATATTTTGATAAAGGTTGCCAAAACTCTCGTTCTTGATGCATGGTCTTGGCTAATAACAAGTTACTTAACAAGTTATGAGAGTAGGCGTATTTTCTTTTATGTTCCCGTACTCCGTATCATCGCAATCTAACTCAAAAAGCAGATAACACATGCTGCTACATTTGCTACCAAAAAGATCCTTCGGAAAGGTTGTTGCAAATGAATCTGGATTTCTGGAAGCATAATTTACTTGAAAACAGTTCTAAGAAGAAATTCTATTTTAGCCTTTATCTGGCTACAACTATTTCCCTCAATAATGTTTCTACTGCTGGGACTACACTGCAGATAGCAAAGTAAAAGCTTATAGCAGATGTCCTTCTTCTAAAAATAAAGTTGGTGTAAAAGAAACTAATACTTTCCACTGGGTACGATACAGAACACAGAATTAACGTATTTAGCACTACAAATGCTATGACATTTTCTTGGCATTTACTTTTCGTGTCTCTCTCTGGAAAACCAACAAACTATTCTTTTTACGTCTCACTAAAATACTAAACGGAAATGTCACCTTGACATTTTTGCCAAACTAGTCACATTTATTTCGTTATTTTGATTTCTGAGGAATGCATCATTTGTCTAGTGGATGCAAGAGTTACTGTTGAGTATGTGGTCCTGGGTTCAGTTCCCGGGTGCCGGACAAAGTGTTATTCGGTTTTTACGAGTAAATGAGGAATTTCTCTGTGGAAGAGCGAGTCTGGAATTATGCCCGGATGATGGCGATTGGCTTGCTCACTATCACATAAACATAACTGGTGAAATATGGGTGTCTAAATACCTCTGCTTAACCATTCGGGAATTTTATATTCGTCATGTTTTCTTTTCTAACAACATTACCACATAGTACACTTGTACTTTAACAGGTCCCTTCGGAGTCACAAGTCGTGACGAATGCCGCTTACAACACCACACGGCTTAACCAATTGAATATTCAATTTGCGATTAACGGAACGGACTTCCTAACTACTGGATTAATAGAGATGGTTGATGAGCGGATTATCGTGAATATTTCCCATTTTTGAATAAAGATTAAAAAATGTGAAAAGCTTGTGTTTAAGAGAGTGATGCATATGAACTTAGATGGTTGGAGAGGGAGAGGAAGGCCAAAAAAAGAAAGAGAAAGTAGTAAATGATGCCGTGACGGGATGAGAGCGGAGAATGGAAGAGGAAAACGTGTTGTGCTGACCTCAAGTAGAATGGGACAAAGGCAGCAAGATGATGACTGGAATATCTATTCTGGTCTTCACACATTTTGGAATGTTCCATCGTGGTAATCACCGTGGTAGACTATCGGTAGCCTTTGTAATTTTCATCATCTCAGATCTTTCGAGATTTTAAAACTACTTTCAACAAAACATCGATAAAGGTAACAACACTATTGCAGAATGCGGTGCAGTGACTCTATGTGAATGAACACTACAGTTTGTCTCGAGGTTTATAATACCGATCCTCCATCCCCTTCTCACGCCCACAACTCCTTCACGAAAGAAAGAGACGGCACAAGTCACGTAAGGATTATAAAGCCGTAACTCGAACAAGGTACAACCATTTCGGGATTTAAAGAAAAAAAACAAAGAGACTGTTATTTCGTTTTCTTATTTGTTACCTCGTTTCAGTTACAAGAGAAAAAAACAATCAAAAGTTAAAACACAACGGTAGCAGTATTTGGTTACTGTATATTTTACGCTGTGACAAAAGGTAGTAAGTTGAGATACTTCCCTATCACATTTCAATGTCACGGTATTATACAGGGTGTAAACAGACCCTTCACATATCCGTCAACCAAGCATTCTGTACATCAAACTAAGTAACTTTACGCAAAAATTATTGCTGGGAATCGACTTTTTTTTTGGGGTGAAAAATCACGTTTTACGGTAGGACTTGATGGAAAGCACTCAAAACGTAGTGCTGATAGATGGATTGAATAGTACAGGGGTATTGGAGGTGGGTAAAGTAAAAATCTTACAATAAAAACATATATTTTAAAAAAAAACTTGTGAAAAAGTTGAAACTTTGACCCCCAATATCTCCGTAACTAGAAGGTTCCCAGGTATGGTCTAGAACAAAAAAAATATCGCAAAGACGGGGAGAACAAGTGCTTTTCAGTTATGTTAAGGGTTTATTTACACTCTTTAAGCGCGATCAAAAAAAAAAAAAGTCCATTTTATTATGATCCTGATTTGAAACAACAGTTATTGGTGTTTTTCATCAGGAATTTCTGAGGACATCCACGAAGTCTAGACTTGTGCCTGGTCGATGGCAATCGGCTCGCCGTCTATTTTAAGAACTTAAACATAACGTGCGAATTAATGTGATTATACAAAAGTATACAATATCGGACCTGGAGCAGGTAAAAAAAAAAAAAAAAAAAAAAATGCAACACACCACATAATTTTAAAATGCTTTGTGATTTTATGTTGATTAATTATTATGTATTGAATTTTAATGTATTTTTATTTTTATTTTATAATAATGGTTTGATTGGATAATGACATTAATTTATTTTATTTTTTAATTTGATTATTACTTTTTACATTGTATATTGTTATTTGACGAAAAATTATTGTAATTTTATTTTGTGTACTACTTAGTTATACACATTATTGTGTGGTGTGTATTTGTCTTTGATTATGTAATCTAAAACTAACATTATGTTTAAGTGTACTTACTAACTAAATTATGGATCGTTGTGTCTGATGCAAATAAATAAATAAATAAGGCATCTGTCAAACCCTTTGGGGATTACGGGCGTGATGTTGTGTTAAGAGCGTTTACGATTTATGGCATTTCTTACAAACTTTCAAGTCCTTTTTTTTTAAATGACTGGACCGATTTTAATGAAACTTCATACGCAGTAGCAGGATACATAAGTCTAAAGAGTTATCAGAGAACATTTTCGAAATGTCTTTTAAAAACAAAAGATAATTGAACTATGAAAAATCTACATATAATCGGTCTAATTTAGCTGTAACACTATTTTTCGAAAATGTTCTTCAGTCATTTCGAAAAAAAGGACTTGAAAGTTTGTATGAAATATGCCGTAAGTTGTAAATGCTCTTACGTGAAAGAATTATAACTAATTTCCTGAGTTCAATTCCCGTGTCAGTCAAAGCGTGATTGGATTTTTCCACCAAGAATTTTTCAGCAGTAATATGGAGCCTGGATTTGTCCCGATTATGGTAATAAGTTCGCCCGCTTTTACATGATACTGATGAAATGTGGATGTAATAAAAGAACACATCTGCCTAACCCTTTGGGAGTACAGGCGTGATGTTATGTTATGTTTATGGCAATAAACATCGCCTCCTTTTACATGGGACTTAAATAGACCTGATAAAACCCTCCGGGGATAACCGGTGCTATGTGATGTTATATGATATTACACACAGTCTAACCTCAAGGTATCAGCTACGCCAACTAATTGGGTTGCGGTCACATAGTTGCCGCAGTAAAATACTGGTATTTAACCACTTCTGGTTATTCTGGAAGCTGAGGTCCATAGTTAATCATGCTGGGACGTAGGGCTGTGGTTAGTGCGTTCAGTTTTGACATGATGTAGCGTCGTATGAAAATGATAAAAGGAATGATTGGTTTGCAAATGGCAAGTAACCACTGCCAATAGTTCTTTTATGTCTTCTTCTTATGTAGGGAACGGTGCCTAATTGTGATTATTAGGTGGTAGAAAGGAGCTCGTGGGTAAACAATAACAGCCACTCTGGGCGATCTTCAGGTAAAGCAGCAATTGCCTTGAACCGTGGACGGTTGACCATACATTATATATAGTGTTTCCTCCGTACCTCTGAAAGTACGTTAAGCCGTTGGTTCCAGCTGTCAGTTATAGATATTTGAGTATCTGACAGTAGTCAGTGGCGAGAAAGACTGACAACCAGTCTTACCAAGGGGTATCGAATTAACCAGTACCAACTGGGTTTTGGAGGCAGTCGCGGTCAGTATTCAGCTGCATCCGGTTAGACTGGTGGCCAACCCCAACATAGTTGGGCAAAGACTAGGCACACTGATGATGAGGTGGTAAAAAGGTGGTAGAGAGAAGTGTGGAAAGCTGTGGGTAGTATGGCAAAACCATTGGACCTTACCGTAAGTAATAATAGTGGGACTTTGACCCATTGCGTTCAAGTCTCAATTGCGTCTTCTCCTTGAAGATCTCGAAATACTTTTTCTTTGTTACCCGACTTACAAAGTCATTGTCATACCATGCCATTTATTTCAATTAGGTCGTAAGGCACTTTGAACGTCAAAAACGTAAATAAAATTGAATCAATCCCTCTTCCAGACTTCTCTGTCCCTTGCGATGTCTACACAATTTTACTCCGAAAACTGCAAAAAAATATCAACGTAAATTTAACATCAGGACTGCGGGACTGTTCGAAAGAGATACCGTGGCCCTGGAACACAAAGGGCAAAGAAGGAACATGGATGGGTTTTAGTCAGTACAAGTCTGACACTCCCTTTCGCTCCGCCCAGAGTGGGGGTCATTTGATGATTTCCCATCCGAAAAAAAAAAAAGTACGTATATGTAACAAGAGTACCATCTATCGTACTGAACTATAAAGGCGTAAGTATCGAGTTATCCCAAGATGCATGTTTCAAACAATTCACACATACAGATCACATCTTTCAGCACTTACAGGAAGTAATGTGGAGGTCTGTACCACCGCATAGTGTTGAAATCACATGTTGAGTTCAAATCTATTAAAATCCTACTACTGTAAATGCAAACGTTTGTTTGTTTGTTACTCCGTATCGCAAAAATGGCCAAGTGGATTCGTATGAAATTTAGCACACAGATAGTTTAAAATCTGGATTATTAAATAAGATAATTTTTATCCCGGTAAATGACACGGGCTAATGAACGTTTTCAATTTATATTTAAACAAAAAAATGTTAAGTCTACAGGGTAACTTGTGTGTAAGTAGACTATGACCTGTTATAACACTTACCTACACCCGTATCTATAAACAAGTCAAAGTGATTACTTGAGGAAAAGTAATTACTTAAGAAACGATTTATATTCTGTGTTTCAGTCATTGTTTGAAGTTAGAACTGTCAAAAGTTAGAATTCTTAGCTTTGCTTTCTTTGACGGTTCTTACTTCGTTCAAATTCTTGTCTATTGCATAAAAATGGTTGCATAAGTTATTACTTAAACTCAAGTGATCACTTTAACTTGACTATAGGTACAAGTGTCAATGTCAATGACCACAGAAAATCGAATTTGACGCGAGCGAAACCATATGCAAAAGTTGGTTATCTAGTTGTGTAATAAGCCTTTTTATACTGTTCTTTTACTAACAAATGTCTCCCACATGTGTGTAACTGGACTGCTAATTTCATAGTCTGGTAACTAAGATAAAGTTTTTTGGCTAGTTTAATCTTCAGGCCATAAAATTCGGTAATAAAGAGTTCATTCAGGAGTCAAGGTTGCGGTATAGACATTTTATTTTGCTGTTTCCATTCTTTTATTGGCAGATGTTTTTTCAGGGGCCTGAAAATATATATTTCAAGGACTTAATAAATGTTTTTATGATTGAAATGATTCAATGTTCAAATACATTCATAGTAACAGATTTTTACAATAATATTCTTTGAAGTCTGACAACCAGTCTTACCAAGGGGTATCGTATTACCCAGTACTAACTGGGTTGTGGAGGTCAGATAGGCAGTCGCTCCATGTAAAATACTGGTATTCAGCTGCATCCGGTTAGACTGGAGGCCGACCCCAATGTAGTTGGGAAGAGCCTAGGCAGATGATGATGATGATTTTTTTAAATGCGTGTTAGTATTTCTGGCAGGAATGGCATTTTAAGGAGTGTTCAGTTCAACTTCTATATTATTGTGTAAGGCTCAAGCTTCGCTTTAACAAAGCCAGGCCAGAAATTATTAACTGGTCCACAGAACAAACATTGCAACGTTTGTTACTACAGGGCGAAAAGTAGCCAATCACAGACCACAACAAAAATATCCATTCATAGACAATTCCTAATACATTTTCAGATTCAAAGACAAGTTGCGGTATTAAAAAAAAAGAATATTACATACTTAATTCAAAATTCGAACAAATAGGGCAATTACAACAAATTTTCACTTACTGAACCGCATATTCATCGCAAGCAATGCAATATTAATACCAGTTTATTCTAATGATATTGTTCCATTAGTAGAATCAGCTTTATGATTTGCGTGGGGCGAGACACTTATGAATGACAGCCATGCTGTCTGGCATGCAAGAAAAACATTCGTTTTCTTTTGACTTGTAATGCAAGTTACTTATTTATGATGGAGACAATTGGAGTAGGTCAAATTACAGTCGAGTTTCATTTCAGCACGACGGGTTTGTGTCTGAAAATCTAATCCTACTATATCTAAGGCATCTGTATTATTTTTGAATAAAAGCACTGATTTTCTAGTAATCTGAAATATAAATTGTCTCAATGCAGAAATATTTATTTAAAAGCGGCTTTTTTCTTTCATTATAAAAGTTCGATCCCTCGCCAGAACAAGAATCCAAACAAAAAAAAAAAAACAAAACATTCACAAATCATGCTACAACTGAACCTTTTAAACATAACTAAACAGAATGCAAAATGCAACCAACTCGTTTGAGTAGCGTTCCCCGTGAACGGGACGCGCGAACCCAGGTCAACAACCCCAAGATGGCGTCAAAATAGAACGAAAGAATGCCCGCCATTTCTAACCTCGAAAAATAATGTAAATGTGTAAACAAATTCTCACGTAACGAAATGATGACGTTTTTCTTTTGTTATTTTAGCCCACCCAGCTATTATAAGTACAAAAGAAATGGTTCACTCTGAAAGATTGGCTACTTGACTGTAAGAGACACTTGAAAATTATATCTGCTTGGTGTGTAATAAATTAGTTTTAAGTACCGTACACGTATGTTGGATGGTGTTTATAATGGGATGCTGAGGACCAAGTGAAGTGGTGAAATACCGGAAGAAAATATCCTTAAAATCCTAGCAGGAGTTTTTTAAGAATGATATTTTGAAGCTTTGGTACAAGTGGAACTACATTCGATCTCGAGACAGTCGACAACATAATATATTGGTACTTACATACAAAATAGTTGTAGTAGCCTGTTTCTTTTAATTTGTAATAAACACGATCATTTCATTAAACAAAAAAAAGTGAGATGAACAAAGAACCTCGTCCTTTTTTATTGATTAAAAATATTGACAACTTTTTTGAATTCCCGCCCGGAGCGAGCGGGAATTCGAACACATTTATTTTTCGTTCCTCACAACAGGCAATGACAATCGCTCATTCTTCCAATAACAATATCGATACGATAAATCGATGTTTGATCTCGATTGACACGATTAAAACTTCATCCCTTTTGTGAATTGAGGTCAAAAAACTCATTCAATTGGTGAAGTAATGAATGTATTCGAAAGTATGCGGGCTTGCACTAGTAAAGTCAAATTTTAATGAAATGAAATTGATTTGAATCTCGAGATTACGTGTTACTAGATGTCATAGACAATGAGTATAGGGAGGGGACGTCTTAAATGTTACTAAGAAGTCATTAGCGTTGGGATGCTGTCAAGTGGTTACTTAATGGCACTTAGAAATGCATGTGGTGGCAACTGTGCCTAGATGTGTTAGTTGTCATCAAACGATACTTTAATGAATGCCTAAATCTTCAAATTCCAATAGTGCTATGAAATTTCGGTGTAGTTCAGATGTCGATTAGCTTTACTAAAAGTGGACATCGCTTCACACATGTTTATAAAATGTGAAACAGTTTTACCTACGAAGTAGATCTTAATTATTTTTTACTAAGATTACATAAAAGATTATTAGATACATTAAAGAGAGCTAAATAGCCTGTTGATTACCAATTAGCATTTCAATACTTGAATAAATTACTTTGTTTATGTCAACTGACTTAAAATTGACAGAAGAAATTAGACGTTTTACATTTTATTACTTTCTTTAATCTCGAGATTATATTAAAATATTTGTTGTGGACACAGTCATCTTCCTGCTCTCATTTTATATAAATATTATGGCTATTCTGGAAATGCCACGCATTCCTTTAGCCCTACGTTTCCCTGAAACTGTTTAGGTTATAAATATCATAGACAATGTTCAGAGGTTTATTTCTAATAGGACTTTCTAGTCGTAAAATGCATTTTTATTATGATTAAATTACGTATATTTAGAATAAATAAAACCTTCCTATTTAACTTTAAAGCAACACAAATATTCCTATTAAATACAAATGTGTTATTTCTACAAACTTTAATCTTTTTAATATTTAAAAAAACCGACATCTTTCGAAATAGGAAAGTCAAAAATTTTAACCAACAACAAAATAATTTACTAAAAATGATGTGACGAAATCATTTAAAATTCCCTCGCCCTTTGAAATAACAAAAAATGACAGATTTATAACAGTTATCAAATTATAATTTAAAATATGAAAACGTACACAAAATTCTGTCAGTGATTAATAAAGATTACGAAAGCTATTGTCTATTTTTGTGAACATTTTATCTGTCCACAGTACGTTGTATGTCTGTCAGGAAGAAGGGATCTAACACTGGTAATTTATTTCTTTTACTAATTACTTTTGTAGAGAATTGTTCATTAATCAAGTATTTTATGAGCAAGTTTTACAATGATAAATAAATATACAATATTAATCAAGACGTAAAGTATTGTAAGTATATATCATTGACATCGAATCATATTTAAAAATATATTTTTTTTTCAATTATTTTTGTGAAATAGTGTTGGGAAAAGGATTTCCAAAAAAGATCGATAAAAAAATATAAATCTTAATTTTGCATTTAATTTTAGCTGTGTATCTGTTCTTTAATCACATATTTGAAACACAAAGAAAATTAAGCCCGTTAATTACTTCTTTCGTTATTATTGTAATAGTTGCACAAGCCCATGGTTCAAGTAACCTCAAACATTTTTTTAGGTTAACATCAAACAATTGTTTCTTCACGCTCTACCTATTTAGATTAAAATTAGAATTGTTTAACACATTTACACCACTGACGTGGCATTTTGATAGTGGAATTGACCCAGAAGTGTTAACATGGGCTTTTACTTTTAGTAGGAATAGATTATAGAGGTATTCTTTTTGTTAAAGAAACGTGGGAAGAGTAACGTCCAATTAGAAATGATTAATTATGTTTTTAGAGTTAATACTTACTTTTTGGTCAGATTAATACCTACCTGGTTTAGTGCCTACAAGTTAATACAGTTTTTAAGTGTTATGTATTATTATTTACATATTTTTTTAAAATAGTGTGCAAATAAATCGAGTTTAAGCGATATTTTCTTGTTGTCTAACCAAAGTATCAAACATCAAACGATTCAGAAAAAATTTTAATCCGCTCATAAAACCCAAAATCAAGGCTTCATTCACAGAAACTACATCGTGGGCGAATATTCTTCTCCGGCAGATGTCGCTTTACAACTGGTCTAGTCACATTCAAAGTTACCAAAACGAAAAAGAATTGAACACCCACGTGCGCCTGCGATCCAAATGATAAAATGGAAGAGTTGGGTTACCCTACACTTTCTATTTTATCTTTTTACTTAAAAGGAATTCATTAATTTGAGTAAAAGCTTGAAAAGTTTGGAAAGTTTTGGTTAAAAGGCTGGATGTTAATCATTTAAATTATCGGACTCAATAAAATTAGGACATAAATAGTATAAAATGATCAGAAAAAGTACTACACCATTCGATAATCCTAACAAATTTGAATAAGGTATCTACATCAGTATCATCAATCATATGTCTCTTTAAAACACTATTTTCTATTAAGAATTATTTAATAATCATTATTTGAGAAATAGGATTATTTTTTAACAAGAATTCAATTAGAATAATCAACTACAATAGACGGCATGATGAAGTAAGATTAATAAAACTTCACTACTAAGCCTTCGTGTAATTAATAAATTAGTATTTAATGGCTACCTTTAAAATGGAGGATGTCTTCTTGATTTCTCAGAAATCAAGAAGTAAAATAAAATGAGTGTCCGTTTTATACAATTACATTAATTAAAGGGACTAATTAATTGGTATCCAATTTAGTACAAAGCATTAATTTGTCTATCACAGAAGAAAAATACAATTTAAAATTTTATTACTAGAGTTATTTTTTTTTTTTAGTTTTAGGGTTGAATCACGACGTTAAACTACTATGAATATAACGTTAATTAAGAAGACTTTTTCATTATTAGTACGAATTTTAGACATGCATTGTGTTTTGAATTTTATTCTGGTAGTACGTTATAATTTTACAAGTGCCAATGTACTGTAAAGCAATAGTAATAAACATGGGAATGTAAGATACCTAAGGCATTTGGCAATAAAACCGACAGCTCCACAAAGGGCAATGTTCCTAGAAATCACTAATCAATTTGAATTACTTTACAGATATTTGTACTGTTTCTTCAGTTAGGTATTTAGGTAATCTAGAAAACCAGAATTCATTAGGTAGGACTTTAGTGATTTAAGATACCTACTATAGAGAGGAAGATATATTGTCATAGAAAAAATCAATTTAGTAATATTAGGTAATTTTGATTAAGTTTTTTTTTTGAAAAAAAGAAAAAAGAAGCCAAGTCAATTACCAAGTTAGACACGTAACCGACTGCAATCAGTTGGTTATTGCAAGTAGATTGCGATTCTGTTCGCGTTGTCCCGTCTTTTGTAAGAAGTAATGATCAAATAAACTCTTTGTTTTTCAATTACCAAACTGTTTAAAGCTTTAAATAACACATTTCGTTGTTAACTCAATAGCCCAATAATTCTATCAATTAAAACACCTTTTTCTCTTCTAATACTGCTCCAGTAAAACGGTGGCATTCTACTAAATTCCCGTGCCCATATTGTTTTAGTTAGAGGGTTATTAACCCAGCTAGGGCGCGGCGATCGCTCCTACGCACAATCGATACTATTTATGTTTTATTTTTTCTCCTCACTATTTTTGTTTATGGTTTGTGCTGTTTTGTTGTTCTAATTATGAATTTATTTTGTTTCTTTTTTTATTGCGCACGGAGTAATTATCATATAATGATTTTTGAATGATTTATCCAATAAACGACTTTCATTGTCTCTCTGAGATTTTTTATTTTAATTATATCAGCCCATACTGTCCCACTGTTGGGCAAAGTCTTGAGATTTAGACGGACTAAAATATTGTTTTCTGTTTCTGTTTACAAGTCTGTATTAAATGTGGTGAGTCACAGTAGACATTCTACAATTCTCATTAGGTTATTTACTTACCTAATTCTCCTTCTAGTTTTTCTCCTGAAAAAGCTATTTCTAACAACTTATGTCACACCGTAGAACATAAAAGTTCACGGTTCTGAATCGTATCTGTTTCTGGCACGTTGCCTAGCGATAATACTAAACTTCCGACGAAAAACAAAATCATTTGACAAACAATATAAAGACAGAAAGAAGTATTTTTATAACAAAACGTAATTAGAAGAACTTCCCGTGGGAGCTTATAATTGTTTGATTTACTGAAATGTATTTTTAAATTAACCATGGTGGCTTTCTAAAAAGTGTTTAAAATAGAAAATATATCTTTGTTAGTTAGAAATACCTATACTTCAAGTTCACCAGTATAATTTCATTAGGATGTAAAATATTATTGAAATCTATTAGAGTTTATTTGAACTGAAAATGAGATCTTAGATGTTTTATTTTATTTTACCTTATGCTATAGAGAACAGAATAAAATAAACCAATTCACTCAAGTATTATACAAAACAGTACGGCCAGTTCTCCAATGTCCAGTCACCCTTTAAGAACAGAACATACACAACCGGATACCCAGTTTAACTATAAAAAGATCACCGTAATAAGAAACACACCAACCTCAAAACACCGATAGATTTGTTTCGATACATCCATTCAGAATTATTTTTAGCCACATCACTACTAACAAAAGAAAGGGAGCGTACTCTAAGGCACAACGATTTCTTTTTTTAAACCAAAACTTACTAAAACTTTATCACTGGCCAGTTAGAGTTGAAAATCGACTAAAAGTTGTTAAATTAGCTGTAATAGGTAACTTTGTCTATGAGATTAGGCGGGAAACACCGAAATCACATTGTCAATCGTCGCGCCAAAGGAAGCCATGTTATTTTTAGTCGATTCAATTATTTTAATTGATTTCACAGATGCTCGACGCTTTCGATTCTGGGAATAGATTTCGTGCTGAGTCATTTTACTATTTTGTTGGTGTCGTTAAGAATTTAACGGTTTTTTCGTCAATTATGGGTGAGAAAAATAAGCATTGTCGATGGTTCTATTGTTGAAGGACGTAGTACCGTTGATGTAAATAAACAGTCGTTGATTGAAGGACTGATGGCAAGAAGGTTCGATAGTTAAGTAATGAACTTAAGACCTGTGGGCCTAAGCAAAGTGACGGTGAGCTAAATTACTGATTGAGCATCTAAATTATATAAGACAGACTTCTAAAACGAGACGCTCTCTATCACTTTATAGTGTTTTAACTAGGGAGCAACGGAACAAATTCCCCAGCAACACATCTGTCCGTTCAGTAAGAAGATTGATCATAAACAATAACATACGAAATAATTACGATTTCAATACAAGAGAAAAATAGCGAAACATCAAGTTAAAATATTTAGTACCTACAATGTCAGCAGTTTGTGTGAGGAATGACATAAAAGAAAAAAGAGTAAATGATAGCGTGACGGTTGACAGAAGAGAACGGAAGAAAAAAACTTGTTGCGCCGACCCCAACTAGTATGGGACAAGGGTAGGAAGATGATGATGGTACCATGTCAGCTAGCATACACAAATGGAGACCCACTATTCAGAATTTATATTAGCCAGCGTTGGCCCTGCTAGCCCAGTCAATTTCAACGCCTCCACAGCAAGATGCAATCTCTGGTAGGAGCAGTTTAAACTCCCTGACAACTTCAACGATCTATCAGAAAACCTTAAACCTGGGCACGAGTTGCCGTGGCCGACTTGGAAATCTCTAAACAGACTTCAAACCCAAGTCGGACGGAGCAAAGACAATTTCTGCAGATGGGGGTTCATGGCTGCTCAAGTGCGTATGCGGTGTCTCCCCACAAACAATGGCCCACCTTCCATCTTGCACCGCATGCTCTATCACCTGCGCTCTTGATGATTTATTTACTGTATCAGTGAGTAGGCGTGGCTGAGTTTTGGGCTAAACATATTTAAACTTTTTGCCATCGAAACGCTAAGAAGAAGAGTATTCAGAAAGTCTGTTGAAGAAAGAGTCACGATTTTCAAAACTACGACTGGTGGATTAACCTCCATATCCCAGGTTATTCCTCTCGTCTCTATTTAATAGAAATGCATTACTCTCCACTAATATCCCTGTCAAAATGCATTTCGCTAAACGAGACCAACCTTGTCCTCTTTGGCAATAGTGCAAGCAATTCATTTATTTAAACCAGAATGCAGTACTTATTTATTTTACTGCACTCATATGGAGCAACTGTCACCTGTTCGTCATGGGATTACACGGTTCTAATATTAAATATGTTTTTCTTTTGTTTTTCCACTTATTAGAGTAAACGCGACTAAATAAATAATGACTCCCTCATCGGTCGAGTGGTCGCAAGTGCGACTGTTGAGCATGAATTGGGTTCAATTACCGGGTCGGGCAAAGTGTTATTGGGTTTTTCTATCAGGAATTTCTCAGTGGCAGCCGAGTTTGGATTTATGCCCGGTTGATAGTAATAGGCTCGCCCCCTATTACATGAGACTTAAAACATAACTGGTGGTGTGGGAGTACTATTAGTTACCTTCTGGGATTACAGGCTTGATGTGTGCTTATATTTCTTTTTTTCGTAAGAAAAATGAAGATTATTCAGTCTTTTGGTACTCTTGCTCCATTATTAGATGATATTACAAGCTTCTTTTCTATGAAATAAACGCTTTTTTGAGATTTGCATTAAAAAAAAATCTATCGATATAATTAAAACCGCCTAAACACTGTCCCCTCACTGGTTAAAACACTAACCATAGGTGGTCTACACAGATTCCTGCGCACACTGTAGCCTCTTTGTCTGCCTAGCACACCTTAACAAAGACAAACTTCCTTTTAACTAATTAAAATCTTAGTCATACTATACCGATAGTTTTTTCCGACTACCCTCTTGAATATAAATCAATTATTATAATAATAGGCTTTACTATCATTTAGTTACCAATGTATTTACACCTGCGATAGATATCTATCTATGTAAATCATTGACCAGTGTACATAGACCTGTGCTATCACAACTTTTTTTTTAAATCATAGGTCTCCGTAAAATAGTTGGTCTGGTATAACAAGAGCTGTCATATAGAGAAATTGTGTTGCAAATATAGGTCTAATAAATCTGGCTATATAATTAATAACTTCGATTTAAAACTTGTCCAGCATAAGTTGACCTGTATTGTAAACCAATATGTTTGCTTAGAGAGGTTAATTTAACCCGGTTATTTAAATTTTCGACGCTTACAGAATGATGAAGCAAGTCATTGATAAATATTCTGTTTAATATTCATCATGTGGGATCTTCGTTGGGAAACGTAGTTGCTATGATGAATTAGATATGAATACGCCGTGGTATTTAGGGACATGGAGTAGGGTGTAAATGAAGGGATCACTCGTGGAGAAAATGATTAAAGAGTGTAGAAAAATTTGGGCCGGTTTTATTTTGAAATAGGGCTCTATCAAGGCCAGCCATAACACTCTGTCCTCGGCCTTCTCCATCCAGTCTGACCCAGCCATATTCTTAAGATCAACGGTCTATCTAGCTGGAGGGCGTCTCACACTACTCTTTCCACTTGCTTGTATTGGGTACGGTGTAAGGCAAAATAATGACATAATTTGTTAACTTATTGAATCATTTAGATTTTGGTTAGCTCGCTTTCGGGTTATTTACATGATCCAAAATCCTAGGTGCTGTAGATAAAAGCTAACACACTGAAATGTTTAAGCAATCAATTTCGCCATGGGATAATCGCAATTGACATAGCAATGATGTTTAATTGTGAATCTACATGCTATTAAAAGTAAAGAATTCACAATTATGTTCAGAATTTCAGATATTTCCGCCGATCTCAGTTGTCATTCCATTTCCTTAGTACCTACTCTGTGGCATGTGATCGTGGAGTCAGTCAATTCCTGGTTCCTTTATTGAATAGTGTGATGATACAATCTTGATGCTAATGGCCTATTAGTTTTAACAGTCTTTTAATTGTAATTAATGTCGGTTATACAGTATACTTAAACTCTGGAAACACTGAGTGTGTAACGGATGCGATTTAAGAGCTGCAGGTTCGCACCCAGGCAAGCACTGTTATCATCATCATCATATCAGCCGGGAATCACCCACTGCTGGGTACAGTCCTCCCCTTTCTTCTGCCTCACTTCCCGGTTCTGTGCGTCTCTTTTCCAGGTGCTTGCCGCGATTTTGGTCATATCGTCGACCCAACGAGCATTAGAACGGCCCTGGTTTACCTTGCTCCATCGGCCAACTCCGCTTGAGGCGCACCGCCCGATCCCCCGACGTCGCGGTGTAGGGTCGTAGACTCAGATAAAGACAAAGAATATTCTATTCCATACAGTTCTATTCTATTTTATATTTGGGGTGTAGGTAGTTCCTTAATCTGTCTTCGAGGTAGTTAATTCAGTAATGAGTGTAATTATATTAGACAATGGGTCTTGCCTAATTCATTGTCGACGATGTAGGTAGCACAGATTATGAAACATTGATTTTATCAGCCATAGATAGGATCTATGGAAAGTACTTACGATTGCAGTGACGCAGAGGATCTTTCAAATGGAATTGTGTTCTTACCTGAAAAAAGAAAACATAACCTATTAGTAACCTATATTTAACAATACAAAACGTTCATCAATTCTTAGCTGATAATTTTCGCCTTCTACAGGATGGGTAAAAAATCATGGATCGAACGAAACAGGACGATAGTTGGGGTTATTTGTAGTAAAAAATATTTTTGTGGCAGTCTTAACTTGATCTCCTTAAAAGTTACAACTACTTGAGTGTTTTTTTAAGAAAATACCAAAATTTTTACTAAACAAGCAATTAGAGTAAAATGGGTATCTACCTATTTTAAAACAAAACGGTGTTTAGTTGCTTCTAGGAAATGTATTATCACTACAAAAGTGTTTTTATGACAGTGTGTAGGTGTACCATGATTTATGAGTATTGGCACTTTTTTCAATATCTTTTAAGTCTCACGATAAAATATTTGTAACTTCAGAACCGTATAGTAAAAAAAAAATGGACTACCAAAAACGTTTGATCTACGATTTTTTACCCACCCTGTATAATCCAAAATATTATTAAAATTAAGCTTAGTTAGCTTAAGCTGCAACTTCCCATATAGACCACCCAGGATGATCTCAAGAGATGACGAAAGGATTACAACTATCTGCAGGATGGACGGACAGCATCCTCTTTTCTGCTAACCGATAAAAGCATTAATAATACGAAAACCAATCCTAACTTGACCGAGTAGGGCTATTAGCACAAATATTTTAGACAAGTAAATAAGTGCAACAAGTGGGTTCGAAATCACGAAATCGGCTTCGCAAGACCACGTCTTCACTTCCATCAGTCATCACGTCACCACTCACTCCCTTTTTAGCCATATCATCTTCCACACAGCCATTCATCGTTCCTAAGAGTAGAGGAAGACGACAAAGAAACGATGGACGGACTGTGTGAAGAATGATATAGCAAAAAAGAGGTGTCTGATGAGATGACGAGTAATAGAAGTATGGGAGAAGAAGACATGCTGCGCCGACCCCAAATGAATTGGGATAAGGGCAAGAGAATGAGGATTCATCGTTCCTAAGATTTCGGCATGTCTTCCAGTGAAACTAATCTTACCAACAGACAGCTTTGATTGGAGATCAAAGTAACTGATCCCTAATTAACTTGCATACCATTCAAGGGTAATTAAACCCTAACGAAAGCCTTTTGCCCTTGATAACGATCAGTATCCCAAAAGAGCTCTTAAAACCATCCAAAATGCCAATTACCAAGCTTTGGAATCTTTAATCATCAAAAGTGGTCAATTCAATTACACCCCTTTATTAAAACAGAAGAAGAAAGAGCGATGTCCTTCCTAAGAAACTCAACATTGAGAGTAGAAAGTGAGATGACATTCAATATGACGACACCACAGGAAATAACAAAAATTGTACGTAAGATGACAAACAAAGCGTCTTGTGGACACGATGACGTGCCAATATCGGTGATCAAGGATAATATAGACATATTAGCGTATCCCCTATCTGAGTTCATTAATAAATGTATTGAAAAGTCTGTTTTTCCTGAACAACTTAAATTGGCCAAGGTGGTTCCGCTACATAAAAAGGGTACAAGAACGGATCCCAAAAACTACCGGCCAATATCCTTATTACCAATTTTATCAAAAATTTTTGAGAAAATATTGAAAACTAGATTAGTGACCCACTTACATTTAAATAGAATAATTAACTTTAGACAATTTGGATACCAAAAGGGGATAGGCACCTCAGATGCGATAGATAATCTTGTAAATGACATTATTAGTAAATTGAATAATAAAATAAAGGTAGCTGGCTTATTTATTGATTTAAGTTCTGCGTTTGATACAGTTGATCATGAGCTACTTCTGGCTAAACTAGAGCATTATGGCATTAGAGGAAAAGCGTTACAACTTTTGACATCTTATTTAAAAAACCGTAGAATGTACGTAGAAATAAAAGACATTAACTCAAACAATTGTGACGTAAAGTGTGTGAATGAAGTAATATATAAGTCTAAAATGACCAACATAAGCCGCGGTGTGCCTCAAGGCTCAATCTTAGGACCAATATTATATTTAATTTTTACAAATGATTTACTAAATTTTATGAATAATACCCAACCCGACGCAGGACTTATAATGTTTGCAGATGATACGAACGCCATAATCGGGTCGTCAAATTTAAATGAGTTGACAGAAAATGTAAATAAGTGTTTACAGAATCTTTCTGTTTGGTTTACAGCAAATAATTTAATAATAAACCCAAATAAAACCAATGTTATGTTGTTTAAAACAACGTCACGTAACAAAGATAGCATAGATGTCAAGCTCAAAAAGGAAAATATTGGACTGGTGAACGAAGTAAAATTTTTAGGAGTTTTTATAGATTCCCTATTAAATTGGAAAAAAGAGCTCACCGCCATTGATTCCTCAATATCTTCAGCTTGTTACGCGCTAAGAAGCCTCAGGGACGATATTGATTTAAAGCAGCTAAAATCTGTATATTATGCATTAGTAGAATCCAGATTACGATACAGCATTATGTTTTGGGGGAGCAGTTACGGGTATAATTGCCAAAGAGCATTCATACTGCAGAAACGTGCGTTAAGAACGATTGTCAGAATCCCACAACAAGAGTCATGTAAAGAATATTTTAAAAAATTAGCTATTTTGACGGTACCAAGTTTATATGTTTTAGTAATACTCAGCCACTTTGCGAAATACATACACGAGCATGAATCACAAGAAGAACGTGAACTTAGAGAGAAAACTAGAAGAAACGTTATAAAAAATAAAATTGCACCGAAACTTAATATTACTAAACATTGCTCTAAATACCAAGCAGTAGAATTATTTAATAAGTTGCCTACTGATCTGCGATCATTGATTTACAAAGGTACTCTATTCAAAGCCAAACTCAAAGCGTTCCTGTTGAATAAATGTTTATATTCTTTAACTGAATTGGTGACAAATGATGGTGAATAGTTTTTATATTTAGTAATTTACCTTTTGACATTAAATATTTATTCAAGACATTATTCGATTTTTTACATTTTAGAGAATAGATTTATAAGTATTTGACATAATAATATTCAGTCATCCAATTTATTATAGAGTTAAGAATAGAATTTAATTTATCATTAATTACATTATATACAGACTACAAATAGAACTAAACTAATGATAAAAATAAGACTAAAAGTAAGAAAATATAAAAATCTAAACAACGACGACAAAAGGACACTTAGGCGTCAAAGTACTCCTCCGCATCGCTGTCATCTGGAAACGTGCCCAGAAGACTGGCAGCATTGCCACGCTGAATGGCAATGCTAATTCTTTGGCCAAAGAAAGAGCCAGCCCTCTGGTCACGCTATAATATTTACATTAAATTATATAATTACTATTTACATTCTATTGACACAATACTTATCATTTATGTTATTTTAGATTTTAAATTGAGTAGACTTTACTGTTTTTTCATATTCATAATTTGTTGTTATAACTATAAAATATTAATTAATGTACAAACCAATTCAAACACAATGCAAATTGTTATATGAATAAATATAAATAAAAAACCCACATCAAAACCACTGAATAAGGAAAACAGATTTTTAACTGCATAAGACATCTTAGACTTAAATGATCCACCATTTTCTGTTGGTGGTCTACGGCAAGCCTATCTTGTTCCGTTCTCAAAATACCGTCACAAACTTAATCCTGGAATAATGATGGACCAAGGAGTGATGAAAACTAATGGACAGTTCGGATGGTGGTAGAAAATCTGGGTGTTGTACCCAATAACCGGTTTTTGTAGATTAGATGAGCAGTCCCTGAGGAGCTCGTGGCTAAATAATAACAGCCGCTCGGGTCGATCTTTAGGTTAAGGCGTGCTTGCCTAGGTTGGTCTGTGGATGGGTGACCACCCATTACATACCGAGTTTCCTCCGTGCCTCGGAAAGCACGTTAAGCTTGGTCCCGGGTGTCATTTGTAGATCTTTGACAGTCGTTGGGTAGTCAAAGGCCCAAAAAGTCTGACAACCAGTCTTACCAAGAGGTATCGTATTACCCAGTACTAACTGGGTTGTGGAGGTCAGATAGGCAGTCGCTCCATGTAAATTACTGGTATTCAGCTGCATCCGGTTAGACTGGAAGCCGACCCCAACATAGTTGGGAAAAGGCTAGGCAGATGATGATGAGATAGGCAGTCCCTCCATGTAAAATAACAAATATTCAGATGCATCTGTTTGATTGGAAGTCAACACTAGCATTTTTGAATAAGCATAGGCAGATGATGATATTTTTAAGGCAGGACATGAAAAGCTTCTGAACTTAAAACAGACGTTATAATGAGAAAGAGAAACAGTATTTTGCAGTGCATATATTTCTTTGTCTACACTTTCAAGCAGTTTCAACCTTCTGTTTCCATTAATCTGACTTCACTACTAAAAAGATTACCCCATGTTAGTCTGTTTGCAGTTCTCACGAGACAAATATTTAGTGTACCTACTATGTATACATATATACATATGTATATAGGGACGTGGGCGGCAGAGTTTGGTGTGTACTCGGATTTCGCTAATGCAAACTGACGTGATCTAGGGGGTTAGTGATACACCGTGTGAATTTATCTGCTGTAGTACGTAGATTAAAAGGTACTACCGAGTGCACCGAGGGTCGACCACTTTTCAACCGTAACCGGTATACTTACGATTTTTTGTGATGATCAGGGAATTTTTGTTCTAGCCAGATTTTAATTTCCAGATCATCATTACCAGCCAAATTACTGTTTATTGTTTAAGCTGAGTGTAGTCTGATTTCTTTCAATTGAGATTCTTAAAATTTTGAAAAGCAATCGCCAAAGCGATAGAGTGCCCGTCGTCTTCGGTACTGTCTTTATTGCTAAAATTAACGCGGGTGGCCGATGCTGCCGAAAAGTTCTGGAGTGGCGACCGCGAACCGGAAGACGTTGCGTTGGATTGCCTCCCACTAGGTGGAAAGATGACCTGGTCAAGGTTGCAGGGATCCGCTGGATACGAATCGCACGGGACCGGTCAATGTCGCGACACTTGGGGGAGGCCTATGTCCAGCAGTGGACGTCTTTCGGCTTAAATGATGATGATGAATAATGTCAAAATTTTTAGTCTACAAGATTGCAAGTGCAAGTAAAACATAACTTTTACTTTAGAGCAAAATAATTAACCGAGAAAGTGGCTTCGAAAGTCGTCTAAAAAGTTCTAACTCATTTCAAAAACCTCTTCTTATATTCCTATACGATTAATCTACAAAAGCTATTTGCTTACACAGTCTTGATATATTAATTTTCTGCGTGCATATGCACATTACCCGCTGACTGGCAAACCGACTGGTTGCTTAGCTACCTTTCAGCTTAGCGTAACTTGCGAAACCTTAGGCTCTTTTACACGAAGACAATTTCTCGCCCGTCGAGAAGCAGGGAATCTTCTGGCAGTTTACGCGATCATTTGCTTGTTCTTAAGCTTAGAAAAAGGCTCCCACGATTATTATCATAGGAGAATCAGGCGGATTTTTCGAACCGTGATTCGAAAGTTCGAAGCTCAATACGCAAAATCTTCAAAATTTCAGAGGCAAGGAGTGGTCATTATTGCCTTTCAACATGCAAGTATAAATCGCACTGATTTATCAGCAAATCGGGGCGAGCAACTCTTCTCGTGTAAATGAGCTTTTAGCAGACATGTTTATAACTTGACACCTACTAAGTTTATTAGTCATAGCTATGGCTTTAATGGAAAAGCAATCGTAAGCTGTTGAGTAATCAAATAGGTTTTGATGTATCGGTACAGCTATTTGCAATAAACGATCTTTTACAACCACTAAACGGTGCCCCGTCTGGCGGATTGTATGGTCCACTCCTCCCTCCCACCAGAGAGGAGGTCTGTGTCCAAGAAGTGGGAACATCATAGGCTGATTAAGCTTTGATCCTTTGAACCGGAACACAGCAATTCTTGGAGACAGAAATAGGTATGGTGGCTCCTAGACAAAATATTCATGTCCATATTTTCGTATTTATTTAAATCTGAGGCAGATGTGCCATTTTACCATGTTTCGGCCTTAAATTCACAAATTTGCTGGGACACAGGCCTCCTCTCTATGCGAGGGAGTGGCCTGCACAGTAATTCGTGTGTACAGTAATCCGTCACACGTCTCCGATTTATTTTTCACTGAGTAGGTAGGTATTTCAACCTCAATAAACAAGAATTCGAGATCATAACTGTCTCTTAGTAGACAATAGCTGGTTCTTGAACAGAAATGTAACAAACATGAGCATATTAACAATAAAACCATGAAACATAAATAAAGTGATCGTATTACAGACTACTCAGTATAAATTATAATGATTTATGATGTTAAAGAGCTTTTCAGACAAACAGTAGAATTTTAAGCTTCAAAACATGTTAGAATCGAAGTGTTAAAGAAACTATTAAAGTCTTGCTAGCTGTAAAATAAAACATCTTAACAAATACTAGACAAAATGCTTTAAAACCAGCAACATACAGTGCGCAGGAGAGGTGATCCATTGCTCTTTCATTCTGTTATAAATGAGGCCTTTGTCCTGTAATGGGTCAATAACAAAAACCAAGTGACATTGAATCGGCGACAACGTGATGGTGAAGAAGTCAAAAATGTTTTGGATTGACAAAACCTAAATGAGGAGTCATGGATGGATTGTGTAAGGAATGATATGAAAGAGAAAGGATTAAATGATGCCGTGACGTTTGACAGGGGAGAATGGAAGAAGAAAACGTGTTGCGTCGACCCCAAATAGAATGGGACAAGGACATGAAGATGATGAAAAGCTAGATATCGAAAAGCTTAGGTCAAGGCCCTCAGATCACACAGGCATGCGTGTTAGAGACTACGCTACACGAAGCCATATTTTTTCTAAAGCCGATGTGCTCTTTTAAACCGTTGAATACTGGTACTGTATCTAGTTCTACTAAGACTATTAATTAGCATAATATTTTGAGCTGAAATATGCTTACTGCAGGACATAAGCGTCCTACAAGCGTCGCCATAACAACCGGTCCTGTGCCTGCATTCAATGTACTCCGAATTTTGATTTTGATAAGTGTATATGTAGCTGCTTAAAATAATTCATCACTAACGCATATCCCAAGAGTAACTGCATCCCGTATTTGACCCAAATACCTCATCGAAAAAACTGAATATATTCTCACAAGCAGTGCTGTAAACATGATTACATATTACACAGTATGCAACTCATTCATAATGGTAAATAGGACAGAGGAAGCGTTAAATAAACGCTTACTCAGGCTGCTAGATTCGGGATAGTAGGCTGGAAAAGAGATGACTTTGTTGGTGGATAGATTTTCTTTTACACTATGTTGTGCCATCTTGCGATTAAAAATAAAATAAAAATGAAAAGTTTAAATTGTAGATTTTTCAGGCAGAAGTATTAAAGTAACAGGTCTTGTGATTGTATTCAGCGATAACACAAATGAAAAGACAAACGAACCGATTTTTCATTTGATGAGTAATTTTTAAATGTCAGATATAATTATGTATTTAGTTATCGAGTCACAAACGATATATGTATTTGAAATTGCCTGTTTTTTTATTTTTATTTTGTGGGTAGGTACTTCTTGTAAAGTTTGAAATAAGATAGTTTTTGGAATACCTATTCGTTTACATCATTTTGATAGTAAAAATAATAGTTTTTAATAATATAGAGTAGAAAATTTAAAATAAAAAAGATGAGTCCTGACTATTAAGAGGCTCCGTATTTGAAGATTTCGTTTATTTAAATAAATAGAACGAAAGTATTTCGACTACACTAACATGTTCTACTTAAATAATAATTAAAGTAACTACAATTATTTCGTGGCTTCACGAACAGATCAACATACACAACATTTCAACCCAAAAACCTAATTTTCAGGCGAAAAGTAAACTCAATGAAAATAGACTTAACTAAACACCAGCCTAACTTGACCTCTCCCTGCCTTCAATCCCGTCTAGTCTGTGGCTCAAATTACACTGGTTATTCTAGTCATACAAGTCTTGTATAACCAGTTTTACCTGATCTTCGATTACGTGAATATTGGACTACGTTACAGTTCAGGTTACACTAGTTTTTAGTACAAGACCCATCTGTTTTGTGGATAAATCTGTAGCTAGATAGTTTATTTCTATTTTATATATAGATTTGTGTAATCATAGGTGTAATCAGGTCGATATTTCGTGTTTTTCCATTATTTGTTTTTAATCTTATTAGAAGTGGGTGAGAGTGGCAAATTGTATGAGAGTATGGATGGATTTATTGCAGGTTATTTTTAAAAGGTGAACAGTTTTGGGCTATGAGGATTTTAGGGTAATTCTTGTCTGTAAATGAGGGAAACATAGGTGAGTTCATTCGTTTTATCGTAAATGGATTTTATTGGTCTAATAAGAAAGTTCAAATTGTCTACAAAGCCTAAATATCTAGACGAAGTAGCATTGTATAAGCGACATAATGATGGTAAAGTAAAAAATCTATTGGACGGACATTAGGTATAGAACAGCTATTGCAATTTATAATGTTTATAAAAACTTTAAAAGCGATTACCTTTAGGCAATTATTTTGCAATCATTTAGGTTAAATTTCATAATGCCGAAAAAAAACAAACCCTTTTGCATTTATAAAATCCTTTTTACTATAAGTTGAGTTTCATGACTCGGTCCAGGGTTCGATTCCAAGGTCGGACAAAGTGTTATTGAGTTTTAACATCAGGAATTTCTCAGTAGCAGCCACGGAGTCTGGATCTATGCCCAGATGAGGACAACAGGCTCGCCCCTTATTGCATGGGACTTCAACATAACTGGAGAATTATGGGTGTACTATTAGGTACACCTCTACGCAACCCTTCGGGAATTAGAGGCCTGATGTTATGTTAAGTTTTAAGTTTAATCAGTCACAAAAATAGTTTCACAACAAATATAAAAATGGCTTACAAACTATTTATCTTTTACGAAATTGGCGCTGACTGTATGTTTAGTCACTGACATCTCATGATCTATAAAAATAATAAAAATCAACATCTCAACATTTGAAAATCTTGTACAAACAAATCGTTCGTTTGGTAACGGCATACATGTGCAAAAATATTGGATAAAGAGAGACAGAAGTATAACTCTAAGCTCTTCAGAAAATTAAGAAAGCTACTGTTACTGTTAGCCTGTGTCATCCCACTGCTGAGCAAAGGCCTCTCCCCACGACTCTCAAATCTTTCCATCTAGGGCTAATGTGGACCACTGATCGTTAGTTCTGTACAGCTCGTCCCGCTATCTCCAGAAAGGTCTACCGCGTCGCCTTCTGGCTGTATTAGGGCTCCACGTCAAGGTTGTTTTGGCCCACAGCTCGTCGGGCAAACGACAGATATGGCCCAACCCAGTCCCACTTCAACTTAGGCACTTTTTGAGCTTTTTGAAGAAAGCAAACCCGCTCTTGCCTAGGTTGGTCCATGGGTGGGTGACCACCCATTACATACCGAGTTTCCTCCGTGCCTCGGAAAGCACGTTATGCCGTTGGTCCCGGCTGTCATTTGTAGATCTTTGACAGTCGGTACAGGCAGTCAGGGGCCCGAAAGTCTGACAACCAGTCTTACCAAGGGGTGTCATATTATCCAGTACTGACTGAGTTGTGGAGATCAGATAGGCAATCCCTCCATGTAAAATACTGATATTCAGCTGCATCCGGTTTGACTGGAAGCCGACTCCAACATAGTTGGGAAAAGGCTAGGCAGATGATGATGACTTGCGCAAGCTATACACTACAAGGTATCCAGTGACACTTCTGTTTCCATCTTGTCATATGCCAAATCGTGTTCAGATGTTTCTCCCAACGTTATCTTGCGTCACCTCTCTCACTTGGCTCTGATGTCATATCTGTCAGTCTGTCACTATTAATATGGGACTGTAGCAGTTAAAGGGTTTTTGCTTGTAAGTACTCTTGAGTCTTGGTCATGGAGCTTTTGTGGATTAGTGTTTTTTTTTAAACTTAAAGCAATGTTAATCTACTGTACATTGACTTAATGACGGACAAGGACATTGTCAATGCAATGCAATGCTTGTACAATCTAAGTGTTGCTACTAGTAAAAATGAAATATTTTATGTCAGTTTTATAAAGTGTTTCATCATTTTCTGGTTTGATTTACTTTTCGTCACTGTCAACAATAGATTTGGTGATCGGTAGACCTTAATTTCTCTGTATTGCATATAAAGTGTCTATGAATAATGAACTTACTACAAAACTGATCACTTTTCAGGTGCAATTAACAGAAAAAAAAAGAAGAAATACTATCAATCAAGCGACTTATAAATTTGGGTTCCATACATAATATTTTCCTGAAGTACATTTATTTTAATATCAGTCTGCTCTATCCCACTGCTGGGAAAAGGCCTCCCCCATGGCTTTCCAATTTTGTTTACAATTGGCCCTCTCCGACCAATCCGTTAAGAATGAGTCCGGATTATCACCCCAGTGTTTCTTTGGCCAGCCTCGGTTACGACAGCCATATTCAGGCACCCACTGTGTGACTATTTTCACTCAACTGTCCGGCTTTATCCTAGAAACGAGACCCGCCCAGTTCCATTATGACCAGGCAGACTTGTAGCTAACATCAGCGATGCCTGTCTTAGACCGTATTATTAAGGAGTTGCGCATTCGATCGGAGAGTCTAATATTGAGAGAACGTTCCATCGCTCTTTTGCAAACGTTAGTCCATTATCATTTCCAAATGATGTTTATTCGCAAGCATACCAACAGACGGCACTAGTCAACAATGTCAACATGATTAAGGACGCCAGTGACCTCACACGTCGAATAGCAACTTAGTGCTTCGTAATCGAGTAAACATTTGTGAAAAACAAACACAAAATTGTGTCATGGCGGATCGAGAAAAACACATAATGACAGTTTGATATTTACGGAGATTAGCGTGATATAATCGTCAAAGGTTTTAGTAGTCTTATGTGATGATTATGCAAGGTTAAGAGACACTATTAAACATGGCTGATAGTTCAAAGAGGGCTTGGTCAAGTAGTAATAACTTTCGAAGTGTTTCGTATTAGTACAACGACGTTCAAAAGGTTTATCGTGAGCTTTTCGGTTTTTTATGTAACATTCGGTAGTAGGTTATATGTGTAAACGAAGTTCACACTTCATTCAATTTGAATTTCTCGAGTTTTTACTTATGAGCTTATGTTGCAAATGTGTTATCCCTGAAGGGTTAGACTGAGGTATACCTTTAGTACATACACATAATACATATAATAGGGGGCGACCGTATTGCCATCAACCGGGGATAAATTCAGACTCCGTGGCTGCTACTGAGAAGTTTGTGATGGAAAAACCCAATTACACTATGCTCGACCTGGAAATCGAGCCCAGGGCCTCATGCTCAGCAGTCGCGCTTGCGACTACTAAAGCAACGAGGGAGTCACACGTTTAAGGCATAGTGAGTAATAAAAAACTCTTTTCAGAGCAACTCAATAGTCTGCGAACAAATTTTAATGAACACTCTAAATTTTTGTTTGAATGCAGATGTTAATAAGTTTACTAAGGACGATAAGGGCTATTTTATAAGTAAGAGGCTAATCAGTCGGTCTGACAACATTGTATTCATTTTTAACCATTCCACTATCTAACATAAAGCCTCCTATTAAACGCGCTAGCTTTCTTGATCCTCTGCCAGTCTTCTAAGTATAGTGATTACGAAATAGTAATTTACTCTTTGAATGTTTATTTGACGTAACAGTTTGTAAGGGCAATGTCGATGAGGCTGTGGGACTGTTCGAAAGAGATACCGTGGCCCTGGAACACAAAGGGCAAAGAAGGAACATGGATGGGTTTTAGTCAGTACAAGTCTGACACTCCCTTCCACTCCGCCCAGAGTGGGGGGGTCATTTGATGATTTCCCATCCGAAAAAAAAGGGTAATGTGGATACAGCCTTTTCCTATGCATGAATAATGTAATTTAATTTGATATAGAATTTAAATTTCAAAATCATCGATGTTAATCCACTTAACTTTCAAATCAACTCACGCGCTTCCATATAAATTATAGATTACAATCAACCCTCTCTTTGCCGCCCCATTGGTTTTACCTGCCCAGGTGCAAATACACATAAATAACACAGCGGTTTAGGGTTACTTAGCTATATCCATTCATATTCGCACGCTGGTAATATTGCCAATTATGAATGTATTCAGGGGTTGTTTTTTTGTGACAGACGAATCAACAGACGTGTGTGGTTTTTAAAAGTAATAATGATGAGTCAGTTTTGTTTGAATGTGAATTCACAGCGGAATAATGTTTATATTGAAACTATTCAATGTTGATTCTTATACCCTTAGTGAAGTAGGATTTTAATTTATGATAGATTCGCTAATAATAAATAAGTATTTTTGAGGAGACTGTCGTTAGGCAGCTGGATCAAGGGCTTGATTCAGAAATCGGTACTCCTGGACACGGCGTGTATTGTTAGGAGGTCCCTCTCTCTGGAGCCCTGACCATCACTTGGACCCTGTACCGAAACCGGTAAGCTACAATTTTTGAATGTTTTTATATTGCTTTTTTGTTAAGGATTTTTTTTAAATGTAAATAAATAAAGGGAAAAAAAGTATTTAAATATGATATCTGTAGGTCTTGTGAAGACAACACAATATACTTTGCTAAGCCATATTCGTCTGGTCACATTTTATGCATTTAATTAGGTTAAGTTTAGTTACCTAAATATATCAAGATTATCTTTGCCAAAACTCGAGAGGGGAGTCTCATTTAGACATATTTTCATATTAGACGTATTGTCAGACGAAAATTCGATCTGAAGAAGCCAGCAAATAACAGGCGTTCCTGGCTTCCTGCTGGATATTTTGTGAAAGCGCCAGGTTCATAAAAAAAGTCATCCATTGTATTGATGGTTTTAAATCTGAAATAAAATACGTGTTACGGACGCGAATCATATTTTAATCAACAAACAAACTTGACACTGGTCTTCAAATTCTGGTTTCCACCTTAAGACGACTTCCCCTCTACTTGGGGAAAGGTTTACAACTAGTAAAAATACGACAAACTTGATCGATAGTTTACTAACTCATCTAATACCATCGATACTACTCGTATCTATTAATTTTATGACATCACTCAACGATGATATATCAATAATGACAAGTAGTAAAATTGCCCACAAACATCATAAAACAAGATGGATGTCTTCTAACATGGGTGGTAAGTAGGTGATAGAATATATTATTTTCTTTTACTGCTACATCATCATAATACTGCCTCGTTGGTATAGTGTTCGCAAGCGCGACTGCTGGGCATGAGGTCTTGGGTTCGTTTCCCAGGTCGGGCAAAGTGTTAAAGGGTTTTTCATCAGGAATTTCTCAGTAGCAGCCACGGAGTCTGGATTTGTGTTGATGGCAATAGGCTCGCCCTCTTTTAAATGGGACTTAAAATATAACTGGCGAAATGTGGGTGTTCTATTAAGTAAGCCTCTGCCAAACCCTTGGGTCATTACAGGCGTGATGTTATGTTATGTTGACTCATGTAAAATTTTCCCAAATACTAAAAGACAGACATTTTGAAATAGGTCCTTTAATTAGAAAGCATCTAATTTGTATTAAACATTTAAACAAACACAAAAACTAATAACCTCCTCCTTCAGAAATCGGTTAAAAATAAACCCTTTTAACTCCATCACATTCAAATAAAACCGTCTCCCTAATCTCTTAACTCACAGGTTGACAAAAACCATAGACAATCGAGAAATACAAGCCGAATCTATTTCCATAGACAACCGATGTCCGCGTTGGCCCACAGCCAACATTCTATCTAGTCTACGGCCGGAAAGCATTGCATTCTATAAATACCATAGACTTTGATGTGTTTCGATCTGTTAGTCTGTGATTGGAAATTTGATTCTTGAGGATGTGGGTTTAGTTTCCAGATCGACGAGTATTTAAAAAAAAAAAATATCAGATAATTCTAGAAGTATGTCTTCATCAGAGTAAATATATATCTCTCTTTCTGCATGTCTAAATATTTTCTGTAAGTATTTTACAAATATTGTAAAGAAAACTTACCAACTGTGACAAAAGCTACGTCTTGGCAAGTCAGGATAATAGTATTGTACTCAGTTTTGAACAGTTGCCAAGAAATCTGCAACTAAGTGTCTAACGGCGACGCATCTAGCTATACATTTCCAGTATTGGTGAAGGTTGTAGGGATCCGCTGAATGTGAGTCGCACGGGACCGGTCAATGCGGCGACACTTGGGGGAGGCCTATGTCCAGCAGTGGATGTATTTTGGCTGAAATGATGATGATTTCTAGTATAACATGGCCTCGCTTTGTATAGATTGCCCGGACAATGTGAGATCCACATAAACTGGTTTTTTATATATTGATTGGTCGCCGTGCGTACTAACTTTTTTCTAAAAAGTTAGTTACGTCTGTGTTACCACTTTTAAGACTGCATCCGAAATACAGATGCGATTAAAAGCAGAAAATAAAGAAATAATTATTTATTTCATCTTAATAAAAAATTTAAATTCACTGTTAGTCAACGTACTACCGAGAACACTGACGGTCTACCACTTTTCATCCTTATGCCCTAACTTAAAAGGTTGAAAAATGGTCGACCCTCTGTGCACTCGGTAGTACAGTCAAAACAGTTAACAACTGGGTATGAAAAAAATGTATTGAGGAAAGTTTCGAGAATGAATGTGGATGGGTATAAGAGTAGAGGAATACCAAAGAAACAATGGATGGACTGTTTGAAGGATGATATGACTAGAAAGGAGGTGAGTAATAGATAAGTATGGAAGAAGAAGACATGCTGCGCCGACCACAAATAAATTGCGATGAGGGCAGGAGAATAAAGATGATGGTTAGACTGAAAGCCGAGCCCTACATAGTTGGGATAAAACTTAGCATCTTATACATTTAACCAGCCACAGACAAAGGGCCGTGAAAAATACCACTGTACAGTGTACACTAATAATCATATTCCCCGAAACTATTGCACTGACCTGAAACCGTTTCAGTTTTTCATGAAGTATGTCATTTATTTCGGGCGGTGAACGTATGTGTTAAAATTAAATGTGGTGTGTGTCCGTTGTTATGTACGTTACGGTATTTGTGGGTCAGTGTGAATGACGTCATATATGACTGAGATGTAGGTAAGTCGGTGTGTGGAAAATGATTTTTTGAATGAAAAGACATCTTGGTATGCTTTAGAAGGAGATGGAGACAAGAAATCGAAGTCTCTATTCATTCAAATCCGACCGACAATCAAAATGATTTTGTTAGAATTGATAAAACATGATGAAAGATTGACGAACTAAATCTCTTGATAGACAATGTGAAATATGATACTTATGGCTAGAAAGGGATGCACTGACCAGGACCACAAATAACATGGGGCAAGAAAATTATGAGCAAGCTTTGAGACTTTGATAGAACTGAAATAACATGAACGATTGAAGAAGTATTTCTTTTGGAAGAATCGCAAAGAAAAATGCACAGGATCAGCAGGCGCAAAGTCAAGTAGATCCTGAGAGTTGACTTAGAATTTGGCTAATAGTTGGGCACTTCCAGCCTTCATGGACGCTATCCATCAGTTCCTGTAACGAGCAAACCATAGGACACAAATGCCACCATATTAAGAGTTCTAAGTAAAGTAGTCATTCATCCAGTAGTGGACCAAATAAAGTAGATAATACCGAGTTCATTGAGTTTCACTCACTTTTCAACTTTATAACTCAGGGCATAAGGATGAAAGTACTCGAGTTCACTGAGACTCGGTCACTTTTCACCTTTATAACTCAAGGCATAAGGGTGAAAAGTGGTGGAGTTCACTGAGAGTCGGTCACTTTTCAACTTTATAACTCAGGGCATAAGGGTGAAAAGTGGTCAACCGTCAGTGAACAGTGGTAGTACAGTGGAAATACACACTTACATCGCATCATACAGTGTAAACGAAAAACAAACGTAAAAAAAGAAATGATATTTACAATTTCACACACGTGGAGGTACCCGCATCTCACACATTTTTACGATTTTCTTCGTGAGTCAGGTATTACTCATCAGTGCGCTAATAAAATGTGTGTTTGTTCGTTTATTTCAGGGTTGCTACCTACAAGAGAGCTTTCATAAAGTTCATTGTATTATCTACTAACTTATGCCTGCGGCTTCGCGCGCGTGGTGTGCGGTACTGTCCCACGGGATCGTAGTACCGGGATAAAAAGTATCTTCTATATTAATCCAAGTTATAAACTATCTGTATGCTAAATTTCATCCAAATCCTTTCAGTAGTTTTTGCGTGAAAGAGTAACAAACATCCATCCATCTATCGTCACAAACTTTCGCCTTTATAATATTAGTGTTATTAGTGATTATTATTGTTTCTTTCTCTCACGCAGTCATCCAGTCCAAGCCTTTGGAAAGCACTGCCATGATGAAACATTTGCCTCTGTCAACATAACATCACGCCTGTAAAAAAATATGTGTCCGTAAATTTAAAAAAATACGTTGGCCGGTCCCAAATACGTAGTTGGTAACCCTCAATTATTTCTATGCCAAAATCTAAGTCACTAATATTTGTTTAGTATTAGTAACAGCTGAGATATATAAGTTTATTTAAGAATTAAAAATACTGATACTACTAATTAAACTAGCTAAAAATCAAAACAAATTACACTTTCCACACAAAAATCTGAACCGAAAACCATCATTACAAAACGAATACCCATTTCACACCTCCACACAGCCCATAGAGATACAATTCACACTCGAGCACACGCAACAGGCCATATGTTACGGCACGTGGCACGTTATGGGATCCGCCCACCGTGACTGCATAGATAACGCCATTGATTAGACCATAGACTGTGGAGTATAGAGGCATGTGTGTGGATGGGTACGGCATGATGAATTTGTTGGTGGTCTTATTAGGGAGAGTTGTTGTGCTAAATAGCTAAGGGTTATGGGATGATTTTTTAGGGTTTTCCATGGAATTTCAAAGTAATAATATAGGCCTGCAGCAGTTTGGTCTCGATTTTGCCGGATTGATGGCAATAGGCTCACCCTTTAATGCATGGGACTGGAACATGACGGACAATATGATATATACAATTTGCAGTGCTCTAACAGGGTGCATGTCTTAATACTGTGTCATGAAATTTTAATGCATGCCTACTAACCAGTGTTTTACACCTTTTTTTTATATTTTTATACGCAAACCCTGCGTAGGGAACTATAGCTGTTTTTGATATGGAAAGAAAAATTCGAGTGCGAGCAGGGTTTGAACCACAAACCCTGCCCTCCCTGTCCCTGCCCTTGGTTTGGGTTTGGGGTTTAGACGTCCGGTGTACTGAATCGGAAGGTCGCAGGTTCAAACCCTGCTCGCACTCAAATATATGAAAAAGTTATGTTTATTTATTTGCAAACATGTAAATGTTTGCAAATAAATATACATAACTGGCGAAATTATAATATAGCCTAAACTTCAGCCGATAGCTTCTAAAGTGTATAAATGTAATATTACCTATTAATCTCTGTTAAAAAAATACACCAAGCATAATTATTTCAGTCCTTGCAGATATAAAAGCGTTGTATAAAGCGTCATTCGAAAAGAACACAACTTTTTTTAAATGACAAAGTTAAACACTATTTTCTAAAGATCATGTCTTCACTTTTTCCTACTAAACCGTCCCATTGACTCACTCCTCCTATATATCGTTCCAACGATGACCATCTGATTACCCCATATATAGAAATACAGAAAGTATAATCCACAGCCACTGTACTAAGCTGTGAAGCAATTAGAGAAACCGCCACTTACTGGGATACCATAGAGAAACCGCTTTCATTGATCAATTAATATAAAAATACTAAACTTTTCCTTAAACGAGCAAAAGCAATAAGTACTAGTTTATTTATTTTATTTTTAAATGGGTCGCGTTGACAAGGTAACTAGTGATGTGACTGTGGAGGTATAATTATCGATATTGAATATCGATAAGTATTTAATTTTACAGAACTATTATTATTATTATTTTGTTGTTTTTTATGTTTCTTCTCATTTAAGAGAGCCTAAGAAACCTTACACGCGGGTCGGAACCAAGGATGTAAGGTGAAATTTAGATAGAGAAAGTGGATGATAATGTGGAAGAAGTCAAAAACTTTCGGGTGATTCGACAGGTGTTGAGAATGGTGGCTTTTTGCAGCATATAAAGTGTGTGATTCGGCATCTGTAGTGTGTTGAGGCTTTGTGTGAGAGATTTTGGTATAATACCAGTAGATGAGAGAACAATGGGGACTATATGAACAGTTTGTACTTTCCATTGGGTTTTAATTTCTTATTATTATTATAAGCCTATATTAACCCACTGCAGGGCAAAGGCCTCCCTTCCTTCCTTCCGCGGTCTAGTGCGATTGTAGGCCAATCCTTTGCGAAAGAGTCCAACTCATCCCGCAATCTCCTTCAGGGCCTGCCACGTTGTCGTTTCTTGCTGTTTGGTATCCACTGAGAACACACACAGAACTATGTTTCTCGAATTAAATCAAATAGCGAATTGCGATAATGATTTGGGTCAAGCTAAAGAATACCGTTTTTGTTAAGTCGTAAAAGTTCGGGTACAAAACAATACATTTACGTAAAAAGTTTCACTGAGTGCAGCCAAGAACTGCTTTTAGAGACGACAGGCCACCGGGGACAGGTTACCTCATGAAAAGAGTCCTGCTCTCCTGATTGACCAGTTCTTTCTTTTTTAAACAAAGCCCAAGCAATAACATTAGACTAAATATAGATGAATTAGTAAAAGTAATAAGGAACCTACTTTATGAAAAAATCCCAGTCCATCACTTGATTACGTAGTTATCAAAGTTATTTTGCCAGACAATCTAGGTAATCCATTTGCGATATTGCCTGCCAATTTAGTAACAGGTAATTTATATAATTTTGAAAAATAAGCGTAGGATTCACAAAGAACAGCAAAATTGCGATGGAATCACGATAGTATATAATTTAACGATATTAGCGAACAATTTAATCTATTTTATTGCCCTTTTACTTTCATGATACAGTTTATCTGGTTTAATTTCCTTTTATTTTTGTAAAATGATTTTTCTTGGAGCTGTGACTTTTGGAAGATTATTTTCAATTTTACGTAAAGGCATTGGTCCCGGCTGTCATTTGTAGATCGTTGACAGTCGTAGGTAGTCAGTGGCCTCGAAAGTCTGACAACCAGTCTTACCAAGGGGTATCGTACTAACCAGTTCTAACTGCGTTGTGGAGGTCAGATAGGCAGTCGCTCCATGTAAAATACTGGTATTCAGCTGCATCCGGTACGACTGTAAGCCGACCCCAACTTAATTGGGAAAACGCTAGCAGATGATTTTCAATTTTATAATGATACAACAAAGTAAGTATTTTCTGCTTGTGCTACTTCCTGCAGTCTAGAGATTTTTTTTTTGAAGTTCGACATCACAAAAATAATCTCAGAATAAATGTTCAAAAGCAGATCTTAGAACATTTTAAAAAGTAAAACCTATTAGTCGTAACAACCTGTTACACATAACATAACCTTGCACTAGGAAACATAAAACACATTAAGCTGCTTCTAACATTACAAAACAATTAACCCAAACCAGTGATTCAATAGAAACATAACATTATTTACTTCCAACACTATGTAACAGTAATTCATAGTTGCATACAGCTTTAAATAACGTTTGAAGTTACAAGTTCAAAGTTTAAAGACTGTGATTATGATTCTTTAAAAAAAAATACTTTGACTAAACCGACTTCTTGTTCTTGTCTTGTGTTAATACGGGTCGTACTTACTAGACAAAGTCTGGAAATTTCTAGACTACGAACCAGTAACGGCAGCCCACTTCATGTATCCAATGAATATACTAAACATTCATTTAAAAAAAATTGTATTTTTAATAATTTAAAAATAAAAATATAATTCAGTATTAAAATGCACGCCTGACGTAGTTAAACACCCTGTTGCGAGCGATGATCTATTGGACTCAAGTGCTGGATAGGTATATGTTCTCCCGTTTGACTCGTAAACATCATTAACAGGATGTTTCATAATTTTATTCTAATTTTTTATTGTTATTTTTCTTTGTACCTATTATGGAAGATAAAAAAAAAATCGCGCTTAGAGCTATTTTATGTCCGGTACATTGAGTGGACGACCTTTGTAAGACGACTAAAAAGTCACGGTGTATACTATGACTTGAACAGGACGAGCAAATGAAGAAGAATTTTAATGCTAAATTGTTTTCTTGTCTTCAAGATTAAATACGGCTATGACAGCTGCCTTCTTATCGACATTCATTATAAATATTAAAACTTTAACATAATCCTAGAAACTATCGATAAAATCTGTCCCAGCACTAGTAACCCTTTAAAGGCAAGAACAGAAATCAAAGACTAGACTAGCGTCCATATAGGGCTCGTGACACTTACACTGGAGACAACTGGGACAGACGTAAGTAGAACAGACAGACAGACGTATAATGGCTATTTTTAATATTTATACTCTAACGGCCATTCTCTGAGACATTCAAGTAAAGAGATTTAAATTGAATACAGGGTTACTACAGAGAGAGAGAGCTCTTGGCATCTATTCTCCTAGAAAAATAAATTGTGTGAAATTATACAAAAATTGTAGTCTAACTTCTAGAATTAGCACTAGGTGTTTACATTATATTGTTGTTAACAAAAAAAGAAAACTATAAGTTCTGATTTCGAATTATCTTGACGTTAGTAAACGACGCCATAAAATCCCACGACACCGTACTATCGGGATAAAAAGTACCCTATAACCTAATTCAGGTCATGGTCTTACACTATGCCTTTCGTCTATATCCTTCCGTCGTTTAAGCGAGAAAAGTTAACAGACAGACAGACAAACTTATTAATAATATTATAATTATTATGGATCATTATCTGCCTGCCTTTTCCCCTTTGTTGGGGTCGGCTTCCAGTCTAACCGGATGCAGCTGAATACCAATATTTTAAATGGAGTGAATGCCTATCTGACCTTCACTACCCAGTTAGTAACTGTGTAATACGATACCCCTTTGGTAAGACTGGTTGTCAGAATTTGACAGGCACTGTCAAAGATCTGCAAATGACAGCACGTGCTTTCCGAGACACAGAAAAACTTTGTTTGAAATGGATGGTCCCCCATCCACAGACCGACAAGCGCAGCTTAACCTGGAAGATCGACCCGTGTGGCTGTTATTATTTAGCTACGAGATCGTCTATACTTAGTTATCCTCTATATTATGTTTTAATTCCTTTGCTATCCTTTCTGAGTACGCCAGTGACTCCATAATAGTACTATTTGATGCCTATCGATTAAAATAAAACTTGCATTACTATCCGCGAAGAACAGACTATTAAAATCTAGGTTTCTACACCGTTTAGCTGATAACCAAGTCATTATTTTACCCCTTATATGGAATAACACATATCAATTATGCGCAACAAGCATCAACTATGAAGAAAAAATCAACAGGTGTGGAAAACTTAAGTCAATATAGTTTTTTTGTACTAAATAGGTTGACTATGACATACGGTCTGACAGGCCATCTGGTGGAAAGTGGTTAACGCCACTTATAGTATAAGCATAGCATAGTCAATTTATACAATTCCTTGTAGATACAAAGGTGGCTTTGACGGCTCGGTTGGCGCAGTGGCTGAGCAACTGGCTGCTGCGCTGCGTGACGCGGGTTCGATCCCCGCACGGACCAAATATATGACCTACAGGTAGTTGTTTCGGGCCTGGCTGTTTGTTTATGTGAGTTTAAATGTTTGTAAACGCACTCACGATACAGGAGAAATTCCTAGTGTGGGGTAACGTCTTATGGGAGGTAATCCACCAAGGTACCACAGAGACTAATGGAGGATTCTTGATCGATTTTTTGGTTCTAGGACAAAATCTACTGAACCGAAATGCATTAAGGAATACCGAAGGCTTCCGAAATGCTGAATGTAGGAATGGAACTAATTGCTGGTGGAACTAGTGAGAATGATCCATTTAATAGGCTGATTATGTATTAATCTATACTAATATTATAAAGAGGTATTTGTTTGTAAGTTTGTATGTAGGGGTTAATCTTCGGAACTACTCATCCGATTCTTAAAAAGCCTTCCTAGAAAGCCTTCCATCTGGACATGCTTTGCCGTGGCCGACTTGGAAATCTCTGAATAGACTCCGAACCCAAGTCGGCCGTACCAAGGATAATCTCTCTAGATGGGGGTTCATGGTCGGCTCAGATCTCAAATGTGTATGCGGCGTGTCTCCACAGACAATGGGCCATCTTCCATCTTGCGCTGCATGCCCTAACTTGACGATCTAATGACTACATCAGCGAGCGGAATTTGCGTAGCTGAATTTTGGGCCAAACATATATAATAAAAATTTGCCATCGACACGCTAAGAAGAAGATCCGATTCCAAAAATTCTTTCACTAGTGGAAAGCTATTTTATCCCCAATTGTCACAGCGCTCCCGTGGGATAATTTCTGACCTTAACGCAAGCGAAACCGCGGGAAAAAGCAAGTTAACCATATTTTCAGGCCCAGAAGTACAAAGGAAATACTGTTTTAAACTTTCACGGTTTACAACTAATACTTATACTGAAGAATAAAAGAGGGTAGGTAGACATATTTGTCTGCTCTTAACAATTTATTTTCCATCCACCCGCATTCTCTAGTCCACCATGACCATGGCGCTTGCAACAGCGTTCAAATATCGAGAGCTCAAAACAATGAACAATCACGGAAGAAATCCCGTAAGTGACAGTATAAGTTTAAAGGAAATACTCTATGCAAAAATCGACCTTAAATCTACATATTAATCAAGCAAAGTAGGTACTTTAAAGTACCTACCTTGCTTGATTAATATAAAAAAAAACAAAACTGATACACAAAAAAAAACAAATAAAAAAAATACTGATTTTCTGTACCTGACAAGTAACCTTAACAGAAAATCAGTATTTTAGTTAACGTTAGAAATAACTGCCATATAACCTTTAGTTAAACCCCAAGCTTCCGACTGCACATACCGATTAGTACCACAGAAACCTGTCTAGCATATAATTACATGCATATTTGAGTTATTCAAATATGGCGTTATTTCGTGTTAATGTTAACACAAGTGTTAGGCGCGTCGCGTAGTAAAATGCATTCCTCCGTGCATGTGGCGCGGGGCATAGAGTAGGGTGAGTGACACAGAGACTAAATGCTTTCCAGAAGATTTTATTTTTAAACTAGGATATGAACTAAGCAACGCGCGTTTAGTATCGGTTATTATCCCAGGGGAACGTACTGCTGGAATAAAAAGTATCCTACGTGCCCAGGTTATAAACTAGCTGTGTCATTTCATCCACACCCGTTCAGTAGTTTTTTGCGTGAAAGAGTAACAAAACATCCATCCATCAATTCTCACAAACTTTCGAGTTTTATAGTAAGATGTCTGAGGGCGCAACCATTTTTCATATTCATGATAAGACGTAATACACTTAAACATACTTGTACGACTTGAACTTCAAAGAAAGTTGCCTAAATGTCTGAATCGTGCCGTAAAAATTGGTTGGCACCCATTATCTACACGGTATATATATATAACTAGCGAAAAAGCAGTTGAATACATGCATTATGTTATGTTTACGCATGTTTACACCAGAAAATAGTCCCAAAAATAACAAAACAGCATCAACTTTTGTCGATGTTGTTTTGTTTCTTATGCCTCTGTTTCCCACACTACTCTGTGTTCTCATTTCACACACATACCACGTTCCACCCGTTTAACACATCTTTATACTATTTTTATTTTTATAATACAATTTACTTGAGTTCAGCCGCTGGACGTAATAGACTATTGTTTAAGGCGTTTGTGGTCTTTTTGAGTTTGTTCCCATGATCGTGACAATTGAAAATTTATGTAGGCGAATGGAGTTTTAATGGTAAATAGATTTTACTGTTTGTCTGGCTGACTTTGTGATTGTATTTGCGAGGTTTCTGGGACCAAGGAAGTTATATTAGCTAGGATATCTATGTTGGCGATGATATTGAATAGGCCACCCGACAAAATACCCCGATGATTGTGCTTATCGTCTAAACAAATCAAAAAGATCTTTAAAAAAGCATTTTCAATTTTCATCAATAAGATAACATCACGCCTGTAATCCCCGAAGGGTTTGGCAGAGGTGTACCTATTAGTAGACCCACATTTCGCCAGTTATGTTTTAAGTCCCATGTAATAGGCGAGCCTATTGTCATCAACCGGGCACAAATCCAGGCTCTGTAACTGCTACTGAGCAATTTTTGATGGAAAAACTCAATAACACTTTTCCTTATCCGGGAATCGAACCCAGGACCTCATGCTGAGCAGTCGCGCTTGCGACGACTCGACCAAGGCAGTCCTCGAAAAATGCATGAAATGATGAATTTGGACAATATAAGGACATAATGTATGAGTTTTGCCTTCTGAACATTTAAGAAAACCTGAAAGAGTTCATAAGTATTCTTTTTAGAGATTTAGAAATGTATTTCAGACTTAACTGGTGAATCATGAATTGAATTGAGAAAGTTCCAAAATAAACCCAAATGTAATTATATTATTTGTCTATAGAATACTGACTGTGTCATTTTTCAAAGGGAAGGAATCGAGTTGTATGGAACCTTCGCCACTGGAAGGGATACTGAATGCAGTATCCCACTTCTGATCCCAGAAAGCTAAATCAGTAACTCAATGTAAACCACTTACATTCAGTAAACTAGAGACTGCAAGGCGGCTCAGTGCAAAACAGGCCAAAAAACTTCAGCCAGCTTTGAAACAGTTCACAGAAAACGTCGGATTAATCATCCGGATGGAAGAAGACAAACTGGCATTATGCCACATGAGAAACGGCGGTTACATCATTTTATCTCACTACTATTATAAATGCGAAAGTTTGTGACGATGGACGGATAGATGTTTGTTACTCTTTCACGCAAAAACTACTGAACGGATTTGAATGAAATTTGGCACACAGATAGTTTATATCCTGGATAAACATATAGAATATTTTTTTCCTGTTAGTACAATCATGTGGGACAATTACCGAACTCCGAACGGGTGAAGCCACATGCATCAGCTAGTGTAACATTTTATCGATAAACATTACGTTGAAATAACATAAACGATTATTGACTTTTATGAGCAATAAAAGTGATGTTTTTCGGACTGCGAATTCGTTAAAGATTCTATTTTTGTAACGAGGAAATTAAATGCAACAGCTGGTTTATGTGTGTCAGTCGTGAAAATATTTTCGAAGTTGTATTTTTCATTTATGGGTTGTATTTTTGGAACCTTAATTTTGCTCAATAGCTTTGATAGCTTAAGCTGTATCCCTTCTACCACGTTCCCGACTATCTTGTACCAGCTTCAGCCCGGTCAAAGAAACAAAGCCTATGGCAATCGGCATCAGTGTAGTTTTCCAGTAGTGAAGTACCTGGTCAAATAGGATGAGTAGTTTCGGAGATCACCTCGTACATCCAAACTTCAAATTTTAATATTATTGTAGATTATAAGTAATACGTAGTATTAACTAGTTTGGTGGTTGGTTGGTTTAGTCGTCACAAGCGCGATGCTGAGCATGAGGTCCTGGGTTCGACTCCCAGGTCGGGCAAAGTGATACTGGGTATTTCCATAAGGAATTTCTCAGTAGCAGCCACGGAGTCTGGATTTGTGCCCGGTTGATGGCAACAGGCTCGCCCCCTGTTACATGGGACTTGAACATAACTGGTGAAATGTGGATGTACTATTAGGTACGCCTCTGCTTAACACTCGGGGGATTACAAGCGTGATTTTTAATATTTTATACGCAAACCCTGCGTAGGGAACATAGCTGTTTTTGACATGGAAAGAAAAATTCCAGTGCGAGCAGGGTTTGAACCTGCGACCTTCCGATTCAGTACACCGGATGTCTTAACCAACTAGACCATCGCACCCCGCTCACAGATCCCGAAATACTTTCTTCGAATCTTTTCTTCTAATACTTTCTTTTTCGATACTTTCTTAAATAGATGGCGCTAACGTCACCGTAAGACGTTATTAATGGAACGAAAATTTCGGGATCTGTGAGCGGGGTGCGATGGTCTAGTTGGTTAAGACATCCGGTGTACTGAATCGGAAGGTCGCAGGTTCAAACCCTGCTCGCACTGGAATTTTTCTTTCCATGTCAAAAACAGTTACAAGCGTGATGTTAGGTATGTTAAAACTAGCTTTTATTTCTTGTTCAGCAAACCTCTATTTTCCTTTTGTCTTTGACAGATTTAACAAACCTCTGCAGAGTTCCTTACTAGGGTTTATTTTAACTGGTTGACTGCAAGCTTTCATTCCTAGATGGTTTCATTCATCGTTCATCATTATCATCATCTTCATATCAGCCGAAAGACGTCCACTACTGGGCATAGGCCTCCCCCAAAGGGGTTTTTTTACCATAATCGCCACGCTTAGCAGGCGGGTTAGCGATCGCAGTACGTTTGTTACAAACGCACAGAGAACGCTGCTGCCCATTCTCTGGTAAGTCCCTTAGTTGCCTCTTACGACACCCACGGGACGATATGGGATCCAGCGTTATCTGACTGCATTTCTATTTTCGATCATCTATCCATCTATCAATGTCTTCATCCATTTCTATAATTAAAACCAACACCAGTTAGAACTCAGCATAACAACCGATCTTATTCCAATCAATGGCTTACACAACGCATCCTGTACCAAAATAACTCGCCAAGGTTATATAAACAGTATACTCCTTTCATCCTGTTGTTTACAAGACCATACAAATATTATGTATGAAAGTTTACAATATAAAACAGTTCTGAGAAAAATATTGAGTGCTGTGAGTGGGTCAGTGTGGCAAATTCAAGATCGAGCACGTCATAGTGTGCAGATTTAAAATAAATCGGAGTGACAAACAGTTTCCCGTTTTTTAAGATTTTAATTTTGTTGGATGACTAATTCAACAGTTTTTGTATTGAGAATTTAAACGCATGAATATGCTGGCGAAATGTGGATGTACTATTAGATACACCTCTATTTAACCCTTCGGGGATTACAGGCGTGATGTTATGAACATGTTAGACTAGAGTTTGATTCTATTCAGGCTGTACTTAAGAAGGTGTTTCTTTTGAGAGTCAAAATTTCTTAAGCAAAAAACGCATGAAATTTTGAATTTTGGGGGAGCGGCTACATTAAAGGAACTACTAAAAAGCCATTCAAAACTGTCCATCATCTGCGTAGCCTTTTCCCAACTATGTTTGGGTTGGCTTGCAGTCTAACCAGATGCAGCTGCATACCAGTATTTTACATGGAGCGCCTGCCTATCTGACCTCGACAACCCAGTTAGTACTAGGTAATACGCCCTTGGACTGGTGGTCAGACTTTTATAGGCTACTGACTATCTGTAACGACTGTCAAAGATCTACAAAGGACAGCTGGGACTAACGGCTTAACGTGCTTTCCGAAGCCATGAGAGAATATTGCCATTATTCATCTACAGCTTGGTGATCGCTGTCAACCTTGATGTTGCTGCCACATCAGCTGGCAACTCTCACCTAACTGGAAGTCCCCTTTAATGTCATGTCAAAATATTGCCATTAATCACCATACACGACAAATTAATTCGCAGTCAAAACTTGTTTACTAATATTTCTGTCATAGCAAAAACCTATATCCAATACTCCTTACTACATCTGCCAATTCTTTCCTAAATTACACATTCTACTATGCCAATACTACATTGGCAGTATGTGCTTATATTCCGTTACTAATTGGTTCATCCAATTACTGCAAAACAGATGATTGGTTGCTATTCATTTGTTAACGAGTGTTGCATCTATCGACGCACTGCCATAGCTGTTTACTTTGTGTCTCAATTAAACGCTGCGACTTTAATTGGTAATGACAGTTGTTAGGAGTTAGTACTCTATCATCCTTGGTACTGTTGATATACAAGATGCGCCCTTGGCTTTACTGTAGTACCAAAGTTTATTTCTAGCAATATCAAATTGGTTTTAGATCTTTGACAGTTGTTACAGGTAGTCAGTGGCCCGAAAGTTTGACAACCATTCTACCAAGAGGTATCGTATACCCAGTACTAACTGGGTTGTGGAGGTCAGATAGGCAGTCGCTCCATGTAAAATACTGGTATTCAGCTGCATCTGGTTAGACTGGAAGCCGACTCCAACGTAGTTGGGAAAAGGCTAGGCAGTTGATGATGATCAAATTGGTTTTAGTGAGGTTGTAGAGATGCACCTTAAAGAAAGATCAGTATTTGATTTTGTGAAATTTTTTATACATACATACATAAGCTCACGTCTTTTTCCCATGGGGGGGATACAGAAAGCATAGAACGCCACCTCGTACCAATCTTACATACTCCTTACGCCTCGTCTACGTTCATACTGGTCATACACACACCGGTTGCGAGTACTACGCACCTGACCTTCCTGAAGAACCTCACGAAAAGTTCGCACCAAAAAATCAGAATCAAAGCATTTGTTTCAAGTAGGCCAGTTACAGGCATTTTTAAATTGTTGAAACAAAGTCAACAATGAAATGTAGCTACAGATCTACAGTCCCAGTCACAAGGCATAAAAACTGTAAAAGCAGTGCTTAGTTGCCAATTCCCTAGCGTCAACAAAATAGCAATGGAACTAGTATAATGCTTCCCTGTGAAAATCCTTATCCGTTGGGGTAAGCTGAGGGATTGAACTTCTTCCACCAAACCACATAGTGGACTTCTTTAGCACATACAGAATCTGAAATATCCAGTGGAATGAACTAGTGCCTTTTCTGTACTGCGTTGATGTTCCCTCTTTGGAAGTCATCTCGACACCAAACTACATCCATACATAGTAATTAACGCGAATTATATTTGTTTTTTTAAACTCAAACCCAAACTCGAACTCAAAGCATTTATTTCAATTAGACCGTTATAAGCAGTTTTGAATGTCAGAAAAACAAAGAAAGCTAAGCTACAGTCACAGACACAAGGCATAATAACTTGTGAAAGTACTGTAGTTGCACATTCCAAGGCGTAGATCTCTATGGAGAAGAATGGGCAAGAAACTCCATGGACACTCTTTTCAATCAAAATGTTGTTACTAAATCTTGGTTACATCATTCATGTGGAGACACATTTATCAGTTGTAAACGCTGCGAGTCTGGCATAACCTGTTATTATCCCCAGACGAAGCTAGGTTACCGAAAAACGTTAGTTTACCATCACAAGAGACTTAATAGAACATTCACAAATAACCTTCATTCAGTAACAACGGTTAAACAAACAGTTACAGTACAATATATTAGAAATAGCGGTCGATTCATGCGCGTGAGTCGGCTGGCGCAGATCCTGAAATAATTTATATTATGGTCGTATACGCCGCACATGTGCTGTAATGTTAGACGGGTTGCGCAAACGTACAATTGTGTGTTCACATTGTTTTGGAGGGTACGAGAAAGTCATGTCAAAAAACAGATAGGTAATAAATACAGTATTTAAATTTCGAACCATAATACTATACCCATGATTTTTATCCCAGACACTCATGCATAATCCCGCAACTAGTCTCAGGAAGGAGGCATGTTTCCCAGCAGTGGGAACATTATTGGCTGATTAGATATGCTTTTATACCTTGCTGCTCGATCAGCTCATAATTTCTCTTCCGGAAATTTACACTTAAAATATATGATATTTGAAGATGATTTTTTTTTCCAGTATTACTTCTGTAATCTTTAGTTCTCTAAAATACCCCAACAAACTTAATAATTATGCAAAGATATTTTTGAAAGAACCTACTGCGAAATATCTTCCTTGTCTTCACTATTAATTCCTCTGTCAATATCAAACCATGCCAAACTATCATGGGGTTTCTTGCCCATTCTTCTCTATGAGAACTACGATTTTGGAATGGGCAACTACAGTTCATTCAAAGTTATTATGCCTGGGGCTGGACTGTATGTAGCTTATTTTTGACTATGCAAAAGTACCTGTCAAGAGTTGTCCTTTGAGTTTGATTGGAGTATCCAACAGTGGCGAAGGTGCTACACAACTTAATTCCTACTGGATTCCCTTTGAAAATTGGCACAGTCAGTATTCTATAGACAAATAATATAATCACATTAAAGATATGTACTCCGGCTTACCTCTTACAAAAATTGGCCCTTCGCTACTGGTATCCAATAACATATTTTCTCTGCTAATATCGTACCGTACAACACAAGGACGGCCCCCATTACTCCATAAAACAATGGAAACACACACCAAGAGATAAACTTCACACAGAAATTAGGCCGAAGTCTTTCTGCGATGTGTTGTCCATTTCCTCTTTTTATGGGAGATTACCAGCGTGTAGCGTACTTGTATAATCACGGTGTTAACATGAAAGAGATGGGCAGTGTACTTGGGGTAACTTGTGTTGTTGTTTTAGTTTCGTTGTGTTAAAAAAGATAGAAGTTTTTCATGTTTTTATTGGCTGAAGTGTAAAAGCAGATGGTGTTTTTGATAATTACGCAGTTAATAAAACGGGCTTTATTTTGAGCTGTGAAAGTGATGTAGGGGTACACTAAGTTAAACGTCCTCGTAAGTGTAGTGGTCGTAATTGTGACTGTTGAGTATGAGGTCGTGGGTTCGATTCCCGGGTCGGGCAAAATGTTATTGGATTTTCATCAGGAATTTTTTAATAGTAGCTACGGAGTCTGGATTTGGGTCCGGTTGATGGCAATAGGCTAACTATTAAGTAAGGTGTACTATTAAGTACACCTCTGCCTAACCCTTCGAGGATTACAGGCGTGATATTATGTTTTAATTTGTCGAAAAGGTCTTGACAATCATTTCAGTCAAGTCAAGATATGCATTTAATCTCTTCGATTAATAAATAACGTAATTTATTAATGTAACCAATTTGTTCCACAAATCAATTGCAAAATCATCTTACTCTCAAATTAATCATTAATTCCTTTTAAAGATGAAAATAACCTTACATTACCATGAAACAACATTACGCCTAAAATAGGCGCCGCCAAGAGTTCTGCTTACCCCGAAAAGGAATAAAATACATGTTCAGTTGAAAACTCGTTGATCGGACCGACAAGAACGAATGAATGACACAAAAAGCTGTTACCGCCAAAAATTAACAACGTCCATTTTGGTTTTGGGTGGTAGGGTTACCAAGATGGCAAAAAAGGTGGATACATTTTATACATTTTTTTCATGATAGTTATACCCAGACAGGGCTCGATTTAATTTCACCTTACAATACCTTTTATTTCATAAAAAATAATATTCATATTATAGTTTACTGTTTAGGCCCTGTATTTTAAGATTTTGTTAATTGATATTGAAAATAAACAAAACTTCTAAAATAGAAATGGCCCTAATTTTCTCCTAAAGCTGTAAAACTTCGACGATCTTAACTAACCTAGGCGTTCGAATTGTCAATTGGGTTTATGGACTTGCAAAAATGCCAAAACATTTCACATTTTGCCTACAGCATTAACAATCACAAACCAGCCAGCGTTTGCAAATGGACGGTGTCTTTTGTATAATGACGAAGTATGCAATCTGTCAACGACAAATACGCAGCGAAGTAGCTTGTCTATGTACAAAATTATAATAGGTACTTGTAACGCGAAAACCTATAGTCCTACGGCTTCATCTGCCTAGCCTTTTCCCAATTATATTGGGGTCGGCTTCCAGTCTAACCGGATGCAGCTGAATACCAGTATTTTACATGGAGCGACTGCCTATCTGACCTCCACAACCCAGTCTGTACTGGGTAATACGATACCCCTTGGTAAGACTGGTTGTCAGACTTTTTGGGCCACTGACTGCCTAACGACTGTCAAAGATCTACAAATAACAGCCGGGACCAACGGCTTAACGTGCTTTCCGAGGCACGGAGGAAACTCGGTATGTAATGGGCGGTCACCCATCCACAGACCAACCTAGGCAAGCACGGCTTAACCTAAAGATCGACCCGAGCGGCTGTTATTATTTAGCCACGAGCTCCTCTAGCCTACGTAATGAGTGTAAAGACAGTCACAGATTAACAGTAAAACTGTCACATTATCAAGGGCGACAACCCTGTCCTCGTATTTAGGCGACAAAGCGTTATTACCAATAATTGAGCTCGGTGCACACCCAGGTTCCGTCAAGCGTGAACAGCGAATAAAGATATCAGGACCGTTCAGCATGATGTGGTGAGATTGTGGGACTGTCCTTACCTGGAACAAAGAAGAATCTTGTTAGAAATATAGAATACTTACTGATAAATTAATTAATGATGGTTGTGATGGAGGGTCAGTATTATTACAAGATAGATACTTATTGTAACACAGCTAAAAAAAATATGGAAAAAGAGGATTAGACTGTGTGAATGATACCCGATTGATTAGAGGCCTGATGCTGCGAATAAATTAACATCTAAAGAGCAGAAATATTATGTTCCCTGGCTTTTCTGTCATCAGCATTAACAACTAGGTTATTAAGGGTCCAGAATAGGAAACTTATACTGTCACTTACGGGACATCTTCCGTGATTGTTCATTATTTTGAGCTCTCGATATTGAACAATCACGGAAGATATCCCGTAAGTGACAGTATAAGTTTAGTTGTAAACCGTGCAAGCTTAAAACAGTGTTAGCTATTGGGAAAGCTTCTTACAATTAACAATGAGTGGCGTATCATAAAGCAAATTTTCTGTATCGCTTTCTACAAGCACCTTTTCTTAAACGCACGAGCACATAAAACACAAAAGATCACCTAACACTCACAATAAGTCAGCTTCTACCAAATCATGCAAAGCTCTATAATAAAATCATAACTTTCAATGTATTCTGTCCAAGTTACAATTTCTACAATAACTCCGAAACATTATTACAGGCTTAGCTTCCCACTCGTGAGATAAGAATCAACTAATGATACATCTTGAATAGAAAACGTAGGCGAGATACTTGTTGCCCATCACTACAAATTACTTATGCCATTTTATTACTCAATTCTATACGAAAATGTAGTTGTGGGAGCTGCAGAGAGATGTTGCATTTTATTATAACTATTAGTTAATTTAATTTGGCCAAACCATCGAAATAATTTCCCCGAAATGATGGTCACCTGAACCCTATGGTAACGGAACATTTTTTGTGGAAGCACATGTCGTTTCGGACCACTGGGCAGCTGACCTCTTTATGGGGTCAAGTTTGATCAGACTGGACCCCCAAATTGTGAATTATTGGCTCTAATATCAATTACCTTTTTTATAGTTTGGAGAAATGGATTATTTTATCGTCTATTGATGTTATTAATTAAGGCGGAAAGATAGTTTTTAAAAGTAAGTATCTATTGTTTTAATAACGTCTCCGTAAATCAGAACAATAATCGTGTACCTACTGTTGATCATGGGTGACCTTTGTCAGATTAAAAAAGAGTTCTTCGAATAAATATCGAATCCTAAAAAGCGCATCCCAAGTGAGGATCGCGAAGCTACTATTAGAAAAATCTGGGATATAATTTCATTCACTTCTATTTCAATGATGTAATCGCATTATTTTTTTTTTTGAAGATTTTTTAAATTACAAACAACATGTTGACATCACTCATCACTACATACGAGTTTCGTCCGTGCCTCGGAATGCACGTTAAGCCGTTGGCCGCGGCTGTCATTTGTATATCTTTGACAATCGTAACAGGTAGTGGCCCGAAAGTCTGACAACTAGTCTTACCAAGGGTTATCGTATTACCCATTTCTAAATGGGTCGTGGAGGTTAGATAGGCAGTCGCTCCATGTAAATTACTAGTTTTCAGCTGCATCCGGTTAGACTGAAAACCGACCCCAACATGGTAAAAGGCTAGGCAGATGATGATGTTGACATAGCTCATCAAAATAGATCCAAACTAAGAAAATCTCGTAGACGAGAAAACTCAAAGAATCCTCCCGACCCTTCGATCGACACTATTTCATAAGTTCCAATAAAAATCATCGACAAAACATAGATAGGATAATCTTCTTCTTCTTCTTCTTCAACCTTTGGTCCCCAAATGCTGAGTGTCAGGTCTCTTCCAAATCTCTCCACTTTTGGCGCTTTTATGTCATGGCTATCCAGTTTCTCCCGGCCACTTTAATGAGATCGTCTGTCCTCGTCTGTCTGTTAGATATAGATGAATATAAAAACCATTTCATCGTAATCAAGTGCTTATAAAACTGGTAAACAACAGATGAGCGCACCCACATCTGTGTCAAGAACAAACTACTGATCTAGTAAATCATAAACATAAATCTGTAGCCAGACACACTCAACTATTGGATTTTCTATGAAAATATGTAACTTAGTATTGAGAGCTGTAAATCTTGGAGTTTCAGTTCACGTGTTAGGTATTTATATTGTTATATTGCAGAGTTGTCTGGGAATGCAATTGCCATATTGCTAGAATTTAGCAAATGTTTGTTTTACAGTGTGTTTGCAAGTATCTGTAATTGCGAGAGCAGCGGTAGCCCAGTGGTGGAGACCCCGACTTACGAGCAGTAAGTCGTGGGTTCGAACCCGGCCGGGCGCATTACTTTGTGTAAGTTATTTCATCACCACTGCTCTCAAAACGATGAAGGAAAATATCGTGAGGAAACCGGCATGTCCTAGAACCAAAAATTCGAAGACATGTGGCATCTACCAACCCGCACTGGGCCCGCGTAGTGGATTATAGCCCATTCCCTCTCATAGAGAGGAGGCCTGCGTCCCAGCAGTGGGAACATTAATAGGCTGATTATGCTATATGCTATATGTAATTGTTTTACTCAAACGACGCAACACAATTTAGAATTATAATAATAAGTCTAACATCTCCGAAATTATCTTTCAGGAGCTTGGAGGGTTTCGAGTATACAGGGTGGACGGAAAGCACAAATTATGATGGATGATCATCCATCTTCGAAAGGACTCCAGCAACTTGTTATTTAACCTAGAAGACCGATAACAGCCGCACGGCTGTTATTATTTAGCCACGAGCTCCTCAACACCGTTAATGAGTACAAACCAACAAATCAATCGCAATGAACTTACGTAAATGAGTGTTAAAAGCTAATAATGGTATTACTATCGACACTCTACAGAATTAGGTTTGACCTGGCTATAAATCTAGCAGACCTATATAACCTGGCCTTGCCGGTAAATGGGAGTAACGGCCGGATAGATGCGGTAAGCTGAAATAGCAGAAATAATGTTTTGATTTCAGATTCGTGTTCGTTTTAAAGCTGTTTTTGAGATTAACCAGGTAGAAATGTATGTAGATTTAGAGCACTGAAAGGCTGGGATATGATTTTTCTATGATGTTGGACATAAATAAAAAGATTTATGCAAAAAAAAATAACAGACTTCCAAAAAAAATACACAAAAAAGTGGAAAATAACTTTGCTTTCGGAAGTCGGTGACTTTTGTTTGTTTCATTGACTTTTTTACCAACGTCTTCGTTTTTTTTTTTTTTGGAAATTGTTTTTTTTTTGCAAAAATGTTTTTAATTTAACCTTTTTAGTTGTGGTATCTCACACAAATCCTTGTCAAGTGTATCAATTTTGTATAGCAACTAGAAAATATTAGTGCATCATCCACAGAGACGAAGAAGAAAAAATGCATGCGAGCTTCCTCTACCAAATGAAAAAAGTCTCACTTACATCGATACAGTAATCACGGAGAAATCGGTAAACACAAACATGATAAAAAAAGCGCTGGAATTCTTTTTTAGAAGTCGGTTAAAAATAGAAGAGGTTTTTGAAATTCGTTGAATTTCTGAGCTGAAAACATCGTGAGGAAATTCCTAGAAATAAAAGTCGAAGACAACAAGTGACAACTAGCCTCTTACAGAAATCGTCAAAAGATCTTTTGTACAGTTATAGAGCACTATTTGCGTGATTTGTTCATCATCATCTGCCTAGCCTTTTCCCAACTCTGTTGGGGTCGGCTTGCAGTCTAACCGGATGCAGTTGAATACCAGTATTTTACATGGAGCGACTGCCTATCTGACCTCCACAACCCAGTTAGTACTGGGTAATACGATACCCCTTGGTAACACTGGTTGTCAGACTCTTTGGGCTACTGACTACCTGTAACGACTGTCAAAGATCTAAAAATGACACATGGGACCAACGGCTTAACGTGCTTTCGGCCCGGATAGGTGCTTTCCGAGTCACAGAGGAAACTTGGTAAGCAATAGGTGGTATCCCATCCACAGACCAACCTAGGCAAGCACGGCTTAACCTAAAGATCGACCCAAGCGGCTGTTATTATGTAGCCACGAGCCACGTTATTTGTTATTACACGAAAATCGGCACTATCGAATTAATCATTACCGGATTAATCTAGTTTGCTTTTGTATTATTATTGGCTAATGGAAAATATTTAGATCTATACCTCGAGAGAAAATGGGATAAAACGACTTGGCAAGCAACCAGTTGTTACATTAGTTCAGATTTCAGTTACGTGTTGAAATCTCGTGTTTATCTTTACAAGGTAAATGTCTAATCAAAGAACGATTGATCTCAATGTAATTGGGCTTGCTCTGATAAAAGTTTGTTGACCGAAAACTGGATCAAAGTGGCATTAGTTATACTCTAAAGAAAAGAGCTCCATTCCAATGGGCGTAAAAATATCCTTAACGAAGCCGAAAGGTAATTCTCCCCGTCATTGCGAATTGTTTTTGTTCCATACCATACCTGGGAACCCTCTAGTTACGGAGACATTGGGGGTCAAAGTTCCAACATTTTAATACGTATTACAGCCACGCAGAATTTACGCTGCATTCGGTTTCATACTAAAGTCCTGTTTGTCCCATACGGCGACGCAAAATGCGTTGTCGTGTGCTACTCATTGCAATGCAGCGTAAATTCCGCGACTCATTTTACGCGACTCACAGCCCAAAAAAATACGCTCGTTTGGCCTCAGCCTAAGTCAAAGGCTCTGATGTAATCTAGATGGAATCAAATCGTTGACATATTGCTCAATATTTCTGCTGTGTGCAGGTCGTTGACAGCACATATCTTGATATTATCAGAATTTGATTACCAATGTATACTATACTATTCACAGTGAACTTTGGCGAGTTACAAATAGGCTGTTTATCTGATATCACATAATATATGATTACAATGTAAGATAGGACAGTTGTCTGAGAATTCCAAGATATGTATCGAACAATCTTTGAATCAGTGTTCAATGCAATTTTATCCGATTTGCACGATTTTGAAGTTATAAATACCGTGTAAAACATGTTTTTTGCAAATAAAAGTACCAAATATTACGTGATTCAATCAGATATAATTTATAACGTAATTATGTCGGCAGACAGTTCCTGAGTAAAATTAACAAAACATCACGCCTGTAGTCCCCGCAGGGTGAGGCAGAGGTGCACCCATTAGTACACCCACATTTCACCAGTTATGTTTAAGTCCCATGTAATAGAGGGCGACCCTAATGCCATCAACCGAGTACAAATTCAGACTTCGTAGCCGTTACTGAGAAATTCCCGATGCAAAAATCCTATAACACTTTTCTCGACCTGGGAATCTAATCCAGGACCTCATATTCAGCAGTCGCGCTTACGTCTACTACATCAACGAGGCAACGGAGTAAAATTAAATACATTTTAAAAGAAAGTCAGCTAATAGTTTGGAATAGGAAAGCAGAGAAGACTATCCGGCTTTTGGCCGCAGAAAGAAGTGTTCCGTCGTTTCCATGGGCAAATGCCACGTAAGATAATAAAACTCTCCAAGAGACAACTGTCGATGAAAATAATATTATGTATGATAAAAAGAAATGACGTCTTCAGCAAGCAGTTAAATCAGACGGCAAGTTCATTCATAAAACCGAACCATTAACAAGAAAAGAAAAGAAAGATATAGTTTTCATTTGCGTCATGATGTGACGCACATAACACCATTCACATTGAGATGTTATTTAACCCAGATTTTTACAGAACTCAGCATAATCTACGGCCATTTAATTTAAAAAAACACAGTCCAGACCTAAAAACAGACAAATTAATAGCAATAAACCTGGAGTATTCCTCACAGCGCAACTATTTTTAAGCGCAACCAACTAAGCGCAACTAAATCACTCCTCATAGCGTAACCTTTAGTTGCGCTTACAAATTCAAATTAAAAATATTATATGTTTATTCCTCAAAGCGCAAACATGAGGAATATGATGGATTCATTAATGATATATCTCTCTATTTTTCATCATGGTTAAGCGTGCGGCAAATCAGCAGCAGTGTTTAATATTTCCTCGTAACGCAACAATTAGTTGCGAATAATTTAGTTGCGCTTAGTTGGTTGCGCTCTGAGGAACACCCCATAAACCTGAATTTTCCTCACAAAAACCTATTCCCTTAATAATCAGGCCACCTTCTTCTCCTAGCACAGAATCTGGACCATTTATATAACCCACTGCGAACAGACTAACCCACTTTACTGCAGACTTCCATACAAAAGTGATCTAATACAAATATTTATAAACTTTGAGAGCTCTGAAGTGCGAAAAATGTGTAGAAAAAACAGGCTAAATGCGTGTCGGTCCATGCTCAGTGAAGGGTTCCGTAATCAGGACTAATATTTAGCCGTACACGATTTTATCAATCGAAAAAATTGGTACTTATGTATTTCTCGAAAAGTCCATGAAAAATAAAGTTAATTCTGATATATTCAAGAAATTTAAAAAAAAATTACACTTAGAACGTGGTAAATTTTTAATTATGGGACACTTGACATCGTGTCCTACTTGTCCTGTTGTTTGCACATCACAGTAGCTGATGGACGCTACTGAAAGTGCCGAACTCGTCGCCGAATTTTGGGCTGTCTCAATTTAAATTGTCATGGACACGCTAAGAACAATACCTTTTTTTCTTTACTCCTAATAATTTTGTTTTCGCAAAATTTCACTACAGAATTGCGGTGAATTGAGGAGTAAAATTAGGACAGATAGACGAACAGACGAACAAAATTATAAGAATCCTGTTTTTGCACTTCGGCTAAGGAACCCTAAAAATCTTGTTTAAGAGCGTTGAACTTTCGGCCCAAATATTTTGTTTGATGATTTTACCCATGCTGGTGATACGGATTCCTTCATGGTATTTTGGTGTGATTTAGTATGTCTGGGGAGTTACTTATAGCGTGTTTTTTGGTGTTTCCAAGACAGCTTGGTGATTGATGTGTCCGATTTGTTGGGTGAAGGGCGGAGTATTTACATAGCCGTATGCGTGAAATTACTGTTGGGGCAATTCTACAAACTAACAGACGAATACATTGAAACTTCTGATTTAACTAGCTGTTGCCCGCGGCTTCGTCCGCATGGAGTTCGATAATTGTCCCAAGGGATCATACTACCGGGATAAAAAGTATCCTATGTGTTAATCCAGGTTATAAACTATACGTGTGCTAAATTTCATCCAAATCTGTTCAGTAATTTTTTTGTGAAAGAGTATCAAATATTCATCAATCCATCCTCACAAACTTTCGCATTTATAATATTAGTAGGATAGTATTTGTCAAGTTACACACTCCTCGGCCTATTTAAAGTCATCATTATCCTCTTTTAGCCCAGCTTCTTAAAAATGATGATGAAAAGGTTCTAAGTCCTAATCAGAAACTGGAAGATTATTAGGATCCATTAATGATAATATTTCTCCGTGGTGCTAGGCAACTGGGCTTATCCCAGTTGTAAACGTCCCTTTGTGCCTATCGGCCTTGTTTTGTTCTGTTTCCTGCTGATTTGAAGAGAAGTGGAAATTATCGTTTTCCTACTCCTTCCATATACTTTTCTGATTAATTTCGTTGTGAGATCCAAGACAGTTAAATTGTTTCTCTGGGACTTCGTCGAGCTTCATTGTCTCGGCGCTTTTCTGGTGGTCGTCACTGTTGATTCTGGCTTTCAGGAGGTTTGGGAATAGTGTGGCGTCCCAAAATAAAAACTGTAAGATTGCAAGAAGCACTAACTGTACGGACAATCCTGACTCTGTGACAGGAACCAGTTAGATGCCAATCTGAAACTGTTAGTGACGACTATCTTAGAATGAAGATAAGATGACATCACTTGCATGATTAAAAAACCTACAGTTATACCTATAAAAGCACAATCCGTCGTAAGGAAACCGCAATAAAAGATAAAAGTAATTTGCGGTTTTCCTGTACCGTTCAAACTCTGATTCATTCATGAATATTTGCATTCATTCATTTGTTTGATCAACTAACAGCGTTTTGCAGAATGACTCCTTTAATCTTAGAATTTGTTTGTAAGTTTTTATGTAGGCGGTAATCTTCAGAACTACTGATCTGATTTCGAAAATTCTTAAATTAAAGGGAAGATATTTAAAACGTTCCCGTTTATTATCCGTACATGACGGGTGCGTAGTCGCGAGCAAAAGCTACTGTTTTTATAAACAAATAATAAATGAAACCTCTTTGGTCGTAATTTGATCGTCGTGTTTTTAATGGTATTCAACCACCTCTTATAGAGAAGCAATTTAGATTCACTTTAAAAACACAGGAAGCCTCAACGTCCAAAAAACAATTAAGCAAACCAATTTTTCAATATCCCAAAAGTAATCTTTACCATCAACATCACCACAAAATCGTTATTTAACAAGCCCTTCGCTTTTAAATAAAACTTTTTCCATTTTTTTTCATAGACTATTTTCGCTCTATTACCTTTCCTGTTGTCCGGAGTTAATAGCCCAGCAAATGTGGACACATTATTGCTTTCATTGTGATGTAGGGTGACCATATGTCCAAGGAGGAATTTTAATAAATAATCCTAATTGTAAATGCAAATATGGGTATGAATAAGCGTGTCTTTCATGTTGGTTTATAATGAGGGTTTGATTAATTACGGTTTTAATTTTGATCTGATACCCCTATGTTTAACCTTTTGTTTATTTCGTGTTATAGTGTACCGCATTTTTGTCACATATTTGTGTCATTGGCGTACAGGAAATGCGCTTGCTTGTCACGTATATGTGACAATGGTGTTCAAAACGTTACTACTACCGTTACGCATAACTTTTAACCTAAAAACATTGGCTTATAACCCCCATGTCACGTCGAAACACAACAGAGTTTTGTTTTACAATAAAATTTAACATACTATTACGTTAAGCCGTTGGTCCCGGCTGTCATTTGTAGATCTTTGACAGTCGTTAGGCAGTCAGTGGCCAAAAAAGTCTGACAACCAGTCTTACGAAGGGGTATCTTATTACCCAGTACTAACTGGGTTGTTGAGGTCAGATAGGCAGTCGCTCCATGTAAAATACTGGTATTCAGCTGCATCCGGTTAGACTGGAAGCCGACTCCAATATAGTTGGGAAAAGGCTAGACAGATGATTACTATTGAATTTAACACACACATTAATTCACATTAATGATATCTATCTACCTTATTTTCCTAACTATTGCCAAAATACTCCTCGTTGGTCTAGTAGTTACAAGCGCAACTGCTGAGCATGAGGTCCTGGGTTCGATTCTCAGGTCGGACAAAGTTTTATTGGGTTTTTCCATTAGGAATTTCTAAGTAGCAGCCACGGAGTCTGGATTAGTGCCCGTTTGATGGCAATAGGCTCGCCCCCTATTACATGTGATTTAAATATAACTGGCGAAATGTGGGCGTACTATTAAGTACACCTCTGCCTAACTCTTCGGAGATATGATTGAGTATTGACAAAATATTTGTCCAAACCCTTCAATATTAAAATGTCACGTGCAAAATTACAAGGAGTCTATTTACAATCTAAGTATACAGCTGTTACATTATTTAACAAACTTGCGATTGCCATGCGAAGTACGATTGCTGTCAATGAACTTAGATTAAACGGCGCTTGTTCTAGTCTTTCGATAAGGAACATACGTAGACAGACTGTGAGGAGAATCTATTGAATGAATGAGGACGTTACTAGAAATAGTTTCTCGTAAAGAGAAATAAGTATTCTGTTTCTGGCGATATTTCGGTTTGTTTTAGACTCGCGTCTTGATAATGCTTCGAAGAGTTTTTACAAATTGACTAAACATTGAGATTTCTTCTTTATTTTAAAATTTAATCATCATCTGCCTAGCCTTTTCTCAACTTTATTGGAGTTGGCTTTCAGTCCATCTATATGCAACTGAATACCAGTTTTTCACAATAAGGGGCTGCCTATCTGACCTCTACAACCCAGTTAGTATTGGATAATACGATACCCCTGTTAATTACAAATGACAGCCGGGACAACGGCTTAACGTGCTTTCCGAGGCAGGGAGGAAACTCGGTATGGGTGGTCACCGATCCACCAAGCTCCTCTCGAATCATAGGTAAACACAATATTCCGTAATAATCACAAAATCACAGACCCCCTAATACCTCGTAGTAAAACATTCCCGCAAGTTGTGACATACCATGCAGGCTTAATGTCCTATACAACAACTATCGCGCGGCGTTTCCTGTGCTTTTGTAATAAAACGTTATTTAAATAACACAAATAGCTGTCAGATAGAGTTATTGTTGCATTAGGGTTAATTTTAAAATAAATACTGTGGTTATTATGGTTTCTGGGTATCGTTTATGTAATAATTTCTATTAAATAAATCAATGTACCAAGGCATGCTTTTAGTTGAGTTTCAGTTCGTTTGTTTATGGTTCGGTTCTAAAAAGCATTTTGTTGGCCTGTCTAGTCTGAGAAGTCATTGCTGAGCCTGAGTCCTGGGATCGATGCCCGGGTCGGGTCAAATGTTATTGGGTTTTTCCGCCAGGCATTCTTCAGCATCAGTTCGGAGCCTGATTTTTTACCAGAGTAATGGCAATTAGCTGGCAGCTTATTTACCGAGGATTAAAACAATATTGGCGTAATGCTGTGTCCAACAAGACCCTACACTTCTGCCAAGTACTGCAGTGATTACAGGCGTGATTATGTCATGTTGTACTATGTTGAAATCCTGCTGAAGTCAAACACGTTGCTTATTTCTATTCATAAACGTCCAAAAAACGTTACAGCCAGTCAGTGGCTCAAAAAGTCTGACAACCAGTCTTACCAAGGGGTATCGTATTACCCATTACTAACTGGGTTGTAGAGGTCCGATAGGCAGTCGCTCCATGTATCCAGGTATCCAGCTGCATCCGGTTAGACTAGTAGCCGACCCCAACATAGTTGGGAAAAGGCTAGGCAGATGATGAAATAGCTGTTTTGACATGGAAAGAAAAATTCTAGTGCGAGCAGGGTTTGAACCTGCGACCTTCCGATTCAGTACACCGGATGTCTTAACCAATTAGACCATCGCACCCTGCTCACAGCTCTCGAAACCCTGCTCGCACTAGAGTTTTTCTTTCCATGTCAAAACAGCTATAGTTCCCTACGCAGGGTTTGCATCTAAAAATATTAAAAGTTAGATGATGAAATGTCCAAAAAATTGGCTTATTTTATAATTGACAGGGCAATGTTAATTTGGAACTTACGCGAATCTTATATCATTATATGTGATATAATGATATTATACCGGTCATAGTCCGGTCTGAGCACAGCAGTGCATTTTAATAGGCAAATATAAAGCAACTGTTTTACTTAAATAACAGGATTGTATCCGAAGTATCCGTTATTCGCATTTTACGACACCAACGGGTAGTTAGGGTGCCCTATTATTAGGTCGACCACAGGACATTATTGACAGCAATGATTTACTGCTGCTATGCGAAAATTGCAGCTGGGATAAAAAGTGTTATAAAACGAACATTTGAAAGCGAACATTGGCGAGTATTTTTTAACCGACTTCAAAAAAGAAGGAGGTTCTCAATTTGCTTGTATTAATTCAGTGGCCAAAAAGACAACAAAACAAACAAAGTCGCCGACTTCCGAAAGTAAAGTTTTTTTAGACTTTTTTTAGTGCTATTTGGGAGTCGTTTTTTTTTGCAAAAAGTTTTTTATTTATTAAATTTTCTGTAAGTCACACGGAAATATTTCTCATATTTTATTTCTTCTCAATCATTAAAATACAAGCAAGAAAATATGCGGAAAATTACTTTCACTTCCTCAATGTATTAAATAAATAAATTTTATTACATCTGCTATTATAACTCGATTACGATGTATTCCGTTAACTTTATGGCCATTACGTTAATATTATATTTTATCCTCAGTTGGCACCGGTGCAACTACAGTTACTAACAGCTTTGTAAACCTACTGAGTTCGTTTGTTTGGTTGAAAAACAAGCAAAATTGCAAATAATTTTATTGGGTTAGGTTAGGTTCGTCGACGTCATCTCTGTCCTAGGACAAGAGGTCAAGAGTAGGCCAAAAAATAACCACGAAGGGGATGGCGGGGTCTATTCGCTCACTTCACTCACTCGACCCCGCCATCCCCTTCTAACCTAACCCGTCCGAGTCGCGGTGCCCCAAGTCTCTCTTGCATTGTTGTGCTTTTTCAACAGATATATTTTCATAATTTAAACGACTTATCAAGCTCGTGCTTAACAAAATTGGGACGTCAAAACTCCAAGGATCGGAAAGAGAAGTGCGAGTTGGGCAGACGCCATTGCTGCCATAGCGAGTAAATCCTGGATGAGGCTTGCATAGGAGCGAGGAGATGGTACAAACAAAGAGAGGCCTATACCCAGAATTGGATGAAGTCGGGCTGTGGATGAATGATTATGTTGAACACCTGATATCAATTCATTTCATAATGCGGCGTTCATAAACACACTTAACAAAAGCTTATTGACATGTAAATGGATTTTTTCTCTACTTATATTTCTCTCAAAGTTCGTAGAGTTTATCAGTTCGTATTGTTTGAAGAAGTTACACTTAATTGTACTTACAGATGATGTAACGGTCTTTGTTTGTGGGACACGGGAGCAAATAGGTTGTGGTATAAAACATAAACTACATTTCTTCAGTCCGTTTCTCATCATCTGCCTAGCCTTTTCCCAATACCCCTTGGTAAGACTAGTTGTCAGACTTTTTGGGCCACTGACTACCTGTAACGACTGTCAAAGATTTACAAATGACAGCCGGGACCAACGGTTTAACGTGCATAGATATAGCCACTCGCGAAGGCTATTTCATGCTCAGGGTAAAAAGTTAGTTATATTTTTTTTTAAATATTTAATAGTAGATACTCATCAAAACCAGTATTTACGAGTAAATCGCTCTCCGCTTTTAACTCGCGCCAAACCGGAAGCGGTCACCCTAACCCCACCCGTTCCACTAACCACTATGTACCGGACACTAATTACATTAATTAACTCCATACGTATAAATTATAAACCAGTACACACGTGCCTAACGCCCTTTTGGCGGTACTATCACGCCTCTTTTGCATATGCGGTGGGTAGGCAGCGAAACTAAGTAAACTAAATAATAGGTCAGTTGGAACTAAATATGAGAGTGAACCGGTATTTAAGTGGCATTGTACTTTTGGTTTAATTTTTCTAATGAAATGGAGTTCATTCTTCAATAGTGTTTTCTTATGAAATGATAAAGAGGTCAGCACAGCTGTTGGTAGCTGGGCTGACCCAGGTTTCTTCATCTTAGTCATTCACTCTTGACAGAGTGGTCGTGGTCATGAGGGGTCGCCCACAACTGCGGTCGCTGCCTTCGTTATCCTTTACCACCGGTCTCTATTGGCCGCACAGCGAGCACATTCTGCCAAAGGGATCTTGGTGAGAGATTTGATGGAGACTACACATGGACATACCCATATTGGATTACGTATTATAATTATGACAAAAAATGAATGCCTCTGTCCTTTATACGTCACTGATTGCTGGTGCCATTAACCAATGAGGACTCCAAAGTCCTCATTGGTTAAATGGTTGTAAGTGTTAACTGTTGAGCATAGAGTCTCGGGCTCGATTCCCATCATAATCATCATTCTCTTGCCCTTATCCCAATTCATTTGGGGTCGGCGCAGCATGTCTTCTTCTTCCTTACTTCTCTATTACTAAGACACCATCTCTATCACCAGACATCTCCTTTCTCGCCATATCATCCTTTACACAGTCCATCCATCGTTTCTTTGGTCTTCCTTGATTCCCATGTCGTGCAAAATGTTACATATTAGGTAATAAATTGGTAGTTTATCAGGAGCAGCCTGGAGTTCATAACGATGTTTTCAATACTACCTTCTGTATTTAAACCAAAATATCCGAAGATTTTGCTCTGAAATCTACCATTACTTAAAACAATCAACTTCTTAATTACCCAATAACAAACGACCTTACAGTTTTACTACAACTAAAACACCGAAATGCATATAATTCTAGATGTGCATTGTGCATATTGTCATTGGCAACGCTCCAGACTTATGCAATGTTCCCGAGCTATTTATACACAGACAGACAGACTAGTTATTGGTATATTAATGTATACGGAAGCTTTTTCAGAATGTTATTCTATTAATCGTTAAAAGAATTTAGGTTGAGGAGATAAAATTAAAAATTGGGCGTATACATCATCGTAAGTCGGGGCTTGTTTATAATATTTTGGTTTTGAAATAATATTCTTTAACATTTCACATACCGGGTCTCCATACTACTTTTTCTCTCTCATTAACTGGTACAACAAGAAAGAGATCCGTCGAAATAGTAGTAGATAAGAGAAGTCTGAAACTGGCACCGGTGACTGAAAAGTTGTGTGGTAATCGGTTGTCTTGGTAGGCATGTAATGTGAAGGAAAGAGGAAAATGTCGTGAGGAAAGTTTTGAATATGAATAAGAGTGGAAGACCAAAGAAACGATGGATGGAATTTTTTTGGGACAAGCCCTCCACACCATTCCAAAACCACTGTAACTCCTGAAAGACAGAATGAATAGTGGCGACCACCAGAAAAGCGTCGAGACAATGAAGCTCGACGAAGTCCCAGAAAAACAATCTAATTGAGTAGGAATACGATAATTTCCACTTCCCTCGATGTCATCAGGAAACAGAACGAAAGAAGGTCAATAGGCACAAAGAGACGTTTACAACTAGGATAAGCCCAGTTGCCTAGCACCACGGATATATATATATTATCTTTAATGGGTCCTAAGTTGTGAGCTGTTATATTTGATTCCAATAATAGGTATTTCAAAAACGCTTGAACGCACGGAAATTTGTCCTAGTTGCTACAAGGTCCTTGTAGTACAAAATTTGTATTGGTCTTATAAGACAAGTCAGAGGCCCATAGGCGGCGTAAAAGCTCTGACACCAGGTTAGGCACTAACCACGCGATAAAGTAAGAAGCCTCTTGCTATCAACCGGGCAAAAATATAGACTCCGTGGCTGCTACTGAGAAAATTCCTGACGGAAAAACCCAATAACACTTTGCCCGACCCGGGAATCGTACCCAGGACCTCATGCTCAGCAGTCGCGCTTGCGATGCAGTCAGAGAGTAAGTACCCGTAAATATGGACTTGATTATAAATAGAAAACTAATTCTAGCTACGAAATAGCTCTTAAAGATCCCAGATGTCACACTTATCATTCAGAAGTTATGATCACGCCAAACTCTCCACATAGCAGCCAGACATGGTATTTCAGCATGGTGATGAATAGCAATTCTTGGCTCTCAAATTACAATTCCCTTTCGATTTTGTTTACAAGATTGTATCTATGCATTTACTTTTGGTAAGTTGCCAGTATTTTTGTTTATTTGTTTATTAGAACCAGATGGTATTTATTCGTCATTGTCATTGGGAGGAGCTCGTGGCTAAATAATAACAGCCGCTCGGATCGATCTTTAGGTTAAGCCGCGCTTGCCTTGGTTGGTCTGTGGATGGGTGACCACCCATTACATACCGAGTTTCCTCCGTGCCTCGGAAAGCACGTTTAGCCGTTGGTCCCGGGTGTCATTTGTAGATCTTTGACAGGCGTTAGGTAGTCAGTGGCCCAAAAAGTCTGACAACCAGTCTTACCAAGGGGTATCGTATTACCCAGTACTAACTGGGTTGTGGAGGTCAGATAGGCAGTCGCTCCATGTAAAATACTGGTATTCAGCTGCATCCGGTTAGACTGGAAGCCGACCCCAACATAGTTGGGAAAAGGCTAGGCAGATGATGATGGTATTTATTCGTCATTATCTTTCATCGGTTTGTATTCTCATGCAATCGTCATGCTCATATTAAAAATTTGAAGTCAAGCGTGTCAGTCCTCATCAGGGTATTTCCCCTCTTTCCAGTCATAATTATCATCTTACATACGGTCCATTGCTCTTCCCACACTCTTGCAGCCATCCACATCTATACAAATAAATATAACAGCTTTTTACTTGGTGCCAATGAAAGTATATTATTATACATTACGATACTTACAACAAAAAACTTTTTTTAAACTGCTTGTTCCGGCTTATCTCCGAAACGGCTGGACCGATTTTGAAAAACTTTTTCTTAAACTGCTTGTTCCGGCTTATCTCCGAAACGGTTGGACCGATTTTGATGGGACTTTTACTAGTAGATAGCTGATGTTATAAGAGGTAAAACTTTTTTTAATTACTTATTTTGAAAAATTAATAGGATTCCTAATCATTTTTAAAAACCCTTGAAATTGTTAACAAAAACCGATTCAAATAGGGAAGTAATATTATGTGATAATTTCACGCGGACGAAGGTCGCGGGCAACAGCTAGTTCATAATAAAAACTATCCTCATGACATGCCTCTTATATTTTCATCATATCAAGTCAAATACACAAACACACAACAATCAAGCAAACACAACTAACAAGTAAACACAACAAACAAGCAAACACAACTAACAAGTAAACACAACAAACAAGCAAACAAACAACAACTTTTGACAAACTGCTTTACAGTTTGGCAGAAGTAAAAATTTTTGTAATGCTTAGGCGGTCACCACGAATAAACGCTTTTTAATTTTTTTTTTCAAATGTGAGTACCTTAAATTTTGCTAACTTATTCTAGTCCGAAAAGCAACGCATAGAATTTTCCCCAAGTCTTTCAGGATCCAAGTTTCGTTATTTCAAAACTTGCGGTAGATCCTCGCACTTTTATTTTGAAAATAGGTTTTATAGAAAATACTGCTCTCTCAAATTTTAAAGACTGCAACAACGGACCATACCGTCTAAAATAACTATCCGTGACTGCAATACAAAGTCAAAAAACCCTTTGTAATGTTACAAAAAAACCCATAAAAATTATGGCCCAGTCGCTTCCCTTGAATTAGATACCATCACTTCGTTCATCAAAGTGCAGCCGACAGTTTTTTGTCTCTCTCACTCGTATACAGATTGTCTTTTGTCTCAGTCTTCCGATGATTTGATGTGGTGGACCATCATGAGTTGGTATTTTATCTTTTCGACTGTTTCCCGTTTGGGGGTACGCAGACTTCCAAATGTGCTTTAAGATGTGACGTGATGCACGATCGGTTTTTTTTTCTATTCTTCATTGAACCAGGTCATCATATTTAATGTTGGGCTCATGTGATGTTGATGATTCATAACTATATCGGCCTGAGAAATGAACTCGTTGGAAAAAAACGCAATTCGTTTGGCAGACTGTTCTAGAGGAATAACTAAATATTTCATGTACTGAGCCTCGCTGCAGTTTTGGTTAGTCGGAGTTGCTGATAATAATCTGGGGAGCGTGCACTAAGAATAAACCTTTACCGGCTGCATAAAGGCAAGGCATAAGGCATTCTGCCAGAAGTTCTACACGAGCGGCCTGTGCGTAAACTAAACTCAGAAAGCCTACAATGCCTTGCGCTTCAGTATAGTAATGTGTTCAGGGCTCTGTATCGGCTACCTCGATATTGCAGTGCATCAGGCATGTTTATTAACGACAGCATAGATGACTTCTACGCAATTATGCGTAAAAATGTTGCGTCGGTGGTGCGACGAGTACGGGAGAGCCCGAATAATGATGATTGGCGATGGAACCGATACTGTTCTGCTCAGTGGGTACACTGAACTCCATGTGATGCGAAACCGATGAGCCTACTGACAGGGGGTAGACAGTGTGTCTAGTTTCTTCTTTTTAATTAACTAGCATTGGTTGTGAGCAAAATTCTTGTTACTAACAACCTTGCCTTGTCTATGGGCTTTTTTGTCTGAAATAAATGACTTTTTTTTTTATAAGACTACAAGAATACAAGAACAAAATGAAATTATAAAAAGCTTGCTAAGTTACTCGTCTCGATTAGTGACTGTTTAAAGCCGCGTTGACATGGTCCGAGTATGCTCGAACCGTGTCAACACGGCTGTGCCATACATTTTAGACATTTCATTAAACGTTTCATTAGCGTCTATGAATAAAGCCCATGTCCTAATATGTAGTGACATGTGGGGACCCTCACATATCTATATCTATACCAATTTAAAGCATTTTGCTGTCAAAACAGGTACATGAACATCATTATCAAATTTTTATGACTTCAGTTATAAAAATAGTGTGTGGTCATCATCGTAATAAAAAAGATTGCCGCCCATACATTTTTTTATCACCAGATTATATGAAATATTATCTAAACCATTACGTAATGTTTTGTATGGAAAGATTATCTATTTATTATTAGAAAACATTAGTTATTAAAAAATCAGTCACGGAAATAAGAAATGCTGTATTAAAACCTCATTGGACACAACCTCTTTCTTTTTTAATCTTTTTTAATTAAATAACTGGAACGCACAATCAAAGTGCAATCAACTGCACGATGCTCTGTCCTTTTCTAGTTCGTGTGATTTGTGTTGCTGTCTCTTTCTGTCTTCACTTCCTTATACTTTATATCTTCAATCTTTATTAGTATGTTGTACAAATTGTGACTGAACGGAAATTGTTTCTTTTACTTTCTTTCATAAGCCTTCCGATTTTCGTTCGTCAATCCGATTAAAATACAAACCGATTTACTTTAGTGTGAGTTGAAATATTTGTTTCCAAGCGTTTTTTTATGCCAAGTCATAAGTTTCAAGTTCAAACCCAAGACACACACTTCTGATTTTTCGGATTCATTTGCGTATTGTATAATTATCACTTGCTTCGGTGAGGAAACCAGCATCCCTGACAGATATTTTTCAACGGCCAAGTCAGAGGCCCATAGGCGGCATAAAAACTCTCATCAGATTAGGCACTAATCACACGATAAAGAAAAAGGAGCATTTAAAATAAATTTCTAAAAATGGCGGCTTGTCCATCACCATACTCTCGTCCTTAACCCAATTTATTTGGTTAGCTCAGTGTCTTCTTCTCCCATAGATTACTATCAGCCGTCATCTCACTATTCGCACTCTTTCTAGTCATTTCGCCGTTACCACTATCTATCCATATATAGCTTATATTGCTTGGCTGTAAATATTTAAATGTGGAATTAACTGTCAAACATTAAAACCAGTGAAACATTTGACAGTTATTTGCAACGCTGCCAACTTTCAGAAACCATTTCATTAACGAGGTGTCTAAAATGACCCATCCACGACACAGTCCACCATAAACAATGATTAAACAAAGGTTTTCTTTTCACTTTCCATAGAGCTAACACTTTCTTCTCAACCGGTTGGTTTATCGACGAGTTTTCTTCATAAAATGGAAGCGTGGGTGACATTATTCAATGGATTACTTAATATATTGGTAGCAAAATATTCATGAGTTCGTGTTCATCCCATCTTGTATAAGCTCGTAAATGGATGCTCATAAAAGATGATTGAATTTAGTAGTAAAGTAGATACTGTAGGGCGTTAACAAATAAATAGCAATCGCTTTTAAGGGTTTCGTGTTTCTAAAATAACTCTTCACAGCATTAACATCAGCTTTTTGTAACATTTAAAGTCAGTTCGAAACATTTTTGGCTTTCCAACTTGTTCATCGCTGATAAAGTCAAAGTTCTGAGCTCTTTGATAGAAGAGCAATACCAGAACAATCTATAACTAACATTCAATTTCATTCAAGAAACGAATGATCCTACATATAATGTGACCGTTGCCAATCTGAACTTTTTACATTTACTTTCGAAGTGATGAATCTTAAGGGAGACCTATATCCAGCGATGGACGTCTGACGGCTGAAATTATGATGATAAAGTTACATGTTGACATATGTTTTAAGTTATAACTAAAAGTGTAGATGTCTAGTAACAATTCATTAACCAATAATATTAGCCTTTAACTGTCAAATTCCAGTGCCTATGCCTCTTTCCATACAAAGCAGGCAGGAGCATTGATCAGCACTTGGCTTTCAGATTTATATTAATTACAAGTCCAGGTTTTCTCACGATGTTTTCCTTCACCGATGTCAGTAGCATAAACTTAGCCAATATTAAACTTATACCATCACTTACGGGATATCTTCCGTTATTGTTCATTATTTTGAGCTCCCAATATTTCGACGCTGACGCTATCGCGGGATGACTGGAGAATACGGGTGGATAGAAAATAAATTGTTAACAGCTGACAAATCTATCTACCCTCTTTCTTTGTCTTTTGCTACGCGCACTACTGGAACTTGACACTAAGTCACGGCAAAACACACTCACAGTATCACCAGGTTTTGTGGAGTCCTTATTACGATGCCGGCTGCTGATATCCCGTAAGTGACAGTTTTAGTTTAGTTGTAAACCGTGAAAGCATGAAACAGTGTTAGATAATATTGTTCCGAAATACCAAATACCTTTATTAACAAACAGGTTACAAAACACCCAATTATAACCTGCATATTTTAAGATAATAATTGTTCCAAATTCCAGTCAATTTAACCGTACAAGTTAATTAATGCGTAAACTTTACGCTAGAGTCTTGGGTCGTAGGCAGAAAGATAAAACTGTTGATTAATGATGAGAATGCGTAACGAGGCATCAAATTAAAAATACCTTCGAAACTTATTGAGTGTTGTCAGTCAAAATCAAAATTGATTGAATAAGAAATTGTGTTGCAGGTTGAAAATAAAAGAAGTATTTGTTTATTGACTTGCCATAGATTAAAGCTGAGCCAATGATGGGCCCGGTCTAAAAAAATTGAGTTTTTCGTTTAAAGAGAAGTTTATTTTAGCGATGGACGGAAAAAGGAAGTTATGTCAATGAAATAATTATCAGCTGTCCCAATTGACTATACCCTTTCTGTAACACCCGGTATAAACTATCACAATAAAAAAGGTCTAATGGAAAGTATGAAAGAAAATAGATAAACTCATACAAGAAATGAATGAGTCATTGATTGGGATCTTGATAGACTATCAGCTGTTGGAGAAATGTTTCTCTGTACTTCTTATCAGGGGGTAATGAACCCGTGAGTAATATCATGTTAATAGTACATTTAATTGAGAGCAACAAGACTGTTCATGAGGTTTTTTTCTTAGATATATAGACGATTCTGTGTACAAGATGGAATATGCAGTTTCTATAAAACGAGGTTGATAATCAATATCAAAGACATAAACATAACCGATCATATTATATAGGGTGACTGGTAATTAGTGACCGATACTTAAACACGTGATTGAACTCATCATAACAAACAACTTTCCCAAAGAATCATTTTTTTTAAACGGCTAACAGCTGATAGGTCACAGGCGCGAGCGTGCGAATTTTATACGGCTGTTGTGTTATTGTGATAAAAGTGTGTGGATAAAAGAAATGTTTCTTTGGGAAAGTTGTTTGTTATCATGAGTACAATATGTGTTTAAGTATCGGTCACTAATTACCAGTCACCTTATACATATACCTTCAATACTCTTCTAATTCCACTTTTCCTTATAGTTTCAAATACATCGTTCTTAGTTATTTTTTTGGTTTCTAGGTACTTGCGTCAAAAGTCATCGAAATAGAATTGTGCTTACCTGTGAACAAAACAGAAAAAAAATCATTAGTTATACATTTTGAAAGACAACATTCACTTCTACAAATCTACAGAGGTGACGAATTTTTTGTCGCCATCATTTAACATCAAAATAAAGCTTGACAAATAACGGATAAAAAGTTTACAGAAACTTAATAGTCCTATCCTATTTCCTACTAATATTATAAATGCGAAAGTTTGTGAGGATAGATGGATGTTTGTTACTCTTTCACGCAAAAACTACTGACCGGATTTCGATGAAATTTGGTAAACAGATAGTTTATAACCTGGATTAACACATAGGTTACTTTTTAACTCGGTAGTACAACTAGTAAATTCTAATGAAGCATAATAACATTGATCACTCGAATTGAAAAGTCCACTATTGAATACTTACTATTAAATGATTATAATGACATTGACACTTCACATCATTCACGAAATCTCATCTTACGTCAAAGTACAAAAAAAAAAAAAACTGGACCACAAACCTCCAGATTTACGACCTAAAAATCTCTTAATTCAAACAGAAAAAAAAAACAAATGAATTTGTTTCTTTATAGTCTCAACATACAAGGCACATAGAGGGTTCCTTATTAAGACTGAAACATAAAATAAGGTCATTTATTTAATTTATCAGCTTAATAACGACTGTTTCACACTTAATAAAGGACACCCTATCTGTTTTATAATAAATTCTTGTTAAAAGATGTCGGTTTTGTTTGACTTTACTTGTTTATATGGATAACCCAATGTTTTATTTTCTGTTTTTACCTTGGCTAGAGGCTAAGTGTTGCCATACAACGTGGCAACGCCGCCAGTCTCTTTGGCACATTACCAGCTGACAGCGTTGAGGAGGAGTTTTTTGATGCCCTTTTATAGTTTTTTGTTAGTTTATTTAATAGTTTTTAATTAATAATGTATATTGTTAGTTTACTTTACTTAATAAAAACTTCTATTTAGGTATATAAATAGCACTTCTAGAATACTATCATAGTTAGAAATAAGCTGGTAGGTAATCCATAGAGCCAGAAGAATAACAAGTTCCGGAGATACAACATTGAAATCGTACGTTAAAGAATAAACTAAAGATACTTCTTCTAGACATGGTGCTCATGGCCAAATAATATCTCGGGTCGACCTTTAGGTTGAGCCGTGCTTGCCTAGGTTGGTCTGTGGATTGGTGACCGTCCATTACATACCGAGTTTCCTCCGTGCCTCGGAAAGCACGTTAAGCCGTTGGTCCCGGCTATCGATAACAAACAACCACTGACAACCAGTCTTATCCAGGAGTATCGTATTACCTAGTACTAAATGGGTTGTGGAGGTCATATAGGCAGTCGCTCCATGTAAAATACTGGTATTCAGCTGCATCCTGTTAGACTGGAAGCCGAACCCTACATAGTTGGGAAAAGGCTAGGCAGATGATGATGATGCTTTTTCTAGACACGAGTTTGATTTAGCCAGTAAGCAATATAATATAGGCCGACTGCTAAAACTGCGCCAGTCGTTTGTTTTACCTGGCTAGCTTTTTCCAACCATGTTGGAGTCAGCTTCCAGTCTAACCAGATGCAGCTGAATTATTACTTTCTCTTTTCTTTTATTAATTACTGGGAAAATCGTAATTCAGACTACTAGTGCAATGGCTACCTATGACAACTGCCAAATATAAAAACATTACCATCCGTACCCTATGTATCCTGCTGTCATCTTCTAACCAAAAAGCTTGAACATACAAATGCGGATCTGATAGCACCGCGCACCGGTCAGTTTCCGAGAAACGTCCAGGTAAACGGATAGACATAATGGTGTGCGGTTTTTTTGCCGTCTGCCACTTATTGTGTTACGTTTTTTTGCCGTCGCGTCACCTCTGTGATCGATTGTACTGAGAAATTTTGATTTGAATAAAATAGTTATACTGTAGGAGTCGGAGAGATTTAAGAATATAAGATTGTATTAGTTTGAGGTGGTTAACAGTTCCAAATATTTTGTCTGCCTGCCTCGTGGTCTGGGGGTGGTAAGAATTGCTGACTGAGCATGGGGTGGGAGTTCGATTGCCTCGGAAAGTGTGTTTGGGATTTTTTTTTTTTTAAAGGAACCTTTCCCCACACTAGGAATTTCTCCTGTATCGTGGGTGCGTTTACAAACATTTAAACTCACATACACAAACAGCCAGACCCGGAACAACTACCTGCAGGCCATGCAAAAATTTGTTCCGTGCGGGAATCGAACCCGCGACACGCAGTGCAGCAGTCAATGGCTCAGCCACTGCACCAACCGTGCCGTCGTTGCTGACTGAGCATGGGGTGGGAGTTCGATTGCCTCAGAAAGTGTGTTTGGGAATTGGTCACTAGAAGTCTAAACAGAGAGGTCTGAACTTGTGTCCAGTTGATGGCAATAGGTTAGCCCTCTATTTTAGGGGGCTTAAACGAGTTAATCCCATCATCATCACCTTCCTGGCCTTGTCCCATGTTACTTGGGGTCGACCGCAACACGTTTTTTTTCTTCCATTCTCCTCTGTCAACCGTCACACTATCATTTACTCTTTTTTCTTTCATATCACTCCTCACACAATCCATCCATCGTTTCCTTGGTCTTCCTCTCCCTCTCCATCCATCAACATTTATATTCATGACTCAGTTAATGCACTATTTACTCTTAAAATATAGCAACAGTAGTGGTCTTCAAGACCTAAACTGATAATATTCATGATACAAAACAACAGTTATTTATTGTTGAAATTTAGTCGTAAAAACCTATATTATGTACATTATATACAGACTACAAATAAAACTAGAGTATTAATAAAAATAAGACTAAAAGAAAGTAAATATAAACATATAAACAACGACGACATTAGGACACTTAAAAGGCGTCAAAGTACTCCTCCGCATCGCTGCAGAAGACTGGCAGCATTGCCACGCTGAATGGCAATGCTAATTCTTAATTCTAACAACATACATAATAACTTAAGCATACTTTAACAACTCATCCTGCCCACACACAAACTTAAAAACGCCGTGAGCATTAAACTAAAACATAAAATTACCTCTCAACTTAACAGACTCATACCCAGAGGCATAAAGGAGTCAAAAATATAACTTAAAAAGTACGTAAAGCATAGATAAAAGGATCTATGGTATTTTGGACCATAACTCATGGGTGTATGTGTCATTAAACTATAAAAACAATGACGGAAGGTGGGATTTTTAAGGTATTTCTTACACTTTTATGTAATGTTGGGTTGAAAAGTGTTTTATGATTGATAAATTCAAAAGTTCAACCAGCTGAAAGTCTGACAACCAGTCTTGCCAATGGGTATCGTATTACCCAGTACTGACTGGGTTCTGGAGGTCAGATAGACAGTCGCTCCATGTAAAATACTGGTATTCAGCTGCATCCGGTTAGACTGGAAGCCGACCCAACATAGTTGGGAAAAGGCTTTGGAACTTTCCCAACATAGTTGGGAAAAGGCTAGGCAGATGATGATGAAATACAAAAGTGTTTTTTTTAATGACCAGGAAAACTAAATGTTTTAAAGTTATTTTCAGTATCTTAGAATGATCTGCATTTTCAATGATTGATTAAGAAACCTATTTTGTAAAGTAATAGTTATAAAAAAAAAACTTAAAATAAATTGATAGAACAACAGCCTTGTATGTACAAATACTTTGAAAATATTCAAAAGTTTGACGATCAAAGTCTGTAGGTACCTACCTCAACTTAAGTCCTTTCTACTTATTCTAACTTCACTCCCCACAATACATAAATAATTTGAAATTCAAATCCATAATTTCCTTAACAAAAGCAATTACCACGATTCCTGAGCAAGGAACCCATTTGAATTCAAAAAAGAAGCTTCTTACCATAATCTTGACATTTAAACCATAGACTGATCTACTCTTATATTATAAAGAGGTAAAGTTTTTTTTTTTTAATATGTAGGAGGTAATCCCCGAAATAAGTCATTCGATTTCAAATGCTGTAGGACATGTTTTATAATGTTAAAATCAGAAACTTCACTCACGTCAAGTTGAGGAATGTGTCTAATCTCCAAGGTAACGCAAATGATCCAAAAAATTCTTTCATTCACAGAAAGCTACACTTTTGTCAAGTGCCATAGGATATTATGCTTTATGTTAAACAACAAATAGTTATAGTATTTTATATATCCTTGTAGTTAATATTAGTATTACTTAAAATTATTTTTAGATATACACCTACCACTGCTTGTCTCTGCATCACCCAAAGGTTGACTGGCAGAAAATGCCTATGGCATTAAGTCCGCCTCTGTACTGTTGTGCTTGAAGTGTTAAATAAATAAATAAACTTCACGCGACACCGCGTTAGTGTAGAATCAAAATCTATGGTTTAAACATTTTTGTGTGCGACTGTACCTCTATGGTGGTCTTGAATCCATGGTAATTTGTAACATGGAATCATTATAGTGGATTGTTCAAAAAGCTTGGTCATGGTTCAAAATAAGTTATAATTATAATGAAGTTTATGGGATAGAAAAATAACCTTGCTATTGAAGGCGATTTTATTTCTATGAGTTTTGACAGAATTTCGATTTGTCAGTTTTTGTCGAAGTCTGGAAATGTGTTCCTGGGCTTTTTTTATGTAACTATTTACTTCATAAACTAACTCACCTATTTTCTGTATCTACAGAGAAAATGGATGCTTTAAGCATAAAAGAATATCTACTCTACCAACTTTAATAAATTCAGTTATGTGTTTAATTTATCAGTTACCTATCAGAAAGGTTACATTTTAACCATTTTAAACATTTACAGCAACATTAATAAACACCGGTGAGAAGAGAGCAGTGGTGGCCCAGTGGTGGAGACCCCGGCTTACGAGAGTAAGTCGTGGGTTCGAACCCAGCCAGGCGCATTACTTTGTGTAAGTTATTTCATCACCACTGCTCTCAAAATTTGAAGGAAAACATCGTGAGGAAACTGGCATGTCCTAGAACCAAAAATTCGAAGACATGTGACATCTACCAACCCGCACTGGGCCCGCGTGGTGGATTATAGCCCATTCCCTCTCATAGAGAGGAGGCCTGCGTCCCAGCAGTGGGAACATTAGGCTGATTATGCTTATATGTAATGGACACCTGCACTATTAGAATTTCAACACAGTGCGATTAATTTATGCAATGATTTAAAGTGTCGCCTAGGTTTTATTATTACTCGAAAATCTTTAAATCAAACGTAATTCTCGTGATCAATTTATTTGGGGTCGACGCTGCATGTCTTCTAATGCCTTACTTCTCTATTAATCGTCATCTCATCCACCTTCTTTCTAGCCATATCATCCTTCACACAGTCCATCCATCGTTTCTTTGGTCTCCCTCTACTCTTATAGCCATATCTACATTCATACTCAAAACTTTAGTACATAAACAAAACCACTATCTCCTTCCCTCTTTCATTTATTACCCTTTCTGAAGACATCGTGAAATCCCTCAAGCCATTTACGAATTCGTGACTATACAGATAAAATCGCCGTGATCACGAGTGATTACAAGATATTTATTTCAATGAAATGCCCATTGAAATAAATGTTATTTTTTCAATATTCTCGGAAATGAAAAAAAAGATATGCAAAAAAGTCAGATCAATACTGGTACTCTTGTATGTTGTAGGTAGAGTGAGAAATCGGGATTTTTATAAACTGTCTAGAAAATATGTTTACTGTTTTTTTCGCGTTCTAATAATTTACACTTGCTGTCATTTATTAGCTGAGTTCATTGCTTTTTCTTTGAAAAATCTCCAATTAGGTTCAATACAGATTACAGACTTTTTCTTTTATCAAGTTTGATGTGCACAAATTAAAGATCGACGTGTCATAGACTAGGTACAGGTCGTACATTCGAATACTGTCATGTTCATTTTAAAGTAAACTAGCGAGATAAATATTCAAATTTAGTCTATTTAGATGACACATTTGTCACCATTATGCCTCCGATTCGATAAACTACTGATACAGATGCTGCTATTCCCCCTTCAGCTTCACAATAAGTGGTTAAAAGTGGCTTTTATCCATGGATTACATCATAGATTTTTATTGAATCCATTGTCATCTTCAAATTCACTTACCATCAGCTGAGATTATGGCCTACACATTATAAAAAGCATCATAAAATCTAACCTACATCTCACACAGTACCACACAGCCACCGTTCACTCGTCCTCCTGTCCATCCATCTGAGCCTCCAACAACAATAGCTGCGCGTGCGTCCATCACCTGCCGCCGGGCGGGTGTTGTAAAGGTGCACATAAATCTATGGCAGGAACGTGCTGGGTAGTGTGGCTATGATTTTGCGAGAAGGTGGGACTGTCTTGATGTGTGTTTGTACTTTTAGAGACAATTTTGAAATATTAAAAAATCTGTTTTGAAATTGCGTGAAACTGCACAAAGCCTTGCCTTGCCTTTCGAAGTCAAGCGTTACAAGTATGGAATGGAATTCTCAGAAATGGTCAAAGTAAAGTAACCATGGGTTTACTGAAGCTCTGCACTTTACAAGATCAAAAGTAGACAACCTCGCCTTTTTGCGAGTTGAATAAAAAGGTTGTAAACTTAACCAAGATAATATAATATGATATTTGCGTGAATGCTATCAGTAGATAGCATAACTACATACGTTTTATTTTATTTCGCGACATAAAACACTAATTAAATTATAACACGAAACGCTATAAATATCTAGCGTTGTTATCTCTATAACATTCTCTAGTTTTATTTTAGCTCATAAAAATAAACACTAATTAGATAGCCTAATTAAATTAATTAATACTTCGTGTTAATGACACTCCATTGTTCTGACTTTCATGGTGCCCTTTATATTAATGTTTCTTTCTCATGCAAACGTTTTATTTGTCTGATTTTAGTCTAGTCTTTAATGACTTTCGACTCCACCCTGTATAATTGTAAGATATAGCACGCTTTCAAGTACTTAATGTGTTAGTTTTTATTACCATGCATGCAAACTCACTAAAGACGCATTTCTAATAGGTACTAAACACGCAAATATGCATTCATTGAAAAAAAAACTTAAAAATATTATGTGTTTTTATTAAGCGCATAATTTTATTATTATACGTATAATAAACACGAGATCTACCAGTGGGTTTTATAAATATTTTTTTTGGAGATTTTACGATGTCCCTTTAACCTCTAGTAATATTTTTAGATTATTATCCTTCCTACTAATATTATAAATGCAAAAGTTTTTGAGGATGGATGTTTGTTACTCTTTAATGCAAAAACTACTGAACAAATTTCGATGAAATTTAGCACACAGATAGTTTATAACCTGGATTAAAACATAGGACATTTTTTATCCCATTAGTATGATCCCGTGGGACAATTTGCCGAATTTCACGCGGGAGAAGCTGCGGGCATGCGCTAGTAATTCATAAATTTCTCTAAAAATGATGTTGGCAAAAAAAAAACATCAAGAAAAATGTCTCACGAAAAATGTTACCATGGTCACTCTCAGTACCTTTCCATAGTCATTATAACATACATGAATAGTACCAATTGAAGTTACCTTTACAGTACCGGGTTCTTTTGTGTTCTTTCTTTCTTTCTTTGACGTTTCATGGAAGCAGCGTTTTAGAAGGTTCTAGGGCTTTGTACAGACGCATGCAGCACATCAAGCTGATGCAATCTGTCAAATTTCTTTAATAGATTTTCAATTTTATCGCTAAAGCATTAGGTTCAAGGTTAACTGGGAAAATTTGTCGGTTTCGGGTAACTTGATGTGCTGGCGTTTGTTCAACAGAGTGAAGTATTAAGTGCCTGCTAAGGGTTTTTGTTTCGTTTCATCGTGTGAGTATGGTGTTTTTTTAAAGGGTGGTCTAGGAACTATTAAAAGTAGATAATAGATATCTGTAGAAGGTATAGAAGGTTTTTGTATCAACTTTCAAAATAAAAACATGAACAAATACAGAGACCACGGTATTTTTCAATCCACCTGTCTTTAAAACTTTCAAATTGTAGACAAAGATTCGTTCCTTGAAAAGTAACGCCAAGCTCTCAGTGATACTTGGTCCAACAAACGTTATGCTGTAACTCACCTTTGGCTCTTAGGCAGACTTAAGACCTTAATACGGGTAAATTAAAAATCACCACGCTTGGCAAATGTTTAAGTTAGATACTACAAACAAAAATAAACGAGGCCGCACATTTACTTCAATATTACCATCCCACGCCCACAAGTGGTGTGCTTTGGCTTATTATCCAGGACCACACATAGAAGGAGTACCTACGCCTCTGCCTACACCTCTGAGGATCACTTGAAAGGTGGTTGTACAAACAAAACTAAGATTTTGATCATGGCTTGTTTAACTATCGCCCACAGAACCTACTAACCTTTTAAAATCGTTTTAGCGACTTCCTTAAAAGATAGTTTGTGTATTTACAATCAATAAATCCTTTTATCTTTGACTGTAACTCGTAATAATGTTGTAATATCCTCAAAAAGCCACTAATTCACAATCGCAAAGAATCTTCAAAACCCTTTTAAAATAAAATAAAATATCCCAAAATGGCGCCACACCGAATTACAAGGCGGGAAATCTATGTTCCAGTGAAAATGTGAAATCAGACCATTCTAAACTCTACCCCTTTTGTGTTAAAATGCTCTTTTGTTTGCAACACCTTGATTATTTGCCTTCCGATCAGGTATCGCGTCTCAGGAATTTGTTAAAGAAAAAATTAACAGCAAAAACCCGCGGTTTCTTTTGTGGCCCCGAAAAACTAAAAGATTATACAAAATGGGCAAACTTCGATGTTTGGTTCTGATTTTATCGTCGTTTTAAAAAGAAATAATATGAATTGGACTTGACAAAAACTTCGTTGTTCCTTCAAACTCGATTCTGAACCCAATATCATCAGAAAATAAGTAAATTTTCGCCTTATTCGGAGTCAAAAAGAAATTGGGCAGTATTTTGTTTTTATCTCGAACAAGTCCGTGGATTGCTCTTGCTAAATGCCCGTTAAAGTTTTGATGGCTTTCTCGTGTTTTTACTGCACTTCTAAAATACTAAGAGATGTGACAACGATCGTTTTTTTAAGCAGTTAATGGCCCATTAACTTTGGACTACTGAACAAACCTCTGAGATGAAAGCAATAAATTAAGTGTTAATTGGTGTAATTATATCACTTTCATCACAGTTCTAGTGATCTTCCTCGTACGAATTACTCTTGTCAATTCAAGTAGTAATTATCTCAAGATTACATATCTTCAGTTCAAAGCATATGTAATTACGATCAGCTTGTTAGCCCTTCATGTTAAAACTGTAATTACACCAGCAATAAACTTCACTGTGTAACTCCGACGCAGAAACTATTAAAATCAGGTTTAAAATTCTCGAGCAAAAGCTATCTAGAGTAAACTTGTATTAAAAATTAACACTACAGTGAGAAATAATTTAGAAAAGAAATATTTTTACCAAAAAAACACAATATGGCCACAAACTCGCCTAAAAAATGTTTTTTCTCCAAATATAGGTAAAAAAATTAAGTGAAAAAAAACACTTAAGTACTAAATCATAAAAGACAAGGGGTTGACAAGATTACAATACCTTACGTAAAGTAGAAAAAAAAAACAAAAGAATTTTGGAATATACAACAAACAAAATAACCGGACGTTTTACGGTATTACCTAATTCGATCGCCGCATGGAGCATGTCATATAAAAAGTTTTCGAATAAAACAATAAGTTTTATTTGAATAATATTTATACGAAATCTCGGCACGCTTGAAAGGTTTATTGTTTAAACTTTTTACGTTGCGTTGCGACTTGTTTTTTTGACAAATTTCATTATTGTTGTTATATAGTCTTCGATTGTTGTAGTGATTGACTACCGAACTTATACAACATTAGTTTTAGTATATGCGAAACCTGAAACACGTGTCTAGTATTTTTATGTAAAGAATCTATGTACAAAATTTCAAAACTGTATCATGAAAAATCACAAAGTTATAAGCTTATTCTGTTACCTGATTGTCCGCACAAAATCGTGGTCACCACGCGGCGAAGCAGCGCGCGCACTTTCAGCGTCGTCTTGAGCTCATTGATAATAAAAATTTTACAGTAGGTACCTAAATGATGGCGATAGGTGTCGCTAAGTGTCCAACTTGTCACCTTTTTTAAATATTTTTGGGGCAAAATATAACATGGTTTAAAAATTATTGGAATCGATTCAGTTACTTATTCTGAACAAACTATATTCAGGTTTCGCATATACTAAAAATAATATTGTATAAATAGTTGAAGCCTCACCTAGTAATCTTGGCTTCAACATCTGTTTTTTTTTTAATCTCTCCAATATTCTATAGAATATATGCTTTCCAGTTTACAGCTATAAGTTAAGTAAACTTATACTGTCAGTACTGTCTGTACTTATACTTGTTATTGCAGCTCAAAATAATGAACAATCACGGAAGATATCCTGTAAGTGACGGTATAAGTTTATTTGTAAACCGTGACATCTTAAAACAGTATAAGTTCAAGTGTTGTTAGAATATTAAGCGCCTTTTTTTGATAATCTTATTCTTCTATTATATTGACCAAGGGGAGACATTTAACCTCATTAGTCGTTTACACTTCCCTTGCAAGTAGGGCCTACTGCCCAAAGTATACCGGACAGAAATAATAATACATTCATACATGAAGGCACCTTTAATGCACTTCAAAAATTAAACTGATGGATATGATAAAAATATTACGAACCAACTCATCACCTTTTCAAAAACCTACAACGTATTTAATTATGTTAATCATACATAGGTCTAAATTAGGTCAGTAATGACATGTGGAATATCGACAGTGAAAATTTGAAATGGCGTAAGCGACTTTGATCGCGAATATTGGATTTTGAACTTTCGGTGGTAAGCAAAAAATTGAAAATTCAACACCAAGCTTAATGTCGCTTACGTAATTTTAAATGTTCGCCTTCAGTATTGTTAGTTGAGCTTCCACTGCCTTGTTATGGTGTCCCTTGGGGCTAGAGCTTTTTAATTAGGCACTCATCCAAGTGATGGAGGTATTGACTTTGACGTATCAGCGATGAATACAATTATGTTTGGGTGAGTATTGTTTCCGTTCGATCACTTTTAAGCGGCCTGTAAATTATTTTCAGAGGTTTTACTTTAATAGTTAAGTGTTCATCTGAAGCAATCCAAGTAGAAATTGGATTTTCATTTTTCTATTGTTCCAAAAATTCGAAGACATGTGACATCTACCAACCCGCACTGGGCCCACGTGGTGGATTATAGCCCATTCCCTCTCATGGAGAAGAGGTCTGTGTCCCAGCAGTGGGCACATTATAGGCTGATTATGCTTATATTATTCATCATTATTTTAATCTAACCACAAACGGCTACACAAATCTTATCGAGAAAATTGAGCATTAACTTCATTACTTATTGTTCTTATAACTTGGGAATTATCTAAAATTATTAGGGTACATTGCAGTAGTGTTGTCTTCCATACAATCATTCTATCAACCGTCACCTTAGTTTTCAAATTCACCCTGTTTCTACTAAATAACTTTTTGATGGTCATTATTTTTTGACTTTTATATCACAATTCAAAGTATCAGGCTGCCCGATATGTCCTCTTCTTCCGTACCTAAATCTATATCATTCTTCATCTCAATATTTATATTTACGCGATTACCACTACGACTTTTTATAAGTCATGGATTATTGACTTTCCTTAAGCTACAAGCGCCAGAAATCTGATATCTATCAATACCCACCTAATCTGCCAAACATCTATTAAAAACAAATTACCTTACTCAGAACACAAAGCAGTTTTTACATAAATCAGAGACCAACCCAGTGTCTATGGCTTTATCGAATGGCGCCAACAATGGCTGACAATCGTTGTAACACAATATTGCACGATATCTGTTCGAAACTCGAACAGCTGCCCTGCCTAACGGTATGTGACCGTTAGCGCTCACGATCGGGAAATTCGCGATATTACTGGTTTTGTGGTGATGTCATTTTTCGTTTGACATGTTTATTTTGACAAGTAGAGTGAGTTTATCGATTTCTGGGTGGATTTACAACGTTAACGAGTCCAGAACGTAACTTCCGAAATAGTAGAATAGAATTGATTAAAATAAGTTCACCGTGTTTTATGCATTTTTTTTTCTTGTCCTTTTTCGTTGCTAGTTTTGGAACTAAAATAGAGAACGACTAAGTCATGGTGCATTTACATGACTCGAGCAAACGAAAAATCTTTAGGAAACCAATGCACAAGTTTCCAGTGTCTGAAAGCTTAGAAAAGTAGTTTTATGACGTGATTGGTTAACAGAAATAACCACATCCATCCAATCACTAGACATACTGTTTGACAACTGATCACATTGAATAACGCTTTACTACTCTATAATTACTAACTTGCAGTGGACATAATATTTTAACAACTATTGGGACATAATAATAAATACCTTAGTTACAAAGCAAGCAATTACGTCTTTGTATTCCAAAACCGTTACATGAAAAGACATCTTCAACACATTTAGTCATACAATGTAGGTTGCACATCAATATGTCATAATAGTCATAAAACTGCATGAAATATTAATAATAATTTGTAATAATAACCATTTGAGCCCCAAAACGGGCCTCCCCATACAATTTAATGAAGACATAAGTCATAATGACGATTGTAATCAAAATGCGGCAGATGTGCCCGCCATCCGCCATATTGTTTTTGACGTCATGTCATGAAAGCTTTTTTTTATATTACGCGTGATTGGGCAAAGAAATGCTGTATGCTCAGCTGAAAATTACTTTTTTATTGGATGTTGAGTGGAACGGAAACGTTGGTCACGAATTCATGATCACGAAATATTTTGGCAGATATCTCAATAACATGAAAGAAAGAAAGAACTGAAAGTATGCACTGCATGGAATACAACTGTGATGTTATGTTTCTATGTAAGATAGTAAACTGAGGTGATTATCATTATTGCCGATTGGATACCTCTACTCCGTTTTGCATCCTATCGTGGATTATCCAATCTCCATTAGAGTTTGATTATATTTAATGATATTTTTCTACTTACCGTTAAAAGACATTACCATCATGAATATTGGACTCTGCTTACCTGTCAACAGAACAGAAAATAGTTATCAGATGATGCTTGCATATTTCCAAATAGGGACAACGCAATTGGTACTTCTTCACATAATAGAATATTATAAGATCACATTCATTTTTAAAGTAATCTAGTAAATAACTCGTATACCAAATGCCTTTTTAAGTCCTATCTTATTGATATTAATTTCAATTAATTATTAAAAATTAATTTCCAGTTAATACTAATAATGATATTACATCAATAATATTAAAAATCCTTTTTAAAACTGTGACTATCATCTCTGATCTTCCTTAACACTGGTAATTTTTTTTTTTAAAAAAACGTTGCCCCACACTAGGAATTTCTCCTGTATCGTGGGTGCGTTTACAAACATTTAAACTCACATACACAAACAGCCAGACCCTGAACAACTACCTGTAGGCCATACAAATATTTGTTCCGTGCGGGAATCGAACCCGCGACACGTAGCGCAGCAGTCAATCGCTCAACCACTGCGCCAACCGTGCCGACAAAAAATTAAAAAAAAATCAGCAATAAATATCAAAATTAATATTACATATGTGTAAATAAATACAGCCTTCTCAAACTTCAATATTCATAACCACAAATCGTTAATCTGACCCACAAATCGAACCTCACGAATTAAAATGAAAAGGAACTGATTAGCATACCTTCCTTCATTTTTGCATACAAACTTTCCTGCCGAATGCTGTCCCACATTTTTTACGACTTATTGTTTTATCCATTGCCATTCATAACTCGTCATGGAAAAAACACAGTAACATGTCGTCAATGTATACCAGGTTCATTGTAACGACTATGTGATAAAACAACATCGTTTATTCTTTTGATGGAATATAACGGACCAAACTGACGTTAGGCGAGGACCATAGACATTAAATTGCAAGGAAGAGAGTGGAAATGCATCCTTTCATTCCTTATTGGGATTTGTAGAAACCCTTTAGAGAACTCGTTTAATTCTAAAGGTGTGGCGTCCTGAACAAAAGTAATGGAGGAACGTTTTATTGAATTGAATGCTTGAGCTTCAATTTGAATGGATTTGCTGATAAAATCATTTCCGCTTTGTTTAAAATGTAACCTGTGTTGGAAATGCTATGCTTCACAATTTTTTTTTAAATAAAAAGATATGATTAACACTTTTCTCTCATAAAACAAAGCAGCATGAGTCAAAATTCTTTGATAAGTAACAACATATTTTGCTGTACCTATTTGCAATTGATCGAACCATGATTAAGAGAAAACAAAGCCAATCGCTCAAAAAATAACATTCTTATTGAGGATTTTTTTGCAAGTATAGTCTTACTCTAAGACGTGTGATTCCGACTAAGAAGGTACTAAAAACCATGTTTGGCAGACACATTTTCTAATCCTATTGTCGCTTCTTCACCATGTTAAATCATGCGAACGAATAGAAAGACACTTATTTCGAACCCATCTTACAAGGTCTTGCCATAATCCCATAAAGTAACATTTCCCATACAAGTATGTTGCGTGGGCTTGTGAATCATGGACACCATTGTGGCTATGGTTTATGACGTCATAAAGACCATAGAGCATTGAGGCTGAGCTGAGTCTATTGTTGTCTCAGATTGGGAGATCGTCATCTGAGATTATGATGATATTAACTGTAGGAGTTTTACGGTATGCGACACTTTTTAAGATGACGATATAGAAAGACACAAGAAAGACGAAAAAAAGAGTTAAAATTAGCGAATACTAGAGATCAATTAAACACAATGAAGAATAACAAAACAGCAAAAAACATTAAGCTTTTGGAATTAATTTACGAAATGTGTGCACAAAGTGATACAAAGAGATTGTTGATGCAGTTACAGCATATATTTCTGCAATATATTATTTCATCTTTCAAGGTGAGATATATTGTACGTACAGTATTTCTGCAGGGAATAAGTATAAAGTGAGGATCATAAACATAGCAGTGGATCATGGCAATGCTTGACATACAAATGGTTTTTGGCAAACTTATGACACGCAATTGGATTTTGCATATTTCCTACGTGACTTCCTCTTCCGTATTCCGTAATATTCGACTTGTATACCATGGCCTTGCATTTTCCATGGATATTGCCAAATTATGTATACGATATTCGACAATATCCAAGACATGACCTTTAACCTTCGCACTACACACCCCGGAGTAAAGAAAAATTGTGCCACCAAAATTCTCTCCCTACTTTTCCTCTGTTACTTTATATTTTAAACGACTAGTGTTAAGCGACAATCGCATGACACTAGTTTCCTTTGCATTAGCATGCTCTAAGCAACTTAATCTTTAATTTATCATCTCTGCAGTCGCTATTTCGATTCTCACACGACCGGACGAGCGGTGTTTTCTTGGCGTCGTTTCTTTCGAAGCTGTTTTCCAAAATTCTCTCTTACTTCATCTAAGTCTACATGATCTCACTAGCTTTGCATTCAGGCGCTCCCAAAAACTTACTTAAACAAACGACCCCTGTAAAATGGGGTGACCGGTACTTACGGCTGTTACAACCCCTGATATACATTACTGGTAATAAAAACCGATGGACGGACACTATTTCAGTGTTACCCCCTCTTTCATAGTAATCAATATGAAAGGTTTGAGTGGAATTCATTTTTGGCGATTGTCGTGTACACTGGTATGGGATGGGCCATGTTATACGCATTTTAAAAGTGTTTTTTAAGCAGTAGAAATGGAAAGTGTAGTGTTATTAAATAGTTGGACAAACCATAAAAAATGTCTTTAAGGCGATTTCTAAATTTCATGATTATTTCATTGTCAAATTTATTGATTTTGGATCTTTTGCTTGTTTTTATACGAGACCCAAAAAGAATATCCTGTTTCAGGGTTTATTTATCTGTCTTCTTCTTAGCGTGACGATGGCAAATTTTCATTAAATATATTTGGCCCAAAATTCAGCTATGCGAACTCCGCTCGCTGATGCAGTCATAAAATCGTCAAGTGCGCAGGTGTCTTTATCTGTGAGTTGTCTATCAGAGATTTGGGAAAACAGTACCAAATATTAAAAATAATATTATGCTTCATTAAGATTTAAATAATTATGCTTACTTAAACCGACAGCACTCCTGAAACACAGTATTTTATTGAGGTACCATATAAAATAACAATACTGCCTTTTTCTTTAAGAATCTTCCACACACATCAACAAAATTCCTTCACAAATACGATAAGGAACTATATACCTATTTCCCTTCAGTTTTCAGGGGTGGTTTCCTGAACCCTCACGTTTTGCCGGCGCCGCCATGACGCGACGCGTTGCTATGGCAACAAGCCTTGTTTGGGTAGCCAGTATGTAATATGAACTTATTTTTGGGACACCATCCATCATTCAATTTGATTTATGTGCAGTGATATTTTAATTATATTTTCGATATGATTGAATCGTTGGACAAACGTCCAACGGATCGACGATCTTTAACATGAAAACAGGAAAATATCGGATTCTTTCCGCTTAGATTGCCTGTGATATGTAGAAATATGAAAAAAAATCATTAATATTTACATTTTTGAAATTACATTTTTAGAGCCTGCTTCAGAGTCCGGGTGTGCACTATCTACCAGAAAGAATAGGTAAACATACTCTGGCTTTGAGCTGCATCCGGTTAGAGTGGAAGCCGACCCCGACATAGTTGAGACAAGGCTAGGCAGATGATTGCTTCTGTCTATTGAACATAACATAACATAACTGAAAGTGTACGCCTCACACAAGCCATGGTCACCCTACATTCGCACTCATATTTCGGGTGTCCAGAGAAAGTGTGCCACGCATGTTTGTTCACAGCTACAGGATGTGTCTGTTAGTGTGTTGCTAATGTTAATTACTTTCTTTTGCGCTGTTTTACATCACCTGTGTGTGGTTCGTGTTAGGCTGGATTGTGTTTAGACTGCCAAACCGTCACTAATAAATAGGAAATCGTGAAGAAGTTTAAATAGAATAGGTGACCAGGTTTTTTTTCAGCTTTTCAAGTATAAAAACGTAGTTTATGCTATGGAGGAACTCTGTTGGTTTTAAGTAAGGTTTGCTGTAAGAAAATTCAATTTTAATGTTTAGCTTGCCTTTGAACATAAGCTATGATATAAGATTTTAAACTGTCATGGTCACTAACATTAGGAGGAGCTCGTGGCTAAGTAATAACAGCCGCTCGGATCGATCTTTAGGTTAAGCCGCGCTTGCCTAGGTTGGTCTGTGGATGGGTGACCACCCATTACATACCGAGTTTCCTCCGTGCCTCGGAAAGCACGTTAAGCCGTTGGTCCCGGGTGTCATTTGTAGATCTTTGACAGCCGTTATAGGTAGCCAGTGGCCCAAAAAGTCTGACAACCAGTCTTACCAAGGAGTATCGTATTACCCAGTACTAACTGGGTTGTGGAGGTCAGATAGGCAGTCGCTCCATGTAAAATACTGGTATTCAGCTGCATCCGGTTGGACTGGAAGCCGACCCCAACATAGTTGGGAAATGGCTAGGCAGATGATGATGGTCACTAACATTAATATAACTAGACGGGAACTCAAAGAAAACAATAAATATGGTAAATATCCCGTCTTCTAGTTATAATAAGCTATGATATTTCGATTTCTTTGTATATTTTTTTAATATATTGTGAGTGCAATAAAAAAAAATAGACTGAGGGTGAGGATGCCACTAAAAATATTTTTTTTTCTTGTGAATTAGCCCGTACAAGTGATGCAAATAGTCATAATACAAAACATAATATGTCCTACGGATGCGACTTTTCAGGAATTATTATCATTATGCTTTTTTTTAATGATTCATACACCTTAACTTTATCAATATAACCCCACGTCAATCAACAAACGTGTTTGTATAAATCTCAAGTAAGTATGAATACATAAACAAAGATCTTTTAAGAAGTTTGAAGAATTCAAAGGTCATCTAATGTCACCACCCATTCACACACTCGTCACTCACTAATCTCATAATAAAATAAACAAATATTTAGTCTTTAAACCAAATATTTTCATACTTAACATTTTGTACTAAAATGTGTGTGAACACGTCATTTCTAAGAAACATAAATTGACTCATTAACATTGAGCTTAATTCACGGTCAAAAATAAAGTAAAAATTGTACACCAATAATTATTCATTGGCAGACCGCGAAAAGTTGTTACTATTCAAGGGTTGCGGGACTGTTCGAAAGAGATACCGCGGCCCTGGAACAAAAAAGGGCAAAGAAGGAACATGGATGGGTTTTAGTCAGTACAAGTCTGACACTCCCTTCCGCTCCGCCCAGAGTGGGGAGGTCATTTGATGATTTCCCATCCGAAAAAAAAAAGAATATTAGCAGACAAGAAGTCACCCCTACTCTGCCTGTCAGTCTAGTAAACGCAAGTGCGACTAATAGGCATAAAGCTGAGGTGGATTCCTCGATTGAGCAAAGTATTTGTTTCTTCAAATATACTAAAAACAGGACACGAATCTTTTGTTAAGATTTGCACCCAATTTTTAGCATGGCTCGCTACCATTCATCATCTGCCTAGCCTTTTCCATGGCTCGCTGCCATTATGACACTTAAACCTACTCTACTGGCCAACCCCTTCGGTAAAAGTAGGCGTGATGTTGTGTTATACCAAATACTAATTGAAAGCTTCACTCTTTAAATCTGAATGACTATAATCTATAGCACTTGACCATGACAAGAGTTATTGATTACCCAGAGAAAGTGTGATTCATAAATTCATAAACGAATCAAATAAATTGGCCCAAAAAAATTTTGAAGGAAAGTTTTTAAAAAAAAAAAACATGATTATTACGACGAGCGAAGGGTCTCAAAAGGAGGGCGTATGTTAAAATCGATGTTACACAAATTGCACGCATAAAATATTTAAAAGGGCTTCGTACCTAAGACGTATGTGGAATTCGAAATTTACTTCCTGCTTGAAAATATCGGAGCAACGAAGTGAATAATATAAAAGGGATGTTCTGAGAAAGATATCTTTGAAGAAGAGGATTCCTTTAGAAAGCTTCGAAAGCCATAAATCTGAAAGCTTTTGCTGAAAATGGATGAAGATTGAATTTAAAAGCGAGACAGCTTTTACGTCGATCCTTGTGACTGGAAAACATTTATGGCTAGACTTGCTTTACGTACCTACCCGTATATACTCTTTAACTTCAAAGTTCGAGTGAATCGGTTTCTAGGCAAGCTTGCTTTACCTTAGGCCGCGTCTTCACTTCACGTTAGGCGAGTTGCAGAGAGTCAAACGAGTCAAACGCAAGACTACTTAGCTTTCAAAAAAAGCTTTTGTATAAACAAGCTTACTAACACTCTAACGGCCTTGATGCCTGACATTAAAATATTTTTTTTTTTTTTTTTATTATACAACTATGTTTTTCTGGTTGCTGCAGCCTAACTTCTTTTGTCTCCATACCTAACTAACCAAAAATTCACAGTCATATTATTGACTTCAGAACCACACGGCTCACGGTATCTAAATTCAATCGGATTACTGGAAGCGTTCGCAAAATCGATAAACAAGACATTTTTCACATGCAAAAGACATCACATCATGGCTTCAGAGAATAAGGGACATGTGCTAAATAACTTCATTTAAAATTCAAGCCACATTTCAACGGAAAAAAAATAAAACCACAAAACAAAAAAACGTAAGTCACAAAATCGAAAATTCTGAGAATAAAAATCGAAATGGCACTATTGTTACTGCTAACAGTAGAAGTGGCATAAGTATTAAGTTTGAAATATTTTCACGTAGGGAAAACATTGTCGATTCAAGCTTTGATCTATGAATGCTGATTGTAAAGCTGGTGAGTGTGACAAGTTATGCTATAGCTAGAAAGAGGCTAATTGTACGTATGGCCTATTTCTAAGATGCTTTGGGATTACCTAGTTGTTTATAATTTCAAAGTCTTCAGGAGAGCATTTCAATAAGGTATTTGTAAACGTTCTAATACCATTAGTTTTAATTTTAAACAAAAATTACTATGAGGGGAATATCTGTGGATACAGGGGAGTACTTTAAATAAATATTCCATAATATTTTAAAGCTAAACTTTTTTTTTTCAATTGTTGCACCACACGATTTTTTCCTGTTTCGTGGGTTAATTCACAAATATTTAAATTCACATACACAAACAGCCACACCCGGAAGAACTACCTGTAGGCCATACAAATATTTGTTCCGTGCGGGAATCGAACATACGACACGCAGCGCTGCAGCCAATCGCTTAGCCACTGCGCCAACTGTGCCGTCAAACTAAATTATCACACCTTATTAAACAGACACTAGAAAACATAGCTTTATAGTTTAGCTTCACCATCGCTCTGCGACCTCTGTACAAAACATACCTCCACACCAAAACTCCTAACACACATAGTTTAAACTTCTGAAATATTCTCAGTACCTCGCATAGTCGTTAAAGTTAGCGTGATTTGGTTTTAATGCAATTATTTTGAGACCAGATAACGTTATTGGTAACGTGTAATGAATAGACAATAGATAAACGGGTTTTATTGACCAGTAATGTCTTTAATCTATGGTTTAATCGTTGGCTGAATAGAAATCGTAGGAAATTAGGACCTGTTTGTTGTTTTTGGTTAAAGCTTTCTAGTGGGTGGTCTTTAGGTTTTTGAAAACGTTTTTTCAGTAGGTATAAAATGATCTTGAGGCACACTCTACAGAAGTCGCTACATGATGACCACGACCAGTCTGCCAAGATTGTCATGAGGAATGAGAAGATCAAAGGTTGATGTTCAAAACCACTGCCAATTAATCAAAGAACTTTGGTAAACATTGAGCCCTTTTGGCCTTCTGGCTTAGCTTTTCTGTAGCTTCTAAGAAGCTCTTCGCTGAAAGAGTCTTACTTTTTTAACCCTTCGGGTACTTAATTTGATCTGTTAAATATCCAGATTATTAAAGATTTGGGCCTTCTTAATCAGCTGTAAAGGCTTCGCTTCAATATATTTACGAAGATGCAACAGTGGATATGGCGAATCAACCTTCAAGAAATCACATTATTTTTGTCGCATTTACATAAATTATGCATAACACCGACAGTATTTTCCTAAATTATAAATGCAAGCTTAATTATTGACACAACAAACATCAGAAGCCGCGCCCATTTGACTAACAAATTACTATAGCAGACAGGCAAACATTATTTACCTCCATTCCTTACATATTTTCCGATGTTTTTATCAACTACTTGGACTGTTAGTCTGCGATTTCATTTGCATATCATAAACTTTACCATTCACGTTACACAAGAGTAAAACACACCAAAGCATTGCCTTTATATTCCGAAGGTACAGCAATATTTTGCCAGTTAGGTGTGTAAATCCATGAAGGTAATAGTGAGGGATCCTACTACCTTCATGGATTTACATAGCTTTCAACCGGGCATTAATCCGAAGTCTGGGCTTTCACTAAGAAATTTCTAAAGTAAAACCCCAATAATACTTTCCCGAGGTGGGAATCGAACTCAGGCCCAGCAAATAGCAGTTTTATTTATTTTATTAAACTTCATATACAATAGTGATACATAGGCGGACTTAATGCCACAAGGCATTCTCTACCAGTCAACCTTTGGGTTAAATAAGAAAACATTGTGACAGGGTACAAAATAAATATATGAAAAATAACTTCTTGCTTTTTCAACATTCATTTCACATTTATTTTACATCAGATTTTGCATCACACAGTAACATACTTCTTGAGTTGGAGGTTCCGACGAAGAAAAAAAAAATCGTATTGTTTCTTTTAAAAACATACATGGTGGAAAGGACACTGTCGCACAAACTGTTTCAAATAACAAGGTTACAAGTAAAATTTTCCATGTGGGGTGGCTCAGAATGAACTACTGAATTCGTGGTAACCGTTTGTGAGACGGTGTCCCTTCCATCCTGTAAACATCCTTAAATACTTTTCTGATGGATGGATAAAACCACAGAGAGCCACCAGCACGATTCTCAGCTACTCCTGTTGCCTCTTCCACATTCATACGTCATACAAGCAAGCCGGTTGCGAGAACTATACACTTGAAGTTGAAGAACATCTCCAATAAGTCAGGTTTTTGCAAAGCGGATTCGTCTTTATTGGTCTAGACTGCCCGTCTGGCAATCAGTCAGCCAGTACGGAAGTTTTATGAGAACCAAAGATAATATAATGACTCAACGTAATATAAAATACTAGAAAAAAAACCATAATACTTATGTTAATAGCCACTAAACGGTGATTTGCATACCAATCGATCATTGTGACTCGATTCAGTGTTGCGAGACGGAATCGATTGTTGGACTCGATTCTAAAAAATCGATTCATAGTGACGCGTCATCCTGGTTTCAATGATCAACCGGTATTTTTGTATTGAACTAAGGAAGTATAATAGAAAAATAGACACATTAAATTTCAACACCATGACGGCAATAAAAAATGGAATATCGATACGCGATTGATTTTAAAGAGGTTTGGCAGAATTGTTTGTTAGACCAAAAACTCGATGATAAACAGATTAGATCCAGTGAAAACCTTAGTCGTTCTGAATGATTAAACCTAAACAATTGGGATACGTAATAAGTTCTAAATCAAAGTCTTTACCCGACTGCAAATCCCAAAAGAACCACAATTTTTTTACAAAACGTCAAAATAAATGATTTCTAATTGGCTACACTTTGCACCGAAGTGACATAACATAACATCTACATATTAAAAATAAAACATCACAAGCAAAACCCTTTTACTGAACTGTAATGCTTTGTCTCAGATTTTGTCAAATGTTGTTATAAGAAAGACCGTAAATTATGTATGTCGCACGTCAGTGTAAGAGTGCTAAACCAGTTACACTTACACTTCAACCAACTTATCTGTTCATGCGGGAAAACACAGAACTACAATAAATGTACTAAGTTTGACATATGGATACATTCTTTCTTGACAAGTAGCGCCACCATGAACTGCACACTTAAAGTGGTCGTACTGTACGACGCTATTTCACACACATGCCACAATTAACCATAGAGTATAGAGGTCAGTGTCATATCAGTTACGTGGCAAGGTGAAAAGGACACTAATGTGCATTATGGCACTTCTAACCTAAGATAAGATGGCGCCACGGCTTTTAATTACAATAATAAGTCGTTTATAGATAAGCTAATGACTTTAGTATCGATTTATAAGCAACTATGTTAGTGAGAAATGTTTCCTGGTGCATTTTTCTTTAAAAACATCTAAAAGTATGGTCACTCCCTAAACCAGAACTTTCTCACATATACACTAGTTTCCAAGAAGATCCCAGACAGAGGGACCAGACAAAGTGATATTTTACCACCGATGGCGGCAAATTGTAAACTGTACTTATAGGATTGATGTTAACTTTCCGAAAAGCATAAGTCAATCCAGTTGAAAGTAGCTATAGAAATTCGAAAACCTTACTATACTATATGAGTTTTAAGTCAAAATATTGTCAACCTATCCAAATAAGTCCGCATGGGATTTGACTAAAAAATTGAACTGAACAGGCTTCCAAAGACACAACATTCACAGGAGCCACAAGTTCCTCCAAAACGTAATTAATAACGAAAAGATCATAAATAAAAGTCCCAAATAAATCAAATACAAATTAAAACTACCCAGAACTACGTGTTACTTATTTAGAATGAGTTATAGCATAAAAATATAGTAAAAAAACTAAACGCATCGGAAGTGAGCCATAAATCTTTTGACGTTTCGGGCCAAAAGCGCGCGCATTGAAACAAATATGGCGGGACCGAATTTGAATGCGTACGAATTGAATGAATTCTGGTCACGTGACAAACGGTTGATTTTAATTGTTACCACCTTTTGAAATATTGTAGTTTTCCTGTATTTTTGATTTGTAAAGAGATCTATGGTTTTATTATCGAGTAAGTTTAGTGTACATTCTATTGTTTTCGAATTAGTAACACTGTTTTTGTTTATTTGGGTTCATTGAACTCTTCAATGCAATGAAGTTTCAAGTACTCTTCACTAACAATTGGGGATTGTTTAGTTTAAGGCAAAAAATCTGGGAACGCTTAAGTGGTGCTATTTTCACACAAAAAAAGAAGGGGATTCCTTATATAAAACACAAAATACTGAAGTGTTTCTTGACCATAAATTATAATTTAACTTAGTAAGAGCAAGCGTTACTTATTAAGTTGATGGTGAAAAAAAACTTTGAAAATATAAGTTTACTTTCATAAATTTGTCAATCAATGAGGAATCTCAAGAATTAAATAAGGTTATGATTGTAGACAGGTACTAATCACTTTTATTTTTTAAACATTTAACAATTTACTTACTATATTTTTTTTAAACTGAAATTGTCGAAATGGGTTATTTACCATTTTGTTTTCAGTTCCCGATATTTCGGCGCTGTTGCAAGCACCATGATCACGGATAATATTGTGGGTGTGTGTCTATGAGAAATCTGAGCAGAGAAAACCGACCGATCGATTTGTCTGCTCATAAACACCCACCCGCAACAACTTCAGTAAGACAAAAGATTGTTTAATTCCTATTCAATCTCTTTGCAATTCTTTCAAACCTTGCATTATTCTACCTACCTCACTAACTGTAAGATCAACTAAACCTAAATCAAACCAGACAAGCAATTAACACCGTCAAAAGTGAACTGAACAAAGTGAAACTCCGAGCCTTATTAATCACTAAACAAAGATAATACGCACTTTCACTGAGAGCCATTTGCATTTACTGTGTCTTCGAGTGATACACATGTCAGAAATTATGGTAACGGGCCGTTCAAAAACGGCACGTCCAATTCTGAAAAATGGTTTTTCATTACTGCTGGACAATAGCCTCCCCCATAGCCTTGCACTCTCCTCTCTGTGCGGTTTTCTCTGGCCAATCTATCATAAACACCCCTAGGTCGTCACGTCAGCGTTCAAATTGGATTATTAAAATCTGGCGTTCAAAAGGTTAAAAATCGATGCAACGCACGCTCGTGCTTGCGCTTCTGGGTACAGATGCTAATTAATCTGATACTTTGAAAAAATTCACGCTTTGTCTAACTTTAGATCTGTGAGAAAGCCAAGATATATCTCACGAAACGATAAAATTCTCGTCAAAATCGTGACACGTCATGTCTTGACCGCATGGTGCGTGGTTGGGAGTGCTAATCAGATGAACGTAGATCTCATTAGTAAGATTAGTCGATAATTATCGCAGTTACGATGTGTGTAAAGATTCGGTACGATTTGTTGTTAGAGCTTTCGGTTTCGATAGCGTATTGTGTAGATTTACTACGCATACTATGACGGTTAAATGTTTGGGTTTGTAGGGCAAAGTATTATGAAGTCGGGACATTGTCTTTCTTAAACTCTTTGGCGTGGCTACTTTAGAGCTTTTGAAATGTAATGGATAAAAAAATAATGGACTGCCTCGTTTGTCTAGTGGTCTCAAAGGCGACTGCTGAGCATGAGGTCCTGGGTTCGATTCCCAGGTCGGGCAAAGTGTTTTAGGGTTTTTCCATCAGGAGTTTCACAGTAGCAGCCACGGAGTCTGGATTTGTACCCGGTTGATGGCAATAGGCTCGCTCCCTATTATATACGAAATGTGGGTGTACACCTTTGCGTAACCTAGATTACAGGCGTGATGTTATGTTATGTTTATGGAGAAAAAAAAACAATAAGATCGAATGGAGAATACTAACCATAGAGTGAAAGTAAATAGAACATAGTTGGGTCTATGTACTCGTAAATTGTCCGCCGAAAGTTATGCCTTGCCTACGAAACACAAGTATTTTTGCTTTACCTACATAGGGAAATACCTATCAATAACCCAAAAATTAAGCAAATATTAACCATAAGGTTTTACTTTAGCTAACCTCAGCATCCTCCTACAACAGTCCACTTAGGTAGTAAGTGTCCACTTAGGTAATAGTCCACATAGGCCTCCTCAACCGCACGCACTCAACTCGATTCTCAGCAACTCTCATCCAGTTGCTACCAGCCACCCTGCGAAGATCGTCGCTACACAGGCCTGAGGGCATCCCACCTTACGCTTACCGATTCACGATCTCCACTAAAGAACACGTCTACCCCAACTGTCAACAGTTCTACGGCTAATATGGCCGACCCATTACCACTTCAGCTTACTTATTCTGTGAACTATGTCGACAACTTCGGTTCTCTGTCGGACCACCATTTAGCTAGCCTAAACCTGGATTCACTATGAGAACCCAGGAGATGACAGATCCTGATAAAAAAATGCAGGAAGCAAAACAACCTAACCGACCTAACCATGATTCCAAGACAACATTGACACTACTAACGAAGTAAATAAAATAAAACTGTCAACTTTAATTACCTATATTTACCTATGCTCACCATACATGGGTGTATGACACAACAAACAAAACAAAGACTATGTATGTATGACTTGTGTGTACGACTGTATCGTACTGTACACGACCTCAGGCGTTCCAACTTGCTTCAAGCAATAAGCGCGTGTGTCACTTGTTTCTATTGTCCAACCGAAGCTTCATGTTCGGCTTCGGCCACATTCGGCCAAAAAAAAAATCTTCGCACGTTATGCCTTCGGCCCTGACTGTTATTTGTAGATCCTCGAAGTTGACAGCCGTTACGGTTACTCAAAAGCCCGAAAGTAGTAACAAGTCTTACCCAGGGGTATCGTATTACCCAGTAACTTGGTTGTGGAGATCAGATAGACAGTCGCTCCATAAAAATACTGGCATTCAGCTGCATCAGGTTGGAGTGGGGAAAGGCTATGGATGATGTTTTTGTCGCAACACACGTGTCGCGTAGCATGCAGCTCGTGGCCAAGCCGTGACTGCATGTATCTGACTATGTATGTATGCGTGTATGACTCAGGAGCATCTGAACGCGGAACAAAACGTTCAATAAGCTCTATTGGAGTTGATTTGCTATACTTTAGTGAGAGTGTCGCGGGCGCAAGCGCACGTATCGGGTTTTATGTTGCAGACGCATGAGAGGTTTGTGGCAAAACAAAATAAGCATGAAATTAATACTTGGGGAACTTGAGGTCCTTGTTTCCTACGTTATGAGTCATGCAAAGAGGGTAAGCAGTTGAGAAGTTGAAGAGTTAAGTCACCTGATGGGATCCTATTTCTCTACCTCAGGAATACAGAGCCCCTTTTTTCGGTGTAGAATGTAGTTAGTCTTCTACCATAGAATCCCTCTCATCATATTATCCTTAATGCAGGGTAGCAACTTGACATTTAAGTTTATCAATGGGTAGGAGGACTTAATTTCAGTAGATTTATTACCTCTAGCTTTTAAAGAATAACTTATTAATTGACTGCTTCGTTGGTTTAGTGGTCGCAAGCGTGACTGTCGAGCATGAGGTCCTGGGTTCGATCCTCGGGCAAAGTGTTATGGAGTTTTTTCATCAGAAATTTCTTAAAAGTAGCCCTGGAGTCTGGATTTGTACTCGGTTGATGGAAATAGGCTCGCTTCCTATTACATTGGACTTAAACAAAACTGGCGAAATGTGGGTGCCTCTCTGCCTAACCCTTCGGGGATTAAAGCCGTAATGATATGTTATAGATTCATAAAATTTTACCTGCATTCTCTTATACATATTAGGCCCAACAATAGACCATCATAAACACCATGCGCCAAGCTGATAATTTAATGGACATTTACCTGTAACAAAAAAAAAAGAACACTATAAATAAACAAATCGCACATTAAACTTAATGAAACTTCACACAATATAGCTCTTCCATTAATTCCCCTCGGCCAGGTTTTGATCCAGTTAAAAATGGAACTGGTAACACCCGTTAATGAGAACTAAAGCTGGTCTAAGGGACTAGACGTAAGGTAAATTATAGACCGAGGCATCGTAGCTTATCACCAACGGGCTTAAGCGTGAGAAAATGAAGATACTATAAAATAACTGATACAGTTCGAAGTTATAACTAGTAAGTAAAGTGTCAATTTGAGCTTTATCAAGTGGTAAGCGAAAATGCTGGGAAAATGGCAGGTTTTTATATTAAATGGGCCTACTCTTGACCTCAATCTAATCCAGAGGACAGAGATGAGGTCGACGATGGAACCAGCTAACCCAAAAGACGCCTATTAACTCGCGACTTAAATAGATTGGAGTCATATGAACTTGGGAGCACCGACGCAGGCAAGGAATTCCAGTCCTTGGCTGTGCGCATAATGAAAGATATAGTAAAACGCGCTTCGTTCGAGTGTATGGAACATCGGATGATAAACTGCAGTACGTCTGGACTGCCGATGAAAGAAGGGAATAATTGAAAGTCAAAGTCAAAAATCATTTAATTCAATACGGATTCGATGCTCAGGTCCATTGCATTCTCAGTGTAAGCCCAGCTCTATTAAAAGGCCCACTTCCTATTCTTTCCATCTACAACTAATGATCTAATGGGCCTGAAAGTACCGTTAAAGAAGCCGAAAGGTACTTTTTGTTCTAGACAATACCTAGGAACCTTCCAGTTACGAAGATATTGGGGTCAATGTTCCAACTTTTTCACAAAATACAACATTTTCCTAGTGTAAAACGTGATTTTTCACCCGAAAAAAGTCTTTCAATTCAATTCAATTTAATTCATTTATTTGCAAAAACATGTGTAGATAGGATATAGTTTTTGAGCGATTTGTCATTTAAAAATTCATTGACATTATAGTAGGCTTTTTCTGTCAGTATATTTTGTTTTTGGTCAGTTTTTTTTTTGTTTTTTTTTTTCCCAGCAATAATTTTTGAAGGGTCCGTTTACACCTTGTATACGAGATTTAAAACCATCATTGCCTAGGTTTGTCCAAACTCTTAATTCTTAAGGTCATTATTTAAATCTAAAGACCATTTTAATCTTGTTATGAAATTGCATGTGAACGTCAATGAAAACATCGAGACACCTACTCGAGATTTAACAAAAGCTAGATTGCCTCCAGTTCAAACAACTAACCAAGCCCGCCTATGGTAACTAGCAACAAGCTAAACTGCAATTATTGACTAATTTACCAAGAACTGACCTTCACAGACCCAGGTAATAGACAAACAAATAGCCTATAAGCCTATTGACCGACTGTACGGTCTGCAGAAACAATTGCGGTCGACAAACATTTGTGTTACCGTGTGTATTATGTGTGATAATTAGGTTGATTTGTTAGAACCGTTGTGCTGACTGTACCCATTTTGTTTACACAAACTAACTTCGTTTACAAACTGTACCTAACATATCTCGTCAGTTGCCTGTATTAGATAAATACTCTGTCAGTTGGTCAGTATGTATAATCATTATTTCATTTTTCAGCATCATTTTGCCCTTGAAATAATGAAAAATGATTAAACAATCTCAAGTTATATTTTTTCTATGACTCAAGTCTGTCAGCCTGTGATGACATATTATGTAAATGATTAAGAGTTTATAATTTATTACTGAGTCAACATTTATGAACATTATGAGAAAAATACTACATGAATCATCACCGTATTTTCCTGTTTTTACTAATTATTGATTTACAAAATAGTGACGCCATCTTCTAAAACCGTGCCATTAAAATAAAAACAAAATACTCGCATTCCAATTTTAAAACTGACAACCTCAATTGCAAATGGCGATCGAGTTACTCTAGCACCATAGACAATGACTCAAATAGACGCATATTTTCAACTTGCAACACCGAAATGGCAAATAAATTGAGTTAATTCAATTGCCACAAAATAGCATGGGGGATATGACCCATGTCACTTTACAATTTAGACATATTTGACCTACCCCAACACTTGGTTTAAATTGGCAAGCCCGCAGATTGAAATATACCAAGCAATAGATTTAATAGATTGGCCCAAGGGGATAAATTGAGACATTTATTTTGGCAATATTGGCGCTTTATTTAAATGTAATTAAGTAACTTAATAGATATTACCTATTTATAATGTTATTTAGTCCAAAGAAACGATGGATGGACTGTGTGAGGGATGGTATGGCTGGATGGTACGGAGCTGACTGATAGAGAATATGGTAGAAGAAGACAGGAGAATGTTGATGATTTCTTCAGTCCTTAGTTAAACATAGAACACTTAAACCATATAAAAAAACTAGCTTTTGCCGCGGCTTTGTTGCCGTTATGTACGAAAATTAACCCATCGGAACGTTTTAAATAAGCCTATGACACTCGGAAATAATGTAGCTTCCCGTTAGTGAGAGTTTTCGGAATCGGATCAGTAGTTCCGGAGATTACCCCTTATACAGGGTGTAAACAGACCCTTCACATAGCCGTCAACCAAGCATTCTGTACATCAAACTAAGTTTTACGCAAAAATTATTGCTGGGAATCGACTTTTTTTGGGGTGAAAAATCAAGTTTTACAGAAGGACTCGATGGAAAGTACTCAAAGCATTGTGCTGATGGATGGATTGAATAGTACAGGGGTCGTGGAGGTGTGTAACGTAAAAATCTTTCATTAAAAACGTGTATTTAAAAAAAAACTTGCGAAAAATTTGAAACTTTGACCCCCAATATCTCCGTAACTAGAAGGTTCCCAGGTATGGTCTATAACAAAAAAAATGATCGCAGTGACGGGGAGAACAAGTGCCTTTCGGCTATGTTAAGGGTCTATTTACACCCTTTATACAAACTTAAAAACAAATACCTGTTCGAGTTGACAGAGTACAAACACAACACAAGAGTAAAAAATAACAAACCTTTGAAAGAACGAAAGTAATTACTCTAAAACAAGTTGTATCAATGAATAAATCAATCAACGTTTTTATCTTTCAATCAATAACGCGATCAATTGGTCGTAAATTAAGACGCTTGTTACACCTTCAACACGAAGATTGACAATTAATTAACTGAAGTATTTTTGTTTACTTCACTATGTACCAGTGGCGGAGGATCCATAGAACTCGATTCCTACCGGCTTCCCTTTGAAAAATGGCACAGTCAGTATTCTATAGACAAATAATATAATCACATTAAAGATTATGTACTCCAGCTTATCTCTTACAAAAAATTACCCTTCGCTACTGCTATGGACTAATAAATTGTTTATTCCATGTAACTAAGTAGTTGTGAATAAATTAAGTGATTAATATTCTTGAAGAGCGAAACACGTGTGTACTTGGCAGGTTATTAAATACCATGATTAATTAATTAACAATATTGTGTAATACAGAAGACATACCTACCACCTAGAAAAAGAATTCTTACCTAAATTTTGAATTATGTACCTACACACAGCGGCACATGAAGCTGTACATTTCCAGTATAACTTGGCCTCGGTTTTTATAGATTTCCTATAAAATGAGAGATCCGTATTAACTGGTTTTGTAAAGCTTGATTGGGCGTCCTGCGTACTCAGTTCAATTTTATTAATCCACTAGCTGATGCCCGTGAGTTTCATCCTCGTGAAATTATTATATTATAAATATATTACTTCCGTACTTGAATCGGATTTTTTTAACAATTCCAAGGGTTTTAATTTTTTTGCACGGAGTCTAATCTTTTTGCTAAAATAAAATAATCTAATAGCCTAAGTTACTCCTTATAACATCAGCTATCTGCCAGTAAAATTCACGTAAAAATCGGTCCAGCCGTTTCGGAGATTAGCCGGAATAGACAGACAGTCAAAAATTAAAAATTATATATTTTTGTTAGTTAATAAAAAAAATAAAAAAAATTGAAATTATGTAGGTACTGTGTATAGATCAACTCATTTTTTTGTAGTACGAAGCTGGATATAGTCTTGTCCTAGAAATTCATTTACTACACATTTACATTTATTCATAAATATTTTTTATCAGTAGGTGTTTAGCCCTTGAACTCCTAATTGTCTGTGATTTAATTGCAACGCAACGCTCGTGGCTAAATAATAACAGCCGCACGTTAAGCAGATTAAGCAGTGCTTGCCAAGTTCGGCCTGTGGATGGGTGACCATCCATTATACTGGCTTTCATTTGTAAATCTTTGACAGTCGTTACAGGTAGTCAGTGGCCAGAAAGTCTGACAACCAATTTTACAAAGGGGTATCGTATTTCCCAGTACTAACTGGATTGTGGAGATCAGATAGGTATTCGCTTCATGTAAAATACTGGTGAATACTGGTATTGTAATAAACAAACAAATAGGGGTCTGATAATTCTTACCTTGTAACGAATGACAAAGATCTTCGAACAAGAGCCGGCACCAACAAAAGCATAATGTGCTTTCCGAGACACGGAGGTGTAGGGTTACCAGATTTTTTTATTTCCGGAGAAAATTCCGAACATTTGAAGAAAATTCTGGACTTTTTGCTTTTACATGTAGTGCAGTACAATTTAACTGAATTTATTCATTTTGTTTTATTTAAAGTTATATTTCATTGAGCTTTATTTTGGTTTCAACTGTTTGTTATTTTCTCATTGTTGTAAAATTCCGGACGTTTTAGAATTTTACCGTCATTCCGGACACTGATGTAATATTACGGACATGTTCGGAATATTCCGGACGTATGGCAACACTACCTACAAACTGCGAAGAATCATAGAAGTTAATACCCATAAGCTGTGCAACTTGCGCATGAGTGTACTAGTGATGTTAACCTAAATGCTCATAAGTTATGAACTTATGAACAGCAGAGGTAAGTGAAGGTCCGGCCCGTTATGTGCGTTAAAGAGGCCAGAGGTCAAGTTGGTGATGGGATATTACTTTAGAACGCGAAAACTATGGACCTTGAAATAAAAAATATTTAGACGCATCTGTGGGACTCCTAGAGATTATTATGGGATATCTCGTAGAGAAAACCAATGTCTTTTTTTTGGATGGGAAATCATCAAATGACCCCCCCCCCCCCTCCTCTCTAGGCGGAGCGGAAGGGAGGGTTAGACTTCTACTGACTAAAACCCATCCATGTTCATTCTTTGCCCTTTGTGTTCCAGGGCCACAGTATCTCTTTCGAATAGTCCCGCAGCCCTGGCAGGAAAATCAATGTCTTATTATGTGGAGACAGGGTTTCTTTTAAATGCAGAATATTAGATTTTGCTTTATAAATCTGTCATTATGACGTCATGATTGACCTATAAGGTCAGGTGTTATTGAATGAGACTTCGAAATTGTACCGATCCAATTTTGAACACATAAAAATACAACAGGTTCATAACTCCTTAACCAAAAGAATTCTTGAATATGAGTTCCCTTTTTTCATTTAAACAATCTTGAAATCTTAGAAACTTGATAAGCCACGGTAGTTCAAACTATACTCAGTCTGCCATACACCGTAATACACAACTAAGTACTTGAACTCAAGTACCTACCTCTCAATGCATCGCAGTTAACGATAACTCTTCGTAAATAAGTAAATATTTAACTTTAGTACTTATTCGCTACAATCAGCATCTGCAACCACACCTTGCTGATTCATTCTGCGAAAAAAATGTTGACGGAAAAACCCAATAACACTAGGAAACCTGTGAAACGAACCCAGGCGTTCACGTTCAACAGTAGCCTGCCTAAGTCTGCCTTACAGAATTACAGGCGTGATATTATTTAATAATGATAAAGACTATGTGACTATTGAATAAAACTACGTTTCTTTCAAATGAGCTAAAAACAAATGAACAGCACACGTTCTAAAAACAAACTTTCAATCATAATGCTGACATAACCACAAACAAATAACATTGTCTGTGGTCAGACATAAATTATTTTGACTCGAATTACGTTCAAAATCTTGCGGTTTTAAATAACAACACCAACTAAATCGAGAACTTGTAATTTAAATTATATGACAGGAAAGATTATATTAATTGCAACGACTTTCCTGTATTGCAATATACCTAATAACATAAAGTTTCCTAGTTTTGTATTTCAACAATAAATTTCAATTATAATATAATAATAATAAATTTATTTTCAGAAAAAACACATTAAGCGTCACAAAAAAAAGACATTTCTAATCCTACTTTCCTCTCGCAGGTCTGCTGGAAGAGATTTCGCATGAAATAAGCAGTACCTTTGTGCTCTTCTATCTTAATGTTATGTCTTGTTGAGTATTTTGTGTGTACATAAATAAATAAATTAAGCGTCACAAAAAAAAAAGAGCATTTCAGACAAAAGTGAATCGTTGGTGCCTGTCATCATCATCATTTCAGCCAAAAGACGTCCACTGCTGGAAATAGGCCTCCCCCAAGTGTCGCCACATTGACCGGTCCCGTTCGTCTCGCATCCAGCGGATCCCTACAACCTTCACCAGGTCATCGGTCCACCTAGTGGGAGGCTTTCCAACGCAACGCAACTGCCTGTACTAATGATTAAAAATCATTGTATCACAGACACCAGGACCAACCAGCACTAATATGACTGCCGAAAGCTATTCGCTGGCTTATTTTAGTTCAACACATTTTTGACTTTTTTTTCATCGTTGTAGCTGATAGAATGTTATTCTGTCCAGGCTCTCAGGTATAATGGGTGTAAGAATACCCCTAACGAAGCCGAAAGGTACTTATTCTCCCCGTCATTGTGATTTTTTTTTTGTTCTGGACCATAGCTGGGAACGTTCTAGTTACGGAGATATTGGAGCTCAAAGTTCCAACTAATTCACAAGTTTTTTTTTTGTATGAGTGTTCAATATTTTGAGTCCTACGTCCGTGATTTTTCACAACAAAAAAAAATTGTCGATTCCCAGCAATAATTTTGACTTGGACTTACTTAGTTTGATGTACAGAATGCTTGGTTGACGGCTTCGTGAAGAGTCCGGTTACACCTTGAATTTTACGAAGCAAAGAAACGGTCAGGCTCATTTCGCGCCAAACATGACACAATTTAACTATCGAAACCAAATGGAAGGTAATTTAGCTCCTCAATTTACCGTACGGTATGCTATTTTGGCCAGTCCCTTATTGATACAAAAATTAATATCCCACCGGGCCCCCTGAATTTGGGCCTCCCTTGACTATCCCCATAGAGTCAGCTAATTGAACGATTGTATGTCCCATGGGGGAGCCGATATCTTCATTTTTATGGCTATCGATTGACCCTCACTTTCAAAGTCCTATTGATTAGATAGCTGTACTGGTATCAATGGGGTTTGGTAGATATTTAGATACGGCGGTAGTTTGTTGAACAATTTAAGTACTTAAGGTCATAGGAATAGAAATTATACTCTACAGAGAATTAACACTGGACAGTTTGTCCTTCGTGAATCCTGAAACTGTGGGGAACTTTAAGCACAACTTAAATATTTTCGGTTTTTTACTGCGATAACTAATTAACAATGAAAACATTGCCTTCTGAGAAGTCTTTTCCGTTTTAACGTCACATAACATCACGCCTGTAATCCCCGAAGTAATATTCCCACAATTCGCCAGTTGTGTTTAAGTCCCATGTAATAGTGAGCGAGCCATCAGCCGGGCACAAATCCAGACTCCGTGGCTGCTACTGAGAAATTCCTAATGGAAAAACCCAATGACTATTTGCCCGACCCGGGAATCTTATCCAAGACCTCAGCAGTCGCGATTGCGACCACTAGACCAACTAGGAAGTCTTTTCCGTTTTGTGATTTATATTATGTTTATCACTATATTAGACTGTTAACATTCAAAATCTGTTGTCTAAACATGGAACGAATCAGCAAATATGAGGATACTGCACTCTCTCTTTTTTCTTCTTCGTTTCGTGATGCCTTTTCTTCGTCGGGAACTCAAATGCTGGCATTTCATTTCTGTTCCCGAATTCTCAAATAATTCACACCCAGCAGGATTCACTTAGGCCCCTCCAAAAACCGTTTTTACACCCGCATAACCTAAAAACGAGTTAAGCATCCTTAATTATAACAAATGGTACTCACTCATTATATCTCTCTCTGTCTATTAACGTACGTGAGAAAGGGACAGATGTAGTCCTGGAGTTACGAAGGTATTTATTGCATTTGTTTATACTGCAGTGCTTATTAAGGAGAAATTGGAGTCAATTGCGTCGTTTTGTTTTGAATATAAAGTGCTTGAGTTGTAAAAGCTAATTTGAGACGCGTCTGTGACATTTATTATGTCTAGGTGATGAATAACATGGGAATATTGCTCGAGATGATATCATCATCATACTCTTGCCCTTATCACAATTCATTTGGGGTCGGCGCAGCATGTCTTCTGCTCTCATACTTTCTTTATTATTCGTCATCTCATCAGACACCTCCTTTCTTGCCATATCATTCTTTACACAGTCCATCCAACGTTAATTTGGTCTTCCTCTACTCATATACCCATCCACATTCATACCCAAAACTTTCCTCACGACACTTTCCTTATTCCTCCGCATCACATGCCCATACCACGACAACCGATTACCACACAACTTTTCAGTCACCGGCGCCACATTCAGACTTCCTCTTATAAACTCATTTCTAATTTTATCCATTCGCGTAACACCACACATCCCCCTTAGCGTTCTCATCTCCGCCACATGCAAATGTCTTTCATTCATCCCTTTTGTGGCCCAACATTCTGATCTATACAAGAGAGCAGGTCTAATCTTGGCTAAATAATAACGCGTTATAGAACTCAAATGGAGTTGGGCAGGACACCTAGCAAGGCGCAGTGATGGCAGGTGGAGTAAAGCTTTGACCGAGTGGCGTCCAAGGAGTGGAAAGAGAAGTGGTGGTCGACCGGCGACGAGATGGGCAGACGACATTGTTGCCATTGCGGGAATATCCTGGATGAGGCTGGCACAAGAACGTAGAAAAGAGTGGCCTATACCCAACAGTGGCTGAAGTCGAGCTGTGGATCATGATGGATGATGAAATAATGAGCAACCTCACGGACTATCAGGGTTAAGCAACACTTACCGAGGTCTGAACGTGGATGGGCGACCCATCCATTAGATATCGAGTCTCGTCCGTGTAGGGTTGCCATACGTACAGAATTTTCCGGACATGTCCGGAATATTACATCATTGTCCGGAATGAGGGGAAAATTCGAAAACGTCCGGAATTTTACAACAATGAGAAAATAACAAACAGTTGATACCAAAATAAAAATATTACTTTGAATAAAACAAAATGAATAAATTCAGTTAAATTGTACCGCACCATGTAAAAGAAAAAAGTCCGGAATTTTCTTCAAATTTTCGAAATTTTCTATGGAAATAAAAATCATAGATCTGGTAACCCTACCTACCTCCGTGTCTCACATTATGCTTTTGTTGGTGCCGGCTCTTGTTCGTAGATCTTTGTCATTCGTTACAAGGTAAGTATTATCAGACCCCTGAAAATCAACTGCAAAGTGAAAATCTCAAAATATGCTTTCAACCACATTTTACTACCTTTGCGCTCCTAATGATTATAATCTATGTGAGTAAATCGTGAATCACGCGCAAATAAAATCATGTTAGAAGGTGTTAACTAACTAAATCCTTTTAGCACGGCAATACGAAACTACAAACAACACAATCTTCGGCTTAGCAGTTTCTGAGAAAAATCGCACATGACAAACACATTTTTATCTTGCGTTTACGCTAACCGGATGCTGTAGAGAGCTGATACAATTAGATTTTATTGCAATTCCTTTTGAGAATGATAAAAAAAACGTTGACATGGGAAATTACGACCGACTGTGCAAAAATGGTGTTATGTGTTTCAAGAATGTTAATGTTGGTGAAATAGAATTTATTGATCTTTGATATTGGCGGAGTAATAGATCAATTTCTTTGATCTGAGAAAAGTTTTAGATGTAGCTGGTCGGGAAACTAAAATAAATAAAATGTAGCTTTCGTTAAATTATAATGAATTTAAAGAAACTGCAAGACGGGAATCTGAGACATAGACGATATCATCATCTGCCTAGCCTTTTTCCAATTATGTTGGGGTCGGCTTCCAGTCTAACCGGATGCAGCTGAATACCAGTATTTTACATGCAGCGATTTCCAATCTGACCTCCACAACCATAGACGATAGATTCAATGAAAAAAACCAAAAGATTCTAAAATGGAGATCCGCGGAAAGATCTAGAACCTAGCTGAGGCTGAAAAGTTGACAAGGGCATCGTTGGAATTGCCAAGTATAAAATTATGTCGTACCAGTCGACTCAAGAAGACGATACGTAAATCGTCTTCTTAAAAAAATAGCTAAACATAATACATATTATGGTTGCAGTAAGTACGTATGAAGAGGTAAGTACCAAAACACAAACATATCCTTAAAGGAGAAAGCCATATAATTTATGGGGTAAGTTTAAGGTCAGGTCAAGTTCAGTGCTATTAAAGACTTTCCTCAACACCAAGGCATAACTTAACATAAATCAAAAGCCGCCATATTTTAGCATAATCGTTGTCTTTTATGAAGAAAGTTTGGTTTAATAATTTTACAGCTTTACTCATCATCGTCGGCGCAGCTTGTTTTCCTCTTCCATACTTCTCTATTACTCCTCATCTCAGCAGTCACCTCCTTTCTAGTCTTATCATCCTTCACGCAGTCCTTTCATACACTTGACAGCAGCTTTTTTTTTAAGGAGAATTATTTTAAACTACCTGCCCCGCGATTTCACCCGCCGCTTCTGGCTTGTTTTATTGTTGCTCAACTCCTATTGGTCGTAGCGTGATGTTATATAACCTATAGCCTTCCTCAATAATTGGACTATCCAACACTAAAATAATTTTTCAATTCGAACCAGTACTTCCTGAGATTAGCGCGTTCAACCAAACAAACAAACTCTTCAGCTTTATAATATTAGTATAGACATCCTCCCAAGCTAGGTGAACTGACGATCTTAAAAAAGTGGCTTGGAAGACTTGATGAATCATCAGCCTAGCGCAGCCCACAGCTGGACATAAGCCTTCCCAATCGCTTTCTTTCCTTGTTTACTTTCGTCCAGCTGCTACTAGACAATGTAAGTTAGTGTTTTGAAAGTACAGAGTAAATCTTTTACTCGTGTAAAATCGAGCGAGTGAGTTACAAAATGAGCCGAACCGTAACATACAAAAAGACATCTTCGATAAACCTACTTCATAGCACAACATTTAATCTTTCCACGACCCCAAATCAGCGTCAATTGATGCCACTAAAAGTACATTTCTTCGATAAAAAACCGCATCCAATTCGTCACAGCCATGTACATTATAATGTATAGTATATAATAATATATTGTATGTATAGCTCTCCCCTTACGAAAGTCACGTCGATTCGATCTGCATTCTTGTGCTGTGATTCAGTGACGAAATATTATTGGAGAAGTAGCGCTAGATATGCTATGACAAGATTTATTGAGCTATTGAAAGGTATTAAGTGCAGTAGTCAAGTAGTAAGTGGAAGAGCTCGTGGCTAAATAATAACAACCGCTCGGATCGATCTTTAGGTTAAGCCGTGCTTGCCTAGGTTGGTCTGTGGATGGGGGACCACCCATTACATACCGAGTTTCCTTCGTGCCTCGGAAAGCACGTTAAGCCGTTGGTCCCGGCTGTCATTTGTAGATCTTTGACAGTCGTTACAGGTAGTCAGTGGCTCAAAAAGTCTGACAACCAGTCTTACCAAGCGGTATCGTTTTATTGTATTACCTAGTACTAACTGGGTTGTGGAGGTCAGATAGGCAGTCGCTCCTTATAAAATACGGGTATTCAGCTGCATCCGGTTAGACTGGAAGCCGACCCCAACATAGTTCGGAAAAGGCTAGGCAGATGATGATGATGAGTCATGTAGTGAGTGATTTTAACTAGTCCAAACTGAATTCTATGGAATAATGTCTATATAGATAACAATGCAATATAATTATTTAACATAGAGCATAATAAGCCTATAATATTCCCACTGCTGGGACACAAGCCTACTCTCTATGACGCTGTTGCAAGTGCCATGATCGTGGAATAACAGGAGCACAAAATAATGAAAAATCACGGAAGATATGCCATAAGCAATAGTATAAGTTTTTATGTATGGTCTCCGACTTAAACGAAGAATTCATTCCCACATTTTACCTCTAGCCCACTCCAAAGCTAAACTCCAAAATATAGCAACGCTTAGCTTCATAAATTCACTATACCCACACCCTTACCATACACTTCGTTAACTCCGTCTTCACTAGATATTTTGGGGTGATCTTGTTATTTCTCTTCATAGGGTGCAGTGAGATATTTTATTTGCTTCTATTACCATAGCCATCAAGTATTTTTTTTTTATATTTCGTCTGGGAATGAAAGTTAGTGTTCGATTTTGTATTTGTAAAAAGGAAGTTACATTATTGACTTGTGTGTTAGTTTTTGTGAAGACTGCGATATTTCTTTGTTGTTGCTTTTGTAATGATTGTGTAGTTTTTGCGTATTAACAAGCTCCAGGCGTATAAGTATTATGAAGTTATAAGCTAGTTTCGAAAAACACATAGCCTTGTTTGCCTTTAGATGATGTGGTGGAGACCCTGTCTTACGAACAGTAAGTCGTGGGTCCGAACCCAGCCAGGCACATTACTTTGTGTAAGTTATTCCATCACCACTGCTCTCAAAACGGTGAACGAAAACATCGTGAGGAAACCGGCATGTCCTAGAACCAAAAATTCGAAGACATGTGACATCTACCAACCCGCACTGGGCCCGCGTGGTGGGCCCATTCCCTCTCCTAGAGAGGAGGCCTGCGTCCCAATAGTGGGAACATTAATAGGCTGATTATGCTTATGCTATTGCCTTTTGCGTAGATCTATATAGGTAGCTAAATAATAACCAATAAAAAATCTAATCTAGTAAATAATAGGACTAAATATATCTCATCAAACCGATTTGAAAGACACCAAAAAGAAAAGCTATTTTTTTTTAATCTTTATCCTTATTAATACTTCTTCATCAATCTTAACCCTTTAGTCATCCAATTACCTTAATCACTAACCCGTAAATGCTGACATGACATCACCTTGACATATTAACAAAAAAAACTTTACTTAGCCAAACTGTAACAAATTAATTCTTACAGTTAGTTTTAGGATATAAATAAAGATGGTAAAAATAGCTTTTTTTAAAAAAGGGTGCTCAGTGAGTTAGCGATGGCGTTTGTTTTTCGTGTTTTGTATGATCTTGGTTAAAAATAGGATGGTACCTAACTCAGTAGTTCCATTTTGTTTCAGTCTCCTTGGAAAGGACACTCTTGGAAGATGGGTATTAATGCAAAAAGTTACAGCGAGGTAATTTCTTAACATAGCTAGGTCGATTACACGCCTTTCATTATGACAATACAACAATATTAATCGAGTTTTGTGCGTCGTCGAGAAAAATAGCGAGGAGTTTTTAAACACACATTCAAAGCAGTGATTTAGGAATGTCCTTCAATATTTTAAATTACTCTTTTCTCATGTTGCATCAGTCTCATGCTGTGTTAAAATTATTAGCTTACCAGCAAGTACCAATCTCGAGAGTATTTATTCAAGAATAATCACTCGTGTCGGCCATTTTGTTAAAATCACATAATTATCACTTAAGTTAGTACTTTATACCACACGTCAACGTTAAAGGGTCATATTCCAATGACATGCCGCTTATTTTAAATTTATAATATTTTGTAAACCAACTATTTGCATGCCCATGTGACGGCAAAATGTGGAGAACATTATTATAAAAAAAAAAAACATCTATGTACCTATTACCCATGTTTGCAAAGAAATAAATGGTTTGATTTGAACCCTCTCGCGCTGACGGCTCGCTTCGTTAACCCTAGTTACGTATTAAGTGACGAACGATATGGTTATTTTACGGTTTGTTTGCTGTATCGCTTATAGCATTATGGGGTTAACTTCACAGCTGATCAGTGTATGAGTCACGGTTTAAAAAAAGAATGGCTAGGTATTTTTTGAGCTTCTATGGCCATATTATCAAGCCTGTAATCTCTGAAGGGGCAGGGCGAGGTGTAAGATCGAGCAGGTTTCGCTAAGTATTTTATTATGAGTCTTATGTCTTGGCGAGCCTTCTGCCATTAATTAGGAATAATTCCAGACACCAGGATGCTTCTGAGAATTTTCTTAATCAAAATCTTAATAACACTTTATCCGACTTGGGAAGTGAAGCCTGGGGTTTCGGGTTTACAAATTGCTTACACGTTTGGCTATAAAGGAATCCTTAATCATGAACTATGATTACACACTATTACCAACCCTCTTGTTAGAGGTTTTGTTAATCAAAAAGTTGTAATTTTATCACATGAAGACCAACAAAAAAAAAAAAAAATTATATTTTTTTCTCTAAATATTTTATTATTTTTATATGAAAAAATCATCAGAAAAACGCATTAGATACTTACAAGAAAAAAATCAGGTAACACACTATCAGCAAATACATTAAAAATGTTGGTTACCCAATGATTTTAGATCGAAATAAAATGACTTTAATTAGCGTTTTTTTTGGAAATCTTCGGTTAGCCGTACTGAACACTGTGTTAAAAATATGTCCATCTATTTTAATGGAAATATTCTTGCGAGACCTTAGAATTATTCTTTTGCGACTATTTTTTATGTCATCTGGGCATTCGCAAACCAGTATCAAAACCAATCATCTGTCAAAGTTTTATAAAACCGCTGTAACCCGAATCTGCTCGCCTATTATTATATTACGCAATTCTATTCGCAATTAATTGACCTTGGCATCACTTTTCTTGAAACACGGAAGCGCCTTCATCAGTCGTTCCAATTAGTTAATTACAATTGATTAATAACGCACATTCGCTAAAACTAGAGAACTGTACAAGGAAGATACGAAGATCTACAAAACACGCTTTGCTACATCTTTTAATATGCGCACAGGCAAGGAGTGGAATTCCCTGTCTGGGTCGGTGTTCCCAAGTTCACATAACCCGAATCTATTTCAGTCGCGAGTTAATAGGGTTCTTTTGAGTTAGCTCGTTCCATCGTCGACCACATCTCTGTCCTCAGGACTAGATAGAGGTCAAGAGTAGGCCTATTTAATATTTAAAATATATATTTCTGTGAACGCGAGTTGTATGTCACGTGACGTGCATGTGATGACTAAGCACGTGATCAGATTTATGAGATGGAAATGCATTTTCTTTTTTTTTTAAAGGCTTTTGATGCTGATTCTAATGTTAATTTATCATTTAAATTCTGATGTTAATTTAATTTAATTTAAATCGTAGTGTATGGATCAAGTTATGTGAAATAATTGTTTTTTTTCATTTATTGTTATTACTTACTTTGGAGAAAAGATTCTGCATTCAGAGTTCATTTGCTAAATTGAGACAGTTAAATCAATTGTAAAAGAAGGTATATGCATCCTTCATTCATTCATGCTTCATTTTTCGTGGCATATTTTTTTTTATTATTTGGGGCCAGTGTCATGCTGAGAAAGGGGTATTTTAGCCTCATCCAGGATCAATTTAATTATAAAGTGTGCGTTATTTTTATTATTTCTTATGTTTACTTTTATATAATTTTGTTTTTTTTTGTAGTTTAATACAAATTTGTATGTCCTGTGCGAGACAAATAAATACTATTTTTTTTTTCCATTTTTTTTTTTACTTTTTCTTTTTTCTTTCTTTCTTCAGTTACATTGTTAAGTCTTTCTGGGAAGAAAATTCCATACTGACCATAAACTACTGCAAATATTATGTCAATCGTTATGAATTTCGTTGTGCGAATAAAAAACGCAACATGGTATTTCTGTGTCAATCTTTATGTGCCAAAACAAAACCTTGTTTAATTGACATTGACCTCTGCAAGTAATAAGTATCAATAAACGATGCACCTTCTATTAAATATGTGATTCATACAGCTTTATTTGTGCCAATCTGCGAGCAGTGACTGGGTTTTGTGTTGTGGAGAGAGTGTAAAATCGGACAGATGGGTAAATGGCAATTTTTTTTTTATTATTTTTTAGCCTAAAATTGGTAAAAATCTACTCCGGCACTAATAAAAGTACTACAGCAACATAGTACAAAAACTACTCCAGCTCCATCTGTCACAAATGAAGAACTAACATCAACAAAGTTAACCGAGACTTTACTTATTATAGAAAACCTACTACGACTATGTAGCCGACCAGACACAATTCTCGTCTGGTCGGAGGATCCCCCTTTTCTATGGAATATTGAGGAACTTGACACCCTGCTCATCATACTCCTCGAGACTCGAGAGTAATGTCAAACTTAAACGAAAAAGAAAACTAGTCTTGGCGTGTATACCAGGATACCTAAGAATGTTTTATCTATTTCTATTTTGAGAACGGATAACAACATAAACTCCCTAACCGCTAACAATCATAAAATTAAAACCATGTAAAAGACTAATTGAAAACACCATCTCTCACATCACAAATTACTTTTTACGACCAAAGACTCATAGACAACCTTTCCATCAACTAGTAGCGTTATGTCAAATTTCGCGCCAATCCGCCATCTTTGTTACGCTCCTAAACACGCACGATAAAAAGCAATTGTTATGGTGTATACAAGTTATCGTGTCACGCAAATTAAAGCTTGTTAGATAGTGTGTTCTAATGAGGCCTTTGAACAGGTTCGACGTGATTTATTGCTGTCAAGGTAATCAGACAAGAAGTTGTTGAAGTTAAGCTTCTACTCGATCGTGAACTGAAGCTAGGTTGTTTAGGTAAAGACCTATTAAACCTGTGCTAAAGATAGTTTTACTTCATCAGCTTTTTGGTGCGAAGAACAGAACAGCGGTATCGGAAATACAAGGTGTAAATGGACCCTTCACTAAGCCGTCAACCAAGCATTCTGTACATCAAACTAAGTAACTCTACGCAAAAATTATTGCTGGGAAACGACTTTTTTTTTGGGCTGAAATATCACGTTTTATTGTAAAACTCAATGTGACGCACTCAAACCATTGTGCTGATGAATGATTGAATAGTACAGGTACGTAGTGTTATATTATCTGTGGTACCGGGGTCACGGAGATTTTTAAAGGTAAAGTTAAAATATCCAATATATCCGTAACTAGAAGGTTTCCAATTATGGCCCAGAACAAAAAAAATATTGGAATGACAGACAGAATTATTGCCTTTCGGCTTCGTTAAGGGTACTTTTACAGCCATAAAATTTTCTAGGTGCTAAATAAATAACATGCTAAAGCACAGTGACATTGTGATCTTAGCGTATCGGTATGAAATCGCATACTCAGTGCAAGATAGTACGGTTATCAGTCTTCCTTCTCAAAACTAAGTGTCAGAAATTAAAACTAACAGACTGCAACATGCTTGTTTTTTAATAACAAAATATCACAGTTATTTTTTCAACTTTCTTCTACATCGGAAGTATCCACGATTTGCATGTCAATAGGTCATTCATTACAGAAATGCTACGGTAATTATTCACAGCAATCATTTAATGAGCGTGAACCGACAAGAATGGATGTCACGCCGGGGTAGCTAGCCACCCCCGCGAAGACTCGTGGCACAAACACCAGTGTTTTTAGAACTCTTACTTTTTTAAGAATAAATTTTGAAATCCTTGTACAAATGCTTAGTCGAACAAGTAGCAGGGTATGAGGATTGAGCAGATATTATGTGTCCTTAAGGGTAATATTTACAGTAGTAACCGCCCGAAGATCAAAGAGCTAAGCCAAAAATAATCCGGATCTCAAACTCAAACTCAAACTCAAAGCATTTATTTCAAATAGACCCGTGACTGGCACTTTTGCATAATCAAAAATAAGCTACGTACAGTCCAGCCACAGGCATAATAACTGTGATCGGACTATAGTTGCCCATAACAAAATTGTAGATCTCATGGAGAAGAATGGACAAGAATCTCCATGGACACTCTTTTCATGTGACTAAAGGACGAATGGAATTAACTTAGAGTATTTTACTGCACCTTTATTTATTGAAGGTAGCCTTAAATTACCTGAAACAAAAAAAAAATACAATGGTTACTTATTGTCTCAACAATTTAATAAATAATGTTTTTTATAATATCAATTAAAAACCTATCTCCTAGATTTAAGTAATCAACAAAAAAAAATTCGTCAATTCCAAAAATTAAGCGATAAAGAATCAATGTCCTACTCCATATTTTGCATTACTCATAAACTACACATGCCTAATACCTACCTCTTTTTTATACTTTCAGTAAAAACCAACAGGAAGTTGCAATTCTGATAAGCTATTTCCGCGAAAACAAGAATTTAATGATCTGAATTAAAATTAATTTTTTTTTACGTCTGACACCATTGTTTGAACTCGAAAAGAAGCTGTGGTCAAACGGCAAAAAAACTAGTATTGTAATTAACGTTATCGAAGAAAATCAAGGAATTAGTATCAGAAGTAAACTTTGAAAACGAAATTGCTCTGAACCTAGTCAGACTGCTTTTTTTATATATACATACAGGGTGTAACAGAAAGGGACTGAACGGATCTGAACGGACATGCTGCAGATCATCAAACTGAATAACTTTCTCCTTGGGTCCAACATCGTAAATGCGAAAAAATTATCAGCTGTCCCATACAAAATTTCAATACTTACTCGACCCTGTATGGGACAGCTGATAATTTTTTCGAATTTACGATATTGAACCAATGGCGGAAGTTGTTCAGTTTGACGGTCTGCAGCATATCCTTTCATATGACTATACCCTTTCTGTTACACCATGTATATGCATACTTTTCTTTTACAGTGGATACCTTGTAAAAGAACTTTTTCACTTCAATCTAGGTAAATTTCATCTAAATTGGTTCCGTAGGAACTTTAGCCGTAATCCTTACTAACAAAAAAAACGCGAAAGTACGTTTATAAGTTACATTTTCACACCTGAACCACTGAACCGAACATCCTGAAATGTTGCATATACGTTGTCAGGTGTACAGAAACAGACATAGGGTACCTTTCATCCCAAAAAAAAGTACTGTTCCCAAGGAAAACAACAATAACGTTCTTATAACAATATATGGCGCCACGTATCTTTCGAATCATGATTGAATTACATTATTACAAGCAGAGTACAACCCGAATTGATTGTCAAATTCTAAATTAACGTGGACGAATCCGCGGGCAAAAGCTAGTAACATATATAAGGTCTATCTGTTCATACACGAAATATTTTAAGAGTAACTTCTATAAGTCGTAAAGTCGCCAGAGCAACGAAAAAAAAAATATCTGAGTGATTTTTTTTTTACGAAATTATTATAATTCTAAAATTTTTTGAGACTTTTTGCATAAAACCTTTACTCCCATATTCTAACAATGACAGTAGGTAAATACGACTTAGTAAACTAGCGTAATGGATGCTTAAAAATAAGGAGCCAGTAATTTATTTTGTGGGTCAAGTAGTTTTAAATTATTTATTTTTATAAAAAATATACTCAGATAAAAAAATATTCCCTTGAAATGGCTTTGTTATAGCCGTTAGATGTTTCCCTAAAAATATTTCGTGAATGAATAGTTAGACCTTATAATATAATAGTGAACACACAAAAAGATGGATGAAATTATAATTTCTTTTTTCGTGAAGTTACCATTATAATTTATTACTTAATTATGTTTACCGCGTACTTATGTAACTTAATAAGATTGAATAAAAAAAAAAAAAAAAAACATTATAATAAATATTTTTTCTTTCTTTCTTTCTAAAAGGTTAGGAGCTCGTGGCCAAATAATAACAGCCGCTCGGGTCGATCTTTAGGTTAAGCCGTGCTTGCTTAGGTTGGTCTGTCGATGGGTGACCGCCCATTACATACCGAGTTTCCGCCGTGCCTCGGAAAGCACGTTAAGCCGTTGGTCCCGGCTGTCATTTGTAGATCTTTGACAGCCGTTAGGCAGTCAGTGGCCCAAAAAGTCTGACAACCAGTCTTACCAAGGGGTATCGTATTACCCAGTACTGACGGGTTGTGGAGGTCAGATAGGCAGTCGCTCCATGTAATTTATAGCAGGCGTTCTTAGCTTTCTGCCTACCCCTTAGGGACAAAGGCACCAGTATGTATATTACCATAATAATTGTCTAAAAAATCCTAACAATTTAATCTACTTTACCGTAACATATAAACATTAATCTTTCTACACAAAAACTCATTAGCTGGAAAGCTTTTACTAATAGAGAAACACAAAGCGATATTATAATTAAAACACAAAAGTGATAAAATTAAACAGTCCACTAAACATTAAAGGATATGTTAGCACCTGTAATTAATAATGTAAACACTTTGGTAATTGTAATCATAACTTTAGTTTCCTTAACGACTTCGTAATTATTAAGCTTTGCGCTATATGTAACGATTAAATAAGAGCTTGTAATAGCTTCTAAACATGAAAAAGTGAGTTGTAATGTTGTAAAAATAAAATATAAACACGCCGCGTCACATTGTTTTGCTTTTGTTGCTTTTAATTACCCAGAATGCCCACTAAGCTTAACCTTTTGAACGCCAGAGCATAAATGTACGCGCGTGCCATCCACGTCAAGCCACAATTTCACCGCAAATACCTACAAAAAGAATATTGGGCTCCCAAAACTATTTAATTGTTTATTTCGTGTTACAGTGCACCGCATTTTTTGTCACATATTTGTGTCGTTGTCGTACGGCACGCTCTTGCTTGTCACGTATATGTGACAATGGCGTTCAAAACGTAAAAGGTGGTAAAACACACTAGGGTGTACCTGACAGGTTTGCCTGTTCGGTTGGCCTGTACAGGCAAACAGATTGCATATTAGTCCTCTACGCAGCTCAAGGTTTTCTGACGGGTGTACCTGTACAGGTAAACCCCTACACCTAAACCCTAGCATTGAGGGGACAATCATGACATGTGTGACGTACGTCAGATGAGAAATAAACCACAGAATGGCTCCCATGAAATTAATGTCAAAAACGACACACAAAATGTTATTGAAATTACTAAACATAAGGTTAACCATCAATATTCTATTTTTAATTCTACATACCACACAGCGTGTAAACCAAAAACATACTTTTCACATTAAAGTTTTAATCAAAATATCAGTTATTTTTGTACAAAACCACGAAACAATAAGTATTTACTTTACATCCTAATTTTATTCTACAACGGTTCAACTAAAACTGGTTAACATAACCCACTGTTTACTTTACGCTCGTAATTCATAAAAAACCCAGACGTTTTTAATTTTTAGTCGGTAAATCTGTTTAGTCCGCGACTAACAGAGGGGACTTTTTAGGTGATTAATTTTATTTTTCGTTGAAATGATTTTTGCTATTTTTTGTTTTGTGTTTCAATAATTATTATTGGATGACGGATGATTATGATTGGGATGAGCTCGTGGCTAAGTAATAACAGCCACTCGGATCGATATTTAGGTTAAGCCGCGCTTGCCTAGGTTGGTCTGTGGATGGGTGACCACCCATTACATACCGAGTTTCCTCCGTGCCTCGGAAAGCACGTTAAGCCGTTGGTCCCGGGTGTCATTTGTAGATCTTTGATAGTCGTTATAGGTAGTCAGTGGCCTAAAAAGTCTGACAACCAGTCTTACCAAGGGGTATCGTATTACCCAGTACTAACTGGGTTGTGGAGGTCAGATAGGCAGTCGCTCCATGTAAAATACTGGTATTCAGCTGCATCCGGTTAGACTGGAAGCCGACCCCAACATAGTTGGGAAAAGGCTAGGCAGATGATGGATGATTATGATTGGGATGTAAACCTTTGATATTGAAAGGATGAGGCTAAAGTTGGCTGGATGGATGAATGATAAATAGTAGAACCTTAAATAGTTAGCGGTGCAGAAAATGGAGCGCATTGTTAAGAAGTTCCCCATTCTTGAACCCTTGCGTTATCAGATTGACCTTACTTCTTTTATAATTACCAGACTTAGAGCAGTGATATCCTAGTGGTGTGACCTTCGGACTGCCAAGTCATAGGTCTCGAGTTTGAACCCAAGACACGCACCTCTGATTTTTCGGATTCATATGCGTATTGTATAATTTTCACTTGGTTCGGTGAAGGAAAACATCGTGAGGAATCCAGCATGCCTGAGAGATATTTCTTGACGGCATGTAAAGCCAAGTCAGAGCCCGTGGGCGGCATATAAACTCTCGACAGCCTGCAGGTTAGGCACTAACCACACGATAAATAAAGAAGACACGACTTTGGCAAGGTCAAAAGGAATGGTTGTTTAATAATGTAAATAACATCTATTTATGTACATAAATAAATAAATTATTCTTCTTCTTAGATAAATAAATTAAATTATGATACAATGTGGAACCGGCAGTTCCAGACCCAGTGTAGTGAATTCATGACGACTTACAGCCTTGTGAATTAAGGAATAAAATTAGCTGTCCAACATCAAAATGGCGGAAGGAGCAAGTTAAACGAGTATGTGGGTAAAGTCAACGATCACTTATCATGATGACATTTAATTCAGAGTCCAGATATATTTAAAAGATTTTGTTAAATGTCGTGATACTGCTTTTTGCACCGTGACTCTTTGTCGAATTGTGTGGCGTGGTAAAATGCAATGACTCCAAAGTTTTTATAAAATTTTGATATTCATTATCTGCCTAGCTTCTTCCCAACTATGTTGGATGGAGTCGATGCAGTATTTTACATGGATGGACTGACTATCTGACATCCACATCCCAGTTAGTACTGGGTAACAATTAAATATAACCAGAAATAACTTACTACAGTCCCGCAAACCCCAATAATTCTTGTCCCCGCATACTTCAGATCTTAAGGGCTTAAAGTTAAGCTATCGACGTGCTCAAGCTGTACTTAAGTAAGTCAACGGTGAGTCAGCGCTGAAAATATTACGCCCTTTACAGTTTACGGGCTAAGGCATTGGGAGACTGTGTGCATTTACACCGGCGTGTAACATTTGTCTTTGTTTTTTTGGTGTTATACAATTTCTGACACTAGTGTTTAACAGGAGCCTAAATAATCAGCTTTTGTTAATGCAAAAAACTGATCCTTTGAAAATAATTTGACGGGAAAACTTGGCTTAAATACGAAGGAGTTTTAAATTGGTAAAAATTTGAATAAATATAACTACAAAACAAAAAGACTATTTATTGTTAGCCTATCAGAAAATAATCATAAAATTTCGCTCTCGCTCCGCTCGTGTTAGTGTTAAAGACTATGCTTTCGTATGAGTCTTGAGAAATGTCTTAACCGCTATTATAAACTCGGCTGTTTTACTACCTAATCAGCCGCAGACTGGCGCTGTTCCTAGTCCCCTCCCTCATATACATTTCTGGCTACGCCCCTGCTAAGAAACAAAATCTAAATTTGGCTTGTGTTTGCACCAAAAGGAGGAGGAGCAGGAGGAGCAGCGGTGGCCCAGTGGTGGAGACCCCGACTTACGAGCAGTAAGTTGTGGGTTCGAACCCAGCCAGGCGCATTACTTTGTGTAAGTTATTTCATCACCACTGTTCTCAAAACGGTGAAGGAAAACATCGTGAGGGAACCGGCATGTCCTAAAACCAAAAATTCGAAGACATGTGACATCTACCAACCCGCATTGGGCCCACGTGGTGGATTATTGCCCATTCCCTCTCATAGAGAGGAGGCCTGCTTCCCAGCAGTGGGAACATTAATAGGCTGATTATGCTTATGCTTGCACCATAAAACTGGCGATTAAATATCTCTTTTCAAATACTTGATCGCTACACAGCTCTTCATAAACCCAGAAGCCCTTGAAAATGTATCTTGCTCACATCATCATCCATGGTGTATCCTACTTCTATTACAAATGTTCAGGTTCAGCATTTATGGCAGCCTAGCATAGCCTAGCATATATTTATTTATTTATTTAAACTTCATGTACAATAGTGATACATAGGCGGACTTAATGCCACAAGGCATTCTCTACCAGTCAACCTTTGGGTTAAATAAGAAAACATTGTGATAGGGTACAAAATAAATATATCAAAATAACTTCTTGCTATCGAAAATTTATATAGGCACTTATAATGATACTAATACTTATATACAAATAAAATAAACTGATACATATTTTAACAAATACCAATATTAAAAACGAGAAACCTAATAATAATTACCATGACTCGACTTCTAATAGAGAGAGAGCTATTTATTCTGACTTAAATAGTGGTTACGCACTTTTCTTTTCAAACTGAATTTGCTTTCAGTTTTTTTTAATGCCAAAAGGTAGCGCGTTCCAGAGCTTTATAGTAGAGATAGCGTAAGAATTTGACATAAATCCAGTGCGGTGTGAAGGAATTTGGAGAAGTAGATTCTTGGAAGCTCGAAGGTTACGACTGTGAGAACTGCCCAACACTTTGAAATAAGTTTTTAGGTTCATAATCGTGAAGAGCATGCAGAGAGATCTGAGGGATCTCCTGAGTCGGATAGGCAACCATTTAAGCTGAGAACGGAAGGAAGAAACGTGATCGTATTTACGAAGGCCAAAAACAAAGCGAATACAATTGTTGAGAAGACGATCCAATTTATTTAGAAGTTCTTGGGAAAGATCAGAATAACAAACATCAGCATAGTCGATGATGGGGAGCACAAGTGACTGGACCAACGTGAGTTTGGTGCTAGATGGGAGGAAATGCTTGAATCTATAGAGAGACCGCAGTGAGAACGTGACTTTCTGACTCACCTGAGCCACGTGTTTATTCCAACTTAAACTGCTGTCAATGTATAGACCCAAGTCTTTTACGTGAGGTGAAAGAGAAATGACGGAGTTCTCGTACATTAGTGGCATAAGTTGGCTAGTGTTCACATTTCTCAAATAGTAAGAACTACCAATGAGGATGGCTTGACATTTCCCAACGTTAACAGAAACCCCGACAGGCCCACAGGTACAGATTGATGAAAAGGTGGGTTATCGTTATCCTAAGCTTCTAATTTCAAGCTTTGATAATTTTTGCAAATGTAACAAGCGCAAATTACACTTCGGTGTAAACGCACCCGTTTATATTAAGTACGGTGCTTAAAAAAACAAAAGGGTGCGAATTGTTTTCGCAAAACGACCAGCTCATTGTCCACAAACGATTTTGACGTTTATTGCTCACACAATAGAGATTTATTTTATTCGCACTCCGGATTTTATATTTAGCTTGACGGAAAGTGATTTTGAGAAATAACATTATGTATATTTATTTTACCCTTTTTAAGAAGTGTGTGGTTTATTAGCTCAAGGAGTCGTTGAGTTTGAAAATATATGAATTACCGCCTGTGCAAGAGGAGCGTAGTAGGAGAGGAGCTCGTGGCTAAATAATAACAGCCGCTCGGGTCGATCTTTAGGTTAAGCCGTGCTTGCCTAGGTTGGTCTGTGGATGGGTGACCACCCATTACATACCGAGTGTCCTCCGTGCCTCGGAAAGCACGTTAAGCCGTTGGTCCCGGGTGTCATTTTTAGATCTTTGATAGTCGTAAGGTATTCAGTGGCCCAAAAGTCTGACAATCAGTCTAACCAAGGCGTATCGTATTACCCAGTACTAACTGGGTTGTGGAGGTCAGAGAGGCAGTCGCTCCATGTAAAATACTAGTAGTCAGCTGCACCCGGTTAGACTAGAAGCCGACCCCAACATAGTTGGGAAAAAGCTAGGCAGATGATGATGATAATCGTCTGTGTAAGACATTTCAAACAGACTTCCTTGTAAACATGAATATGACAAGGAGTTCTTTTACACAAAGGAAACATTTGGCAACGCCGGATTCCCCGAAGGACGAATTAAGTAAAGGAGTGCCTAATATACCTATAGTACATCCACAATTAAAACAGGGAGCGAGCCTTCAGCCATCAACTGGGCACAAATCCAGACTACGAGATACTACTGCAATTCCTAATGGACAATCCCCATAACATCCAAATCCAGGACATCAGCAGTAACGCTTGTAACCACTAGAGCAACGAGGCATCCGAGTTTCTCCCTGATGTTGCCATTATGACTGTTGGCATATCACCCAGAGAAAGTGGAGGAATTTTAATTCCGTCAATTGTGGATCTTTGACTTTGTGATCTTTTTGTGGTTTCTGAAGATATTCATCGGTTTTTTTCTGGTAATAAGGCAGGATGTTCTATTATGTTTTTGATACAAATTAAGAACCATAATATCTTTTTATTATTTGGCTCGGAAAGCACGTTAGTTAAGCCGTTGGTCCCGGCTGTCATTCGTAGATCTTTGACAGTCGTTACAGATAGTCAGTATCCCGAAAGTCTGACAACCAGTCTTACTAAGGTATCGTATTATCCAGTACTAACTGGGTTGTGGAGGGCAGATAGGCACTCGTCGCTCCATGAAACTACTGTATGCTGCTTCAGGTTAAACTGGAAGCCAAGCCCAACATAGTTGGGAAAAGACTAGGCAGATGATGATGACCCAGGGACAGAGGAGGAAATCCAATTTATAATTAATCTTTGACTTCTTATTTCCACCATACCTTATTAAAATCTATAATTAATTTGAATGAATGAAATACGATAATACCTTTATTTACCAAAAAATATAGAAGACGGCCTTCACACACTTCGAGAGCATTAGTCATAAGTACATAGCAAATATCAAATATGGCGGCAAAAACATTCCATATTTAAAAACCCAAACTCAAATATTTAGATATTGATATCAACGGCACCTGTATCCTACATTTCAACTGGAACAGCCACAGGGCTTACCATAATCAGTTATGATCCCACTGCTGGGAGTCAGGCCTCCTCTCTGTAACACAGCGTGGGCTACAGTCCACCAATCTGGCCTGGTGCAGGTATGTCACAAATTCACAATGTCTTCGAACTTTTAGTTTTAAGAATGGATAAAGTAAGGAATGAGTATATTAGAAGAACTTTGAAAGTTGTTGAAAGGGAATCGATTGTCTTGGTATAGACATATGATGAGGAGGGACGAATCGCATGTGACTAAAAGAGTGATGAATATAAATGTTGATGGATGGAGACGGAGAGGAAGACCAAGGAAACGATGGATGGATTTTGTGAGGAATGATGTGAAAGAAAAAGGTGTAAATGATAGCGTGACGGTTGACAGGGGGGACAGTCGAAGAAAAAAACGTGTTGCGCCGACCCCAAATAAAATGGAACAAGGCCAGGAAGATGATGATAACATTTCATCTCGAAAATCTGTGTGACTGGAGAATAAGGAACCACATTCTCGACAAAATCGTTAAGGAGAAGGTGAAGCAACCAAACAAAAGTGTTAATTTCGTACGTACCGTACCGTATCGTATCGTAGTACGTTAATGTTTTCTTCATTGTTTGTCTTTTTATTTTAGTATATCCGTGTAAATTTCTATTTACATATATATTGATATATATTCATAGTATTTCGATATATTGTTATAGTATTTTATATATCCTTGTAGTTTATCTTTGTAATTAATCAATTTTTTTGCAGATAGATACACCTACCACTGTTTGTATCTGCATCACCCAAAGGTTGACTGGTAGATAATGCCTATGGCATTAAGTCCGCCTCTGTACTTTGTGCATGAAGTGTTAAATAAATAAATATCTTTCGTAAGATCTAATAAACTTCACTCAGACCACTAAACGTCGCCCCAAAATGGGGGCCAGCAGCGACCAAGTCAGCCCGTGCCGGTGGAGAACCAGGTTCTGAACCTGGTTCGGCAGGAGCTGGCTGCCTTTCAGGCGCGGTTCTCCGTTCTGGAGGGCATTGTCCTGCGCCCCCCTCTGGCGGCAAACAAGGCGGCCACATATGCGGCTGCTGCGGCCTCCGCACCGGGGCCGTCCAGCCAGCGATCCGGCAGGGTTACGTCGGCCCCCGAAAAGCCGGCTCTGGCGAAACCAGCTCCAGTCGGGAGGGCGGCGGCCCTGAGGCAGAGCAAGGCGGTGGCCCAAAAAAAGGGCAAGGCGGCGTATGTACCGGCGCCAGCCGCGAGACAGCCGCCATCGCCACCTCCCCCGCCCACTAAGCCTTCTGTGGCCGAGCCCGGTTGGCAGGTGGCCGGAGAAAAAGCGATGGAGCGAAGGGCGGCAAAAAAGGCCAGGAAGCGGGAGCGGAAGCGCCGGCAAAAGGAGCGGAGCGTCGCGGCTGGGCTCAGCGCCCCGAAAACCGCAGCTGTAGTGATAACGCTACAGCCGGATGCGGAAAAGAGGGGCGTCACCTACCGCGACGTGCTCGCTAAAGCGAAGGCGACGGTGGATCTCAGAGAGCTCGGGATCGCCGGGGGCCTCCGGCTTAGAGTGACCGCAACAGGGGCTCGAGTGCTAGAGATCCCTGGCGAAACCCGTGGCTCGTCCGCTGACGCTCTGGCCGAAAAGCTCAGAGCGTCCCTAAATGCGGACGAGGCCCGAGTGTCCAGGCCCGTCAAATGCGTAGACCTGCGCATCCTGGGTCTGGACGACTCGGTGACCGAGGAGGAGGTGGTGGCCGCCGTCACCAGGACCGGTGGGTGTCCTGCCGAGCAGGTCAAGGCAGGCACCTTACGTCCGGATCTGTCGGGCATGCGAACCGTAACGGTAAGCTGCCCTGTGACGGCGGCGAAAGCCATAGTGGAGGGCCGAAGGCTCTTGGTGGGCTGGGTGTCAGCGCAGGTGAAGCTGCTGGAGCCCAGACCTCTGAGGTGCTTCCGCTGTCATGTAGGGCACCACGTGTCGGTCCGGTGCACCTCGGAGGTGGACCGCAGTGGCCTGTGCTTCCGCTGCGGCCAGCCCGGTCACATGGCCGCGGCCTGCTCTGCCGCACCGCACTGCGCCGCATGTGCGGCAGCTGGCAAGCCAGCCGATCACCGGGCAGGGAGCAAGGCCTGCGGTACACCCGCCAAGGCCAGCAGCAAGGGAAGGCCCTCCGCCACCACCGCCAAAACCCCCACCGTCGCCACCACCGCAGCCGCCGCCACTGTTACCGCCGCTGCCGTTACTGCTGCAATTTCCGCAGCGGGGCCCTTGCAGAGGGCCCGGGAGGGGACTGAAATGGAGTGCCAGTAACGGCCCCATTGCGCCTTCTCCAGGCGAACATCAACCACTGCGCCTGTGCTCAGGATCTGTTGCTCCAGAGCATGGCGCAGTGGTCGATTAACATCGCCGTGGTCGCTGAGCCGTACTTTGTCCCGCCCAGGGATGACTGGGTGGAGGACCATAGCGGTTCGGTGACCATAATTGCGTCGGCCGCCGCCGGTACCCCGACCCTTGAGAGTGTCAGGAAGGGTCAGGGGTGCGTAGCAGCACGGTTCGGGGAGATCGTTGTAGTGGGAGTCTACTTCTCCCCGAGCCGAACTCTCGCCGAGTTCCACAACTCCCTCACGGAGTTGAGTGTCGTCATCGGAAGCCATTCCCTCCCCGTGCTTGTACTCGGGGACTTCAATGCCAAGAACTTGGCTTGGGGTTCTCGTTACACGGACGTGCGGGGTAGGATGGTGGAGGACTGGGCTCTGGAGACAGGTCTAGTCGTCTTAAATCGGGGTTCTGTCCCCACGTGCGTGCGGATGCGGGGCGACTCGGTGGTGGACATCTCGTTCGCTAGCCCCGCTCTGTCACCGCGTGTCGTCGACTGGCGCGTCATGGAGGGGGTGGAGACCTATTCCGACCACCGGTACATCCGGTTCGACGTCTCCACTCAGACCTCAAGCGCACCGGTCCTACAGGCCCCGAGTGGTCCGCGATGGGCGCTGAAGCAGCTGGACCGGGAGCTCCTCCTGGAAGCCTCAATCGTGCAGGCCTGGGTGTCATCACCGGTCAGGCCTGCCGACATCAACAACGAGGCGGGTTGGTTCCAGGAGGCCATGTCCGAGATTTGCGACGTGGCAATGCCCCGAGTTCGGCCAGGAAGCGCCCGGCGTCAGGTGTACTGGTGGTCGCAAGAGCTGACGTCTCTGCGCAAGGCGTGCGTTGCCGCGCGGCACCTGTACGCCAGGCATCGCAGGCTCCGCATCCGCCCTCCGGATGCGGCAGCCATTGAGGCGGAGCTGTACGAGGGGTACAGAGCGGCAAAGACCGCCCTCCAAGAGGCTGTCCGGCGGGCCAAGCATTTGGCCCGCGAGGAGATGCTGGAGTCTCTGAACGGAGATCCGTGGGGGCGCCCTTACAAGATGGTGCGGGACAAACTCCGCACCCGGGCCCCCCCGCTAACGCAGAGTCTCCGGCCTGAGCTCGTGGAGGACGTGGTGAGCGTTCTGTTCCCTTCGCGAGGGGAGCATCCTCCCCCGCCTATGGCTCCGTCACCGCATGCGGTGCCGGAAGCGGACCACACCGATGACGACGATGACGTTCCGGAGGTGACTGGGGTAGACCTGAGAGTGGCGGTACGCAGGCTGAAAGCCAGAAATACCGCCCCGGGACCCGATGGCTTGCCTGGCAAAGCCTGGGTCCTGGCCTCTGAGGCTCTCGGGCCCCGACTGGAAGGGCTCCTAAGCGCATGCTTGGAGAGAGGCCAGTTCCCGCTTCGTTGGAAGACGGGGAAGCTGGTCCTCATCCGGAAGCCAGGGCGCCCTGCGGACTCTCCGTCCGCATACCGGCCCATTGTGTTGCTCGACGAGGTGGGCAAGCTCTTTGAAAGAGTCATTGCCAACCGCCTCGCCGGGCACCTTGCAGGGATGGGGCCGGATCTTGCGGAACACCAATTTGGTTTCCGCAAGGGGCGCTCGACGGTGGACGCCATCATGCGCGTGAGAGCCCTCACGACGGGGGACGCGGTGTCCCGGGGCGGGGTTGTCTTGGCGGTGTCTCTTGACATCGCCAACGCCTTCAACTCCATGCCCTGGAGCTGCATTGGGGAGGCACTCCGGTATCACGGGGTGCCGACCTACCTTCGTCGTGTGGTCGGGGACTACCTGACGGATAGGGCCGTCATCTACCCCAGTCGGAGCGGAGAATGGAACCGGCGAGAGATGTCGTGCGGTGTTCCACAGGGTTCGGTTCTGGGGCCGGCCTTGTGGAACATCGGTTACGACTGGGTGCTGCGCGCCGACCTCCCTACCGGCGTCAGTGTAGTTTGCTACGCTGACGATACGCTGGTACTGGCACAAGGGAGGTCGCACGAGGCGGCGGCCGAAAACATGACACGCGGGGTTGCGATAGTTGTGGAGAGGATCCGGCAATTGGGTCTCGAGGTGGCATTGCACAAGTCCGAGGCCATGTGTTTTCATGGGCCTCGGAATGCGCCACCGTCGGGATCCCTACTGATGGCAGGAGGGGTTTCCATCGGCGTCGGGTCGACGTTGAAGTACCTAGGACTCGTCCTCGACAGCCGGTGGAACTTCGTGGAGCACTTCCGACGTTTGGCTCCCAAACTGGAACGGACAGGGGCTGCCTTCAAGCGGCTCTTGCCCAACCTGAGGGGTCCAAACGCCTCCTGCCGGAAGCTTTACGCGGGGGTCGTGCGGTCCATGGCCCTTTACGGGGCCCCGGTGTGGGCGCGTTCTTTGAGGCGGCAAGCCGCCCACTACCTGAACGCGCCCCAAAAGGTGATAGCCATAAGGCTAATCCGGGGGTACCGCACGATCTCCGGCGAGGCGGCTAGCCTCCTTGCCGGATTGCCGCCATGGGATCTGGAGGCGATAGTCCTCGCGCGCCTGCATGAATGGCGCGCGGAAGCACTATGTCGGGGAGAAACTCCGCTGCCGCGACAAATTGCCGCTCAGCGGACAGACCTCCGGCGTGATCTCATGGCGACATGGAGAGAGCGACTGTCGCAACCCCGTGCAGGGCACGCCACCATAGTGGCGATAAGTCCCCTCTTTGAGGAGTGGCTAGAGAGGCGCCACGGCGCCCTCACCTACCGCCTGACGCAGGTCCTCACCGGACACGGTTGTTTCGGGAGGTTCCTGCATCGAATCGGGCGGGAGGAAACGCCCGGGTGTTTCCACTGCGAGGATCGTCCGGAGGACACGGTGGAACACACCGTGGAGGTCTGCCCCACTTGGGCGGAGCACCGCCGTGTCCTCACAGCGGCGATTGGCGGCGGCGATCTCTCGCGTCCGGCCTTGGTTCAAGCCATGGTCCGGAGCGAGAGGGAATGGGAAGCCGTCACCTCCTTCTGCGAAGCAGTCATGCTAGTGAAGGAGGTGGCAGGACGTGAGAGGGAAAGAACCTCACGTCCCAGCCGCCGCGGGAGACGCCCTGGGCGTCGGGGGTCACGTGGTGGCTTCCGACCACCGTAGGCGCTGGCCTGTGGACGGCGAGTTATGGGCTAGCTCGCCGTCCGGCCGTCTTATGACGACGGGCCGTGTCGACGGCGCGTTCGTGTTCCACGCGCGCCTCAAAGAGATGTCAGCAATCAAGTAGGGGTCCGCATGGGCCAACGCCTGCCGGGGCTGCGGGACTGTTCGAAAGAGATACCGTGGCCCTGGAACATAACGGGCAAAGAAGGAACATGGATGGGTTTTAGTCAGTACAAGTCTGACACTCCCCTCCGCTCCGCCCAGAGTGGGGGGGGTCATTTGATGATTTCCCATCCGGAAAAAAAAAAAAAAAAAAAAAAAAAAAAAAGACCACTAAACGTGCATCGACTAACTAAGCAACCTTCACTACTCCAACAAATCTCTCTAGCAGAGATAATAAAACATTCATAGTAGGTCTACGTTCAAAACAGTCTTGATAGAGACTCGTTGGCGCAATATTTGCGTCTCCGAGATAAAATATGGCGTCGGAGATGTGACGCAAGATGATAGGTACTCTATGAATAATAATAAAGATAGAAAGTGTGAAAAGGAATTAAAGTAGTAATAAAATAGGACAACGGTAACCGGAGTTGTGTAGAACACATTGGGAAGAAGTGTAACTATAGTAAAACCACATTTTGCCATTTAGATATAAGTACCATAATAGGGGGCAAGCCCATTGCCATCAACAGGTCACAATTCAAGACTGCTACTGAGAAACGGGTCGCTAGTCAATCCTATTACCCTTATGTATTAGGATAGACTAGCGACACGTTAACAAGAAGTAAATATTTCCCTTTCTCATTTGCCACGTGTCTCCACCCAACACAAGTAGTAAGGGCCTCAGATATGTTATCACTATTACGACATGTTTGATAACACGCCTAAAATCATGTCTTCCGCGTTTAATAGGGCAGTCGCTATGTGGTGTAGTGGAAAGACCAGGCCCTTTTCTTGCAGGTATTCTCATTTACGTGTCGATGAAACTCAAATGGTGTTAGACCAGTATGTAGCCATCAGCACAGCTCTAAAATTTGCTTCGATAAAATCTTGAAAGGTGCAGTGGTTCTTGCAGATGATAAATAAGAATAATCTTGTAATATCTGGCCACACTTACCTAATTTACTTTGTGTATGAAGGAACAGAGCATTATTACGTAGTTATGCAGCATCACAAATGTTTTTTTGGAGTTGATGGTGAGAAGACCGAAGACTACCACTAAACGTTTTCTTCTTCCATTCTGCCCTGTCAAGCATATCCCTATCGTTCAGTCCTCACACAGGCAAGCCTTTCTTTTCTTTAGCCTGTCTTTCACTCTCCATACATCAATATTTGGGTGCTTGGTCTTCTAAACCGACCTTGAAAAAAAATTAGTCACTGTTGCTCTCTCCTCAAACGCACCCCAGTAGCTCAGACATTCAATTTAATGGATCATATACGCACGTAAGTAACATCGTTTCAGTCTAAATTTAGCCTGAAACCATTACACCGACACCACATTGGATGTACGGTTGTAAATCCTCTTGAATCCACCTTTAACGATTGGCGGCTAACTGGCGTCTACTAAACTACCTCTGTTTGGGTCTTAAACCCTGGTTTTACGTCGCCAATCTTCGGTATATCGGTAGGCGAAGTATTATGATTATTATCTGTGATTTGTGCAAAATTATAGGTACGGTAAAGAAAAGAAAGCATGGTGGGTTTATTTATTTATTTATTTAACACTTCAAGCACAGAAGTACAGAGGCGGACTTAATGCCATAGGCATTTTATTTTTTTTGTTTATGCGTAGTGGAAGACCAAAGAAACGATGGATGGATTAGAGTGTGGGAAAGACCGATGACTGATGGAGCAATTGAGGCCTCAAGAGGGTGACGCGTGTGTGATGCCCCTCAGCTAGAAAAAAAAGCTGGCTGGGTCAGACTGTAAACGGAAGTCGGAGGAAAAGGTGTTGTGGGGCAACTTGGGAGAGGATTATGTCCAGCAGAGAACCGTGAATGGCTAAGTACATGAATGATTCATTAGGCGACTTGAGACCAAACGCAAGAGAATATGCAAAAAAAAAAATTAAAGGAGACATGCCAATTAGCACTAAGTTCGCCAAAAAAGAAAGAAGTTGATTTGAATATCAGTTGTAACATCATGTATATCCAGCCTGTATTCTTGTCTGCATATCCGAGTTCCGTATGCATTTCTCAATATAGCTAACTTACCCCAAAAACGGTTCCCTCATAACATTCAATCAAAACAACAGAATTAGGTCGTTCAACATTCATTATAACAGCAATAACGCGTTACCACACACGATGAAATTACAATATAAACAATACGCGATTCAGATTTAATGGATTCATCAATCAAACTCTTGATTTACGTCGATTCTGATTCATGAATACGCAATTCATTTTTGATTGGTGCATTATCTTGGATTAAATCAATAAGGATATGGAACGAGATACACGTTGCAGTGTTCTGATAAGTTTTTTTTGTGCTCTAATTAGATTATTGTTGTTTCTATGCCTTGTTTGGTATGTCATTGGAAATATCTTGATAATTTTGAGCAATAAAACACGAATTTATGTAGATATGTTGATCGGTATTGAGACCAGTTGTTGATAATAACTTCGGGTAAATGTGATCGGCAGCGTTAATAAATTGTAGAAAATGTTGACGTGATTATGGACATATCTAAAATAAAATCAACATAGCACTTGGATGGCTTCCTCACTATAAGAGCCTGCTTCATCACTATATGATTTTCAACTGGGGTAAGTCCTTAGGATGGAGATTTTAAATTTCATCATCATCAAGACCAGTCTCTGCCCTTGTCCTAATTTATTTGGGGTCGGCACAGCATGTTCTTCTCCATTACTCGTCATCTCAGCAGTCACCTCCTTTCTATCCATATCATCCTTCACACAGTCCATCCATCGTATTTTTTTTAAATTTATTAACAGACAAAGTATTGCAAAGCTGGAATGAGGATAGTGACAGAGTATTGTTTCAGAGTCAGTGTCAAAAAAAAGACGGACAATAAAAAGAAAAAAAAAAAATTTTATTTTAAAAAAATAAATAAATAAATTATTTTATTTTATTTTTTTATAAATATTTTTTCTTTCCATGTCAAAAACAGCTATAGTTCCCTACGCAGGGTTTGCGTATAAAAAATATTAATAAAAAGAAGGTAGATTTTTTTATGTCATTACCACCATGTAGGGTTAAAATTCTATAGATTTGGTTAAATCATGCAGTCTTCATCCATACATTCAACTATAAATAAAAGCCACACATATATCAAGCCAAGGGCAAAAAATAAACAAGTTTAACCTAACCTAACAGCTTATAAATCATATGTTCAAACAGCTCATTATTGCCTCAAGGCATCCCACCCACACAGCAAACAAAAAATATTCTTATCCATCTTAACATAATCGAAGTTACGCCATTAAATAATTATTACAAAACGTTTGATGACAAAATGACGACCGGTACTTCATTTACGAATTCAAGCTAGGTGAGATTGCAAAATATCGCGTAATCTTGTAATATTTGAAGTGTAGATAATAATTTATTACGTACCTTAATAAGGTTGATTGGAAGGTTAGGAGCTCGTGGCTAAATAATAACAGCCGCACGGCCCGATCTTTAGGTTAAGCCGCGCTTGCCTAGGTTGATCCGTGGATAAGTGACCACCCATTACATACCGAGTTAAGCCGTTGGTCCCAGCTGCCATTTGTAGATCTTTGACAGTCGTTACAGGTAGTCAGTGACCCGAAAGTCTGACAACCAGTCTTACTAAGGCGTATCGTATTACCCAGTACTAACTGGGTAGTGAAGGTCAGATAGGCAGTCTCTCCATGTAAAATACTGGTATTCAGCTGCATCCAATAGACTGGAAGCTGACCCCAAGATGGTTGCGAAAAGGCTGGCAATGATGATGATGATGGTCCTTAGGGAAAGATGTCCAGTTTGTCATTTTGAATCACCACCTAAGAGGCATCACTTTAGAGTTACATCTTGCATAGGTCCTTATTCCAGAGATACAAGAATTGACATCCACCAACGCTCACTAGACTCACGTGGTAGATTACAGTCAACTCCTTCTCATAGAGAAAAGACCTGTATCCCAGCAGTGGGAATATGAAAGCCTGATGATGCTATGCACTCGCGCAAGCATCTAACTCTTCGTTCGGACGTAACTGTGAAATCTGCCGAATTACTACAATTTCATGTAAACGTGAATAAACCAAGTAATGTTTGCAAAGAAATTCTCCGAGATAGCGCCAAGACCCTTATCAGTCACGCGTTATCAAATCAAGAACGTTACGCAAGATGAGATTCCGGTTTTGTCGAAAAACAAGTTTGTCTTCTATCTGCGCCTGCTATAAAAATAGTTTTTGACATTAATGTTTGTGACTATGGTTATAAAGTGAGTATTAATAGAGTTCATTCTAGTTTGATGTTTTTGGGAGTAAGGAACGAGTCTTCATGATGACAAATACTTCTAATCTGGTCTAATAATACTGCCAACAATCTTGCTGGCCGGCTAATCTTTTTCTGAATCTATCTATACAAATATTGTAAAGAGGTAAAATTTGTTTGCAAGCGCAAGGAAAAAAACCTAATGGAGATCCTTCGTTATGACGTGAAAATCTAACTAGGAAACTTAGATACAATAATATTATCAGCGTCCTCATTATGCAACACAATAGTAACCACAACAGCAATCATTTGACAGCTAAAATTGCATTCAACTGTCAAATACAATGCAACAAACTTTGTGTAACTGTCAAATTGCAATGTCATTGTCATGCATAGACACTAGACCACACTGCAACTCTATTGTCTATGCTTCAAAGAAGTAATAAACAAAATAGGTTAACAGTGCTTCGTACTGGCTTGTAACATATACGTAATTGTAATTAATTAAAGTATTGCGAGACAATGCAAGCTGTGGGTTTAAACGTAGAATTTTAATTTTCTTATTTACATATATTAATTAGTCAAATGTAATTTATATTGCTATAGTAGCGAAGAAACAAGGTGTATTGTTTTAAGTCACTTCTACACACAACAATTAAATGTATATTTAGACTTTTTGGGAGCAAAGAACTGAGCGGATTCAATTATTTTTGACATTAAAATTTTTAGAAAGAGTATGTCTAGGTTCCTATCAATTTCTTTTATGTTAAATCTTTGAGAATTTGTCTGGTACTCCTCTAATCACAGCCGTAAAAATCGGGGGCATCTTTTTGTCAATTTTGGAAGGTCATATTTTCTTTACTTATTAGTTGCCTGGACTCAATGTAACGCATTCAAAACATTGTGCTGATAGATGAATTGAATAGTACGGGGGTCACGGAGGCGTTTAAAGTAAAAAAAAAATACATTAAAAACATTTATTTAAAAAAAAAACTTGTGAAAAAGTTGGAACTTTAACCCCCAATATCTCCGTAACGAGAAGGTTCCCAGGTATGGTCTAGAACAAAAGAATTATCGCAATGACGGCGAGAACAAGTGCTTTTCGGCTTCGTTAAGGGTCTTTTATATGGAGAATCCTACGCCTACGTCCCCCCCCCACTCTTAACGCAGTGTAAAGGACGCTTTACAAATACAGTTACTATTTAGTACTAGTTTCATTGCAACCTGCCACAACATGCCATACGTATCATTTGTTCTCAGAATGTCAACAAGTTTCTCGAATAGGAGAATTTAAATAACCGCTAATTAATAAATAGAAACACCTTTTTACGTAAAATGCTGCGATAAAAACTACCTATTACCGTGAAACCGAAAGGTGTATCTATGTATAGTACACCCACATTTCGCCGGTTTTATATATATATTTTTTTTATATAAAAACGTTGCCCCACACTAGAAATTTCTTCTGTATCGTGGGTTTACAAACATTTAAGCTCACATACACAAACAGCCAAACCCGGAACAATTACCTGTGGGCCATACAAATATTTGTACTGTGCGGGAATCGAACCCGCGACACGAAGCGCAGCAGTCAATCGCTCAGCCACTGCGCCAACTGTGCCGTCTTTTCATTTGTATTAGTTGTATCCAAACTCGGGCTGGTACTGAGAAATTTCGTATGGAAAAACCCTTTAACACTTTTCCCGACCTTACTAACAGGACATCGTTAATTTCAATTCGACTGCCTCGTTGTCGCAAGCGCGACTGCTGAGCATGAGGTCCTGGGTTCGATTCCCAGGTCGAGCAAAGTGTTAATGGATTTTTCCATTAGGGTATTTATCAGTAGCAGCCACAGAGTCTGTATTTGTGCCCAGTTAATGGCAATAGGCTCGCTCCCTCTAACATAGGACTTAAACAAAACTGGCGAAATGTGGATGTATTATTAGGTACACCTCTGCTAATTCTTCGGGGATTACAGGCGTGATGTTAAGTAATACCAATCCCTAATCACCTAAATCCAATCAGACTTAGGTCTTATTTATCACCCTAGATTGTTAATCACCAATCTCTTCACGGAAACTAAATTACGCTAAGTGTAGCCACTAATCATCAGATATTATAGGTTTTAAGAATTCTGAACAAAACACGAAATGTGCGTGACTGATAACCATGAGCGCTACCAAGCCCGTTTTGATATGTCCGTGAATATACGAAGGGAATTGGATGCGGTAGTGGTTTTGTGGAAGGAACAATTTTGTAATAAGTCGGATAAAGTTAATACGCCTGAAGTCCGAGGTGTAAACTTAAAGGAAACGATGTTTTTTCATGATGAAGCCTTCTGATGAGGCCCATTGTGAGCGACAACGTTTCGGTCCCGTATGTAATCACTGGCAACACACACTGGTCATAGACTTTCGTCTTGAGACACTGCGGTAAGTTGGACGAGAAGATACCACGCAACTTCCCGAAGGCTGCCCAGCCGAACATCAAACACAATCAATATCATTCATAGAATATGGAATAAAATTATGAAAATACATAGGTATTTCATTTGAAAGTAGTATATTTTTTTTTAAATCGACTTCTTACGTTTACACCGCGCGCTCATGCTACGGCCTCTGTTCCTATTTATTTGATTAATCGAAACTTATAAGTATAACTAGAATGTGTCTTTAGGGTTACTCTCAAAGCTCTATCAGCCAGTGTAATTCAAGAGCATCATACAAGCTATAGCTACGCTAGACAATCGTTGCGTTACGCTACGGTGCTATGAAGTCACGCTGCAGAAACGTTACGCTTTCGCTATTACTAGTAATTTTCGATTTTGATTCAAAAGACAAACTCATTTCGCTGTCTTATAAAAATAGGCAACGTGGTATTTCTACTCATATGACGCACTACAGCGCCACATCATCAGCCAACAACAGTCCACTGCCCTCTTCACTCAAGAATACGTCTACCCCAACAGTCATCGGCTCTACGCCTAACATGGCCGGCCCATTGTCACTTCAGATTACTTAGAACGCATCAATATAAATTAATACTGCATAAACCCATCGCCACACAAATATTTTATCAACATAACCTGTCACCCGACAGACCCAAACAAAGACAAAAGACGACCCGATATAAATGCCGCGTCCAAACTTCTAACACTGCCGTTGACACTTACAAATGTACGGGCGATAATACAGCGCTAATTAATTGTATGGGTTTCTTGAACCCTGGGCCGTGGGGCGGCAACACCTCGTGTAGCTAGTAAATAAAATGTAGAGGTAATATCTGTTTTATGGAGAAAGTTAGTAAATGGGTAGCTTACTTGTTGAGGAGCTCGTGGCTAAATAAGAACAGCAGCTTGGCTCGATATTTAGGTTAAGACGCTCTTGCCTAGCTTTGTCCGTGGATGGGTGACCACCTATTACATACAGAGTTTCCTCCGTGCCTCGGAAAGCATGTTCAGCCGTTGGTCCCGGCTGTCATTTGTAGATCTTTGACAGTCGTTACAAGTAGTCGGCGGCCCGCAAGTCTAACAACGACAAAAGGGTATCGTATTATTAAGAACTAAACTGGGTTGTGGATGGCAGATAATATCATAATGGAATTGGCTTCCAGTCTAACCGGATGCACCTGAATACCAGTATTTTATATGGAGCGACTGCCTATCTGACCTCCACAACCCAGTTAGTACTGGGTAATACGATACCCGTTGGTAAGACTGGGAAAAAGCTATCCAGATCTTAAATAAAATTAAAAGCCAATCTAAACAGGAATTACACCCATCTAAAACTTGTCTTCGTAGGTGTGAAGGTCAAAGAGCCAGCCAACATCACCATAGTATAGACAAGGTGTAAGTTATTCTAAGTCCCTAACGTATTCTGATCAGGTGCGAATGCGAGAAAGGGGGCGCCACCTCTGCGTGAACTGGCCAAAGAGATTAGACCTGAGACCGTATTATAATTAACTAGCTTCAGCCCTCGGCTTCGCCAGCGTAAATTAATATTTTTACACAATGTATTTATAAATTATTAACTTATGCCCGCGACTTCGCCCGCGTGGAGTTCGATAATTGTCCTACGGGATCATACTACCGAGATAAAAAGTATCCTATGTGTTAATCTAGGTTATAAGATATCTGTATGCTAAATTTTATCCAAATCCGTTCAGTAGTTTTTGCTTGAAAGAGTAACAAACATCCATCCATCCTCAGAAACTTTCGCATTTATAATATTAGTAGGAAATAAGATAGTAGAATAAGCCTTTGTCTTTTTCTGATGTATAAGCTATTTTAAAGAAAAGTTTCATCAAAACCCGTGCAGAAGTTTTTGCGTGAAAGAGAAACATCCAACCGGCCATCCTCACCTTTCGCATTAAAAATAATTAATTAGAAAGTAATAATCATTGAATTTCACTGTAAATACTTGGTATTTTCCTGAAATTTTATTTAATTTTTTATTTATTTATTTATATACACACAAAATACTCAACAAGACATAACATTAAGATAGAAGAGCACAAAGGTACTGCTTATTTCATGCGAAATCTCTTCCAGCAGAGCTGCGAGAGGAAAGTAGGATTAGAAATGTAGACACAGTGTGTAGAAAAGATAAACAGAAAAATTTAAATTGCAACTTAAAACAAAGTTATACCTATATAAAATAAACATACATACAAATATACTGTCATAAAATAAATACTTGTACTGTAAATATATACCTATAATATTCAGAATATTACAGTATAGAGGAGAGGTATCTAATGTTTTACTATTATTTGTTTTGGTAGCTTTAACTGTATTTGTAGCGTTTTATTGTATAGTTAAAACACAGACACAATGACTTCATAACAAGGCTTAATCATTCAAAAGAATTTCACGCTCAAAAAGTAAGTAATGTCTGATCAATACCTATAACGCAAAAAGAATTATTGGCCGCCTAGCTGTCTGACTACTCGATAAAAGTTTTATAACGGCTTGTCCACGAGCTACGCGATCAAGCGACGGAGGACTGACTCATGCGCTGATTTGTCAGCCTAATTTGAACATGCAATTTGATTTTTCAAGAGCAAGCCACTAGTCCCCGCGACGCGACTTGCAACGCCACTATAGGTACTCATGTAAATGAAACAAGTGAAGAACACGTTCGTTGCATCTTGATCTGCACAAGAAGCGTTGCAAGTCATTTCTCCCGAGGTCGTGATCGGGGCTTTAAAGCTTTGTATCAAAAAGTCGCCATTGACGCCCCGGCATTGACGAAGATAATTGGTTAAAAAAATGACGTGTAATGAGTACCCTTACATTTTTATTATCGCCATTATACTGTGGTGCAAATAAATTGTAAGTGCATCGTTATAATAATATAATTGTAGGGGACCGTTTTGTTGATTTATTTTATGAAAGGTTGAGGTCAGGTAAGTGAGGAATAAAGAGAGTATTAAAATTATATAAAAGGTAAGGTCTCAACAGGATGGGTGCCTGAGGATGGACAGCGCCGCCGAGTCCCAGAAAACGGTGGCGAAATGGTTTAGACGCGCATAACGAAGGCTGGTTCGAGGTGGCGCAGGAGAAGAGTACCTGGAAGGATATGGGGGAGGCCTGTGCCCAGCAGTGGGACATACAAGGCAGATAAAAAAAGGTAATTTTTAAAATCTTTGTTTTAAAATATCTGTAGGGTACTTTCCATGTTCTTCTACACTTTGACGGCTGATGTACTTATGGATAAAATTTGGGACATACTTCGATCGGGACTTAGGATATTTATTGTCTCGTTAAAGTTAGTTGGGGTTAACATTACATTGAAATCTATCATTATTATATCATAAGAATGAAAATATTTTATCAATCTTAAGTCAGTACAATCTTTCTTTTTTAAAAAAAACGTCGCCCCACACTAGGAATTTCTCCTGTATCGTGGGTGCGTTCACAAACATTTAAATTCACATACACAAACAGTCAGACCCGGAACAACTACCTGTAGGCCATACAAATATTTGTTCCGTGGGGGAATCGAACCCGCGACACGAAGCGCGGCAGTCGATTGCTTAGCCACTGCGCCAACCGTGCCGTCTAATCTAATCTTGAGAAATGGGTTATCTGCAGAGAACTAGATTTTTCAATCACGTAACAAAGTAGGTAAATCTAAGAAACTCTAGTTTTTCTTGTATCTGAATAGATAATAAAGATTTACTTAAATCCTCAATAAATTCCTTAAACTGAACCAATAAAATCAATAACTGCAGTTAAACTAAACCAATAAGACTATTTACCACAGTAATGTATGTCATTAACAGCCACCACAGTAATTTAAATAAATAAATTGCACGTATTAAAAAAATACCATATATTTACTCAGACAGAATAAACACTTATGCACGAGTTGAAATACAACCACTATGGAAAACCAGTTTAAAAAAAAAAGAAAAACAAAATACCGTCCGTTTACATTCTATTTACCACAAGGTATTAAGATGGCTAACTGAGGTCTCTATAAAAAAATGTTCTACAGGAAAATCATATTCATAACTAGCTGTTGCAAGCTGCTAAAATTATTACAAAAATATTATTTCTCTATTTGAATCAAATTTTGTTAACAATTTCATGGGTTTTAATTTTTTGCACGGAACCCTAATCGATATAACCAAATCCCGAATATCTAAATACAAGTAAGTTACTACTAATAACGTCAGCTATCTGCCAGCAAAAGTCCCGTCAAAATCGGGCTAGCGGTTTCCGAGATTAGCCGGAAAGACAGACAGGCAAAAATAAAAATTGTTATAAGTTCCGTTTATTACACTTTCATAATATGCATTCAATAAAAAATATGCTATTAGCTGTTATTTTGACATTACAAAGAGACACATCATTTTATTTATTTGTATAGATTATTTAAACGTTTGACCAACTTAATAGCTATCCGTAAATAACCTATGAAGGACTGTACTCTTATTTTTGACATTGAATTTAAAACGACATTTCAATCATTGTCTACAATGTCTATGGTAACCTACTTTTGAATACGTTCCAAATCACCTAATGTTGACTATCGATCAATTTCAAACGCATACAGACAAAAAATATCTCGAACTGTCTAAAATAAAATGATAATACAATCGAACGAGACTAATCAAATTGCTAGCCTTGAACAAATGTACTTCCGACTTAAAAAACATTCAAGACGGTTTTATTTTTTTTGCTGAACTGCAATAGACAATATCAATATCATTAATGGCTAGAATTAAGTCCACCTACATACATTGTAATCAATCTATTAACAACGCAAAAAATTATAAAAACAGACTTAGTTCAACTCTACTTGAATAAAACTACAAGGTCATATTAAATTATCGATATCTAAAATGATAAAACAAAAAATGGTCCGATGGACTCTTTGTGGTCAGTGACCTCAGGTAGCCCAGAAATCATTATTTAAAGATCTATGAACCTGTATTTACATGATTTTCAAAACTTAACCCCGTATGTTTTTGTTAATTCTTCTAATAAACTAATTTGTCAAATTAAAACCATCGAATTCCTTTCTCCCAACTACATCCGACATCAAAAAAACCAAATAACGTGACCCAAAAACTAATTTCCCGAAGAGCACGTTAAAGAACCCTCGAGTTGACAGCTGTCATGTTGACAGGCGTCGAGACAATCATTTTGACAGAGGCTGTCAATGAGAGCTGACAATTAGGGTCCCGTTATGGATATCTGTGTTAATACTGCACTTAAAATGTCTGCACTTCGAATGTGAGATTACTTTTATTTGTTTTGTTGGCCTACAATGAGAGTATTATTGATTGAGAGCGATTGTGGATAATTTTGGGCGCAATTCAATTGGAAATAGTTCCAATTTGATTTTGTCCGATTTAAAAAGCAAATTGCAATGGTTTTTGCTATTAAATGAACTATAGCTAAGTTTAATTGGTTAGCGTTGGTGTTAATAATAATTTTATGTGGGTAATAAAATACCTTTCTCGAATTTTTTACCGAGAATGAAAAAGTTAGACAAATAATTATGTGTGGCGTTTCTTTAATGCTGCATATGGCATCGCGGCAGACGAGCTGGACAAAATCAACGACCAAAGGTCCACATTGGCCCTGGATCAGAAGACCTGGAAGTTAATCACGTAGGCTAACAGTAATACTATAATGCTGCAGCATTAAAGTGTTACTGTTGACGCTAGACCATTTTTTACGTAGTGCCGTGTATTGAAAAGAATCTCTACGTTTAAAAAAAAAACCGCGCCCGCACATCATACATTTGTATTTATTCATTCAGAAATTGTCTGAATGGTCGCCCGAGTGAATTATTAACTTGGCTTAACCTTCAAAGTGTTGTTGACTCTAACTAAAAATAGGCACGCAGTTTCGTAACTTTTTATTTTTTGTTGTTAACTGTAGAGAAGAAATACTCCTTTTACCGTGACCTTCTTTGTTTTACATTGTGTCTTCTACTTCTTCTTAGCATGTCGGTGACAATCTAAATTGGGTCGCGTGGTCACTCCAAAGACTTTCAAACATTTACAAGCGATAGACGGGACAGGACGCAGAAAATCGTAAAACAATACTTGTCACAGTATGACCACTTTTAGTGTGCAGTTCACGGTGGCATTACTTGTCATGAAACAATGCATCGATTTGTCAAACAAAGTTTATTTTAGTTCTGTTTTTCTCGCCTGCACGGATAAGTTGGCTGAAGTGTACTACTAAGTAACAAGTCGCTTTGTCTAGTGTCATACGCCCGCTTGTCAGGTAGCATTCGTGTGTCAAAATCGAAAATGTTCGGGATCAATATTTTTGTATGTAAATATTCCCAATGTCCGCTCCTATGCATCTTTGAAATCTTTTTCAATAGCGTCTATTAGCTCCTGTGTCCTCTAATTTAAATTGATTGTCGGTTTAGTTTAATGTCTTCTTCTATCATATTCCCTTCTGCTAACCTAACCTAACTACATGAGGAAACTTCTCCCGCCTTGATCATTTTTTTTGAGATCGGCGCAATACATTGCGCAGAAATATGACAGGCTTGCAAAGTATAACAATACTTCATTCTTTATTTTGTTTTTAACTATCAGAAACCTTTTAGGAGGTCAGCTTCAGAAAGCCGTTGGTCCCGGCTGCAATTTGTAGATTTTTGGCAGTCATGACAGGTAGTGGCCCAAAAAGCCTCTGACAACCAGTCTTACCAAAGAGTATCGTATTACCCAGTACTAACTGGGTTGTGAAGGTCAGATAGGCAGTCGCTCCATGTAAAATACTGGAATTCAACTGCATTCCGTCAGACTGGAAGCCGACCCCAACATGAAAAAGCTAGGCAGATGATGCTATCAGAAACCTATTAGCTCAGCCTAAACATAGTCTAATTTAAGACATAGGGGGCAACAAATAATTCAGTGTGTAACTAGTTACACACTAAGTAAAAAATAATAATGAAAAAAAATAATAATGTAGGTAATATAAAAGTTTCAGTGCTTCGGTACCTAGGTACCGAAGCACTGAAACTTTTATATTACCTATAGTTATTTCATTATTTATTACGAGTACATCCATAGACAAATATTTCCCAACACTTAACGACTTCCTTTCAAACGTTTGCCTGAATCTGCAAATATTATTCCCATGATGTATCACACACAGTAACTTATAAACGGAAAGAGCAATGGCCTTTAAAGTGAAAATACCAAGACTTAAGTATCTGAGTCCCTGAACAAACACTGAAAAATAATCGTTTTATCAATGATTCATTACATTCATTCATGTTTGTCTTACACTTAGTAAAGTAACACGCGATAAGTATTTCTCATTAGTGACTGTCATCAACGTTTCTCTTTATAATGCGAAGAAAATTAAAAAAACTTTTAACCAAAATTATGGGGCTCGCACAGGGACGAGGCCTGTGTCCCGTCCTAGCATTAGGAACGTTTTAAGCTGAGTACGCATAGATAGCTTCTTAAAATACTGCGGACTTAGGAAACACGGAAGGAATGGAGGGAAGCCTTTGCCTACGAGCGGGACAAAACAGGATAAAAAAAGAAAAAACTTCATTTACGCAAAAGTTAGTAGGAGACATTTTGAAAAGATTTGGAGAATTGGAATAAACTCTCAGAAATCCGTATTGGTAGTGAAAATTGTCAACGCGCAAAAAGCAAGCGTGATAATCTTTGAACGGGAACAGGCATTTACCCTGCAGTTGCACATGGCACGTTACAACATACAGGCTGCGTAAAAATCTTGGCTTGGTTAAACTCAAGAGCCAACACATCTTCAGTGCATAATTATAAAAAATCTTCTACTACGTTTACAAATCCATAGCAACCGAAAGATCCATATTCTAGAACAAAGCTCAGTCATGCATGAATCTCGAATCATAACAGACAGATTCGAAACAAAACCATTTCGATTTCGAATCGTTCGATCGATATTCAAAACTTGAGCATCGTTCTTAAATACAGGCCTACAGCATCAGACATTTTTTTTTCTTTTTGCTATAAAATTCGACCTCGTCTTTTACAACTGTCATTATGTTCTCACAGTTGGCTGGTCACGCCGACCTAGAAACCTAAACTGGTCTGTTACTCATCCTAGAACTTTAGATTTCCTGGTATTGTTTTATTTTTGATGATGCTACTGTAATACCTAGATTACTGGGCTCAATTTTTATGGCTATGTAGGTTTTGTGTCATACTTTTTCGCGTTTTTAGTGGTGTGAGAAACTCTGTACACAATGGTTTATGTTTAATAGAGTAAACGTCCGGTGAATAACCGTTTTTTGTGAACAAAATGAATCATGCGGAAAATAAATAAAAACTTGTAAAACTGTTTGTCAAAAAACCTGTTTTAAGAAAGAACACATACTTCGTAGTCTTTAGAACAAACGATACTCCATCATACATAAATATGTCTCAGATTTATTTTTGTATTCAATAGGTATTGCAGAATTTGTGCACAGTTTTGAGTATAAAATAATATATAAAATCAGTCATTTTTATATATGAGAGACAAGGGTCTCTTGTTTCCTGATTGGAAAGTTCACCTACCCGACAGATCATCGTTCTATATTAAATACAAGTAAATCACTCGAAAGATCTCATCAAGAAAATGTTTAAAGAAACTCACCTGAACAATGAGAAATCGCCAACACGAACAGCGCCATACAAATGGTTAACCTCCTAAGCTCCATAGTGCTGATCTTCCAAATATCACTTGGAAATTAAACAGAAAACACTATACAGTTCACTTAGTAATAAAAATATTACTAAAACTGATCAAAAACTGTTAAAAACACAGGCACTATCACTGAAGGCACTCCTTTCTTCGTAATTCAGGCACTTTTTCGTTTAATCTGGAATAGAAAAATAAATCATAAATGCCTGCATGACTATGTTCAGTAGTTTAGACCTTGTACTCTGTAACGATAAGAGCATAAAATCTCGATTCATAGAAATATTTCTTGTCGAATCGAGGTTCGTTCTTGAGTATCGTTTCCAGAATACGGATCCCAATGTTCTCTTTCCGAATACTTTCCCGTTTTTTGTTTTTAAAATGTTTATTGACAGCGGTGCATTTTGTTTCAGTGGAGCGGTATCACAAATTAATCACCTCCTTTCTACTAATTTATAAATTTTAATGGATTTTAGTAATTAAGGGACTTTTTAGTTAACCTAACACTATTAATTAAAACATTTCGATGCGATAACCGAAAATATTTTCGAAATTTTTTTTAAAATAAATCCTGCCCAACGCTATCATTATCGAACTAATCTTTATTTTTTCATATAATTTCCTATCTATTTTAGGAATTTTACTGAATGTTATTTATTAATTACATTATATACAGACTACAAATAGAACTAAACTAATGATAAAAATAAGACTAAAAGTAAGAAAATATAAAAATCTAAACAACGACGACAAAAGGACACTTAGGCGTCAAAGTACTCCTCCGCATCGCTGTCATCTGGAAACGTGCCCAGAAGACTGGCAGCATTGCCACGCTGAATGGCAATGCTAATTCTTTGGCCAAAGAAAGAGCCAGCCCTCTGGTCACGCGAAGTGTCGACCAGTCGGCGAGAGATTTCCTTAAAAAGGAGACGCGCACTCGGGCCCCATGACCCGAGCGTTTCGACCCCAAACGGCTCAAAACTGTAGTTACCAATAAGGTTACAGTATTTGCGCCGTTTGAGGATCTCAGCAGCCGCAGCAGCAGCGCCTGCACAGCCCGCCGTGCTTGAAAGGTGAGATGGCGCAAGGGTGTCGACACAGGTTGCGTCCCACACCAAAGGCCTACCCACCTTCCAAGGCACTAACGTCATGCCGTCTGGTCTCTTGCCATCGTCACGTACCAAGCCGTTTGGTTCTAAAACCGCTGGTACGCCGGCGCTGGCAAGGGCTCGACGAATAATGTCGTTAATGCTGGCGTGCCGTGCAATGCGACCTGCGCTCCTGTAGCAGGACAGGCCATGGTGTCCGAGGCTGTCAACAGCTTCACCGCAGTGACACCGATGCGGAGCAACACAAGGAGCGCCTAAGCGTAGACTCGTAGCGACCCGGAACGATGCGTCATCCATCATAGTGCCAATGGTGGATGACGGAAGTGCCTGAAGCCATAACCCCGACTCCCATTCCCCCACGGCCAGCAGACGGGCACGCTCCACAGTATTGAATGACGTGTTTAAGAGGTTATTCCGTACAATACTGCAGAGCGGCACGTCCCACTGTCTCTGGGAGGACAGGTTGTCGGGCAAATCCGTATTGGGACAAGCCATTTTCCAAGCGTTCAACGCACCGGTCGAATAAGGCACCTCAAAATCAACCAGTGAGGAAGACAGAATATCCCTGGTTAATTTTTCGGTACCGTAGACCGAGGAGAGGAAAATTATTATTTCATATAATTAATTATTCAAATAGAAACAGACTTTACACTAAATTTTTTCCTACCAATATTTGCATACTTTGAGCTCATAGATCTTGTAATTACTCGTACAAACTTTGAAAAAGTCATCGTAATTATTCAAAACAGACATCTAAGTCTGTTTTGAATAATCTTCTAAAGAAGAACCGTTGCTTCTATACAAATTATTAGTCCACATTCTCAGCCATATGTCGAATCAATCATAACATAAAAAACCAGGCCTACCAATAAAATTATCCGTTAGCGAAGTCATGCTAAATAAAATCGGATTTGGTCGTTCATTTGATTGCGAACATAAAAAAATGTAGACATTATAAATGTTATACATGACTGTTATAGACAAACTAATAATCATTTCATGCTAATTTATTTATGGGTCGACATTCTTTTAGAATTTATGGTTGCATCTGCAGTTTGGATCTATACGAAAAACCGATTTGAACGTCAAATTAAATATAGAATAGTGTTTAAGTTGATTCCAATTCCTTTTAACCTTTTGAACGCCAGAGCGTGTGTTCCCTCCACGCCAAGCCACAATTTCACCGCAAATACCTACAAAAAAAATAGGGATTCCAAAACTATTTAATTGTTTATTTCGTTTTATAGTGCAACGCATTTTTTTTTTGTCACATATTTGTGACGTTGACGTACAGGGTACGAGCATGCACACGCGATGACGAATTTTGGCCGTAGAAGCTAGGTTCAGGAAGAAAGTTTGGTCGCACGATCAGTTATGTTCAAGTTATCGGCCAGTCGGGCCAAAAGTTGTGGTTGTGGCCGCGTAGTGCGAGAGCTCCCTTAAAGGCTGGTTAGACTTGCAACCTATCTTAAACCCTATAGTACAGTGCCTACAGTATAATCACTTCATTTACCATGATTACTGTTAACAAGGGAAAATTACTGTGAGAGGATATTAATAAAGAAATAACGTTCTAAATTTAAAAACGAATGCCATTGACAAGACATAACTCAAAAACATTTCTTAAAAAGTAAAGGCCAGAGATATGGCGTTCGAAATGCAAACACAGCAACTATAAAACCTTAATGGCATTCCCCCCAACTCTTTAAGTGTTGCCATCTAAATTATGGCCAGTAATAAATGTGTTTATTGCCAGAATACACATTATTTGTGGACGATATATTTTTAGTACTGTTATGATCTTTTATATTGGTTATTTTTGGTTAAATAGGTAGATCCTTATTACTTGTTTAGAGTTCCTAAAAACACATACATAAGTTCGTCATTAAGTGAAAAGATAAATTGGACACTAAATAATTTACATTGTTTATTGCTCTAGTTTCTGATATATTAAAGCAAGAAATTTATTCATAGGAATAACATCAAAGACTGCTGGATGGATGTCGACAAACATAAAGAATCCAGTGCCTGAACAAATATTTGTCCTCAAACGGGAAGTGAACCCCTGCCCCTACAGAAGGCGAACCCTCGACAACGTGTAGTATAGACTCGACACACATTTTTTAAAACTGAATATCAATATTGTTGTGATCCCAAAAATCCACTAATAGTTAAACTAAATAAATTGAACAAGCGAATCTTCACAAAGTGATGGGTATGTAATGACGATAAAACTGAAAAAATAATAATTTTTCTATTTATTTTAAGTATCTATCTAAAGCTGAAAAAAAAAAAAAAAAAAAAGGGTCTAAACACTTTGACATGATATCAGAGATAAGGAAGATAGAAACGAGATGAGATGTATTCCTCTTCTTCTTCGTGTCGATGATTCCCATAGTTATTAAATTTAATTTGTTTACCAGAACTGAGCCACATCGACAGGACTTCGGACAGGTCTGGTTCCTTAAAGTGCAGGTGGAGTTGCACAAAGAGCAGGTCAGGAGGTGGGCCATGGTTTGGGTATTGTATTATATTCACATGAGCTACCGAAAAGCATATACAGGGTGTAAACAGATCTTTCACAAAGCCGTCAACCAAGCATTATGTATATCAAACTAAGTAACTTTATGCAAAAATTATTGCTGGGAATCGACTTTTTTTTGGGGTAAAAAATCACGTTTTACGGTAGGACTCGATGGAAAGCACTCAAAGCATTGTGCTGATGAATGGATTGAATAGTACGGGGGTCGGGGAGGTGTGTAAAGTAAAAATCTTACATTAAAAACTTTTATTAAAAAAACTTGTGAAAAAGTTGGAACTTTGACCCCCAAAATCTCCGTAATTAGAAGGTTCCCAGGTATGGTCTACAACAAAAAAAAATATAGCAAAGACGGGGAGAACAAGTGCCTTTCGGCTATGTTAAGGGTCTATTTACACCCTTTATGTAGGTAAAACCTGTTGCAAATCATTGTAGCAAAGCGAAGGGGTTCAAAAGCGATTGTCACTCGCTAGACCAGCCACTTAAAAATCAAGCCCTCTTTGCACCAATTCCCAAAAATCGCGCCAAAATTTTAACATTCACAAGCAAAACCTACCCACCACTATACAATCTAACACGACGGTGAACAGTTGAAATGCCTTAAGACACATTGAGCGTGCTGAATTTCCAACTTTCGTCTCAGCAACAAAAGATGAAAGTTCAACAGCAGGCTCGATGTCCCTTGCGACGTTTCCCACCGTCGAACACATACATTACAAGACCGTCTACATAAACATTACATAGCCTAACAAGATACCGTAGACTGACATTTTGACACTGGCGACACGTCGGGGAGATACGACACGACCCGATAGCCTGTAGGCTAGGCATTTATAATATTATGGACTGTAACACCTTATAGGTCAGGAGAGGATAGCCTGGAAGTGCTAGGGAGAAATAATGGTGATGTATTTTTGACTGAAGACGAGAATTTTGTAAAGAATTTTGAAGATGGGAAGATAGAGGTACATAAAAAAATCGCCCAAGGGCTCGCGCATGAAGGGTTTCGTACCATCGTGCGCGAGTCTCAGCCGTCTTTAATTTTTAATTTATTTTTATAATTTATGTTTAAAATTTCAACTGTCTACCTATTACGGATCATGAGATACAGTCCGCTGACAGACAGACTGACGGACAGCGGCTTAATAATAGGGTCCCGTAATCCCGTTGGTTACCCTTCGGGTACGGAACCCTAAAAATGGGCCAGAAAGATTCTACACAGTTCGAATGAAGAAGAAAATACAAACGAATGAGTTTTCGCCTTAGATAAAGACGGAACTATCTGAAATTCTCAGTAGAAACCCGGACGGAGTCAAGATGTGTGGTTGATGGTAATAAACCATTTTAATCCATAACTTAAATATAACTGGCGAAATGTATACTATTCTACTCACGCTTTTGCCCAATCCTTCAGAAAAATTGATCAAGAGAGAAAAGATAACGGACTGTAGACAAGGAAGACGGACAACATAGCCCAAACGAAGAGGACTAAAAATACATAAATAAGTCAGCTCTCGCATAAAACAGAATGCTATTAAAACAATAGCTAAAATTCTATAACAAATGGTCACAAAGATAAGTGCAATGAACTTTCAATTAGGATGGATAGACAATACAATTTCAAGGGATTTCCCAGCTTATTGACCTCCTTAGTTAAACAAGTTAGTCCTTAAATTGTGACACCATGATGTATTATAGATGATTTCGGTAGCAAACAGAAAAACTTAAATTTTAGCCGTTAGTTACTGATTTGAAGATAAGAAAACATTATTTTACTTTACTTCCTTGTACTCTTTGTAAAATTAGACGCGTTTTCATGAACATAACCTTTAAAATAACGGTTTCACCAATGTGTAAATAGTAATATGAAAGTCCAAAATTATCAGAGAACATAGAATACTTACACTTATCTATAGTCAAGTTAAAGTAAATTTTTATGCAATAGATAAGAATTTGAACGAAGTAAGAACTGTCAAAGAAAGCATAGCTTTAAAATTCTAACTTTTGACAGTTCTAACTTCAAGCAATTGCTAAACTACAGAATAAACATCGTATCTTAAGTAATTACTTTTACTCAAGTAATCTCTTTGACTTGTTCATAGACACAGGTGTTAGAATACTCTTTACTATTAACACCATATAATTTACAAGTAACTAGCAGAATCGACAACACAGTACCACAAATCTATCACCCACATCTTACACGAAGAACATACCAATAAACAAAACACGATCAATAAAGAAATCATCAATTGCCCGTCCAATGCAGACCAACAAGCTACTTATCCAAAAAACATTCCAACTACCCTCTCTATCTGATACAGTAACGGCTTTAACATCAAAGGAACGAACGAACGGAAGGCCTGAACCAATAAATCATTGGTTATTTTTAACTAACAGTGCCATAAGTATCTTCTTCCTGGTTTAAGATGAGGTTATTAATTATAGGAATGTACTTGGTAGTGAAAATATCGTGTTTTGAAAGGACAAAGATGTTAGTTATGGCTGGATTATAATTTGCTTGATAGGTCCTTGTGGTATTCCTTAGAAAATGAATCATTCAGTCGTGTCGTATTTCTGAGAGTTTCAACCGAACTGACAAAGTTTTCGGTCAGTTATTTCAATCCAATAAAATGTTATTTTTTCTAGCTACAACACCAGCTTTGGCAGAAAAAATATGAATAGACGTTTCAATGGCTCCGAATATTTTGGAAGTTAGTTGGCATTTGCTTTGTACAAAATACTGACAGTATCGAATGCTGTCTTTTAGTCGGGAAACGAATCCATAAATGAGAATAAAAGGCTAAACTGCAGAATCAAAATTCCAAGATTGAAATGTAATTTACCACGATATCATGAATTCATGAATGATGAAATGTCTCCTTTAACATAAAATTCTCAAAATGAGTGACCACAAGTGATAAACTAGATAAACTAGACTAACGCTACAAATTAATAACTGACGTATCCAAAGGCTAGAACATATCAGCGGCTTATCAATGAGCTGATCGTAAAAGGCCTTTAGGGAAAGTGTTACGTCACATAGCACAAGTAGTAATGGATTGACAACCTGTTGCCTTTTTATTTCGCTTCCACGTTCCAAGGTTTTATTAGCTTGTGAGTGTAGTTTATCTATCAACGTGGCCGGAGTTACTTTGCCGACTTCATTCGTATATTTTAGATTACCAATTTTACTTTTCATTGCTACAACATATTAACTTTAGCTGCAGATATATATTAGGTTTTATCTTCTTTTACTATGAACGTGGCTGTAGTTGCCTTGCCAACAGCCGTTATCGAGGTACCGACTTCATTCGTATATTTTAGATCATCGATTTTACTTTTCACTGCTACCGAATGTTATCTATCTATAGATATATAAGGTTTTATCTTCTTTTACTATTCTGTCTAGTTAGATTCCTAGATAATTCCTTGAGAATCGATAAGATTAATAGAGAGGCTCACTACCCAGTGTGGTCTGAAAGTACGTTACTTCTTAGTTTTGTTTTTTTTTTCTTATAGAGTGTTTAGTGCCTAACCTGGTGTCAGAGTTTTTATGCCGCCCATGGGCCTCTGACTTTTCTTTATGTGCCGTTGAGAAATATCTCTCGAACATACTGGTTTCCTCACGATGTTTTCCTTCACCGAATCAAGCGACAATTATACAATACGCACATGAATCCCAAAAATCTGAGGTCTTGGGTTTGAACTCGAGACCTATGACTTGGCAGTCCGACGGTCACACCACTAGACTGTCACTGCTGCTTGTCTTGTTGTCCGTCTGTCTGTCAGTTTCATTTATGAATTAATTATGAAAGCAGTTCATACGAATCTGTACTTTTTCAGTAGGGCCCTAGATGATCAACCTCTCGGTCTAGTTAATCTTTTTAGCGTGGCATGAGGTTTCTAACAGCTTGTTCCAAAACGACAAAAGGCAATACAACGAGAAGCCTTTGTTCTTGTTCTTGTCCGAATTCACTATTGGTTAATGGTGCAACACAATTTGAGGTCACAGAACCGGTTGCTCGGACCTCTGGTTCCCATGGAGGTTTAATTATGTTGTGATTATTGCGTATCTCGCCTAATAAATATTGATGATTTGGTGCAAGAGACAAGCGGAGAGTATTAACAACGGATTTGATTGCAAATAAGCTTAAGAATTTATGAATAATAGGATCTAAATTCTTACATCTAGAAAGTGATAGTAACAAAAACATTAATATTCCTTTTTTAGTGTGAATTGATTCCCAGTACGTATCCGTTCATCGTATTCTCTTCATCATCTGCCTAGCCTTTTCCCAACTATGCTGGAGTCGATTTCCAGACTAAATACAGCTGAATACCAATATTTTAAATGGAATGACTGCCTATCTGATCTTTACAATCCAGTTACTGTTCTGAGACCCCCCTTGGTAAGACAGGACACCATCGTATTATCTTATTTCTCTTAAATAGTAGTCATGTTCACGGGAGGTATCCCGTATGTGACCGTATCGAGTTGTTTAATTTACTTTATGGGCCAATTTCTTTCTCTTATAACTTGCACCTTGACAACGCTCTATCGCACGATAGCTGTACAAAATGACGGATGCTACAAATTTTCTAAAATAACGGGCTTGTACAAAACTTTATAATGTTAAACATTGATCGGTGAAAACTAATTTAAAATGAGATAATTATCTCTGGCATGTTTTCGGTTCTCCATCTCTATAAATGGAGAAAAAATTAAGTTGTTTCAGAAAGATCGAGATTATAATGAACCTTATTATGTTTTTCTCACGTAATTTTAAAACTAGGTTAATATGTTATTAAAGTTATATTATATTACTAATTTAGTGACAGATATTCATTATGTTAACGCTTTTAAATTAGTGAATCCATAAAGTCCATCAAGTAAGGAATGTGAAGATGAAAATTAAAATGTGATATGGAAACATAAGTTTAAATTTCAATAAGAAAATTGGCACATCCAAACATGAATGGATTGTATGGTGATGGACCTAGAAAAGAATTGAACATTAAGATGGCGGTTAATAAAGATGATGGAACATAAAACTGCATGGGTTGGTGTATGTCTCAAATTCACTATGTCTTCGAACTATTAGTTCTGGGACATTAGAGGAAATTTGAAAGTTGTGGCAGTTGCAGAAAAGTTGAAAGGGAATCGACTGTCTGTATGGACAGGACATGTGATGAAGAGGGACGAATCGCATGTGACTAAAATAGTGATGAGTATAAATGCTGATGGATAGAGAGGGAGAGGAAGACCTAGGACACGATGGATAGATTGTGTAAGGAATGATATAAAAGATAAAGGATTATATGATAGCGTGACGGTTGACAGAGGAGAATGGAAGAAAAAATCGTGTTGCGCCGACCTCATGTAACATGGGACAAGGGCAGGAAGATTATGATGGAGCAGAAAGAACTGCACCAAATAGTTACATGTAAATGGTAAAAAAACAGAAGAATGATTTATAAAAGCACAAAATATCAGCCGACTTAAAACTGACAATCTTGAAGATACAAAGAATGACTACTAAAAAAGGGGAACATCACGAATTCACATCAAGTTTTTTTCATACATGATTGTAAGTACTAATAACCTTGATGCTGTTTGGTATAAAAACGCGTATTGTCATAATTAAATTTAAATTGCCGTGTCCCAAATGTAATGGTGAACAATTTTAATCGTTCCGTAAAATTGAGGACGGTACGCGAATTAAGGACACACGTACATGAGCTTATTTGGGGGTTTCCGTATTTTGTTTTTGTTGTGTATTTAATTTTGGATAAATGGCTAACATCTTACACAGAAAAGTACAAGTACTCAGTAGCCTGAAAGTCTGACAACCAGTCTTACCAAGGGATATCGTATTACCCAGTACTAACTGGGTTATGGAGGTCAGATAGATAGTTGCTCCATGTAATGTTAAATACTGGGATTCAGCTGCATCCGGTTAGACTGACAGCCGACACCAACATAATTGGGAAAAGGATGATCTTACACAAAAGTAATTTTGAGTGCTTTATCAAACTAATGTTGCCCTACGGCTACGCCCGCGCCTAACTCGAAAATTATCTCAAAGGAACTTATCACCGGGGTAAAAATCCCAAGAAGTCTCATGTCGTGTCTCAAAACATAGTCTACTTTATGCCAAATTTCACTGAAGAAAACTACTAAGCTGAAAAGGTATCAGACTAACAGAGTGACTTTCGCATTTATTATACGTAATAGTATAAAGGACACCTAGCAAGGCGCGGTGATGGCAGGTGGAGTAAAGCTGTGACCGAGTGGCGTCCAAGGAACGGAAAGAGAAGTGTTGGTCATCCGGCGGCGAGATGGCCAGACGACATTCTTGCCATTGAGGGAATAATTATCCTGGATGAGGCTGGCACATTGGCTGGCCCTTGCCCAGATTTGAATCCACAACCTGTATGAGAGGCGAGGACTTATCACGACATTAACCCTCTTACAGCTATCAATATAGAAAACACAATACACAAATGGCATTAAATTCCTCCTGTTTCTCTTAACAAAGAAACTTTCCCTCAATCTAAGAAGTCTAGACTAACCTATCACGAAAACACGATCAAACGGAAACAAAGGATTTAGAAAGGGAATTAGCATAAGAATAAACTAAAGATACAATAGAGGGGTAATAAATTAAATGTTATCTTGAGCATCTAGAATTCTAGAGTCGTTTGAACGTTTAGTTACATTTTGAACTCATTGAGAACAAAAAGTGTGGTACCTTTGGAAGGACCAAAAATAACAAAGGAAACCGTTATTCAGTTCCTTTTTCTTGAAGAAGACGAAGAAGTGAAGTCACTTGAAAATGACTTACAAAAACCGTCAACACACTGTTATAATTCTTACAGGCTTTTGGGATCATCTCGAAATGGAAACAGACGCCAAGGCAGACCACTGCAACGATGGCGAGACGATATTGTCGCACTGGCAGGGATAGAGTGGACCAGAACGGCCCCAGATAGGTATAGATGGAAATAGATGGAGGAGTCCTTCATCCAGAGATGGATGATGACCCCTTAATAGGATAGAATTGTAGATTATCAGAAAATAAAGATTTTTTAATTTTATTTATCTATTATTGAGATCATCTGATTCTCATCTCTGATTCAAACAGCTGTGTTGTTGGGGAATTTGTTCCTTCACTAGGTCTCCCCAAATTAACTATCTACTAGGTAGTGAGGAGTGGGCATTTCGAGGGACTGTCTAGTGTCTATAACACTGTGCATCGAACCCAGGACACCGTGCTCAACAGTCGCGCTTCCGACCACTAGACCAACGATTCAGTCGTAAACAACAATAAATCCATCATAATTGACATAACGACTTCATCCAAAGCTCACAGACGCCATGGCTCGACCTTCAGCAACAATGGTTCACGTCCCATTGAACTCTCTGACCATGACCCTGATGATGATAGCTATGACAATTGTCTTGTTAAATGTGGAAATAGACTGGAAACGTTTGTTGTCTAGGATCAATGTGACGGAATTTAGATTAGCTTACAGGATTCAAGTCAATTCTCGATTTGGAGGAAATTGATTAACATCATTAACCCAGATGCCATTTATTTTGGTAGTGCAGCCATAGTCATTGCGTGAACGCTGGCGAGCAGACGAATTTTTGAAAACAAATGAGGATTGTGATACAGAAAGATTATCGGAAGATCATGGTTAATTTCTAGTACCGCATTGTTACCTGACTTGTTCTGAGAAGACGGCTGATGTATATATAAATGCTCCTATACCCCCAAATAAAGTACGATGGGTCAGGAATATTTCCGAAGCAGATACAAGTACTGACTGTGGGCCAAGTAAGCAGTCATATAGCTAACAAATATTTACCAAGTGACGACTTAGGAACTTCAAAACAGGACAACACAGATATTTTATCTGATATACTTTACTGACTACCATCGAAATCAACGTTGATTAGCTAGGCTTATGCAGCACTTTACTCCAAAAACATACCCAGACATTATGCTACTGCTTAAAATTTAAAAAGGTTCCAGCTGATAACCCTTTTCAAGTCACCAATAACAAAACTAGAAAGCCACTCTCAAGTCACAAATTTCTCACTAACCCACTATCTCTTTCTTCCTAATCCGCTATCTCGTTCACACTAAAAGTGAACGTGACATTGGCTTTATTTGTCTGTCCGTATGTTTGACTATTTACTTTGACAGTTCGACCGCGGTTCAGTATTCTAGTGACCTAAATCTTCGATAGGTTTGTATTAGTGACTTCACTTTACCTGGTGGGAGAGGCTTGTGGCTAAATAATATCAGCAGCAAGCAGCAGTTAAGCAGCTCTTGTCAAGGTCAGTGCGTGGATGGGTGACCATCCAATACCTACTGAATTTCCTCCTTGCCTCGGTTGGTCGCGGCTGCTATTTGTACATATTTGACAGTCGTTACAGGTAGTCAGTGGCCTGAAAGTCTGACAACCAGTCTTCCAAGGGGTATCCTGTTAACCAGTAGTGGGGCTTTGGAGGTCAGATAGACAGTTGCTCCATGTTATATACTGGTATTCAGCTGCATCTGGTTAGACTGGAAGCCGACCCCAGCATAGCCAACCAAACCAACCTTGGGTTACCTTGTAACCCAAGTACTGTTTATTTTATTCTCATATGGATGTAAAACATATTTATGCTGTCTTGGCTTCCGTACGTTTTTTTCACGGGTGACCACTGAAAATCAGCGCTGTGTTGTGGGCCCCGCATAGCACAGCATCATGCTGAGTGGTAACCTGCTCGTCGCAGTCACGACGTGCAAGCTGTTAGCCCTTCTTCTTTTTTTGTTCCGTCCTGTTGAATTTATAGTTTATTGTTTATTTTGTAATTTTGTATGATGCATGTCATGTCCCTGCGACAAATAAATATTTTTTTCTTTCTTCTTTCTTTTCTTCTTTCATAGTTCGGAAAGCTAGGCAGATGATGATAATGACATCATCAGGCAAGTCTCTAATATCAAAATAGATGGAGTTGACTTTGGCATACCCCAGTAATTTGCGGAAGGTTACAATGATAATAATTTTAATTACTATTTACTAGAGTGATCATAAAAAATATTGCGTTGTTAATTAATAACATAGAGAGGCGAGATAAGGCGCATATGCGCGTACGGAAACGCGTGCAGACACGAGCCTAGTCGAGATACATAGTACAGACGCTATCACATTAATCTATCAAAATCTGTCAAACTTTATAGATTTTCAACTTTATCGCTTAAAGCATTAGGTTCAAGGTCGATTGGGAAAATTTGACAGTTTCGGGTAGCTTGATGTCCAGTACATCACGTCTGTACTAGAAATTTAGAATCCTATCCCACTTCTGCGCGTTAGCTCAGATCAGAGGAGGACTTAGACATAGAGAAATTCTATCTGCTATTATGATGATGGAAGTGTCAAAAATGTGTTAGATGACCATAAAATACTGGAAATTTTTAGTCATAACATCACGCCTGTAATCCCTGAACTGAGTGGTGTACCTAACAATTGCCCCCACATTTCACCAGTTATGTTTAAGTCCCATGTAATAGGGGGCGAGACTGTCGCCATTAACCTGGCACAAATCCAGACCCCGTAGCTGCTACTAATAAATTCCCAATAACACTGCCCGACCCGGGAATATAACCCAGGACCTCATGCTCAGCAGTCGCGCTTGCGACCACAAGACCAACGAAGCAGCCAATCTTTTGTCAACCACGTTTGAAATCATCGTGGAACTACGCAACGCTTTAAAAACTAATGTCATTTGTCTAGGCTCCCAGGAAGGTTACCATACCTTACCATACTTGATAAACAGTATCAAAAAGAGTGAGTCTTGCCAGTGAAAATTCAAGCGATTTTGAACCATGTGCAGAACAATTACGTCACCTTGACCTGGTCTACACTTACACTGTCCTGCAAACATTTACATACGGGCCTAGGTACTTAAAACTGACGTATTGCTTTCAATGTAATTCGCGTATGAAAACATTTTCAGGCAAATGATACTTATTTCATCACAAAATCGTCAACCGCAGCAAATATCAGCCGAGTTTCTTCTCTGTACAAAAATTGGTTATCCTTGGAAAGACCCTAGAATGGGACAACACCTATTGACGCTGTCTGTTCAGCTGGCATGTCCTGTGAACTATTTACATTACAGTATATATTTGCAGACGTCCTAGGTATTCCCCTACATCTCTGACCTAACCATAAAAAGTACGTTATGAAACAAAATTCTTCATAAAATGTTCTCTTATCCGTTCAGTTTACAATAAGCATGTTTGCTTATTGCTGACGCAAAACGTGATAACTTATCGATTGCACGTTGGATATTTACGTTATGTTTTATGTATGTAATATGGGGTCGTCCATTATTCACGTGATGTTTTTAGCAACTTTTTAAGCCCCCCCCTTCCCCCATGGTGATACGTGGTGAGCGTGTATTTTTTGGTACAAAGTATCTTAATAAAATCAGAATCATCATCATCTGCCTAGCCTATTCCCAACTATGTTGGGGTCGGCTTCCAGTCTAACCGGATACAGCTGAATACCAGTATTTTACATAGAGCGTAGTGAAAATAAATACACGTGATATCACGTGTTTTTATTTTCTTTGAACCCGCGATTTCTAAACCGAAAAGCGGTACATGAACTTGACATTTTTTATCACGGTGCTTAATTTTCCACAATTAAGTTAGATTATACCTGTTAACATGTATTTAAAGATAAATGTATTTAAAGATAATACATATATGACATATATGATTCTGGGTTGTGGAGGTCAGATAGGCAGTCGCTCCATGTAAAGTACTGATACTCAGCTGCATCCGGTTAGACTAGAGGCCGACTCATCATAGTTGGGAAAAGGCTAGGCCGTGTATGTGAGTTTAATGGTAATAGGCTCGCCCCATATTTCATTTGATATGCTGGCAAATGTGGTTTACTTTACACTTCTGCTGATAACGTTTCCCTGAAGCGTGAATACAGGACGTTGTTATGGCACATTCATAACAGCTGAGATTTGACAGCTGCTTTTCTGATCAGGTTAGTGCCTACCTGATCAGGCACAGCGAGCTGAACGCCGGAGACGTATCGAGTATCACAGTAAAATGTAGCGTACAGTCGCCAGCACATCAAGTTACCACAAACTCTCAAATTTCTCCAAATAATTTTAAACCATAAAACGTTGACGATTAAGTTCAAAATCGAATGAGAAAATTTGACAGTTTGTGGTAACTTGATGAGCTAACGACTGTACAATAATGAAGCCGGTCAGCTCTAGATTACTAGTTCAAATAACGCCTAGTAACCCACTGTTAACTTGTCGAGTTGTCGCATATTTATTAAGTAATTACTTACGAACACAGATAAGACAATCGTAATTTATCAGCACTAGATACATAATTAGTAATTCGATCCTAGGTCAGTACGGAAATGTTTACCTACTATTATAATCTGTGGCGAGTTAAACTACGCTAATGAAGATCAAAGATCGATAAATGGCTTTCTGAAACTCTTTTTGAAGACTTAAGTCCCAAATTCCCAATCAAGGACTTTATTAGACACAGTTTGAGAACGGCATTTTGTCAAAATGGATTTCCAGATTGACAGCTGTCAAAATAAGAGAAATGAAAATACTGGCCCCTTTCAATTAATGTCATTATTTGAGTGAATGCTTTTATATTAATTACAAAATGCAAACGGTGTCTCGTTGAGAATTCGCGATGATAACTTTAAAAGCAAATGAGAATTGTGTGCGCTCACTTGAGTGAGTTTGAAGTGAACTTTACAGAATCGCACTACACCTTTGAAAACAGTGAATCATGATACGAAAATGAAACTAGTTAGTGTTACATTTTCGATAGTAGCCGTTAATTAAACGCCTACAATTGGCATAGTTAGTGTTTTAGGCCTGTTTGGCACTTTCAGCCTAACTGTCTATTCAGTTCACGACTACCCACACTTGAACACACAAAAAACTGTTATTTGTTAGCTGTTCTGTTTTTTGAAGACCTATTTCTGTTTTTCAAATTAATTAAGTTGTCATCTTGCTTGCCTTTTTCTTATTTATGTTCGAGTCGATTTTCCATCTAACCAAATGCAGCTGAATACAGTATTTTGCAAGAAGCGTTTTGGAGTTCCACAATCTTACTAGTTGCTAATGCATCAATACAAGCACTAAGCAGTCCTCCTATTACGTTCCAGTTACTGGGTCACAGCTAGGCCTCCTTTCGCAGAGGGGAAATAGACCATAGTACACCTCGCGGGCCCTGTGTAGGTTCGTGGATGTCACATAACTCTGAATACAAGCATTAAAACGAGACTTAAATACTTATCCGTAATACTCGCTACAAAGTTGCAGAAGTTACTTTTTTAATAAAGCCAGAACAGAATACAGCAGACTGACAAAGTGCATAAGATTTATAACTAAACAAATTTCTTTTACTTGCCATACCTTATCATTGACATACGGCAATAAAGAAAAAAGTTACAAAACATACACTGTTTGTTCGAATTAATTTCCTAACGTTTAAATTACAGTTATTATGAAATATGTTGAGTGTCACAGGTCAGTGGAGCGACTTTCTTGATAAAGGAAGTCTTCAATGCAACGATTTATTGCAGCTTTATCTATTTTAGAAGAGAATTGTTGAATTAAATTGTGTTTGTTACTGTTTAAGATGTTTTATTGGGTCTAGTTTCGGTTGAAAATTGGCACAGGACGGATTCTGTGTCAGAAATGCCAAAAGTTGCTTTGTATCGCCATCATTCAAGATGGCGGATTTGAAGACTGATTTTGTTTTGTTTTATGATTATGACATAAAGCCTTAGCGCAAAGCTCAGTAGGTATTATAATATCAACTTAAAAGATTGATTTAGCATTTTTTCCGCCGTGTAACCGTCGAACGGGTTTACACGATGAGTGTGCAATATTATGTGTAGCGCAACAATAACCAAAAGACTAATTTTAAAAATGGAACAAACATCTGTACCCCAGCACATTTCATTCACTCCCATGCATAAAAACAAACACAATTTTAAATATATTTTGAATTTCGAACATCGAACTCGAAATTCCAACTCATTCACCGGCCAGTATTGAATATTGAGTGAACGGAATTATTAGCATAACTGGTTCCGTTCTTGATTCTTGAAACATGGGTTCGAGCTGGTTGGAGTTGAACTCTCGAATACTCCATTTTATGATGTTTTTAAGTCATAGGATGAAATAGGAATGGCGATTTTGAAATTGGACGAATCGATTTGCTCACCAATTTTTTTTTATTGCGGAGTTCAAGCTGTTTTTGCAGTTGAATCAAAGTAAAAACTATATTGGCAAAACACAAATAAATTATCTAAAAGTATAAGATTTTCTACACTACATTAAACACATTTTAAGCCTTGAACCGTAAATTACCCGCCATTTCCGAATACCGGCGATTAAAATTTTTCTCCATCGGGGACACCGTAATTTTAATTAAACAATGACAATACACGTTTTCTTTCTCCTTACAATTGAGGTTATCAATGTTAATTTAATTGTTGGTAATTATCATTTTTATGTGAGGAAAAAACTTGCTGTAAAATCGTTTAAGTTCCAGAATTCTTTTAGCCATCCGTTTTTGAAAGAACTGATATTCATTTATTTATTTATCTTTCTTACTTATCAGAATTTTTTGAGAGTAGGTATACAGGTAGGTACAGGTAGGTGTAGGCTCCTCTAACGAAAAACTTCTAAAACCTGTAAATTCATTCATTCACTCTGTTCATTCAAATATGACCATTACTTTTTGCAAACCATCAGGTTTCTGAAACGTGAACGACATCAAATTAAATCAGAAAACATAACATCATAACACAACATAACATCACGCCTGAAATCCCCGAACGGTTACGCAGAGGTATACCTAATAGTACACCCACATTTCGGCAGATATGTTTAAGTCCCATGTAATAGGGAGCGAGCCATCAGCTGGGCACAAATCCAGACTCCGTGGCTGCTACTGAGAAATTCCTGGTGGAAAAACTCAATAACACTTTGGAAAATCGGAATTTAACCCAGGACCTCATGCTCAGCAGTCGCGCTTGCGACTAGACCAACGAGGCAGATGAAATCAGAAAAATATCAATAAAACCTATTTTCATTAAAGATTTTGCTCAAATAATCCGTCAATCCCAGTCATGGCAAGTAAGTAGGTACCTAAGTACGTTACCAAGATAAAATTGTAGACGTTCCATATCTATGAATGTGGATAAACATGCTGGATGCTGGCCGTATGTTTTATGTCAATATTACATTATGCAGATAAAGTTACCGTTCATTTACATAGTTCTGTTTACGTGCTAAAATATAAGGGGCGTTTTTAAAAATACAGCAATTAATGGTAATTGTATTTTTGTAATGTGCCACTAAAGTTCACGCTTTTTCTTAAATGTCACCCGACGCCTCCATAGCTTTAGTTTTAATCCATAATATCATGTCTTTTCGTAGATTTAAAAGCAACTATCTGACAGAACAGACGTTGTCCTGTACGTTTCTGGATGTCGAAAACAGCACACACGTACTGGGTCTAATTATAAGTAAGAACCAACCAAGTGATCATAAAAGTACCAAAAAAAATCATCAAAATCAGTCAAGTAGTTTTGGAGGGGAAAAAGTACGAAAACACACCGGAATTTTTAATAAGAGATTAGCTAAGGGAGTCTTGTTGATGTTTAGGCAACAGTACTTCTCAATTCACGCAATTTTATGCAACGAATTCTAACTTGTCCAGTGTCCTTTTTGAAGAGCAAAGGACACTGGTTCTTTATAAGGACAAAAAATATAGGAGTATCGTACGCATTACGCCAAGCCGCATTCACATAAAAGGAACAAAATCGAAAAGGTCAGTAGTGTCAGAACATACGTATCAATATAATGGGGAACAGTTACTTTAATTTATGTGCTGTATAAATCTATATGGAGAAAATAACGGTGATAAATGCAGCCTCAGTGCCAACTGCATCTTATAAATATTACAATTACTACTAGAAAATTCCCAGTATTCACTACATAACCTATTTTCTCCATAATTTCCTATTTACGAGATAAAATTCAGCTGGCATGGTTCCTGATTTTCTAGGAATATTATTAGAAATAATAAAATTACATATAAATCTAATTACACCATTCCTTTTTTACCATGGATCTATTAAGTACCTACTATTTATGATTTATCATGTCATGATCAAACTCGTTCCTATTTTAAAATAGACGAAGACCGTGGGATTTCTGACAGTTGGCAACCTTGAAAAAATCATTTAGCAAACATAAGGGGAGATGACAATACAGGTAACTTGAGCAGCTAAATAAAAAAATTAAAAAGGTGTGAAGAGTACTTTCAAAAGGGGTGACAGAGACCTTGAAAAATACCGGTTCTTCACTATGAATTTAAATTTCAATGGCATGAACCGTTTAAATGGGATTAATAAATAATTAATTACATTTACGTCACGTAATTTGGCGTATAATGGTAAATTATGCGGGTTCAGTTTTTGTTCCCGCCATTTTGTATGGCACATACCACGGTAAATGGTAATGTCATTGTCATCGGAGAAATGTGGTGAATAAAATTTTAAAAAGGTTTTTTTTAATATCAGGTTTTAATGATATAACAGAGTGGACGATGACATATGTGCCTTTGTAAACAATACCCAGCCACAGTCGAATTAAAATATGAATTTTGTGAAGTAACGAACTGAGTACTTATTTCGTGAAATAATATTTTTATAAGTCACCTCTAATAACACAATACATAACCTAACGTAAGTGCTTAAAATAATGACAAGGCCACCTATTAGTCTAGAACTCTAGACAAAAAATGAGAAAAACCGTTCGAGCGATTTTTTCTAAAAATAAAAGCGTACACAAATCTTTTTTGCTATTACGTCATCTCTTTATGTAAAATTATTTTTTTCGCGGCTTCGCCCTTAGAGGCCGGGTCTCATCAGACAAAAAGTATCCTAAGTCCTATCCTAACCCAGGCCGTGGTCTTCCTGACTGCCAAAATTTAACAGAATCCGTTCAGCCGTTAAAGCGCAAGGCGTGAAAAGGCAACAGACAGACCAGAGACATTTTCGCATTTATAATATGAGTGTGAATTATGCTAAAATTTTGCAGAATTGTTATTCAACGTTTGCAGTATTTACATTTATTATCTGCTATACCCTTGACTTTTACGTTCGCCATTTTGCATATTTACTTACACTAACAGTAGTGATGGGAATTTTTATCGATAGTTTTTTTTTTGTATTTAGGTCAAGTTTTGGTTGTTTTTTTATGCTTACCAAAATTTCTCGACCTAAATTATTGTAAAATTTTTTTTTATAAACGCACATGTAGATACAAACTTTAAATCTATAAGCCGTTATGAATGATATAATTCATTAATGTTTGCTTGCATACCTACGTTTTTGCTCCAAGGTAGCAATCGTAATAATTATATCACCGTAACAATATTGTTTACCTAGAAACCGGTGTTACGTGGAAGTTTCGTTAATTATTAAATGTATGCGCATAATTACAAAAGGCGAATAAAGTTATACGGAGCTGTTTGTTCCGATATTTCATTTATGTTCCTTTGTTTTTTTTTCAGAACAGGAATTGACGTTATTTAGGCGAAACAAGAGTACTATTAGTTATTATGTAAAATAAGTAAAAAGACATTAATTTGAGAGAATAAAAGGTCAACTTGAGGATGAAAGTTGGCGAAATCAACAAGTTTAATTTTCCTCGAATAATAGGTTGATATTCTCAAATTCTAGTCCAACTTCCCTATTTTAGGAAAACCTCAAAATATCATCAGACCGTATTTTTAAATGAGTAGGTAACACTGACTGTAAAGTCTACTGTCAAATTTTCTCATTCGATTTTGAACTTGACCAGCAACATTCTATGGTTTAAAATCATTTGGAGAAATTTGACAGTTTGTGGTAACTTGATGTGCTGGCGGCTATACATAATTATTGCCATCCACTTCAACTTAACCAAAAGTCACCTAGTTACGTATTCGTAAGTTTGAATGACTAAATGTGTTGACAAAATATTGAGGTACATAAACCCTGCTAGCGACCTCACATTATTATCAGTTTCGATTGCGAGTTATCTTTCTGATAACGGCTATTGATAATAATCGATATGCGAAGTAATACTACTAACCTATACTTTGGAACTGGATGAGGTGGTTTTTTAGCTCTGATGCCATTAAAAATAAAAGTATAATAATAAAAGCGGTCGAATTAAATATATTCGCTAGATAAATTATTATTTAATCATGTCAGTACCTCTACCATGAGTTTACGCAGCCAAAACTCGCTAACGTCTCCGTAAATTATTTGTATGAAATATTGTATAGCGCCCCTAGCGGTCACAGAATGAATTAAAATACGTACCATGAGCACTATAGATTTCGATAGGTTAAAAACCTAACGTAATCTATTCGATAGCTACTAACGTTTTTCAGCTGTCACCATACAAAACGGTACCATGACTCACTAATTCTACAGCAGCTATCGAATAATACGCTTGCGATAGTAGTAACGTAGCTCACTAGCATTTTGACGTGTGAAACATATGTTTACATTAAAATTATATACGTTTTTGAGTGTAATATCATCATCTGCCTAGCCTTTTCCCAACTATATTGGGGTCGGCTTCCAGTCTAACCGGATGCAGCTGAATACCAGTATTTTACATGGAGCGACTGCCTATCTGACCTCCACAACCCAGTCTGTACTGGGTAATACTATACCCCTTGGTAAGACTGGTTGTCGGACTTTTTGGGCCACTGACTGCCTAACGACTGTCAAAGATCTACAAATGACAGCCGGGACCAACGGCTTAACGTGCTTTCCGAGGCACGGAGGAAACTCGGTATGTAATGGGCGGTCACCCATCCACAGACCAACCTAGGCAAGCACGGCTTAACCTAAAGATCGACCCGAGCGGCTGTTATTATTTAGCCACGAGCTCCGTTTTTGAGTGTAATAAAGGGAAAATAATGTCTGCAAGAGCTTATTTAGCAATTTGAAGACATTTAAACATACATGTTTTTATCTAGACTATATTATTTATATTTTACGTACTAGCAAGCTGTGCCTTTAAATTAAATTTAGTCAAATCATATTCATAACCATTTTTTTGTTTATTTGTTGCATTCCTCACGTCTTTAGTATTTTTAGACACTTGAACTTACCTAACTTATTACACTTTCAAATTTTCAAGTGGCTTGGCATATCTGCCTGCTTGAGGGCCAACTATTAGGGAATTCTGTAACTAATACGTTTTAAAATAATTTAATAGAAAGTAGAAACATACCTTTCCCTGAACTCCACCAACAATAGAAACTGTGACACTGGTCCTCATTGTATTAAAAAATATTATCCAAATAATTTAGTGTTTTAAACTTTCAAACCACACAACGCACTCTGTGACACAACGTCAACAAACAAAATAACAAATCACAACAAATTGAATTGAATGGGTCGCCATTCAATTCAATTTGTTATGATTGACATATTATAAGGAATAAAAATTCAAAAACCACTAAATACCAGAAGTAGTCCACTAACCGTCAACTTTTCTATTTTGTCGGTTTATTTTGTGATATTGACTGTCTTAACATTTTTAGCATAGCGATAACACTACATTTTGAGCTTACGAGCCGTTCTCTCTTCTTATTAGTGAGAAAGAAAGAAACAAAACATAAGTAGTGAAGCATAGACGAAAGTATTCTAAGGAGTAGAGTGAAGTTAGCTAGACGACACGATCTATCGAGCTTACCTTAGCGCCTGCGTAAGATTCCGTAAATCTCATGGTGCAAGCATTATCGAAATCTTTTTGATCCACGTTAGCACGCTAGCGAGTTCAACGCTAGCGCTTGTTTTTTCGATGACATCTCATGGTAGAGGTACAGGTCGAGACTTGAATGTGACCTTATAGTAGGTATTTTGTATGCTTTAACGTGCCCGTTATTGAAGATTTACGAAGCAAATGGAGGAATTCTTGGTTGATCTTCTTTCTTAGAACATTTTTTTTGACAAAAGTTATAGGTACCTTTATCTAACCTTGCATGGCACGAAGTCTAATTATAACTGGCCAGTTTATACTGGTTCTGGTACCACAGACTTCCGCACAAAAACTGCACAAAAATGCCGTAATAATGGTAGAAAAATAATCCCAGACTACCAATTCCTATTCCTATACTGTTTTGTTCGAAAATCGCCTGCTTTGTTGCTAGATTAAACAAGATATTTAATAAGACGGGAATTGGGTCAGACCTTTCCATTACATCTAGTCATTCCGAAATACATTAATTCAGACTGTTTTCCTAAAGCATTACTGTTCAAACTAAAGCCTTCTAAACAATTTGTGTCAAAGTATCGAATAATTTAAATTCTTACATTTGGCCTTCCATTTAATAGTATACCTAGCTACAGTAATTGTATCTGAGTCTAGGCATACCTGGCATTAGTCATGGATAATAGGTATTACGAGAAAAACTAGCAGTTTCCTCTTACAACACGTTTTTATCTCAAATCTATGTTCTTAGTTCGTAATTATGGAATTTATAATTATTATCTTTCGTAATTTCTTATTTTACCTGTTCTGTTGTCATTCAAAATCAAAATCATCAAAATCAAAGTATTTATTTCAAGTAGGCCAGTTACAGGCACTTTTGAATTGTCGAAACAAAGATTTCAAGAAATATTTGGAAGAAGTCCGATTTTTCTTAAAATGTTGGTTGTGAATATAGCGGAAGAGACAATGTTTCAAACTAAAAGATACTACATAGATAAACTTGGCGCATAGTGATCACAACGCAAAATAATTTCCAGGAATATCCACTGTGTTCTTACTTACTGACAGGAAACCTAACTACACGCGCCTCTACTTCTAATAAATCATAATTAACTATTATGTTCGGTCTTCAGGAATTAAATGGAAGCAATAAAATCAAAAACATCATGGCGGTCTTGGCAATGACTGTGAACTAGCTAATAACGGAAAATCATACTAATTAATGTAATTTTCAAAGAATTCAATCGTTGTCTAAATACTAGAAACATATCACAAGCTTCTAGCTGAAAAAACAGCTCAACATGAAAGAAGAAAAAAAAGATATTTATGTCACTTTAATGGAAATAAAAATAAAGAATTTTCTAAAAATATTAGTCTCAAGAAAATAACAAAAACATAAACGCTACAGTCCAACCGGCGTAAGTGGGCCGCTTTGACAGCCAGATAGGTCAACGACACCGGCGGACGCAAAACGTGGAAATGTTACCACATTAGAAATATGCGTAATTAATAGCTTTCTTTGACGGTTGTAGGGAAACAGATGTCCTCCTTATTATTTTCATAGAACTTAGGAATTAATAAATGATAAATGATCTGGACTTCTAGCACAGCTAATTAAATACAATGCGGAAAAATAACCTCTTGAATATTGTCCTAAAAAACACTCTTTAGGGCTATGAAGTTCTTATTTGATAAAAGTGGTCAACAAACAAAAAAATTTCATGCCTCATCTTCAATAGTCCGTAACAAAAATAATTTCTAAGTGCAATAAAAACATATTTTCAAGTAAACACCCACTCTTAGCAAAACATTGCGCAAACCTTCAAGTAGGTTGTTAAACAGAAGTTGTATTAACTCGTTGACCAATCTCGTCTTTATCAGATAAAGAATTCATGCCTATCGAAATAGTAGTAGCTTGCAACTTACTTGCGTAAGAAAGTAATAAAATTCATAGAGCAATTCATTTTTATACGGCATCGGGATGTAAAATTACGATTTGGGATACTGGCTGTACGAAAGAATTCCAAAGACACCGAAAATCTATCGATATCGATAAAAGTTTGAGTATCGAAGCGCGTAGCCCGGTGGGTCCGATCATCGATCGAGTTAGACAAAAAGTTTAAAGCAAACGCTATAATCCAGACAATGGATTTAGAAACACGAAGTACAAAAAATAACAGAAAACAATTTAGAAAAACTCTAGCGTCAAACTAAATTTTAAATTCTAACAAAAACATAATGTAAGTGACTACACATTTAAGTTAAATTTATTGACAAAAAGACCTTCGAGTTAACTGCTTCTAACATTGTTACTTCATGTTATATTTCTACTGCACAGTCATATAAAGGTGGCCTACTGCCAGTTTTCGTAATAATTATGTGGATATTATAAAATTAAGACTAGTTGAATATTTATAATTCAATCAAAATAGAAGATTTTTTAAAGACGAAGGCTCTTTTAACTCTACAACTATTTACGGACGGATGATGAAGTAATAACTTACTTCCTAAACTTGACCCTCAGACGCAGAAAATTACCAAAACATAATTGGCAAAAAAATAAACACAACCTTTTGATTCAAGGCCCCTGCGATAATGATAATGAAAAAAAATTGGAAACAAGATATCGTATGATAAAAAAAATATCGATTGATTAATTTTAACAAAGATTTATTATCAATTTTTGTAAATTCATTTGAATATCTGGTACCATTATCATTTTCCTTGCAGTTATTATTTCCCAATTTTATAAAGTTCGGCATTTTCGCAATTGATGTAGTTAATAGTTTTATCATAGTCACGATGAACGATAAATACATTTATCACTAAGAGAAAATACCTAGTTTTAGAATAAAATATAGGTACGCAGCCAACAACTAAAGTCTAAAATAATCCCTTACCGCTCCACAGTTATTTTCGCTTTCTATAATAAACAACTCAGACACAAAACGCTTAAACATAGGTTATATTTAGAAATAAAACCGCGACGAAACAAAATGCACCGCAAAAAGAATCCACTGTGTTTTCATTTCTTTTCTTTTTTTCACTGTCACGTCACCTCGAAATTTGAATATAGGTATAGAAAATTAGCACTTTTTACCACAGATTATGAATGAAAAAAAAATTAGGACACCAAAAAAAATACGGGAACGTATTCGATTATTTTTTTAGTTTACTTTTACTAGTTTTAGAACAGTTTTGAATTAAATTCGCTTGCTGTCGACATACCGTGTGTTATCGTTAGACGCGACTTGACTGCCGCGCGCTCGGTCTGAACTGAGCCGGCTTCAAACTTTTATTTTTCCGCTCGCATCGCTTTTCGAACGAGCGCGGTACGCGTGTTGAATCTTCTGCAAGGTTTTTCAGTGTGTGCGTGACTAGTGATGGGGTAATATCGATAGCTTTTTGTAAGGAGGTCGATGCAGTGCATTGTAACCTATTGTAGGTAAATTAAAGTTATGATAAAACAGTAAAATGTTATACACAATAATATTTCTGATTTCTTACAAAATATAAGTTCCAATTCCCACCAATGGATAGCAACGTAGTTTTTAAAAGTTAAACCATTATTATTCTTATCCCAATTTATTTGAATCCGACGGAGCATTTCTTTTTCGTCTAGATACTTCTCTAATATAAGCTAGATAAAATCTCCAAAACTTCTAAACAAAGTAAAGAAAGTACTATCATAATTGCCGCATAAAGTTTAAAATCAAATAAACAAATACAGTAGTGTAAAATCTTAAAACAATACAAACAAAAATACTCTCATCAATCATTGAATATAACATGCAATTTTTAAATATTTATTTTCACGAAAAATAACATGTATACCTATTCAAAGTAAACAAAATGAAAATGACAAAAATAATATTGCCCGGTCAGTCGTCAGAGTCTTAGTTTATAGTCCAAGCGTTTTATTTGAGCACTAATATTTAATAAATAATAACATAAATTACTTAATATAAAAACGTACACTTTAACCTCATTTATTTTAACTCGCTATTTATTCGAAGCACTATTTAAAACATAAACCGGGTACCAAAGTAATGCATAGACAAATTGTACTCTCTAATTTTATTTAGAAAATAAAAAAGAGAGTAAAATTTCTAAAATCAGTATTGACAAATGATAATTTACTAAATTGGATTGAATTGGATTTTACAAACGCACAAAAAATATCATAAAAATAGATGAAGTGATTGGACTATTCTAAGAATAATTAAAGAAAGAGTAAACAATATTTATTTAAAAAAATAAAAAATATATATTACACGCAGATTTATTTATCGACAAAACCAACTCCCATCACTACGCAGTAACAGTATCCCACATTCACGTACACACTCATACTACCGCAGACGCTGTAACTTTACACACACATACAAACATCGAGCTTGCAGCTTTATGACGAACATATCATCGAAAACTCAACCCTATCTCCTAAAAATTAAGGTTTACATTTGATAAACTTAACGACGCACATTGAAACATCGAGCTTTGAGCTTTAGGAACCAAACGCCACTTAAAACTCTACCTTATTAGAAATATCTAAGGTTGATAATTGAATGGATTTACAAAAGCCAGTGATGCACAACAGATTCGAAATACCGAAATAAATGAAAACGTTTCTGCCTGTTTTCTTTTATCTTTTATTTTCATATCTCGTTTAGCAATTATGAAAAGATTTGTCTGACTGTCCGTAACTTTATGTTCGAGAGTCATGACTTGAATAAACACACTTTTGAAGTTTAAGCGAAGTTTCGTTTTGGGAAGAAAGATATTGTTGAAGATATGTTGTAGCTAGAAAAGGTGTCTATAATATATATTTCCTTTATTTATTTCTATACCTACCAATTTCATACATTTTTAAATATTCCTTTAAAAAACAATATAAAATACATATTAAACTATAAATAATTGTAGCCCTCCGGTATCGGGAACAGGGTCCGGCGGTCAGGACTCCAGAGAAAAGAACTTTCTAATAATACGAGCCGTGTCCAGGAGTGCTTCCTGAATCAAGCCCTTGATCCAGCCTAACTGCCTAACGAGAGCCTCCTCAGTTATGAATAAATTATTATTATTATCAACCATTTGTGTCCCTCTGTAGTTCCTCTGTAGTCCCTCTGTAGCTCATGGCTAAATAATGATAGCCGCTTGTCGATCTTTAGGTTAAGCCGCGCTTGCCTAGGTTGGTCTGTGGATAGGTGACCATCCATTACATACCGAGTTTCCTCCGTGCCTCGGAAAGCACGTTAAGCCGTTGGTCCTGGGTGTCATTTGTCGATCTTTGACAGTCGTTAGGTAGTCAGTGGCCCAAAAAGTCTGACAACCAGTCTTACCAAAGGGTATTGTATTACCCAGTACTAACTGGGTTTTGGAGGTCAGATAGGCAATCACTCTATGTAAAATACTGGTATTCAGCTGCATCCGGTTAAACTGGAAGCCGACCCCAACATAGTTGGGAAAAGGCTAGGCAGATGATAATGGAGAAGCTAATTGGCTGATGTTATAAGGGTTTCTTGGTGTACAGTGTAAAGAGTATATAATATTTGATGCCGAGGAATGAGGAAAACGTCGTGAGGAAAGTTTTTAGTATGAATATTGATGGCTATGAGAGTAGAGGGAGAGTAAAGAAACGATGGATGGACTGTGCGAAGGATGATATAGCTAGAAAAGAGGTGTTTGATGAGATGACGAGTAATAGAGAAGTATGGAAGAAGATGGCATGCTGCGCCGACCTGAGAATGGAGTAGTTCCATTCTACATAAACAAAACAATAATTCCTTGAATATAATTCTAAGAAACCGAAGCTATATAAAACAACAACCGTAAGCCAGATAAGAATAGGCTTAGTCTAGATAAAAACAGCCGCAAGTAGGTATACAAACACATAGTTAGAGACTTAGTAGGACCACAGATTAGTTAGTAACTAAATTGTTTTTAATTGTACTGCCAAGTCATAGGTTTCGAGTTCGAACCCAAGACACGCAACTCTGATGTTTCGAATTCATGTGTTTATTAGTAACAGATATAGCTTATAGTTTAACTCAGTAACAGGGTCAAATACAGTACCTACCCCTTAACAAGAATGATTGCCAGAATTTCGGGCTTTTAACTACCCTTAAGAACTGTCTAAGATCTACAAATTACAGCTGGGACAAACGACTCAACGTGAAGAACTACTATTTTTATTCTGGAAACTCATACCAGAATAAAAATAGTAGCTAGTCAGCATAATGATAGCGCGTCTGACCGCTTCCTCTACGCCAACTATGAATGTACACTTCTTCTTAGGGCGTTACCACACCAATCGATCGATCGTCGATCGAGGTCATCGAACGATGGTAGATTGGATAAGTCGACGTCGATCGACAGTTTCTACTACACCAATTGTTCGATCGTCGTCATTTCTACCATCGATCGATTGGTGATCGGCGACCAATCTATTGGTGTGGTAACACCCTTAGCGTGTCGATGGCAATCTAAATTTTGTCGACCCAGGACTGAGTCTTGAATTTGCCGTCTTCAGTAGCGTCCATGAGTTCCTGTAATGAACAAACAACAGGACACGCTGCAGAAGTCGACACACTACTTGTGGAGGCTATTTTAAAGCACAGCTTAGGTACTTAGTATGGAAAAGATACCGCGTCCAGCTTTTTCTCCTAAGATAAGCATGACATAAGCTTGCAAGCAGGTGGTGAGGGCTTATTCCTGGTAACCAAAGTAGTCAGTATAATGAACACCATGACAGGTGTCGGTTCAGCCATTTCCTTGTGCTACCTGCTTTGCATTTTAAATTAATTGGAGGTACAATCGGCCATAGCGATGAACGTTAATAAATTGGTTGGTTATAATAAGGTTCAATATTGGATGGATGGATTGTGTGAGGAAATTGCCGTTGGTCCCGGGTGTCATTTGTAGATCTTTGACAGTCGTTAGGTAGTCAGTGGCCCGAAAAGTCTGACAACCAGTCTTTCCAAGGGGTACCGTATTACCCAGTATTAACTGGGTTGTGGAGGTCAGATAGGCAGTCGCTCCATGTAAAGTACTGGTATTCAGCTGCATCCGGTTCGACTGGAAACCGACCCCAACATAGTTGGGAAAAGGCTAGGCAGATGATGATGGATTGTGTGATCTTTTTCCCTCATATCATTCGATATGAGGGAAAAAGGAGTAAATGATAGCGTGACGATTGACAGGGGAGAATAGAAGAAAAAAATGTTGCGCCGACCCCAAGTAACATGAGACGAGAGCAAGAATTGATACAGTGATTCTAAAGGTAGAAAATCGGTACTTTGAACATTCGAATAAGGTTTTGGTTTTCGGGTTGCAAATCAGTAATACCCTACCTACCACATTATCTTGCTCCCAAGTTACCGGTCTGGTAAACATTAAAATCGATTGTGTAATAATGTATTTAGATGAAAACCGTCTAAACGGATACTGACCTTAATTTTACGTGCACATAAAATAATATCTCTTCTTTTCTACCCGAAGGGTCAGACAGAGGTTGAGGTGTGAGGTGTGATTTTAAGTTTACACCTCTTCTTTTCACCAATGTTAACTCTATACCCAGCTAAAGCTATTGGCCTTTATTTCTCAACTAGCAACGAACCCTAATACTTATTCTGAAATAAAAGTAGCCTATGTTAGACCTTATAATATCAGCTATCTGCAAGTAAAAGTCCTGTCAAAATCGGTCGAGCCATTTCATAGATTAGCCAGAACAAACAGACAGAATGACAGAGAGACAGACAAAAATTTAAAATAAATGAGTTATTGTTATAGGTGGCGTCATTATTTTCATTTAATCATTCAATAAAAAGCTGTTATTTTATTATTGCAAACAGACACTTCAATTTTATTTATTTGTATAGATCGCGGTCGCCAGTCTTACCAAGGGGTATCGTATTACCCAGTACTAACTGGGTTGTGGAGGTCAGATAGGCAGTCGCTCCATGTAAAATACTGGTATTCAGCTGCATCCGGTTAGACTGGAAGCCGACCCCAATATAGTTGGGAAAAGGCTAGGCAGATGATGATGATCGCGGTCGCGGTGAAAAACTATCGAGGGTTTTAGTAGGTAGCCTAAAAGAAAGATATCCTGCAAGCATAAAACTGCGATCATCAAATTGTGATCAATCCTGAAAAAAATACACTAATGTGCATTCTATGGAGGACCTCTACGACCTTAACGACTTTGAAAAATGTGCTAGTCTTCTCCGTCTAGCTGAAACGCCGATAATTACGAATATATTCACCCTTTTTACTGCGTCGTCGGTGGCAGCGCAGTCACCCGTATGTATCAAAGTGACTGCATATTTTATGCGTAAAGTGCAGGATAGAAGGTGGAACTTTGTTTGTGACGCTGCTCCTCATTCACACCCTGCTACTGTCCCGAGCGAAATGAGACCTCAAAAGTATAATTTAGGTACCTCCCTAATTCATATTTTGTGGTTGTCGGTACTAAACCTAGTTTTCCTCCTAATATATTAAAGTTGGTGACACATTTGCAGGACAATTTCGTATTAATATAAAAGTAATAAGAACGTAGTGATGACATAATAACATTTAATTGTTTATTTTCTTAGGTCATCTGAAATACTAGATTGACTCCTGTATTTGTGTATGACATAGTTTTGTTGACACGCTAGTCATCTGGCTCTTGGCATCAAACGCTACTGCTGCACAAGAGGTTAGGTTCGAGTCCCGGGTTGGGCAGACAGGACATTTTCCTAAAGTTTTTCGGTAACAGCATGGATGGCAATAGACCCACCGGTCTTATACACGCGACTTAAAAACACTGGTAGAAATATGCCCAACCCTTTTATGAAATACATATTATAGTACTAAATCAATAAATATGTAACTTTAACGTCTGTTTCTTTCTGCTCCATAGACTCATCCCCCACTTTATGATAGCCTTCACGGACGGCCTCTTTTTCTGGGACAAGCCCGCTACACAATTCCCAAACCACTGCTACTCTTGAAAGCCAGAACCAACAGTGGCAACCACCAGAAAAGCGCCGAGAGAATGAAGCTCGGCGAAGTCCCAGAGAATCAATTTAACTGTCCTGGGGATCCAGGACAGTTAACGAAATTAATCAGGAAGAGTAGGAAAAACATTGGTATTCTCTCACCGACGGTCTATTAGAAGAAATTCCTGGCTTGGAAGATGTGACAGACAAACAGTAACCCATCACATGAGAAAACCACCAAACATGCATCTTTTGAAAAGCTTACTCATAGCCTGCATCATCTGTTATCTAGTCACGTGCACCGCAGGGCTGTCGGCCATTTTGAGAAACAATATACTTGTAATGGATGACATACGGCGGGTGACATAAGTGGAGCCTTTGTTGCGAATTAAGAGGTGCAAGGTTAGTCATACTGTTCGTATGACCTATATTTAGTGTTAGTGAAAATGAGTAGGTACATTTGTATCTACCTACTGACCTATATGTATTTCTGCCTCCTGCTAAGGGCCTTATCATACTAGCGGTTTGCGAACGGCTGCGGGGCGGGGCGGGCGCGCAGCGAATGAGTCGCGAACACGCTACGGCTGCACAGCGGGGACGTCGCGGACGCGTGGCAAATACGCAACGTTTTCGTCGCATGTTTGTAGCGAGTTAACGACGTACAATACATACAGTAACAAAATGGATTCCGACGAGGAAACACTGCTGATGGCTTTGTTACTTCGAAGACGCCGGAGACGAAACCGAAAGCATCGACGATTTTGAGAAGATCCATTATCCGTAACGAATTCGCTGCGCATGCTCGGCGTGTTCGTTGCGCGCCCGTAACGTATTCGTTGCGCGCGCGCTCCTCTTTGAGGGCGCTCGCAATCCGCTAGTATGATAAGGTCCTAAGACAAGAACGGCGCATCTGCGAAAAGAATGTCAAGAAAAATAAAGCCTTAGGTACTGAACAAAACTCGTGGCGTCCAAGGACAGCTACCTGGAAAGAGAAGTGTTGGTCGTCCGGCGGCGAGATGGGCAGGCGAAATTGTTGCCATCGCGGGAATACCCTGAATGAAGCTGGCACAAGAACGTGGAGCTTGGTACAAGCGAAGAGGCCTAAACCCAGCTGTGGGTGAAGTCGGGCTGTAGATGATGATGATGATGATGACTAAACAAATAAGGGACATCTAGTCTTCCCATTCCCTTTCTTCAGAGTCACTCCTTTTGCCTACGGCGCCAGATTTAGAATTTTATGGTCTGCGTCAGGATGGCTGGTTGCCTGTATCGGTTCGCGTCAGGCTGGTGACCAAAAATTGCTACCTATTTGCTACCTTTTACTACCTATAGTCAATTAACTGCTACCTAACTTGGAAACAAAATAATGGGACTTCAAAATGACCAGCCATTCCGATATCAGGATGGCTGGTCAACCCTCCGTTTGTGTGAACTATTCAAATCCGTGTTATTATTTTTACTTGAATAATTGCTACCTGATTGCTACCCTCACGTATTTCAATGTCCACCTTGTAACTTTAACGAGTAAAAAGTTGTGACCATTTGATTTTTTTACAGGGAATGGATTATAGTAGGAGAGCCGACTGCAAAATTTCCAACCTACTTGATACCCCGATAAAATGCACAATGGGTTCTCATAAAAGTGATGCTAAGTCCGAATTTGATAGTCTGCCACGGCGGAACTTGCCGAAAGTAAAAAAAAAAATATTTTCGGTGCGAAGTGGCTTTTTTGTTTACTTACTTTATCTGATACTGAAATAATAGTTATGGCATCAGTTAGAAATTTACTGGTAGATACAGAAAAGCGAAATCTGTCAGTATTTTTTTGCCGGAAGTGCTTGGCAGACGCTCTCAATGGTGACCCCATCGGGACCCCTAAATATACCCGCATGATACCAGCATGAAACCAATTCCAGTCGGTAGGTATGAATCCTCATTTCCGGAATATATCAGTCTGCCAACGCTTTTTCTGCCGAAACACCTTGACAGACGAGATTATGTAAGCAACATCCTTAGAACCCGTATTTTGGAATTGTACAGATTACGGACATTTTAATTACTGAAGGCTTATTGTATTGCATGTATAATCATTATGAAGGTCTGTGTTAGGTACTTATAAAAATATCTACAGGTGAGTTTTTTTCACTAGTAGTAGGTTTGGAGAATATTAGCAATTCTGGTTTAGCAGCTAGTTTAGTATATCCTCTTTAACGCGTTCCCGCAAACTTTTGATTGTAATTATATCGACATGATACCTGGCTTAATCTTTAGGTATAGCCATAAAAAGAAACAGACGGTTAACGCCACCGCCCGCCATTTGCATTGCATTTTAATTACTGAAGGCTTATTGTATTGCATGTATAATCATTATGAAGGTCTGTCTTCTTCTTCTTCTTATCATATCGATGTTCCTTCCATATTAGACGGTTTGGGCCCAGTAGGTGGCCACGTTTATTGCAGCGGCAGAGGCGCTATTCAGGTCGTCAAGAGACACCTGGGACACTCCAGCAGGTGGGGCATAGTTTTATCCGGAGCGCCGCACTCGCACTACGTGTTGGAGGGACCAGTGATACCCCAATTTTGCCAGATTATGTTTGCAGCGGCCTAATTAGGTACGCAGTCGATTCAGAGCTTTCCAAATAGGCCACTGTAGTTCACTGCCGGGAGCCAGGTGTTCTTGGAGCTTTAAGAAGTCGTGGGGTGGTGGACACTTCTCTTGCCATAACTTACCGCGTACTTTGGGTGGCCTGTTTTGGATTGCCTGAGTGGAGCGTAAGAAGATTTTACAGCTTTTTAGTCTTCCCGGGTTAGGTGTGTGGTCGTAGAGGGGATGTCGGGAATAATATTCTTGGTTCTTTTTTTCCAGCGCGCATGCGACATCCCTTCGTACAGCAGGTGGTGCGAAACCTACTTGCGAGTACAGCTTATTGAGAGGAGTCGGTTTTAGGCAGCCCGATATTATCCGACACGTCTTGTTTAGAGCAGTATCTACTTGTTTTGCGTGAACGGATTGATACCACACTGGGCACGCAAATTCTCTAGCAGAAAAACATAGGGACATGCCGGTTATTCTAAGAACTTCGGGTGCTGCTCCCTAGCTCGTGGAAACTAAGCGACGTAACAAGTTGTTTCGGGTCGCGACTTTCTGTTTTGTACTACGACAATGTGACTTATACGTTAAGGCTCTGTCCAACGTGACACCTAGGTACTTTGGAAGGTATATGTTAGGTAGTAAGTGATAAAAATATCTACTGGTGAGTTTTTTTTTCACTAGCTGTTTTTAATATTAGAAATTCTGGTTTAGCAACTAGTTTGGTATATCCTCTTTATCGCGTTCCCGTAACTTTTGATAGTAGTTATATCGAAATGACACTTTTTTATTTTATTTTTTTCGGATGGGAAGTTATCGAATGATAGTTATAAATTCTCTAGGCGGAGCGGAAGGGAGTGTCAGACTTCTGCTGAATAAAACCCATCCATGTTCCTTCTTTGCCCTTTGTGTTTCAGGGCCGCGGTATCTCTTTCGAACAGTCCCGCAGCCCTGGCAGGCATCGGCCCTTGCGGACCCCTACATTGTTGCTGACATCTCTTTGCGGCGCGCGTGGAACACGAACGCGCTGTCGACACGGCCTGTCGTCATAAGACGGCCGGACGGCGAGCTAGTCCATTACTCGCCGTCCACAGGCCCGCGCCTACGGTGGCCGGGAGCCACCACGTGACCCCCGACGCCCGGGGCGTCTCCCGCGGCGGCTGGGTCGTGAGGCTGTTTCCCTCTCACGTCCCGCCACCTCCTTCACTAGCATGACTGCTTCGCAGAAGGAGGTGACAGCTTCCCATTCTCTCTCGGCCGGACCATGGCTTAAACCAGGGCCGGACGCGAGAGATCGCCGCCGCCAATCGCCGCTACGAGGACACGGCGGTGCTCCGCCCAAGCGGGGCAGACCTCCACGGTATGCTCCACCGTGTCCGGCCCGAAACAACCATGTCCGGTGAAGACCTGCATCAGGCGGAAGGTGAGGGCGTCGTGGCGCCTCTCTAGCCACTCCTCAAAGAGGGGACTTATAGCCACTATAGTGCCATGCCCTGCATTGGGTTGCGACAGTTGCTCTCTCCACGTCGCCATTAAATCTCGCCGGAGGTCTGTCCGCAGAGCGACGATTTGCCGCGGCAGCGGAGTTTCCCCCCCGACTTAGTGCCTCCGCGCGCCATTCGTGCAGGCGCCCGAGGACTATCGCCTCCAGAGCCCATGGCGACAATCCGGCAAGGAGGCTCGCCGCCTCGCCTGAGATCGTGCGGTACCCCCGGACTAGCCTTACGGCTACCACCTTTTGGGGCGCGTTCAGGTAGTGGGCGGCTCGCCGCCTCAAAGAACACACCGGGGCTCCGTAAAGGGCCATGAACCGAACGACCCCCGCGTAGAGCCTCCGGCAGGAGGCCTTTGGACACCTCAGGTTGGTCAAGAGCCGCGTGAAGGCAGAAAATACTCGGATCCCGACGGTGGCGCATTCCGAGGCCCATGAAAGCACATAGACTCGGACTTGTGCAGTGCCACCTCGAGACCCAATTGCCGGATTCTCTCCACGATTATCGCAACCCTGCGTGTCATGTATTCGGCCGCCGCCTCGTGCGACCTCCGTTGTGCCAGCACCAGCGTGTCGTCAGCGTAGCAAACCACGCTGACGGCACTAGGGAGGTCGGCAAGCAGCACCCAGACATTCCAAACAACCAAACATTCTGTCATTGTAACAAAACAGTTCCCAGTACCAAGTCAAGCGGCAATGCAAATGGCGGGCGGTGGCGTTAACCGTCTGTTTCTTTTTATGGCTATACCTAAAGATTAAGCCAGGTATCATGTCGATATAATTACAATCAAAAGTTTGCGGGAACGCGTTAAAGAGGATATACTAAACTAGCTGCTAAACCAGAATTGCTAATATTCTCCAAACCTACTACTAGTGAAAAAAACTCACCTGTAGATATTTTTATAAGTACCTAACACAGACCTTCATAATGATTATACATGCAATACAATAAGCCTTCAGTAATTAAAATGTCCGTAATCTGTACAATTCCAAAATACGGGTTCTACGGATGTTGCTTACATAATCTCGTCTGTCAAGGTGTTTCGGCAGAAAAAGCGTTGGCAGACTTATATATTCCAGAAATGAAGATTCATACCTACCGACTGGAATTGGTTTCATGCTGGTATCAGATGGGTATATTTAGGGGTCCCGATGGGGTCACCATTGAGAGCGTCTGCCAAGCACTTCCGGCAAAAAAAATACTGACAGATTTCGCTTTTCTGTATCTACCAGTAAATTTCTAACTGATGCCATAACTTTTATTTCAGTATCAGATGGGTAAAGTAAGTAAACAAAAAAGCCACTTCGCACCGAAAATATTTTTTTTTTTACTTTCGGCAAGTTCCGCCGTGGCAGACTATCAAATTCGGACTTAGCATCACTTTTATGAGAACCCATTGTGCATTTTATCGGGGTATCAAGTAGGTTGGAAATTTTGCAGTCGGCTCTCCTACTATAATCCATTCCCTGTAAAAAAATCAAATGGTCACAACTTTTTACTCGTTAAAGTTACAAGGTGGACATTGAAATACGTGAGGGTAGCAATCAGGTAGCAATTATTCAAGTAAAAATAATAACACGAATTTGAATAGTTCACACAAACGGAGGGTTGACCAGCCATCCTGATATCAGAATGGCTGGTCATTTTGAAGTCCCATTATTTTGTTTCCAAGTTAGGTAGCAATTAATTGACTATAGGTAGTAAAAGGTAGCAAATAGGTAGCAATTTTTGGTCACCAGCCTGACGCAAACCGATACAGGCAACCAGCCATCCTGACGCAGACATTTTATGCAGGTGCTTAAGGCATTAGGTAAGGCAGATTTCAGATTGTAACATTAACGTGTGATTATTTTTGCCAGAATATGTTTTCGCAAACTTTAAAGCAAAGCTCTCGCAAATGATCACAAGGAAGCTGGAAGCTCTATTGATGAACAGTAATAATATTGTTCATAAACTACTTATGCTACTTCGTCTTCTTAGCGTGTCAATGGCACTCTAAATTGTGTCGGCCCAAAACTGAGCTACTAGTTTGGCGCTTTCGGTAGCGTCCATCAGTTCCTGTAGTGAACAAACAACAGGACACGCAGGACACGATATTATGTGCCCTATCGTTTGTAAAACAGCGCCACATTTACACTCCAGGGCAGAGTCATTAATGAAACTCCACCTGGGTTTTCCCTGCTGCGGCCAACCTGGGTCCGGAGTCTATTTAAAGACTTCCAGGTCAGCCATGAGAACTCATGTCCAGGTGGGAGATTTTCAGCAAGTGGAATGAATGGTGAAGGAGCTCGTGGCTAAATAATAACAGCCGCTCGGATCGATCTTTAGGTTAAGCCGTGCTTGCCTAGGTTGGTCTGTAGATGGGTGACCACCCACACCGAGATTACATACCGAGTTTCCTCCGTGCCTCGGAAAGCACGTTAAGCCGTTGGTCCCGGGTGTCCTTTGTAGATCTTTGACAATCGTTAGGTAGTCAGTGGCCCAAAAAGTCTGACAACCAGTCTTACCAAGGTGTATCGTATTACCCAGTACTAACTGGGTTGTGGAGGTCAGATAGGCAGTCGCTCCATATAAAATACTAGAATTCAGCTGCATCCGGTTAGACTGGAAGCCGACCCCAACATAGTTGGGAAAAGGCTAGGCAGATGATGATGGAATGAATGGTTTAGGTAAGGATGCACTACCTCGTCACAGCTTTAGCTAGTAATACTTATGCTACTATAACATATTATAAGTATTACTAGCCTAAATTGTCCCAAAGCTGACCAAAAAATATTAATTTAAATAAATTTTTAAATTAATATTATAACTTTCAGAAGGCTCGTAAACCAAAATGGGATTTTTTAGCATCTCCGTTAAAATCCAATTAAGGGAGACAAATCCAACATAAGACGCAAAAAGCATACAACTCATGTTCTTAACCGCAACACTGCAGCTGCATAGTATTTTAAAGGATGACAAAACTTAGGTTGCATCATTTTCATATTGTAAGCTCACACAATGATGTGTGAGCCTTTTCTTACGAAGTTTTGTTTAACTTGATTTTTTTTTTAATTCACAAAACCGATGTACAATCACAAATGCAATAAAAAAATAAAGTTACAAAACAATATTTCTGATTGCCATCTACTAGATGTGAATCGAGCATGCTTATTTTTATGTAAAACTTACAATTCGATAAAAAAAAAAAGACAATTAGCTAAACGAAAAATTACAAGAAGTGACTTTAAAAAAAAAAAAAAAATAATAATGTTTGTATGTGTAGTATCCTCTTGTTACTGAACTAATAGGTTGATAACATTTACTAACTATATCACAGGCTCACCTCACCACCAAGCCCCCAGTCCAGGGTACGCTTCACCTTCCAACTTCCCGCCATTCGTGGTGACTGACAGTCATTAGTGACAGTAACCTGACTACTTGTGGCTGTGAGACAGTGTTTCCATATCTATTAAACAGAAACACTACAGCGTGCATTTTTGTTTTATTTTGGAGCTCGTGGCTAAATAATAACAACAACAACATCCATTTATTTTCAGGCTACTTTGGCCCATAGATAATATACCTTACAGACTAACATACATATAATAAAACACAAATTGTGTTAGTAAATAGAACCTTAAAACTATGTTAGCAACACTTCACTTGTGCACTATATCACCGTGCGTTCATGTGGTACTAGGCCCGTGGAAGCTACGGAACACCACTTCCTGCGGCCAAAAGACCTCCTCCAAGACGAGGTGCAGATAACACGTCGCACCACGAACGCCTTAAAGTTGACGTTGCGGTGCACTCTCGCCACGTACTTGGTCTTCTGAAGCCACAATATCCACCGCCGTATTGGTGTAGTGCAGGCGGGAGATGTATACTGGAGTGTTCGGCTTCTCGGTCGAATTACATTGGGCTCCGACGGAACCGTACCGCAGCGGTTCTTATTGGTACGTTGACGGCGCTTCCTTCTCAACACCGTCACAAAACCAGCATCAGCCCGAAACGGTGCCTTTTCAGGCTCGGGCTTCCCAGCGGGAGTAGTATTTTCCTGCAACTACGCTAGCGAAAACACACGCGATAACTGACGCTTCTACAGACCTTCTACATAGACGTTGCTAAAAAAACGAAGCTTGGCCTCAAAAATGGTACCAGTGTACACCGTGCGCGGGAAAACTGACAGTTCGTTTTTTTTTTTTAAATCTAGACCAAAGTAATTCATCACTCGCCCGCTCCGACATTCAAAAGATAAGCAGATAAGAAGACAATTATGTCGTTCATTATCCGAGTACAATATAAACAAACAATGAATAAGAATTGTTCCTAGAATCATCTTAGCGTTATCTAGTGTTCAACATTACACTTGTTATTGCAAACTGCAATTATTACTATATTTGTAAGATGCAGTCATTCATAATTTTATAATTATTGTGTGAATGAAATCATCGTGTGGTCTAGGGAGTCTGTGATTTTCCAGGGATATTTTAACTAATACAAGACATGCTTAATAATTACCATTCCTGCTGTAGTACCGAAGTACCTCTATGGACAATATTATACTTCTCAGCCGTGCGCTGGAACAAGTTTAAGCATTCATTTAGGTGTTGCTTAGTGTAAGTTAAGACGGGCATTAAGTTAATATTTTAAAATTACACATAACGTAACATCACGCCTGTAGTCCCCGAAGGGCTAGGCGAAGGTGTACCTAATAGGTGACCCCCATTTCGCCAGTTATGTTTAAGTCCCATGTAATAGGAGCGGGCTTATTGCCATCAACCGGACATCGAATCCAGGCTCCGTGGTTGCTACTGATATATTCCCGATTGAAAAATCCAATAGCACTTTGCCCGACCCGGGAATCGAACACAGGACCTTACGCTCAGCAGACGTAGGTATATTTTAAAATAAAGATGTACATATATTACCTACAGATTGTTGTGTCACTCGTGTCCAAAGACTATAAAACCTCGTGTCCCTACTTTAGTGAAGTCCTAGGTCCTTCCCAGGATACCAGCTGAGTCTTCCTTCTGGAAAATAGACACGTAGACCCGATCACGAAGACCCGTGAAACTTTTTCTATCGTCAACAAAAAATGAATTTATGAAATTAAGTAAGTAGGTAGGTAACTATTTTATTATTGTTATCAGCCATTTGTGTCCCACTTCAGGCAAAGGCCTGGGATTCCCTCCTTCCACTGGTCCTTATCTACAGCTGTTCTTGGCCAATCTCTGAGAAAAGAGTCGAGTTCGTCCCGCCATCAATTATTTTAATTCACGTTAATCACATACCCTTACAGTAAAGAAAGACAAATCAATCAATACTTCTCTGTTACTCGACATGTCAACCGACACATCCTTTCTAGAAAACCATCCTTCAGACAGTCCCTCCATCGTTTCTTTGGTCTTCTCCTTCTTTAACAGCCATCCACGTTCATACTCAAGAATTTCCTTACAACGTTTTCCTCTTTCCTACGTTGCACATGCCTCAATAAATCGACACCTCCCCTGTCAAAATCTGATCATTAGTTTTTGGTTTAATGAAAGGGAATCGACTGTCCGGATATGGACATGTGATGAGGAGGGACCAATCACATTGTAACTAAAAGAGTGATGAATATAAATGTTGATGGAGGTAGAGGGAGAGGAAGACCAAGAAAACGATTGATGGGTTGTGTCAGGAATGATATCAAAGAAAAAGGAGTATGATTGCGTGACGGTTGGCAGAGGAGAAAGGAAGAACAAATAATTAAAAAACACGTCTGCCATATAAAAAAAGAAGTCGAGAGACCTGTAAAGAACTATTCCAAGGAACCGTCCCCCGACTGCAATGAAAAGATTGGTTTTCAGTTTTCCAGTTTTATTCACATTCACATAATTTTCATGAAAAAATAAAATATTCTGTTTTTTTCATGAACCATGGCTCCCCCTTTATATTTATTAAAATGTTCACTAGCCAATGTTACCCGGAATAACTTAACGCTTCTAACGATACACATGAACCCTGAAAACATAACACTCCTTTTTTTGGGCAGTCGTGTAAAAAACGTATTGCGCCGACCCCCAAGTAACATGGGACAAGAACAGGAAGATGAGTTTTTGGTTTATGATCGAACATGCCTTTTTTTTTTTTTTCGAAAGGAAAATCATCAAATGACCCCCCCCCCCCCCCCCCCGACTCTGGGCGGAGCGGAAGGGAGTGTCAGACTTGTACTGACTAAAACCCATCCATGTTCCTTCTTTGCCCTTTGTGTTCCAGGGCCACGATATCTCTTTCGAACAGTCCCAACATGTTTGCAGAGACGTATATACCCGTCACTTTCTGTAGTAAGGAAATAGTACCTACCTAAGTAAATATTCACATCTTTTTCCCTTGGGTATAGGCAGAAACTACAGAACGCCACCAGCTAGGATCTATACATACTCCTATCGCAGAGATCACCAAACTTTACTTCATTGCTTACTATTAACACTTTCTAATTCCCCATTCCCATACTATCACAGAAATTAATTGTATAATTACCCATACCCACGTAAACCATAGATAAAAACTATAAGCCACCATTAAAGTAAATTCTTCCTACATTACTAAACTATTAATATTGTCGTTTATATAGTTAATGAAACCAGTTACCCCTTTTAATTGTAGGTAATGTTATCTGTAGTGACCTTAAGGTAATTAACTGGTAACATTGAAGAAGAAAAAAATGGATGTGGCAACTTTAACATTTTAAACTTTTTCGTTGCCTTAAGAGTAGAGGTCGGAATTAGGTAGAGTAATTTATGTACTTGCATCGAAATGTTGATATTAATATGGATCTTCCCGGGATTTATAATACAATCCCGTATGGCTAACATTATTACAAATAAATAATGATAAAAACCTCAAAGATAGATAAGACAAATAAAACAAAGATATTTAACATACAATTTTTGTTAGTATTTACATTAATTCACAATATATTTTTTTATTTACGTTGCCCCACACTAGGATTTTTTCCTGTAACATGGATGCGTTTACAAAGATTTAAACTCACACACACAAATATCCAGACCCGGAACAACTAATTGTAGATCATACAAATATTTGTTCCGTGCGGGAATCGAACCCGCGACATTTTTTCATTAACTGCTGCGCTGCGTGCGCATGATGTCAGATAGTTTAAATTGTGTAAAAGTAAATAACTTTTTTATTTAATAAATCACGGGATTTTTCTGCTCTTTAAAATTAATCTCGTGATTTCAGACATATCCACTTTATTCTTTCGCTGTATGAAATCAGTGTAAGTACACAAATAACTCTACCTAATTCCGACCTCTGCTTATGAGTTGTGATGTGGACAAATTAGCATCACCTAACTACTTCGTGCCTATATCAGGGGTGATGTGTGTGAAAAAAGCAAGAAGGCCTAGGCTATACATGCCCTATGGGGGAGCAAGCGAATGTATTGCAATATTTATAATAATTCGACCCAGCCTGTCCCTTGCTGCTCCCCTCAATGACACCCTAAGTCGAGGTCCGAACCCTACAGGGGGTGCCCTTAGTTATTTAATTGTATATCCTTGTTTGTAAGCCCTGGCTGGGGGGCTTAAAGTCATTTGAAGTCACCACAGTATAATCCAAACGGATTGCAACCTTATCGGGTTGAATTGCGGGAGGCTCTACCTAAAAAAAAAGCCTATTGCCATCAACCAGACCCAAATCCAGTCTTCGGGCTGCAATTGTTAATAATTCTGGAAAAGAAAATTCTACTTTCTATGTCCAGGCAGTCGAACTCAGGACCTCGTGATCAACAGTAGTGCTTGTGACGCTATACCAGCAAGGCAGTACAGATCAGTCTTTTTGGGATTGTTAAAATGTGCGAACCCATATACCCTTTGTCCTCCCTATCAGAACAGACAGAGCGTCTAGAACTTTACTTTCATAATACAAAGTGCTAGAAATATCCTTTTATCGCCGTTTCGTGTTGTTATCGCGCATATGATGCACAGCGGTCACTGTGACGCAACTGAGCTCAAATTAACATTGACACTACGACCTATGGTGTATATGCGTACATTAAGTATAGCTCTTCAGCCAGTGAGTCGATAAACACCTTCAAGTTTTAAATTCTTCATTATTGAGCTAAATATTCTACTATAATTGGTACAGCTCGCGGCTAAATAATAACAGCCGCACTTGACTATTTATTACATACCGAGATTCTTCAGTGCTTCTGAAAGCACTACCTTTTAAACGTCAGACCATAAAGACACGCGCGTGCCCTCCACGCCAAGCCACAATTTCACCTACCTTTTTTCACATATTTGTGTGTTTGGCGTGCAGGGCACGCACTTGCTTGTCACGTATATGTAACAGTAGCGGTCAAAAGGTTAAGCCGTTGGTCCCGGCTGTCATTCGTAAATCTTTGATAGTTGTTAAGTTGAAAGAATAAGCAGAGGTGTGGGTTCCTAAAACAGCTCACCCAGATTTCGCCAGTTTTATTGAAATCCCATATAATTTGTGCCCGGGCACAAATACAGACTTTTGACTTTGACTTTCTCAGTGGGAACGAAAAACCCAGTAACACTGCCACTTTTGTCAGATCTGGGAATCGAACCCAGGCCCTCGCGCTCAGCAGTTGCGCTTGCGAGTCTTGTGACCGCACTAGCCCTATCGAAGCAGTCTAACTTAAATGTTGAGAGGGTTATGTATGACCATGGTGAACGAGCGGTTCAGGACTGAAGAAACCCCACCCTCGTGGGGGCAAATTGAAATGTTTAAACCTTATTCGCTTTGGAATAAGGACCACAACAAAAACAATTTAAATATTATACAATTATTTTAATTGGCTTAGTCACATAAAAACTTTAACTTCAAATTGAAGTGTCAGCATATTCCATACAAATCTTGCGATAATCTTAATGTACAGACAGCCCATGAAGCTACCGGAAACTGACAAATTTTCCCAATCAAACTTGAACCTAATCCTTTAGCCGTAAAATTTAAAATCAATTATAAGCGTTAACGACTTACGGCATTTCATACAAACTTTTAAGTCCTTTTTTTTCGAAATGACTGAACCGATTTTAATGAAACTTCATACGCATAAACAGCATACATAAGTCTAAAAAGCTGACAGAGATCGAAAATGTTCTCTGTCAACTTTTTAGACTGTGTGAAATGCCGCAAGTCGTTAACGCTGTTAAAGACATTTGACAGATTGTAGTAGCTTGATGTCCTGGCGTTAAGAAATTCATGTTTCGTATTTTTTACTAATATTTGCATGCCATTCTATGGCGAAATATGTTAGTTCACAACCCTATTTATAAGACCTTAATGTACCTTACGGTACACGAATAAAAATGATTATATTCTACACAAATTACTTACCTTCCTACATAATAATGGCTTAAGGTGATTGCCTTTGATGTAGCCGGCAAAATTCAAACTTCATGACAGGGACTTCATTAGGGAGTGATCGCACTTAACGACGCGGAATCGGCATGTATCATCACCAGATCACCTTCTCTGATCACACAGACTCACATCACATTTAGTTCATTGTAGTGTCGAGTCACATTGTCCGAACCAAATCAAAGAAAATTACTCCTTTTTCGATATTATATCCCTGTACACATAAGAGAGTGCATTCTGAAAGTTGGCAACGGTATAAATATAACAAATATTTTGCTTCATTTTTTGTTAGCCTAACCTGTCCCACTCCTGGGCAAAAGCCTCCCCCCACACCTTCCACTTTTCTTGATGTTGCGATTCTTCTGGCCAATTAACAACGCGACCCGCCATCTCCTCCTCCGTCTTCCGGAACCCCGTCTACCTGTCTCAGGGCACCATCAACATCAATGAATAAAATTGATAAACATTTCTCAGTGTTGCACTAAAATATTGACTAAGAATTGCAATAACACTGGATATGGTGTTAAACAGTTTTAGGTATAAAATAACATTTAGGAGGATTCCAAATGCTTTTTATACACCCACAACTAAAAAATCAGTGCAACAATTTCAGTTATTGCAATTTATAATCAATATTTTAGGGCAACTCAGACCAATATTCCATTTTCATTTAATAATATTAAACAAATTCATCGTAAAACAGCGATTCTTTTTTACTGATATGTGCCACGTTGCCAACTTCCAGAAAGCAACCTCCTAATGCTCTCTTTGACCGACTCAAGACGACGATTCCGCGTAATTAGTGGTGGTGGCACCATTCATACCCTATAATAAACTATTTCTTCTTTATTGTCACAGCCAACAGTAGGTATAGCCACATAACTATCGTCAGATGCGACCAAACTTTCTAAATATGCATGCACCCTATGGATAATCTTAACCAACAACTTCAAACGCACACCAAAAAACTTTGCAATTTTCTCACAACTAAAACCAGTATGCTTCTTCATTAAATACATAGCTAAAGCTTTTTTAAGGCACCAAATTTTTTTTCTAATTGGTTCTATATCTTTTAGCATTTCTTCGAACTTCTTATAATCAACACCTAACAAATATTGACATAAGTAGTCATCACGTTTGATTTCAGACTCGAAATTTCTGCCATAAGAGTTGTGTTTATTGTTTTTGAGTATGGAGCATAGGTTTTCTAAATGGGCAACATTGAAGTCTGTAATTTTACTGTCATTGACTAGTTCCCGCCATTCTTTGTGAGTGTTGATTTGATGTTGTTTGCAAATACGGGATTTGGTCGGGATGTAGTAAGAATAATCTATCAGTAAGCGTTGTAGGATAGCTCTAGGAGGTCTCAACCGATCTTTCTGTTTACAATTCTTGAAGATACAACGGGAGGAAGAGTTAGCAGCTCGTTTGTAAGTTGCCATAGATATTGACAGGGGTAACGGGTTTTTATCTGGCACATTTTCTTCCTCTGATTGCGATTCTGGTGATGCAGGAATGTCTAGTTCACCATCCCCTAGTAACAGCAATGACTGTAACGGTTCAATTTTTACTGTCACCTCTTTTGATTTAGAATGAGCTTCGTTTTGCTTTTTAACAACCCGGACTGCTTTTACCCAGCACTTTCTACATACACGCTCTAATCGCTTCACCTGAAAATAAAGGTAAATTGAAGAAAAAAAAAATTTTTTTCAGTGCAGTTTTAAATCAATTTTAAACACTTAATGAAATCACAGGAAAAGAGTACCTTCTAGGATATAAAGGGGAGGTCATTGCCCCGCAGTAGGACATACGTTTATATTCATTATATATCTAAGTAACTCTCATATGGAGTATGTAAGAATTGGAGCAGGTAGTGTTCTGTAGATTCAGCCAACCTGCATGGGAAAAATGTATGAAATTATGTATGTTTTTATGTCATATACTTACCTGATGAGATGGGGTCCACTGAGCAATAACAAGCTTTTGTTCAGGACGATCTGTCAACAATGGCGATGGCCGGGCTCTGTACAGAGAGCGACCACAAGGCAGGCATGTGATTTTGTGGCCAAATCTCCTTGATTTATTCTCACTTTCTAGAGCCAAGTGTAATAAGTTATAGCATTCAGTGCAAACTGCGTCATTATCTTCAGGCTGCAAACATAAAAAAAAGATTTTGAATCTAGAATTTCTGCATCATTGGTCTAGTTAGTCACAGACCCTGAGTGCTGATTTCTCAGCAGCTGCCCAGTCTTGATTAGTCCCTGGTTGATGGCAACAAGTTCTCAAACATAACTGGCAAAGTGGTGAAATATTGTGAGTGTAATTTTATAAGTAAGTAGACCTCTGTTCTAGCCCAGAATGTTGGGCCACAAAAGGGAAGAATGAAAGACCTTCCATGTGGCTGAGATGAGAATGCTAAGGAAGATGTGTAGTGTAACGCAAATGGATAAAATAAGAAATTTCTACATAAGAGGAAATCTGAAAGTGGTGCTGTTGACTGAAAAGTTGTTGGTAATCGGTTATCGTGGTATGGACATGTGATGCATGAGGTAAATGTCGTGAGGAAAGTTTTAAGGATGAATGTGAACTATGAGAGTAGAGGTCGATTTTTGTTTTTTTTTTTTCTAAGGAAGAGGCAGGCAGTTTACTGCTACAGGACGAGTAGTAAAAATGGCAACTACGCTCTACCTGAAATTAAGGAATAATTTAATAATGAAGGTCCCAATTACCTCCTTGCATGTCCAATCACTCAATAATTTTAGTAATTCTTCGGTTTCTTCGGCCATCCATCGTCTTTTTATTCGTGACAAGCTTAAACCGCAATTAATGCATTGAAGCGTTGTTTGAGCAATTTCAGAGTTCATTATGACGAAAAATACTTATTTTAACTTCTTAAACAAATGCAGCTTTATTCAATAGTATTTTCACAAGAAATGAAAATTAATATCCGCTTATAAACAAAAACAACACGTGGAGTCAACAAACATAGCTTCTGGAGGCTGTCGTTTGACAGCAAACTAGCAAACTGACATTTCTGAATACCGACAACTATACATGTATGTCAGACAAAAATGTGATGGCCTACAAAAAAAAGCTAAGTGTTGCCAAAAAGCATTTTACACTCGATTCACAGTTACTAAGATTGATCACTGAAAATTAAATCCGAAAAAGATACTCTGAATATATAAATAGAAATCGTTATCTAGCATCACGTCTGTATTCTCCAGAACGTTGGGCAACCCGCATTTACTTATACTTTTTTATATTATCCAGCACACCAGGACATTATAAATAATTGCTTACTATTAAAATCTTCTGAAACACTACGATTGAAAGCTACAACTAGCCTAAATTATTATTATTTTATTTATTTTATCGTCATCTGCATCAACTATTGATATGATAACAACATCATCATTCCCTGCTTTTATCAAAATTTATTTGGGTTCGGCGCATCATGTGATTCTCTTCTACACTTCTAGACCAGAGAAGAACGTTACTTTCTAGCCATCTTTCATACAGTGCATCCACAGTTTATTTGGTATTTTCAACTCTCAAACTTAAAGCATTTATTCCCAATAGATCCGTGACAGGCACTTTTGCATATTCATAAATAAACTACCTACTGTAAAGTCCAGCCACAGGCATAATAATAGTGAAACAGCCCTTTCCAAAATCGTAGATCTCTTGGAGGAAAATGGGCAAGAAACTCCATGGACACTCTTTTCAAATTAAGTTAGATAATTTATACATAGCTAGTCCTGGGTACAATATTGTTGCTTCTATAAATGTGACCGCAATGAAAAAAAAAGGCAATCAGTACCTTAAAGATTAGGATAAACTCCTACAAAAGTGGAGTCCAACCTACATGGTCAAAATGTATGAAACAGCTGTTTTTTTTTAAGTTGGTTCTGTTGAGAAATTCTATGTGGGGTTTGAAAAGTTCTATGTGGGGTTAATTCTAAATCTCAGAACAATGAACTGACTACGTAGTAAACGTTTTCGCGTCAGTGTCCCTTCCAGCCTGCATAAAGAGGCCCGAGGCTGAACGGTTAATCGATGACAAAAATGTAGCTTGATAGAATATTCTAATCTAATCCATCTTTACAATTCTGTAAGGCGTTTGACCACACAAAGTCAACTTCTATTTTTAGTGCACATACTATGACTAATACCTGGCTTTCTACATACCAAATTCGGTACCGGTAAGGTGTGACACATACTAAATAAGTAAACTGTTTAGCAACACTAATAAATCAACCGTATTCAAATATACTAAGCCTACATACATTATCTGTACAGTCAAGCATGGTAAAATATTTGTCCGTCTGTCTGCTTGTTGTCGTTAGTGCTTTAATTAGAAGATAACGTCTCACTTCGATTTTGGATCGAAAAAGACAATAAACGAGATTTTAGGAAAGATTTTTAAAGAATTTCTTTCAGAGAAGCTGCTTATAAGTAGTTTTATTTCGTTTATTGAAGATAATAGTAGCTCATCCTTCACCTTGAGCAGTGTACTGAACGTTATACCTAGGTCCCTACCATCGCACGCCATTAAACTCAATCCTTACCTGCATAATAAGCATAATCAGCCTATTAATGTTCCCACTGCTGGGACGCAGACCTCCTCTCAATGAGAGAGAATGGGCTATAATCCACCACGCGGGCCCAGTGCGGGTTGGTAGATGTCACATGTCTTCGAATTTTTGGTTCTAGGACATGACGGTTTCCTCACGATGTTTACCTTCACCGTTTTTGAGAGCAGTGGTGATGAAATAACTTACACAAAGTAATGCGCCTGGCTGGGTTCGAACCCATGACTTACTGCTCGTAAGTCGGGGTCTCCGCCACTGGGCCACCGCTGCTCTTACCTGCATGCTATATACATATAAGTACAACCAAGATGTAAAATCTAAATATGTGTACGGCTGAAATGCCGAATATAGTGAAACCCATAGATCATATGAACATATGTTACTTACCTATATTCTTTTAAATAAATATATCATTAATTCATTCCTATCCAACTGCTATCGTTCACCCTGCGAGCATATCCTCCCATGCATTGCGCGGTTTGCCGATTTAAGAATTTCTACCCCACACAAGAAAGGTAATAATTTTCAGCGTTTACGCGTTATGGCGTTTTGTCAACTTCTATAGTACAGTAATCGAGAAAATCCAGGGTAAAACGCAAAGTCGCACTAAACGACAACGTGACCAACTTTGTATTTAAAATGTATTTTTTATTACTTCATTACCGTACACTACATACATACATTTATTTTATATCTACTAGGTAGGTAACTTCATGATTAGTAGTCACACAACAACTATTTTTTAGCGGAAGTTCTCATTGGTACTTGTTAAAATTAATATAGATAGGTGTCTGTTACAGGCATAATATCGTATTTCTTAGATCAGTAGGAATTATGTTGATAATTTCCTTATACCTGCGGTTAACCGCGAAATGGCAAATGACGTTCTAAATTGTAGGAGAACTTGATCAAAGCAAGCAAGCTTTCACTACAGTTATAATGTACAGACGCCAGTACATCAGGCTACCCGAAACTGTCTAATTTTCCCAATCAACCTTGGAACCTAATGCCGTAGCAATAATAAAGTTGAAAATCTATTAAAGATATTTGACAGGTTGTAGTAGCTTGATATGCTGGCGTCTGTACGTAGGGCAATAGACATTTCTGATCACATCAAGTGACATAAAGCTAGATATGAACGATATTGTGATATGTATTACGATGGTGTTCGTTGTGATTGTGGTTCGAATATGTCGAAAACTTCAAACCCAAAGACATGTTTTTTTTTTCCAAAGACCGAATTATAGCTATCGTCTATAGTCTATACGCTCATTCCCTACGGTCTACGGTTTAAATTTAACCATTACAAAACGTCATAATTAGACATGCATAGATACCTAAGCGGTTCCAATTCGGTTTAAAAAAGGTATCTCATATGGTGGAAAATCTAGTTAAAACACCATAAATTAATTATCGTCATCATCATCCCGACCAAAAACATCGAATCCTGGGTGCAAGTCTCCCCTAAGCACAGCCATCACTACAGGTCCTGCGTGATTCAGTCCATCCTCACTGGATGCGAGAGTCTGGATCTAGTTGCAGACTGTCCAAATTGCACCCTAAATTTCCACATCCAGTCTAATTCTCATGCTGACCTCGTCGATCCGCGATCCTTACTCGCCCAAAGGTTTGTCTACGGTTTGGTGACGGCCATAACATGCCCACTGCCTCTTTCTCAGGTTTCTCAACCCACATAAGCACTGCATGGGATCAACATCGCGTCAACTCGGGCTCTTCTCTTCAGGATCCTTTGTATGAAACTTCATGCTTTAGCGCACTTAGAAGCACTGTAACGGCATCTCTTTGGTTCAGCATCAGCTATCAAAAATGATGTGAGGTGATTGGTAAAGGTCCGGTGCAGTGCTTTTAAGATATGCTATTATCTAAACTATGCTGCGGCTTGTCTTTAGCGCCTGATCAAGTCTAATAGCCACCATTTACATTCTTGCCATCAACGCAACACAAATATTGTCTATGAATTATTATAATTTATTCATTGCATTTTATTAGGAAAGCCGACTTAGTTGCCCTATAAAGCAGCTAGACTTTGTGAGAAAGTAGACTTGCAGGCCGCGGCATGGTTGATGTCATGTTAGGGTGTTGATTGATTGAATCCGTAATACTGTAGAGTGACAGTGCTTTTAGGAGATGTTGGGACCTTTAACTTTGAACCTCTGATTTAGTCTCTGAGCTCTGCAAAGTAAGCCAAGAAAGTCGATATCCCTCTTTCAATCAAAGTTGACAAATATCGGTTCTCAATTATATAAAAATACTTTCATTCGTCCCTCTTTAATCTTAATTATGAATGCAAACGAGAGTGATGCCTTAATCCACAATGAGTGGAGTTATGGAGTAGAGGAAGACTAAAGAAACAATGGATGGATTGGCTGTTTGAAGGATGATATGACTTGAAAGGAAGTGACTGCTGAGATGACGAGTAATAAGTATGGAAGAAGAAGACATGCTGCGCCGACCCTAAATAAATTGGGATAAGGGCAGGAGAATGATGATGACTTCTAAAGTATTTACCGAACCTAAGATATTCTTTGAGCTCTAGCGAAATATACACATCAGGCAGCCTATTTACAAAGGCTTACACTTTCCGAAAATCATAGCCACCGCCTAAATTTCCAAATTCAAATTCAAAGTGTGCGGTATCGTACGTCCAAATCTAACCGATTTTTGGCTACACGAAGTCATGAGTCATTCTATTAGATATTTGACTCACACGTCCCTTTTCGGTTTGCTGTCCCGCATGGAAGCGTGAATGAATTACTAATTACTGTTAAATTGTATGGGATCGATCTACGGCATAGTTAGAGGCCCTTAGGGATTTTTATTAGCTGGAATTCCGTTGAAGTTAGGCCACATACGGGGCGGGTTGCGTAACTGTCAAAAATATTTAAATGTGTAGGTAGTTACCTTACCTACAGGCAGGATAACGTCTTATTTTGTACTTACTACTACTACTTCATTTAAAAATGAGGTCTTATGTTTAAACATCGTAAGTGGATCGGTGTATCGTCTCATTCTCAATTCTCAATGTTTGTGTATTACACATTGAGAGAGTCTTCCGGCCCATCCTGATGGTGCCCAGAAAGACATTCACAGATCCCCAGCAATAAGCTCGTTCGAACCTTTAAAAACAAACGTTTTAATCATTCGCTGAACATAAAACAGGACTTTGTAAATGATACCAAAATCATTAACTGCACGTATAACGTTCCGGCTCCGCGTCTGCCTATCTCTTCGGAAAATAAAATCGTTTTGATAAAGGCTGATAAATTTTCAAAATAACGCAACAATTTTGCTAACCAACCATTGGGTTGGTTAGCAAAAGTGTTGTGCACATTTCTACATAAAATTTATGTTCAAAAAGTCCCATGTATTGTAATTGCCGACCCTATTTCCAAAATATTTTATGTTTTTCTGTCTCTTTCAGTAATATGCATATTGTACGAGAAGTTAAAACATTACAAACGACTACAGCCTTGTGTTGTGCTATTATCAAATTCAGTAGCTACAGCTTACAGCCATTCACAATTACGCCTTGCATTGACCGCTGAATCATTCAAAAATCACTGTACCCGTTGCGTTTAATTTATTCACTTCGCGATGTAATCGATTCAGCTGAATACCGATTTTCCTCGTTTTATGTAAACGAGGAAAATCGCTCAATGTAAGAAAAAAATACACGACATTTTGCATTTTAGCTTAATTAGTACTATATTCTGCTGCTTAGTTAAACCTTGAGGAAAATGTTGACAATAGTTAAATAACAATAGTTCACGTGTTACGAAATCACGACTAGCTAAAACAAAATGTAAATCGGAGATGTCAATTTTGACAGAAACTTGTTTTTGATTTTTCAACTTTAGTTTGGACTTTGATCGACTGTGTTTTGTTGTTTTCATTTGCATATAGCCATTTGCGAAATCTGACGTGTTTCTAACTAAAATATAGTATTCAACAAAAGAATAATGTCTTCATTAATCAAAACAATTGCTTTTAACCAACCTAGAAAAGTTATTTCAAGTAAGTATTCAATGTTTTTGGTCAATAATTTCACTTATTAAACTATTGCAATTTCTGTGTTTTTTGTTGATGTCACGTATAATTGCTGGTTTTATTAGGTTCTAAATAATAGAAGCATTGTATAGCATATTATTGTTTGATTGTTTTTACTTAGCATTGATAGTTTTATTCATTTATACTTGAGAACCGGTTTTTATCCAAGAATAGCCACTTAGGGAGGCATAACATGGACTTTGTACCGCGATAAAGCGGGAGATTAACTTATAGTAGTCCAAAGTCCGTCCAAGTGCAAACAAATACATTCACAGTCTGTAAGTGTGAAACTTTCTGAAGATGTCTGAATGTTTTGATGCCCAACCACTCATAAACGGCTGAACTGATTTAGATTGAATTGAACTCGTAGATAGAGCATGTCCTGCATTGTCTCATGTATTCTTTAGATCTGATCAACATTGATGAATGAATACATTTTAATATAAATTACTATACCTTTCCAGATATCCTGATCCGCACATTTACAAAAGCGGAATTACCTCAATTTGAAACGCTAGCCGTTTCCCAACCAAAGAAATATGTGTACCATGTTGAGTTGAATAGACCTAAGAAATCTAACACACTGACAAGGACTATGTGGCAGTAAGTATACAGAACGCATACATTTTTAATTTTATTCATAGTTGTAGACCTTTGTGACTTCATGGACCATCTCCTTCTTAGCATGTTGATAGCAATCTAAATTATGGCAGCCCAGAACTGAGCCACTAGTTTGGCCTTCAATAGCAGCTATCAGTTCCTGTAACAAACGAACTACAGGATACAGGACATGATATTAAGTTTAACCCAAAATACTGACTGACCATATTGACGGTCCCTACATACAAAGTGACATGTCCAACAAATGGTTTACAGGAGAGCATTTAAGAGCATAACATTCATATATAAATGTTAAATAAAAAGTGTAATGCCATTAAAAACTCTATTTCGAGTACAAAACTACATTGGTAAAAATGTAACACTATTTAATTATAGTATCGTTTGAATCTTTATAACACTCTCTCTCTCTCCTGTAAACCATGTGTGTTATATATGCTGCTTTGTACGTAGAATATTATCTAGTTTAAATAAACAATAACAAAACAAAGCACTGCTAACAATTAACATTTTATTTTTCAGAGAAATAAACACATGCTTCTCAACACTGAGCCACATTCCTGAATGTAGAGTTATAGTGCTTTCAGGTCAAGGAAAGCATTTCTGTGGTGGTAAGTGGAGAATTACATCCTATACTATTCAATGAGCAATATTTGATTACATGAATAATTTTCATCACGTTTCTGAAAACGGCTTTAACGATTTCGATGAAAGTTGCAACATCAACAACAGCCCGTTATACAATACATTGTATAACGGGCTGGTGTCCGCAACTCCACGTCCAAGCGTGCGGGTGGGAATATTATTAAATCCACCCCAGCTCCCCGAGGAAGGCCAGCAGCACCTTGGTGTTGCTGACAATCTCGCGGAGAGTATCTGGGATACCGAAGTACTTTGCCCTGTATGATGTAATCTCTAGACCGTGCAGAAGCACGTGGGCTGCTGTCTCGTCTGCCTCCATGCAAGCTCGGCACAGAGGGCTGTCCGTGACTCCTATGGCAAATAGGTGTTGCAACATAACAGTAAGAGTTTACGGCGGCGAAACATGGATCTACCCAGGTCTCATATCTGGGGAATTTTGTTTTCTCTATTTTCACCCGAGCAGACCGCCGCTCGTTCTGTAGATCCTGTTACTATTACATAATATACTAAGTAGATACGAGGCAGTCGTCCATTCAAAAGAATGGACGACTACCTCGTATCGGCTTTGCTCCACGCGTCGTGGGATTGATGCCCGATCTGAAGGCTAATTCACGTAATTTTATGACGCGCCGATGAAGTTGTAGTGCAGTTGCAGTTAAGTTTAAGTTTGAGTGATAAACGGTATTCTTGTAATCTTTGAACTGCGCGTAAGCTGCGCGTGAACTGCACGTCAACTGTACGACAACCAAACGCTACCAAACTTACTTATGGTGTGGCCATATGAGAGAAAAAATATTACTCACTAAATAATCGAATAGAATCGATTACATTTCAATGAATATGACGTTATTATAATATTAAAATAATACCCCAGTACAGTTTTTAGTGCTTTTTCTTACTAGATAAACAAACAATTATGCTTTGATTCACAATCAATCACATATTTTGCTAAAATTAGGCTGAATGATGGTTTATCGTTGCCCCATAAAATCAAAACTCAAAATAACAGGAGACCCGCCAATGGCGCGAAAGTTGAAAATCAAGACTCAGTGCAAATCACAGGTGCAAATAGAAAACTTAAAAAGATTAATACTTTGAAGGTAAGCACGTATTATATTATAATAATAAATGATTATGAATAAAATGATATTTAAGGATGTAGTTAAAGACAGGATAAAGTAGCAGTTTAAATTCCTTTCATACAAGTTTCATCCTGATTCTTAAGTAGGTATGACTTCACGCAAACGTGTTTCTGCGGCAAATTGAACTGCTGGTGGAATATTTGGAGAGCCACAGGGACCTTGCCCGTGGCAGACTAAGGTCTAGAGAGGGGAGAGTGCCCTCACATCACGCCTTTGGTCAGAGTGCGCCATCATATTAAATGCCGAGACAGACGGGAATCACAGAACTCCCAAAGAGTGGAGCAAGTTCTGTTAGATTCTATCGATATTGTACCTATGTGTATCGGTACATTATACTTGGGTTAATAACTAGATTTGTAATATTTTTAGTGGTATACCGACTATAAGTGCCGCTTACTCAACCGTGTAAAGCAGATTCGGCATAATCAAAGGGGTACAGGTGGAGGGCCAGGCGTACCCACTCCTTTATCCCTTTTGGAGGAAAGAATCGCTGCTCTGCTTGAAGCAGGCACTGAAGCTGTGAGGAGGAGTGGCACACGCCAAAATGAGGTGCAAATAAATCCCTTGTATTAATATGTAAGTTTTAATTTATGTCAAGTATTAGTTAACATTCTAACTGTGCAATAACTACTACTAACCAGTTAATTTTCATAAATGTTATTTATTTTTTCAGAAATGAAGATATTATTATTGATGTTACACCCACAGTAACACAACACATCACACATTTTACTGAAAGGTAATTATAGTAACTTGTCGTACCTATTTAGGAAATAAATAACAGTCTGATTTCCATAACATAATATTTTTATTTTGTTTCAGTGAGCAAGAGGCAACTAGACAGCGTCCAAGCAACAATCCACGTCGCCGTCGTAGACAATATACATATTTTCACTTTCTTTACTTCTTCAGATGTTGAATGAAACAAGCAGATTTTATATTACCTCTTACTTAGAATATTAACATAATTTTAAATACAATAATAAATAATTAAGGTTCTTAAGTGGAATTCTGACTCCTTATTCCCTATGTAGCCTCAGGCGATTAATAAGAGCCTGTTGGACAGCCCGACCTTCCAATAAATTTCTGTTTGGCTGCCTATTGCTTTGAGCAAGAATACTCAGGCTCTCCATATGCACATCTTTTTCTGCAGCTCTACGCCGTACATGCATTCTCTCTTCTTGCTCACACTCTTGATGTGTCAGTTGTGGTACTGGTAATCATGCCTTGTTTGCTATATTGTGCAATACCGCAGAGGCATTCTAAAGCATGCATGCAGCTAATAAACACCTGAAACAAAAACATTTAGAAACTATAATAAATACCTAACAATACAAAAATAAAACATGGGCCTCAATACATTCACTTGGTTTGACTTCTTGAGGTAAAGATAATAAAAACAGTATAATTATTATGAAAAGGAAACTTAGGGAAAACTAGTTTTACTCAAATACATACCTGAATCGAGCTTTCAAGACACCAATGCATCTCTCTACTGTATCGCAGGCTGAGACCTGCAGCTTATAATAATGTACATCAAGGGAACCTGGTATTGCATTCAACACTGGGGTCATCATTATCTTCCTCAATGCATAAGCGCTGTCACCTGGAAGAACAATAAGTATTAAAATAATTATTCACAATATTTAATATAAACATAATTAAATAAATTAAACTTTTTCAGTATGTATTAATAAGCAAGGAAATTCACCGAGCAAAAATATTTCCTCTTCATCATATTTTTGGTTAAGATAGGGCTGTAATTGCTTGTTGGGTGATCACGCCATACTGAAGAATCATGGGTTGCTCCAGGTTTACTGGGATCAATGCATAAAATGTTAAGATCCGCATCACATATCTAAAACAATAATTTTCAAATGTAGATACAGTTTTTTTTATGACAGTAAAGCATAATATTATTACCTATGTACCAGTACCTAAGTCTTGTTTGTTTTTTAAATAAAGTAGATTAAGATAGATTAAGTATAGGTAAATAGATTACATACAATCATCACATTGAGAGAATGATATCCTTTTCTATTAAAATATTGTTCTTCATGTTGAATCTGACTACTAGTTGTACCCTGCGGTTTCACCCAATTTTGATTTGACTGGTAGTTCTAGAGATTAGCGCGTTCAAACATACAAACTCTTCAGCTTTAATAAATTACTATAGATAAACAGGATTGACTAACCTTTGCCTGTACACTCAAACCATCTTTCCTTCTCTCCTTCTGAATACATGTTCATAATGTTGTTATCGTTTGCCGAGTCATGTTTTTGCTCAGACGATAGGTTTTCTGGAATTCCCGTTCTGAAATACGGACTGGATCCACAGAAAATCTTTGTCTTCTTATGGCTTGACGACGTTCTCGGGCAGCAACTTCGGCAGCAAGGGATAAAATTCTCAAACCAAGTTGGAAACTCATATTCACTCAAAAGTTAAAAAAAACATTTAGAATTTCATTGAAAACGACTTGTAGTTAACTTGTCTACATACAATAATCCATTTTAAACACTTACATTTTCAAAAAATACAATTTGATGCCAACAAAAGTAAATAACGAAGAACTTAAATTGCGCGTAACCGACACTGCACGGTGATCGAATTGAAACTTCTTAGCTGTCATTTTGAGACGTCAAACGAATAGTAGAATACCGATCATGTTGCGTTCCGAAACAAGCACCAAAGACGCGCAACAGTAGAATGCCGATAACCGATAATGCGCTCGCGTGACGCGAACTTGACGCGAGCGTGTCTGACAGCGGTAGAGAATACGAAAAGCGTTGTTTTGATCGAAACTTAACTGCAACTGCACTGCAACTGCACTTCTTTTGTTACGTGAATTAGCCTACTGATGACAGACCAACAAGAATTAAAAATTTGACTCTTATTGGAATTGCTTTCGTTTTCAGGCTTTAATTTTCTGGAGCTCAAATAAATAATATTCTAGAGATATTCTAGAGATAATATTCTATGCATGATAGACCAATTAAAATCAATTGTATAATTATCACCTACTTCGGTGAAGGAAAACATCGTGAGGAAACCAGCATGCCTGAGAGATATTTCTCGACGGCATGTAAAGCCAAGTCCGAGGCCCATGGCCGGCATAAAAACTCTGACACCAGGTTAGGCACCAACCACACGATAAAGACGAAGAAGAATTAAAAACCAGGTTTTAATTTGAGTACTTTCTATTTCAGGCATTGATTTACAAACGCTAGTGCAAATGGCTGCCGAGGCCGACGAACTGGATGATGTGGCGAGGAAGGCTCGTTTCCATTATAACTTCATCAAATATGCACAGGTACTTCCTAAATTTTGATCTCTTCTAACAAACTGTTGCCGCGTTGTATCTGAGTCCTTTTATACAGCAGAACAGCATGAGGTCCTGGGTACGATTCCCGGGTTGGGCAAAGTGTTATTGGGTTTTTCCATCAGGAATTTCTCAGTAGCAGCCACGGAGTCTGAATTTGTGGCAATAGACTCGCCCCCTATTACATGGGTCTTAAAAACATAACTGACGAAAAGCGGGTATACTACCAGAAGGCTAATTCACGTAATTTTATGACGCGCCGATGAAGTTGTAGTGCAGTTGCAGTTAAGTTTAAGTTTGAGTGATAAACGGTATTCTTGTAATCTTTGAACTGCGCGTAAGCTACGCGTGAACTGCACGTCAACTGTACGACAACCAAACGCTACCAAACTTACTTATGGTGTGGCCATATGAGAGAAAAAATATTACTCACTAAATAATCGAATAGAATCGATTACATTTCAATGAATATGACGTTATTATAATATTAAAATAATAACCCAGTACAGTTTTTAGTGCTTTTTCTTACTAGATAAACAAACAATTATGCTTTGATTCACAATCAATCACATATTTTGCTAAAATTAGGCTGAATGATGGTTTATCGTTGCCCCATAAAATCAAAACTCAAAATAACAGGAGACCCGCCAATGGCGCGAAAGTTGAAAATCAAGACTCAGTGCAAATCACAGGTGCAAATAGAAAACTTAAAAAGATTAATACTTTGAAAATAAGCACGTATTATATTATAATAATAAATGATTATGAATAAAATGATATTTAAGGATGTAGTTAAAGAAAGGATAAAGTAGCAGTTTAAATTCCTTTCATACAAGTTTCATCCTGATTCTTAAGTAGGTATGACTTCACGCAAACGTGTGTCTGCGGCAAATTGAACTGCTGGTGGAATATTTGGAGAGCCACAGGGACCTTGTCCGTGGCAGACTAAGGTCTAGAGAGGGGAGAGTGCCCTCACATCACGCCTTTGGTCAGAGTGCGCCAACATAACTCCCAAAGAGTGGAGCAAGTTCTGTTAGATTCTATCGATATTATACCTATGTGTATCGGTACATTATACTCGGGTTAATAACTAGATTTGTAATATTTTTAGTGGTATACCGACTATAAGTGCCGCTTACTCAACCGTGTAAAGCAGATTCGGCATAATCAAAGGGGTACAGGTGGAGGGCCAGGCGTACCCACTCCTTTATCCCTTTTGGAGGAAAGAATCGCTGCTCTGCTTGAAGCAGGCACTGAAGCTGTGAGGAGGAGTGGCACACCCCAAAATGAGGTGCAAATAAATCCCTTGTATTAATATGTAAGTTTTAATTTATGTCAAGTATTAGTTAACATTCTAACTGTGCAATAACTATTACTAACCAGTTAATTTTCATAAATGTTATTTATTTTTTCAGAAATGAAGATATTATTATTGATGTTACACCCACAGTAACACAACACATCACACATTTTACTGAAAGAAAATTATAGTAACTTGTCGTACCTATTTAGGAAATAAATAACAGTCTGATTTCCATAACATAATATTTTTATTTTGTTTCAGTGAGCAAGAGGCAACTAGACAGCGTCCAAACAACAATCCACGTCGCCGTCGTAGACAATATACATATTTTCACTTTCTTTACTTCTTCAGATGATGAATGAAACAAGCAGATTTTATATTACCTCTTACTTAGAATATTAACATAATTTTAAATACAAAAATAAATAATTAAGGTTCTTAAGTGGAATTCTGACTCCTTATTCCCTATGTAGCCTCAGGCGATTAATAAGAGCCTGTTGGACAGCCCGACCTTCCAATAAATTTCTGTTTGGCTGCCTATTGCTTTGAGCAAGAATACTCAGGCTCTCCATACGCACATCCTTTTCTGCAGTTCTACGCCGTACATGCATTCTCTCTTCTTGCTCACACTCTTGATGTGTCAGTTGTGGTACTGGTAATCATGCCTTGTTTGCTATATTGTGCAATACCGCAGAGGCATTCTAAAGCATGCATGCAGCTAATAAAAACCTGAAACAAAAACATTTAGAAACTATAATAAATACCTAACAATACAAAAATAAAACATGGGCCTCAATACATTCACTTGGTTTGACTTCTTGAGGTAAAGATAATAAAAACAGTATAATTATTGTGAAAAGGAAACTTAGGGAAAACTAGTTTTACTCAAATACATACCTGAATCGAGCTTTCAAGACACCAATGCATCTCTCTACTGTATCGCAGGCTGAGACCTGCAGCTTATAATAATGTACATCAAGGGAACCTGGTATTGCATTCAACACTGGGGTCATCATTATCTTCCTCAATGCATAAGCGCTGTCACCTGGAAGAACAATAAGTATTAAAATAATTATTCACAATATTTAGTATAAACATAATTAAATAAATTAAACTTTTTCAGTATGTATTAATAAGCAAGGACATTCACCGAGCAAAAATATTTCCTCTTTATCATATTTTTGGTTAAGATAGGGCTGTAATTGCTTGTTGGGTGATCACGCCATACTGAAGAATCATGGGTTGCTCCAGGTTTACTGGGATCAATGCATAAAATGTTAAGATCCGCATCACATATCTAAAACAATAATTTTCAAATGTAGATACAGTTTTTTTTATGACAGTAAAGCATAATATTATTACCTATGTACCAGTACCTAAGTATTGTTTGTTTTTTAAATAAAGTAGATTAAGATAGATTAAGTATAGGTAAATAGATTACATACAATCATCACATTGAGAGAATGATATCCTTTTCTATTAAAATATTGTTCTTCATGTTGAATCTGACTAGGTACTAGTTGTACCCTGTGGTTTCACCCAATTTTGATTTGACTGGTAGTTCTAGAGATTAGCGCGTTCAAACATACAAACTCTTCAGCTTTAATAAATTACTATAGATAAACAGGATTGACTAACCTTTGCCTGTACACTCAAACCATCTTTCCTTCTCTCTGTTGTTATCAATTGCCGAGTCATGTTTTTGTTCAGACGATAGGTTTTCTGGAATTCCCGTTCTGAAATACGGACTAGATCCACAGAAAATCTTTGTCTTCTTATGGCTTGACGACGTTCTCGGGCATCAACTTCGGCAGCAAGGGATAAAATTCTCAAACCAAGTTGGAAACTCATATTCACTCAAAAGTAAAAAAAAACATTTAGAATTTCATTGAAAACGACTTGTAGTTAACTTGTCTACATACAATAATCCATTTTAAACACTTACATTTTCAAAAAATACAATTTGATGCCAACAAAAGTAAATAACGAAGAACTTAAATTGCGCGTAACCGACACTGCACGGTGATCGAATTGAAACTTCTTAGCTGTCATTTTGAGACGTCAAACGAATAGTAGAATACCGATCATGTTGCGTTCCGAAACAAGCACCAAAGACGCGCAACAGTAGAATGCCGATAATGCGCTCGCGTGACGCGCACTTGACGCGAGCGTGTCTGACAGCGGTAGAGAATACGAAAAACGTTGTTTTGATCGAAACTTAACTGCAACTGCACTTCTTTTGTTACGTGAATTAGCCTACAGGTGTGATGTTATGTTAACAAAGTCGTTGTTGCTATTGCTTGCCAATAGAGGTGCCACCAGTTTTATCATCATACAGCATGATATTATATTTTACGATAAAAAGTTAGTAGATAACATGTCACTGATATTTTCATAGTCCATATTTACTTGTCCATATTTACTTGTGTTTTGTTTTTGGAAATGGATGTGGGACCAGTTTATCATTTATTGATTTTGAAGAGGAAACTAAAACGCACCCAGAGTAACCCACTAGACTGGGACAAATTTTCACAGGACCCACAATTAAACACTAAAATATTGTACTGATAATTAACCCCACCCTTTTCAAATAAGTCATAACATAAATAATCATAATTATTTTACAGGACACCATAACATCTCTAGAAGACTGTGTGAAGCCAGTTATTTCAGTATCACATAACGCTTGTATTGGTGCCGCAGTCAACTTGATTACAGCGGCTGACATGAGGTAAGATACAGATAATTCAGTTGTATCTCATGAAAATATTAGCTAGTTGTTAGCTGTGGTGGCCCATTTTAATAGGCTTTAGAGCCTATTAAAATGGGCCACCACAGCAGCAGCAGCTTAGGCTGGCTCTATGCAGTCCAGCAACGGACTGCAATATTTAAAAAAGTCATTATAAAAACTCCCGATATTACATTCATTGAAATTTAAAACTACTAAATTACCCATTCGATGTTTTAAACATAGAATGGGTCCCGCCTGCTTCCAAATGCGCGTGTTTTTTTTTCTTCTTCATTACTGTCTAGTTAACGATACTCGCAAGATAAATCCGAATCGATTGACGTAAGAATCATCAAAATCGACCCACGCGTTCGGTCTCTAGAGCCACAAAAGAACAAAAAAATTATCACAACTTCTAGATTTGCCCCTCTGATCTTAAGGACTGTAGAATAGAATAGAAAACCATCAGCTGCAGCAGTACTCTCAGTGCTTTATTATATTGAACGCGTAGGTCTGTATGTGTGCTGACTGAAGTTGACCCACAGGATGCACGTAGAACGACTGACAGCAACCTTTGATTAGCGTTACTTATAATAAGACAAAATAACATCATTACAGATACTGCACAGAAGACTGCTGGTTCTCAGTCCGGGAAGTAGACGTCGGTTTAGCTCCTGATGTCGGCACGCTGCAAAGATTGCCAAAGGTAAGGCCAAAGAAACAATAATACATGCTTGAATTTTGAGAGCTTATTTGGCTTTGGCATAATCGCTGGAAACACCTGGATAAGGGATGCACAGAACCGGGAACTGTAGCAGAAGAAAGGGGATGCCTATACCCAGCAGTGGGATTTTCCGGGCTGATATGATGATGATGATATTATAAGCAGTAAAAACCGCGTTTCCTAAACCCTTCAAGAATGCAACGTTATATTCAAATGTTCTCTCTATCACACTTTGGGCCCCTGCACTGTGACATTTGTTTTAAATGTCAAAGTACCATGCTGAGATAGGGGCCTTTTGGCCTCGTACAGGACCAATTTTAATTTAATGTTTGTCTCATTTTAAGCTTTTCTTTATTTACTTTTTATTTTATTGTTAATTTTAAAAATTTTATTTGTCTAATATGCCAAATTAATTTTATAATTACAGGTAGTTGGCAATGTATCCGTGGCCCGAGAACTCTGCTTCACTGGCAGAAACTTCGACGCTAAAGAGGCGAAGGAAATCGGTTTAGTCAGCGAAGTGTTCCCTGATAAAGAGACGTAAGTTCATATCATTTCACTGACTGGTTACGCCAATACTTGACATAGAATTGCTTACTATTTTTTTAAGTAATCTATACCAATAATTTAAAGAGATAATTTTTTTTTGTAAGTTTGTATGTACAGTGAGTGATAGCAATTAGCTGACCCACCTTTGCATAAATGGTTGAGATTTTTTAGAAAACGAATCGATAGAATTTTATAATTCTTTTATATTTTATTTCCTTTGCTCAAATAAGTAAGTCAGGTTATAAACTATCTGTGTGCCAAATTTCATCCAAATCCGGTGAGTAATTTTTGCGTGAAAGAGTGACAAACATCCATCCATCTAGCCATCCTCACAAACTTTCGCATTTATAATATTAGTAGAATAATGTTGACTAGTTCAAAATAATACGTAGTAAATAAACATAGTAGCTTTTTTATCATGAATGAAGTCTTACAACTGCCTAGAAAATAAACAATTATTAATTATTATTTCCCCAATACTTGAATCAATCAAGTCAATAAATTCACAACCGCTAAATAATAACAGCTGCTCGGGTCGAACTGCAAGTTAAGCCGCGTTTGCCTAGGTTGGTCCGTGGATGGGTGACCAACCATTACATACCGAGTTCCCTCCGTGCCTCGGAAAGCACGTTAAGCCGTTGGTCCCGGCTGTCATTTGACAGTCGTTATAGGTAGTCAGTGGCCTGAAAGTCTGACGACCAGTCTTACCAAGCGGTATCGTATTAACCCGGTCCTAACTGGGTTGTAGAGGTCAGTTAGTCAGTCGCTACATGTAAAATACTGGTTTTCAGCTGCATCCGGTTAGACTGGAAGCAGACCCCGACATAGTTTGGAAAAGGCTAGGTAGATGCTTTCATTCAAAAGTGCCTGTGATGGTCTAATTGAAATAAATGCTTTTGACTTTGACTTTCGACTTTGATGAATTACATTCAAATCAAATCAAATTTTGCGAGGTATTTTCAAATAAAACTTTCGATGTCATTACTAAGGTGTTGTTTTTTGTGAGTATCATAAAATTAACATCGATTTTTTTGTTGTTAGCCTTGTATGTCCCACTGCTGGGCACAGGCCTCCCCCATGTCCTTCCAGGTACTCTTCTCCTGCGCCACCTCGCACCAGCCGTCGTGACGCGCGTCTAAATCATCTCGCCACCGTTTTCTGGACATCATAATATCGATTAATTTATTTTTTTGTTTTCAGTGCCTTAGCTAAAGTATTCGCGATAGCAGAGAACATCGCAGCTAAGAGCCCCATCGCTGTGCAGACTGCGAAGGTGAACCTCGTGTACTCGCAGAGCAGGCCTAACAAGGATGGACTGGAACATATTGTAAGTAGACATTATTTGAAAGAGGCAATGGATTGGGTTGTGGAGGGAGTTGCTCTATATAAAATGAGCTCAACAACATCACGCCTGTAATCCCCGAAGAGTTAGGCAGAGGTGTACCTAATAGTACACCCACATTTCGCCAGTTATGTTTAAGTCCCAAGTAGTAGGCGAGATGGGTAGATAACATTGTTGCCAATGCGGGAATACCCTGGATGAGGCTGGCACAAGCAAAGAGAGGCCTATACTCAGCAGTTGGTGAATTCAGACTGTAGATGATGATGATGATGAATAAGGGCCGAAGCTATTGTCATCATCATCTGCTACTGAGAAATTCCTGATGGAAAAACCCAATAACACTTTGCCCGACCTGGGAATCGAACTCAGGACCTCATGCTCAGCAGTCGAGCTTGCGACCATTAGAGCAACGAAGCAGTCAAATGATAAGTCCTTTAGTATTAAATGTAATCTTATTAATTTGTTTTATTTCTTTCTCAGCGCCTACTGAACTCCGTGAACAACCAAGGCGAGGATCTAACGAAGGCAGCTATCGCACAAGCCACTAAGAGCCCAGTACCAGAGTTTGACAATGTTTAAGATTCATCATCAGCATCTGCCCAGCCGTTTCCCAACTATGTTAGGGTCGGCTTCCAGTCTAACCGTATGCTGCTGATCAATGTTTAAGACTATACATATAAAATATTAAGAAAGCGTCCCTCTGCACTTTTCATTTATACGTAGGTATAAATGAAAAGTGCATTATACTATTTTAAGATAATATTTTTGAAATGTATACAGTTGTTACCTTTTATATGAAATGTATTTACTATTCAATAAATGGTTTATTTATTCATTTTGTTTGTTTTCTTCACATCTATGAAAATGGCTGTAAGAAGAGCCTTAACGAAGCCGGAAGGCGCTTGTTCTCCCCGTCATTGCGACCATACCTGGGCCGCGACCACAACACGTATTTACTCATATTTACAGAATTAAAATCATCAATACAACCCATTTAAATTCAGAACTTAGAAGGCTGTATAAATTAATGATTACGCAGTAAAGCCATATTTGTTACGGACGCGAATCATATTTTAATCGACATACAACCTGACACTGACCTGCAAATTGCAAAAAACGAAAGAAAATTTGAATTTCGCGGGCTACACTGGCGCTTCCATCTTAAGGTCAAACCAACCGGACTGATTGTGGACACTGCAGTTTAGTGATGAAAGGACTCGAGGCTTTTAATCCTTTACAGTTAGACTAGCCTCGATTTTGAAAACTTGACTCCAACAATACGACTTAAGGCTTGTGAGGTTGAGAAAAGACGAATTAATAAAATGAGTCAAGTTCTTTACTAAGAGGTTCAAGTCTTTTAAGTAAAGATCTCGAGTCGTATGAGACCATAATAAGGTAAACTTCAGTGTATGATTATTACACATTTATTACAGATCAGTAGATACTTAATAATAATAGTAAACTTTAATGGTACACACGGCCACTCATCAAGTGTAACAGTTGCACTACGCGCGTGTCGCGACTGCTCGACTGGTGACTCCCAAGACTCACGAACTGAGTTGTATTCAAAAGGGTTCGAACCTTTTCGTTTTTAGTCGTTTAAAAATAGGAGTATTTTTAAAACAATCTCGAGTCGTGAGTCGAAAATTCATGTGCATCTGGATTGAAGGCCTATTTTTTAAATCCTTGAGAAACGAAAGTAAAAACTTAAGTACCTACTATCTATGAGTTAATCATTTTTATTTAACATTTTAGTTAAGAAGTTAAGTTCTTAACAGGGTTAGGGTTCAGGGTTTAAAAAGAGGATCGTCCTTTCATCTCTACTGCAGTTTGACAGAATCAGATACTAATTCAGTAGGTACAGACGCCAGCACATCAGGCTACTACCATCTGTCAAATTTTTGATCTGAAACATCTATAGCCGCACGTAAAACCGATTTCTGGCGTGGCGATGCGTCGCCACGCTATATGATGGTATATATATACAGTCTATATGCAGTAGTGTGTACGGTGCGTCACCTGCTGGATGTATCTAGAGGCATTACAGTATACAGTGTTGTTTACTACAGTACACATAACCTGTGTTTTTTTTTTTTTTTTAGAAAACAAATTATTTTTCTGATAATAAAATGTTTTATTTTTACACGAGAGATTATTTCCGTACAGTCACAGAGGTTCAATAACTTTCAAAACCAATAAAGACAAACTACCATTGATTTTAGCTGGGGATTTCAATGTAAATTTACAAAATAATGTCGATGTTTCACATCTGCCAGGCGTCCCGTGACGGCTCACATTTTTTTTTTAATAGATTTTCAACTTTATCTCTAAAGTATTAGGTTCAAGGTTGATTGGGACAATTTGACAGTTACGGGTAGCTTGATGTGATGGCGTTTGTACATTATCCGCTCAGTAATCAGTCCGTAATGGTACAACCGCACCTTTACAAAACACTGAAAGATTTTCAACGTTTAGTTGAGCGCCGAAAGTAGAAGAAAGAATGTCTTGTTTAGTCATTCATGTAGGCGCCGCCTAGAGCAAATAAAAACGAGCGTTAACTGACAAAACATAAGATTACTGGTGGGACCGTCGGACTGTCAAGTCAAAGGCCTCAAGTTCGAACCCAAGACATTTATTGCAAATAGACCATTACAGGCACTTTGGCATTGTCAAAAACAAAAGATAAAGCAACAGTCCCAGTCACAAACGCATAGTAACTGTGAAGGTACTGTAGTTGCACTTTGAACAATCCATTTTTTTTTGCGTTTTTCCTCAGAAATTTCTCAAGAGTCTGGATTTGTGACCAGTCGATGACAATAAGACTTAAACATAACCGGCGAAATGTCAGAAAAGAAAAAAGAGAAGAAAGAGATGTCAGCAACCAAATAGGGGTCCGCATGGGCCGATGCCTGCCAGGGCTGCGGGACTGTTCGAAAGAGATAACGTGGCCCTGGAACACAAGGGGCAAAGAAGGAACATGGATGGGTTTTAGTCAGTACAAGTCTGACACTCCCTTCCGCTCCGCCCGGAGTGGGCGGGGTCATTTGATGATTTCCCATTCGAAAAAAAAAACCGGCGAAATGTGGGTGTACTATTAGGTAAACCGCTGCCAAAACCTTCGGGGATTACAGGCATGAAGTCATATTACTCATTGTACGGAAAGGTCATTCACACGGTGTCCCACGATGGTCGATAGATCGCCATTGCACAAAAGTTCACCTAGTAACCTTTACTGCTCCATGTAGGTGACGTAGGTAGGATATTATGTTTCCGACAATTCACTGATAGATTATACACCGTGACTTTTTAGTCGTCTTACAACGGCAGTCCATTTCATGTATCCAATGAATAAAAACATTAATAAAAAAATTTGGTATGTATTAGATTTTAATAATTTAAAAATAAAAATATTATTCAGTATTATGACGCATGACGTAGTTAAAACACGCTGTTGCGAGCGATGATCTGCTGGACTCGAGTGCTGGGTAGGTTATATGTTCTCCCATTTGACACGTAAACATCATTAACAGGATGTTTCAGAATTTTATTCTAATTTTTTATTATTATTTTTCTTTGTATCTCTTATAGAAGATAAAAAAAAAAATCGCGCCTAGAGCTATTTTATGTCGGGTACATTAAGTGGACGACCTTTGTAAGACGACTAAAAAGTCACGGTGTATAATACAGATAGATATGATCTGAAAATATTTACACCCTTTCGCTTTCAGTTTGAAGTCCTTTGTTTTCATTTTATGACGTAACTATATAAAAGTATTATTATTATTTATATTCAATGAATTCCGTATTCAATTATTATTTAATACAATTTATTTTGTATGGTTTTTTGTAAACTCAACTCTCAGCTTATTAAACTTCAGAATCATTAATAAGGATAGACGTTTGGTATCAGACAGGATTGGCAGATAATGTCACCAACATCTGGCAAGCATAATCCCATTACAACTATACAGGTTGAAAAAAAAAAATTAAAAATGTTTTATTCGATAACAGAATTAGTTTTAACAATATTGAGGTTGACTTCCTCTTTTAAGTGTAAAAACACCTGTGCCAGGAGAAGCCGCACTCCCTTAACTAGATTACATTAAATTAGCTTAACGATAAAAATGTATTTGCCTAAATTTATTACACTATTTTTATTTTTAAGTTTATGTATGCACACTCACGAGCGTTCGCCAGTGTGTGCGCATGTGTGTATGTGTATGTGTGTGTGTGTGTGTATGTGTGTGTGTATGTGTGTGTGTATGTGTGTGTGTATGTGTGTGGATGTGTGTGTATATGTGTTTGCGAGAGTATACATATAAGGAGATTCATACATATTTATAAACAACAACATACAAATATAAACACTCAGAAATATACACATTACATAAAGACTACTTAATAATATGAACAATTAAATTTTCCACATCTTCATAGTTAAGAGATTTGAGCCACTCTGTCACCATTTGTTTACATGCCAGGGTAGTTTTTGTTTATATGTTAAGAATTTTATTAACAGAGTTATATAAATGCGAAGATTGATTTGAGAATTGCTGTCTAGCGAAGTATGTTTTAAATTTGCGTGTTTTAGCTACTATGTAATTCCGTCTTTTTGCCAAGATTCTGGAATCTACCGGCAGCGACTTATGTTTTTTTAAAATGACATGTAGAATATACAATTGGCGCATACTAAGCCGGTCAGCTATGGAGTAAAGAGAGACGGTTGGAAATCTAAGTTTTTTAAATAACATAACTTTGAGAAGTATCCTTTGTGCACGTTCTGCCTCTAAAAAATAACTTTAGATGCACCCCCCCATACTGGAATACAGTAAATCATGACTGACTGTGCCAAAGCAACATAGACTTTTTTCAGAAAGTCTCAGGTTTTTAGAGATCCAGATCAATTTCCTGATTCTGCTAGCAACTAGTTCAATCTGGGAGTGCCAGGACGATCTTTCGTCAATCATGATCCCCAAGTATTTTGAACTATCTACCTTGGTTATAGTGGGGCAATTGCAGTTGTCAATATTTTGACAGTTGTGTATTTTAAGACTATATTCAGGGCAAGGTTGATTCCTACTGTCGATTGAAAAACACATGAAAATGGTCTTAGTAGTGTTTAGAGTGAGCAAGTTTTGTCTCAGCCATAGGGCAGTGGTTGCCAGCGCAGATTCGGCATCCCTTTTTATAGAATCCCACGAATTTCCCGTAATCACCATGGCAGTGTCATCCGCATATGAGAAAACCTTAGTGTTGATAGATTTCAAGTTGCAGAGGTCATTAATATAAATGAGAAATAGTGTTGGCCCCAGGACGGAGCCCTGGGGCACCCCGAAGGTAAGTTCAGCGTCGGCACTCACAAATTTCCCTATCTTAACTCTCTGTTTCCTACCTCTCAGATAATCCTGTAGCAGATCCAAAGGGGTGCCTCTTATTCCTATATTTTCTAATTTTTAATAGGGTGAAGGCACAAACGGGTAGTTACCGTTTTTGCGTCGGTGCCATGTCCCTTCCACTCTGTATTGGGTGGGGTCGGCTTCCAGTCTAATCGGATGCAGCTGAAAACCAGTATTTGACGTGGAGCGACTGAGTACCTGACCTCCACGACCCGTTAGTACCTACTGGGTAATACGATACCCCTTGATAAGACTTGTTTTTAGACTTTCGGGTCACTGCGACTACTTAACGACTGTCAAAGATCTACAATTGACAGCCGGGAATACATTCCAGGCTCGCAGGAGTCGCAATTCGCAATTAATGGTCACCCACCCACGGACTGACCTCTGCAAGCTTAGATTGATAATAAATAGCCACGAGCCCCTTCGTCCCCTACGCAAACTAAATAATAATAACCAATGTATGAACGTGGACGAGGCGAAAGAAGTATACAACATTAGTTTTAGTTTATGCGAAACCTGAAACACGTGTCTAGTATTTTCGAGTAAAGAATCTATGTACAAAATTTCAAAGTGTATCATGAAAATTCACAAAGTTATAGGCTTGTTCTGTTACCTGGTTGTCCGCACAAATACGTGGTCACCACGCAGCGCACCCGCGCTCACGCCTCCAGCATCGTCTTGAGTTCATTGATAATAATAATTTGACAGTATGTACCTAAATTATTGCGATAGGTACTCAATGTTCAGCTCTCGCAGTCTATGCAAGTTGAATGGTACAACCTTGCCACCAGTTCTTTTCGACGGTACGGTCGTTCCTTTTAGTGCTGAGGTCAAGGATCTTGGCTTGCATATCGATAGCTCTATGAAATGGCATACTCAAGTTGCTCGTGTCAGTCAGAAGGTTACTGGTTCGTTGCGGGCTTTGTACCGCTTGAGAAACTTTTTACCCTCAAAAACGAAAACAATGCTTGTACAGTCCTTAATTTTTCCTATCATCGATTACGGTGACGTGTGCTACTTTGACCTGAATGCGGATCTCCTCGACAAACTTGACCGTCTTCTAAATAACTGCATTCGATTCGTTTTCAATTTGCGTAAATATGATCATGTCTCCGAACACCGGACTCTTCTTAAGTGGTTGCCCATACGTCAGCGTAGGGAGCAAAGGGCGCTTACCACCTTGTTTTCTTTTCTTGTTTCTCCCACTTCCCCTAGTTACCTTGCTCCCCACTTTCAGTATATTTGTGCCAACCATAATAGGAGCCTGCGATCATCGCAAAACCGTATGCTTCAATGTCCCTCTCACCGCACTGATTTCATTCACCGATCTTTCTTTGTCCAGTCTATTTCTCTGTGGAATGCGCTTCCTCAGGAAATCAGGATGGCAACCAATCGCTTATCTTTTAAAATTAAAGTTCGTGAGTACATTCGGAAGAAGCTGGCAGTTTCGTCACAACGGTAATGTTTTCCCCATGGTTTGTGTTTTTATTTTGGTATATTCGTGGAAATGTTTATTTACATTAATTTAAATTTTGATATATATTTATAGTATTTGATATATATTTATAGTATTTTATATATCCTTGTAGTTAATCTTATTATTATTTAAAATTATTTTCAGATTTACACCTACCACTGCTTGTCTCTGCATCACCCAAAGGTTGACTGGTAGAAAATGCCTATGGCATTAAGTCCGCCTCTGTACTTATGTGCTTGAAGTGTTAAATAAATAAATAAATAAATAAATGTCGCTCGGTGTCCAACTTGTAATTTGTGTATACATATATCTTTTAATTTTTTTTCCTTATTTGAATCAATAATGGAAGATGTCCTGGCAAAACTTGCAGCCAGTGATAAACCTATAATTATTTGTGGTGATTTCAATACCAATATTTTAGAAGAAAATTCTAATAGCAGTCGATTATTAATTCTTTTCAAGTCATTTGACTTGACTAACATTTTTATTGAACCTACGAGAGTCACTTCATCTTGCTACTTGTATAGATAATGTTTTCTGCAATTGTGATTACTTAGATAAAGCCATAGTAAATTGTTTGCCGTCTGACCATAGCGGACAAACTGTAACTTTTAGGTGTAACATACCATTGCAAAAAGTTCAGATTCAATTTAGACCTATAACTACTAATAATTTAAAGAGGTATAATATTTCCCTACAGAACAAGTTAAGTGTTATGAGCCATCATATGGACGATATTAATATAAATCAATTGTATGATAATTTCTTTTCAATAGTTCACACTGAATTTAACAAAACTTTTGAAAAGAAGACAAAATGTATTTGCCCTAAATTTATATTTAGTGATAGGGCAACTAGAGGTATCAGAAAAAGTAGGGAAAGACTATTTGAGCGTTATGGCCTTAAGCCTTATATAAACTCTGAAACTTTTAACAAGTATGTTGCTAAGTATTCAAAAATTTTTAGAAATACATGCAAGGTTGCCAAAGCCTTGCACATTAGCAACAAGATCAAAACAGCAGAAAACAAAATTAAGACAGTTTGGAAAGTCATAAATAACGAGACTAACAGGAAGAAAATACGTAACACTAGCTACACATTAGATACAGCATGTGGTCCTAAAAGATCTAATCAGGAAGTAGCTCATGAGTTTGTAAATTTCTTTACCGATATACCGTTAAAAACTACGGAGGCTCTTAATACCTCTCCTGAAGAATTAAGAGCCTCCGTAGTTTTTAACGGTATATCGGTAAAGAAATTTACAAACTCATGAAGACTCAATTGGTTTATTAAAGGCGAATGTGTCTGACTGCCCGGCTGAATTTAGATTTAAACACATAAACCCTATGATAGTTATTAAAGCTTTCCGGCAAATAAAAGTCAAACTGACCGAAGATCTTTGGGGAATGTCTATCAAAGTTTGTACATCCATAGTTGAGACTATAGCACCATACTTAGCTTTAATTTTTAATTTGTGTGTAGATCAAGGAGTTTTCCCGGGCTTAATGAAATACAGTAAAGTCATACCTCTGTTTAAATCCGGAGATAGTAAGGATACAAATAATTATAGACCTGTATCCGTGTTGCCAGTTTTTAGCATGGTGTTTGAAAAGGTAATGCTAAATCAAATGCTCAATCATTTTAACACCAACAGAATCTTAGACGATCAACAGTATGGTTTCACCAAGGGACGTTGTACAACTGCCGCCAGTGTAACCTTATTAAAGCACATATTTACTGCGTGGGAAGAGTCCCAACGCCATTGGATTTTTTTGTAACCTCTCCAAAGCATTTGATTGCGTAAATCACGACACATTACTTTTGAAACTTGAGCATTACGGACTAGGGAAACTTGCACTTAGTTTGGTAAAGTCTTATTTGAGTGATAGACAACAACATGTGCAAATAAATGGTGTTAATTCACAGGGTTTAAAAGTAAAAATGGGGGTACTGCAAGGCTCAATATTGGGTCCTTTCCTCTTTTTAGTATATATAAATGATCTCCCCTTTTTATTGAAAAACCAACCTCAAAATATGGTGTTATTCGCTGATGACACTTCCCTAATTTTTAAGATAAATAGACGGGCCCAAAATCTAGATGACGTGAATAATGCCCTACTTCAGGTCCATAATTGGTTCACAGCAAACAATTTAGTGTTAAATGAAAAAAAAACGAAATGCGTAAGATTTGCTTTACCGAATGTTAAAAGTAGCGATTGTGATATAGTATTGAATAAAGAGAAACTTGAATTTGTAGATAAAACGGTTTTCCTGGGGATTACGCTTGATTCAAGGCTACAATGGGGTTCTCATTTAACATCTCTTGCGGGGCGGCTAAGTTCAGCAGCGTATGCTATAAGAAAAATCCCTCAATATACTGATGTAGATACCGCTAGACTGGTCTATTTTAGTTACTTTCATAGTATTATGTCTTATGGCATTTTAATGTGGGGACGGGCTGCAGACATCGAGTCTATATTTATTCTGCAAAAAAGAGCCATCAGAGCCATATATAATCTTCGTAGGCGCGATTCTCTAAGGGAACTGTTTAAGGAAATTAACATCATGACGCTACATTGTCAATACATCTACAAAAACATAATGTATGTAAGAAAAAATCTACATCTTTTTAATAAAAGAGGTGATATACACAGTTACAGTACTAGAAATAGAGACCAATTAGTTCAGCCAGGCTTCAGACTCGCTAAAGTAGACTCATCTTTCATGGGGTACTGTTTGAGATGCTATAATAAAATTCCACAAAGTATTCTTGAACTGAATGAAACGAAATTTAAAACATGCATTAAACGCACACTAAGAAAGCATATTACAAGTTGGACGATTATATCACTGATAAAAATGCTTGGCTCAATGCCGGTCCTGCTCCACAAGAACAGGGGCGCCTAAATTGATAGCATTAAATAGTATTGTTGGAGCTGCTGAAGATTGTATAACTATCATTGCATTGTATAGATTCAATCTCTTTTGTATTATATAACCGCCTAGCCCATATTGTGTGAGTACTATGTACTAGAAAGCTGTCATTCGCTGGCAACCTGCGGTTTTTCTTAACTTGAATGTGCCCTGGCGGTTAGGAGTATGTCATGCTCACTCAAATGTCTCGCTGATGGTGGCACGTGTGTCGGATCATTTAGTTCCCTTCAAAATGGTTGAGTTGAATGGTGCTGATACATGCGTCATGTTCGTGAACGGGAGCTGTCAGTTGTGACTGGTCATCTCTTATTTGCCACGGCTTATTTGAATCAATTATTTTATTTTTGAATTGTTTTTACTATGGACACTTTTAACGTACACATCTTGCTGCATCGTTCTCACATAATGTACCATCTCAAAATGAATGATGTAACCAAGGTTTTGTTAAAGTATTCTGATTTAAAAGAGTGTCCATGGAGTTTCTTGCCCGTTCTTCTCCATAGAGATCTACGTTAGGGAATGGGCAACTACAGTACTTTCACAGTTTTTGTGCCTTGTGACTGGGACTGTAGCTATATTTTACTGTTGTCTTTGTTTCGACAATTCAAAAGTGCCTGTAACTGGCCTACTTGAAATAAATGCTTTGATTTTGATTTTGATTTTTGATTTTTTGCCTGAGTCTGACTGCCTCGTTGGTCCAGTGGTCACAAACGCGACTGGTGAGCATGAGGTCCTGAGCTCGATTCCCAGGTTCGGCAAAGTGTTATTGGGGTTTCATCAGGAATTTCCCAGTAGCAGCCTCAGCCAAAGAGTCTGGATTTGTGCCCGGTTGATGACAATAAGCTCGACCCCTATGGGACTTAAACATAACTGGCGAAATGTGCGTTTAGGCGCGATTAGGTGAACCTCTGCCTAACCCTTCGAGGATTACAGGGGTGATGATGTTATGTTTTACTTATGTGTGCAATAAAGAATAAGCATCGTGGTAGGTCTGTAGTTTCTGCCTCTGCTTACCCCCATGAGAAAAAGCGTGAGTTTACAAACGTACTGTAATCATGTAGGTACCTACTAGCCTACCTGAAGCATACATCTTTTGTTTCTAAAATCAAGTACCTTCATGTCAGTTGTCCTTGCCCCATTCAGCCACTGAGCCAGCAAATAAAAATACGTATGAGCCTCCTTGAAGAAAGCTTGAATGAATGACGCGAGTTCATGTATTGCCATTCATAATCTAAATAGTGTGCTAGGCAAACAAATTAGTCTAGTTGTTAGCCATAATGGTGGATTATAAATTCAAAATCTTAAGACACTATAGCTAAGACCAAAGACGGGAATAGACAAAAGAGCGGTAGATTTAAATCTTTCCCCCGAAAAATCATCCCGCTAATCTTTGGTAAAACTACATTTATATGTTCATAATACTTCCCTAAGGTAAGAAGTAAGTACTAATTAATCCTAACTACTTAAAACGAGCTTAAAAACTGCATCCCTCAGCTCGCGTCATAGATAAAACGGTAACTATGACGATTTTGGGTCAAGCGGGCTGAAATAAGGGCGGCAACAAACGATCGATCCGTAGCACTTTTTTTTTAAATTTAATAAAATAACTGTAAATAGTTAATTAATTTACTTAAAACACTACCCAAGACCGATACTGCAGATATTCGTAACTTTTACGTATACGCCATATTCCTTTGTTATTTACACACGAGAGACTCAATTCCCGATTTCACCAACACCATTGATAAATTCAACGAGTTGGGTCAATCGTCGACCCAACCGGTTGGCAACAGCAAATACGTCATTCAAGCCTGCCCTAGTACCGGCTTATCGGGATGTAGGTCAATTTATTAAAAAAAACACGACATTTTTATTTTTTTTTCTACGTGACTTTTGACTCGTTGTTAAACGAATAAAAATGGATTACGTAAATATTATCCAGTAAATTGGCTCGAAAAATATCTAATTATGTTTAATTAAATGAGTAACGTTTAGGTAGTTAATTTATGCTAAGAAGTTGCTTTGTATAGTTTCTTCCTGAGAGCGGTAGTATGCGAGAGTCTAAAGAGAGAAAAAATAAATTAATATCCAATAATTACTTAATTCGCACTTAGTCTTAGCTTTTACGCTAGGATTAGTTATTTCCTAAATATTAATTTAAAAAAAACAAGTAAGTAAGTACATACTTACCTAAATATTTTTCTTTGTTTTAAAATAACTCGTTGTTATTTTACCCCTTAATAATTATTGTACTGAATATTTTTTCTTTCTCAATTTTAACACTTTATACCACCTCTTATTATAAATGAATAAAATAATTATCAATTTAAAAAAAATCTAACTATAATATTAAACAGGCAAATCAAAAATCACTCCTGACGTCATGACAAACGCGAACTACGTCACTGCACCGGCTATTAACAAAGAAAATCAGGTAACCTAGTTTACGGAGGCTGCATCTATGTTTGCTGCGAATGACCTGCCCAAATATAGAGCAGCTATAAATAGAACCGGGGGCCCGTATGCAAGCGCCGCCTATGAATGGTGCAAGCAACCTGCATGTAGGGCACGTTGCAATGATTTGACCTATTTATTTTTCAATGGGTCGGTGCATGAACGGGGATGGGCCCATTGCGAGGCTCGCTTCATTCAGTAACAGTCGAACCCTCGAGGCCGGCGTGACCTACTTCCGCTCCCCGCTTGCGAGCCGCAAAAATTGCGATTTTCGATCAGAATTCAGTGAAATTAGTGATTTTATCGTGCATTTCAGTGTAATTTTCATATAATAATTGTGTGTCCCTAAATCCCAGAACCTAAGAACGAGGGTGCTAAAAAATTGCTGCCGGCAGCCTAATATTTTAAAAAGCGCGCCATTTTTTTTATTAGCCCTGAAGGGGGTGTTACTGGTGGATAAAGACTGTCAAGCTACGTCATTGGTGGAAAAGCGATAGAACATCAGACGGGCCAATCGCGAGCCTAGCTAGCAAAGTTGTGCGCGACTGACACGCCACCTGTCGCGCGAACACGCCGCGTTCATTGAATAACCCGCCCGGACTGTTTTATTGACGCAAGCGCACTGAGGCCCAACAAAGGGCCGAAATAAGAACGGTTCGTAAGTGAATCTGATGTATTTATGTCATAAAAATGGTGAAATCTGTGAAGTGGCGAGTAGAAATTAGGATATTCGACGTGTCGAATCATGACCGAGGCATCTGAAAAGTAAGTGGTGTATCTGTAACTCAGATTTCTGTGATTTGTGCTTCGCCCTGTTCGGGCTAGGTAGGGCTTTACCCCGGCCATTTTCCATAGCTCATGGAATGTGTGATGTGATTTATGGTGTTTTCTAAAGTTCTATAGCTCCTGAATGGGGTGTATGAGCGCTGGGAATAGGTTTTATGAGCTAAATAGTATGAAAAAATGCATACAACTAAGTGTCGACCGCCGCCCTTAAGTCAACCCTGTACTGTGTAGCTAGTTATAATCAATGAGTTCTCCGTTCATTCACAATTAAAGTAGGTAACTCCTTTCGGGGTCATTTGAAGCTACTTCAATTCAAGCTGTATTGTATTGCTCAATGAATTGTTTTACTGATGCCAAGCGTTATGAATCGCTCGCGTATTTTTCGCGCAAATTAAAACTGGTTGTATGAAAGTGGCCAGTGTGTTGGTAAAAAAAATGATTAAACAATAAGGTTTTTTATGATTGACTCGATGTTATTACCATCTGCTGCATTGATAATTAGCTCATCAAATATTCTTGGGTATATTATTGGTTAAACTATTTGTTTTTACTTTTTATCTGACAATGTTTAATGCTCCTACATAAAAGCTTGTTAGAAATGTGTCTGATATCTCTGTGTTACTTTGTAAAACATTAAAAATGTTGTTTGTAATGAAAATGTTACAAGATAAGCTTTCAAAATGATAAGCTATAATCAATGTCTTATCATGTAATTTTAAAAGAACATTGTTTGTCATAGATTCTGCTCTGTTCATAACTGTCTGATAAAATTTTAATATCAAATTAGAATAGGATCTGCCTTAGTTATAAACATTAATTAGCACAAATATGTAATATTACATTCTTCACCAGTTATCTTTTACAAACTACACTAGTGAGTGTGATGAAATTGTCAAAAAGGAAATTTGATATTTGATTGTTTAATATTCACTTTGATTCATTAAACCATAATATCTTAACCAAAAACTGAGATGATTTTCGAGCACTCTTTTTTTTCTTTTTCTCTATGCTTTCACAACATCATTATTATGATCAGCTAACCCACTGTTCAACATTAAACCTCTACACTAACCATAAAACAGCAAAAGTTTATGATGAAACAATTAAACATAATACATAAACTCACCTTTTTCAATACAATATACATATTTATTTACATTCCACAATGTGAAATTACGGGATAGGACTTAAAAGACATGACTATTTATTGAGATTAATATTCATACTATCATTTCCTATAAAGGTAGACAGAATCTTTAGAATTTTACCTTGTACACATGACTCCATTTACTTCATACATAATTATACATCTGGTCATATGTAGTGGAGGTACTTTCATACGAGATTCTTCTTCTTTATCGCGTGGATAGTGGCTAACCTGGTGTCTAGAGTGTTTTGCCGCTCATGGGAGTCTGCCTTGACTTTACAGGGCGTCAAGAAATATCACAAAATAATATTATACAAGCTTAAAAGCCTAGCATGTTCATATAATCTAGACTCTTCAAGCCCCCTACCGTAACATCCCTAGGCAAGCCATAATCATACCCGCACACCGTTTGCAAATGCTCTGCACCAAATATTTCTGAAGATCAATAAAATTGTTTGAAAACATTGATGAATAATTATTTTTTACTGTAAATTGATATGTGGATAAAAATTAGCCTATCAATTGGCCTTAAATTATTCAACTCTAAGAGACTATTACAATACCTCACGGGGTGGGCTGAAACTACAGTAAGCCACAACAAAATGTTCTTATTGCATTGCCAAAATTAAGATAGAATTTATTTAAATGCATTTATACATGTGACCATAAAAGACATAACATAACATCATGCATGTAATCCCCAAAGTGTTAGGCAGAGCTCTATCTAATAGAACACCCACATTTTGCCAGTTATAGTCCCATGTAATCATCAACAGGATGCAAATCCAGACTCCGTGCCTGCTACTGAGAAATTCCTGATGGAAAAACCCAGTAATACTGGCCAACCCGGGAGTCGAACCCAGGACCTCATGCTCAGTAGTCGTGCTTGCGGCCACTAGACCAATGAGGCAGTCAGTCAGATTACAAGAAAGCAGGTTGAAATTGTTAGTCATGTTACATCGGACCAAACATATTAACACAATCATAGCAACAATACTTTTCCTGTGGTATTGTTTATTTTCGTTTGTTTTACCTGCAACCATGTTTTTCGATATTTTTCCTTCCTAGTCTGATTTCCAAATATGTAAACAAAAATGTGTTTTTTGGAAAACAACTTCATTCCCAAGTCATAAAGTTCAGTTTGCGCAGCAACTTCATAAAATTTTGTACTTTTCAAGTTTTTTGCAATCATTTTAATTTTATTAACACTAGCAATAAGGTAATATTCGTTTAAATGGAAACAACATCAAATGAGAACAAGGATTTGAACTAATGACTCTACACAACATTCACACCTTTACCCATGTGAGAGTAAACAGAGACAAAAGAACATAACGTAGATTTGAAAACTATCCCATAGAAATAAAGTAAAATATTTAACAGGCACAGGAACATTTAAAAAGAAAATAAATTATAACATTTTGGTTTAAGTTTTTCCGAAAAACACGACACACAACAAAATGCTAATGCTGCTATTGGTCAGTAAGATGGCTCGCATTTCTGGTTAGACCTTACAGAGGCTTGAGGTTCGAACTGGCACGATGTGCTTGGAAAAAAACGGTGATGGAAAACATCACCGTTTTTTTCCAATGTTTTCTGGAAGTGATCAAGTGAGAACATTGTAGGCTGGTGTTTCATGAGGACGACGCGGTACAGTTAAACGATGGATGGACTGTGTGAAGGATGATATGGCAAGAAACGAGATGTCTGATTAGATGACGAGTAATAGAGAAGTATGGAAGAAGAAGATATGCTGCGCTGGGCCCAAATAAATTTGGATATAGGCAGGAGAATGCTGATGATGGCGCGGTAAAGTTTAAAATCATCATCTGCCTAGCTTTTTTCAAAAAGTAAAGGTAAAATTATAAATGCAATACACTAGAATACGCGAAAATAACCAGTTTCCTTAGGTTTGTCGTGTTATACGAACACAAACGTTGTAGTAAGTCATGTTTTTTCCGTCCTCATTATGTTTTCCTTTATGTTTGGGAGCTCACTATGTACCAGTGGCGAAGGTTCCATACAACTCGATTCCTACTGGCTTCCCTTTGAAAAATGGCACAGTCAGTATTCTATAGACAAATAATATAATCACATTAAAGATATGTACTCCCGACTTACCTCTTACAAAAATTGACCCTTCGCTACTGCTAAGTACTATACAACTCGTATATCGCGGCGGTTTCCACTGGGCCTCCACTGCTCTCCCAAGCCTAAAAAATACAATAAAATTAACACTCCTCCCACACAGTAAAACATAATACGTCGTACACAGTATGCCCGGGCACCCTACCTTGTGAATGCACTGAGGTGTAACTGTGCTACCTACACTCTACAGGACCCCTCGGTGGCCTGCGTGCTTCAGGGAGCACGTTAAGCCCTGCCGGATCAATACGTCAACTCTATTGGTGTTTTATGGACTTAAATGGTGCAATAGTGATTTATTAACGCTAATTACAAAGATATACAAAGTATTTACGAGCGATAGACGGGACAAGACTAAGGAAATCGTAATCTTCTACTTGTTTACTACTTTGTAACAAGTCGCTCTGTCTGGTGTCACACGCCTCCGCTTCAGGTAGCCATTCGTGTGGCAATCGCGAATGTCATCATTATTATCCCAATTCCCAATGCCCTTATCCCAATTCATTTGGGGTCGGCGCAGCATGTCTTCTTCTTCCATACTTCTCTATTACTCGTCATCTCACCAGACACCTCCTTTCTTGCCATATCATTCTTTATACAGTCCATCCATCGTTTCTTTGGTTCTTCCTCTACTGATATACCCATCCACATTCATACTCAAAAGTTTCCTCTCAACATTTTCCTCTTTCCTCCGCATCACATGCCCATACCACGACAACCGATTACCACACAACTTTTCAGTCACCGCGTGGCAATCGCGAATGTTCGAGATCATATTCTGCATGAAAATATTCGCAATGGCCGCTATATGACTCTTAAATGTCTTTGGCTGATTATGATGTTACCGCCTACATTTATTTGGCAAAATCAAAGTGGAAACTGTAAAGAAAAAAACGAATCGGTGCAATAACAGAGCCTCTGGGTGCAGGAGTGTTGGTACTTATATGTATGTGGTGACAGGCTCATATTGTTTTCCAAGGCACTTACAACTAAAGTAGATTTCCTATAAAAGAAAAAAAGGCCCGGAATGTGGGGTGTAAAACAAAAAATTAAATTTAAAATTTAAAAAATCCCCATCGTAACAAAGAAAAGCGAATAAACATTTGAAAACTCAATAAAATGGCTGAGCCGGTTTTGATAAAACATGTCAATTATAATATACACATCATGCCCTTTCATTTGATACCCCACTTGGGTATATTTGAAAATATTCGATTATTCATCACCACTTTCACCCCCATGTCTAAAATGGCTGAACTGATTTTGATAATACATGTCTATTTGTAATATACACATCATGCACTTTCATTTGATACCCCATTTGGGTATGTTTGAACATATTCGATTTTTCATACCCATTTTCATCCCCCATAACTAGTAAATGGCTGCACCGATTTTGATAAAACGTGTCTAAGAACCATCGCCAAGAAAATAAAAAAAAACTGCATCCAAATCGGTTCACTCGTTTAAGAGCTACGGTGCCAGAGACAGACACACACACACACATTGCGGTCAAACTTATAACACCCCTCTTTTTGCGTCGGCGGTTAAAAATAGAATGCAAGTTGAAGAGTTAATTAAAAAATGCTTTAGTTGCACCAGTACGCAGACGTGATGAAGTGATAATTTACTGATGGTCTACATTCTCCTACTCTTAATGAAATTTTGAGACCTACAGTGGGGCAAAAACGAATAAAATAACAACATGCCCGTATCCTCGATTTGTGTTTCATTGTGCAGTAGCTCCATGTTAAATACTGGTATTCAGCTGCATCATCAGTTAGACTGGAAGCCGAACATAGCATAGTTGGGAAAATGCTAGCCAGATGATGATGATGGCTGTATGTTGAACGGGTAAACAGAAGTGTACACTACTCCAGCAATTCCCTCGTTATTTTTAACTCCCATGTGACAATACTGCTGTAAAAATGGCATCAATTGCATCGCGGATGCATCAATGTCTGGCCACCGTTCATTACAGTGCAATTGACCAAGTGCGCGGCTACAGGCCTCATAATGGCCCACTTCCTTTAGTCTTTAGTTGACTCATACTTGGTATAACGAGCCGTTGTTTTTGAGCTTGAATTGCCTACTGATGCTAAACATCAATTTGTCGATGGTATTGACGTGTGACGTCTTAAGTTCGTCGGCCTGCATTTTCGAAAAGTTTCATCATCTGCTTTACCTTTTCCAAATAATGTTGGGGTCGGCTACCAGTCTAACTGGATGCAGCTGAATACTAGTATCTTACATGGACCGACTGCATATCTGACGTCAACAACCCAGTTAGTACTGGGTAATACGATAGCCCTTGGTAAGACTGGTTGTCCGACTTTCTGGCCATTGACTACCTGTAACGACTGTCAAAGATATACAAATGACAGCCGGGACCATACTATTGAAAATAAAAACATGTTGAAGTTACTGCGTAAATTGAACCTTATGTACCAGTTTTCGAATGCAGAATATACATACATAAATGTGTTTTTTTACAGCCGATTCTAACCCTTATCCCCTTTGTCCACAGTGCCTATTTGGTGCGGGTGCGAGCACAGGTCATGTGCCGCGACGAGGGCACCGGCGGGTGGGTGGCGCTCGGGGGAGGCGGGCTCGCGGATGTCATGGTCGGGAAACGAGCTCGCCCCCATAGGTCCTCAGGTGAGCTCATCAATCGTCCTAACAGTTTCAGATGCAGCTTTATGGTGGTGAACTTTCCATCACCTTACCTTTAATTTATTTCATCACCTCTGCTCTGAACAGTCTCAAAACTGTGAAGGCAATCATCGGATGCAAAATGGCAAGTCTTAGAAGCAAAAATTCGAAGATTTAACCGATCCGCGTGGTTATGACCCACTCTTACCGACAGAGAGGAGGCATGTGTCCCAGCCAGCAGTGGGCACTTTATATGCTGACTGTACTTGTTTATAATGCATGTGTACCATCGACCATATAAAAACCCTCATTTGTAAGTCCTGGCAGACAAACTAAACTGGGGGTCTAAAATTACCGCTTTAGCAGAATCATAACAGGATAATAATAATTATCAATACCGGTTCAATTCGAAAAATGGTCACAAAGTGACAATTCACAACATTAACTGGGTCTATGACCATTTTAAGAATTTTAATCTGATGCATATTATTATCCTATTAAGATTCTGTTAAAGCGTTCATTTTAGACCCCTGGAGGTTGCAACTACATAATACTAAACACAATAAGACAACGTTAAAGATTTCCAAAAAAAACAAATGAAAGTAGGTCTTACAAAATGCCACTAAAACGTGGGTGTATGATCAATTGTTTACCTTTTAAAGAAATTGATGCATTCGAAAGTTACGTGTTGCCAAATAGGTTGCAAGGATGTCACCGAAATATAAGCCGTATAGTAACTTTCTAAAATGCTAAAAAGGCATTTATGATGGAAAATCGATATTGGGAGTGTGCAATCTTGTAATGTCACAGTAAGACCGATTTGCATCATAAACATAATAATATACCACTAAATATATTTAACTGTTCGAAAGATTCAAGATTCTTTATTTTGCATGAAATATGGTACATGATGGTCTTATAAAATAAAAGGTTTCACATATTTCGCTGACTTCCTTCAGCATGCAAACTTAAAATTAAAATACCTAGCACAATGTACTCTTGGTTTAGGTACCTAGTACTAGTTAAAAATTTAACAAAATGTAATAAAAATTAGAAAAAAAAAATAACAAATCAAAAAATAAAATATATTTTTTTAGAAATTCAACGAATATATTGGAATATATTACTCGCTCTTAGTACTGAGGTTGAGGCCGCCTTTTAACTAAATATATATGAGCTTTTATTGAAATGCTGCAGATAGCAGATCAAAATTACGTATTGCAAACCGATTACAAAGTTTGTACTTCAACACGATAATATTATTATCGCTTACGAGTTCCTCGTGGAAAACGATCCTGGCTGCAATATTAGGCCATCTCAATCGGCTTACAGTAGTTACAATAACTAGTCATTCAACTCGATTGTTGGCAACTCGCGTCCAGCACCTACCGAAGATTGTCGGTCCACCTATTACTAGGCCATCTCTACCAAATAATGTAGACAACAGATTCAGTATTATCTCTAATACTGGAATTATAATAGTAATAATTATTTCAATCGTAATGACAGCATTCATAGCCGCTCTCTTTCTAGTTGCAATCATATTTTTTCCTTCCGTCTGTAGTCCCCGAAGGGTTATGCAGAGGTGTACCTAATAGTACACCCACATTTCGCCAGTTATGTTTAAGTCCTATGTAACAGGGGGCAAGCTTATTGCCATCAAACAGATACAAATCCAGACTCCGTGGCTGCTACTGAGAAATTCCTTGAAAAAACCCAACAACACTTTGTCCGATCTGGGAATCGAACCCTAGACCTCATGCTCAGCAGTCGCGTTTGCCACAGGCGTTTGCATTTTGCAAATATGGGTACTCATACCATATCCTTCAAACAAGTCCCCATGAATGTCAAGCCATCTTTTCCTATACGCATTTTATTACTACCACTAAATACATAATAGTTACTACCGACATTGTAGTCACCATAATCGCATGTCAATCTAAGGCAAGTAATTATAATGCATAGTAGGCGAACACAATGGGTTCTGTAAGAGGGCCATTCATTAAAATGATTCATTAGTTGTTTATAAGGCTCTGTCTCACCGACATGTAAGCGGGTAGCTATCGAGTATTTTCTACTTCAAGAATTGTATTTGACCCGTAAACTTCGGGTCCAAACTGGGTTGTTTTGAAAAAAAAACCTTTTTTTGAAAATTTTCCACCTCTCCACCATAAACGGCTGACTGTGAGAAATCTACGCCGTTCAGGATGTTAAACTGATACTTTCTTTCTTCACCTGTAACTATGTAAAAAAATCTTAGAAGTTAAATTTGAACCAGTTTCCCGGTTTCCGATTGAGCTGAAATGTTGCATACATGTTTAGTTTGGACGACAATCCATGGTTAGCCAGGTAACGTAATTCCAAATAGTATTTTTTATGCATTCCCATGACATGGGTATCAAATGAAAGGGTTTGCTGAGAAAAAAAAATGACGTCACTCTAAAACATGTTTTTTAGTTTTTTTTTTACTAGAATATTATTGTGGCTAGCTCTACTCGCTAATCGCTGGCAGCGGGGCAGGTACCTAACTAGGCAAGTTTGTTAGCATTTTCCTCTAAGTTACGAAATAGGTGAATGAGATATTGTGTTCCCATTGCTATATGACTTGATGGTTTTATGTTTGGGGTTCGATGCCCGCTCTATGTATTAAATTAATTTGCTTAAAGTGTAGTGTTATTTGTCTGTATGCTACTTAACTATGGTCGATACATTCTGATTTTGTTAATTGTGGTGCATTAAAATATTCTCAGTGTGTGATGTACTTGCCAGGTATCTGCTGTGGTATCTATTTCAGAATATTACTGCGCCATAATTAAAAACTAGCCGTTCAATGAAATTACTTTTTGATGGGAAATCATCAAATGACCCCCCACTCTGGGCGGAGCGGAAGGGAGTGTCAGACTTGTACTGACTAAAACCCATCCATGTTCCTTCTTTGCCCTTTGTGTTCCAGGGCCACGGTATCTCTTTCGAACAGTCCCGCAGCCTTATCAATGAAATTACTTGAGCATATTCTTGCACAACAAATCAAAGTAATAATATCCAGTGCAAGCCGTATTTAAAACATTGTTTTATTTCTGTGAAACGTTTGAAGTTGAGTAACAAAAGGAAGGATACTCCATGTGATGTCTGGTGGGCTACTACTCGACGGTTGATACTCGTGTTTTTCCATAAGATGGAAGCCCCAGGATAGACCGCGAATTATATTTGAATCAACATACAACCTGACACTGACCTGCAAATTGCAAGAACGAAAGATAATTTGAAATTCGCGGACTATTCTGGCGTTTTTCTAGTTAGTTCTTATGTGACGGTATAAAGGGTGTTAACGGACCCTTCACGAAGCCGTCAACCAAGCATTTTATACATCAAACTAAGTAACCCTACGCAAAAAATATTGCTGGGAAGGTAACTCACTCCAAACATTGCGCTGATTGATGTTTTGAATAGTAAACGGGTTATGGATATAATTAAAGAAAAGCGATTACCTTAAAAACTAGTATTTAAAAAAAAAAACTTGTGAAAAATTTGGAACGTTGACCTCTAATATCTCCGTAACTAGATGGTTCTCAGGTATGATCCAGTACAAAAAATGATCGCAATAACAGGGAGAACAAGCGCCTTTCGGCTTCGTAAAGGGTATTTTTACACCCTGTATATGTCGCCACGGAAAAGATGGTGTTTAATTTACTTTTCTGTCTATTAATGCCTCTAGGTAAGCCGGTCACATTGATAAAGCGTGGTTCTAATTAGTTTTATTTGTTCCAGCTGGAAGTGACAGCAATGGCGACACCACAACATCTTCGTCAGCAACCGCACCGACACACGAATACTTCATACACGGAAAACGAATCAGCGATAGTATGGTAAGTGTAAAAGAATTTACCCGACTACAGCGAAGCCAATTTTATAGTCTTTGGAATTTCTGATGCAAATCTAAAACAATTGTTGAATACTAAGTCACCAATTTCTCTGTCCCATTATTATAAACTATTATTATTTTGAGTGGGAACGTGAACATTTAAACAGAGGTAAGTAAGGTAAGTAGTAAGTTCAGTAGAAAAATACTATTCCTAAAAATAAGCGTTTAATATTTCTAAAAAACCATTTAGATTAAAAATACTATAACTGTTATAAGCTTTCACGGTTTACTACTGTAACCTCGGGATATCTTCCGTGATTGTTCCGCGGGCATGACGCCTGCAACAGCGCTGAAATATCGGGAGCTCAAAATAATGAACAATCACGGAAGATATCCCGTAAGTGAAAGTAGTATTTTATAAATACTATAAGTTGTCAAAATACACTTAACTTTTGATAATTATTTCTGTCCCGAGGGGTTGGACAGAGTAACACCCACATTGTGCCAGTTTGTTCGAGTTCTAGAATACTGATAGATACCAAGTGCATTCTAAATTTATGGTCTTACGCTGCCCCACCGTTGCCTCACTAAGAGTTTCTCGTGTAACGTGAGTGCGTTTACAAACATTTAAACTCACATGCACAAACAGCCAGACCCGGAACAACTACCTGTAGGCCATACAAATATTTGTTCCTTGGCGGGGATCTTACTCGTTAGGTAGTCAGTGGCCCAAAAAGTCTGACAACCAGTCTTACCAAGTGGTATCGTATTACCCAGTACTAACTGGGTTGTGGAGGTCAGATCGGCAGTCGCTCCATGTAAAGTACTGGTATTCAGCTGCATCCGGTTAGACTGGAAGCCGACCCCAACATAGTTGGGAAAAGGCTAGGCAGATGATGATGGCGGGGATCGTACTCGCTGTACGCAGTGTAGCAGCCAATCGCCCAGCCACTGCACCAACCGTGCCGCCACTATCGGTCTATTCGGTATCTGCCGACTTTCGGTCTTTGCCGATCTTTTTTCTTTTCTCTGCTTACCTTATTGTAGTTTTAAGCAGTGATATTGGTGTGACCGTCGGACTGCCAAGTCATAGGTGGAACCCAAGACAAGCAATTCTAATTTTTCGGGTTCATGTGCGTATTGCAAAATTATCACTTGCTTCGGTGAAGGAAAACATCCTGAGGAAACCAGAGACCTGAGAGATATTTCTCGACGGTATGTAAAGCCTAGTCGGAGGCCCATGGGCGGCATTAGACCTCTAGACACCAGGTTAGACTCTAACCACACGATAAAGAAGAAGATTGTAATTCTAACCTCCATACTCTTCACCATTCCAGGTAGTCCTCGAATGCACGATAAAGAAAGACTTCCAGTACAACAAGGTGATGCCAACGTTCCATCACTGGGTGACTGACGAGAAGCGGTTCGGGCTCACGTTCCAGACCGCTGCAGACGCCCGCGCGTTCGATAAGGGCGTGAGGACTGCTATCGAGGAGCTGTTAGACGGTAAGCTTTGTTTTGTGGTGGAGGGTCGTTCTTCAGTGTAGATTGGGATGTTTTTTTGTGAGATAGGGGATAGGGTAGGATAGGGATGGCAACTATATTATTTTGGAAAGGGCTATAGACTATCTATTTGGGTAAACTTAAATAAGTCGACCTTTGTTGTGTCAACTATGCTGGTAGTCCCAGGTCCCGGTGCTCCACGGAGAAAATACATACAAGGTGTAAACGGTCCCTTCACGAAGCCGTCAGCCAAGCGTTCAAACTAAATAATTGCACGCAAAAATGATTTCTGGGAAACGTCATTTTTTTTGGGGGTGAAAAATCACGTTATACGGTAGGACTAAATGTGGCGCACTCAAAACATTGTGCTGATGGATGCATTGAATAGTACAAGGGTCGTGGAGGTGTTTAATGTAAAGTTATAACGCACTGGGCCCGCGTGGTGGATTATAGCCCATTCCCACTCACAGAGAGGAGTCCTGCGTCCCAGCAGTGGGAACATTAATAGGCTGATTATTATTATAAAAGGAACTTTACCACCTACATATATAACTACTGTAACTAAAAGGTTCCCAGCACGAGTAGCATGACCACCCTAGAAACGTGTTTTATCGACAGAAGAATCGACAAAATGACAGATTTCTTTTGTTGATCTGTCAGTTTGTCGTTTCTTCCGTCGACAAAACCCGTTTACGGTGGTCGTGCTACTCGTGCAGGTATACAAAAAAATATAAAAACAAAAAAACTTGTGAAAAAGTTGGAACTTTGACCCCCCATATCTCCGTAACTAGAAGGTTCCCACTTCCCAGGTATGATCTAGAACAAAAAAAAATAGATCGCCATGACGGGGAGAACAAGTTCCTTTCGGCTTCGTTAAGGGTACTTTTACACCCATTCGTTTAGATTGATGGTCTGTACAAAAACTAACAAACCCTTCGATATGACCTTACATTTCTGATACACGCTTGATTAGAATCAAATTAGAAGAGCTCATGCCGTTATCAAAATATTGGTCAGCAAGGTGGCAATTGAGCTGTGTGGACATTTTTCAAAGTATCAAGTTACTCATTTAGACTTACAACTTTTTATTTTATTATAATACTTGAACAAACAAGCCTTCACTGTGGTTCGTGTATCGTAAAATCTTAGGAAGTATGTATGGGCGTGTGTGTGTGTGCGCGCGTGTGTGTGTATGTGTGTTTGTGCGAGTGTGTAAGTTTGTGCGTGCGAGCGCGTGCGTGTGTGTGTGTGTGCGCGCGCCCGTGTGTTTGTGTGTGTATGTGTGTAGTGTATATATGTATATCTATCTAAAAGCATACTGAAGAATGATCCTTCGGCTTTATATGGCTTTGACTGTGCTGAACATAATATTTATATGTGCTTTAGTTTGTTTATGTAATATTTAATTTCACTGCTAAGGGCGTGGCACCATGTGCAGATATGAATGAGCTTTAATAAAAATTAGGCGCTAACTATGTATTTAAAAAACTACGCCCTTCTGTATGAAACAAAGACAATGTAATCCTGATTTTGTTTTCAATATCGCATCACTATCAGTACATAGTGTAAAACAAAGTCGCTTCCCTCTGTCTGTCCCTATGTATGTTTAGATATTTAAAGCTACGTAACGGATTTTGATGCGGTTTTCGGGTCATGTTTTCATGTTTTCATCCGGCTTCGCACGGGTGCAATATATATGTATATAAGGTCTATCTTTTCATACACGAAATATTTTCAGGGAGTCATCTAACGGCTATAACAAAGCCATTTCAAGGGATTTTTTTTTTATCGGAGTATATTTTTTTATAAAAAATAAATAATTTAAAATTACTTACCCACAAAATAAATACTGGCTCCTTATTTTTAAGCATCCATTACGCTAGTTTACTACGTCGTATTTACCTACTGTCATTGTTAGAATATGGGAGTAAAGGTTTTATGCAAAAAGTCTCAAATTTTTTTAAAATTATAATAATTTTGTAAAAAAAAAAACACTCAGATAAATTTTTTTTTCGTTGCTATGGCGACTTTACGACTTATAGAAGTTACTCTTAAAATATTTCGTGTATGAAAAGATAGACCTTATATATATATTGCACCCGTGCGAAGCCGGGGCAAGTGGCCAGTTGTTGATAAAATTCACTTCAAACACAAGTTTATAGGCAGTCGCTCAATGTAAAATACTGGTATTCAGATGCATCTGGTTAGACTGGAAGCTGATCTCAACGTAGTTGGGAAAAGGCTACGCAGATGATGGACTAAGAATATTACGAAGGCCAAGAGGTTTAATGCACTCAACAATATTATAACAGAGAGATACCTACGTCGTTCTCAAAGGAAGCCAATTAGCAAGAGATTTTAAAGTGAATGGAAAATTTTTAAGATGAAATCTATTTCTAATTTTTAATACTTCTGTTTGCGGGGCGAATATGGCCAGATATTGCACAGGACAATGGCAATCTCAATTAGATCGGTCCATTTGATGATTTCTTTGGCACTTTGAAAACTATTAGTTTAGTTTAAGTATTAATAATTATCAAAAATTACAGGTCATATTTTGAAAAAAGTAAAAACACAAATCATAATACATTAAAAAAAAACAAGTCATTATACATAAAAAAGAGCATTAAACACAAATTATCATAAATTAAAAAAAAATATAATAATACACAATAAAAAGAATAATAGAACCATATAGTATACTAATCACATAAATTTTCTTAAAACCAATTAATAAGCAGGGTTCGATTTGATAATTATACTTTGAACCCTAAAATTATCAAGATAATTGTCAGCCTAAATCAAGAGTAGAGTTAAAAACCGTTGGTTCTTAAGTCATGATAACTTAAACTTGCGTAAAAATTAATAATTAATCAATCATTAATATTGCTGAAACAACACTTTGGCTTACTTCACTAGCGTCAAACAAAACAAAGCCTACTATGAAATAATCAACAGGGTGTAAACGGACTCTACACGAAGCCGTCAACCAAGCATTCTGTACATCAAACTAAGTCTCTACGCAAAAAATATTGCTGGCAAACGACTTTTGTATTTCACGTTTTAGGGTAGGACTCAATGTAACGCACTCAAAACATTGTGCTGATGGATGGATTGAATAGTACGGAGGTCGTGGAGGTGTTTAAAGTAAAAATCTTACATTAAAATAAGTATTAAAAAAAAAATTGTGAAAAAGTTGAAACTTTGACCCCCAATATCTCCGTAACTAGAAGGTTCCCAGCTATGGTCTAGAACAAAAAAATGACTGGAATGACGGGGAGAACAAGTGCCTTTCAGCTTCGTTTAGTGTCCTTTTTACACCCTTTATGTCGCAACTGTAGTCATCACCTAGGTGGCTGATATATATTTTTTTTTTTGCGCTAAAAACTGCTTTAAAAAATTGTCGCATAGTGTAAAACAGGCCTTAAAATAAGTCCCTTCACGGAGCTGTACATCAAACTAAGTAACTATGCAAAAATATAAAGATGGAAAACGGCTTTTCTTTGGGGTGAAAAATCACGGTGTACTGTAAGAGTCAATGTATCGCATTCAAAACATTGTGCTGATAGATGCATTGAATAGTACAAGAGACAGGTATTTAAAGTAAGTTTATTTTTGTAACGGAGAGAGCAGCGGTGGCCCAGTGGTGGAGACCCCGACTTACGAGCAGTAAGTCGTGGGATCGAACCCAGCCAGGCGCTTTACTTTATTTCATCACCACTGCTCTCAAAACGGTGAAGGAAAACATCGAGAGGAAACCGGCATGTCCTAGAACCAAAAATTCGAAGACATGTGACATCTACCAACCCACACTGGGCCCGCGTGGTAGATTATTGCCCATTCCCTCTCATAGAGAGGAGGCCTGCGTCCCAGCAGTGGGAACATTAATAGGCTGATTATTATTATAAAAGGAACTTTACCGCCTACATATATAACTACTGTAACTAAAAGGTTCCCAGCACGGGTAGCATGACTACCCTAGAAACGGGTTTTATCGACAGAAGAATCGACAAAATGACAGATTTCTTTTGTTGATCTGTCAGTTTGTCGATTCTTCCGTCGACAAAACCCGTTTACGGTGGTCGTGCTACTCGTGCAGGTATACAAAAAAATATATCGTAATGACGGGAAGAAAAAGTGTCTTTCGGCTTCGTTAACGGTCTTTTTTACACTCATTATTATCAGCTGTATGCTTTATGTACCTGCTACTGCTATATAAACTATTGCTGTCTGTACTATATACATAATAACGAACTAATTTATCTAATGTGCTTTCTTTTGCCTCCTCTACCGTATACTGGATTCCTACACGGTGAGTTTTGAGTATAACATTACGCCATGCTTCTTCTGGGGTAGGCTGAAGGGGTTTGTTATTCTCATATAACTAGATGATGTAGAACTTGTGTAAATTTGTTAGACTAGCTAGAATTTAACTACAACTTGGATAGGTTATTAAGTTTGGCAGATATTACATTCTCGTTTTGGCAAAACTATAGTTTTATTTTTGTGTTAGTTCTAACTTTAGCCCTCTTATTTCTAAAGGAATTCGACTGTGACAGTTATTCTAGAAGTATATAAATATTCCCGTAAGAAATCTTAGATAACTAACAAAGTACTAAATCAATGGAGCTACAGCTAATAACTATGTAGCTTTAATGATTTATTTAACTGATTTAAGATAAAAAAAATAATTAGTAAATTTTTTTTAACTGCCCGTGTTTTCCATTAAAGTGTACTAGGAAAAAAGTCAAAGTAACTGAAGGTAGTCAAAACAAAAGGCTTACACCAACCAACTACTATTTAAAAATCAAGGGGTATTGCTTCAGCAACTAACTAACCAATATAACTATGGAACATTTTATACTAAAACAAATTTTATAAATTACAAAGGTTTGGGCGGGGCGTGGCCATCACTTCACGCTTACAAAAAACACAACCCAGCGCCGAAAGATGATGATGAAGAGCAAAATATATTCGAGGTAAGTCAAAATGATGATGATGTCTACCAGCTTTATGTCATGCTCGGCATAAAGCTGGTAGATCGAGTTCCTAACGTCGACATCCGAAGACGTCCGCACGGCGGCCAATCAAGCTATGCAAAACCAAACTAAGCTGATCTCTCATCGTACGGAAAGCTCATACAAAGCGAAGTTAGATTGTAATGGTTATGTAGAGCTTGATGTGCCGCCGTGTGTACGAAGGTTTTCGATGTTGGAAATCACAAGGAGTTGGGCAGGACACCTAACAAGGCTTAGTGATGACAAGGGACTGAAGCTGCCATCGAATGGCGGACAAGGACGGGGGAAAGATATGTGGGGCGGGTGGCGCAGAGGTGGGCAGGCGACGTAGTTGCCATCGGGGGTAAAACCTGGGTGAGGCTGGCATTGGGACGGGGAGATTGGCACAAGAAAAGAAAGGCCTATACTCAGCAGTGGGTGAATTGTGGCTGTAGATGATGATGAATTCAAAATAAACTGTTTTAATATAGGTTTGGTGTATATGGGGTGGGCACATGTGTTGGTACATTCAATTTCTCTACATCTAATTATGTTATCATTAACACTAGAAACGGGAGCTGAAGGAGCTCGTGGCTAAATAATAACAGCCGCTCGGGTCGATCTTTAGGTTAAGCCGTGCTTGCCTAGGTTTGTCTGTGGATGGGTGACCACCCATTACTTACCGAGTTTCCTCCGTGCCTCGGAAAGCACGTTAAGCCGTTGGTCCCGGGTGTCATTTGTAGATCTTTTCTTTGGTAGTCAGTGGCCCGATAAGTCTGACAACCAGTCTTTCCAAGGGGTATCGTATTACCCAGTATTAACTGGGTTGTGGAGGTCAGATAGGCAGTCGCTCCATGTAAAATACTAGTATTCAGCTGCATCCGGTTAGACTGGAAGCCGACTCCAACATAGTTGGGAAAAGGCTAGGCAGATGATGATGATGATGATAACACATATAGATACACTAATACCATGTTTACCATGTTTGTCTGTTGTTAATAATAATGTTAGTAACCAATTAGATTTTAAATTAATGTTTAAAATCTAATTATGTTATACTGAAATGGTGGCCTAACTGGCCCAGTAATGTCGGCCTTCAGGTTATTGTCTCGAACCCAAAGTGACACTTCACTATGCGACAATTATTTAATCTCCACTGATCTCAGAACGGTGAAGGAAATATGGAGAGTAGACCATCATCTTCCTACCCTTGTCCCATATTACTTGGGGTCGGTGCAACACGTTTTTTTTTACCTTCCAATCTCCCCTGCCAACCAAATACATTCATTCATTTACTCCTTTTTGCTTTCAAATCATTCCTCACACAATCCATCCATCGTTTCCTTCGTGTTCTTCTCCCTCTCCATTCATCAACATTTATATTCATCACTCTTTTAGTCACATATGATTCGGCCCTCCTCATCACATGTCCATACCAAGACAGTCGATTCCCTTTCAACTTTTCTGAAACTGATGCAACTTTCAAACTTCCTCTAATATACTCATTCCTTACTTCATTCATTCGTGTCACACCACACATCCACCTCAACATTCTCATCTCCACCAAAAGCAATCTTTTTTCATTCCGATCCATATGGTATGACAGATATATAAACATTTACCTAATTTCCATAAATCGGATGACATGTGATATCTACTAACCCGCACTGGGCCCGCATGGTGGACCCGCTCACGGAGCAGAGGCCTGTGACCCAGCTATCTTTAAATTGGTCCCTTGTACCAAATACTAAAATTATTTTAATGTTCTATGGACTACAGTGGCGAAGGTTCCATACAACTCGATTCCTACACCTTCCGGCACAGTCAGTATTTAATAGACAAATACTATAATCAAATTAAAGAAATGTACTCTGGCTTACCTCTTACAAAATTGACCCTTCGCTACTGATGGACTAACATATTTTTTTATTTCCAGTGTCTAAACCTGCCATCAGAGTCTCGCTCTAGCTCAGAGAACTCGACCGCCAGCCGCGCTCGTCACCGACCCGCTGATGACATCACGCAGACGCCCATACTATCAGCTATCACGCTGCCCAGGCACCCGCTATCAGGTATAACATACTGTAGATACAGATCACCTACTCCAAATGAATATAAAGCATTCCAAAAAGACTGGGGGGTTACCATGACGTTTTAAATGAGGAGTAATTCCAGTGTGGGAAAGAGACAGAGCTATACAGATCGTCTAGCACCATGTCTTTCCCACACTGGAATTACTGCTGCTTTACGACGTCATGGTAGGCCCCCTGGTCTCCATTGGAAACTAAGATTTTACCATAATGAGACGACCAACAACAACATATATTTATTTCCAGGCAACTTTGGCTCATAGATATATACCTTACAGACTGACATACATATTATAAAATAAAAATTGTGTTAGTAAAAAAACTACGTTAGCAACACTTCACTTGTGCACTATGTCACTGTGCGTTCATGTGTCACTTGCCCGTGGAAGCGACGGAAGACCACTCCCTGCGGCCAAAAGTCCTCTTCTAAGACGAGGCAGATAACACGTTGGCATTCGCACCACAAACGCCTTGAAGTTGAGGTTGTGGCGCGGCTCAAGCAGCTGCACTCTCGCCACGTACTTGGTCTTCTGTCCACCGCAGTAGTGGTGTAGTATAGGCGGGAGATGTACACCGGTGTGTTCGTGCAACATGACTAGTAACCTAACCTCAGCAATGTAGCAACACTTCAACCTGGTGTGTTATGTTTCCAGATTCGTTGAAGCAGTACGAGGCTCAGTACGACGACAAGTTGCACGTGGACGACTCCGATCCTGATCGATGTCCCTACGTTCATCTGTCTGCTGTAAGTTTTTAATGAATCAAACTACAAACAACCACTAAAATATCTTCCATTTTGTCGGTATACGACACTTTTCGGCCAAAAGTCCGCTTTCATGAAGGTCTGTAGATGGTGAGTTGGAACACTTAAAACGAACGACTTAAAGTTGATGTTGTCGCGCGATTCCAACCTTTCGACCCTCAGAGTCCAGTTAGTCTTCACTCTCAAATACTCCATGAGTTCCTTAACTTTCGTGGAGTAATGCAGACGCATATAATACAGCTCGATGCGGTACCGCACTGGTTACGGGAACAGGGCTTCTTCTACTAATTATTCCTGCATTTACATAGTTTTTGCAGGTTTTTCATAACATTTAATGTCATGGAATTCCGCAAAGTAACGCCTGATTCCATAACTGATATAGCACTGTGTGTTCCAGGTGCACGAGTACACGTACCCGCAGGTGGGCGCAGGCGGAGTCATCAGCTCGGAGAAGTCCTCGCCCAACACGAAGCCGCCGATGCTCAAACGAGATTCTGGTGAGACTACTGATTTTTACATATTGGTCGGAGGTTAGCTACTCATTGTTTTATTAGACACTAGTTCGCCTGTAGACTGTATTTTGGTCATTTTATTATATATCCAGGATTATAGCCATGAAGTGGCTTATAGGCTATTGAAAGGATATATCCTTCTTTCAGCCCTAGTATTCCTTTCTGACAAATTTCATAGCGATCGATTATTTCTTTCGTAAATAAAATGTGTAGCAGAGTATGTTCTGAGGGCGTAGTTAATTACTGTTAATAATACTGTACTATTTGCTAAATAGAGCTTTAGAAATGGACTGGACTGGACTGATACAGAAATAGGTGACAAAAAGGTTGCTCATTTAAGGGGAAGCGTCAGGGTAAGCGCAAATTCAAATTTTCTTACGTTTTTTGCAATGACTATTTCAAAAAGTCATTCAAGAGGATTAAATGAACTTAGATGGTTGTATTGATTGATTATAATGATTATAAACTGGTAAAGCCATATTTGTTACGGTCGCAAATCCTATCTAAATCAACAATCTGTAACTGACCTGCAAATGCAAAAAAAAACGTAAGAAGATTTGAATTCACGAGCTACCTTAGCGCGAACTTTTTCCAAAACTCAGAAAGATCAAAAACCAGATATTTTCAAAGAAGAAATGATTTTGCTGTGTTAATTTTGACAAATATACTGAATAGTTTGTTGGTATAATGTTCCAGGTTCGCTCAAGAAGGGCGGCTACAGCACAGGTCCTCCGCCACTGCCGGACAAGAAGCCGGCCGAGACCTTCCAGGCGAGGCTCAAGTGCAGGTGGGTTAACACTTAGATATGACTTTAAAAATAACTGGTATATAGTATTAATCACTTGTCTGGCTAGTTGTCAAGGTCAAATTGCAGGTTTGTACTTTGTCGAGCTTAAAAAAACATACATACAACACATTTATTTGATTATATAAGTACCTGGGCGGCCGAGCTCAGCTACACGGGTGAAAATAGAGAAAACTAATTTTCCTAGATATGAGTCCTAGCTCTGGATCGATAGAACTATCATCGAAATCATTAGAGCCGTTTTCGAGATCGTGATTACAAATAAATATGGAAATATTGCTCATTCACGTCAGGATGATGGCTTGTAACGTGCAAATAAAGATATTGGCGTACACTTTCATCTAAACAACATGGCATTTAATCATGAACAGAATTAAATAACACCTTTGGCTACCCCCCCCCTGCTTTACTGTTCACTCATACATTTGTTCCACAACCCCAGACACTGCCACGAGTGGTACCTGGAGAGCGCCAACCGCGCGGGCGCGTGCGAGTTCGCGCCCGACTGCTTCCGCTCCTGCATCGACTGCGTGTCCTGTATCAAGTGTGCTCAGGTAATAACACCTCTATTGACGCCTTCGGATCAACTGTAATGGCCAAACTCCACCACAACGGATTCGTGCGGGATTCAACCAATCACATTTATTGAATTCGAGATCGCGATTCTCGTTTCTCCTGTGATTGTTTGAATTTTGTACTGTCTGCACCGTTCTGCTCGTCTCCAGTTTGGTGGAGTCCCGGCTTTATACCTTGATTACACATATTGAGTACAGTGGAGAGATAGCGCCAAGACAGAAAAGAAACAGTGCACACGATCGAATGTACCTCCCCAGCATTAGGCAGAGTTTTTTGTCTCGCCACTGTATTCTTCTGCACATGTTGGGATGTCGCTGCGGTCGCAAAGGAAGGCCGGTGGCGCACGCTACTTGCCTGTGTGTGCCAGCTGGATGCTCTGGCACCGCCAGGTGGGACCTGCGGAAGGGCACATTGCCCAGGTGAGGCCTCACCGCCACAGTCACCCAGCGGTAGTCGTGGCGTCGGCCGTTATAAATTGTACTCGAAAAAATAATAGATTTGTGAGGGAAGTAAATGTTTTGTTTAGAAATAGTAAATAAAATGATGGTTTGAATTCCCGCAGTGTATGCTGTACCACTGCATGTCGGACGCGGAGGGCGAGTTCGCGCTGCACCCGTGCGCCTGCGCCGCGCCCGACGAGGCGTGCGCCAAGCGGTACGTTGCACTCACTTGGTTTTACTCATTTTATCTGGCTGCAGGTTATGCTATTGTTTGCTTGCATATCTCTGATATATTCAATTCACATGTGATGCTCTCCGAAAACCTAGATACTGTAAACGGGGATTGACAAAAATCTATTCCGAAAGTTCTAATGTTTTCGAGTCGCATCGCGATATTATTTTTGTAATGATGAGGAAATACAGTTCTTGAGTAAATAATTTGACTAAAAGGTAAGGACATTTGTGCGACAAGGCGACGTGGTCGGCAGTGGCGAAGGGTCAAAATTGAATCAGGGGAAGCCGAAGAAAAAAATAAGAATTGTTTTTTTTTTGTATGTTAATTTTGACCTCATTTTCGTTATCATTGACCCCGAAAACCATGAAAATGATAACCATGACGAAAAATAAAAAAATTGGTGGCGCCATCTTGAATTTTCATTTTGACCTCATTTTCGTTATCGGCAATTCCAAAAACCATGAAAATGAAACCCATGAAAAAAACTCGAAAATTTTCTTCGGCGCCATCTTGAATTTTGACATCATTTTCGTTATCAGCGACCCCAAAAACCATGAAACTCCCTTACATACTTTCTTTTTCTGCCCCTGTCGTAATAATCGATAATTTTCGGCTTACCGAGCTAAACGGTACAGCCAGCCGCTAAGTCACGTGTGCGCGTCCATACGATTTTAGTTCTGAATTCTTACACCCGAGCACCGCCTTATTTGGCGCCACCTTCTTTCTTTGAGGACAAGAAAAATGTTAGTCATTTTTGTGAAATGTTTTTAATCCTATGATGTATGTCTGTACTGTGATGTGATACCCACAGATGTGTATGTAATATACTACAACAGTAGACGCCTAGACACTACGCAGGGTGCCTTGTTCCTGGAGGGAAGCCGGCAGGAATCGGCTTCTTAGGTGCCTGCGGGCCTGGTGATCGGTAGTTTCGCTAAATGAACGTTTTAGGTCTTTGAGTCTGATATTACATCACTTAATTTGTTGTTATAAGTTGTTTCCTTGTACGCTTCCAGCTGGATGGGTGTGAGCTTGCTGAGCCTGCTGGTGCCGTGCCTGTGGTGCTACCCCGTGCTGCGCGGCCTGCACCGTGCTGCGCGCCTGGCGCACTCGGCCGGCGGCATGCACGCGCCCGCGCCCGCATAGCGCGCACACCTGGCGCACTCGGCCGGCGGCATGCACGCGCCCGCGCCCGCATAGCGCGCACACCTGGCGCACTCGGCCGGCGGCATGCACGCGCCCGCGCCCGCATAGCGCGCACACCTGGCGCACTCGGCCGGCGGCATGCACGCGCCCGCGCCCGCATAGCGCGCACACCTGGCGCACTCGGCCGGCGGCATGCACGCGCCCGCGCCCGCATAGCGCGCACACCTGGCGCACTCGGCCGGCGGCACACCGTAGGGACAGCTTGACTGAAGGATCCGCACTTGTGGTGTAGAGAAAGCATCTAAAATATGCACATATTCTCATCAGCTACATTAAATGTTGGTTTGGTGAGAAGAATGCAATCGTGTGCGTCTGTTTGGGTATGAGGAAAGCGGCATCAAATAATCATATTATCAGGAAAATTATGCATGCGTTGCATCATGAAAATACTATCCCAAAAAGGTTTTGAAAAAAAAACTATATGTGAAAGAAAATGGGAAAACATTGATGATGAGTTCGAAGATATTCAGTACCTAGAGAAAAAACAGAATTAAATACAAAAACTTAACAATAAAGAAGTGCAAAACCAAAACTTAACTACCCACAAGTGCATACAAAATAGAGTGCTAACTACCCTCCAAGATGACCTGATGCTACCTGTGGTAGCACCAGGAGTGCACCTCCAAGAGTGCGTAAATTTCCCAGGCGAGGTTGCAGGCAAAGCGGAAATCTCTGCTCACCGCTTCATAAAAATGGACTTGAAAGTTCTGATTTCACCCAGAATCTAAGGAACAATGAGTTGAAGATAAGAAAGAGAAATTGGTAGATTGTTATGTGGATTTAATATTACCTGAACTTGAGAACTATATGAAAAACTTGGCTAAAAGTTGATAGATTATCTAAAAGAAAAGTAAACTGAAAACTGATTGTGTTATTTACAAAAAGAAAAAGATTTCGTCTCAAAAATCCACATACATGACTTTACCAAGGAATATCGAGAAATATGAAAGAAACATGTTTTTGTAAAAAAAAGAAGGACCTATCATGAGATAAATCCATCAGATCTATGAACAAAACTAAGTTAAAAAAAAAACATCGAACCGTTTCAAATCTTAACCGTTATCGGAAAACGCTCACGCATTCGATAAATTCGCAAGAAGTAAGGATATTTGAAATAGTGCGAACCCGTTGTGTACTTGGAGGTAAAACTTCATAAAATTGCACAAAATTCGTGGTATTTTGATAGAAAGAGCCATTTTGGCCACTAGCTTCATTATTTAAGCAATAAGTGTTATATTAATATACATGCACAAAAGAACAACATGCATAAAATCAAACTAAGCGATTCATTTCCAATAGATGTACGTATTTTTAGAACTACCAACCCGAAGCTAAAACCTATAAAGTATTATTTTTTTTTTAAAGCAAGGAATGTGGTTTACTAAAGCCAGTTGAGGCCAGTGTTGCAAGACATTTTTTCATGATAGCAACACTGAAAGCAGACAGTGAAGTGACTATGTTGATGTGGTTACCACGTGAAACATTTTTTGGGGTGGCAACGTTTTTTCTTTCGCTTTTTTATACCCAGTGTCAAAGTTATAGTGTTGCTGTGTATGGTGTTGCCACTGTAAAACTTATTCGGTGTTTTAGCAAAGTATCGCATCGAATTGGGCGCATCAATTCGTCATGGTCTTTAATGTGAAAACATAGTGTTGGGCTACATTTAACATTTTTATTTAAATTTTAAACGCCAAGCACTATTATGTAAAATGTTATATTGTGCCATAATATGTATGTTTTGAAAAAGATCTGTTTTTTTTACAATTTCTGTCTTCCATGACTTAGCATTGATTTTCAAAATTGTTATTTAGTAATGTTGTATTTGTTGTCGCGATGAGTTGTGTCGAGAAAATAATGCTATTTCTATTCATTGATGTAATCATGACAAAGTATATGATATACAAAATGTTAACATATCCCATTCATTGTTATATATTAAACATTTTAAAAGCTTCTTTACTTTTTTGTCTAGCCTAAGTTTAAATAAAACAAAATAAAAATGTTAATCTCGGTTCAATTTTAAAATGTTTCATAATTTAAAATTTAATTTAAAACGTCATTTTTCTTATTATAGTTATTTAAATTTTGGCTAGATTAAAAAAAAATTTACTATAGATTATGCATTCTTTTTTAATTAGAATTATTTGAAAATACGGGTAGTATTGTTACCTAGACATCAGCATTTTTTTTTTCAAAGTTGTAATTTTTTCTATTATTATTATAACCTAAAAATTAATGTGTATTGTAAATTTTAATATTCGTAATGTCATTGAAACAAAACGTCATATATTTATTATTAGTGTTAAAATATAGTTGACATTAATCTGGTTGGAATTAAATATAATATCAATGTTTCAAATAATTATGTATGTTTACAATATAGTTTTAAGTAAAAAAAAAAGTTTTTTATAAATTCACACAGACACATTTTTTCACCGTATAAAGCTAATGTTGACTAATCTTTGGATCAGTATTTTTTCCAAAATCATTCACATTATATTTTCTTTTGTTGAATTCGAAAAAATAAAATGACCAAAATGTTTTTGTATATTTATAAATAAGAAAATATTCGCGAAAATGGTTCTGGTTATCTGTTTATGAGGTGTTACACTCAAAGAAAAATTCAAAAACACTTTTAAATGCAATATTATTTGAGTAGTAATAAAATATAAAATCTTGAAAGTTTTTGTAAGATACGAGGGCTCACTTATGAAAATTACAAAAGATTTTATATTTCGATTTGCGAGTGCGATTATTTGATCGCAACCGCGATTGCGTCTGGATCGAATTCTTAATTTAAAAAATAAAGGCAGGTTTTAAAAAAAAATACTGGAAAATTCAGTGTTAGACCTCTATTCAGCGAAAGCCTCAACCTTTTTCGTAAAAATTTGTTACTCCGTACTAAAGAGCAAAAAATTTAATATTGTATCAAAGTAAGTAAATGTATTCAATGTTTAATTATAATAAAAAAATAATGTATTTTAACTGTTTTTTAACGTAAATAAAACATCAAATGGGTTTGATACAAATCAATCACACTAATTAGTTATATGAAGAGACTTTAAAATATTTACTGTAGTAAATTTTAAGAATAATTAAAGAAAAGTATCAGTGTTTAGTGTCTCTAAGCGTATTGGTATCAAATTTGATTAAAAACCAAAGTTATGTGTAAAAGAAGGCTTGTGCTTATGCACAGCCTGATATGGTTGTTTAAAAATGATGATAAATGTATTGAAAAATATGGAATAAATACCTAATCGTACATACATGCGTTGTCTTATTTTAAACCCCATTCTTTTTAAGGCACGGTTGCATCGTTACTCATAAAATCTTTTGACCGCGATAGTCACATACGTGACAAGCAAGAGCGTGCCCTGTCCGCCAAACGAAACAAAATATGTGACGAAATGGCTGGGGCTTAGCGTGGAGGGCACGCGCGTGCGTTTATGCTCTGGCGTTCAAAACGTTAAAGGTTGAACCTCATCAGAATGAGCACGGAATCGTATTTTTCGCTTTTCCGGCGCTAGAACGAGAAACAGCGGGAGTGCTGTCATGATGCAGCGGCATCGATGACGCGCTCGGCAGCATGGAAAAATGAGATTCCGTGCTAATAGATGTGGCGCAACCCTTACGATTTTCTATGTCATCATGCGATTGACAGAACTGGGATTTGCAAAAAAAAAACACCTTTTACTATTAAAAAAATATATTTATCATTTCCTCTATTAATATTTACACAAGGAAGCTTGTTAGAATGCAAGAGTAAAGCGGTTCCTTGAAAAAAACGACATCATCAGTTGGAAGGATAAATATAAAATATTTTAACATTTTTTTTATCCGTTTAGCGTTTTAATTGATTAACGATTTGTGGTGCAATCGAGCCTTCCAGTACTTTCAAAGTTAATTTAATTACTCCTAACAATTTAAAAATAAATAATATTGTATTTAAATTTTCCAAGGAGTTTTAATGTTACAGCTATGAATTTAAATTAAATGAAACGAATGAATACAATTAAATTATTATCATGGTTGAACGAAAACTCGGAAAAAATAACTAGCGAAGTTCACAGACGTGATGAGTTTCCTTATCTTAATTGTAATCGTGTTTTGTACTGATAAAAGCATAACAACCCTATAAATCAGCTGAAACTAAACGCAACACTACATGAAACCAAGATGGCGGTGAAGGACATTGTTTCCCGCGCTCCGCTTGACAGTTCGTTGAGTCGGTCAAAAATCTGCGCCTGTGATATGTTGTAGGGTTCCGGTTCCGTTTCTACGAGTATCGGAGTAATGTCTGAGTAGTCTGCAGTTGAGGGTTTCGTTCGGCCGGCTGGAAAAGGAGGGAAAAAAATACACTATACTACAGCTATACAATGATTTCCACGACAAACTCACTTGACGTAATAATAAAGGTTTATGTATTAACATGGAATCGAAAAAGAAAAAGCAATTTGTGAAAAATCCGGAAAAGAAAAAGCAATTTGTGAAAAATCCGGAATAGAAAAAGTAATTAGTGAAAAATAGAGAAAGGTATGGAAGTCGCACGTCTTCGAGTTTTTTGTTCGAACAGGGCGGAAATACACACTTAGTTAGGTATGGTATCTGGGATTTAGTTGTAAAACAAAAAGATTTTCATACCTCCTGGCTCTGTGGCAAAGTGTAGAATCGAAGATGGTTTGCTCCAACCAAATCTGTAAACAAATTATAGTTAAAAAATATTTGTAGGTATTTTTCAAACCCCAGCTGAAGTATCTCATGAACAAGAATATAAATATAATAATATCTACCTGTTTCTCGACGTAACAATGGCTTCATAAACAGTGGATGGTGTTAGTCCTCGTACTGTGTAAATTGCACTGTGGATGTGTCCTGAAAGCAAAGAAAAATAATGTACTTCTATGGTACCGTAACGAGGCAAGCACGAAGTTACAACTTGAGAGGTGGAAGAAGATCGAGAAGTGGTCCTAAAAAATCTTGAGCAGGATTTTATCTTTTACGAAACAGGGGGGTTATATGACGTCGTAAAGCAGGAGTAATTCCAGTGTGGGAAAGAGATAGAGCTATACAGGTCGTCTAGCGCCGTCTCTTCAGAACGATCTTATAAATTCGGGTATCATGAGCACTAAACGTATTCAATGATTTGTTGTGCAAGTAACAATTGAAACTTATAAGTACCATCACTGGAATCTCCGGGTACCACGATCTTGCTCCACTGATTGGCTGGAGGCTCCGTGGTGAAGGCATCCGGTTCCGGCGACACCAGGCGGCCGTAGTATGGACGCAGCCAGAGATTGTACTCTGAAAAATATAACATCACGTCTGTAATCCCTGAAGGTTAAGGCCTATAGTAAGGTCTATAGTATCTGCTACCACATTCGTCAGTTACAGGTACTGATTAAACGTGTATAAAGGCAGAGATAATATAATAAGGTGAAGCGATTAGACCTATAAGCTATAACCCATAATTATGTTTAATAGATTATACAGGGTGTAAACAGACCCTTCACATAGCTGTCAACCAAGCATTCTGTACATCAAACTAAGTAACTTTAGGCAAAAATTATTGCTGGGAATCAACTTTTTTTTGGAGTGAAAAATCACGTTTTGAGGTAGGACTCGATGGAAAGCACTCAAAGCATTGTGCTGATGGATGGATTGAATATTACGGGGGTCGTGGAGACACCTCCACGTGTAAAGTAAAAGTCTTACATTAAAAACATGCATTTAAAAAAAACTTGAGAAAAAGTTGGAACTTTGACCCCCAATATCTCTGTAACTAGAAGATTCCCAGGCATGGTCTAGAACAAAAAAAATATCACAAAGACGGGGAGAACAAATGCCTTTCGGCTTCGTTAAGGGTCTATTTTACTATTTACATCCTTATAAGGGTTAACCATTTAAATATTGCTGATTAACCAGATTGAAAGAGACATCCCCAATTGCGCAATGTCCTCGTCTAGGAACAATATGGGTACCATTAATAGTATACAGGGTGAAAGGGACACGTCACGTTTTCGCGTCGGTGTCCCTTCCAGTATATGCCAGGCCCGAAGGCATCTAAAAAGCCGATTCTGGCCGGCTTCCAAGGCCATATGCTTACCAATAATAGTGGAATAAGAATCCACTTCCCAAATCAGTGTGAAGCTGGTGGCAGTTGGCTTGTTCAGAGCCACGTCCACCTTGAATGACGCTGCGTTGGGAACACCTAGACAACGTAAAGAAACAACTTTAAATAAAATGAACATTTAAACATTATCGGACGACTTAGGGCCTGTTTAGCTTTTTAGGGTTTTGTCGTTGAATTTTGGGCCAAATTTTATTGGACTTTTTGCTTTCAATGCGATATTACTTATCTATGATGAATTGATGACTTTGAAAATGTTTGTTTGTCATCTAAACTCACCAGTAAGCTTGAACATCAAATCCGCCATGCCCAGTTTGTTCTCTGCTCTAAACGTGTAGTTCCCGAGGTCTGGCTTCCGAACTTTTCTGAAGATCAGTTGGTGCACATTGTCTTGAATCATTTGTACTATCCTGGAAGAGTAAGACAAAAAATATGAAACCTCGCAAGGAGATCTTCTGGACAAGTTGACTGCCCACTGAAGAAGTAAGACTGGTATTTCTAGACTGGATCTAAATGAAATTATACAATCTGTGTTTCGAAACAAGAGAAGCATAAAGGTATAAGTGTTTGTCAAGTTGGCTGGTTATCATTGAACGATCGGTCTACTTAAGTATTTTTCTACCGCAGGTTCTCGATTTCCTTCGGGCACTTGTGAGCATTATTATATAAATTTCGCAGGTCGCTTCCCTTTTTTCGTCACCTCAACTGTGCAGAACGTATTTCGTCAGTCACCTAAATCTGCCAAAAAGACTTTGCTCATATCGGATCCCTATCAAAATCTTGCCAAATCCCAATTTAAACCAATAACATTATATCTGTAACACTACCACCTAGAAATACAGTAGTTTGTCTTACGGCAAGTCTTGTAGCTTATCTTATCGTTGGTCATGACAAGCCTGCTGTCTCGGTAGTCCTGCTGGCGGCTGGTACGGCGAACAGCAAGTCATTCATTCATTGTCCTTACCAATCTGCTATCTTACCTATCATCAGTCTTGACAGGCCTGCCGTCTCTGTACCAGTTGGTCCTGGCGGGCGGCGCCGCGAACTCCAGCGTGGCCGCCAGCGCAGCGCGGAGCCCCACCGCCGTGTGCACGTATGTGCGCGACGATGTTACTACTGGCGCGTCTGGGGGAGGCTTTCATTATTGAAGGTGGTTTAATTATAAGGGCATTAAGTCAGCGACAGGACTAGAGTTTAGGACTCTTTGTTGTCCATGCAACATCCCGTGGTAACTGTTGAACACAATGGAACAGGTAGTGTACCGACGACAGATATAGATATATATCTGTGGTCCCGACCTGTTTCTGGTCTTTACACCGCCGAATACAAATTATATATATTATTTAACTTTTGAATTAAACGAACGTTGTGGACACCTGAATGGGTAACCTTTTCACTATAACTTGACATGTAAGTATACCATCACCAGAGATGTACCTTGTCCCTTAAAGAGCCAGCGTATACAAGTAGAAACCGCGGCAAATAAGTGTGACTGTCGAGGTTTGTCACACTACAAGCATAACCCAATGGCGGCCCAGGATTTAAACCACAGCATTCCATCCCATTCCGGAACTAGGAAAGTTAGGTAAGTTTTACTATAAAAAGCCTCACGGCCCGGCAAAAAATAAATCAATAAATAAATCCTCTGCCTTGCAGTCTACCATTTGGCGCTGGTTCTACAACATACCTTGGATGACAACAGTGATAGTGGCTTTAGCTGGGTCTCCCACGCCATTGTTAGCGATGCACTGGTACACGCCTGCCAGCAACCGGTGGTCCGCCCTGAATCTGATGCGGGATCGATGCTCTAGTAACGCCATGGGTTCTCCCTGGAGAATTAAACATTTTGGGAAAACTGAGTTAAGATTTTCTGACAAGGCCAGCTTGTGTTTAAGGAATAAGACTGCAGTTCTATTGGTTGTTAGGGGAGTCAGACTTACTCTCAAAAGTTTTCGATTCAGGAAAATGTTCTTGGTTTTTACCCGACTACGGTGAAGCCATAAGGAAGGGTTATGAGTTTAGCAGTCTATGTATGTACGTTTGTATTTACGTATGTTCTTCCGTAGCGCCTAAACTATTTCGCGCAATATGGCCGCCACAGCTCAAGGGCTATTCATCAGATTTTGATGAATAAGGTGTCAATCGTTTCGTTATTATGGCCCGGGTAACATAGACAACATTTTAACGACTTCAACAATAGGAGAAGTCGATTTTACCTTGTAAACACCGAATTTAATTAGAGCTCGGAGTTTTTAGTTGTGTCTACAACTAAAAAATCCGAGCTCTAACACAAATACTTGTTCTCTATGGAAATTATTGTTAGACCCCGTAAGGGCAATTTGTACTGGATTAATTCACCATATAGTTATAGTTTTTAATATGTATGGTGAAGTGTGGTGGTAGGTACTTATACCAATTCTCAGATCAGATATCAGTATGTCCCTGATGATGACTATGATATGTACTCAAACAGCAATTTAGCACTTCTTTAGGATGCTAGTGGGGCTGCCCCGCTTCTGTAGTGCGTCGCGGATGTTCCCAGATGCGCGTGTAGATTGTTTCTACGCAGCAATGCGTAAAAGGTGCGCAGGGTGTGGGGCAGCACCAACAGTCGCCTGGACTGTGTTTATGTGGGTCGCTGTGGTGCAGTTACTCATGGGTTGTCGCAGCAGTGATCCACCGTTATTTGTTGACTTGTTTGTTTTTATCAGTGCTTACTAACATAGTTGTAAGTGTTACTAACAGTTTTTGAGTCATGTATACTCGAATAAAGAGAAATTCTATTCTATTCTAATGCAATATTAATTCTGTTTTGATGGGTTTCAACGAAAGAGATCTGTGTGAGTGAAAGAGAGAGGGAAATAATTGGACTTAGATATTCAGGTGTGAAGACTGGGACGCACACGTAACTTACATTTTTCCTCCAGTCCACGATAGGGGCCGGTGTGCCGGTGGTCTCACACTCGATGTCCACATATTCACCCTTACGTACTTCGAGGAAACCATCCTCTGGCACCGTCTTGATTGTTGGTGAGTCTGCAATATACACCACACCTTTAAAACATGCTATCGGAGCTGCGGATTGGATGTCCAATCGTCCGACATCGGTCCAAAAGCAAACAATAAGCCGTTACTAAATCACTAATGCTCAATGGATAACATATTGTGTGTACATAATCATCATCTGCCTAGCCTTTTCCAACTAAATTGGGGTCGGCTTCCAGTCTAACCGGATGCAGCTGAATACCAGTATTTTACATGGAGCGACTGCCTATCTGACCTCCACAACCCAGTTAATACTGGATAATACGATACCCCTTGGTAAGACTGGTTATCAGACTTTTTGGGCCACTGACTTACCTAACGACTGTCAAAGATCTACAAATGACAGCCGGGACCAACGGCTTAACGTGCTTTCCAAGGCACGGAGGAAACTCGGTATGTAATGGGCGGTCACCCATCCACAGATCAACCTAGGCAAGCACGGCTTAACCTAAAGCTCGACCCGAGCGGCTGTTATTATTTAGCCACGAGCTCCTCCTCCTCATTGTGTATACATAAATGATAAGATAAATAAATAAATATCAATTGTGGAATTGCCTGCCTGCGTCGTTGTTCCAAAGTTCGTATAACACCAATCTATATATAAGTCGCGAGTTAATAGGCTTTTTTTGGGTTAGCTGGTTCCATCGTCGACCTCATCTCTGTCCTCAGGACTAGATTGAGGTCAAGAGTAAGCACATTTAAAATTAAAAAAAATGCGTTTACCAAAATCGAAGCACTAACACAGCCCGTAACCGACGGCACGGTTAGCGCGGTGGCTGAGCGATTGGCTGTTGCGCTGCGTGTCGCGGGTTCGATCACCTAGGTAGGTGTTTATGTTGAAAGATAGATTCAGGTATTACACAAACTTACATAAAACTTCTATGGAATGTGTTTGCCTGATGGGACCCCATGGCTCCGGCCTGATGATCTGTAAAAAAATAAGAAGCAAATTATATTCAATTCTTTCGCAAAACTCAAGTTTATGGTGCCTTCAAATTAGAGGCGTGACGAAGGCTGATGATGAAGGATGATAGTCATACGTCTGTAACGCTTCAGTCAATTTTAGTGATGTTCGTCTTAAACCTCAGTTACCTATGCGATAGTTGATAGATTCTGACGAAGAAGAGGCATTACTCCTATCGATTTTATTACAGCGAATGAAGGAAAGACACGAAATTACCATATATTAGAAAAGATTCCTTTCTTTATCCACTCAAAATAATTAGGTATAGTCAATATTAAAAGATACACTAGCGTAAGCATAACATTATCAGCCTATTAATGTTCCCACTGCTGGGACGCAGGCCTCCTCTCTATGAGAGGGAATGGGCTATAATCCATCACGCGGGCCCAGTGCGGATTGGTAGATGTCACATGTCTTCGAATTTTTGGTTCTAGGACATGCCGGTTTTTACTGTTCGTAAGTCGGGGTCTCCACCACTGGGCCACCGCTGCTCTGATAAAAAAAAACTAATACAGTGATAAAATGTTCAAACTAGTTTACCAAGCTAATTCAACTTTTAGCAGAAACAATAATAAATAATATGGCAGAAGGAAAAAAAAAAAATTGTCCGGGTTACATTTAAATTAATAACTTGTACGTGTTACTTTACTGTGCAAAATTGACGTGCGCGTGTCACTGTGTTTCTAGATATTATTGTATGAAAATTACACTGAAGCTTTCATGCGCCCTTACTTATCGATAGGTGTCGGAGAAAGCAAAGAGTAACCGGGAATTCAAATTCAAATTCAAAATTCAATTCAAAATATTTTATTGTGGGCATATGTTAGTTACAGGTCTAAACAATAAATTTAAGTTCCAATATGTCCTGCCTAATAGGCATACAATAATTATGTAGTGGCATTACATTTAAAAATTATTTTACATGTCAAATTTGGTTATTATAAATGTCAAAATATGAATATACAGTCAAATTATTACATGGTCAACAATTCATTCAATGGTTTAAGAAATCTTGGATCGTGTAGTATGGTTTCTCAATTAAAAATTTACGCAGTTTATTTTTAAATAGTGGAAGTTCCTTAGTGCTCAGAATGTCAATAGGTATCTTGTTGTATATTTTTGATGCCATGCCAAAGAAGCTTTTGTTAAATAGAGCCGTTTTATGTGGTACATTAGAAATTGTTAACTTGTATCTTCTCGATTTAAGTTTATCAAATAGATTTTCATTTGTTTTTATAAATACGGCTACTTCATAAATGTAAATTGCAGGAAAGGTCAAAATTTTATATTCTTGGAAATATGGTTCACATGAATCAGGAACACGGATTCCGGCAATCGCACGTATACACCTTTTTTGCGCTTTAAACACTAAATCCCTATTAGTGGCATTGCCCCAGTATATGACTGCATATCTCAGTGTCGACGAAACATAAGCATGGTATGCGATCAAAAGAACTGATTTATCAACAATTTTGGATAATTTATACAAAGCATATGAGTACTGATTAATTTTATTGCATACTGTGTCAATGTGTGTTTGCCAAGTCAAATCATTTTCTATCCAAAGCCCTAGAAATTTAACGCAGCTGACTTGTTCAATTTTCGTCCCATTATAATGAATATTGAGTTTGTTATTTTTATTGTTACGCCCGAAATTGACTAATTTAGTTTTTTCCAAATTTATAATTAAGTTATTAACCGTCAGCCAGTTAATTATATTGCGAAGAGTGGAATTTATGTCATTTTCAAAAGTATCAATATTTTGACCTGTAAAGATGGCTGTGCTGTCATCAGCAAAAAGTATCATGGGATGCTGTGAAACTTTAGGCAGGTCATTAATGTAGATCAAAAATAGCGGTGGACCTAACACGCTACCTTGAGGCACTCCATATAGTACTTTTTTGGGCATGGACTTATGTTTTTGTTCGGTATTATTTAAGAGATTAATGTTATTTATTTCTACTACCTGATATCTATCATTTAGATAAGATTCTAGAAGTTTATGGACGTTACCCCTTATTCCATAACTGTACAATTTGTTTAAAGAGAAATTCCAATTAGTAGACTTTAAAAATCCGAATAACTTACAAATACCTACCATTATTTATAATCAACATTCCCCAGAATCCTTCAACCACATAAATAAACTACAGACTGACATCCACCAATTACCATGCAGGGTGGTCGATTAATTACCCTTCAGCTGACTAAGTACCGCCCATTGAACTAACTACTTACTTCCTTTTGCATAAGACGGGGTAACAGAACACTCATTCTGAAACTGTTTTCATAAGTAAAAGAAAAAATATCGTCCGGCTTACTTTTAATTGGAGATATGTGGGTCATGTTATGAATATATTGAGTCAAAAAAGTATCGGGATTGAAAGATTTGTTTATGGTTCCAAATTCATTTTTTTTTTGTTGTTAGATTGGCACAACTGTTTTCCATTTTGTGTTTTATTGATCGTTTCCCGGTACTTTCTTGACAGAGTAGTACCACGAGATAAAACGACCCCTTTTTACAAGTTAACATAGAATTTTATACACAATTTCAAAACTATCTAAATCAAAAGTCATTTATTTATATTTAATAAAATTTAGGGTGTAAATCTGTACCGTTCGAACGGCAAAATCATATTATGATAGTACACCAAAACCTTCAGGCCAAATTTTAAGTTTGTAGCACAAAAAAAAAAACGATTTTAATTTTTTTAATTCCTAGTGATTTAAATTAGCTGGGAAAAAAGTTCATGATTAGCCTACAGCAGTCCACCGCAAGACATACATCTTCCTAATCGCAAGCCATTAATCTTGATCCTCGGAGATTACATATATTCTTTTCAATTTCATGAAACTTCAAAAATCACCTTAGACCGAAATACTTGGCACCGGAACAAAACTACAAGAGGAGAAAAAATGGATGACATAACATAGATAAAAACGTCTAATACCACAGATATAGTCTAATTCTAATACTATAATTATAATCGTGTTCACTAACATAGTTTTAAGCATTTGTTTGGGCCGTGTCGTCTGAAAATAAAAGATTACCTAAATAACACCCACGTTTCGCCAGCTATGTGTAATAGGGGGTGAGCTTATTGCCATCAACCGGGCACAAATCCAGACTCCGTGGCTGCTACTGAGAGATTTCTGAAGGAAAATCCCCAAAAACACTGCCCGACTTGGGAATAAAAACTCAGGACCACGTGCTCAGCAGTCCCGCTTGTGACTACTAGACCAACGAGGTGGTCTGGACTGAATGGAAAAAATATTGGAAAATCTAGAATCCTATTAGATGAATCACAGGACAATGGTCTTGAGCCTACATTACATCAAGTCATGACAACATCGCCTCAATGAAAACACACAGTTTTGTGCCAGTTACGACGGTCCGTAACAAAAGAGTTACTACAAATTGATTAATTGCATAATTGGACCGACTTGAGAGCTAACACTGAAACGGACATAGCGGTTAGAGCTGGGACTAGGATGTTATCGATGTTTTTATTTATGCTGTCTAGTGGCAGGACACGGGAGGCCCCTAATTTTTTTTGTAACATCTATTTTCTACTCGTGTGCGCAAATGAATGTATTTGATTTCATTCATAAAGGCCATTTTTAAGGAAGATGACTTTTTGCATATTTGCCTTAGATTTGGATCAGTGCAAGGCGCACAGGGATTGTCTTGGGCTCTTTTAAATCCCCTAATCAAATCATAAACAATGGGGTCGCCTAAACCGATTAGGAATTTGACTGGCTTCGGGATCATTTTAACGTTCCAACGCTTACGGCTTACTGCCAGAAGCTGTCCTACTTATCATAGACCTCTTTAGTACATAGATAATATTCATGTTTCAACAAAATATTTACTTAATAGCGAGTAGGTAGGTAATTTACGTACGAGAGAGGATATATTAATAAAATTTCAAATCAAGGTCAATCTCAAAAGAACACTTGGAAATCATAAAATACTCAAAGTCATCATCTGCCTAGCCTGGAGGTCAGATAGGCATCTGACCTTCATAACACTGAACACAGTTAATATTGGGTTATACGATATTCTTTGGTATTAAGACGTTGTCAGACTTTCGGGTCACTGATTACTTGTAGCGACTGTCAAAGGTCTACAAATGACAGCATTGACCAGCGGCTTAACGTGCTTTCCGAGACACGGAGGAAACTCGGTATGTAATGGGTGGTCACCCATCCACGGGTCAACCTAGGCAAGCGCGGCTTAACCTGAAGATCAGCCGAGCAGCTGTTATTATTTTCATAAATTACACAAAGTAATTTTATTTAATATTTTCGAAAAAGATCATTTAAATATTCAGTCATCATTGAAATGTCGATAAAATTCGCGACTTGTATCCATCGACATCATCTATCAATACACAAGCAACATCACTAGCAACAAATTAAAAATAGTTAAGATCGAAGGGCGGTCGTCTTTTCATCAGTTTAAACTAATTGCTATAACCAATGAAATACTTTTTATTGTTCCGCTTGCAATTTAACATCGAGTTCACTTTGAATTGGTTGTTTTTTGTTTTGAATGGTATGTCGCAGGTCAACCTGAAGCTAGTTTCTGCTTAACCGGACCATCATGTGGGTGCCTTCAGTGTAAGACATCCAGCCAGGGGCATTAAATTGGATGTATCCATTTTTTTAAATTTTATAGATTTTTAACCGACTTCAAAAAAGAGGAGATTCTATGTTCGGCTGTATGTATTTTTTTTATGTTCACCGATTTCTCGGTCAATTTTGGATGAATTTAGAAAATTGTTTTTTTGTTTGAAAGACTATTCTCCCAAGTTGTTCCATAGAAATGTTGTCATGATCTAATCATGGACTTCGGAGATATGGAACGGAACTCTTCAATAATAGATAGCTAATATGTAGTGATTGCTGCAATCGCTTGGATATTTATTACACAACATTACAACATAACATCACGCAGAATTATTTAACAACGACAGAAACGATCAAGCTTCTATGTTGAAGGGAAAATAAGTGTTCGTGAAAAAAAGAGCGGACGTCTTCGACGCTTCATTAACGTAAACTCCCTGCGTCACGCAACTCACCCGCTAGAAATGCAGTCTTTCTGACCTTTCTGTGCAGTCCTTATGTAAAAATACTTATTTAAAAATCTCGTTGCGGGTGACTGTGCTTGTATACAATATAAAAAATCAAAAAAATTGTTTAATCACTGCAATAATATTTTTTAACTGCCTTTAAAATATTTTAAATAGTGCAAACAGACAAGCTGTCATTTTGTCGATTCTTCCGTCAAAGAAATCCTTGTCTACGGTGGTCATGCTTCGGGGGCAGGTGGGATCTACAGAGCGAATTTAGTCTTGGCTAAGTCAAGTAAGGTTACACGGTTTTAAACAGAACTTTGATCACAATCGCTTAAAATAATATGCACATACACACACATACAAAAACTCACGCCTTTTTCCATGGGGGTAGGCGACCAAAGAACGCCACCTGCCACGACCCTTACATACTCCTCCTAACTCCTAATGAGCGCACGGTTGGCTCAGAGGCTGAGCGATTGGCTGCTGCGCTGCGTGTCGCGAGTTCGATCCCCGCACGGATCAAATATTTGTATGATCTACAGGTAGTTGTTCCGGGTCTGGCTGATTGTGTGTGAGTTTAAATGTTTGTTAACGCACCCACGATACAGGAGAAATTCCTAGTGTGGGGCATGTTTAAAAAAAAGAAAAAAAAGGACATTTGAACAAGATTTCGTATGAAACTCTATTGATCTTAGCTTTAGGAAAGTGTGAATTTGCTTTAAGGACCTTGAACTAAGTCAGAACAGTTTCTAGTCTTACCTCACACGTGTAGTCAGCGGTATCCTCAGCCTGCAGCACGTCGACTTGGAGGCTGTAGTTGGAGTGCATCCTCACCCGGGGCGGGAGGATCTCGTGTGGGGTGTGGCTGTCACCCAGCAGCTTCTTGTCCTTGTACCAGCGGACGCGTAGCTTGCTCTCTGAAAGAAAATTGAGTACTAATGTTAATGAAAAAAAAACTTTTTCCTGACAAACATTGACCTTTTGACCGCCAGAGCATAAACGCAAGCGCGTGCCCTCAGAGCCAAGCCACAATTTAGTAGCACAATTTAGTAGGCGTACAGGTCACGCGCTTACTTGTCCTGACCTTTTGCAATAGCTCTTTTTGTCAACCAGTAGTCCACCAGGGACACATTCTTAGCCTTTTTCCAACTTTGTTGAGGGCGGCTTCTAGTCTAACAAAATGCAGCCATCAGGGACTTCGCCTACATGGAGCAACTGCCCATCTCGCTTCTACATCTACCACCAAGAAACTAGGTAACAACGATACCTCGATCCCCTTGGTAAGAAAGGTGACGACCAGCCGAGTATTTATAAAGCCGAATTCAGTGTCAGCCTTTCGGGGTTCTTACTCCTTCCCGAGCGACCTCACCAGCGTTACTATTAGCCTCAAAGATCGCCAAGAGGCGTACAAATACATGGTTGCAAAATATTAGTTGGTATAATATTAGTATAGAAGTATAGACGAGCCCTTATGATACCATAATTCCAGTTCAAAATCAACAACAACATTGTCAGTTAGATTATCGAAAAATATTGAATACATATTTTTTGTTTTATCAAATCAATAAAAATTGACGAAGATAAAATGCATCAAAGATCATGATTGGGGGCTTGTGAGTTGTGACGTCACTTTCCGGTAAAAAGTATACCGAAATGTGACGTCACACGAGTTTTTGACGCACTGTATCGACTTCATTTTTTGTTTACGTGAAACACGAAAAAATACGTGTCCAATATTTTTTGAAATTCTATCTGACGGACTAATTAGATTTTTTTGGTCATCTATCCTATTTTAGCATTACTGTATTCATCGTGCCAATTATCAATTCTGTTTCATCTCACAAACGAGCTTATTGGAAGATTGGTAGACGATCGAAGAAAGCGTACAATGGCTGATTCTTCGAGGGGTCGCCGTCAATGGGAGACACAATTGGGCCACAAAGATGAGGATCTACGCTCCTTCCTGTCTGCTGTGCCGCTAACAAGACGGAGAACGAAGCGAGACAATTGTGGAGGAGGCATTTGAAGATTGGATTCAGTGAACTTTGAAGCAAATGGAACGAATATGTTACGAGAAAAATGTGGATAAGGTAAATAACGGATGGGTAAAAGTAAATGATCAAACAATACAGAGTTTTTTTTTAAATTACTGAGGCATAGACGTGATGGGCAGTTAATGATGATCTTCGAGAAACTAGCTGATCTTGACTTTTGAGGAAGCTTGTGAGCTATTTTCTTACACTTCCATTTTTCGAACTTATGGAGTAGCCCGCGAAATTCAAATTTTGTTTCGTTCTTTGCAATTTGCAGGTTAGTGTCAGCGAGTTTGCGGAGGTGACCACTAGATCAATGTTACTTTTAGTGTCATTTACAAGATTACAAGGAACTCTGTAACTGCCAATAGTTTACAACAACAACAAGTCAAGGTTGTATGAATTGAAGTCCTGAAAAATGTAGCTTTTTTGTGGATTATAAATCTCTCAACTTTAATTGTTTTGGACAACTGTTGTCGCTAAGGTAGCACGCGAATTTAAAATTTTCTTAGGTTTTTTATAAATAAAATGAATAAAATATGATTCGCGACCGTAACATGTATGTATTTACAGAATTATAATAATTAAAATCATCAATACAACCCTCTTAGTTCATTTAATCCCTGACACTGACAAAACGTAAGAAAATTTTAATTTCGCGGGCTACTTTAGCGACAACAGCTGTCCAATACGCGGCGCGTCCCCATGCAGTTCTCGTATATTGTGGTTGCATTTCACAAGGTTTTGGAATTGAGCTGATCATGTTTGAAACAAAAAGATGATGATAACAACTTTGATTGTGTCATGCTCATGAGAGGCTTCCGAATCTTCCGATGTCCTCAGTATCTTTTTATCGAAGAAGAGAACATCATGATGATCGTATTTAAACAAACATTGGGAACAATTTGCAGCACTAGGACACTGGGTTAACGAATCTCATTCTTACGAAATATTAATTGATCGTTATTAATGAACACGCACTTTTTAATAAGCATTCTCTCTGTATTCGGTCACTCATCGTTTTGCATGTGATTTTAAAAGACTTTTTAAGTTCTACTTGTAGGTATGTCTATTTATGGTAAATAATCAGAATCATCATCAGCATAAAACAGTCCACTGCTGGACATAGGCCTCTTCAATCGCACGCCACTCAACTCGGTTCTCGCCAACTCTCATCCAGTTGCTACTAGCTACCCTGCGAAGATCGTCGCTCCACCGAGCATGAGGGCGTCCCACCTTACGCTTGCCGATTCGCGGTCTCCACCATCAGAATACTTACTTAGTAAAAGCTCAAGCATCATTTTTATAATATGTACAAGTTGGTGTGCAAACAGGAGCATTCTCTCTTCTCTCAAGACTCTCACTCTCATAGTTCGATGGGACGGCAATCCGACACGACTAGAGTGAGATCAGTCGCAGCTAGGACGCGGTTCGGACGTTCCGAGGATCGGGGAACTGCTACAAAAAATCTATAATGGAAAAAACGTATATGTACTTAATACTTTACCCGACCTGGGAGACCGTTGGTCTAGTCGTCTTGCGACCGCTAGACCAGAGCTTTTAAAATCAATACTGATCATCATCATCTGCCTGACTTTTTCCAACTATGTTGGGGTCGGCTTCACCTGTTCTGGTCACTGGTCACCCATCCACGGGTCAACCTAGGCAAGTGCGACTTAACCTGTCATTATTTAGCCACGAGCTCCTCTATAATAATCCATACAGTTATGGTTCCTAACATCTACCGTATCCATTTTACTACATTATTCTTACAACAGAACGCCACGATCTAATCTCAGTACGTGTTGAACACAAAAATATATCGCTTTTGTGCCCTATGATTTATCGACAGGCATGGGGGCTCGTTTATGTATGGAATCCATTAAATCTGACCGTCCCAATGTTTGAAATACCGGTTCTCATAGTAATGTTATCAAAAGGAATATTGTTGTTGGTACGATTTCACTAATGTTGAACTTTGGACATTGTGGTGGACACCAGGGTCCAAATTGAAGGTCTCTTGTTGTTATATTTGTTTTGTCAACCGTCAGTCTGAAAGAGACTGGTTTAAAAGTAACACTAAGATCTAAAAAAATATCTCTAAAATATAGGGTGTAACTATTCATACACGAAATATTTTCAGGGAATCATCTAACGGCTATAACAAAGCCATTTCAAGGGTTTTTTTTTTATCTGAGTATTTTTTTATAAAACTAAAATAATTTAAAATTACAAACCACAAAATAAATACTGGCTCCTTATTTTTAAGCATCCATTACGCTAGTTTACTACGTCGTATTTACCTACTGTCATTGTTGTGTTTTATGCAAAAAGTCTCAAAAATTTTTAGAATTATAATAATTTTGTAAAAAAAAAAACACTCAGATATTTTTTTTTTTTCGTTGCTCTGGCGACTTTACGACTTATAGAAGTTGCTCTTAAAATATTTCGTGTATGAAAAGATAGACCTTATATACTGATTAACATTCGATGGCCTGCCGCGTTCATACTGTTATTTTTTTTTTCAATACTGGTTCTTATCGCACTACAATTAGGTTCAACAGGCAATGTATTTCACACACGTGGATTTTTTAAAATTATAACAACGTGTGTATATATTAGGTTGTCTAGTGGCTTCATACCGTTGCTTCTTCTTAGACCTGGCGAAAGCAGAGCGCGGAAAAAAACGCAAATTAAATCATAGTTTCCTAGGAATTGATGACAAAAATAATTTTCGTTCCCTTATTTTATTTTTTCGAAAGTGTATTGAAAAATGTCATGGGTATTTGTTACTGCAGTTATCGGTCTCTATAACAACCTCGCCTGCGGGTCGGGTGTAAATTCCGCCTCGAATGCAATAACAAAGTTTCCCTATTTATATCAAAACGTACAATTATTCCTTTGTCAATGCCTGTAATAGATTCGGTGTCTCTATTTTTAATAGGTGACAGAACAAAGTCTTGCCCTGATTCGGTTATTCGGTGACCGACAGCAAATTATACAGGGTGTACCGTTTACAGTGAACTAAATCGTTTTATAATAAGCCTCTGTCCCTATGCCAAGTGTTTTCAATTTATGTTCCACGATGATTTATTTATAGGTTAGGAGAAAACTAATTTTAACGAGCAATCGTGTTATTTTTTACAAGCTTTGCCCGCGTGGAGTTCGGTAATTGCACCACGGGATCGTACTACCGGGATAAAAAGTATCCTATGTGTTTATCCAGTTTATAAGCTATCTGTGTGCCAAATTTCATCCAAATCCGGTCAGTAGTTTTCGCGTGAAAGAGTAACAAACATCCATACATCTTCACAAACTTTCGCATTTATAATACGAGTATTAGAAGGAATTACTTACGTTTTCTTTAGCAAGTTACGGAATTGGCGGACACGACAGATGCAAAATCTCTCCCACCTACATCTGCCAATTCCGTGGGTCACACCCACCAAGGACTTGTCAGATGCGTCATCACAACGCATCACGCAGTGTGCTTAATTTGAGCCCGTCTACGTCACGGCAAGAATTCAGATGAGGTCTATCTATGAGGTCATGAGGAAATGATGTACCGAATACGTCGTAACCGTTTGTGTGTCGATGTCCCATCCATCCATGTAAATCAATCTACATAGTTATTAGAGCAGAGCCAGCGTCTGTCTTCTTCCTTGCAATAACATTTTATTAGTCAGAGGACCTGATATCATCTACCTGCTTTTGGCGATGAAGGAATTGTGGTTATATTTGTGGTACTGTCCATCAGCTATAGATTTCATATTAGATTTACCTCGGAGATAATATATTATCAAGAGAATCACAGCCTAATGCTTGCGAGACAGAGCAATAACTGCCAGTCAATGTAGCTTCGTTAAGAAAAAAGCTAAAGTAATAATTCAAAGACAACAAAACTACTTTAAACATTGTATATACATTCTGCCTGAATGTTACATCTATTTAGTATGATACTCCATTATTACAAAACTCTTAACTTACCTAATATTCAAAAATACCCGCTCTGGGCGGAGCGGAAGGGAGTGTAAGACTTGTACCGACTAAAACCCATCCATGTTCCTTCTTAGCCCTTTGTGTTCCAGGGCCACGGTATCTCTTTCGAACAGTCCCGCAGCCCTTTGTTGAGGTCCTCAGATATACTTAACAAACGTCTTGTAAGAACTCTAATAGTATAGTGATCATCCATCACACTAACTTCCTAGATCTAGTTGGTCCCCGCGTCTAGGTGTCTAGGTACGAGAACATTCCGTAGTAGTTTCAAAACAGGAACCTCGCCGAAATAAAAAATTATAGCCCTTGTGCTACTGAGCGCGAACTGCTCCCTAATGGACTGTGTCAATAAGATTAAGATGATACAAGGAAGGAAGCTGTGAGGTGACTAACGGAATGTTTTCTAGAGGGGACGTCATTCGTATTCAAAGTGGACCGATTTCCTTGGAAAAATTCATCATCACCCTGCCTTTGTCCCATTCTATTTGGGGTCGACGCAACACGTTTTCTTCTTCCATTCTCCCCTGTCAGACGTCACGACATCATTTAAGTCTTTTTTTTTTTTTTTTCGGGTGGGAATTCATCAAATGACCCCCCACTCTGGGCGGAGCGGAAGGGAGTGTCAGACTTGTACTGACTAAAACCCATCCATGTTCCTTCTTTGCCCTTTGTGTACCAGGGCCACGGTATCTCATTCGAACAGTCCTGCAACCCTGGCAGGTCATTTACGTCTTTCTCTTTCATACCTTTCCTCACACAATCCATCCATCTTTTCTTTTTTGTCCCTCTCCCTCTCCATCCCTCAACATTAATATCCATCACTTTTTTAGTAACATGCTTTTCATACCTTCTAATTACATGGCCATACATGTCTCATTCATTACATGTCCAAGATAGAGATCATTGGGAGAGTACATTAGTACCGAGTATGTACAGCACATTGTGAAGAAGGAATCTATGTGTATGTGATAGAAGCCGAGGTGAATCAAGAGTTTGAAAACTGAGATGTCCACTGATAAACATAACATCATGCCTGTAATCCTCGATGGGTTAGGCATAGGTGTACCCATTAGTACACGCACATTTCGCCAGTTATGTTTAAGTCCCATGTAATATAGGGCGAGCCTATTGCCATCAACCGGGCACAAATCCAGACTCCGTGGCTGCTACTGAGGAAATTCTGATGGCTAAACCCAATAACACTTTGCCCGGCCTGTGAATCGAACCCAGGACGTCATGCTCAGCAGTCACCAGTAGACCAACCCGAGGCAGTCCGCTGATACTCATAGAGATTTATATGAAACTGCGCAGGAGTCACTCCGCGCCACCTTTTTGGCCTGGCTGGCAAGTTCGCCGCAAGCCCCTACTTATGGTGGCCGGACATTGTTAAGCAAGCAGCCCAAGCCTGGTTTTGGCCTGATTTGTACCTTCCGCGGAATGTAGGGTGTACTCTACACCTCTGCCTATCCCTTCAGGCGATAGGCGTGATGATAAGCAGCCTTGAAAACATAAAACAGCAGACAGCACTATTAGCTGTTATTATGCATCTGACGTCATTTTGTGAACCGTTTGCACTCATGCATTGTTAGCATTCTTTTCTTGTTTAGTCTTTTTATGCACTTAAGTGGGATAGAAAGAGATAGATAGAGAACATCCGTTTTGTCATATGCTGCCGGTCATTCCTGTATTCGATTCCGGGCTAGTTTCGAGGTGATACAGATTTTTTTTTTTTTTTTTTTAAATTGTGCTTTGCAATGTTACTGAATTTATTCATGTTGTTTTTTTAACAACAATTTTATTGTTTCATTTATAAACTATTCAGTAATTTCTAATTTTGGACATCTTAGAATTCCCGTTGCATTCTGGACTCAGAGCAAAAACTAACGCGCAATAACACGTATGTAGTTACAGAATTATAATAATTGAAATCATCATACATACGTGTTACTTTCACGAATCATATTTCCATCAACATACAACCTGACACTGATCTGCAAATTGCAAAAAATTTTATTTATTATTTATTTATTTGAATTTCGCGGGCTACCCTCGCGCTTCCATCATAATTGCGTTTCTTACGTTGTCGAGAATACCTTTCAAATACTGTGGATTGTAATTGAAAGTGTGTTACGCAATCAGGAACTGCTGATGTCCCGAGACTCAACCAATTTAGATTTCAATGAAAATTAACAAAACACATATCGTTCAATTTCAAAACAAAACACCAAACGACCAACAACTTCTGATTAGTATAATGAAGCCCATATCGTGTTTGTTTGTATGAAACAGAATTATAAATCATTATTACAATAGTGTGTAATAAGGCTTAGCCGTAATCTATGAGAGCAATTTGTTATAATGAAATGTGGTCCGATTTTTGTTAGGATTGGTGCGCACTGTCGGATTGTATTTGTATGGATGGATGGATGGATTAGAGCGGGTACAATGTTATTCAAATGTATTTTAACGAATCGTAAATGTCGGAATTATAATACGGAGAAATAATAATAATTTTATGACTTAAGTAGGTACAGACGAAAGCACATCATGCTACCCGAAACTGTCAAATTTTCCCAATCAACCTTGAACCTAATGCTTTAGTACCTAAAGTTGAAAATCTATTAAAGTAATTTGACAGATTGTAGTAGCTTGACGTGCTGGTGTCTGCACCTAAAATAATAAGAATCACCGAAAACTTTTTTTTATTTTATCGCCATATATAATAAATAGGTACATTACTAGACCTTTTACTATTTAAAAGTTTGCTTGTTTCCATACATTTTAGAAATAAGTCATTCTTAAGATTTTCCTTGAGATAAGTTGTTACGGAATCTTCGTATAAGAGGAGTTACACAAACCCTATTGATTGACGCCTGCCAACATGCGAAGCACCCTTTCATCAAGTCGGTGTAGTAAGAGCAACACAGTCTGCACTTTCTTAATAATGAAGGTAAATATAACCTAACAAGTGTTGACGAATGTAAAACATTGTAGGTATTATTTATTTCTCAACGCAAAGTGTGGAGAAAAAAAATAAAGATTGGTCCATTACCTACTCTAGATTTGCTGTAAAAGGAGAGAAAAAAAATCGGATAGATGTTCATCATCTCCCTACCTTAGTTCCATGTTACGGAGGTCGGCCGAAACACGTTTTTTTCTTCCATTCTCCTCAGTCAACCGTCTCTTTCTTGCCATTCCTCACACAATCCATTCATCGTTTCCTTTGGTCTTCCTCTCAAATCCTCTCCCTCTCCCTCTCCATCCATTAACATTTATATTCATCACACACACACACAAATTCATTTAGTCACATGCGATTGGATCGAACAGATCTTACATTAACGAAATTAAGAAAACTAGATCTTTTGAATAAAAAAATGTATGACTGCACGATTGTCTATAACCAGCCTTAATATTAAAGTGTATTGTACCTCGGTAGGTACTTATAATAATAAGCTCAAGTAAGTAATCATACATTTCCGCGGCATTTTTATGGAGCTTGAAAATTAGAAGACGGCTGAATGGGGGGGTATCAATTTTAAGCGTTATGTAATTACATATTTATATGTACCTACTTAAATTTATTTGGATAATGTAGTTTTTTTTTGCTATCAGACGCTTCACTCGAGTGAATGTTCATTTTATTTCAATCCACTTTCAATTTTCAATGATTTTGTGTTTAAACTTCCGATGAAAGATGCTGAATGAAAGACATAAGTAAATGAATAGGAAATGAAGCGTCTGAATTGGCAAATAGATGAATGACGACTTAAAGATTATCTCGAAGACTGGATAATTATTATGTATTGCGTGATTAAATCCGTTTGTATCAAGTTAAAAAAAAATATAACAAACGATGCTTTAATTTAGTATTATGTTAAACTATAATTAATTAACTGGCACTTTAACAAACAGATCGAAATCTTTTAAAAACAACAGTTTTAAAAAGCCTGTCTTTAATAAAATTGACAGGTCCAAACATCAATATCATTCAATAGAGCACTGTTACAAACATTCTATAGACAATTAAATATTATAAAATGGACGATATAGATTCTTGTCTATGATATAACATGCTTTATTCTTCATCACGTATAAAAATAAACACATCCTTTCAACATTATTACGAAAACAAACCTTATTTCATTGAGTTATGGTTCAAAATCCCATAATTGTGTTCGTTTATTTTAAAAATTCCCGCCTTTTTAATGCTAATGAGACGTCGAAGGGTTAGTGGGGTGAAAGTACCGGTTAATGGCTTTCGTGAATCAATTAACGAAGAACAAGGATGCAATGGTTTAGATCACGCATGTTTACGTTTTTGATGTTTAACTGGGTTAATTAGACATAAAATATGTTTGTTTTATTAAAGTTTGGTACTTAATAACTTTATTTTTTTGGGTATTGATATTGTTAATTTGATCAATAAATATTAAATATCTGGCAACTTTTTAATTAATAAGATACCTTATTAAGAAAAGCCATGAATCGACAAAATCATGACTTTTTTTTATTATTAGTGTTTACAGCAAAAATTAAAAATTAAAACATTAAATTGTAATGAATAATTCAGCCTCTTTTATCTATTCCGACATTAATCTATTATTTACATCTTAATGAACGTCGTGGACCCAACAGCTGCCAATGGATCAATCCTACTGATTGATTGACAGACGGGTTATCAGCTTAATAAGTTATTGTGACAAAACAAAGACTAGGCGACACCATTTTTTTAAAAGCACTATTAAAATTCTAATGCTCTTTTGGTTGGTACCGTTACATTTCGGAAATATTATTATTTAACAGTATAAAATCTAATTTTTGAAATTCTAACTGCAATTTCAGAGGTGTCACTTTTTGTTACTGAAACCGAACATAAAGCTTTGATCATTTACATATCTGTAAGTTTGAATGTAGGAGGTAATCTCAGAAAACGCTAAACGAAATAAAAAAAAAACACTGATTGCTGGAAAGTTATCGGAGTGCCATAGGATATGTTTCTTCGATGCCGGCGAAATCGCGGGCAATAAATAAACTAGTAGGTAGTAGTTCTATAGCCAAAAAACTTACCATTTTCATCTATATAGCACGGTAGAAGAACTGTGTCATTTTCATAAGTTTTTACAGTCACTGGTATACTTTTGAAGGGTTTCTCACTTTTCACTGTGTTTTGTGTAAATAAGAACAAGACTATGTATGTGAATGACTTCATTTTATACGTTTTGCTGGCCCTAAAAGAAAAAGATGAAGTAGTGAGCCTTTTTTTAGTAATGGCACAGATAATATAATACTTGGACGAGTACTGTTAATTTGTTTGCCTAGTTCATGACAATAGGCTTGCCCCCTAAGTATTACATTGATCTTAAACATATCTGGTGAAATGTAGGTGACGTAGGAGTACTATGCCTCAAAATTCAGGGATTACAGGCGCGTTGTCATATATTAATTACTGTTATTATTAATTGTTTTATATTGCACAGATTATTCTACGAACTTTCTTTGTATAAGATGAAAGATCATTTTATTTCTCAATGGACATTTCATCGTATTTTATTGCTCACTCAGTTTTTCAGTTACGTTAATCAAGAAAAAGAGCGCGCCGAATTTGATTTTAGAATAAAAATTAATTGGTTGCAAAGAGGATGTACAGTGACTAAACTCAGCATTTTTTACTTTTATTTTGTATTGTCTGTGTTTCGGTCGCTGGTATTATAGGATTTACGGTCTACCGCCTGTAATGTAGCACTCTGGACTTAATTAGGCTTTTTTTAACAAACTTGAAGTTTTAAACTTAACTTTCGGCTTGATTGTTTAAATATTCTTTTACACTTGATTACCAGGAAGTACAATTTAGAAAAAATAAAACTATCAATTAAGTACCAATCCAAATTAATATTTCAAATGACCGGACATTATTCAATTAATTTAACTACCAACAAGATCACAAAGCACTTACAAAGTTTTAATTGAAATTGAAAATAAAAATCGTAAATTGTGAACGATCTAATTGGTCGCGTATCCGAACGCGCGCGTCTTGGCGGGAAACCGAGATGGAACTGTCATTGCTGGCGCATGCGCCCGACGCGCGGCTCATGATTATTAGATGTGTAAGGGACACAATGAGGGTAAAGAAAAATCTTTTGACTTGTATTTATTATTTTTGTAATACACAGAACACAGAACTAAGATTGGATATGGGCACGATTAGCCTCGTAAATGTAAAGCTTTTTCTGACCGGCTCAAATCAACCAGCCGGTCTATTCAAACTAGGGTTCCCAGATTTGTGTTTTGTTTTCCGGAGAAAATTCCCGCCAATGAGCTAAATTTCCGGATATATCCGGAAAATTCCAGACGCATGACAAACCTAACTTAAACGGGCCCAGTGTGCCCGCAACTTTACAAGTATCCAGTCAATTAAAGTACCTATCACCTTTAATTTAGTCGTAATGCATGAAAGATGTGCTCTCAACTAAGATAAGACAGTTGTTGTAATGGTGTACTATCATGTAACACCACGCATGTGTTCCCGATAGGGTGTAGGTAGAGGTGTAAGTAAGTAAGTATATTTATTTGCATAAAATGTGTATAAAAATGTTATAGAGCAGGACACATTCCGCCATAATAATAGCTTGCAAAATCATCTTTTACATAAGATTGGTACATTAAAATGAACAGCATAGGTACGTACCTATTTAACATAGAATATATCTATAAGTACATAAATCTCCTCTAATATAATCTAACATCATATAAACAAAACAAGAATACTGAAACACCTACACCATAAACACATCTAAATATTCTCTAAACCATATTCATTTAACAAATAATAAAGAATATTATAGACATACACAAACACAATAAAGGGACATTGTACATTACATATTAAGTTGGAAGCGCCAGAGTAGACCGTGAAATTCAACTTTTCTTATTTTTTTTGAAACCGATTTCAATTTTTTACAATTTGCAGGTCAATGTCAGGTTGTATGTTGATGAAAATTGCGCGACTCATTTTTCATCAACAAATATACAACCTGCAAATTGTAAAAAATTGAAATCGGTTTCAAAGCGTTTCCTATTTCTACGACTTCACGATTGACATAAGTTTTTCGGTAGCTAATGTCAAATCAATTCGTTAGTGACTTTCCATCACCGTTACCTCTTAAAGGTAGAATTTCATTTTGTTTAAGTCCTCTGAGTGTAGAATTACCATCCGTCCAAACTTTGTTGAGCCTTTTCTTTTGTCTGGTGTTTTCGGCTTAAAAGATTAAAAAAAAAAATATAGAAAACTAATGAAAAATCATAGATTGAAGTAAAACATGCGGTTTTTTTTTGCATTTACCTATTATTTACAAAATGATAACTTTATCTGGGTGCCTTTCTTGAATTTGGATACACACAAGTAACACGTGGTTGTAGTTAATAAAGCTGAATAAAGTCATAATAATCTAAAATCAGCCCACACTACTACATTACATTACGCAACTCTGCTTCCATTTAAACACCTACAATTCCTCAAACTCCAATGAAGCAACTAAAAACATCATCATAAAAAATAATTCGGTAACACATCCAGATTAATAATATAATTAAAAACCGACCAAGTGCGTGCTGGATCACGCACAGTAAAGGGTTCCGTAGTTGGGTTGAACATGCATTCAGATAGATAGTATTTGTCGACAAAAAAATATTAATACGCGAAAACATCCCATATAAATCGTGTAAATAGACCCTTAACGAAGCCGAAAGGCACATGTTCTCTCCGTCTTTGCGATAAATTTTTGCTGTAGACCATACCAGGGAACCTTCTAGGTACAGAGATATTGGGGGTCAAAGTTCCATTTTTCACAAGTTTATTTTAAATACATGTTTTTAATGTAAGATTTTTACTTTACACACCTCCACAACCCTCGTACTATTCAATCCATTCATCAGCACAATGCTTTGAGTGCGTTCCATCGAGTCCTACCGTAAAAAGTGATTTTTCACCCCAAAAAAAAATGTCGTTTCTCAGCAATAATTTTTGTGTAAAGTTACTTAGTTTGATGTACAGAATGCTTGGTTGACGGCTTCGTGAAGGGTCTGTTTACACCCTGTGTATCTCACTAAATACTGACTGAAATATAAACTGAGTTAGAAACATGATTAAAAATTATCTTTTGAATAATAGGATCCAACGATACCCTAAACGAATTGGTCTTTTTCATTCCTTTGTAACATGTATGGGCACACCTATTTTTTATTTTATTACTTTACTAACACCATTGTTAGCATTATTATAACTAGAAAACGGTATATGTTTTTTTTCATGTTTATTTTCTATGTTTATTATGTTTGTTTTGTTTTTGTTTGTTTCAAAGAAAACAAAAAACATGGTAAATATCCCGTTTTCTAGTTATAATAATGTTAGTGACCATGATAGGTTAAAATCTTATTCCATTGTTAGCGGTGCACATAATACACCTTCCTATTTTTCGTCGATATAGTGTCAAAGCCAATAGTCTGAGTAATATGGTTGTATGTAATTCGGTGTCCGGACAGACAGGCGGACAATGACGAAATTATATGGGGCTCTGTTTTTCCCATTTGGCTGCGGAAGCAGTTCTTTTTCTGGTATGGGCAATCCTCATGGATCGTCTGGAGAGATCGAAGGGTTATGTCGGACTCAAATCAACTAAAACCCCACTGTTCCTGCTACTACCATGAATCGCGGGTCTGGAAACGGAACCCTAAAAAAGCAAGAGGCACAAAGCAACTCTCTCGAATGACTTAATTACCTCGATTCATAAAATCAAACACCTGCACCGATTGCTATCGATATTATAACATTCCGATAATGAATTGAATTTTGAAAACGCCACTAGGTTGTAATGATGGATATTGTGATTCTACTCATTATTGGTAAGTAGTCGCTTAATTAGGGATTAAGGAGGAGTAAGTAGGTGAGGAAATTTAATTTAATATTTTTATTTAAATGCAAGGATGGAATGTTAATAAAAAAATTCATTAAGGAGTATTTTACGTGGACAAAGTTATGCTACGTTGTTCGCGTTCCCTGTGACTAAATTAAAGTCTTAATTTTAGCAAAAGTGTTACTAATTATAAAAAATGGCAAATTGTGGGTGAAGGTACCATAACACTTTTGCCTAACTATTCGAAAATTACAGGCTCGATGTTGTGTATGTTTTCACAGCTTTTATAAGACGTATGCAGCTATAAATGCAGGCCCTTTAGTTAAACTGTCCTTATTCCACCAATGAAAAGTAAATTGTTGAGCAAACTTAGATAAATTGACCAAGTTATTGAACTCTATGAAACTACGCGCCAACATTTTATGGTTTAAAATTCATTAAGATTTTATTAAAGCCATCACTATAGGTAGGTAATATATTTTTATGATTTCTTTATTATAATATGACTCTGTGGGTGTTGATACAAGTGACTTTAATTTCATTACATTTACATATTTCGATTCGTTATCTAATAAAGATATTAAAAAAAAAACTTTATTTATTTATTTCGTAGGCATGTGGAAGTCGTTATAACCAATTAAGGGAAAAGGTTGATTATTTATCTATGTCCTATATTTGGGCTTAATTACATCACGTTTTTTTAATTACATTTTTTATTTATTTTACTATATCAAACATATTATGTAGTTTTTCATTGATGATAATTGGTGCCTCTACCCTACCTACTTCCTTTGCTTTATTTATACTTCCTATTTTCAATATATTTTCTGAGTTCGTGTGAACTTCAGATTAAAATAAATCAAAAAGGTTTATGTTATTTCCCATGTGTACAAAAATACAAAAACTAACACAATTAATATCTCAGGTGACTTTGATAAATGAAAAAATTGTGCAGTCCTGTTTCCATAGTGACCACTCTTGTTTTTTTTTTTTTAACGAAATTTTAATCAAGGAACTTATATTCATGTTATCATAACAAATGAAATGAAAGTTGAATGCAAACCAAATTCCGCCTCTTAAAAAAAGTATGACCAATCATAAAACCTTCATTTAATTTTATTTATTTAACCGTAAACACAATTAGGCGAGTTATAATGTTACTGGGCACTAACGAGTTCCCTTATTTTTTATTTACGATATTAGATGCCCCTTGAGGCGATGAAACGAGGTTGTGAATTGGCTGTATGAAGTGCGTCGTTGTGCCTACAGCCCTTTGACAGTTAAAAACCTCGGCTCTTACATCGCTGTCAAAATTACAACCTTATAACATGTAGCAATAGGGGCGTTGTTTGGTTGCTATTACTGACACGTCTGTCAAAATTATAGTGACCTTTATTTCCGTGGTATTATGGCTGCTGTTGGACTGCATCTGTCAGTTCAGTAAAACAACAGTGAATGTACTGTAGCGACAAATGAACGCAATTTAAAAAAATGTTGGGAAAGATGAAATGAAAATGAATAAAAATATATAATGGTTGAGCTTCGGGTGTTATTGTAAATTATTGCACTAGCTTGAATTAAAATCATTTGTAACGTAGTTTATTAAGTAATCTCATTCTTACAAATAAAATTACATTGAAGTTGATTACTCAACATGCAATTTAAAAAGTAAATAAACTATTAAATGGGTTCTTATTTACATTTTTAATTTTAATATGATAAGATTTCATCCTAATATTTCAAGGTAAAGTGGAATTGGGCTGGCCACGTGGCACGAATGCACCCGGAGAGGTGGCCACGGATCGTCACATTCGCCACTCACTGGACACCTGATGGAGGATATCGCCGCAGAGGTAGACTGCGGCGAAGGTGGTGTGACGATCAGATCTTGTATGCGGGGCGAAGAGATTGCACATGATAGAGGTTCGAGAGCAGAAAAAATATTTTTGCAACAAAAGTCCAAGCTTAAGATTTGCCAGCGGACGATGGAGCGCATAATAGGTGCTAAGCGATCGAAGGTGCGCAAGCGATGAAATTGCACAAAACAGAGAGGTTTGGAAGGAGAAAGAGGATCCCTTTGCCCAGCAGTGGGCAGTTGAAAAAATACTTATCTGTAAACGTTTGTTCGCACGATTTATATTTATTGAATTAACGTGGACGACTGAAAACATACGTGAAGATTTTCCATTAACAAATATCACTAAGTCAGCTGTGGTTTTTTTTTAAACGTTGCCCCGCACTAGGATTTTCTCCTGTATCGTGGGTGCGTTTACAAACATTTCAACTCACATACACAAACAGCCAGTTTTAATCTGTTAGTTGAACAAAATTATTCTCTAAAGAAAGTAAGTACCTACGTACCTACAAGTGTGGATCTGACCTTTGATCTCCGTCGCGTGTAGGGTCACGTCTAATAAACATGTTACCATCATCCATCATACAGCGGGATTCTAAAAGTAAGTGCTGATTTTTCTTAAGCCTGCAGCAGTTATTTTTTAACCCCCGACCAAAAAAGAGGGTTGTTATAAGCTTGAAATTTGTATCCGTCTGTGGCATCATAGCTACTGAACAGTGTTAAGCATGATTTTCGATGGTGATGAGAACAGTGGCAGACAAAACACTAAGCTTACATTACAGCAAAGATTCGCACACTTTCAATTAGCACACTCGTCTACATTCGTTCGATTCGTTATGATATGGTCTATCGGCTTGACTGTGGAGTGCCGTAGGGTTTGATTTTAGGTCCCTCACTGGTTTGGTCCATTTCAATTTTAAGAGATACTTACTAGAACAATCTTCTACCAGTTAATAAGCTATGTAAGTAATTCTACATTTAGAAGTCACTATATGTGCTAAGATTTAAGCTTTAAAAAGAAACAAACTCACTCAATTTCGATTTTAAATTTGATTTTAATTCTGATTTAATTTTAATTCTAATGAATTTAATTTAATTTGAATTATGTATTTAAAAACCATAGTTGTGTGCGGTGAGTGGTTAGGTAGGTACTCATCTGATTTTAAGTTGGCACCCAACGACAAATAAGTAGTGCATAATGTGCTTACCTGTAAGAAGTTGATACACTTGTCTGTGACTCTATTGAATGTATCTCATATGTTTGAAGCTGTGTATTCAATTGTTGGTGAGCCAAATAAATAAAATAAAATAATATTTGTGACATGTCCCACATCACCCTATACACTGGTCGGTTTAGTGAATGGGAGGTATTTGTTGTCCTATTGTCCCCGTACGAGGCACAGCACAGGACGATAAGCGATCAATTCATCACTCACTACAAAACGACCAGCACTTTGTCCATGAATTACGGCTAAAGTATTCATTTTATACTAGCTTTCACCCGCGCCTTCACCCGCTTGAAAGGCGCAATTTTTTTTCACTCGAAGGTAGTACTGGCCGTCTATAGACAACATTATTTTTAGTATAATGCGAAACCTGAATATAGTATGTTCAGAACAAGTAACTGAATCGATTTCAATAATTTTTAAACTATGTTATATTTTGTTCCAAAAATATTTAAAAAAGTTACAAGTTGAACACCGAGCGACACTAAGTACCTATTGCAATCATTTAGGTACCTACTGCCAAATTATTATTATCAATGAGCTCAAGACGAGGCTGGAGGCACGCGCGCGGCTGCGCCGCGTGTTGATCACGTTTTTGTGCGGACAACCAGGTAACAGAACAAGCTCATAACTTTGTGATTTTTCATGACACAGTTTTGAAATTTTGTGCATAGATTCTTTACATAAAAATACTAGACACGTGTTTCAGGTTTCGCATATACTAAAACTAACGTTGCATAGTGGTGTCAAGCGTTACTTATAAGCATGAATCCTAAGTCCGATTTCCGGGTCGGGTAAAGTGTTATCGGGTTTTTCCACTAGGAATTTCTCAGTACTTTGTGCCCGGCTGATGGCAATAGGCTCGGCTTGTCTCCTCTCTTATATCGGACTTAAACATAACTGGCGAAATATGGGTGTGCTATTAGTACACCTCTGCCTTATCCTTCAAGGACTATACTAGCTTTTGCCTGCGGCTTCGTGTGTTTGGAGGTCGGAAATTATCTCACATGAAATTACTACCGGCATGTGAAATGATGATAATACTGTCACTGAGACTGTGTTTTTATGTCATACTGCACTTTTACTACCGGCAGGGTCGGACTGGGCCAGAAGGGCTCGGGTGGCTGCCCCAAGCCCGGGGCCCGAGACTGGATAATGGTAGATGGGATAAAATCGTAAAATAATGACATATACAAATTAATAATTATAAACGACATAAATTATTAGGCACCTAAGTGCAGTACCAATTACTCGTATATTCCAAATACGAAGCTAGCAAATCAACATTTTTTAAAAAAAAAGAAGAACTTTCAGCTAACCTTTTTTTTAATATCTCTGAAACAATGTCAAATGTATTATAGACGAGGAACTAAATTAATTAGGTTCTCCACTCCAAAAAAAGTAGCTTTTCTTTAATTAATTTATTGAGAAATGGATATTATTTAATCGACTTAGGGACAAAATGTTAAGAACAAAGCTTCCAAGAGCGAGCGAAGCGATCTCGAAAAATTAACCACGCTACCTTTGACAGGCAAGAATTGTTTGAACCCTTCATACAGGAATTACTTGGTCGACTTACAGACAAAGGCGAGATGCAAAAGGAAATAAGCTAAAGAGCGAGCGAAGCGAGCTTGAAATTTTTTGACACCTTGCCTTGCTTAGAATTGTTTCGATCGTTCATACAGAAGTTACAAGTTACAAGTTGGTCAACTTTTAGGCAAGGCCAAGACTCTTAGTTTTGGATAACCCATTTATCTAGGCTATAGGATATTTAACATCACGCTACAACCAATAGGAGCGGAGCATCAATGAAAAATGTTGCAAAAACGGAATATTTTTGAGACCTGCCGTTGTGTGCGCTGTGTATGATACTACGTGTGACTACAACAGAATTTTCAACCATTCTAAAATATTCTACTTGGTACGGTACGATATAGCTTAATGTACAGTACTACTACAGTGTATACTACTATGTAGGTATATTGACAGATTAATAGTGTATGTCCTGGTAACTGGATGGCACTACCTAATACATATTGCCAGAAGTGAAAGGAACAGTGGCATCGGGTGCCGGGTAACCAAAACGATGGAGCTGAACGAGACTGTGCGAAGGCGGACGATCCCGTTCATTTACACTTCGTCATTTTCCCGAATTCCATAGCGGGGGAACCACCAAGATGTGTAATTGCGTCAATAGTCTTGTTCTTATATTTTTTACTTTGTTAACAGGCCATCAGATGGCGTTGATTCGCTTTGGGAGTTTCGTGTTTTAGAGCTGCCGTTGTATTATTTGGTAACTTTAATGTAATATCTGATCAAAATAAAAAGTTCTTTCAAAACTTTAAAAAAAACATAACTGGTACTGTTAAAAAAAAATGAAACTGGCAACTAGTGCGCTTTATTTATTATTTGCAACATGCAGTTGGCAACTTTGTTACAAAATGTCCGACAGTAAAAACCAAAAGTCTGATTCGGAACGTAGCAGCAAAAAAATTAAAATTGATCATGTAAATGATAATGGTGTGAATGATAATCAGTTAGAATTTAAAGACTTTGAATTAGAGAAGATTTTAAATATTAATACGGTTAGGAAAACAGTCTGTGTTCAAGGAAAATTCAAAGACAAAAGTGGCGTGGCTTTGATTGTTTTAGAGAAAAATGCTTTCACGGAAGACGATTTGGATAACCGCGGTTACTTTTCCGTAGATACGGAACTGAAGACGTTCTTCCAGAACGATATTTACGGGAATTACGAGTGTTTTCCCCGTCCTTCTTTAAACGGTGAGTGGCTTTCGAAACTTCAACGACTTCAAGGTTCTTATTGTTTCACCATATAAATTAGTCATCAGAACATTCGAGTGTATTTTTGGGACTTTCGTGAGTCTTTCATTTAACATTATGAAACGTTCGTCAAACGTAATATTTAAACAGTTCATCAGTGGTTACAAAAGTCCTTACGTCATGAATTTCTTGCCATATGGTTGATTTTTTGGTAGTAATTAGTAAACTGGTGATTTTCGGCGTTAATTGGTCAAAACTTGATTCGTCTAGCGGACATACGGGTCAGATAAGGTTCGATAAGCATACTAAATACGTATTGTTAACTTTCATTTGTGGAAAGAATATTTAAAGATATGAACTACCTGCACGACGTGTATTTACTTTTATCTATGTGTCACAATAAACATATTTGAATTTGAAGACTATTCTTGTTCCTTATGTAGGAAATTAACTTCTTTGTTTAGAGTTTATTAAGCCAGTGTAGTGTAATCAGCTGTGCAAGCATTGAAACAAAGCAAATAACTTTTGAGTGGGTGTAATGTGCTCTATCTAAAAGCACATATTGTTTAAATGAACAGGTAGGGTTCTTTGGTAATAAAAAGTACTTAATCTTATTTTGACAGATCCAAGTTAGCCTTCAAATTTAACATAAACAGCTCTAAGCTGCAGCTCACTGCACGTACGCCATTTAAGTTGATACAGATGTGGTCTCTTTCAGCTGTTACCTGTTACTAGCCACACAGCAAAAGCAGTCTGTGAAGCACAAAATAGTTTTATTAATTTTTGTGAACAATAATATGTTGTGACTCGGGACAGTGAATATGTAACTCAATGCATAATTCTAAATCTAATTCCATTTCTAAACTGATTTATCTACCAGCCTACCCTTCTCCCAATCATGTTGGGGACGGCTTCTAGTCTAACCAGATGTAGTTGGATGAGAGTATTTTACAAGAAGCGCCTATCTGACCTCAATTCATTTACCAATTATTATACTAGAACAACTATTACTGATTAAATCCTGTATTCCCAGAATTACTGCTGAGAATCCAAAAACAAATTATAGACCGACAGCTTTAATGAGTCCTCTGCCTTGCCCCATTTAAGGCACATTAAGCATCCACAAAGTCCTAACAATAACCCACAGGTTATTTGCTTTAAAATAACCATAATCCATGTAGGTATAACAATACTAATTGAACCAATACTTGATTAACCTTTAGAATATCCCATTTAAATTAATACCTTCTTTTCTTAATACAAGCAATTCCTTGCTTAAAAGGTGACCAATAATATGTATCTAAACGCCCATTGTAATTGAAATAAACATTTTTTTAATTTTAACCTTCGCAAGGACTCATTAAAGCAGTCAGTCTGTAGTTTATTAAGCAAATAAAGCAAAGCAAAGCTTGCTTATTTAGTAATATAATTTTTAAATTGACATGGTCACTGACAACCAGTCTTGCCAAGGGGTATCGTTTTACCAAGTACAAATTGGGTTGTGGAGGTCAGATAGGCAGTCGCTCCATATAAAATGCTGGTATTCAGCTGTATCTGTTTAAATTGGAAGCCGACTCCAACATAGTTGGAAACAGGCTAGGCAGATGTTGATGATGATGTTTTGCCAGCTATCTACCCATTAATACTAGTTACTTATCCCTCATTCCAGGTATAAAGACATCAATCATCTTCCCAGCTACAGAGAAGCATATTGCTAAGTTTAGCCAGCAGGAGTCACACATTGTATTGGAGACACCAGACTTGTATGAGAAGCTAACGCTACCTCATATTACGAAGGAACAGTTTAATTTACAGGTAAATATTATAATTACAGTATAGCTGTTTTGATTAGCTGTTTTGTGCTGTTTTGCAGTATTGTTGTTTTGTTTCCCTATGCAGGGTTTGCGTATAAAAATATTAAAATAATTTCGCAGGCGCAATTGCTGAGTAAGAGATCCTGTGTACGGTTCCCAGGCCAGGCATAGTGTTATTCGGTTTTTCCTTCAGAAATTCCTCAGTAGCAGCCACGGTGTCTGTATTTGTGCCCATTTGATGGCAATAGGCTCACCCCCTATTACATGGGACTGAAACACAACTGGCGAAACGTCGCTGTAATACTAGGTACACCTGTGCCTAACCCTTCGGGGATTACAGGCGTGATGTAATGTACCACAGTATGCTTTGGAAAAAAGATATCTTCTGTCACCACAGACTATTAAAAATGACCACAAATTTCCGGTGTCAATGTGTGTTTATTGGTGATTTTCTTCAGAAAGGTCATGTGCATAGTATTGCAAATGGCGCACATGTATGGAAGAAGTATGTACAGATAGAAACAGGTGGTGTTCTGTCTACACCCATTGGAAAAATGCGTGATTTTTTGAATATATGGTGAATGGCTTGCCATATAATTATGCTGATTAGCAATTAGGTGTCATTTCGGTACTCAAATCGATTTATAGCTCTGTTAGTTTCATGTGCCATATTACCGCAAACTATATACAGGATATTCATGCCATGCTGTCTGAAAACTACCAGCCAGCTGGTGCTTTTGCTTGTAGAGCTGAATGCTGGAGCTCAGTGAGACAGTAGTAAGCATGTATATTATAGTTCTTACAAAGCGGCGGTGGCCCAGTAGAGCGGCGGTGGCCCAGTGGTGGCAGCCTCGACTTACGAGCATTACATCAAAGCAGCAAAGTAAGTCGCGGGTTCGAACGCAGACACACATTACTTTGTGTAATTTATTTCATCGCCACTGCTCTCAAAACGGTGAAAGACAACATGACATTACGTGTTACAAGTTACAGCCTAATTTGAATATTGTGAGGCACAGTCCCAAATACTAATCGGTTATATCATTTAATAAGTTGCCCATACATATAAAAAGCGCTATCTACTCAAGCTCCTTTAAAAAGCAACTAAAAAGTTTCCTGTTGAATAGGTGCCTCTATGCTGTTGAAGATCTAAAACGAAATTCCTATGTTATTTATTTAAACTTCATGTACAATAGTGATACATAGGCGGACTTAATGCCACAAGGCATTCTCTACCAGTCAACCCTTGGGTTAAATAAGAAAACATTGTGATAGGGTACAAAATAAATATATGTTGTTGTTGTTCCTGTGTTAATGATAATGTGGTGAACAAGATAGTTTAAAATCTTAATTCCTATGTTGTATTTATGAATTGCTGTAATATTTTAACGTATTTCTGTTTTCTTCTTTTCTCCTTTGTAATTTCAGATACAATTTATTGTTTATGAATAAATGACTAAAGAAAATGTCTTGAGGAAACCGGTATGTCCTCGAACCAAAAATTCGAAGACATGTGGCATCTTCCAACTCGCACTGGGCCCGCGTGGTGGATTATAGCCCATTCCCTCTCATAGAGAGGAGGCCTGTGTACCAGCAGTGGGAACATTATAGGCTAATTATGCTATGTTATGCTTACAAACAAACCTAGACCTGCCACCTATAAAACAGGCCTGTTGTTTATCATCTCAATTAAACTAAAACAATAAACTTCAAACAAAGTAATCTTGTACAATAGTTGTTTAAAACCATTGTTCTGTGATTGCAGTCCTATTTGAATATCATAACTGTCAACTGTCTGTAATACTGTACTGTTCTGTGTACTCAGATACCTGCAGAATGCACGTTATTTAATAGTTAATAGTATAATACAATACATCATCCAACATCCATGTAGGAAATAGCATGGTCTAGCTCTTAAGTGTGTCTGTCTGCCTCGTTGCGTGTCTGTTTGTTTGGTAAGTTTCCCGCCAAAAGAGGAGCCAATTTGAATTTAAACAAAATATTAGAAAAAAAAAAAAAAATTTTTTTTTTTTTTGCACAGAACCGTCATTATTTTTCTAAAATAAAAATAGCCTAAGTTAGATCTTAAAACATCAGTTATCTGCCAGTAAAGATCCGGTCAAAATCGGTGTAGGCATTTCGGAAGTTAGCCGGAACAAACAGACAAACAGATAGACAGACAAAAGTTGAAAAAAATGTGTATTTTTGTTATAAGCGCCGTATAAATTTTCATTCTGTTTGTAATATCAAAAGCTGTTTTTGATATTACAAACAGACACTTCAATTTTATTTATTTGTATAGATATAAGATCACTTTTCGTGTCTGTTTGTGCGCCCTGATTTATGCAGTGGATTCTGATGCAGCTTTCACTATCTATTAGTTATAGAATTTATCCTAGAATGATAATGTGTATAATAATCCTCTACTATTAAATGAGCAGCTTGTAAATCACGTTCTCGAAAACGGCTAATGATTTCGATGAAAGTTGTAATATAAGCGTTTACGGTGGCGAAAAATCGATCTAGCTGATTCTAGCTAGATCTCATATCTGAGAAAATTTGTTTTCTCTATTTTCACCCTAGCTGAGCTCGGCCGCGTATGTGCAACAACATAAAAAAATATACACATACACATTAATATGTTTTGTATGTATGTATGCGTGTGTGATCATGATGTTCATGTGTGTGTGTTGTGTGTATGTGTGTGGTGTTGTGTGTATGCGTGTGTTTTAGTAAATTAACATATTATTGGAGAAATGTTGATGTTTTATCAAGTCATAGAAAACGTGAAAAGCGAGGCAGGTCTCTAGTTGTATATTTATCTTATCATCCAGCGACACGTGTCTTAGATAATATTGCAACAATACACTTTTACTAGTGTTATGAACTTCTGACTTTCACTGTCTTTAGCCAAGATAAGAGTTGTGTGTGATGTTTATGTTCTTTCACTTATTTTCGTTATTTATTTTCTTTCAGAGAATGATCGACAGTGTCTAGATTTGTTTGTTTGTTAAAAAACTTATATCAAAATTGTAGGAGTACATCTGGTGCTATTTAGGTAGTCAGTGAAATAATTAAATTTCCTAATATTGTTTGTGCCAATAATAACAGCCGCTCGGGTCGATCTTTAGGTTAAGTCGTGCTTGCCTAGGTTGGTCTGTGGATGGGTGACCGCCCATTACATACCGAGTTTCCTCCGTGCCTCAGAAAGCACTTTAAGCCATTGGTCCCGGCTGTCATCTGTAGATCTTTGACAGTCGTTATAGGTAGTCAGTGGCCCAAAAAAGTCTAACAACCAGTCTTACCAAGGGGTATCGTATTCCCCAGTACTAACTGGGTTGTAGAGGTGAGATAGGCAGTCGCTCCATGTAAAATACTGGTATTCAGCTGTATCCGGTTAGACTGGAAGCCGACCCCAACATAGTTGGGAAAAAGCTAGGCAGATGATGATGATGTTTGTGTCAATATAAGCGAATAAAGATTGTACCTACAACAGGAAAGGAATGGGGGAGGCCTTTGCTCAGAAGTGGGACAGAATAGTGTAATTAGAAAAAAAAAAAACCTACAACAGACCAAAGTCTGTTGTAGGTTTTCTTTGCTTTGGCATTATTCCACGACATACAACACAATTCCAGTATTAAAATATTGAAGTGTAAAAGTGTCTAAAAAGATGTACTTACAGAAATAAGCACAAATAACTAAACATAAAACTTTTCTGTTCCAGTGGGTATACAACATCTTAGAAGGCAAGAGTGAGCAGGACAGAATAGTCCACGACAACAAGTGCGAGCGGGACGGCTTCGTGTTACTCCCTGACCTGAAATGGGACGGTACTACTAAGGAGACCCTGTACTTACTGGCTATCGTGAGGAGAAGGGGCATCAAGTCGCTGAGGGATTTGGATGAGACACATCTGCCGCTTTTGAAGAGGATTCGGGACGAGGGCAAGGTATGGATGATGAAGCTTTCCCTTACAAAATTCTACAAGCACTCAGATTCAAAGTTAGGCCAAATGTGCCAACCAAAGTTATTTTGTAACCCAAAGTTATCCTTATACTTTTGAACGCCAGAGCATGACGCACAAGCGTGCCCTCCACGCCGAGCCACAATTTCACCTACCATTTTGACACATATTTGTGTCGTTTGGCGTACACGTTGCTCGTCACGTATATGTGACAATGGCGTTCATAAGGTTATATAATTATCTTCCATTTCAATCATTGAAAACTGCAATATGACAAAATGTTACCCTGACATATCAATGCAGAATCTCTCTTATTACACTAGAACATAAAATTTTGACGAAAGAGGTCCCTTTACTGTTCAACCAAAATCTTCTTATTTTAATTCTTCTCCTTGTCTCTTACAGAAAAAGATATACGAAAAATACCAGGTTCCAGCGACACAACTACGCATCTACCTGCATTACCAGCCTTCGTTCTACCATCTTCACGTCCACTTCACGTACCTTCGCCACGAGGCGCCCGGAATCTATGCCGAGAAGTCACACCTCCTCGACACAGTCATCGATAACATCGACATGATCGGTGGCTACTACAAAAAAGCAACATTACCATTCACGATTCGCGAAATGGACAACATTTTTAACATCTACGAAACCAACGGACATGTCCAGAGAATTAAACCCAATATCGAGAATATTGAACTGATTGATAAGTAATTATTTCGATTTTTTAAGTGTAAACAGTAAAAATGTTGATCAAAAACATTTTCATTGAGCTCCGCTCCAGATTGAGGAGTTGCAACGTTTTTATAACAACCGGAGTCGATTTTACCAAGAATTGTAATTTGAAAATAAGTATACAAACCAATTGTATCGTCTTAAATTATTATAAAGACGATTATGTTAAGTCTAAGAGGAGGGACAGCCTCTCGTCCATCGAAAGCCTCTCGGACTGCTATTCAGAAGATGAATACGAAGTCAGCTGCGTGATTCCAGTCCGACAGTTTTGTCAGATCATACCAAATTCTATGTCATGTCTGAAAATAGATAAGAGCACAATATCATTCAGAATACTCACTGAACCTAAGAACGGTGGCAATTTTTATAAAGAATTGTTATCCACCAACAGTTTTGATAGTTCTACCAAAGGAAATGTTTTAAAATTAAATGTGAAAGTGGAAGAAGAACTGAAACTAACGTGCGCGAATTGCTCCAATGTGGTATCTGGGAACAGTGTGAAGTTCGACAGAATTCTAGAGTTACCGACCGCTAACTTGGACATGTCGGAATGGTTCTGTCACGGACATGGCCACAACCACGGCCACGGCGACACCCCGCCACCGACAGACGGCGTTATTAAGCCAAACAAAAGTGATTTTCTATATAGACTGACCTTTTTCGTCGTCAACAATAGTATATTATCGGATAAGACTAACAAATTCAACTCTAAGAGAGCTGTGTATCATTGCAACAGGTGCCTAGCGTGGCTAGGACTGAAGGACAAAGGTACCGTCAAACTGTACAACTCAGAGATAAGGCTGCAGCAAAGTGGTGCCGAATCGATGGTGTTTGATAACAAATCCGTACAAGACATACATACAGATGATTTTATTTACACCATAGAGTTTATGACTAGAGAATTCAACTTAGGCTTCCAATATACAGTGATGTGTAAAATAGTTCTTGAAAACACAATTTCGGCTACAAAGAAACAATATATGCTTATTTGGGTGATGGACAAAGAATTACAAGTGCTGAGAAATAGTGTGGATACGATTTTGAGTGATAAAATTGAATTGCAGTCTACATCTGTGACAAAAATATTGTTTAAAGTTGAGTTTTGTATGAATGAAGAGGTGGAGTCGTGGATTTCAGACCCTGGAGTGGTGACTACTGAAATATCGAAGGGTATGTTTACCAATGGTCTTGCACATTTGCAGAAAATGTCGCAAAAAGTACCGGAATACTTCCGCAACACCAATGGTTATTGTGTAAGCTACCTCAAAGTTTGATTCCAATAAATCTGCAAAGGAATTTGGTTGTTTTATTTATTAAGTTTGTTTTGAGCATGCATGACCTCCATCGACAATACATGATCGATGATGACCTCAAATTACCCGACTGCACGTCAGCTAAGACAGGATTATGTTTTTTGCTAGTATAATTTTGGTACTATCATACTTATCATATCGCCGAGGCCGGCCCAGAGGTGGCGAGACGATTTGGACGCGTACCGCGAAGGCTGATTCGAGGAGGCGCGGGAAAAGAGCACATGGAAGGAATTGGGGGAGGCCTTTGCCCAGCAATGGGACAGTACAGGATAACAAAAAAAAAGAAAAACATTTAATCAGAACTTAAAAATTTCACAAAACTTTGTTTATCAGTTAATTTGAAAAATTAATCCACTATGAAAACAATAGTCAAATCATAAATTTAATTAGTTTATCTATCTTAATTGGGTTTTTTTTGGATGTTACATTAATTAACTTTCCAGGTTTATGATTTTATAAATAACTAGCTATTGCCCGCGACCTTCGTTCGCGTGGAATAATTATAAAAAAATATTACTTCCCTTTTTGAATCGTATTTTCTTAACTTATTTCAAAGGGTTATATTTTTTTTTGCACGGAACCCCTAATTATTATTTTTATTCTAAAATAAAAGTAGCCTAAGTTACTCCTTATAACATCAGCCAGTTCAGATCCAGTGTTTTGGAAAAAAAAATGTGTACTTGTTATGTGCCATATATATCGCCGTTATACAGCGAAAACCAATTATCTCGAGTCATAATTATATCTGGTTACTTTTTTCTGCATGAGAAAGACTCTCGGAAGTGTTCGAAATAATTGGTCTTCCTATGGACTATCTCACAAAGTATGCGACATACCTCTTAATGGGTTTTCGCAGACGAAAGAGCACGTCAAATAGGGTAGGATTGTACTGTTAAGTTATTTTTTACAAAATCTCGAGATAATTGGTTTTCGCTGTATAACGGCGATATGTTCATTCATATGCATTCAGTAAGAAGCTGTTATTTTGATATTATTACAAACAGATATTTCAATTTTATTTATATGTATAGATACACTAGCGACCCGCCCCGTCTTAGCACGGGTGCAATGTAGATACACATAAACCTTCCTCTCGAATCACTCTATTTATTGCTGAAAACTGCATTAAAATCTGTTGCGTAGTTTAAAAGATCTAAGCCTACAAACAGCGGGAGAAACTTTGTTTTATATTATGTGAAGATAATTATTTGTGAGAGATTGGCCGAAGAGTATGGGGGAGGCCTTTGCCCAGTGTGCTGCCGATCGCACCGTCGATGCTGCCGCGTACGATACCTTTCCCGCTTTATTAAAGTTTCTCGCTCTAGCAAATGGCTATTCTAAGCGACAGAAAAGTGCAGATGGGGTTCAACCTTAAAATATAAAAAAAAAAACTTTATGTAATAAATAAAAGCGTTTATTTGGTAACAATTAATAATATAACATGGAATGAAAATGAAATACAGAAACTTTGTGCCCACATAGTACTAAAATGAATTTTCTAATACATTTATTTAAAACATTTATAATCACAAAATAGTGTTTTAATTACAATATTGTAGTGCCATTACAAAAGTTTGTTAGGAATTCTGAATGGATTTAAAAGGCCATACAAATATTTATTCTAGATTTCTTTAGAAGTAGGCAATTCCTTTAAGGAAATAACCGATTTGTCTATATTACAAGTCGAATTTTACCTTGTTATTATCCTAGTGATAAAAGGTGCACAGATCATAAAAATTCAACAATTACACCGACTTTTTTTATTTTATAAAGTAAAAATCTACCAGCAAATTTTCAAAACAGAATCCCAGTGATATTAGTTTTACATGTTTAGTTCAAGCACCCTTGAATATGCAATACATTATAGAAATATGAATCTTATCATAAGTACATAGTCAATGTATGAAATTATACAAACACAGCTCTTTCAAATTTATTTTACCTTTGACAGAAGCAACCCAAAAGTTACCTTATTTCAACAAGAACAGAATATATGATTTACACACTATGATTTTGACAAAGTTGTCAGTGGCTGTAACGCAGATTACTGGTTCTTACTGTTATGTATGTAAATCACAGGTAAATTAAATATAAAAGGTCTGTAGCGTACCGTTATGACTCCAAAACTGATTACGGTTTTTCCTGTGAATGGTTGACGGAGGTCAGGCACTGACATCTGCAATCTCACGGGCCACTTTCACTTGTGAAAGCTTCTCTTTGTATGAGTAATTGTATCTTAAAACACCCATTTGTCAAACATCCTCAACATGTTTGAATCAAACAACCTTACAATAATATTTGAGTGCAAATAGCCTTAATTAGCATTCATTGGTGTAAAAAATTGACCACACCTCCCGTTTTTTTATCATTACCATGTTTAGATCCTTTACTATTAATTTCTGCCTACCCATCGGAGCAATACAGTCGTGAAGTTATGATGTTTCTTACTTCGGAAGGTGACGAGTATATTTTTAATTGTCTTTGTACTAAGCGTATGTCGCAGCGTAAACGTTGAAAACCGCGCCAAAAAATTAACGGCCTAACGAAAAATTTAATTGAAATTATGTCCAATTCACGCTGGATCAACGATAATACAAAGACATTCTTACTAAGAAAATATAAGCTAAAAAGGTGACAATACAAGTAGGTATCTTAAAGTATAGGCTACATCATCATATCGAGATAGAAATTTAACAATAATTTGATTTCGTAGCTATAGTTGATGGCCGCTCATAAAATCTGTTCTATATCGTGCGTCGTTGAGCTGCGTAGCTGAGAGATTCCGCTCATGATGATGGAGTAGTTGAAGTACCAGAACATTGTGAAGATTACTCCGAACAGAATGTCTGGGATGTGCTAAGGATTTTATAGATTTTTAGCTAATAGTTCGATTGGCGCAGTAGTTGAGGGGTTGCGCTACGACTCATCGCAGGTTCCAATTCTGCATGGAAGAACAATTCATTACTGAGGGAAATGTGTTTTTTTTTTTTTAATAAAATGGGACTTAATAAACGTAATAAGCAAAATGTGGGTGTTCTATAGGGACACCAGCCCTGCCTAATCCTTTGGGGCTTACAGGCGGGATGTTATTAATGTTTTTTTTTTTAAATTTGATCGTAAGGTTTGATGCGGGAGACGATGGTGCACTACACGCATTAAAAATAAGAATGAATTAACCTTTTTACAATCTTTTATTTAATTTGCAATGTTTGGATGTATGTTTGTTTAGGTCAATTTTGCAACTGAATTCTAAAACAGTTATCCCTAACCGATTGAGCTGAAATTTTGCATACTATTCACGTTTAGTTTGGATGATAATGCATGATTAGCTAAGTGACATCATTCTAAATCCAAAATAGCGGACTCCCAAAGATGGCGGAGTAGTTATTTTTATGCACCCGTATGATATCGGTATCAATTCAAGGGTTTGCTGAGAAGAATACGAAACTAGTGAAAACTATAAAAATAAAAAATAGTAAAAAAAACTTTAAATTAAAATTCTATAAATTGATGGGTTCGAGCCCATCAATTTGACAACCCACCTACCTAGTCTATTTCATAACTTTGCATGTTTTATTTCATAAACCTGTTTTTAAATAAATAAATAAATTATGCATTCATAATAGTTGTTGAGTTACAAAATAGTTATAAAGCAAAAGCTTACATGAATAATGAATTTAAATAAAAATCTTTTAGCTGCCATTTATCAAAGAATCATAATATTCTTTATAAATAAAAAAATAATTTATTTTCAAATGATAAGGATGTTGTCAGCATTGACTTATGATATCAGAAGTATTTTCCAGGATTTCCACTTTGAGCAAACTAGTCATTTTCCTGTAGTTTGTAAATGCATGCATGTGGTCTTTAGATTTATCCTTACTAGACTCTAGTTTTAGTATTTAGTTGTAATAATTATTATATTAAACTTTTTGCCCGCCACGTCAATAACGAAAATCTGTTTTCTCTACGCCAAGCGCTTTAAAAAAGTGTTATTGTCGACGTGCCATGCCGTCCGAGGCGTCGTGAGCACTTTTTGATTTGACGTCCATAGACGTCTGAGGCGGTCAAGGAAACTAAATAATTATGTGAATTTGTTTGGCCTGCACTTCATTTAAAGCCATATTTCATTCTAGTCTAGATACTTTATCTGTAAGTTATGAGCAATATTGATAACATGTATGAGTCAAAGTTGTTAATAACTGATGATACTTAAAGATTATTATCAGACCAATGGAATGTTCTTGGAAGGTTTAGTGAGAGGCCTTTGCTCAACAGAAGTCAAAATGTAGCAGGGTAGAACCTTTTGCTATTAAGCTTCGGTATCGGAATCCGCGAACTAAACTAAAGTTATCTTAAAAAAAACGCGAGATGGTGTTTTGTCGTGCATCTGTGTTACGCCAGTATAACGAGATCGCGTGGATCCACGTAAATACCAAAGGTTAACAGGACACAAATCGAGACTATGCAAGGAAGTAGTTTTCAATGAAAAAACCCACTTAAATATATTGCAAAGTCGGTTAAAACTGTGAACTATGTCCTAGGGACTTTAAATATCATTTATTATTTAGCTTCCCCATCATAGTGGCGATACTTTCATACAAGCTTGGCTTGCCCTTATAACCTACTACTCTTTATGATGTTAGGGTTTCTGGACAGTCTGCTTGCCTTATGAGCTTGCCGTATTGTTGGCCCCTAGGCACACCACTGCCGAATCATGGACTAACATGTGATATTATGGAAAGATTTTTAAAGGACCTCCTTTAAATATCTTTGGCATGTGAAGCGGAGGAATAAGGAAAATGTCATGAGGAAATTTATAAGTATGAATGTGGGTGGGTATAAGAGTAGAGGAGAACCAAAGAAACGATGGATGGACTGTGTAAAGAAAGATAGGGCAAAAATGGAGGTGTCTGAAGATGACGAGTAATAGAGAAGTATGGAAGAAGAAGACATGCTGCGCTGGCCCTAAATAGATTGGGATAAGGGCAAGAGAATGATGATGATGAAAAGATATTTAAAAGATGATGTGTGAAAGAATTCTTTTTTTAAAATGAATAGCATCCTTTTAATATTAAAGTTACACAATATCAACATCAAACTAATAACATAACAAGCGTTATATAAAGACGAAAACAGGTTTTAAGGCTGTCGGCAGAAAGTGAAAGTGAGTGAAAGTAACCTCCTTTAATACTGTGTTTGTGTTTCATTATTAAAAGATTACAAAGCACATTTCCTGTTGGTTTTGTAAGATGTAACTTTTAATATTATAATGTAATATTATGCTTGAGTTCACATGATAAACAAAAGGGATGTTCCGGTCAATAGTTTTAAAATAAAGAGGTGACCTTATTAATCAAAATAAAGAAGTGTGACTATAACTGGTCTCGTTATCTATTAGATCTTCAGAGGCAAGGCCACCGTCTCGCACCATTAAGACACCATGACGAAAACTTATTCTTCAAAGAGTTTTTTTTTTCAAATTTTTTAATGAAAATCTTTACAATAAATGGATTAATTTCCGTATTACTTTTCCCAGTTAACAGGATAATAAAAAGACTAATAAAATGTAGCAAACTTTTCCTTACTTTCAAAAGGATTCGAATTGGAAAATCGAAATGATTTTACTTACAGTTTTTGTAATAACAACAAATACGTTGATTTTTGAAAAGGATACGCACTACGATCTTCTCCCAGGTATCGACCATGTACAGTTCAGTCGCCAGTATGTACCGAAGGTACCAGTAGCTGAAAAACTGTTGAATTTTCTTCACAAATTCCATTTTTCCGTCTTGTTTCTGATCACTTATGTCAGTCGGTTTATAAACCTAAGCTATTTAGTTTACCAGATGGTAAAAGTTAACGACGAATATATCGCAGTATCGTAGGGACACGTGTAAACTTCACTTATTCCGGAGAAGTACTAAATTAACTTCTGCATTGACTGTATTTCACAACTTGTGTTCTCGGCAATAAAATCAAATTCCTGAAGCTCGTACGATTTTATAAGTCAAGCACAAACGTCACAGTGACGTTTAATGACGTTGACGTTTGACTGACAATGTCACGCTATTATCAGTGTGACCAATTCTAAAACATTTTCAATTTAAGAGTGGCAGCCCGCATAATCGCAAAGTATCCCTGCTTGTTTCTTCTTTTCTATTGGTCATGGTTACTCTCCGACCATCCATTCCACATCATACATATACATTCGATCCATTCAATCCTGGGATACCCTCTAATCCCTTATCCGCTTTTTCTGCCATGCACGCAGCGTGCGTGCGAAGTTCCTAAGTATTGCAAACACAATCAAAGCGTCGCCTTCGGGTTTATGGTGGAAATTCTACGAAACCGGTTGCTAAATCCTAATATTCTTCGTTTGGCTGGCATGACATTGTGTTTTATTGGCCCAAACTTCATTACTTCCACGACTTCGTTAGTGGAAATGGTATTAAAAGCACAAATTATCCTAATATTGCTTGTGCTAGACAGGTGGGTCTAGGATACTCCAAAGTCCTAATCAGTAGACGCTAGATCGGATACCGTTATCATTGTTAAAAGCTTAAGAGACAGACGTGTCGGTGGGAATATTATTTTTACCACTTCTCTCCGGCTAAAACACTGGATAATGGTGAATGGCGGTTGTTTTGGGGTATTATCTTTAAGTAACTTTCATGTTCAAACAGTCTTGACTCGCAGCTTTACTGAATTAAAAAAAAATGTTGGAGGTGATATTCTTACCGTGTCGATATTAAATACAGATCAGTTGGATATTAAATACAGCCACGATGCAAGACTTTCGCTATAAGGGCCACGAAAGCATAATAAGCAGTTTTTTTGAGACCAGAAATTAATAGTTTCGAAGAAAACAAAACCAGGTTTACATTAAAATGAACTTTAATCCATTAGGTTAATAATACAATGTGATTTATTTATCTTAAATCTAAAGTAAAATTGGTATCAGCCCTTTTAAACTACGCAAGAAAAATACAATGTTGCAAATCTACAAACGATTTTTTTACACTGGTAATACGATTCGATAAGTAATCACAATTTTGTACTTAACAATTACGACATTAAACGGTAATTTTATATAACTCATTAATTTACAATAATTAGAAACTTAAGTGTATAGGCAGCTATTATAGTTGCCTTATTTAGCCAGACCAAAAAATATGAGTGTTGTTAGAAAATAATTTATTGTGAAATAAATCAATTTCGGTTTGCTCTGGCTACGTTAGTTAAAAAAGCGGTAGGCATGCAAAATAAGCCCTTATTCCGCTTAGAACTCATTTATTACATTTTTATACACTAAACGGTAACATGTTTGCATAATAATATAAGCGTGCAAAACAACCCTAACCTGCCTGATACGGGGGTAGAAATACCGATTAAAAAATTGTTTCGAGATGGTATTCTTCCTGGCAACACTATGGCATTCTTTGCACCGGATGTTTAAATAAAGTTATTTTTTACAAGCATTTCATTTTTACAATTCTTGTGGGGATTTGCCCACAAAAAAGAAAACTCTTTTGCGATTCTCTGTACTTTAAATGATAAAATAAGTATTATAAAATGCGTATAGTCTTTAATAGTGATGTTATAAGTACAATAATGTTATTTGCGGTCCCAAGAGGTAGTGTTGCCATCTTTTAAGTAAGAAAAGGCGAATATTGGCGAAAAAAGTACTAAAATCATTTGATTTTGAAAATTATCGTCATTTGGGATCGCAAATAAGATTGTCCGCCGTATTAATTCGATAAAGCAAATTCTGTACTCCGATTTCAAAGTTTAAAATACTCATGCTATATTGCAACATAATAATATAAAATACATACAAAATCACTTAATTTCAATTTTTAAAACGCATACTTAAACAACATAATTTTGGAATAAAACGAAAATTCAAAATCACACTCTTATTTCTTTAGGTTTTAATATTATAACCATGCAAGCATCTATAATACTAAAATATTTCATAATTATGACAATTTCGTGTATTTTTGTATATTCTTCAGTCTTTACACAAGGCACCGATATAATCTGCTTTTGTATAATTGTTGTAAAAAAATAGCTGCCGTAAAGTTTCTTATGACGAATATAAAATTGGCACTTTTGTTTATTATCAGGTTTTTATTAACATTGCCCGGTTACTGCAGTCAAGTTTTAGGCAATTTGTTAAAATTTGAAAAGTCTTTCGGGACATTCAGCGTGCTATTTGATTGTAAAGTTTCGGCTCAGCGCTTAAAGTTCAAAATCAAACAACACGTCCAATTTTCCAAAAACATATCAAATGTCCACTATCGTAGAGATAGATTCGTACAATAACCGGGTATTGCTGATAGTTTTATTGCTAAAATCGAGACATTACACTTCATTATATTAAAACAGTTACCAAAATATATGTTTAGCTAAAATACTGCGTCGTGTAGGTATGATAAAATGGTTTATATAAAACTCTCATGTATAATAATAAAATATTCCTGGCCACGCAATATCATGACTTATTCCAATTGTGAATACGATTCATTTTGCCTTATTTTAGATACATTTAGTACCCAATAAAAGTGTGGAATCGTATGATTTCATTTTTATTTCACCAATAAACGGCTTGAAACACAAAAAAAATGTTATATTTTCTTAGCATTTAGCCATTTATTGAGCTTCATATTAATTAGTTAAAGTCATCATTCTAACTGGTCAATTTACACATTGACCTTCCCAATGTTTTCTATCTACCTTTTAATTGACAGTTTTAGTATAAAATGTACTTAAAATTATGGTACTGATTGAGTTTCTACTTTAGCTAGTTATTTCCGTAAGTACTGTTACTTTGTGACGTTAGGGTAAAATGAAAATGGACGGGTATTATTTAAAATGGTATTTACAAAATGATGATCTTATTTATCAAGCCTTTTTTGGCAGTTTTATTATTTTGTATAGTACTGCATCATTCTTTCGGTGCGTGGCTTTAATCAGAACAAATGCCGCCATCTTATGTTTTTCAATATATTTAACACAGACAATTTTGCAAATATTTATGAATAGCGTCCTCTTGTTTATGTCATTCAAGTACCTACCAAAAGAACTATGTAGCTCTGCATGAGCAAATGTAAATAATTTAAATTAAATAGATTCCGCAGTCCCTATGTTCTGGGTGCCATTCAAAATCTTTAAGACGAAAAATGGTTTCGACAAGAACGGATCAGCTTACCACCTAATAAAGCGTAGATGAAAATAATAGATTTCCACTCGCAATTGGTCGAAAATAACTGCTATATTCAATACCAATGAACATAAAAATTAAAAAATAATAAAAATATTTTTACGCTTTATAATGAAGAAAGCTGATCTTTTTTGTCAGACAATCTCTGTTGTGGTTGTTATGACACATAACGGCACTACAAAACATGACAAGAAATACCCGGATTTTGATGATAAATTAAGTCAAACCAACACACTCGACCGGATAAAAACTTAACTCCATTTGGTCATGACAATTAACGTCACATTGACTGAACAAAACCTACATTTTGACTTGGTCATTACAAAAAAGTCGTAACCTATTTGACAGCGTAAAACAGATGGCGTCATCACCGCACAACTTTACAACACAAAACCCTAGATTCACTTCTAGTCATGACAAAAAACGTCACATAACTTGCCATGTTAAAACCGAGACTTGATGTCACTTTGACAGCTGTCATTGCCTACTTTTTTCTCCTAACTACCCTCGTTTACTTCACTCTAGATATTCGGTGTACCCTTGTGCCCCGGTGAAGATGACGTCGATCCATATCCTGGCTGCCTCACCAGAAGGCGCCATGAGGTAGTACCGTCGTTGTCTCGTCTTCACTATGAAGGTTGTTACGGGGTTCGGTGATCTTGACGTGTTCCCGTGGTCTAGGTACACTTCTTCTATTACCTGGGAAAGATGAATAACAATTTTTAACATTTAATTCCGCCATAAGTGATCAAATAGAGGAGCCATTTTAGTAGTTCAATGTTTAAAAATTTTGCCGGATTTCAGTAACTCATTTAGTATTTCAGCAGGTGTAGAAATTGTGTTTAGTATCTGCACAAAAGATATACTAGATACTGCAGCAAAGTATTCGTTTATAAAATAACTAAATGTGCGGAATTTGCCGGTTGCTGTACTCGACTAAAACCTAGCCAGATAAAATTTCTATGAATAATAAAAACACGTATATTAGCGGTACTAATATTACAAGTGCACTAACCGGCGGTTAGGGAGGCGATGCACTTAACTAGTCAATATGTAAGTAGCAATAGCTCTGATACAACTCAAACATCTTGAGCAGTCAGAAAAGGATGAAGAATATGATTCATAAGTTTGAAGTATACTCACTTGGAAGTAGGCCCCTCCCCTAGGCTTTTTCTCACTCTTGTCCCAGTAGTAGACGAACGTTTTCGTTTCTCTGTCGAAAACGAACCACCTGCAAACACGAAACATGATACTATATAACTTTTACTAGGGGATTCGACTTTGAAACAGCGAAAATAATCTTTCATAGATTTACATCAGGATTTTTTTAAAGATTTTTTAGTAGGCAGTTAGTGAAACTTTATTTTTGCATGATACAGTTTTAAATATCTACTGATGTAATTTTTATTTCCTTATTGTTTGCTAAGGAATCAATTTAATTCATTTTCGATCACATAAAATAGTGTCAAACTCTCGAATCCTATAGATTTTATAGAATAAATAATAGTAATAAATTAGTAACTAAGTAAGTTAATAGCTTACCGTTTGGACCATGTGTGGAACTTGGCGCCGAGCTTGTGCAGGTAGCCGCGACACGACGTCGGCGTCACCGTCACGTAAGGACATACCTCGATCTGGTGACCTGCATCAACAAACGTCATGTTAACGAAACGATTCAAACATGTTCGGGTACAAGAAATTCCAGGATTGTCCACTAAACAGTACAACTGTGTTTCGAATTGGCTATGATTCATTTCCAGATTACATAACTCGAAAATAATGTAGGCCCCAGGATATTTCCTTGGGTTACACCCTTAAAGATTTTTTTCAGGATGATTCATACAGCCAGTCACTTCACGATTTGTTAAGTGAGAAGTCAGATAGTTATCAAAAAACTAAGTTTGATCCTGCAATAACTGATACATTCTAATTGCCTCAGGATGATTGGAACAGAAACAGTGTCGGAAGCGTTGGCCAAGTCTAGAAAGATAACAATTTTTTTTCTCTCATATGCACTGTACAGGTATTGTTATACTAGTTGGGACGTCAAGCCTGAGAAGGTCGTGGGAACCTGTTCGATTTTAAATACATTGGGCCGCTCGTTGTGGCGATACTTAAGAAGCTTTATCCAGCAGTGTCAATCATGAATGTGATCGGTCGTTGTGACGATTCATGGATGAGGCTTATGTCCCGTAAAATGACGAGTAGATACTGACCAGCTGACTCGACGTGTCGACGCAGGTCGAAGTCGTCTCTGTCTGAGGGCAGGTACCGCGTGAGAGGACGCTGTGACTCGCTGTAGGGCGCCACGCCGCGTCGACTGCGACGGGGCGCGTTGCTGAGCGACACTGCAAGTAATAACAAGTTATTGATGAGCCCTTGATAATTTATAGTGGATAGAAAAAAAAACACATTGAGGTTTTTCAACTCTTAGAGACAAGAGCTAATCAATAGTTTGATGGCTTGGTTACTAACTAGAAGTCTGATGAAAAAGATCTTCTTCTAAAGTTGCAAAATTTGGTTTTTCTCCCGCCGTCTTTTCTTTCACGTAAAACTTTGGCTAGCTGCGATTATTGTCAATTTTTTTTTTCACAATCTTTACAAACGTTAGTGTGTTGGTTTTGCTATGTGGGATACTTACAAATATTGTCCCTGCTAAAATCGGAGGCATGGCTGAGCGGTCGGCTGTCGTCACTGCGCTTGTCGTCCTCATTAGACTCGGTGCGCGAATTCCTCACTTGGAGCTGTTGACAAAAAGATACTTACATTAATAACGTTGCAATTTTAAGTCATCTTGCGTGCACATTTCTCTAAAGATTCCTAATGGGAACCTTTTTCTTAATAGGATTACAGTAATCTCTTGGAGAGCTACAGATTATTGTGCAAAGCCAATGGGATCGATAGGTGAAGGATCATGAACTTCAAAACGGGAGAAGTAGAACACACCCCTTTGTTTATCCTGGGGCGTTTAAATAAGGTTTCTAACACATTTTACTACTGAAAGGAACCTTAGAGTATCATGCAGTTATATATGAAAAACTTCCGGAACATCGTCCCAAGCTCAAGACCTTCAAAAAACAACATCCCGAAATAAACTGTACTAAATTGAATGGTAAATCGATTTATCGTGTTTCGAATTCTTAACGATCCCATTGAACATAAGCCTAGCAATTTACTGGATAGTCTCATCATGACTGTGAATAGTGCAAGAATTGTTTACGATGTTTAAAATAGTCCGTTGTTTTCTGAATAGAATACATTGGTCTAAAATTGCGAGCTTAATTGTGTGGGGCAAGGGGTTGATAACATCTTAAAAACTATTGTTTGAAAAAGTTGGGCGTAAACATGATATGTTTTTATTGTTTTGTGGTGTTTAAGAAGTAAGACCTTGTACTGTTTAATGCAGATTTGCGGTAGGTACACTTGTTTTAATTGAAGTCTTGATAAAGATAATATTCGTGTATTTATGATTGATGAAACCAGTTGCAATTTTTCTTCTTCATTTGTTTTATAATTAACTTCTATCTCAAATTGATCAACGCGCTCGATTTAATGCCTAAGAAATATCAAAGAAGACGCCGCATATGAAACACACAGTTTTAAGGCTTCCGAGATTAGGATAATTTCCACCAAACGACTCGCATCGCATCGGATCGGAACGGATTTTACAATCTTTAAACGATATTAAATCGTGTACACAGTTTTACCAAGCCGCACACCGCAGCTTGACCAAGGGCGTATACCGCGACACGCGATCGTAGCCAAAAGTATGCTGCGACACGCGATCGGCTCCGTTCGCCTGTCGTCGTATACGATCGGATGAAATGAAACTATTTGACTAGGCGTAGAAACGGATATGTTCGCAAGTGACGGTACGGAGCCGATCGTATGCGTTGAAATCCTACCGGACGCGATCGGCCGTGGGCGCATCGTTCGTATCCTTTCCGATCCGATGCGATGCGAGCCGTTTGGTGGAAATCATCCTAATACTCCTAGGTATCACTATCCTATGTCTAGACATGTCTACGTTTAAAAGTCTGTTTCTTCGTTTGATAGATACCACATTTATTTAACGTAGCAAGAGTCCTAAGGCTAGATAGATTATCTCTTGGCTGGTGAAAACGTTTTTTTCCAGAGGCACAATTCGCTAGTAATGTGAATAAATGTTTAAGTAGTCTCTAGCTGTTAAGGGGATTCATTATAAAGAAAGAAGAATATAAAACAATAAAGATATGACGACAAGACTCACAGAAATACTTACAAAAACAGGTCGAGGATTGCACGTAAGTCCCCAATGCGAACTTTTCACTAAAGTCAACCACACAGACATAATGTTCCACTATATTCACATACACGTATAAATTATTTACTGTTTCATGTAGTCCAACATTATCTAGTAGATAAATAATCACTTTAGTTTCGTATTCCTTGTTTTTTATGGTTTTTATAGTACTGTCGTAAATAATGTGTTGGGTGATATTAATTCGTCAGGTGCTGTTGATACGATTTTAGTGCGTTTTAGTGTAGGTACTTCCTGTGTCAAATTAAAGGTGTTTGAGGTATTGTATTTGATGATGGATAAAATATTACTTTGAGAACCTCTTGTATGGGAATGAATGACGATAAAGGTGCTATGTGGGATAAAGAAGAAGCTGTAGAATTTAGAACTAGCCGATTTTAAAAGTTTTCGATTCAAAAACTTCTTAACACATCTTACACCTCATGTCATTAAATTACTAGTTTAAGTAAATATTTTGCGCCCTACACATTCATTATGCGCCATTATTTTTAGTTATTAATTTTCCACATGTCACTCACTCCCTTAATTTCTATCTAATGTGGGTCGTTCAAGAATAAATTCTGGCAACAATATATTTATTAAGCCCAAGGTCACTATAACTACGAAGAACAACTAATAATCATAAACCCAGATTTTAATAGCAAAAACGAAACGCCGAAAAACATCTCGACAACCATACATACAAATCGCACTCTGGACGTGGAGCGTATACCAACTCGACAGAAGTAGGTCTAGGTACAATTCAGAACAACATCTTGACAAGCCAAGGACCTAAGATCATGTACAATAACTTATGTGTTGTTGTTGTTCAATATTTCTCCGAGAACCATTGAAACATTGCTTATAACCTTACGCACGCAACGCGCTATTTCCGGCAAAGTAGACGTGTACGCGAAAATGTGAATGTTTGCACTCCCGGACGTGTGATCCGGTGTTTACAATATTGTTATACTAACATTTACCGTTAAACCGACGCGAAGCGACGAAGAAAACAAGGAGTGTTATCAAATATTGCGAGATGTAACAAGGAAGGTGCCAAAAGAGGGAATTCGAAGTTATGGAAAGGCTAAGCGAAGATGGCGAGATGAATTTGATCGTCTTATGAAAGAACACGGCAGCGAACAGTCGTGAGAAGTGGAAGTAATGGAAGGAGGCCTTTGCCCAGGTGTGGGACATCCTGAGCATCATAAGGATGGTGTACTACATTGATGAGTTGGAGAAGGCAAAAATATTTGTCTCCACGAGTATGTGTACCTATTTGCGGCGTACTTTGGGCAGTCATCCCAACTAGAAAGATACTAGATCTTGCTAGTTCGCTAATCTATTCAGTATATAATTCTAGACCCCCAGCACTCTAGAATTATGTATGTCAAGATGTGTTTTATACTGTATAACACTTGTTACTTCTGAGTACGCTGTCTGTATGTAATTCCCTAGAATTAGGCGTATACCGGGTGTAAACAGACTCTTCACATATCCGTCAACCAAGCATTCTGTACATCAAACTAAGTAACTTTACGAAAAAATTATTGCTGGGAATCGACTTTTTTTTTGGGGTGAAAAATCACGTTTTGCGGTAGGACTCGATGGAAAGCACCCATAGCATCGTGCTGATGAATGGATTGAATAGTACGAGGGTCGTGGAGGTGTGTAAAATAAAAATCTTACATTAAAAACATGCATATTATTTATAAAAAAACTTGTGAAAAAGTTGGAACTTTGACCCCCTATATCTCCGTAACTAGAAGGTTCCCAGGTATGGTCTAGAACAAAAAAATGATCGCAGTGGCGGGGAGAACAAGTGCCTTTCTTTTATGTTAAGAGTCTATTTACACCCATTATAATCGCCCAGTGACGTTCTTAGTGCCGTCATGTGATGTTGGGGGAATAATTCTTGACTTTGATCATTTTGCTACGACGTGAAACATTCTTGTGATAACGATATTTCCACGGTTTCAAATAAAACTTGAATTCTAAGAGGTTCTGTGTTACCTCTTGGACTTTATCTATTAAGGCTTTTTAAAAAGGGATCTTATTGCAGCTGCAATGACTAAAGAACCCTGCAACAGTTAAACCATCGTCTTATTAATTTTCGTTGGTCATAATCCAAAGTAGGAGGATAGAAATCCAAAGTAGGAGGAAAGAAATCTTTTTTATCATGGTATATTCGGCCATAGCATGGCCGAATATACCATGATAAAAAAGATTTCTTTTTGTGCTCTTGAGCCTGCTCCCACAAATGTATATGATAAGGTCCAAGACTGCAATGGTTCTATTATTCTTCATATAGCGACGCCCAGTCTGGTTTGCAAGCTACTCTAAAAATAACTGTTATTCAACCCACGCAAATATCTTGAGTTTATTTCAGTCATAAATTTCGTTTCTGCAGCAGTTTATCAAAACGTATGAAAAATAATGTTTAAAGTAAGTATAATATGCGGGGCGTAATTCTGTGTGTCGTGGAAATATTTTCTGGTGGAGGTACCGGTTGCTCTCTTTACCGGAATTTAAGATTTTTGTCACTTTGCTGAATTACTTTATAGAGTCGAAGGATCAATTTGTATGTATTCATCGGAAATGATTTATAAACTAAGAATTAATAAGCTCCTTTATAGATAAGAGTTGGAAAGGAATGGGGGAGACCTTTGCCCAGCAGTGGGACAGAGGAGGCTAATTTAAAAAAAAAGCTCCTCCGTTGAAATAAGCATCACCTTTTTAAAGACGCCAGCACATCAAGCTATTACAATCTGTCAAATTTCTCTAATAGATTTTTAACTTTATCGCTCAAGCGTTAGGTTCAAGGTTGATTGGGAAAATTTGACAGTTTCGGGTAGCTTGATGTGCTGGCGTCTGTACCTATTTTTCTGTTCCTTTCATCTTTTCTGTATTTAGTGTGTACATAAACTGTTAAATAAATAGTTTTAAAATTGAATGGCGTCCCTAGTGCATTTTATATCTAGTTTCGGAAATACGCACTGTTTAATTTTAACAGTCTTGGAATCATTACACAAACGAATATGATTGCTAGAAAGCTGACACAAGATTTGACAGCAAAACTGATCAAAGACCTGATCAGGCTACTAGAAACCAAAAATTATTGCAGTCTAACAAATCAAATCACATTAACATTTTCTTAATGATTCATTCTACCTGGCATATCTCGACATTAACAAAACGACGATAACTTAAATTCTAAACAAGCTATAAATCATTTTATCAACATATTTAACGTCTGCTGGCGTTCGGCCAACAACTGGTCATCTCACCCTAATTTATTTTAATTTTATTACTCGGTTTATGATTATGAGTTGAGTGTGACATCTTAGTTTTTTTAATAGTTCATATTTGTGGCTGTTATGTATGTACCAGATTTTAAATGCTTGGCAATGACCTAGGTATGCTAGTTGTCCTGTTTTCTAGGTACATTTTAGGGGTGTCCAAAATTCGTAATAGTGATGAATATGCAGGAAAAGGATCGTTGTCTTGCTTTTCTATTAAATTCATTAGACACGTTAAATGTATATTTTAATGAATTTTTATCTGTTCATTTGAACAGGATCATTCCAAAAGTAGCGCTATTGGCGCACAACTGGGAATCGTTGATCCCAGTTGGGCGCCAAAGCTTCATAAAGATTTATTCAAAGCATTCACTAACTAAGCGGAAAAGGCATATCCCAATTTATTTTGGTTAACTACCCAAAAAAAAACTAGAAACGAAACTGGGTGCACACACACTACACACTACACACTCCGAAGATGTAGGCTTTTTGCAAGATTTTGAACACGTTTAACCCGAAGGAAGTATCTTATCTTTTTACAGATAATTATAAGATACACAGACAGCCCTACCCGAAGAATGGTTAACTACCCACATGTGTATACTAAGACGTCACAAATTCCTGCCACTATAATAGTCACCTATCATATCTTACGAACGTTTGTATGTTTGCTTTATCATTCCTCGGAAATATCTGTTTGGAAACACAAAAGTTTTGAGTTTATTCTAATTTTTGCGCGAATATTTTTAGCTTGTCCTTGGCGATTCGGGTAGGCGCAAAAATATATGAAAGCTTGATTCTCATACACTTTTCAAACGACGATAAGGGGTTTATTAGTCACAGAATAATTGATTGATTTGAGTAACAAAAGGTTCCATATTACGTATTCATCTGTCAGCGCAAAGCAATCTTGCTTCATTCCTTATTATCGTTTTTGCAAATATGTGCTACTTAACATCTATTGACGTTACGAAACACGGTGGAACCAAAGAACAAATATTGGAATAAACGCTAGAAAGCGTGATCTTAACATTTGTTGTGTAATGTGCTGTGAGAAAAAGGCTTTTTGACACCTCACACCAAAAGCAGCTACAGCAAAAACTGTACTGAATTTATCGAGTGGATTCATATACTGCTCTTTCTCTTTCATTAAGTTCCCAAGATTAAACTCATCAGCATCATCATTCTCCTACCCTTGTCCAAATGTATTTGTGGTCGGCGAAGCATGTCTTCTTCTTCCATACTTCTCTATTACTCGTCATCACATCAGACACCTCCTTTCTTGCCCTATCATCCTTTACACAGTCCGTCCATCGTTTCTTTGGTCTTCCTCTACTCTTATACCCATCCACATTCATACACTTAAAACTTTCTTCACGACATTTTCCTCATTCCTCCGCATCACATGCCCATGTACCAAGCCAACCGATTACCACATAACTTTTCAATCTTCGGCGCCACTTTGTTCTGTTGTCTGCACGTCTCGGAACTGATGAACGCTAGTGATGGTGCCATACTCGTCAACAATTCGATAAAATTACTGAGATCACTGAGAGGATGCTTATCTGCGCAGTTAAATCGCAGCAACAGGTGTGCATTAAGAGATTCTCCGCCAAAACTTTTAAGAACGGCCCATAACTCATTTGCGATGCAGAATTTGAAATTGGCCAGTGTTACACGCGTCTGCATAAAAACTTAAAAGTAATGTTGTTTAATAAAGCCATAAATCTTTGGAGCTATAATTTACTCGTACATTTGTTTTCTTAAAGTTGCATGCTGCGTATTTCATGATTTTTTTGAATAATTACCGACATGAGGTGAAGTTTTTTTTCGTGAAGTATGCTTATTTCTGCAGTCAGCTAAGTCCGTTTAATCAAAGTCTTCATCGTGCCAAAATTATACTGCAAGAGTGTCTTCAACAATTTCAGTCGTATCCATAGCTTTTTGAAACTTTCTGGAACTGTATTTCCTCAGGACAACTTTAACTTTCTGCGCTTAGCCTATGGATGCCTATTTAATTCAAATTCATTTACTTCGTGAACACAGGGTGTATACAAAAGATGTTATAAATAAATTAGGACCGAGCTGTGCCCCGCCAAAAGGCATACAAAATATCAAAGGTTTTTTTTTTTTTTGAGCGGGTGCTATGAATTATTCTATTATAGCCCGCCGCCAAAAAAGAAACCAAAACACCGAGCCCGTTAAATAGCTCTTCTTTGAAAGGGTAGCCAATTAGCCATTCTTACAACAAACATAGTCTAAACACCACTACACATCAAACGCACCCATCTTTACAAACACGTCATCCGCGTCATTGCATACATTGTTCTTCTCAATATTTACATGGTCGTTCACATACCAGCACATATCATGTACCTTTACGAGGTCGCAACGACATTGTGCTGAAATCATTCAGCTTTTCTCTTCATTTGTTTCTACTACTTCTACTACTTTTGGAAGGAAAGAATTGTCCAATAATCCGCATCTAAAAATGTACATAAACAAAACATTGATGTTTTTATTTCGGTTTTCGAATTACCGTCGCATTTATCTGTAATACAAATTATAATGGGTGTAAAAATACCCTTAAGAAGCCGAGGGGTACAGTGCTTGTTCTACCCATTCTTGCGATCCTTCTTTTCTTGCAGAAGGTCCCCAGGTATGGACCCGGGATTGCGAACCTTCTTTTCTTCTAGAAGTTTCCCAGGTATGGACCTGGGAACCTTCTGATTACGGAGGTATTGGAGGTCAAAGTTCCAACTTTTTGATGTTATAACTTTAAATGCGTCCATAAAACCCGTACTATTCAATGCATCTATCAGCACAGTGTTTTGATTGTGTTACATTGAGTCCTACGGCAAAACGCGATTTTTCACCCCAAAAAAGTCGTTTCCCAGCAATATTTTTTGCTTAGTTACTTATTTTGATGTACCGAATGCTTGGTTGCCGGTTTCGTGAAGGGTCCGTTTACCCCTTGTATAGATAGTGCTAACATGTTACTCCGGATAAACAAAAACCGAATAAATACATCAATGTCTTGTTCATACATTTTAGTAGTAGGGTTTTTGGACTTGAACTCAGGACATTATGCCCAGCAGTCGCAACCATCACTAGGCCACTAAACCAACAAGGCAGTCTAATGCTGTAATTATCTAAGCATTTATAACTTTCAACAGATCTCGTTGCTACAGATAATTACTTAAACTGATGCACTGTAGCAGTAATCAAACAGCTCACATTATTAGAGATCAAAGACCAATCGTTTATGTTATCATCATTTGAGTTAAAAGCTTCCCTTTCTTTACATATATTTAACATCATAAAACGGTTCATAATGTTCATATAACGCCTACAATGTTTCCCTTCGCGGTGTTTACGTTCATAATAATGCTTTTTGAATGAATGACGCATTTTCTTGTTTATTATGAGAACACATGGGTTTATTCCGCAGTTATTTCATTAAAAAACCCTTTAACAGGTCTTGAATGAGAATTGTTTTCTGATGCTAGTCGAATACTGTTTTAAGCTTTCACGATTTACATCTAAACTTATACGGTCACTTACGGGATAACTTCCTTTTTTTGATGCTAGTCAATTATACGGGAACTAGCGATCGCACGGGAGCAATATATACATATAAACCTTCCTTTTGAATTACTCTCTCTATTAAAAAAACCGCATCAAAATCTGTTGCGTAGTTTTAAAGATCTAAGCATACATAGGGACAGACAGCGGGAAGCGACTTTGTTTTATACTATGTAGTGAAGTGATAGTTCACGCTAGCAAGAAGATCGGCAGAAGATCTGAAAGGGAACGCGAGATGTACTTTACTAACTCTATCCATCCTTTGAAAGGCAAAAGCTGTTTTGTTCTGCTTCAGAACATCTCTGAGAAACTGTCGCATTTGGTCGTCACTGATATTAGTTTAGTGTTTCTCAAAATATTTAGTAAAATACAGAAGAAAGGAAGGCCAAACCAAATATATGATGTGTTATAGCTACGGCTGACAGAGATATTGAGATTTATAGAAGAACAAGAGATGATGTGCCGTCCACAGATACACAAAGATAAGGACAGAGGAAAGTTGATGATAATCGCCAAAATGCAGAAAAAAAATAGTTAGACGGTATCAAAACGGTGCCAGGGATCCATTTCATAATTCAAGGTCACAGCACACATCAGCTCGTAAAGGGATCGTCACCGTTTCAACTCAAGCCATTCAGTATTCTTTGCATGAAACTCCATACTGCAACGCACACTAAAGTAACGTAATCTCTTCGCCTCGAGACAAGGTCACAAACTGCGGTGAAGTTTGTGGTCAACTTGGAGTTCGCGCGCCTACGACTCGTCGTCCACGCGCTTACGTCTCTCCGTATCCGAGCTTACGTCTCTCCCACCCTCTATTTCTTTATCCTCTTCGTCCAGTGTTATGACTATGATAGCTATCTCGCGTATTGTTAACCGGGACATAACCGTGCGCTACACTTTTTTCGAACATGAATGGTTATGTGGTGCCAACCAGGTCAATCAGCGGTCGGCGAGCCATAAGCACGGTATCTTCCAGCCGTAGCCGAATCGACGTATCGAAGCTGCTGATCTGCTTTGGTTACGTGCCTACGTTAGGTTGACGGCGAGGCGAAAGACGATACGGTGACGATCCCTTTCCGAGTTGATATGTGTGCTATGACCTTTATGTGGTTCTTGTGTTTAAATTTTTCGTCATAACTGAAGAAAAAGTTATAATTTGGTGAGTAGAATAATATTTGAATGTACTGTTAACGCACATAGGTGTATCCTTTTCTGCAAATCTCGCAATCGAAATTAGGTTTGCTGTTAGAAAATTCAATTCTGGGTTTAGCTCGCCATTGTACATAATCTATATTATTGCAATTTATATACATATATATATTTTTTTTTTCCGGTACAGAATAAGAGTGTATTGAATCTATGGTTATAAATTGTCATGATGTCTAATACACCGTGTATAAATATTATAAATATTAAATATTCAGAAATTCAATGACATAATCTTGAAAAATCATAAAACCTTTCACTCCCTATAATTTCCCTTTGACGAAGGTGTGAACTAAAATAATGATGTTTTCTGAACAAGTGACGCAACTGTTTATGATGTACGCTTGTAGCTTTTGTGTGTCAGTTACTAAGATTTGTTGCGCCGACTGTCGTTGGCTTTTCATTTCACGTGACGGTGTGAGTTATAACTTAATTTGTGGCTGAAATTATAGGAGATGGCGGATAGAGATGTACTGGAGAGCTTTATGTGTCTAGTTAGCAAAGTTTTTAATGTATTGGATGTTCCTACATAGTATACATACCTAAACGTTTAATTATTCATTTGTGAATGCCTCGTTGGTGTAGTGGTCGCAAACGCGACTGCTGAGCATGAGGTCCTGGGTTCAATTCCCTGGTCGGGCAGTGTTATTGGGTTTTTCCATTAGGAATTTCTCAGTAGCAGCTACGTACATATAAATACAATTTAACCAATAATTATAAATTACTAGCTTTTGCCCGCAGCTTTGTTCGCATTAATTTAGAAAAAAAAAATCTTAACACACTACTGAAGTTTCTTAATAATATAATCTAATCATGATTCGAAAGACACGTGGCGCCATCTATTATCGTAAGAACGTTATTGTTGTTAGCCTCGGGAACAGTACTTATTTTCGGGATGAAAAGTACCCTTTGTCCGTTTCTGTACACCTGACAACGTATATGCAAAATTACAGGATGATCGGTTCAGTGGTTTAGGCGTGAAAAGGTAACAAACAAACTTGCATTCGCATTTATATTATTAGTTAGGATTAATAAGATTATGAGACTTTATGATGGAAATTCCAACATTAATAATTGTAATGTATCACACATATCGCTCCGTTTACTTAATTACAAGAGGTTATCAAAGCAGTAATCCATCAAAAGATATCAAACTGTTCATAAACATTAATGATTGTGATCCGAAGATAAAAAAAAAACGTAAAGTAGATACTTTCAGTGCATCAAGTACTAGTTTTATGAAGCAATAAAAAAATCGCGACCAAAGTCCACCCAGTATAATAAATGATTATGCCCTATCAAAGGATTTTTTTTTTCTAATACTTGCATTAAATTACCAAAAAACTGTTTATTTTAACTCTTAAAAAAAATAAATTACACTAACACAACACGAAAAATTCACACAAATTAAAAAAAATGCGATACGTCAAATTTCCCGCGCGATTTAAACCAAAGACTACAGAGTAAACTTTTTTTCGTTATTTTTTTAAACAGCCTCGCCCTTGTTCGGAGCACACGGTCATGCGGGCTACGGCCGACGTCGTACTAGAGTTTAGGAAGACAAAATTAAAAATGTTTATTTTAGTAAAGTTGAATCGTGGGCGGGATAGAGTGTGAACTAACGTTTTATTATTTACACCCGGTTCTACACCGTCGTTATGGACAATTTTTTGTCTAAGGATATAATTTCAGCCTATTACTGAACAAATGCAAGGCCTCTTGTCATACAGAGAAAGCATGAGCAATTGAGAATTGACGATTGAGGGCAGATTGGCGATTATCTAGGGATAATTATATCTATGATAATTTCATGGATGATTAGAAGCGATGGATGGACTGTGTGAAGGATGATATGGCTAGAAAGGAGGTGACTGCTGAGATGACGAGTAATAGAGAAGTATGGAAGAAGAAGACATGCTGCGCCGACCGCAAATATGGATAAAGGCAGGATAATGATGAAATCCCGTAAAAAGAAAGTAGAAAGAAAAAAGAATGAATGATAAAAGTTAGAAAAGAATATGACTTCCATTTCTCATTTATCAGAATACCACAAAGAAAAGCTGCAAAGGAAAAATAAAATAAGCTTTCATCTTTTTTGTTTTAATAACATCTGTAGCATTGCTTAGGTATTTTTAATATTGAAATAAATGCTTCTTACTTTATCTTTTTAGCTTCGGATATATTTAAAAGTAAATCCTAACTGACTGACGTGCATGCATTTCGGAATATTCTTAAAAAAAAAAACATTTTCATACGAAATCGTTGCCAACATGTCTGTTTACTAAACACTCGTGGACACTTTTTTTAAATCCTGTTTACAAGATGTGGATATTTCAGCTCATTATAGATTTTGACAGTAAAGTATGGCTTTTTAATGATATCCACAACGGTTGAGTGCGCTTGCAAAACATGTTGATGTGAATTAATGGTAGAAATAATTGCGGGGAAGTGGACTGGTGGAATGTTTTGGGTCTATTTTGGTTTGAAATTTGTTAATGAGGAAGATATTGCGTATGTATGCTAGATCTAGATTATGAATAAGTGTAAGTTAAAGCGACACAAAGTTTCCACTGCTATATCACAAGTATACTACGAAGCAATTCATCAGGATTTCAGGAGATAGATCTCTTACTTTGTCGTCAAGGTGTTTATGGATCAGAGCTGCGGGACTGTTCGAAAGAGATACCGTGGCCCTGGAACACAAAGGGCAAAGAAGGAACACGGATAGGTTTTAGTCAGTACAAGTCTGACACTCCCTTCCGCTCTGCCCAGAGTGGGGGGGGGGGGGGGGTCATTTGATGATTTCCCATCCGAAAAAACAAAAATAAAAAAAAAGGTATTTATTTTTCAACATTTTAATAATTACTTTTTCATTACAAATTGGCGCGACAACAACGTAAATTCCATTAGACTAGCTACTCAACATATAGCACCAGTCTGAAAAGCATTAGTTGATAACATCCAAATTAAACGACCCAGGAGCGGCAACACAATAGATTTATCTGATGAGATTGAAACTGCATTCAAAGCTTTTGATAGAAGCCACCACCTAGTAACTATCTGATAAATCCTATGCAGTCGTCACGAAACAGTAAATCGCACAAAACTGAATTACAGGTGAGACACACTCTTGTTAATACGAGGCTGTGCCAAGAAGTCTTGGACTTTGCACAATTGAACTGGGAGCCAACTGTTGGTCTACGGTTGGTTACAACGTGGTTTTGAAAGGTTCAGCTAACTGCTGATGTTCTGCTATTTTCTTAGTATTTAAAGAATGAGCGCGGTGTTACAGGGAAGACCTGGATGAGACCACACACAGACCAGGGAAGCTGACACAAAAGAGAGAAAGCCTATGCCTCAGCAGTGGGTGGAGCAAGGCTGCTGATGATGATGACGAAACTAAACAACTAAGCTGTTAGCCCTATGATAAAACTATTATTCCTCTGTTGTCATCATTGTCCTACACTTGTCCCATGTTACTTGGGGTTGGCGCAACACGTTTCTTTGCTTCCATTCTCCTCTGTCAACCGTCACGCTATCATTTACTCCTTTTTCTTTTATAATCCTCCCACAATCCATCCATCATTTCCTTGGTCTCCCTCTCCCTCTCCATCCATCAACATTTATATTCATCACTCTTTTAGTCACATGCTATTCGTCCCTCCTCATCACGTTATTATTCATCTATTGTACCATCATTAAATTGTTTACAAGACCTTTTTTAAGGACGTCTAATATTGACGCACTTTATTATTCATCTATTGTACCATCATTAAATTGTTTACAAGACCTTTTTTAAGGACGTCTAATATTGACGCACTTTATTATTCATCTATTGTACCATCATTAAATTGTTTATAAGACCTTTTTTAAGGACGTCTAATATTGACGCACTTTATTATTCATCTATTGTACCATCATTAAATTGTTTACAAGACCTTTTTTAAGGACGTCTAATATTGACGCACTTTATTATTCATCTATTGTACCATCATTAAATTGTTTACAAGACCTTTTTTAAGGACGTCTAATATTGACGCACTTTATTATTCATCTATTGTACCATCATTAAATTGTTTACAAGACCTTTTTTAAGGACGTCTAATATTGACGCACTTTATTATTCATCTATTGTACCATCATTAAATTGTTTACAAGACCTTTTTTAAGGACGTCTAATATTGACGCACTTTATTATTCATCTATTGTACCATCATTAAATTGTTTATAAGACCTTTTTTAAGGACGTCTAATATTGACGCACTTTATTATTCATCTATTGTACCATCATTAAATTGTTTACAAGACCTTTTTTAAGGACGTCTAATATTGACGCACTTTATTATTCATCTATTGTACCAGCATTAAATTGTTTATAAGACCTTTTTTAAGGACGTCTAATATTGACGCACTTTATTATTCATCTATTGTACCATCATTAAATTGTTTACAAGATCTTTTTTAAGGACGTCTAATATTGACGCACTTTATTATTCATCTATTGTACCATCATTAAATTGTTTACAAGACCTTTTTTAAGGACGTCTAATATTGACGCACTTTATTATTCATCTATTGTACCATCATTAAATTGTTTACAAGACCTTTTTTAAAGACGTCTAATATTGGCGCACTTTATTATGCATCTATTGTACCATCATTAAATTGTTTAGAAGACCTTTATTAAGGACGTCTAATATTGACGCACTTTAAAAACAAGGCTATAAGCACAGCCGTACTGTTTTATTGACTAGTTTATGTGAAATATAATATATGGGGTGTAGTGAAGGTCAAACTCGATGGGGAATTGAAGATGTGTTTTGAAACCCATAAAAATCGACTGCTTAGTTGTTTATTTTTAAAAGGCTTACTGTAGATTTATGCCTACAGCCGGCGGCCAGTATCCAACAGAAGACATTTTTGATCATGAGGGTAATAAAATTACTGCTTTGAAACAAGTCTAGTGGTAGACGTCATAGAACTAAAAACTCTAACTCTAAGACATACGAGATTTCTGATCAAGAGGCTATGGGTATTATAGGGATCATCGTAAATGAAAGGCGTTTCTTATTTCGGATCCTTGCTGACTATGGAAGCTCACACTCAAATCTTACCTATTCTCAATACTCACAATAAGGGATGACTCTCATTTATCAAACAGAGCGGGGGTGCTATCGCACGCTCCGTATCTCGTTCTAACAAATGACGGTACTGAGCGACAGAAAGAGATAGGAGCATGGAAAAATGTGATTCCGTACTGATAGATGAGGCTCAACCCTTACTCTTCATAATATTTATGCCAGTAACTCAAAATAAATGGAAGTTAAAACCTCAACAGTATGTAAATTATAGGCTTGTTATAATGTTAAAATAAACCACAATCAACAACAATTTTGGCGCAAATATGTACCTGATAAAATAGCACAAATTTTGCTAAGGTAGACGACCTATTGCCTGACTTTCAGATAACGATACACAATAAATGACTGAAACAAGGTTATAATAAAAAAAAAAAACTAAGTGCAAGGCATTGTACCGAAAAATATTAACCAAGATAACAATCAAAGCATAAATTCGCTATTTTTTGCCGTAAAGATTCGTTTATAACAAGACATAGTTTATGTCAGAATAATTTTGTTTTCCAAACATTAAAAGAAGACTTACCGCCTTTTCGAACATCTTTATATTTTTTTTATTTTCTTTTTTTATTCAACCTTCATGGACACTACACACAAACACAATAAATTACTGTTTTTGATCGTCATCATATGCTTAGCCTTTTCCCAAACTATGTTGGGTCGGCTTCCAGTCTAACCAGATGCAGCTGAACACCAGTATTTTACATGGAGCGACTGCCTATCTGAGCTCTACAACCCAGTTAGTACTGCTAATACGTAATCTCTTCGTAAGATTGGTTGTCAGACTTTCGGGCTGTTTTTGACTGACCTACACTGAAATTCACCCCACTCAGTTCTGGCACTAGTGCAGTAATGGTGCCTATGTTCTATGGAATGCATTAGTCGATAATTTGACGATAAAAGTCGCGATAACAGATAAGATTATCGATTATTGTAAGCACTTTAATTGCGTGTTGTTTATCGCATGTAGGTGCGGCTTAGCTATGTTGTTTTATTATATCCTTGTTATTTCACTTCCGTTGCTTGCTTGCTCGTGGGAGAGGAAAAACAAGGAAACGATGGATGGATTGTGTGAGGAATAATATGACAGAAAAAACCTGCAAGTGCGAGTCGGACTTCGTACCATCGTCGTAGGGCCCCTTTAATTTTCAATTTATTTTTATTATGTGTTATTATAACGGCAAGAGAAATACACATTCTGTGAAAATTTCAACTGTCTACCTATTACGGATCATGAGATAAAGCCCGCTGACAGACAGGCGGACGGATGGACGGATGGACGGACGGACGGACGGACGGACAGCGGAGGCTTAGTAATAGGGTCCCGTCGGTTACCCTTCGGGTACGGAACCGTAAAAAGGAATAAATGATAGCGTGACGGTTGACAGAGGAGAATGGAAGAAAAACGTGTTGCGCCGACCCCAAGTAACATGGGACAACGGCAGAAAGATGATGATGATGATGAAGGGAACCTGTTGCCCTTATAACAAATTTTATTTTCCATGGTATATTTCTTGCAAAATCCTGACTTAATTAAGGTAGAGACGCAGACTTTTCAAATAGTAACCTTTAATTTGATACAAAAACGGTAGTTACGAGTATCTCTGATAAAGAAAAACAAATTACTTACATGATATCATCTTTACTAATTTAAAATAAATCAATTCCAATTTATTAAAAATACGCCAAAACTATAACATCAGTCAGCAAGCCTACAAAATATTTGAATAATAACCAATCAAAATTCACTCACACCATTTAGTGTTGCCAAGCTTATAAAAAGTTGCCACCGGAAAAACATTACACTTTTTATTAAATTTTAAACTCTCGTTCTTATTTTGAATTTAACCTATGGTAGCAGGAAGTCGTGGTAGTAAGTACTATACGTCTGAGATCAAAGGAGTTTCGATGTAAAAATATATTTGGACAAGAGTCAAGAGAAAAGTGTGATTAAAAATCTACTAGCTTTTGACTGGGGTTTCGCTCGAGTTATGATCGGAAATTATCAGGCAGAAAAATTTCAAATATAACCTACTAGCTTTTGCCCGCGGGTAGCTCACGTTAATTTAGAATTTGACAATCAATTTGGGTTGTACTCTGCTTGTAAAAATAAAGGGTGTAAATAAACCCTTAACATATTCGAAAGGCACTTGTTCTCCCCATCTTTGCGATGTTTTTTTTTGTTCTAGACCATACCTGGTAACCTTCTAGTTAAGGAGATATTGGGGGTCAAAGATCCAAGTCTGTTTTTTAAATACATTTTTTTAATGTAAGATTTTTACTTTACACACCTCCACGACCCCCGTACTATTCAATCCATCCATCAGCACAATGCTTTGAGTGCTTTCCATCGAGGCCTACCGTAAAACGTGATTTATCACCCCCCAAAAAAAAAGCGATTCCCAGCAATAATTTTTGCGTAAAGTTACTTAGTTTGTTGTACAGAATGCTTGGTTGACGGCTATGTGAAGGGTCTGTTTACACCCTGTATAATTGAATCATGATTCAAAAGACATTCGGCGACAGCTATTATCATAAGAACGTTATTGTTGTTTTCCTCGGGAACAGTACTTTTTTTCGGGGTGAAAGGTACCCTATATCCGTTTCTGTACACCTGACAACGTATATGCAAAATTTCAGAATGATTGGTTCAGTGGTTTAGGCGTGAAAAGGTAACAAACAAACAAACTTACTTTCGCATTTATAATATTAGGTATGAATGTATGGGAAGTATGGATGGAACTATGGATGACAATCGGAGATAATGTAGCTTCCCATTAATGAAAGAATTTTCGGTTTCGGATTAGTAGTCCAGAAGGAAGATGTCGTGAAGAAAGTGTCGAGTATGAATGTGGATGGGTATAAGAGCAGAGGAAGACTAAAGAAACGATGGATGGACACCTCCTTTCTTGTCATATCATCCTTCACACAGGATGATATGACAAGAAAGGAGGTGTCTGATGAGATGACGAGTAATAAAGAAGTTTTGAAGAAGAAGACATGCTGCGTCGATCCCAAATAAATTGGGTTAAGGGCACGAGAATAATGAGTCCCGAAGATCACCTACATCCAAACTAACAAACATACAAACTAGTAAACTATAGATGACCATGACTTCGTAATTGTGTTTTTAAAGCTTTCTATTTAATTTATGAGTATGCCAGTGCAACGACTAGATTAATGCTTATCATATTTTGCATTGTGATAATCCGAATTTTTAGTTTTTATCTTAAATGTTATGTATGTGACAAAATAAATCGGTTTCAAGATAAAGTAATGGATTACGAATAAAATATTCGAGTCTTTGGTTTTGAAAAATGTGAATTAAAAGCGATTTTAGAGCTTTTTTTTTGTTATTTATTATCTCAACGATAGCTTCGTCGACATAATCTATGATAGCGAAATAATTGCATGCTTCGGTAGAATACTGACGCTACTGAAACACAATTAATCCTTTTACTCTTATTACGCACTAACACGATTTACTACGAGCGATTTTATGTAACCAAAGAAACGATGAATGGCCTGTGTGAAGGATGCTATCGATATGCTAGAAAGGAGGTGACGGCAGAGATGACGAGTAATAGAGTATGGCAGAAGACATGCTGCGCCGACCCCAAATAAATTGGGATAAGGACAGGAGAATGATGATGAAGATTTAATGGTAGATAAGTTTAAATTCTATGTCGTGAGCAAATAGCATGTGCTGCAACGACAAAAAAACGAAAGAGATGATGATATCTGCCAATCCGCGGGGGCCCGCATTTGAATCTAGGATTACAGTCTACTCCCTGTCACAGAATGGACTCTGACCTGTATCCCAGCAGTGGGAACGGCTGATTACGTAATTTAATTCTGTTAAAAAGACGACGTGTCATTTCTAGAGGACATTAATCCTCACATAAATTATTTCTATAAGAAAAAAAAAAAGCAATGGAGATATTTTTCTTGACACTGCTTTACAGTATCCTTAACCAGTAAGATACCGTGACTAAAACGTGAAAACCATTAATAATAAAGTCAACATTAATAAAATAGAAATGGTTTTGTGTAAACCGATATGTTTGCAATGGTGTCGGATCACGGTCTAAATTCGTAAGAAAACCTTACACAATTGAACATAAACATCTTTTTGGAGGAAGTGAAGAAAACTTTAGGAAAGATTGCCAAATGCATGTTGTTGATTTTACACTGGATTCCGTACGTGGTACGCGAATGTTTGGATGGACGCGTGGTAAGTGGCGTGTTTTGTATTTTATCATAAACTAGCTGTTGCAAGCGTCCTTCGTCCGCGTGAAATTTTATATAACCTTTAACCTTAACCCTCCTCGATAAATGGGCTATCCTACCCTAAAAGAATTTTTCAAATCGAACCAGTAGTTCCTGAGATTAGCGCGTTCAACCAAACAGGTAAACTCTTCAGCTTTATAATATTAGTATAGATGTATGTTAGTCTGTATGGGCCAAATTTGTCTCAAAATAAAAGTCTGCAACATTATCATTAACTGTTTGCGAAAATATACAAATACAGTGCAGTTTCAGACTTTCAGTGCCTAAAAAGTTCTCAATCTGCACTCAAATGGAAGTTGGAATACGATCGAGTAGACATGCACCTAATTTGACTACAGAACTCTAAAACTATTCCGCATGCATCATATCATGTTAATTTCGTAATATCCGACTGAGGAACATCAACTGCCTGTCAAGAGTTCAGCGAAGGGAAGTCGTTGTGTTTGCAAGTGATGGAAGTCTGATGGACAACAGATTGTCATCACAAGATGGTGATGCGTAGGCCCCATTACGGAGTCTACACACTTATTTGATTCGGAAGTGTTTGCTGTGCAACAAATCCAACACGAAGCAATTAATTCCTATATTCGGCTTTCATTCAACTTCATTACCGTTCGGAGATTAGCAAACAGACAGACAGACCGACAGATAGACAGACAGACATAATTGTTTTTTGTTTGTTATAAGCACCGTATTTATATACTTTCATTTGCATTCAGTAAGAAACTGTTATTTTGAAATAACAGACAGACACTTTTTTTTTTTCGGTTGGCTAGTCCTCAAATGACCCTCCCCGCTCTAAGCGGAGCAGAAGGGAGTGTCTGACTTGTACTGACTAAAACCCATCCATGTTCCTTCTTTGCCCTTTGTGTTCCAGGGCCACGGTATCTCTTTCGAACAGTCCCGCAGCCCTGGCAGGACAAACAGACACTTCAATTTTATTTATTTGTATACATTTTGCCGCCCAGCCGTGGCGGATCATGCCGACTTTAGCATATGTGTAGCATCCCTTACAATCATATCAAATGGTACAGTGATTGACCTCTTCAATGGTTGAATTGTTAGTGATGTGGGTATATGATAACCGTGAACTGTTAATTGATGTTGAAGTGGAGCCAATATTGAGTATGAAATTGAGCAATTGGGAGAGGCGCCATGTGAATCAAGTCGCGTAATTTTCACAGATATTTTTTTTATAAGTTTGTTATAGGTTCTTGGTAAAAAAAAAACCGGCTAAGCGCGAGTTGGACTCGTGCATCGAGGGTTCCGTATAAACTAATACGTACTTTATTATCAATCTACATATTGAAGGTTTTCTGATTGTTTCCTTTACATGTGCTGTAAGACAATGCTTCTTGCCAAATTTCTTGATTCTAGGTCAACGGGATGTACCCATAAGGTTTTGATTCCCTTGTGTAATCGCAAAATATGCGACATAACATTCATATTTTGTGATCGCGTTGATTTACAAGTTTGATTTTAGTAGACGATCAGAGTATTTAAGGTCACAGCACACATATCAACTCGGAAAGGGTTCGGCACCGTATCGCCTTTCGCCTCGCCGTCAAACAAGCGTCAACCGTCGACTCGGCGACGGCTAGGCGACGCCGCGCTTACGGCTCGCCGACGCCGCGCTCACGGCTTGTAAATGTAAGTCAGTTGCCCTGTGAATGACAGCACGTGTGGCAACAGTAGTGTGCCTAAGGGTGGACGAAGAGACGTAAGCTCGGGGACGACGAGCTGTAAGTGAGTTGACCACGCACCGCACCGCGGTTCATGAGCTTGTCCCGAGGCGAGGCGATTACGTTACGATTCCGATTAGTGTGCGTTGTAGTAGGGAGTTTCATTCAAAGAATACTTAACGACTCGAGTTGATACGGTGCCGATCCCTTTCCGAGTTGATATGTGTGCTGTGACCTTAAATATTAATTTCAGCTTGATACCTCCACCCCCCACGTTCCTGAGAAAAAGGGTTTTGACAGACGGATAGACCGACGGACAATAATGTGATCCTATAAGGGTTTCGTTTTTGCCGACTGAGGTACAGAGCCCTAAAAAGTCTTCCCAACTGTCTTCCAGGCTGATTTTTTTATTAATTAAGGAAGTCAAGGTTGAGGGCCTGATTGTGTGGCTGTTCATTCGGCAGTCAGTCACCGTCAAGGTTATAAAAATGAGGATGAAGCATGTTCTCGAAGCAGAGACTTCTGTAGAGTATAATTACATACCGACATTGACGTCAAGTCGTCAACGTTGCATGGAATCAGTATCACAATACCATAGACCCATCATCATCATCTGCCCAGCCTTTTCCCAACTATGTTGGGGTCGGTTTCCAGTCTAATCGGATGCAGCTGAATACCAGTATTTTACATGGAGCGACTGCCCATCTGACCTCCACAACCCAGTTACTACTGGGTAATACGATACGCCTATCAATACCAAAGACTATTCCACCAAAAATATCCCGTTCCCTCCACAGGAAAACCACGCCATATTAAATAAAAACCCTTAATCTATCCTTGCCTATTAATAGCAGTACCATCAAAGCTGGTATTTCTGTAGAAAATAATGTAGGAAGCGGTAATTCAGTCCATCCTGCTCATCCGCTGTGCGCTTGTAAGGGAAACGCTCGTTTGTCTTCATAGAATACAGGTGGTATTTATACTTCTTCGTTAGTAGAATTAATGAGTTTTAGGATATGGGTTTTTGGTGTTATTTTTGTATACTGTCACGCCTACTTTTGGGATTTATGAGACTACTACTAGGGAATGCCTCGTTGATCTAGTGATTCAGTGGTTGCAAGCGCGACAGCTTAGCATGAGATCATGGGTTCAATTCCCGGGTCGGGCAAAGTGTTATTGGGTTTTTCAATCAGGAATTTCTCAGTGGAAGACACTGAGTTTGGATTTGTGCCCGGTTGATGGCAATAGGATCGCCCCCTAATACTTGTAACTCAATAAAACATAACTGGCGAAATGTGGGTGTACTATTATGTGTACCTCTGCCTAACCCTTCGGGGATTACAGGCGTGATGATGACGTTCTAGGGAAGTGTAGAAACTCTTTTTCCGTACATCAAATAACATCATGCCATCCCTGAAGGGTTAGGCAGAGGTGTTCTATAGTACATCCACATTTTGCCAGTTATGAAAATTAGTATAATCAGCCTGCTCCCACTGCTGGAACACAGGCCTTCTCTGTGACAGGAAGTAGGCTAATCCACCATACGGTCCCAAAGCTGGTTGGTGGATGTAACTAGTCCTCGATTTTTATTAATTTTAAGATATGACGGTTTCCTAACGATGTTTCCATTCGCCGTTCTCAGAGCAGCAGCGGTGATGAAATCAATTACACAAAGTAATACGCGCTAGACTAACGAGGCATTTTAAAGAATAGCTTATGCCCGTGGTTTCACCCGCGTGGAGTTTATTTATTTATTTATTTAACACTTCAAGCACAAAGTACAGAGGCGGACTTAATGCCATAGGCATTTTCTACCAGTCAACCTTTGGGTGATGCAAAGACAAAAATGTGGTAGGTGTATCTATGTGCAAAAAAAAAAATTACTACAAAGATATATAAAATACTATAACAATATATCAAAATACTATAAATATATATCAATATTTATATGTAAATAGAAATTTACACGGATATACTAAAATAAAAAGACAAACAATGAAGAAAACATTAACGTTGTGACGAAATTGGCCTTTTTCATTAAACCAGCTTTTTGTGAATGTACTCGCGAACTTTAATTCGAGGTTTTTTTTTTGGAGTTCGGTGATAGTCCCACGGGATCGCCCTACCGAGACTAAAAGTATCCTATGTGCTATTCCAGACTATAATCTATCTCTGTGCCAAACTTCATCCAGATCCGTTAAACCGTTCTGGCGTGATTGAGTAACAAACATCCATTCATCCCAACTTCCGCACTTATAACAGAAGAGTGAGATATAAGATAAAACCGTCATAAAGCAGCTAATGCATGTCTTCTGTACGAGAGGAGACATTTTGCCAAAGATGTAGTGTCTATGGGACATTAAAACGTTAATTGGGGCTTTCAGAATTCCATTCCACCTAGCCAGGTGTTTAGATGACGTTCGGCCCCGTTAGATGCTAACTACCAACTACCCTACGTAACACTGTCCTAAGATTAGACAGCATTTCAGACGTGACGCATACAAGAGAATCCCGGTATAAATAAAACTTAAGACAGGTGTATTATGTCTAAATTTTTCCATTCATACTTACGAACTTTTAAAATGTGTTTTCGAAACGTCGCGAGGTTTAATAAATGAAACGCGTGACAATGTGTTGAGGAATTCTATTTATGTTGAAGTTTATTATGTTTTCAGGCGTTTTGAATAATAAATGGTTGTTTTTATAAAGATTTAGAGTTGATTTTTGAAATTCCTATGTCACTAAACGGTGGAATGAATAGGCTAACCATTCATTTCACTTTAGAATACCAGGTAATGTTGTGAAACCGTTAAAGATCTATCAGCTATCCCTAAACCAACCGCCGGTAACAAGACCCTTAACGAAGCCGAAAGGCACTTGTTCTCCTCGTCATTGCGATCATTTTTTTGTTCTAGACAATACCTGGGAATCTTCAGAGTTACGGAGATATTGGGGGTCAAAGTTTCATTTTTTTTTTAAATACTTGTTTTTAATGTAAGATTTTTACTTTTAACACCTCCACGACCTCCGAATCCGACAATTCAATCCATCCATCAGCACAATGTTTTGAGTGCGTTACATAGAGTGCTACTAAACAACGATTTTGTATGGAGATGCGTATGAATCCGTTCAGCTTTCCGCGTCTATTCAGATGCGTACGCATCTCCATACAAAATTGTTGTTTCTATGGACGAAAGTTGAACAGAGCTGATTAAGTGTGGTTAGTCCCAAGGTTGATTGTTGAAGCCAAAGTACGAGAGAGACCAGTCTAGCAGAGAATTTAATAAATTGTTGCACTAAAATACAATGAGTAGTATTTTTTTGCACTAAAGTACAATATTCGAGATTTTTTTGAACAAATTGACACACAGTTAAGAGACAAGGCTAGGTTAACGAACCCATTTTTACAGCTTCTTCATTCACAGAGATTATTCATCTTATTTGTTTGAAACCAAACACGAACCACTATACTACAGAAACCGCTAACAACTTCCTTACGACTCTCAAAAGATTCATCCGACATTTCTTCGTCTACCCGCATAGTGACACTTTTTAGGGGTCACCAACCTTTATAACATAATTATGTTCAATTGCTCATCTTGAAAGCGTTGAGTAGCCGATCATTTCTGAACTATCAGCGCCCGCGCTTTTCCTTTGTTAATTTGAATATTTCAAGAAAAGTAAAGTTGGTGTATTTTTATTACTTTTCAACGTTTTATTTGTGTGGAGGACCGCAAAAATGTTTGCAACATGTGCATATTTTTATGTGTCTATTTTTGTTTAGTTATTTTTAAAGAACAAACAAGTTTTATTGAAATACCTATGTAGGTGAAAAGTTCGTGACAGGTCATTTCAACAAGAAGATATCTGTACGACCATTTGGTACTAGGCTATCACAATAACGCGATTTTCACTAGCCTTTTATAAATATTTGGCAAGGATTTCTTTGGTAAATAATTAAGTGAACTGACATGGTGACTGACATTTTCCATTTTGATTGTCCGATTGCTTATTTAGAAATTATATACGACGTTAATGTAGTTAGAATAAAAGTTGGAACACAAAAACGCTCGGAGGTCTAAGCGTTTACTAAAGATACACCTTTTATGGTAATAAAGCACCTAGCATATACGGTGTAAAGGTCATTACCGTGCTATTGCAATTTTGTAGGAAACAACAGATTTAAAAAAGAAATTGCGACGAGAAATTCCCATGTGGTAACCGTTTTTGCGTAGTGTTCCACCCTGTATTGTTTGGTAAATGATCGTTCTAGGACCAATAACTCGGGGTATCAGTGTATCAAAATTAGTCCATAGTCGGACCGCCATCTTACTTTTCCAAAGACAATTTCACAACAATAAAATGTTTACCAACAGCTTCCTCCTCATAATGCCATTCAAGCCGCACAAGAACCCATGCTACACTATACGAGTACCTTGATTACATTTCTCGTACAAAATGGCGCTGTTTTCAAATAAAAACAAAAAACACTCACCTCTTCAATGGACGATGACATAAGCCCGGAACTGTAACAAAAAACAAACTTGTTAGTATATGACACACAGTTGACAACTGGGAAATGGTTTTCAGATGGCAGAATATTTCAATATGTCAAAACTTAAAATGCTACATGATGAAGGAAAGGAAGGGCACTTAAAAATAATTTCAACCGCATGATTACGAATATTTTGCACGCGAAAATAACTTTTTTTGCGTATGGAAAAAGGTTTGTTGCATTTTGACATCTAAACTGCTGAACTTTGGCACAGTCGTAGCTATTTACAAATAAAAAAACAAAGCTTTAAATAGAACTTAGTACGCAGGGCCGTAGCCAGGCGAGATAGGAATTCACGGTTTAAATTCCCAGTGAAACCTCGGACAACCCGGTGGATGGCCTTGATAAGCGTACATCGTGATGTTGAGGTCAATCCGCCGACGCTTGTCCAGTGCTTTATCTCTATATCTCCTAAACCTAGAAACAATTTATAGAAGTAAAACAAAAGATCTTCCTGATTGCCCTTTGTTTACACCACCGATTCTTTTTTTTTTTATTCAGGGTGGTACCGTCCAATCCCACCTCCCGAACCAAATTCCTGGCTACTGCCTAGTACCTACGTCGCATCACTTATCACATCATTTACCAATATGGTAACTGTTTTCCATAACTACATTTGGATATCAGATTAGTAATACATCCTCTACATTGCAGCTCATATCTCATTAAAGACACTATTGTTATTAATTAGGTTGCATCCATTATGTCTTACAATACGTAGATGAGTCATTTCAAACCATCTGTTATAGTCAGGAACTATTTAACATACCTCTAGGATTACATGCACGCATACATCATTCTGTAAACAGCATATGCTAGACTTTTTGTACTGTCATGCATAAGGGACGGCATGGTTGGCGCAGTGGCTGAGCGATTGACTGCTGCGCTTCCTGCCGCGGGTTCGATTAATTCGGGTATGGCCTACAGGTAGTTGTTCCGGGTCTGACTGTTTGTGTATGTGAATTTAATTTTTTGTAAACGCACCCACGATAAAGGAGAAATTTCTAGTGTGGGGCAATGTTTATTTAAAAAAAAATTAATAAATAATACAAGCAATGGATGAGAACTATGCCATATTCACTGCGATTGACATGCTTATTGCAGATTGGAATTTAGGTGTAGTCTACCAAAAAGCATTGCCCTACACTAGGAATTTCTGCTGTGTAGTGAGTTCGTTTACAAACATTTAACATCACATACACAAACAGATTCAATTTATTCAAATTAGACTGAGAATCAGCAGCTTTTGAACATCTAAATTCTACGTCTTAACGTCCAAACTCAAACTCTGCAATATTATTAGTTGTAAGTCATCTTGCCGCGCCCTAACAGGGTCATGTACTCATTAGTTTTAAGCTTCGCGTATAACTATGTGTACATCGTGTATTCAATAAATAAATAAGTTCACATAATACAGTCCCCCAAAACGCTCGCTCTTCGCCACTTTATATTGTTACAGCTGGGGGATAAGAAGCGAAATAAACCTCTCAGCAATTCTGTTAGGCTAGAAGAAACTGATTTTTAATACTATCTCTACACTAAAATATAAACAACACAGAAAATGTTAAATACCCGTTTTTTTAATCCTTTTGCGACACCCAATGACGGAAAAAGTTTATTTTTAAAGGAGATTGAGCACTTATAGATTCACTTTTTGACGCGTATGGCCATTTGAGTTAATGTATAATTCATAATATTATTTTAATCAATTTTTGACTTAAATTCATTGAAATAATTTGTGGGGTTTCTATTTTAATTTTAATTAGTATTTAATACAATAAGTAGTCATTTCTTACATTATAGTGAAGCGACTCCTTTTTCAATTATAATCGATCGATTCGAACAACAAAATAATCTACATTTGCAACTAAAAAGTATTAAGAGTTGTCATTATTATTATTCTTTAATTATGTTACTATTTTTTTGTTAAAAAGCAATTTCTAGGCAAAAATAAAACAAGATATAATCGATAATGTTATGACGCCGTAGTCTATTGTCGTTTCACAACACTATTCGATGAAATGTCAAACAAATTGGTGTTTTCTGTTTACCGTGTTAACTCGGTAAGCCGAGAATATTGTTTTTAGCTTTGACGTTTTGATTGTTTTGATGTAACATAACCTCAATAGGTAGGTTAACTTATGTTTTTTTTTCAAAAACCCCACAATATTTAATTTTGAATTTAACCTTGTTTTAAAGTATGACACTACCCCTTTTTTGTGTCTAATTTTCATTACTATACTGTGTCAAAAGTTGCGCAACCAAGTGCCATAGTAACTTGCTCAATGTCCTTTAAATCGCTAGCTACGTAATGCACTATTATTTGTTCATCATTTTGAAAACCTTAGCTTAGTTTTAATCACCATTATCATCATCATTTCAGCCGAAAGACGTCCACTGATGGACATAGGCCTCCGCCAAGCGTCAATGGTTGATTGCAATGCATTTCTTTTTTTCTTATACAATTATACAGGCTGGAAGGGACATCAACGCTCGATTAAACAGGGTGGAACATCTTCCCCTCCAACGCTTTATTTTTATTACCCTAGTTATATTTAAAAGACTTACCAACACAACAGCGAGCATTTTTTATCCTTCTCCTTAGTTTTAGACATTTTGAACACAAGTGCGGCACAACACTTTCACAGAACAGTCATACTCATAATAAAAAAAAAAAACTAACTGTCACTTTCACGGTTTCACACCATGAGTTCACTTCTCAACTTTTTTAATTTATTACATCATCTGTTAATACCATATGGTGACGACTAGGATGTAATTCATAATTAGGACTTAATTATTGTTTTAACTAGTTTGACGTTTCGTTAATTAGGTTGAATGTGTTGAGGACCTAGACTAATGTCAGTCAAATTCTAATTTCGTTTCGTATTTCTATAAGAACTTTGAGGAGTTCGTGGCTAAATAATAACAGCCGCACGGGTCGACCTTCAAGTTAAGCCGCGTTTGCCTAGGTTGGTCCGGGGATGGGTGACCACCTGTTAAATACTGAGGTCTCTAAGTGCCTCGGAAAGCCGTTGGTACCGGCTGTCAATTGTAGATTTTTCTTTCAATTAGTCTTACCAAGGGGTATCGTATTACCCAGTACTAACTGGGAAGTCGAGGTCTGATAGGCAGTTGCTCCATGTAAATACTGGTATTCAGCTGCATACGGTCAGACTAGAATCTGTCTAGCTTTTTTTTTTAACTATGTCGGAGTCGGCTCCAACATAGTTAAAAAAAAAAGCTAGACAGATGATTTCCATAAGAAATTTCAACAAGATTGAGATAAACTTTTCGATAACTTGTGTCCAATATAATTTAGCCTTTAACTCTACTATCGTTATCGCTGATAAATAGGGTGGAGGGGACACCGACGCGAAAATGGTTACCACGTATTCCGTACATCATTTTGAGCCAAATAGAAAAAAAAAAAAACAGATGTTCCATACATTTTGACCGTGTACCTGACCGTGTATTGCACTTTTTAGGAAACAGCTGTTTTTTAGGAGCTCGTGGCTAAGTAATAACAGCCGCTCGGATCGATATTTAGGTTAAGCCGCGCTTGCCTAGGTTGGTCTGTGGATGGGTGACCACCCATTACATACCGAGTTTCCTCCGTGCCTCGGAAAGCACGTTAAGCCGTTGGTCCCGGGTGTCATTTGTAGATCTTTGACAGTCGTTATAGGTAGTCAGTGGCCCAAAAAGTCTTGACAACCAGTCTTACCAAGGGGTATCGTGTTACCCAGTACTAACTGGGTTGTGGAGGTCAGATAGGCAGTCGCTCCATGTAAAATACTGGTATTCAGCTGCATCCGGTTAGACTGGAAGCCGACCCCAACATAGTTGGGAAAAGGCTAGGCAGATGATGATGAGCTGTTTTTTTAAATTAAATAACCGATGAAAAATTTCTAGGTGGGGGGGGGGGGGCTCCAAATAATGTATTGAATGCGTGGTAATCGTTTTCGCGTCGGTGTCCCTTACACCCTGCACAGTTAACCACTTTGTCTAGGCCCTGTGATAAGAGATCAAATGATTATCTTAACCATCATTTTACACATCAAAACCTTACTTGGAAAACTTTCTATTGCAGAGAGAAAATCTGTCAAGTACGAGTATGTTTAGAAGATAGACTGTCTAGCTAAGGTAGACAAACGGATAGAAGGATGGGTGTCATTAGGAACTTTCGTTTGTATTATAATGAGTTGCCTTATTATATTCTAATAGGTTAAGACGACTTAGGAATACTAATTAGATTTCTAGCTAACAATCGTCATCTGCCTAGTCTTATCCCACTTATTTTGTGGGCGGCTTCCGGTCTAATCGACTGGCTATCTGACCCCCAGATTGCAGTTACTAGGACCCACAATACAGCTTGATAAGATTGGTTATCAGATTGCCGGGCGTCTGACTAATGACACCAACGTGCAACTCGAGTGAACTTTGAAACCATTAGATTCATCGTCATTCAACACCATCGTCATCATCAGGAACAGCAGCTGGAAGGTCAACGAGTGCAGGTCGCAGTCTAAGGTACGTACGCTGCACATATCTTTACTGCTGTCTGCACAGAACTATTGTGAACCTCATCTTGACCCGTAAGAACCTCAACGGTCTCCCCAGGGTAGCAGGAAGCCATCACAACCATTTCAGCTCATGCGCATGCTACATTTATTGGTACTAGTAATGACTAACTGTAGCTTAAGAAAATATTAACAAAATCTTTTTAATTGTGAAATTAGTGGAGAATATAAAACTGTAGTTATATTCATCATTTTCTTGACCTTATCCCAATTCATTTGGGGTCGGCGCAGCATGTCTTCTTCTTCCATATTCTCTGTTACTCGTCATCTTGCCAGACATCTCCTTTCATGCCATATCATTCATACACAGTCCATCCATCGTTTCTTTGGTCTTCCTCTACTCATATACCCATCCACATTCATACTCAAAACTTTCCTCACAAAACTGTAGTTATAAGTGGTGAAAATTATGTAGGTATACTAAACACTTCCGTCTATGCCTTTGGGTATACACGCGTGATGTTTTTGTTATGTAAAATTATAAACAAACTAGACATCTTTCCAAAAATAAATCATATGAATCATAATTTATAACTCTCCTTAAAACTAACATCGTTAGTAGCTCTCACTAACACAGTCAAGTTTCTGTATAATATCTTCGAACATTCGTTGGTTACTATCCTTTCACACCACCATCATACGCCATATTTTTATACACTAAACAATAAACAGCACTATTTAAAGCAGTGATAGCCTAGTGGTGAGACCGTCGGACTGCCAAGCCATAGGTCTCAAGTTCGAACCCAAGACACGCACCTCTGATTTTTGGGATTCATGTTTTTATATAATTATCACTTGCTTCGGTGAAGGAAAACATCGTGAGGAAACCAGCATGCCTGAGAGATATTTCTCGATGGCATGTAAAGCCAAGTCGAAGGTGCATGGACGGTGTAAAAACTCAGGTTAGGCACTAACTACTCAATAATGAAAGAAGCACTCATAATCTACCTAGCCTTTTCCCAACTATGTTGGGGTCGGCTTCCAGTCTAATCGGATGTAGCTGAATACCAGTATTTTACATGAAGCGACTGCCTATCTGACCTCCACAACCCAGTTAGTACTGGGTAATACGATAACTCTTGGTAAGACTGGTTGTCAGACTTTTTGGGCCACTGACTACCTAACGACTGTCAAAGATCTACAAATGACAGCCGGGACCAACGGCTTAACGTGCTTTCCGAGGCACGGAGGAAACTCGATATGTAATGGGTGGTCACCCATCCACAGACCAACCTAGGCAAGCACGGCTTAACCTAAAGATCGATCCGAGCGGCTGTTATTATTTAGCCACGAGCTCCTCAATGAAAGAAACACTATTTATAAAAAAAAAACAACAGTTTGGTATTACCCGCGCCTATGCTCGTATGTATGTCAGAAATTATTCCAGAGGAACGTAAAACCGGGATAAAAAGTATCCCATTTCCTACACTTGTCCATGGTTTACCCCTGTGCCAGATTTCATCAACATCCTTCCAATCATTAAGGCGTGTCGAAGAAACAAACTCACTTTCACATTTTGACAAACAGCACTATTTTTTTCTTGTAAAAACTTCGCCTTATAAATCCGTAGAGAAGCGCGCGCGCGATATATTACCGACTGCGTAATAAAGAACAGTGAATGCGTGGAGTCGCGAGCGCAAACATCTGTTGGACTCAATTGGATGCAGGGAAGTTTATAATATGCGTTGACACAATGAGTTTACGTTGTATACAGCGTGTTGTTAATGTGACTGATAAAATTAGTGTATTAGTGTAGAAAGTATGAGATGGAGAGAATGAGTTATGATTGGCAAACTATATATTTTTGTGACAATAATATAAAATAATTGCCTGACTGCAGCGAAGCCCAAAATGAGATTTATGTGTTTGATTTAATGTTTGTTTTTCAATATTATTTAGAACTTGTTAAAATTATTAAATTCTTGTAAGAACTTTATTTCGACTGTAAAATATAGATTAAGTTTATGTGTTAGTTTCATACTAATAGCTGTTTATATTCATGAAGTTTTGAGTATATTTCACCCCTGTGACTCCTGAAAGGATGTCAATGAATTCAACGATAGCCGCCATTTTGTCTAAAGACCTACCTTACCTACCTTTAAAGCGTTCACATAAATTTTATTTTCGAATCGCAAAAAATTGTCTAACCTACATGTATCTGAAACTTCGTGTTAATACAATATTTACTTAAAACTAAAAAAAGAGAACTAAAATTAAAACCAAATTAAGCATTTGGAACACTCTAGACCAATTTACGTCCATTGGAGTGACAGTTGTGTTAAAAATAAGTATTTTTTTACTCTGTGATCAGAAACTTCTATTTTGGTAGAAATTTTACGTTTTGAGTCTCTCGCGTGTGTCAACAACGACGATTTCCACTTTATAAAGTATCAAATTAAAGTTATTTTCTACCTTTATTTTTACGATTCTTGATTATAGGATAGTTTCAGGAGAGATGAAGAAAATTGGGGTGTCAATGGATTTAGAGCTCTCGAAAGCAGCAAAATCAAATTTGTTTTAATTTTTATATCGTTTTCTGACTTTTATTAGGTGCTTAATTTCACCTGTATATTTCACATAAATAAACTTAGTTTATGAAATTTAATTCAGTTGTGGTTGTGTTACAAGATGTAAAATCTGATAAAAATACTATCAAATGCAAATCGGCTACTTGACAAAGTTTTCGTAGGATAGACTTTATTCATAGCTATTGACGGTGATAAGTTAATTCCAATTTATGCCTAAATCATCACCATCTGCCTAGCTTTTTTTCACCTATATTTCAGTCAACCACCAGTCTTAACAGATCAACTGCCTATCTGACTTCCACAACCCAGTAGCTAGGTATTTACCGTCTGGATAAACCTAATATCTACTTATATGATTTCAGGTAACTTAGGTTCCCCGTTGTTCTAGTAACGCAAGCGCAACTGCTAAGCATGAAGGTCCTGGGTTCGATTCCCAGGCCTGCTAATTGTTATTGGTTTTTCCATCAGGAATTTTCCGTAGAAGCTAATATTGCAAAAAAGTCCACAAAGAAATCGATAGAAACCATAAATGAACCCATAAAACATTCACCGTCCGTTATCTCAGAACGTGAAGCGTCTGATAACGTTATCAACATGTTCAGTTGATAAATCTCTATAAATATAAGCTTGTTTTTACCGGTATTCCTGATAAAAGTAAGGATTATGACGAGAATTTTGTTAGTAATAATTGAGGTATGTTAGTTACCTAACCCTTCTCTCTGCCTAATCCTTCGGGGATTACAGGCGTGATGTTATGTATAAGTTGCGTAATTTTTGTGTTATATCTTTTGGGCGGCTCATTTAATTCTATGCATATTCCTGTTACGTTGAAATCAATAAAGAATTATAAATGAAAGTACCAACGCCAAACGGTTTCCCGAGTACACGAGTGTAGTTGGTATTTGAAGAATATTAAAGACACAAAATAAAACTGGGTCAGTTTTTATTAGTGTACACATTTTCTCGCAAATCCCTGAAATTCAAAAACTCTTCTTGGATATGACTTCATAACAACGTCCTGTATGCGACCTAAAATGCGTACTAAAACTCTGAATTCTGGGCATCATATCAAAGAAGCCCGCCCTCATACATCGAAGACACATAAAATATATATTTTTTTTAAATATGGAGTCCCAGCACTTTCTTTCAGTCAAAAGGTCTTTTATTATATTAAATGGGCCTACTCTTGACCTCAATCTAGTCCCGAGGACAGAGATGAGGTCGACGATGGAACGAGCTAACCCAAAAGAAGCTTATTAACTCGCGACTGGGGTCATATGATACGTCTTCCGCTCTTCCAGTAAAACCAAGTGTTTTTACAACTTTTATAATAAAAACTCTTTATCTTTGAACATCTTCGTAATGATAAGTTAAAGCATCAGCCTTTATATAAAGTACGGCCTTTATACGCGCGCATGTCGCATACCAACGCAGTTAGCTGTGATTGTGATGCCAAGAGGTCGATATAGTTATTGTTTAATTAATTATAATTATTCATGGAGTAACCGCAGGACTGTGGGATGTTGTGAAAGACATCAACATTGTTGTGGAGGGCCTTCCTCATAATAAACTATTTGTATCTTTCTTCTTTATCGTGTGGTTAGTGCCTAACATAGGGGTTTTGATTTGAGTATGAATGTGGATGGGTATATGATCAGAGGAAGACCAAAGAAACAATGGATGGACTGTGTAAAGAATGATATGGCAAGAAAGGAGGTGTCTGATGCGATGACGAGTAATAGAGAAGTATGGAAGAAGAAGACATGCTGCGCCGACCACAAATTAATTGAGATAAGGGCAAGAGAATGACGATAGTGCCTAACCTGGTGTCAGAGTTTTTATGCCGCCCATGGGCCTCTGACTTGGCTTACATGCCGTCGAGAATTATCTCTCAGGTATGCTGGTTTCCTCACGATGTTTTCCTTCACCAAAGCAAGTGATAATTATACAATACGCAGATGAATCCGAAAAATCAGAGGTCTGAGTGTGTTGGGGTTCTAACTCGAGACCTATGACTTGACAGTCCGACGGTCACACCCGCCTTGCGGACCGAACCCAAGTCCTCATGTTCAGCAGTCGCGCTTGCGGCCACTAGACCAACGAGCCAGTCACAGGCAAGCAGGCAGGCATGCAGGTCTAGGCAGTATCATGGAAAAGTCTATCAATAATTCTGAAAATCAATCTATGGTACATAAAATCACGAATACTCCACATTATTCTTATCACCACATAGATTCCTTATCAGTCGTATCGTAGACCTATTGACATAGATAGCTAAATAGGCAACTGGGCGACACTATCTAGATACTTTCACACCGACACTGTTTGCTCAACTAATGCAGGAAAGTTTATTAAGTAGCACGGTTTTATGATGTGGGCGGGGATATAACTGGTTTTGGGCACCATTTATACGTATACATAACATCACGCCAATAATCTCCGAAGGGTGCTGAGAGTTCTACCTAGGAGCACACCCTTATGTTATTTAAGTTCCATGTAATAGAGGGCGAGCCTATTGCCAACAACCGGACACAATTCCAGACTCGGTGGCTGCTACAGATAAATTCCTTTTGGAATAACCCAATAATACTTTGCACGAACAGGGAATCGAACCCAGGACCTCATGCTGAGCAGTCCCGTTTGCGACCACTAGACCAACTAGGAAGTCAAACCATTACACAGTGCCTCTGTTTAATGGTTTGATTTACACTGAGAAAAAACATGATTGCAATCCGTTTGATGTGAGAATTACCGGACTGATTGAAGTGTTGATTCTTAGGGATGGCCTATGTACAGAACGAGACGAATTTTGCTTGAAAAATGACGATACGATCGAGATTGACTTCATAAAGCGTAACTATTGCTGTCTGCATCACGATTGGTGCGATACTCAGGAGACTCGTTTGATTGCAGAGTCAGATAACATAGACCATAGATTGGGCTTCTGTGTATTTTTGAAAGAGACCAACCGAAGGTTCGGTTTCGGCCAGTTGCGGCTACAGTTTCCAACGGCCAATAATTGGCTGAAACCTAAACTGCGGCATTGCCAAAACTAACTTCGGCTGCGTTCGTTGCTAGTGATCGCCTTTAAAATTGTTTAAATAACATAAATAAAAAACTACTTTTATTACATACTTTTAATATTGTTTTTTACACGTGTTAACTGACACCAGCCGAAGGTTCGGTTTCTGATCTACAATTTCTGCATGAAACATTTATGTATGGCCTATACAGGGTGTAAACAGACCCTTCACGAAGCCGTCAACCAAGCATTATGTACATCAAACTAAGTAACTTTACGCAAACATTATTGCTGGGAATCGAATGTTTTTTTTTGGGGTGATATATCACGTTTTGCGGTAGGACTCGATGGAACGCACTCAAAACACTGTGCTAATGCATGGACTGAATAGTACGGGGGTCGTGGAGGTGTTATAGTAAAAATCTTATATTAAAAAAATGTATTTAAAAAAAAAAACTTCTGAAAAAGTTGAAACTTTGACCCCCAATATCTCCGTAACTAGAAGGTTCCCAGGTATGGTCTAGAACAAAAAAATGATCGCAATGACGGGGAGAACAAGTGCCTTTCGTCTTCGTTAAGGGTCTTTTTACACCCTTTAGATACATATCTGTAAACGTACACGATACGAGGGGATTCCTGTTACGAGAATTTTCAATCTCTATATAAAATAATGATGTGCCGCTTTCAATAAATAGGTCACAAGATCTCTGTTATGTAATTGAGATTCGTGTTCGCAAGATATTGTAACTACTTAGAGTATACAATAAATTACTACAAAACAAAAATGAAGCAACTTAACTAATAAATACATCAATTAGACTTGCAAAATAAACCGATCAAGCAATAAATACTCCAAAAGCCGATACAAAAACTAACTAATAGTTTTGTTTTGTAATGAAAAATATATTGGTGTTCAATAAATTGGTATTAGAAGATACTGAGAAACGAATGTTTCTTTTAACAGCTGATACATTCGACTTGCGGGTAATGTTACTAGAGTAGTTTATTTATTAGATTCTAAGAAAAGTATTATTACTACGGTTGAGAATTGGATTCGTCACTGCAGGCAACGAAAATAAGGATTTATGCAAAGGTCATATGGCTAAAAACTAGGTTTCGTATTCAATATTGTGGCTATACCTAATAGCATTCCCTCTGTTGGGACACAAGCCTCCTCTGTGTGAGAGGGAGTGGGCTGTAATGCACCCAACACGGGTTGGTAGATGCTCATGTCTTCGAATTTTTGGTTTTAGGACATGTCGGTTTCCTCGCGATGTTTTCCTTTACCGTTTCAAAGCAGTGGTCATCATCTGCCTAGCCTTTTCCAAACTAGGTTAAGGTCGGCTTCCAGTCTAACCGGTTGCAGCTGTATTTTACATGGAGCGACTGCCTATCTGATCTCCACAACCAAGTCAGTACTGGGTGATACCCCCTTGGTAAGACTAGTTGTCAGACTTTTTAGGGCCACTGACTACCTGTAAGAACTGTCAAAATTCTACAAATGACAGCCGAGACCATCGGCTTAACGTACTTTCCGAGGCACGGAGGAAACTCGGCATGTAATAGGTGGTCACCTATCCACGGACCAACCTAGGCAAGAGCGGTTCAACCTGAAGATTGATCCGAGCGGCTGTTATTATTTAACCACGAGCTCCTGGTTTTGAGAGCAGTGGGGATGACCGAAATGAAACAAAGTAACGCGCCTGGCTGAGTCGAAGTCACGATATACTACTCTAACTCCTCGTAAGTAAGGACAATCCCTGTCTTACTGCTCTTGCACTACTTACGTGTCTTCCCTGTAACCCATTCAAAGGTCGTCTTGAAAAGATGTGACCGACCATTATGGCACCCTATGTAAAATGTCGATACTTTTTATACATATAACGGTGTACATAACAAAGAGTATTCAATGTATTTATCTCCACCAAACACTCTGTTGAATCCTTTTCTCATCAAGATAATTGTTCATTGTCTAGTGTGCAGTATCACATACTTCATCATCATCATTTCAGCCGAAAGACTGTTGGACATAGGCCTCCCCCTAGTGTCGCCACATTGACCGGTCCCGTGCGGCTCGCATCCAGTGGATCACTGCAACCTTCACCAGGTCATCAAATACTTAGATAATATCTATTCATAAAGTGAAATTAATCATGAAAATAGATATGACATCAGTCTATGGATGATTGGATGCGTTCATAGACTGATGTCATATCTAATATCATGATGTCACGCCAAAAATTAATTAATCATGGAATACGAAACAATTATAAATTATTGCTGTTACATAACATCACGTCTGTAATCCCCAAAGGGATGGGCAGAGGTGTATCTGCAGTAAACTCACATTTGTGTTATCTTTAGGTCCCATGTCATAGAGGGCGAGTCTATCGCCTGGCACAATGGGCTGCTACAGAGAAATTTCTGATAGAAAAACTTAATAACACTTTTCCCAACCTGGGATTCCAACCCAGGACCAGGACAGGAGCAGTCGCGATTGCAGTCGCCACCTTGATCAACGAGGAAATTGTTCCTTTATTTGCAAGTTAATAATTTTATGTTATTTGTGAATTTATGGTAAAATTTTTGTGCACAACAATAAAGTATGAATATGACTGCCTCGTTGGTTTAGTGGTCGCAAGCACGACTGCTGAGCATTAGGTCCTGGGTTCGATTCCCGGGTCGGGCAAAATGTCATTGGGTTTTTCTATCAGGAATTTCTCAGAGTCTAGATTTGTGCCCGGTTGAAGGAAATAGGCTCGTCCCGTATTACATGGGACTTAAACATAACTGGCGAAATGTGGGTGTACTATTAGGTACACCTCTGCTTAACCCTTCGGGGATAACAGACGTGATGTTATGTTATGTTATGCTTTACTGTACACCAAACATTGTTCTAATTTATCTAGATGACTGTTTATAGATAAATTCGCAAATGTCAGAGTCTAGACTTAAATCAGTCAAACTTTGTTCAACTAATTAGTAAATGACAACGAAGGAAGTACCTATTTAGCTAGTCTCAAATTACCCCGTAATAACTTCAGTTTATCCGTGATCATGGTGCTTGCAACAGCGCCGAAATATCGGGAACTCAAAATAAACAGTAAACATGGTAAATATCCCGTTTCTAGAGTTAATGATAGTCTCAAATTGTAAATTACCTACTTCACTGACAGTCACCAAAAATCCCAATATGTCATGTCGTTTTAAGTTTCAGAAATTTGTATTTTAATTTATATTCAGCCAGTACAAAGCAATGGCATTAATTTAAACAAGTTTCAAAGAATTCTAAACAATGCATCATGTAAACCTGACTCACTCCGTCACTGGTTATTTTCTTAACAACTTGCTCAAGAAACATAAGTCTGTAATGTTTTCATTTCTTATCAGTGTGCAGTTTTACAGTTAGCTATTTTCTTGCAGTTATATTAGGTAGGTACCAGTAGCGAAGGGTTCATTTTGTAAGAGGTAACCCGGAGTACATTTCTTTAGATTATATTATTTGTCTCTAGAATACTGACTGTGCCATTTGTCAAAGGGAATCCAGTAGGAATCGAGTTGTATGGAACCTTCGCCGCTGGTAGGTACTTAGATAAGTTATAACTTCTTTAGTTTTAATTTGTTTTGTAAATGAATTGTTAATCTAAAATTAATAGGTGCCATGAAAGTGTAATTTTGGTCGTTGGTCTTTAACTTTGCTTTTGATTTTTGTATTATGTTCCTTATGTTATTTTGCAAATTCCTGAGAATCAATTCTTAGAACTAAACAGTGATCAATTCTTAGTTATCGAACTTGCGACCACAGTACCAACGAGAGTTCGTTATTTTAGATTAATATCATCACCATCATCTACCTAGGGTTTTCCCATCTATGTTAGGGTCGGCTTCCAGTCTAACCGGATGCAGCTGAATACCCGTATTTTACATGGAGCGACTACCTATCTGACCTCCACAACCCAGTTAGTACTGGGTAATACGATACCCCTTGATAAGACTAGTTGTCAGACTTTCGGGACACTGTTTTAGACTAATGTAAAGATAAAATAGAAGAACAGTTCTTACAATTTGTCAATGAGTACTTTTACGATATAAGACTTTAAGACACACATCAAGCTACCCGAAACTGTCAAATTTTCCCAATCAACCTTGAACTTAATGCTTTAACGATAAAGTTGAAAATCTATTAAAGAAATTTGACAGATTGTAGTTGCTTGATTTGCTGGTACTGGACTGTACATAGTAATCTTTTCCCAGCATTGACAAGAGCTGTACATTGGAAAAGGCAAAAGATTAATTGGGCTGACTACCCAGGATGGGTAGGACGTATGCACTTAAGTAAGTGTTTAACAGTCACATAGTGGACGGCTTTTTTCATTACCAGTGATGAAAAAGGTGTACCTGCCATTCCATCGTTTCTATCACCAAAAATGTCTACCTATAAGTAAACTCACCACCACTTTACAAAACACACCTACATCATCTGCCTAGCCTTTTCCCCATCATGTTAGAGTCGGCTTCCAGTCTAACCAGATGCAGCTGAATACCAGTATTTTACATGGAGCGATTGCCTATCTGACCTCCACAACCCAGTTAGTATTGGGTAATACGATACCACTGTTGGTAAGACTCTCAGACTTCCTGTAACGACTGTCAAAGATCTAACGTGCTTTCCGACGCTCGGTATGCAATGGGTGGTCACCCATCCACGGACCAGCCTAGGCAAGCACGGCTTAACCTAAAGATCGATTCGAGCGTCTGTTATTATTTAGCCACGAGCTCCTCCGAATTACAAAACACACTTACATTAATAACTAAATAAGCCTACAGTATCGTGTTTTCCGTTGAGGACGCGTACGGCCGCTTGCGCCCAGTGTCGCGATATGACTACTTGCTTATCTTATCAGAGACCAGCGTGCAGATTTGAATAACTACTTGTATGAGTCAGGTGTTTCATGTTAGTGTTCATGAAAGTTGTGGTTTATTAATGTGGTATTACGCTTTTTTTTTTTTTTCGGATCGGAAATCATCAAATGACCCCCCCCCCCCCCACTCTGGGCGGAGCGGAAGGGAGTGTCAGACTTGTACTGACTAAAACCCATCCATGTTCCTTCTTTGCCCTTTGTGTTCCAGGGCCGCGGTATCTCTTTCGAACAGTCCCGCAGCCCTGGCAGGCATCGGCCCTTGCGGACCCCTACTTAGTGGTATTACGCTTTATATTGTTAGAGGGTAGGCAGACACAGGACATGGTCATAGAAGTGTGTCCTGAATTAATTGAAATTCTTTGACACTAAGTTGTGTGAAATCGGTTTAATAGTTTAGATTGCATAATGTTACCAACTATCTCACATACATAATGAAGGTAAGTAATTCCGTCGCTAAAATACACCCTAAAGTATCAGCAACTCCAAGTTGCATTTAAATATACTTTCGAAAAGGTACACAGACTTGAAGAATACTTGGCAGTTGTGCAACTAATGACATCTCGGCTACATCGAGCTGTTTACCCTTCTGACCTCCACAATCCAGTTAGTACTCGGAGGTAATACGATACCCGTAAGACTGGTTGCCAGACTTTTAGGGCCACTGACTACCTGTAACGACTGTCAAAGATCTACAAATGACAGCCGGGACCAACGGCTTAACGTGCTTTCCGAGGCACGGAGGAAAAACGGTATGAAATGTGTGGTCAACCATCCGCAGGCCAACCTAGGCAAGTACGGTTTAACCTAAAGATCGATCCGAGAAAAAAAGTAAAAAAAGTCAACAAAAAAATCGAACTTACCTGTCCTCAAACATGCTCGAGTTCGCCATAAAGCTATCATCGATGAGACTAGAATCCTCCATGACACTCCTGTCATAGCTCTTGTCATCTTCACGCGGCGGTAACATAGGGGGTAGGCTGTGACTCTGCTCCTCAAACGACTTGCTTTGCTCCGAACGGTACTTCTGGTCCCAGAGTTTTTTGGTCTCGTCTTGCACCCGACGCTTTAGCTCCGATATTTTCTCGCGTTCGTTTTCGATTACTTGGCAACCTGTCGGAAAAGAAATTGTGTAGAATAATCTAGTGTTTTTAAAATAATAGGTCTTTACCTATGTAATTGTAGATTTAATAACCAGCATTTTCAGATTTAATTATCTGTGGATTGGCGCGCAATTCGAAATTCAAATAAATTTTATTTGAAAGCCGCAAATTCAGTCATTTCAACTACGAATTGAAGGCGGTAGTGGAAACGGATCCAACTCAATCTACGGCTGAGCTTGCTGCGGGCCTTGGAGTTAGTGTCAAAACGACATTGAAGCACTTGCGTCAAATCGGAAAGATAAAAAGCTAGATAAGCTAAAATAAAAAAATAAAATACAAAAATTTTTGTTTTTTAATTTTCATACAAATCTCCAATTGCATAGGTAAAGACCTAATACAATATGCTAGGATCGCATGACTTAGGCTTTAACTTTAAAAAGGAACAGTAACTATAGGCAATCAGATCAAGTTAAGAACAGAGGAACCCAATGGATTGTAGAATTGTTTCAGAAACATTCTTCCGTACTATTTAATCCATCCATCAGCACAATGTTGTGAGTGCGTTACATTGAGTCCTACCGCAAAACGTAATTTTTCACCCCAAAAATAAAAGCGTGGCCCAGCAATATATTATATTTTGCGTAGAGTTACTTAGTTTGATGTACAGAATGCTTGGTTGACGGCTTCGTGAAGGGTTCATTACACCTTACATTTGGTAATAATTTGTGACTTTATTCTACATACCTTGTTCCTCCAACATTTCCATCCTCTTCCTCTCGACCTCCATCAAGCTATCCAGGGTCCGTTTCCCCAAAGAGTTCATATCCGTATCGCTCGGCAAAATCGGTGCATCTGTCGTCACTTTAGATATCCTATCAATATCATCTTGAGACGGTACCTTATTAGTATCGGTTATCTTGTTAAATTCTTTTATACTTGGCTCGTCACCACAAGACTTGCGATGAAGAATTTTAGTTAACTGTACTATAGATTCTGTTATTGGCGGCGTATTTTGAAATGTCACTTTAGTTTTCTGTTCATTGTCTATGTCTGTTGTTTCTTCTTGTATGTCTTCTTCTTTCTTTTCAGGCGACAGAGATTTCGCTTTGACGTATTTATTATTGTCTACCGTCATACATTTAGTGTTTTTGATGTAACGGTTTTTAGAATTATTCTCCTTGTCCGATTCGTCGTTCTTAGTACTGTTGTCTCTAGATTTCTTTGTGAATGAATCTTTTTTCATGATTTTGCCTAGAGCTGCGAATGTAGGGATTTTTGATGAGGAGTTGCTTTTTACTGGCCCTGTGTTTTTATCTTTTTCTTTCTTTTTAGAGTGTCTTAAGCTATTGAATTTGTCGAGACTAACATCAGCTTCTACATTATCATTATAGAATAAGTTTTCGTTCAAACTTTGAGACATTATATCAACTTTTTCAGGTGATTTTGGTTTCTTACTCTTCCTTTTTAAAGAATCAAAATTCCTCTCCCAGAAACCTTTCTTCTCTTTAGAAGAAGTTGATGATTTAGATGGACTTTCGCTAAACCTCTCATCATGATCAACGATCTCAGTTATGACTCTTCTTTCTAAATCTACCGTCATAGATTGTGACATTTGATCAATAGAATTAAACTTATCTTTTAATTGTTTTGTATGATCTTCGAACGTCGACATTTTTAGATCAATATCATCACTGTCTGAGCTCTGTGGAGAGTAACCAAATTCTCCAGACTTAGCTCTGGTTTGGTCTGTGTAGAAAGCACTATCTGGAGATTGAGTTCTTTCTATATCATTAAGTTTGGCTACAATAGGTTTAAGTTCCTTTTCTACTGTTTGTACCTTACCAGTTAATTCTTCGACTAAATTAAGTAGTCTTACATATTCTGCGTGTAGTATTTTCGTTTCGTCGAGTGCTGAGGTTAAGTTGTTGTTCGCTTCGGATTTCAGGGTTAGGATTCTCGTTTTTTGCGCTTCAATCTTCTTTGTTAGTAGGATTATGTCGTTTTGGATGTCTTCTCTGTTTGATAACCTGTCGGAAAATAAGATTTTATTGTTATAAGGTCCTTGTAAGCTTGCAGGCCTGTCTCTGCAGCAAAGGGTATACGGGTATAGGAGCTAGCAGTTACAATCATGATGACTATCTATCAAAGTTTTATGTACATAGAAAGCTTGAGAGTTGAGGTGGCCCGTGACAGTCAAATGGCTTTGGCGTCGTGCAAGGTGCAAGATATCCTGGAATAAAATTGCCGATATACTATGTATATAAACGTGTTTAAATAAATGTATTCTTCTCACAATTCGGATTCCTCCTCTAGATGCTGGAACTCCAGGTCTTCAAAGATCTTTGTCTCGTTGTCCAGAATGTCCTGTGCGTTCTGCAACTCTTCAAGTGTGGCGGTGTGGTCTTTCCAGTCTTTCTCTATCCTGGAGAGGAAAACGTAGCAACAATTATTCGATGACATATTGAATAATACACTTTATATTCATTACCATAAAGTTATAAGTTGTAAGAATTCACTTATAGCATAGTTCATAAGGAAATCCTCTGTCGCCGTCAAAGCAATGTCACATGATCCTTTAACTCATTTTATCATCAGAATACAGCACTCCACTACTGGACATAGGCCTCTTCATTCGCATGCGATTCGTGCTCTTTACTCAAGAACACGTCTACCCCAACGGTCATCAGTTCCACGGCTAATATGGCCGGTCCATTGCCAGTGCAGCATACTTTCTCTGTGAGCTATGTCGACAACTCTGGTTCTCTGTTCGATCACCACGTTCCGGATACGGTCCCTCAGAGAGACTCCAAGCATAGCTCGCTGAGCGACCTTGAATCTATGGACCAGCCGTACCGTGAGTGTTCACGTTTCAGCCCCGTAAGTCATAACAGGCAGGACGCACTGGTTGAAGACATTATTTAACTGTCATGGCAAAAGTAAAATCAAAAACATTTCCATTTCAGAACCTACCTTTCAACCTTCAAAGTAGCGATCTCCACTCGATCTCTCATCTCATTCATCCTAGTCTCCTGCTTCTCTTTCAGCTGTCGGATCTCTTCTTCTATCCTCTTCGCGGTGTCCACTAAGTCCATCTTCTTCTTCTGCTCTATGTTCAAGATCGCTATTTCTGAATCGTATTCTCCTTTGATTAGGGCTTTTTCCATTTCCAACTGTAAAATGAATATTATTATGACATTTGCGAAAAAGATTGCATTTTTTTCTTCTGACAGTAATATGTTGTTGTCTCTCCCAGTAACGGCTGTGGAGGTCAGATAGGTAAGCATAGGCATCATAATAATTGGGAAAAGGCTAGGCAGATGATGATAATTATTGAAATCTACATAATATGATTTTTAGGGGTTCCTAATGGCAATAACTAAATTTTGGGTGTACATATCGGTACTAACTCTTTAGATGGCAATTAAATTCTGTATTTCTTTTTTATACTCACTAGGATTGGGAATAAGGTTCACATTTCATCAACTTGTTTAAGGCATTCAAATCAATGTATTTCCTACACAGATTTCATAATCTAATCTAAACAGATTAGATACTACAGCTGTTTTGATATGGAAAGAAAAATTCGAGTGCGAGTGCAGGGTTTGGGTTTGTTAGGTCGCAGGTTCAAACCCTGCTCGCACTCGAATTTTTCTTTCCATATCAAAACAGCTGTAGTTCCCTATGCAGGGTTTGCGTATAAATATTAAAGATTAGATACTAGTTGCATCAGTAAATTGAGAAAAATGTTGTAACTTACCTCTCTCAAAATATCGTCTTCCTGCAACCTAATTTCAGACATTTTGCACTTAATTTCATGAATCTCCGTCACCAATTTCTTCCTATCTTCTTTTAATTTCTCGTATTTCGTTTTTAACTCATCAACATTTTCATCTAAAACGGCACTGTCTAAAGAATCAGCTTCAATATCAATCTTCTTCATTTCTTCTGTAATATTCTTTATAATCTTCTCTCTCTTATTCTCTTTCAAGTCTTTTTCAAACTCTTCTAGTTCTGGAATGTCAGCCATTAACTCTTGCTTCATGTCATTAAAGCTTTGGTTCTTAGTCAAGATTACTTCCGGACTCTTTTCGGGAGACTCTTCCTTTTTATCATCGTTCAGTACTTTTGAATATCTGAATTCTAAGTCGTTTGTCAGATCATCGTCTATCATTGGGATTTCTTCTTCAAGACTTAACTGCTTTTCAATTCCGTCGAATTTTGGTCTGTCTGTGTCTGTACTTGATTGTTTTTCCGGTTCAAAGTTAGGTATTTTAGAATTATCTACTGGAGGCGGTGTTGGGAATATAAAGTACTGGGGTGACTGATTTGGTAGATTTTTATGAGCGAATGTAGTCTTGATTCTGGTCCTAGGGCTTTGAGTGTTCGGGGACTTAGGTTTAAGGTTGCCATAAACGTTATTTCTATAGTAAACGTTTTCGTATGGGGAACCTATAGGTGAGGATAGGTTCGGACCGCGATCCCCGCTTTGGCTCTGAAGTTTCCTTATCATAATCGGACTAGACAAAGCGTGCATTCCAGGGGATGGGTCATCGAAGACGGGTATGCCTATCTCATCCATCCTGCCTATGTTTTCGTAGTTGTTTTGAGGGATGACGACCTCAGGGGTGAGTTCTGTGGGATTGGATGCGTCGAAGTTCTCGTAGCTAGAGAGATTCCTTTGGATGGGAAGAGATTGGCTCATTGGGGAGCTTTTGTTATGACTAGTTTCGAACCTGGAATACAAGAAAATTTTCTTTGTTTGAATTTAATTTTAAGTAGATAGTAGGCGAATGTTACTTTAGAACATTTGAGATTTACATGACATTACGAACGTTGAAGAAGTGGTAAATTAAATTCCTATATTACTCACAATTCTTGAAATAGCCATCGGTCCCGACTCGCATTCGTAAATCTTTGACTGCCCTTACTCCTCCAGTCACAAGTACGAAAGTTTGAGAACCGTTTTTCCACGGGTATTACAATACCCATTTCCCTAAACCCACCCCGTTTCCGATCCCATTTTTTTTTAACCCATTTTCTGGGTACTGCAGTACCCAGAAATTGCGTAGGCCAGATAGCTGCCTACCAGGCCATGCTCCATGTTACTGGTATTCAACTGAAACCGGTTAGACCGAAAGTCGACCGACGTAAAAGGCTAGGTAAAAAATGATGAATCAAAGATAACTTACTTATAATAACCATCGCTGGTCTGCACAAAGTTGGGGTTGTTGAGGGCAACACTGCGCGGCAGTGAACCGTTAGTGATGATCTTATTGTGCGGCCTCTTCTCTGTTGGAGTAATTGGGATGCCTGTAACATAAAATACAATGCAATATGAGTCTTCTGGGAAATAGGTAGAGTAAATTATTCACCAAATAAAATCAAAAGACTTTTATTCAAATTAGGCTGATAATCAGCACTTTTTGAACGTCAAGTTTGCAAGAGACTGTACCCGAAAACGCCCATCCTTCGACACTTTCCAGTGTTTTAGCTGGGAAGAAGTGGCGGAACAAACTCCCTAGCAACACATCTGTCTCTTATGTTACATAAGAATAAGCTATACAGGGTGATTTTTTCAAGTGGGCGTGGATGGCCAAATCCAAAACTATGAGGAATATCGAAAAATGCTCAAAGGAGTTTCAAGCACGATTTTGATGAAAACTAAAACTTAATCAATATTCCAACCAGCATTCTCGTTGGATGGCCATGGATGCATTTAAGGTTAGTCGTAGTACAGTCAGTGCTCTGTATATCTTGATCCCTCGTATAAAAAGAATAGGGGGGAGAGGTCAGGTAGTGTAGTCCACTGACTACTGGTTCTCAAAAACCATGAAACGATGTAAATGATGATCATTATACCTTTGGAACGTGAATCCGCACAATTCCGTTATACTGCCGGAATGCGGATCCACGACGAAACGACAAACAACTTTTGTTTAGTTTGCGGATCCACGCTCTGGCATATCAAAGGTTCATAAATAACCGTGAGTGCATTATTCAACCAACCACAAGCAGACATTATATTAATATAATTTTTTTTTTACAGGTTTTATCCTGCTCGCACTCGAATTTTTCTTTCCATATCAAAAACAGGTTTTATACAGATAGGAATACTAAAACTAAGCAATACTCAAGGATGATTTTCGTATCGCTAGAGTCAAAACGAAAAAATAAGTCAGTATTTCGTAAAAAATATACGTCAAAGCCCACTTTAAAACTCACACTGCAAATATTTTTCAGTAGCATTGTATATTTTGGTAATTCCGGTCTCAAATACTTACCAAGAAGTTGATATAGTATCAACAGAAATGACAAAACACATAGTATTACGTGTTACAGAAACTGATATATTATAAAATAAGTAATTTAATATTAAACACACGTTAGTGGACTCGTAGGGAACCTTGACCATGTGACAATGTGAAGGCTTGTTGGTCAAGACCGTGTGAAGGAGGTTGGTGAAATAGTATTGTTTATGTAAATAACATTAAAAGTAACTTAGTATTGTCATTGCTTATATGGCTTACATTTTAATTAAATCCCTTAAATAGTGGCAAGAATAGAAGATATCTTTTTTATACTATGTTTAGGCTTGCGTATGGCCGCAACTCGCCTGATGTGGAGCGATGATGCTGCCTAGGGTGGAGCACGCTTGCCTAGAAGAAACCGATTCACTCGAGCGTTGAATAGATCCAGATTATAATGATCAGGGAACAGAGAAGCCGGCAGTGAATTCCACAGACTGGCGCACAAATAATGAGTCCTCCACTTTGCCCCACCAAAGGAACATTAAGCGTCCACAAAGTCCTAACAATATCCCACAGGTTATTTACTTTAAAATAACCATAATCCACGTAGGTATTACGATGCTATTTGAACCGATACGTGATCAATCTTCAGAATATTCCATTTAAATTGATACCTTCGCGAGGACTTATTAAAGCGGTCGGTCTATATACTACTCCATGCATGAGTTTTGATGTGATTTCCACCATAAGAAAAAAAATATAACCTCCGGACCGGTATCCTTCTACACTGGTTAGGAGGTACTACTGCGCTCGACCACTTTTCACCCTTATGCCCTGAGTTATAAGGTTGAAAAGTGGTCGACGTTCGGTGCACTTGGTAATACATTCTTATTTCTTTTATTTATATTTTTACTAATCAATTACATTTTTAAATATTCCTTAGAAAAAAAAATATCATCATCATCATCTGCCTAGCCTTTTCCCAACTATGTTGGGGTCGGCTTCCAGTCTAACCGGATGCAGCTGAATACCAGTATTTTACATGGAGCGACTGCCTATCTGACCTCCACAACCCAGTTAGTACTGGGTAATACGATACCCCTTGGTAAGACTGGTTGTCAGACTTTTTGGGCCACTGACTACCTAACGACTGTCAAAGATGACAGTCGTTAGGTAGTCAGTGAAAATGACAGCCGGGACCAACGGCTTAACGTGCTTTCCGAGGCACGGAGGAAACTCAGTATGTAATGGGTGGTCACCCATCCACAGACCAACCTAGGCAAGCGTGGCTTAACCTAAAGATCGATCCGAGCGGCTGTTATTATTTAGCCACGAGCTCCTTATATTCCTTAGAAAAAAACAATATAAAAAGCATTTAAAAATATAAAAAATTGTAGCCCACCGATATCGGGAACAGGATCCAAGCTACCGGCGGTCAGGGCTCCAGAGAGAGGAACCTCCTAACAATACGAGCCGTGTCCAGGAGTACCGCTTTAGTAGTACATCTTTACCAATAAAATTCTGTTAGGGGGTTGGGGGAGCTGTGCTAGTAGATATAAAAAGATGATTGTATTACTTGGCCCACCTGAAGAGATCTGCCTTTCATACTCGGCGCACATGGTCAGGATCTCTTCCAGCCGGGCCGTCTCCGCTTCTTTCTGCTCCTCTTCTTTTACTCTATCCTGGTAAGCCTGGAACAAGTTAGGAGTAATATTATTAATTATTTAATAACATAAACATATAAAGGGTGTAAATAGACCATTAACATAAACGAAAGGCACTTGTTCCATATCATGACCATACCTGGGAACCTTCTATTTACGGAGATATTGGGGTCAAAGTTCCAATTTTTTTACAAGTTTTTTTTTTAAATCATGTTTTTAATGTAAATTTTTTTTTTCAATCCTTTCATCAGTACAATGCTATGAGTGCTTTCCATCGAGTCCTACCGTAAAACGTGATTTTTCACCCCAAAAAAAAAGTCGATTCCCAGCAATAATATTTGCGTATAGTTATCGACGGATTTACGTTACGGTTACACCGCGCGAAAACAGAACGTGGGTTCTGCGCAATATTTTACAACTTCCTTCGTCAAGTGATGACATGGGCACAGATAAATAAAACTGTCAACATGTGAGTGCACTCTACACAGGACAGGAACGCAAGTGTGATGTTACACCAGCTGATGGAATTCTCATTGCTCGAGAATTTATCTGAGCACATATTTTGTAGATAGCTTGATGATGTGCATCATCAATAAACTATTAAAATGATAGGTGTACAATTGCGTAATGGGTAATATCCGTATTTTCGCGTGCAAGCATCCTTTAAATGTGTACCTATTCATACTGATTCCCCATGGGTCTATTTTATTGTCTTTATTTATAATGGATGCAGTGGCTGGACTGGCAACACTGTAAATTTTTATTAACATTTTTCATGGTACCTAATTGTTGTTACCCAGGGTAGTTGAGAAAGATAAGCCTACACTTACGGCTTTTGTAACGACTTTTTGCATGGTATAAATAATTGATTAACACAAGAAATCATTCTACTCATTGTCTGCCTAGCCTTTTCCCAACTATGTTGGGGTCGATTTCCAATCTCACCGGATGCAACTGAATACCAGTATTTCACATGGAGCAACTGCCTATTTGACCTCCATAACCCAGCTAGTACTGCGTAATACGATACCACATACAAGAAAACATTCAAGTCTGAAAGTGGCGCCGGTGACTGAAAACTTGTGTGGTAATCGGTTGACTTGGTATGGCCATGTGATGCGGAGAGATGAAGAAAATGTCGTGAGGAAAGTTTTGAGTATGAATGTGGATGGGTATAAGATTAGAGGAAGACCAAAGACGATGATATGGTAAGCAAGGAGGTGTCTAATGACGAGTAATAGAGAAGTATGGAAGAAGAAGACATGCTGTGCCAACCAAATCAATTGTGATAAGAACAGGAGATTGATGATGACACAAGAACATATTCTACTACCCTAAATAAATAAGTATTAAACTGCAAATATATCAACTCACCATCCCACAGAACAGCTTATCAATCTTCCTAATTATTGTATTATACATCTCATTTTTAACAAACAGCTGATTGAACTGGTTACACTTCAAATCATTACCAACTAAAATCACATTACTATTCTGTATCGGCGACGAAATATTCTGACTGGCAACACCGACGGACGCCATCTTTGTCAGTTCCAATTTCAAATTATCGTACGACTGTTTGATTTTTTCTTCTAGCTTGACGATTTTTGTCCCGATACAGTTTTCGTGGTCTCTGGTCACTTTTATATAATGATTTGTTAGTATAGTGTTAATAGTTTTGTAGATTTTGATGTCGTTTCGTATTTTGTGTACGACGTCGAGTTTTTCGTTGACGGAGTTCGATATGTCGATGATTTTCTCGTATTCGTTTGGTCGTTGGGAAGTGTCGATTGATTGTTTTAGCTCTTTCAGTGCTAATGTGTTTTTCTTGAGGTTGTTCACGAAGAGTTTTAATAGGCGTTTGTGTGCTGGTACTTTTTTGGTTTTTACCGTCATTTTCAACAGATTTTCTAGACTTTTTGTCTAATATATTTTTCAAAGAAATATTTTTGTAATTTTCAGCACTAATGAATACACTTTTTCACTATTAAAATTGTCTTTCAAAACTGTAGTTTTATCACTGAAACTTTGTGCGACAATTAACCCACTTAGATACAATACAACAAATCATGTTATTAATAAACTTCACATGTCAACAACTCTGTCTACCTCAAAAGCTACACCGTGAACATATCTACATTTTGACCAAAACAGTTCGAGGCTCAATGAATACTGCCTTAAATTCTTAAAATAAATGAAAGTTGAAACAAAATCGTGACATTGATTGCGTATATCACATATCATGAATATTTGCATACATATTAAAAGATCTTAGCAGTGAACACATAAAGTTCAATTTCGTTTGGCAATGATAATGTTAGTTATGGATATAGAATTTTATGAAAAGACTTTCTTATGTCTAAGTTTGTTTAAGCAATTAGATTTTAGTGTTGACATTAATGAAAGGAAAAGGATGTCTAGATGTCTTTTTTAGAAGAAATTGAATATATTTACAAGGTCGAATATGTTAAAAGCGTTAACGTCTTACGGCATTTCATACAAACTATCAAGTGATTTTTTGTTCAAAATGACTGAACCGATTTTAATGAAACTTCGTACGCACAAGGAGACATAAGTCTAAAAACTTGACAGAGAACTTTTCGAAATGTCTTTAAAAAAAAGATAATTGGAAATTTCTGTTTCTATGGAAAATCTAAAATCGGTCTAATTTAGCTGTTTTTCGAAAATGTTCTCTGTCAACTTTTTAGACTTATGTATCCTGCTTATGCGTACGAAGTTTCATTAAAATCGGTTCAGTCATTTCGAAAAAAATATCACTTCAAAGTTTGTATGAAATGCCATAAGACATTAACGCTCTTAATAGGTTTTTTATAGTCTTTTGAGGTTGACATAAAGTATTAACAGTGCTCTGAAAGCAATATTTCTTCAAGTAAAACCACTTTTTTAACCCAATTTTAAAGAATTGAAACAAAATCCAACGGATAACGTTCGCACAAAATTGAAATATAACACAAGCACATTAATTAGCACTACTTTTGTTTTCAAAACCATTAATTTAGCACTTGGACAGAATAATTATAATGGTTTATTTTTGTATAGGTAACTTAAACACAGTCGTTTGAATATTTTGTAATCATAATTTGCCTAGTCTTTTCCCAACTATATATGGTCGGCTTCCAGTCTAACCGGGTTCAGCTTTACATGGAGCGACTGCCTATCTGACATCCACAACGCAGTTTTTTTTTTGTGGCCAGTAGTGTCCCACTGCTGGGCACATGCCTCCCCCATTTCCTTCCCTGTGCTCTTTTCCCGTGCCTCCTCGAACCAGCCTTCGCGGTACGCGTCCAGATCGTCTCGCCACCTCTTTCTGGGCCGGCCTCGGCGGCACAGTTAGTACTGGGTAATACGGTATCCCGTGGTAAGACTGTTTATTTTTCGTAACTATCACTCTTATTAAAACTAACACACAGTTAATCGCACTTTAAATTCTTATGACCACCAGAAACCATTTTTTTCCTAAAATTACTTCACAGAATTCAGTTGTTACATATTCTCAAAGTAAAGCATAAAATACACTACATATAACATTTGTCGCATTGTGATTCCGCAGTAGTTGGCATATCTGAACGTCGGCTCTTATCAGTGATAAGGCTATTGTTTCTTTAATTTCAATTATAACGCCTCGACTATCTTAAGATTGTGATTTTTTTTATATTTTAGGTTTTAGTTGTTGAGTTCCGTATAATAGCCGATGCCTTGACAATTTAAATGGTTTATTTAAAATACATAACATAACATAACATCACGCATGTAATCACAGAAGCGTTAGACAGAGGTGTAGCTAATAGTACACCCACATTTCGGCAGTTATGTTTAAGTCCCATGTTATAGGGGGCGAGCCTATGGCCAGCAACCGGGGACAAGTCCAGACTCCGTGGCTGCTCTGAAAAATTCCTGATGGAAAAACCCAATAACACTTTGCCCGATCCGGGAATCGAACCCAGGACCTCATGCTCAGCAGTCGCGCTTGCGACCACTTTACAAACGAGAACTAGTTAATCTTCCTGATCCTTGCCATTAACAATTTTACATTAGTAATTTTGATATTATTTTATTTTTATTTCTGTACAGTCGCCAGCACATCAAGTTACCCGAAACTGTAAAATTTTCCCAATCAACCTTGAACGTAATGCTTTAGCGATAAAGTTGAAAACCAAAAAGTGAAAAAAAAGAAAGAAACAAGAAGAAAGTTAAGTAAATATTAAAGAAATATGACAGATTGTAGGTAGTAGCTTTGATGTGCTGGCGACTGTACAATCAGACCGTATTTCATAAGGATCATTAATTTGTATAAAATTAATCTTAAAACTGGTTCGTTTTCGTATCCTCAACTTTTATGACGCTTACATAACATACTGCGAATGTAAAGCAAAACAAACTGACGTTACACACATTTGCATAAGATTCACGTTTAACACTCTCTGTTGTATTTTAACCCAAATATTGATCAACGGCTATTTGCTGTCTCGCTTTATTTGTCTTTTATCTCTCTCTAACACTATTTCAAGGAAAAATATCACGTTTTTGACTTAATAATATCATCAAGATTAGGATTTTTTGTAAGTGCTCGTGGCTGTCCAAAAACCACCGAACGGGACTGTCGCAAGTTAAGCTACGCTTGTCTAGGTCGGTCCGTGGATGGATGACCATCCATTACGTACACAAAAACCCTTCAGTCTTCCTTCCTTCGTCCTTCTTCTGTGCCTCGAAAAGCTCGTTAAGGTGGAAACGCCACGCGATTCATTTTTTTTTAGATTTTTTGCAATTTGAAAATGAAATTCAAATTTTCTTAGATTTTTTGCAAATTGCAGGTCAGTTTCAGGCTATATGTGAAACAAAATATGATTCGAGTGTAGCTCGACTTATAACCGAAGGAACTCAAGCTAGCTAAGTCGAGACCCCTACATCAACTAGATGATACCCAACGTCGGCGCTTGTTCTTTAACCGACAATTGACAGACGCACGTGTATTTCATCATAGATTAGATTAGATAGTAATATGTTAATTTTCATTATCGCTTGGTTTATGATTTATTTTTATTTCACATTTTCCGCCTTCCATGACCTTGTATAAAATTATAAAATTTAATTATATTTTTTTTTTTTCTCCAATACTGTGTATTAGTGGACTCCAAATTATTTTACGAGAATATACGAAGATATACTACGAGGCTCGCAGTATATCTTCTTTTAAAATAAAATTGATTATTTAATTTTTTAAACAGCCTCGGTGATCTAGTGGCCACAGGCGTCACTGCTGAGTATGAGACCCTGAGTTCGATACCTAGATCGAGGAAAGTGTTATTGTATTTTTCCATCAGGAATTTCTCAGTAGCAGCCACAGTCTGAATTTGTGCCCGGTTGATGACAACAGGCTCGCCCCCTATAACGTGGGACTTAAACATAACTGGCTAAACGAGGGTGTACTATCAGGCACACCTCTGCCTAACCTTTCTGGGATTACAGGCGTGATGTTATGTTATATTGAGAATAACATAATTACTACGTCTGATAAAAGTAAGATAAACTCTCAGCCTTGATCAACACTGCCTACCCACTAAAACAAAAGGCGAGTCATACATCATTGACATCATGACATGTTACATTGCGCAGGCCGTGTATTGACATTCTTATCACAAAGGTCGTTGGGAGCTGATAAGAGGGAATCTTTTGTTTATTTATTTAAATTTTAATATAGCAATGATTCCGTGATATTATGACCTACAGGTTAATAGATCATCATCATCTGCCTAGCCTTTTCCCAACTATATTGGGGTCGGCTTCCAGTCTAACCGGATGCAGCTGAATACCAGTATTTTACATGGAACGACTGCCTATCTGACCTCCACAACCCAGTTAGCACTGGGTAATACGATACCCCTTGGTAAGACTGGTTGTCAGACTTTTTTTTGGGTCACTGACTGCCTAACGACTGTCAAAGATCTACAAATGACAGCCGGGACCAACTGCTTAACGTGCTTTCCGAGGCACGGAGGAAACTCGGTATGTAATGGGCGGTCACCCATCCACAGACCAACCTAGGCAAGCACGGCTTAACCTAAAGATCGACCCGAGCGGCTGTTATTATTTAGCCACGAGCTCCTCAACCTACAGGTTAATAGATATACTCTTTAAATGTCGCATGTTTTGTATGTTTATATTACCTAGTGTAATTAGTTAGTTGTATAAAAATATGATCGCATACAAAACTTATACCGTCACTTACGGGATATCTTCCGTGATTGTTCATAGTTGTTGTTGTTTCGTGTTTGTTGTTGTGTTGTTGATGTCGGGAGCTCAAAATAATGAACAATCACGGAAGATATCCCGTAAGTGACAGTATAAGTTTAGTTGTAAACCGTGAAAGGTTAAACAGTGTATGATCGCATACGTTGTTTAATTTAAAAATCCTTGTATTGATAAGGAATGGTTGCGGACGATAAACAAAACAAAAACTCAATATTAGACTGCACCTACTCGGTGTACAAATACAAGCACGGTGATTTTGGTCATATAATCCTTTTGACTACCCACTTTTTTGTGGCTTTTTATGCCGGAGACAAATTTGAAATCAGACAGGCAGTCGCTCCATGTAAAATACTGGTATTCGGGAAAAGGCTAGGCAGATGATTTATGTATAACTAAATAGTGGCAAGTCGCAAAAAGATTAAGAAGCTGAAATTAGATTAAGAAAGAGAAATTTCGTGGCCACCCTGGAGCTTTCACTAAGTATTCTTCCACTCGAACAATTTGAGCGGTTGGATGGATACCTACAGGGTGTAAACAGACCCTTCACATATCCGTCAACCAAGCATTCTGTACATCAAACTAAGTGACCCTACGCAAAAATTATTGCTGGGAAACGACTTTTTTTTTGGGGTCAAAAATTACGTTTTACGGTAAAACTCAATGTAACGCACTCAAAACATTGTGCTGATAGTTCGGGGGTCATGGAGGTGTTTAGCATATAGCATAAGCATAATCAGCCTATTAATGTTCCCACTGCTGGGACGCAGGCCTCCTCTCTATGAGAGGGAATGGGCTATAGTCCACCACGCGGGCCCAGTGCGGGTTGGTGGAGGTGTTTAAAGTAAACAAAACATTAAAAACATATCTAAAAAAAACTAGTGAAAAAGTTGGAACTTCGGCCTCCAATATCTCTGTAACTAAAAGGTTCCCAGGTATGGACTAGAACAAAAAAAATGATCGCAAAGATGGGAAGAACAAGTGCCTTTCGGCTTCGTTAAGGGTCTTGTTACACCCCTTATTTTTGGGACCCCTGATCCCAAAAATCTACATGTAAAAACAGTATAAGATTTCGAGGTCGATGTTAGGTACCTTGTAAAGGACATATGCTATCTAGAAGGTCATTTAAAACTTAGAACGAAACATATCATTATTGTAAATAGCTGAATATCTTATCAATTTGCACAACGATACCGTAGTATTACAGGTGTTTGTTCGTCAGTGATAGTAAAATCTTACTTTCATGTTTATTCAGGACTTTTCAGTGATTAGCAGGAAAAGTCTAGATTGAAAACAATGGGTGTTTGATTTACATCGCTCACTCTACCTAAAATAGTGAGTGTTATACAAGGTGTAACAAATTAAATGCAAAACCTCACGTGTGGTCTCTCGGATCATGAAACTGAACAACTTTTGTTCTTCGAGTACTAGAAATTCGGCAAAAAAATTGGAATTTCTATAGGAATTGACGCGATCCGCTGATCAACAAGTAAGGTAAAACTAAAAAAAAAAGTTATGAATTTCCAAAAGTCATAGAACAAAAGCTGTTTAGATTCATTGTCTTAGAGACCACACGAGAGGTCTTGCGTTACACTTTGTGTATAGTTACATCTGTATCCAAATAAATAAAATTGAAGTGTCCGTTTGCAATTTCAAAATTACTGCTTGTTACTGAATGCATATGAAGTATATACGGTACTTATAACAAAAATATTTTTTAATATTTGAAATATTTATATAAAATCTCGCCTGTAATCCCCGAAGGCTTAGGCTGAGGTGTAACTAATAGTATATCCTCATTTCGCAAGTTATGTTTTAAGCCCATGTAATAGGGGGTAAGCCTATTGCCATCAACCGAGCACAAATCCAGACTCCATGGCTGCTACTGAGAAATTTCTGATGGAAAAGCCAATATCACTTTGCCCGACTCGGAAATCGAACTCCTGCTCAGCAGTCGCGCTTGCGACCCCTTGACCAACGAGGCAGGGTAGGGGGAACTGGTATACAATTTAATTGCAAGATTTGACCAATACATGCTATCATCATCATCATCATCATTTCAGCCGAAAGACGTCCACTGCTGGACATAGGCCTCCCCCAAGTGTCGCCACATTGACCGGTCCCGTGCGTCTCGCATCCAGCGGATCCCTGCAACCTTTACCAGCTCATCGGTCCACCAAGTGGGAGGCCTATACATGCTATCAAGGCAAGTTAATTAAAACCTTGTAATAAAGTGAATAAAGTAGGTAGTTACATACCCTCAATCTTCTACTTTCAGCTTCTATACTCCGATCATAGCTGTTGGCATACACAGGCGAATACTGAGGATTTCTGTCAAAAGCAGGCGACGGTAAACTCATCCCTTTCGATAAATTCATATTCCTCTCAGAAATCTTCCCGTACACTTCATTCCTCTCCATCATATTCGAGCTATACGATTCTAGATTATTCTTACCCGGCTCTATCACATTTTTACCCGATTCCAGACCATTTTGACTCGGTTTTTCATCCGGTTTTCTGTCCACGTTAATTTTCCCGTAGATATTGTCATTTTGTTGGTCGTTGTTCACTTTTTTTGGTAACTTGTTGTAGTCTTTAGTTGGTTCGTTAAAGTTTTTTACTATATCGTCGATTTTTGTTTTATGTCTTATCGTAACGTTAGCGTAAGAACAGTTTTTGGGGTCAACGGCGTTGTTTTCACTTATTAAAACGTTCTTTTGTATTTTATTCATGTAATTAGGCAAAGTCTTGCCTCCTAGGACATCTTTAGCTGGCGTATTGACTGTTAACGAATTTGAACTGAAGACTTTAGGTGATATTTCATTTTCGTTGGTCGTATAGAACTGACTTCTTCCAATTTTTTGTTGCTTCGCGTAGTACTCAAATTTTGAAACCTTAGCCATTATGCCTGACAGTCTCGGTCTAGATTCTTGGTCTGAATTTGAGTCAGATTGGTCTAAGTCTCTGTAAGGTTTCTTGGGTGCGACTGGAGGCTTTTTTCTAGACATTTCTTTGAGGGTCATGTCTAGTTCTTGGTCTAAATGCGTTAGGGAGGTGTCTTTGTATATCTTCTGGATGTTTGTCGTTTGGTAACTCTCTGTGTGGTGGGTGACGTAGGCTGCGGACAAAAAAATATGTTAAAAAGAGAATTTACAATGTTTCTCAAGGTAATATAAAATTGCTAAATGAATAAATTGGTACTACACGGACTTCCTGGACCTATTACAAGCGGTTTATTTTGTAGAAAAGATAAGAAATAGGGCCAGATCCATGAAATCGGCACGGTTAGCGCAGTGCGCTGCGCTGAGTGTCGCGGGTTCGATTCCCGCACGAAACAAATATTTGTATGGCCTACAGATAGTTGTTCGGATCTGGTTGTTTGTGTGACGCATCCACGATACAGGAAAAATTCCTAGTGCGGGGTAACGTTATTTAAAAAAAAAACAGGTTTGTTTGTCTTGCAGTGCATTCGAGAAGCCGGATAAAATAGACGAACGGATCATTTGCCGGTTCGTGCAAGAGTTCTGAACATCTATTTCATATTGTGCTCCGGAACGTTTTTCTGGGATGTCATTTGGTTCGAAAGTCTTTTAACCAGTCTTACCTGGTCGTATCGTGTTCCCCAGTAATTGGGTTGTGAAGGTCAGATAGGTAGCTTGTATTCAGCTCCATTCAGTTAGATTGGAAACCGACCTCAGCATAATTGAGTGAAGGTTAGGGAGATGATGACGTTACCTGCGGCACACTGGTCGTTGGGCTGGAACTGCACAGGCGCCATGGACACGTGCGCTGATGGTAGCACCGACTTCATCAGCTTGGCTTCGGCCGGGTGGTTGAAACGGAGGTAGTTAGACCGCCCTATTGTTAGCATGCTCCCTGGAAATGGAGAGATAGTGTATGTTAGAATGATAGATTACAACAAATTAACTAAATAATGATTAATATTTTGGATCCGGTCGTTAGTATGGACATAAAATGAATCGCGAGTACGCCGGTGGTGACGTCACGCGACCTACTAACAAGTCTACCCACACCACAGCGTGCTTCTACAGAGCCTTGATGTACCCGATTCATTGTGCCCCGTGTTGAGTTGTAATCTCAAGTAATTCGTTAGTTTTTTTAGAAACAGTGTATCGCACCCTGTGTGTTTTCATAGCACGAAACTCACTGCTCCCACATGATGTACGAGCCTAACGGAATAAAGCCTGCCATATCCGATAAATATATAATCTGTGAAAAATTACAAACTGTAATATATAGTGCAGCGAGTTTCTTTTGGCGAGTGGCCATGAAACTAATAAGTACTAGCTTGGTTAGAAGTGACGCCGCCATTTTGTATTTTCAGCACAACTTCCATAGAAAAATTCAAAAATATTTACCAATAGGGTTCTTCTGACAATGTAATTCAAGCGCCAAAAGAACCTCTTATCGTTTAAGCGATCTGAATTCTAAGGCGCGTAGCTCACTGGTCAGTAGAGGCAGAGTCGCGACACGGTCGAGTTGTGGTACCTATGTGGAGTCGACGCGCGGGCTATGCTGCCATCCCTTTTCTATACGTTGCTACGCACGAAACGAAATAATAAAGTGATGTCACACTCTGGGGCATTTCCGCGCCTTTACCTCGACTCTTGATCGTGTGGGCGACGGGCCTTAGAATACTGCAGTATACCCATATTGGGCACTAGAAATACATTGAGTTCCGTAAAGTATTTTAACTTGAGTCCGCGTATCACTGGTCAGTTTCCTTCACTCATCAGTTTATTTTATTCGCCAGTTTCGTTGATTGGACAGTTTTGCGAATTAGGCCGTTGCGTCAATTCGACAGTTTCCAGTGTTTGCCAGTTTCTTTGATTCGACAGTACGTTACCGTAAGCCGTGCTTGCCTGTCTGTGGATGGGTGGCCATCCATTACATACCGGGTACCTCCGTGCCGCGGAAAGCACGTTAAGCGGTTGGTCCCGGCTGTCATTTGTAGATCTTTGACAGTCGTTACAGGTAGTCAGTGGCCCTAAAATTCGAACAACCTTACCAAGGGGTATCGTATTACCTAGTACTAACTGGGTTATGGAAGTCAGATAGGCAGTCGCTCCATATAAAATAATGGTATTCAACTGCATCCGCTTACACTGGAAGCCGACCCTAACATAGTTGGGAAAAGGCTAGACAGATGATATACTAAAAATATATTTTAAGTTTTTTAAACTTGAAATATATTTTTTCTGAGGTACCCTCAGAAAAAATATATTTTAAGTTTAAAAAACTTGGGTGGATTATATTTTTATCTTCTGTAAGGACTACTTAACAACATTCCTAGATCAGCTACATTTGCGTCTCCTAAACACATATTTACAAGAAGTCTACTAGATTTATGTGTTAGTGTCACGCATCACGTTGTTCTAGTTCGCACGTTGGTGCTACAGAGCTAGTTCAATATTACCGAGCAGGTCTGAATCTGTCATGTTTATTTTAATAACAGATGTGGATCATCTATAATGAAACATAATAATCAATAATATAGCGGCGGGTTTTATTGCTTACGCAAAACTAAAATAAAGAATTCAACTTAGAAAAAAAAAGAAAAAGCTTTTGTTCAAATTAAAAGAATAATACTAGGTTTATCTATTAACATTGAACACGTATATAAAGTTTCGTATCCGTGCTATTAAACGTTGAGGAGTTCTCTCGTGAGGAGACGAGCTTTTTCATAAAAATGTATTGTCACCAAAGGTGCAAAATTTCAGCTCAATCTGTTGAGCTCAATCGTTTGTTTGAAATTTAGTTGCAAGATTTGTCCAATACATACCTAGTAACTAATCAACTAATAAGGTAAGTTAAATAAAAGCTTATAATATATGGCCCAGCATTTTTCTTCATGTTGCAGTCAGGGTCGGCTTTCAGTCTAACCGATTTCAGTATTTTACATGGAACGATTGCCTATCTGATCTGCATAACTCAATTACTAGTCAATATGATACTACCTCCAGTACCTCCCTAGTTATCGGACTTTGGAAGGTACCCATCTACCCCAGCATCATTTATTCAGCCGAAAGACGTCCCATGCTGCCCATAGGTCATCCCCAAGCGTATATATTTTAAACAGACTTAATGCTGGTACAAGATTTTCAATAAAGCTAAATCCCGCAAACTAGCAGAATAAATAAACCTAGGTCATTTTTTGAAGATTCTAAACTCATGACCACTCACCACACCACTTTAGAATCTTAAAAACAAAAGAGATTTTACCAGACTGTTTGTATCAAAATTTGAACAACATCGGCAATGGAGCTAGTGGCACTGACAAGTTAGTGAATTGAACATAAGTGTCCAAGCACTAGTGTGAGGCGGAAACCGATCAGTTTCGGATGTCAGCTGCGACAAATTTACCAAATTAAAGTCTAGACAGGAATTGTGTTTACTTCCCTATTGTGACATGTTGTCCTTGGTTTCTCGTCTATCACGTATTCGTAATTAAGTAACAAAATATAAATCATTAAAAAAAAAAAACATGAATCAACATCTTTTACATTATAATAATATCATCATTGACGTGGTCCATTAAAAATACATTGACTCAAGATCTGAAACGCGGTAGCCTTTAGTTTCGAGCGTACCATACTCCCAGCTTACATCGATACTGAGTTTTTTTTTCGATATAAGGCTACAAACGCACCTTGCGACAGTCTGGTGGGCTTGTCGACGGGCAGTCCGTCTAGTAACGTGCTGCCGCTGAGCGGGTACAGAGTGACGACTCCGTGAGAGTTCTCCACGCGACTGTGCACGCTTGACACGCCCGTGCCGACCACGTAGATGTCGCATGTCGGGTCCGAGCCTATTGTTACTCGACCTGGAAAGAGAGAAGAAACGAGTTATAACAGGCGTAGCAAAATCTAAAAACAGCAGAGGTACAGCATTTTGTTTAAACGAAAGACAATACCCCATTGCTGGCTTTTCTCGGGAAGCTAGGGTGGATCGAATCATTTTCCCACCCGCACGCAAAATACGCGCTTCGAACGTAGAGTTGCGGACACCAGCCCGTTATACAATACAATCCCCCAACGTCGACTTTAAAACAGGGCTTGGAAACGTTATTTAAAATAACGTTTTTAAAACGTTTTCAACAGTTCTTTGTAGATCATTTTGTTCGGAACGAAAACGAAATGATAACATTTATACCGCTGGGTAAAAATCGGTTTATTCCGCAAGACGTAGCCGCGGACGGCGGCCTGCGACAAGCATGAACTTTTTTAGTTAAATCGGGTACCGTGTGTATGGAATGGAATGGAAAAAAACTGTTAAAAACGTTTTATTTACCAAGAACGATTTAAATGTTGTTCGTCAAAAACGTTTTTTATAACGTTCCGTTCGAACGTAACCGAAATAAATCGTTTCTTAGGTATTTAAGACGATACCGTTTCGAAAAAAGTATGGATATCCGAGCCCTGCTTTAAAAAGTCTCTATCTTTTACGAATCATCATTTCAGGCCATAATGAAAATCTGATTACAGATAACATCACTTATTACGCCTCGTTCACGAGTTTAGGCGACGGCAACTTGCGTCAAGCGACGCGCGCTTGTGTCACTTGTTTCCATCGCGTGAGTACTGTCACGTCACATATTAAATCAACAAATCTTATAAACATACCTTGCTTGATAGGATGCAAGGTGACAGCAGTGCTCAGCCGACCAGTTCCCAGGCTCACTAAATGCGGAGTATTCGTCGCCACTCTGGAAGTAGAAATAGAAAACATGAATACGACATACTTTCATATTACTACTGCATTTAATGCAGTATTTGCCAAGTGAAGTTTGGCAGTATTCGAATGACGACTAACGCCATATGGTAGGACAACATTGTTCTTGAGAAGAAAAATATTAGTGGCACGTTGTAGTCCAATTCGTGTGAGAAATCGCATCATTTGCTCTTTGGCGATTCTCACACGACACCGATGGTCCGCGCAAACAAGTGGATACGACCACACATAAATTGAGAAAGGGGATGATGCCAATTCAGAAGGATGTAATGTATCACAGATTTCTCAAATCTTTATCATCATTATCTGCCTGCAGGCGTAGAACGACCACCGTAGAAACGGGTTTTGTCGACGGCAGAATCGACAAAATGACAGACATCTATTGTTGGTCTGTCCTTTTTTCGATTCTTCCGTCGACAAAATCCATTTCTACGGTGGTTATGCTACGTGTGCTGCCCTTGTCCCACTCTACTTGGGTTCGGCGCAGCACGTTTTCATCTTCTCTTCTCCCTAATTGTCAAATTCCATTCAATTTGCCAAACCTTTATGAAAAATTAAATTTCGGCGATGGTACACACGTCTGCTATTGAACTCGGTCTCGTTATTAAGTTTACCCTAGCGAATTGTGACGAGAATAACCGGCGCTTACGCGCATAAATCACATTTTTTTATTACTCCGTCAAAGATCAGCAAGATTCTACGTCTTATTTGAATATTTCCTTATATCTTCAATTAAAATTGTCATTATTAATGATGATTATGACAGCCTTACAAGTGACCTTTTAGCCTGATATGTTTATACGTCGAAGGCTTATAGCTGTTTTGACGACGTAATTGCGAAGAGTCTTAAAATGATGAATTCTTTAATTGAGTTGATCTTTTGCTATGATAAAAATCAAGGCGTCTTGGCAGTGATGTATGTCAACGACTAAATATGGAGTTCCTCTTTAGATATTGTACAGCTTTGAGTATGACAGGTCCGTTAAGATAATTTTACTGTTGTTATTATTGGTTATACTGTAGTAATTAAATATTCGCCGTGCTCGCAAGGAAGACTTTGTTTAGTATGGTCATCGATTACTCCTTTCCTTCCTCCTTTAAAAAGGCAATTGTTGGATTTTTATCAAAATCTTCATGTTTTGAATCTCAAACCAATCGATGCCAAGTACCAAGCAAAGAAAAGTGTCATAAATAATCGCTAAATTAATTGGTATCTCGCATCCGCCGTGCATGTTTGAGCTGATGTATGAACGTAGACGAACCATAAGGAGTACTTAAGTATTGTAACAGGTGCCTTGTCGACGGTGCGTTAGTGTTCCACGTGCGCCTCAAAGAGATGTCAGCAACCAAGTAGGGGTCCGCATGGGCCGATGCCTGCCAGGGCTGCGGGACTGTTCGAAAGAGATACCGTGGCCCTGGAACGCAAAGGGCAAGGAAGGAACATGGATAGGTTTCAGTCAGTACAAGTCTGACACTCCCTTCCGCTCCGCCCAGAGTGGGGGGGGGGGGGGAGTCATTTGATGATACCCATCCAAAAAAAAAAGTATTGTAACAGGTAGCGTTATGTAGATATTCTGTCTACCCTCGTGGGCAAAAACAGTCAATTTATGTATGTATGTTTGTTGTAGTTGTTACGGCTTTGTCTTGTCTTCCTTATTGATATATTAGAGTTATAAAACAACAAAATAAACACATCGATCAACGATCCACTCAAAACAGTCATTCCCATTCACAAACGACCTGCCACTATAATAAAACTGTGAACCGACATAAAAACTAATTGCAGATATAACGCAGTTATTTTCAACGCGGCTTTTATTGCAAAGTTACGAGTAATGCATTAAACAGCGTTTATTGCTCCACCATCTGGCTAGTTCAAGGGGTTTCCGACTATCGACGAATGATTTCGACGGATGTTTGTGGGATTACATCATCTAGATAGACACGGATTTGATGAAATCCAATACGTATATCCAAGTTAAATAAACGATTTTTTCAAATTTTATTATTCGTGGGAATCTTTAGTGTTTATTATTGTTTAAATAAATTGGGGTATAGCCAGGAGGATGATGCGACGATGATCGTCCTTCGCTTGTGAATGAACTCTGGAATTACCCGATTGATTTCCTTCGCAGATGCTAGAAAGAAATTGGGCAATCCCGAAATGAGCACGTGATTTATAAATAATGTTAACACATTCTTCTTTAAAATCATGTAATGGATAGGCTCCATTTTGGAATAGTTTGTTAACTAATAGCTACATTAAAATACTGTGTTCGACATCTGCTTGACTAAAAAGTCTTACTTAATGAGTGTAAGTATTTAGGTCTGATGCCATATTTGTATTTGCTGGCTTGTCATAATGCCTCGCCTTTTACTGTTAACATGCATATTTGTCTTACCAAGGGGTATTAAAATAAATACTAAATTGCTTGAATTTTTGTCATTGCTATATTGGAAATACGCAATATAATGAGTAACTTCACTATCATCATTGGCAGCTTTGCCTACACACTGCTGATTATAAAGGGTGTAAATAGACCCTTAACATAAAAGAAAGGCACTTGTTCTCCCTGCCACTGCGATCGTTTTTTTGTTCTAGACCATACCTGGGAACCTTCTAGTTACGGAGATATTGGGGGTCAAAGTTCCAACTTTTTCACAAGTTTTTTTTTAAATACATGTTTTTAATGTAAGATTTTTACTTTACACACCTCCACGACCCTCGTACTATTCAATCCATTCATCAGCACAATGCTATGAGTGCTTTCCATCGAGTCCTACCGTAAAACGTGATTTTTCACCCCAAAAAAAAAAGTCGTTTCCCAGCAATAATTTTTGCGTAAAGTTACTTAGTTTGATGTACAGAATGCTTGGTTGACGGATATGTGAAGGGTCTATTTACACCTGGTATTACAGTCCTTCCTTTGCTTACTTCCCTGATCTTGTTTTGACCTGTCAAAGTTTCTACTACAGTGAGTACATTATTTTTCAATAATATCTCATCTGCACATATCTGTACATATTCAATAATGGTTATAGATAACATCAAAGATTATGGTTTTGACCACATGGAATTCGATTTTCATAAATCTTCAGTTTTATTAAAGCTCACTACGAATAAGGGATCATAACTCATAATTATAGGAAGAAAGACGCGAGACATTCTATTTATAGCTGATCTCGATGCGCTCGCGCCGGTCGTCCGACTCGTGCACTTTTATAGTGTTCGTTTTGCGGCCAACCCTTTGCTATGCAGACTTAATTAAAATTGGTGTTCAGGTGGAGAAACTAGTGTTTTGGTATGGCATACAACATAAGTCCCTCCGACTTATGTTCAGCTGTGGTATTCATTAGTAATAGATTAAGTTAAAGAGCTAAAAACTTGAATGAGACTGGTAGAGAATGCATTGTGGCTTTAAGTCCGCCTATGTATCACGATTGTACATGAAGTTTAAATAAATAAATAATGAGACTGGCAAAGTAGCGTGAAGAGAAGTCTATCAAAGTCCAGCAGTGGTTGATGTTGATGAGGCAAAGATAGGTTGCTCGACAACCAGCGTAATAGCACACAAACATTTTAAACGTGCGGGACTAACAGTGCGCTTTTTTTAAATTTAAAACCCCTAGGAAGCTGGAAGTGCAGAACATAACACGGCGGGGTCATGGGAAGGAAGCGACAATCTATTTTGAGTGGCGCCTGCGCATCGCGCTGCGCTTGCGAGTAGCAGGCGGACAGGTTTACAACTTAATGAATTGGTGCCAAGTGTTGAAGTTATAGGTAGTGGTTAGGCGGTCAACATTATGTCCTCGGTGTACTGTGAGACTTCTGGTAAAAAAACAAAGGGTTTTTAGAACTCGCAAATCTAGTGACCAGGATCAGGGTCTCCTCTTTGGACTGCTGCTTGCCCATTTTTGTGGATGATTAGTACAGTCCCGCTGACGTCTAGTCCGTAGGCCCTAAAAGTCACTACTCGTCCCATTTTCAATTTTGTTTTTCGCTAGTCATCGAATGGTATTCTGTCACAAATTCACACTCAACGTCTCAAGTTCGCGTAGCGTCCTCTGGCAGGATCGCCATGTAAGGAGCGGTGTTGATGGTAAATGAAACGAGTGAATGCTCGAGTAATACTGAAATATATTTGATAGGATAGTGCATATAAAAGGTGTAAAAGGTGCATAGATTATAGTGTTACAGGACTTAAAGTAGGTACTTAATTAATACAACCATTACACTAGATGAACACATCATCATCATAGCCAAATCTTTTCTCAACTACATTGGGGTCTTCCAGTCTAGCCGGATACAGCTGAATACGAGTATTTTACATGGAGCCACTACCTATTTGATCTCCACATCCTGATGAGACTTCACGAAAATTACGAACTTCCTCCTTCCATACATTACTACATCGTCATCAGTGAATGATGCTGATGAATTTTCGAAATTATTCCTATTATGCAAATCTTCTTATACTTTCAACACCGAGTGGGTATACGTATTAGCGAATTTAAGATTTTTAGAAAAGAACTTTTGTCTGTTTTTGTTATAGTATTTTATATATCCACGTAGTTTATCTTTGTAATAAATATTTTTTTTGCAGATAGATACACCTACCACTGTTTGTCTCTGCATCACCCAAAGGTTGACTGGTAGAAAATGCCTATGGCATTAAGTCCGCCTTTGTACTTTGTGCTTGAAGTGTTAAATAAATAAATAAACTTCGAGAGAACACGTTGAAATATTTCATTTACCTATTAGGTTAGAAAAAAATGTACTTGTTTATAAATTCAAGCTTACAGATTTACTTGAAAATTAATAAAGTGCAGGAGGAAGCGACAATCTATTTTGAGTAGCGCCCGCGCATCGTGCGCGTGCACATTTTGTTTTTGTTTCAGTCGGCCCTTTGCAGGCGACGTTTACTTTAATTTGCGTTAGTAAGTGTTGAGAGTTTGAGACTAGTTCTTTTATATGCACGGTTTAATGTTGGTAGAGGACAGAGTTCTATTAGGGATTTCCTGTGAGCATTGGAAGAGGAGTAGAGAAAATCGCGGACAGTGAAAGTTACCTATGATATTAACACCAGCTTGAACATGGTAAACCGTTAATAACCAAACTTCTAGTATATTTACATCATAAGAGCCTCCACACGACGACGCTTATGTTCTTAGTTATCAAACCAGCCATGAAGCCAGTGATGCCTAAAACACAGTACATAATCCTGAAATCGGACAATCCTTATTATAAATAAATAAAGCTTTTATTTCATTCCTTAAATTTCATATTCATGCATAATCATTACTATTCAACAGACCTTATAAACATGCAATTTATAAAGCTGACAAATTCATAAGAAGCTTTTATATAAATTAAATGTAAGGACCGCCTAAGGCGGTAAAAGCCTCTTTGCTGTACCAATCATATCAGTCTCTGGCTAACCTTCTTCCTGCGATTTTTACTATGTCGTCGCTCCAGCTTTTCCGGGGTCTACCGCGTTTGCGTTTCTTTTTGAACGGATACCACTTCCTTATTATGGGTTAGTGTTAATAAGGTTTGTTTACTGTACATCTACCATTAGTCGTCGTCACAGTGTTTACTTCTTTTCAAGCTATATCATCTTTCACGAAATCCATTCAAGTTTTGTGTGTCAATCCTTTTTGTCCCACTGTTTTGGAATATTTGCTAATATTCTTTGATTAGCTTATACACGTGGCTTCGCGCGCATGGAGTTCGATAATTGTCCCACGGGAATTTTATCGGGATAAATAGTTATCCTATGTGTTAATCAAGGTTATAAACTATCTGTGTGTGTGCTAAATTTCATCTAAATCTGTTTAGCGATTTTTGCGTGAAAGAGTATCAAACATCTATACATCCAGACATCCTCACAAACTTTCGCATTTATAATATTCAATAAACAAAGCTAAAACTAAGCCAACAAGAATCTGACAGTACGATGACGAATCCCAGGTTCGAGTCCCTTTCTGTTCACCATCAATCACTAAACTAAACCTAATGTTATCCGTCTGTCGCGTTAACGGGATCCTGGTGTTAAACAACTATATTTAGACACACCTTTAACACTTTCCATTAAGATTGAAGTTCCTTCGGCAAATTTTTCACTAAGTAAACATGAAGATGGGTGAGTCAATGTCTCTTGCGGTTGTTTGGGTTTTATGTTAATAGTTTTAACACCCTCAACGCCAGTGTATCATTTTTGCACACGCTTGTTAAAACATAGTGTATCAAAAATGATACACACTACCTATTGCGTTCAAAGCGTTGTGTACCAATAATGCACATGCTTTTCATAGATTTTGTATTAGAAATAATATCCTCTGGCCTGGACGTTTGGTTTGCTATATTTGGGATTGGGTTATGAGACATATGCCAAAAAATATTGGTACTGGAAAATTTAAGGTGAAAAAAAAAGTCATGAATTAGTTTCTACATAATTATATTAAAAAAAACAACTACAAAGAAAGACACAAAATAAGATTAATTGCTAATGAGTTTTGTTGAAACATTGACGACATAAAAAAAAATTACACACTGAACATTTTGTGTATATTTGGGGTGCTTTTTTTATTTTTTCCTGCAATTTGTAATCCTGTCCTCCCGTAAATTTTATAGCACTCCAAACAACGACCTCGAACTTTCTTATCGTTTACAATGTTTTGGACCAAATAATGCTTGTCGTCTGGTCTCGATCGTGAAGGTCTGTCAACATTCGTTGAAGAAATTCTCTCCAGCAACGCATCGATCACTTGTTCACGAAATTCCGTGATTGTGAGTTTCTTTTGAAGTGAATATTCGTTGTACAGGAAATGGGCATTTACTACACTTGTTCCCCAAATTATTTCAAATGCTAATTTGCGGTACCATTTGGTGCAGCGTCGTAAGGCTGTACCATACGTGGCCATTTGGTCGCTAATATCTATAGAAGATTTACCTTTATTGTAGTCAGCTATACATTTGGGTTTTGTGTGCATTGCGTTCGTATTTCTGCTATTATTTGGCACCATTTCAAGAGCAGACGTTTTCGTTGTAAGCATCCGTACGTCGCGTTTATCACGCCAGTTCAGAACAACTATGCCTTCATTGCTCTGCTTTGCAGCCATTTCTCCTCTCTTCAATTTGGCCTGTACCACTTCCTTTGGTAAATATTTTCTATTAGCCCTTAGAGTTCCTACTAGATGGGTTTTTCTATTACGCAAACGTAAGGCGAGAGGAACACTGGTATAATAATTGTCTGTGTACAATGTTCTTCCTTCATCTAAGAGTTCTTCTGCCAAAGACATAACTGTTTTTTCTGAGACTTCAGTTTGCGGGTCTCTAGATTTGCCACAGTAAACAGACAAGTTCCAAGTATATCCTTTTTCGGTACATAGCTTGAATACTTTGATACCGTATTTTGCACTCTTATTGGGTATATATTGCCTAAACAAAAGTCGTCCGCGCCAAGGTATCAGCGATTCGTCTACACATATTTTTTCTCCCGGTGTGTATGTTTTCTTGTAGTTATTTATAAACTTGTCAAGTATATCTCTCAACTTGTAAAGCCGGTCATTTGCGTCAGCTAACGTATTATCTGAGAAGTGAATAAATTTGAGAATCAACTCGAATCTGTTCCTAGGCATTACAGTTCGTGCTAATGGAATATTGTAGAGCTTATGAACGCGCCAGTAGTCTTTTATCGATGGCAGCTTCACCAATCCCATCCAACCAATGAGTGCGAGAAATTTTTTCATTTCATCCAAGGTAACAGGAACCCAGGCATGTTGCCTAGAACCTGAAGGAATATCATTTGACAGTAGTTGCTGCGTGGCGTATAAATTCGTTTGGTCTACAATATGCTGAATAATGTCGTTAGTCATGAACAAATCGAAATAGTCTATTGGCGAAGCATTAGCAAGAATGCCTGAGTATATTTCTTTGAAGCCTGAAATAGGCCCGGTATATTCCATGGGCGTTGGACCTTCTTGAGTAGGCATGTGCCACTCTATTGAGTCGAGTTTTTGTTTTAGCCACTCGGATGTTGTACCAGAGAGACTTGGCTCATTATTACCAGTAGTAAGAGTAGTTGCAGATGTACTTGACATACTAATTGTAGCAGATGATGTACTTGGCATATTATAAGCGTCCAAATCTGTATTACCTATTCTTCTTGCAGAAATCCTCCTCTGAACTTCAGGTAAAGGGGGCAGGTCACTCTCAGTGAAGGTCGATGCTCGCCTAAAAGATAAAGGTGGATTCCAACTTTCGTTAGCACTGTCACTCTCCGAACTAGCCGTCGCATTACCGTCACTTGGATAATAATCCGGATCATACAAAGAGTCGTCACTTTCGTAGTCCATTTTGATTCACTTTTCTCACTCACGTTATTTACGTTTTATAGAATATCCTATAACAAAACAAAAAAGGAGTTATAGAAAAACACAACAGTCGTTGTTTTTCTAAAACTCCTTATTTGTGATTTCTTCGTGTTTGATCTGAAACAAATATAAAATAATCAAATAAACTAAACCATACCGTGTATCCAATATGATACACATGGCCTACGATATTGGTTAACAGAGAAATGTATTTCATAGGCCAGTGTATCATTTTTGATACACATTCCTGAAATCCTGAAAAATGAAAGGGGTGACAGCTGGATAAAATATAAGAGTAAAAAATATAAAAAAATGCATATTTAAGCAAAAAAAATACATTATTAAAAAAATGAAATTTTAAGAGATTGGGCTTGGCGGTGAAGGTGTTAAGGTGTATTTTAGTTCGTGTTTAGGTAATAGGGTAATTGTAAACAGGAATAGCTGCAGACAAACTCACGTGTCGTTTTGTAAATATAGTTATTTTTTGTCTTATGTTGTTGTGGTTTTTCAAAATGATTTCTGATTTTTTGAAGAAAGTAAGTAGCAGGATGACGTCTACTGTCAGATAAGGATTCTAAGGCTCTTGTTTCGAAAACGCCTAATGGGTAATGAGTCCGGTTGTCGGACAAGTCGTAAGTTCGAACCACACTCAATGAACCATCGACTCTTGCTGAACCCACTTCTACTTCAACCACAAGCTGATTATGAAGCTTACTTGTGAAAAGGAGCGATTAACATAAAGGTTTGAAAAATTATAATTTGATGAAGGTCTTTACCGATCCGGTTCGGAGATTTGTGGAGCATGTACCCTGCCCTACAAATTCATGATATCAGAAGGAATAATTAGGTTTTAAGATGGTAGGAGTTTGATATTATTATGATCCTTAGAAGAAAAAGGCTGTGTCTGTCAGCTAGATCTGTAAGACTAGACGAGTTTTTTTTTTAATGTTTACAAAACCCAGTCATGGCTTCTCATATTTAGGCGCCTTTTTCAAGTCATCATGAATGATCCTTCCCAGTCAGGTCAAACTACTCTAACGTGTTCAGTCTGGTCGTAAGTAGAACTCAGAACATCAGTCTTTATAGCCCGCGTCAATAACGTTTTATTCACGTATCAATTGGCTACATTATTACCGGTTACTACCAGACAAGTGGGAGGTTCAATCTGCTGCAATCAAAACAGGGATACTTGTCGATTCAATTATTGATTGTACGAAGATGACCTTGGCCCATTTTCGCAAATTGTTCCTTTTATGATATTCATCATCATCTGCATGCCTTTTCCAACCATTATGGGGTCGGCTTGCAGTCTAACTGGATGCAACTGAATGAAAAGCATTACCAGTATTTTATATGGAACGACTGCCTGTCTCACCTCCACAACCCAATTAGTACTGGTTGATAGACTCTCAAAGATCTACATATGACAGCCGGGACCAACGGTTTAACGTGCATTCTGAGGCACGGAGGAAACTCGAAATGGATGGTCACCAACATGGTCATCCACGAGTTCCTCCACGATTAGAGAGCAGCAGTGATAAAACAAATTACACAAAGTAATGTGCCTGCCTGGGTTCGAACCCACGACCTGACAATCGGGGCCGTTACCACTGCGAGAGGCAACAAGAGCGTCTTGCTATGGCAGACAGACAGATCAATATTTAACAAGTCGTGGAAGAATATGGATTAAATCTGAAATCCACCCTTCACTCGCCGACAACCAATACCAGTATCGCAACATATCAGCCACGTATCAAATATCATAAGGCGCTGTAACTCAACCCTCAGCTACTACACTATCATGTTACAGTACGGTGTCAAATGTAAAGTAATGTTAGAGGTTTTGTCGTTTAGGCTCCAGTGCTTGCGGTGAGAGTTAACCTGGTAGATAATAGGCTGTTTGTTGTTTGTTCATTGGGATGAGTTATTGTGATTTATGGTAAAAACAAACAGATTCAAATTGACAAAAAAGTACTGAGAATTTTAAAGTATGGATTTTATTAATAAGCGAAGAGAACCTGACATAGGAGACCAACTGGGTGGATGACCTGCAAAAGATCGCAGCGTAGACCTGGAAGCGACTAGGGAAGCATCATCTGCCTAGCCTTTTCCTAACTATGTTGGGGTCGACATCCGATCTAACCGGATGCAGTTGAATACCAAAACTATACATGGAGCGACTGCCTATCTGACCTCCTCAACCCAGTTAGTACTGGGCAATATATACCGGTAAGACTGTCAGACTTTCGGGCCACTGACTACTTGTAACGATTGTTAAAGATCTACAAATGACAGCCGAGATCACGGCTTAACGTGCAAAGGCAAGCGTGGCTTCACCTAAAGATGGACCCGAGCGGCTGTTATTATTAAGCTACGAGTTCCTCAACAAACCACAAAAAATAAGAGGTCTTTACTCAATAGTTGATGAAATAATACTAAGGATCCTGATGCTGTGAAAGATGATGACGATGAAACATGCGATGGAATATTTCTGTGAAAGATAATATGGAAAGAAAGTGCTTGAGAATATAAAAGGCTGATTATGCTAGGCTATAGAGAATACAGACGTGACATCAGCCTCCCAAGGCTAACAATGATGGAATAATTCCAAGTTAAACGTTCACAAATCTTCCCATTTACAAGCATGAATAAAGTAATTACGTAATGCCGATTTAGGATAATCATAAACATAGAAAATAAGATGTTTTCTTCGAACACAAATTCGATTTTAATAGCATCTAAGATAATAGCATAGCGTTTGTTGGAGATAGAACTCACTATCTCCAACAAACTCGATAGAATAGTGTATTACTTGTGAGAAATCTTTGGCATGTAACACATCTTATGTAGATAAAGATAAGATAACAGCATGTTTGTCTATTGAGTCATCACTAACTGGAGCAGACATGCGGGTTTAGTTTACCGAATACATTTGCCATGTTAAGGTCGTGCTGGCTATGTGGGTTTGTTCAATGGTGGAAATGTATGTTACAAGGTAAATTTAGGCAAGATAGATTAATTAAAATGTAACCCAGGAACTGGTCTGGATGTTATTGAAGTGCTTGAGACTGCTAAGTGACATTACAAACTGAATTGGTACAACACAGTGGACTGCGCATTCACTTGACATCTAGGAATGTATGATTATGAACTGTGTTGAGCAATATACATTTGAATTTAAATTGCCTAGGGTTTGGTAGTTCAATTGCTTTGCTATGAAAATACACAAGGACTGCCGAACTTCTATCATGATTCTTCTGCCCTTTATCATCATCTTCATCAGCCTAGCAGTCGTGCTGGATGGTGTACATAGGTCTCTCCAATCGCTCGCTATTCAACGCGATGTCGGCAACTCTTATACAGCTGCTTCTGTGCTGTCAATGTCTTCCTGTAAAGATCGTCGCACTTCGTCAATTTGAAGTCGGATATTTTGTCTTTGATACATCTCTATTAGCCTACGCTACGTGTCATATAATCGTCCAATAGCCTAATTACTGATAAAATTAGGAAAAAAATAGTCTTCCGAAAAATCTGTGTCAAATTGAACACTTAGTTATGCCTTTATTGCATCAAAGTCGAATTTTATAATGATGATAAGTAAATATTTACATGACCCGTCGTAAACGATTTGTTTTCGCCCCTGATAACGCACTTATGCAAATCACTTGTAAACCTAATTGTTACTGATATGCCAGCTCTTCAGATTTATAAATACACTGATAATTTAATTGGGGTTAGTAGACCGTGTAATCGGACACTGCACTCGAGTTGATGTCTGTAATTCGTCGAATTTTTCGGATCAAAAGGCGAATCTTCTAATTCAACTTCTGGCTTTACTCTTTGTAAGGTTGTTGAGTTTTATTGGATTGTTATAATTTCTACACAAATGTTATGAAACTAATAAACGTGAACTTGCTGCAGCAAAATTATTAAATGGAGCAGTATGCAGTGACGTGTCAATATTTCAATTTACCAAAGCTACTCTTCTATTTGAAGGTTCTTTCGGTCTTTATTGTCTGTGTGTATGTTCTAGAGGGGCTAGATGCTTAAGTAAGGGTGCATGGCAGTCAGCTGTACTAAACTATGGGCGTATTCGACTGGTGCTGACTAAAGAAAAAAGGAAGCTCCATAAGCTACCACCATCGCTCCTAATCTCTCTCGTAAAATAAACATCTGTAGAAAGTTGGAATATTACCTCCTTACAGAAGGCAATAGGGTCTAATTCACCACCCATACGCAAACTCATGTTGTAGGCGCCATAACCATGACCAACAATCCAAAAACTACAGCCATGAGCTATTCAAATGAGCCACAAATTAACATAGTTCCACATCGAGATCATGACCCAGAAACAGTGTTTTTGTCATGACGCTATCTCATTGTTCATGCCGTCTACTGTTATCTTATGAGTCAGGGGCTACTGTCACACCGATATTCAACCTTGGAAAAAGGTGACAGAGTTGATAATTGAAGGATAATGGATAATATATTTCGTGGTAACGTTTTTAGGTGGCATACTGAAATCAAACCTTGGTGAAAGATGATAGAGTTGATTATTGAGGAGAGGTGGTATGATGTTTTTGGTATTATTGTTGACATACTTAAATTCAACCTTGGAAAAGGGAGATAGAGTTCATAATGGAGGGATGGTGGTGCAATTTATATTTTGGTGTCTGATTGCGGATTGAATGCAATGCGAGGCATATTTGATTGGCGAGATATCTATAATTCGGTATATTTAGTTTGCAGGATTAATGTCAGTATCCATTTTAGAAACAGGGGTCAAGACAAAGTAACTGTCTGGCTTTGGAATTTACATTACTTTATTATTTGCTGGTTCTATGTCAACTCCCGATTATGTCTTGACATAGACATCTATTTCAAATTGTTATAGGTTTAATTTATCTGTTCTTTTTACAATTAGATTGAGATTTTCATTTAAAAATTGACTTAATACTTCATTTATTTATTTAACTGTTTATGCACACACAGAAGACAACACAGGAAAATAACAACTTCAACTTCATCTGAGTGGACTTAGGTAATTCTCTCATCTCAGACCAGAGAATTGTTTTTATGTCTCATGATTGAATTGTACAAAAGACGACGTAGTCTAGAAAATATGAGGAGAGTGTAAGGAGAAAATATGAGAAAAAATTAAAATATAAGGAGAAAATATGAGAAATATGAGGAGCTCGTGGCTAAATAATAACAGCCGCTCGGATCGATCTTTAGGTTAAGCCGTGCTTGCCTAGGTTGGTCTGTGGATGGGTGACCACCCATTACATACCGAGTTTCCTCCGTGCCTGGGAAAGCACGTTAAGCCGTTGGTCCCGGGTGTCATTTGTAGATCTTTGACAGTCGTTAAGTAGTCAGTGGCCCAAAAAGTCTGACAACCAGTCTTACCAAGGGGTATCGTATTACCCAGTACTAACTGGGTTGTGGAGGTCAGATAGGCAGTCGCTCCATGTAAAATACTGGTATTCAGCTGCATCCGGTTAGACTGGAAGCCGACCCCAACATAGTTGGGAAAAGGCTAGGCAGATGCTGATGATGATTGAATTGTACAAAAGACGACGTAGTCTAGAAAATATGAACATTAAGATGATAGCAGTATCGGTACTGCTGATAGAGCGATGAAAAATGAAGTCATGTCGTGATGACCTCGAAAATATTGCGATCGAGGTAGGAAGACATGCCTAGGAGCCAACAATACGGCAAACCTCTATAGAGCAAGCAGGCTTTCAGAAACCCTAAAATCATGAAGAGTAGTAGGTATAAGGGCAAGCCAAGTTTTAAGAGCATTTATGTCTTACGGCATTTCATACAAACTTTCAAGTGATTTTTTTTTCGAAATGACTGAACCGATTTTAATGAAACTTCGTACGCATAAGCAGGATATATAAGTCCTAAGATTTGACAGAAAAAAAAAAGATAATTGGAAATTTCTGTTTCTATCATCATCATCGTCATCATCATTTCAGCCGAAAGACGTCCACTGCTGGACATAGGCCTCCCCCAAGTGTCGCCACATTGACCGATCCCGTGCGTCTCGCATCCAGCGGATCCCCGCAACCTTTACCAGGTCATCGGTCCACCTAGTGGGAGGCCTTCCAACGCGACGTCTTCCAGTTCGCGGTCGCCACTCCAGAACTTTCCAGCCCCATCGGCCATCCGTTCTGCGAGCAATATGCAATATGTGTTCTGTTTCTATGGAAAATCTAAAATCGGTCTAATTTAGCTGTACGAGTATTTTTCGAAAAGTTCTCTGTCAAATCTTCAGCCTCATGTATCCTGCTTATATGTACGAAGTTTCATTAAAATCGATTCAAACATTCCGAAAAAAAAAACACTTGATAGTTTGTATGAAATGCCGTAAGACGTTAACGCTCTTAAGGATTGTATGAAAGTACCGCCACTAAGGATGCAGACACTTTTAAACCTGTGACGTGTTCTTATATCTTTGTTAAAACTTGGACTATGTTTGTATAACAGAACATTTTTTGAATGATAAATCTATTAATTTATTTCAATTATGCAATTATAACTTAGTATCCTATAACACAAGGACAAACAAAAAAAGAGGTGGTAGTCTTATTTTAGCGTATATGAATAGAGAATGTGAAAATATTGATGCAATACAGAAGTTATATAGATCAGAAAGTTTTGAGGTTTGTGGTGTGAAGGATCTTGAGACAGGATTAAATATTTGTTGTTGTTACAGAAGTCCAAATGACAAAAATTTTGACAGTTTCATAAGGAGCCTAGAAAAATTGTTAGAACATTTTATTGACAGGAAGTGCGTTATATGTGGCGATTTTAATGTTGACATACTTGCGGAAAGTAAAAAATCTTTAGAGTTTATAAGTATATTAACGTCGTACAATTTTGGACACCTTATAAATACTCCAACTTTTATTCGAAACAAATCATACTCTTGCATTGATAATGTATTGACTAATCTTTCCGACGATGATATAGAGCAGTGTTTGGTAGATCATAATGGTTTAGCAGATGGCCATGGCGGCCTTCTTTGTAATATAATTCTTGATAAGATTGATAAAAAGACAAATGAATCTGAACATACTATATTGATTAATAAAAGAACATTCAACACAAGAAATAATGCTGCATTTAAAAAGTGCTTTCAAAATACTAATGATAATATAGTAGGCATCAATACATTTCTCAATTATTTTAATAAAACATTTCGAGCGTGTTACCCAAAGAAAACCAGTAAAGTAAAACTGAGGAACAATAATCAAATAAAGTGGATCACCAAGGGAATTAAGGTGTCTAGCAAAATGAAAAGAATATTATGTTCGGGCACCACCATTAATACTAGTGTTTATAATTATAAAATGAATTACGTAAGAATCTATAGAAGAGTTTTAAAGCACGCACGAAAGTTAGCCATATCATGTCATCTCAACAAAGCCAAAAATATATTAAAGGAGACATGGAAAATTGTAAATGATCAGAAAAAGAGAAAGCAAAACAAATTTCGAAGAAAACTTGTTCTAAACATTGACAACAAGGTGGTTACAGATCCGCAAGAAATAGCAGATACTTTTGTTGATATATTTGTGTATAAATCATCACTTTCAAAAACAGAAGAAGAAAGAGCGATGTCCTTCCTAAGAAACTCAACATTGAGAGTAGAAAGTGAGATGACATTCAATATGACGACACCACAGGAAATAACAAAAATTGTACGTAAGATGACAAACAAAGCGTCTTGTGGACACGATGACGTGTCAATATCGGTGATCAAGGATAATATAGACATATTAGCGTATCCCTTATCTGAGTTCATTAATAAATGTATTGAAAAGTCTGTTTTTCCTGAACAACTTAAATTGGCCAAGGTGGTTCCGCTACATAAAAAGGGTACAAGAACGGATCCCAAAAACTACCGGCCAATATCCTTATTACCAATTTTATCAAAAATTTTTGAGAAAATATTGAAAACTAGATTAGTGACCCACTTACATTTAAATAGAATAATTAACTTTAGACAATTTGGATACCAAAAGGGGATAGGCACCTCAGATGCGATAGATAATCTTGTAAATGACATTATTAGTAAATTGAATAATAAAATGAAGGTAGCTGGCTTATTTATTGATTTAAGTTCTGCGTTTGATACAGTTGATCATGAGCTACTTCTGGCTAAACTAGAGCATTATGGCATTAGAGGAAAAGCGTTACAACTTTTGACATCTTATTTAAAAAACCGTAGAATGTACGTAGAAATAAAAGACATTAACTCAAACAATTGTGACGTAAAGTGTGTGAATGAAGTAATATATAAGTCTAAAATGACCAACATAAGCCGCGGTGTGCCTCAAGGCTCAATCTTAGGACCAATATTATATTTAATTTTTACAAATGATTTACTAAATTTTATGAATAATACCCAACCCGACGCAGGACTTATAATGTTTGCAGATGATACGAACGCCATAATCGGGTCGTCAAATTTAAATGAGTTGACAGAAAATGTAAATAAGTGTTTAAAGAATCTTTCTGTTTGGTTTACAGCAAATAATTTAATAATAAACCCAAATAAAACCAATGTTATGTTGTTTAAAACAACGTCACGTAACAAAGATAGCATAGATGTCAAGCTCAAAAAGGAAAATATTGGACTGGTGAACGAAGTAAAATTTTTAGGAGTTTTTATAGATTCCCTATTAAATTGGAAAAAAGAGCTCACCGCCATTGATTCCTCAATATCTTCAGCTTGTTACGCGCTAAGAAGCCTCAGGGACGATATTGATTTAAAGCAGCTAAAATCTGTATATTATGCATTAGTAGAATCCAGATTACGATACAGCATTATGTTTTGGGGGAGCAGTTACGGGTATAATTGCCAAAGAGCATTCATACTGCAGAAACGTGCGTTAAGAACGATTGTCAGAATCCCACAACAAGAGTCATGTAAAGAATATTTTAAAAAATTAGCTATTTTGACGGTACCAAGTTTATATGTTTTAGTAATACTCAGCCACTTTGCGAAATACATACACGAGCATGAATCACAAGAAGAACGTGAACTTAGAGAGAAAACTAGAAGAAACGTTATAAAAAATAAAATTGCACCGAAACTTAATATTACTAAACATTGCTCTAAATACCAAGCAGTAGAATTATTTAATAAGTTGCCTACTGATCTGCGATCATTGATTTACAAAGGTACTCTATTCAAAGCCAAACTCAAAGCGTTCCTGTTGAATAAATGTTTATATTCTTTAACTGAATTGGTGACAAATGATGGTGAATAGTTTTTATATTTAGTAATTTACCTTTTGACATTAAATATTTATTCAAGACATTATTCGATTTTTTACATTTTAGAGAATAGATTTATAAGTATTTGACATAATAATATTTACATTAAATTATATAATTACTATTTACATTCTATTGACACAATACTTATCATTTATGTTATTTTAGATTTTAAATTGAGTAGACTTTACTGTTTTTTCATATTCATAATTTGTTGTTATAACTATAAAATATTAATTAATGTACAAACCAATTCAAACACAATGCGAATTGTTATATGAATAAATAAATAAAAAATAAATAAATAAATAAAAAATCATATTGAGTACTATAATAATCTCCAATCAGGGAATTTGTTCAATTTCCTCATTTTCCAATTTACCTTCATTGTTATTGGTTCATTATTTCAGTCGTATATTAAAGTACAAAGAGCGTCAGGATCAATAAACTTTACCAGAGGCTGTGCATTGTGATTGTGACCACCGATGACCGAACTCATTGTGATTTGTGATTCACCGGCCGATTTATTATCTGCCGGTTCGTTATGAAAAATCGGTTCGAACATTTTGTGGCTGACCTTTTTGTATTTTGTAAATATATCTCGGGTTCCGGAAGTATGAGGACAAAAGGCATGTTTGATGTTATTCTCATCATTCAACTTGACTGGTGAACATTGGTCTTCTTATACAATTGTTTGGTCCTCTAACGAAGCTACTGCCATAATCGTGATGAGGTCCTGAATCGCGTGCGTAACATGACCACCGTAGAAACGGGTTTTGTCGACGGAAGAATCGTCAAAATCACAGATTTCTTTTGTTTGTGTGTCATTTTGTCGATTCTTCCATCGGCAATATCCGTTTCTACGGTGGTCATGTTAAGCGTTGCTACTGCTACTACGAGCAAACAAAGAAATTCTAGTTTTTCTAGATTTATTTGTCAGAAAATAAGCACTTAGGAACTCGTTTAATGTTTGCTAATGTTAGTAGTTTTTTAAACATACGAGAAAAGAGGTTTGAGGCCGCTTACGCATATAAAACGGTATACCACGATCCAAGTTAAATACCGATATACAAACAAATATGTATTTACTAAGTCATTTCATAAAAGGTAAACGCACAGATAACCAATCCATTAAATTTTATATTAACAAAGAAACCTCTATTCGAATAAGGTAAACGCACCAATTTGCGGTGATTAAGAATTTTTATTTATTTTATCCAGTGGTTTCTGCTCGGATTAGCATAAAACTTTCACAGTGAGTCAGAAAATTATTAAATTAGGGAAATCTTTTGAAAGTGAAACCCGAAATTGGATTGCGAGTCAGAGATCTATAATTATATTGTAACGTGGTGTAATTTATATCTTGTTTTTCTTTGGAGGTGTTAAGTAACAGCTAAAAGCTTTGTGTTACCGTTTTGGTGGCTGTATACTCTCGCCGAGGAACTCTAAGACAAGGGGAGAGCAAGACTATACCGGGTGTAAACAGACCCTTCACATATCCGTCAACCAAGCATTCTGTACATCATACTAAGTAACTTTACGCAAAAATTATTGCTGGGAATCGACTTTTATTTTTGGGGTGAAAAATCACGTTTTACGGTAAGACTCGATGGAAAGCACTCATAGCATTGTGCTGATGAATGGATTGAATAGTATGTATTAAGTATTTCCAGATAAACCATTAACATTGACGTCGATCTACCATCATCTGTTTCATCTCTTCTAGTATACTGATGGTACGGTAGGCGCTATGCCTGAGCGATTGACTGCTGTGCTTCGTGTCGCGGGTTTGATTCCCGCATGGAACAAATATTTGTATGGCCTGCAGGTAGTTGTTCCGGGTCTGGCTGTTTATGTATGTGAATTTAAATGTTTGTAAACCCACCCACGATACAGGAGAAATTCCTAGTGTGGGGCAGTGTTTAAAAAATAAAAATCAATTTGGTGACTCAGATCAAACCCGACCGACACACGAATCGAACTCATTAACACTACATTGAACACCGTATGCGTTTATTAAAATTCATATCAAATCAATTTGTAAATAGGTCACAAACAGTCACAATAGAAATGCATGTGTGTTGTTTCATCAGTACATTGTTGTGTGGGGAAGTTAGTTATTATTATGTATGGTTGGTATTTTGTTTGACAGTTATTATGTACAGATGAACTTTGAAACTTCTTTAGTCTGTGTGTTTTATCATAATCAGCCTCTGCTAATAAGCTGATTATGATAAAACGAAAAAAGGGTTGTAGAGGTCAGATAGATAGTCGCTCCATGTCAAATATTGGTATTCAGCTGGATCCTGTACACTGAAAGCCGACACCAACATTTTTTTCATCATCATCATCATCATCATCAGATGATGATGAATCAGCCTATAACATACCCACTGGTAGTAATTTGGCCTACCCTCAATGGGAGGGTTTGCCAAAAACGAAACCAAACGATAGTAACTAGTGGACCTTTGAACTGGTGAAGACTGCGGGAATCCACTGGATGCGAGAAAATCTGAAATGGGCGATGTGGCGACGCTTGGGGGAAGCCATTGTCCAGCAGCAAACGTACTACCGTGCACACTGACGGTCTGCCACTTTTCACCCTTATGCTGTTAGTAAAAAGGTCGAAAAATGGTCGACCCTCGGTGCACTCGGTAGTACGTCAATAATAATAAACACACAACCCTCCTTTTGAGCTTCGCCTTCGGGTAAAAACACACGGGAACTACTGACTACAATATCAGTCGAGCACTCGAAGCTAATTCAAACAGAATTATTTATTATAATCAGTACAATTGAGATTAATAGTCATAGTGACAATGGTTAACAAGACACATGGAGCTGTGGTTTGGAAAACACAGACATTGATTCAGATTTAGATGGGAATTTTATGGCAAATGTAATTGAATGAAATAGTGGGCGGGCTTTCATAGTCATGGTAATTTAAATCAGGGTATGGGGAAGGACCGGATGGTAATATGAAACTGATTGAATAGCTGGTGGATTTTCAGGATGTTGTGATCATTAACATGGAGTATCCATGCCTAAGGGAAGAACCAGAGCAATAAGAGACTGATTATAAAATTAAAAGAATTTGAATCGAGTTGGTCACGTGTTATGACTAACATGGAAGTGGTCCAGAGGCAGAGAAGAATAAGGATAAAGGTACAGCTAAGCTTTCTGAATCATACAACATACATTTCGAACGTTCTCTCTCTCTCTTCTTCAACCTTTGGCCACCCAATGCTGAGTGTAGGTCTCTTCCAAATCTCTCCACTTTTGGCGGTTTTAGGTCGTTTTTGTCTTCAAATTTAAGCCATACTATATCCCATATAGTTCATAGTCAAGCTCACGTACTTATCTCACTCCAAAAATACCAACTAATCCACCGATCACACACAAAAACATCAACAAACATCCAGAAATCCAACCACTCCCCCATACACATACAAAATGAATGAATCACTTCTCGAATCTTGCTAATATAAAATTAGACAGCATTCCGAATAATATACGAGTAAAACACACAAACACACTCACATTCTTACTATCATTCCTTCGACACGCGTCTTTGACTAGGGCAAAGATTATGTGTGGGAAGAGACGAGTCAGTCTGTTTGTGGGTGGTAAGATGGTCAGGGAAAGACACCACTATCTTTAGCAACTTTCTCTCCCACATTGAAGTAATACTGCTTTAGGAGGTGGAGCTACACTCCAAACTATTGGGTCTGAGTTATAAACACGGGACCTTAAGAGAAATAAAACTTCTCAAATGCTGGTGTGCTGAATTTAGGTCGTTTTTTTGTTTAATATAAGAACGCACACACATAATCTTACAACTGAAATAAACGCAAAAGTTTGGATGGATGGATGTTTGTTACTCAATCACGCCAGAACGGCTGAGCGGATCTGGGTGAAATTTGGCACAGAGATAGATTATAGTCTGGAATAGCTCAAAGGCTACTTTTCTATGCGAAAGAATCTGCGGGCAACACCTAGTATAATATACTTACATACCACCACATGCTTACTACAAGTTTAGGAGCGGTAGTGTTTTTGGTGGTATTGGGTGGAAACGAAGTATGTGGCAAATCTGATGGTATCTGGTCATCGCTACTTAAGGACATAATAATATGCACCAGAGTGAGTAACAAAAATGTCCCAAATTACAAGAATTACACCAGCTTATACTATTTAACACAGCCACATTGCTTGGTAGAGCAATAAGTACTTCCCCAGAGAAGTTATTTGTTCGTATCAGCTTGGACACGATAATAACTTAATTATAAACCAACACTCCAATTTTTCAGCGGAAACGTCGTAAATGTTTCGTAGCAAATATCTTAATCAATTCAGATGGCTTTGATACAATAGCAAAAACGTGTGAATTTTGTATTGTTATCTCCAGCAATAAAAAGCTTTTATGTGTCAAAACGTTTTTAACACTTAATTTACACAGCGTTATCGTACTTAGCAATCAAATCTAATTGATTCTCCGATTACTTAAAACAGATCAAATTAATCAATTTTACCATTTTTATACGGTCAATTAGGTAATTTCGTTAATTTCAATCATTCTCAGATTTGAGTAACAAACAATCATTCTCAGATTTGAGTAACAAGGAAGATCTGTATGACTGATCGTTTTAAGGGGTTTTTGGGGTAGACGTGTTCTTGAGTGGAGATCGCGAATCGGCTAGCGCAAGGTGGGAATCCCTCAGGGCTCGGTGTAACGACGACCTTCGCTGGATGGCTGGTAGCAACTGGATGAGAGTTGCCGAGAATCGAGTTAAGTGGCGTGCGATAGAAGAGGCCTATGACCAGCAGTGGACTGCTGTAGGCTGATGATGATGACTGTCAATACCTTCCTCTGTCACAAAAAAACTTTTCTTAAAATACGTGTCTAGTCGTGCTTTTGGTTTTTGATTTTAAACAGTTTTTTTTTATTTTTTTAAAACGTTTCCCTACACTAGGAATTTCTCCTGTATCGTGGGTGCGTTTACAAACATTTAAACTCACATACACAAACAGCCAGACCCGGAACAACTACCTGTAGATCATACAAATATTGGTTCCGTGCGGGGATCGAACCCGCGACACGCAGCGCAGCAGCCAATTGCTCAGCCACTGCGCCAACCGTGCCGTCAAAATTAAATCATCTAATAATGAACATAGTGACAATTTCGTAGGTAAGTACGAGTCGTGTCCGAATCACCAAATAAACGTCGAAAATCCTCACAGAGTCCACAACTTCATAGGCATAAAATAGGCCGTTATTACATCACACAGTCACAACTGACTCTTGGACAGGAACCAGGAATACAACTGACGGGGCGTTGACCTCATAGTTGCATCAATTTAGCTTAATTATTGTTCGTGCTAGGGCTGATCTACGGGTTACGATGATTTATTAAAAGGACCGATTAAAATTGACGTGACGGTTAATGGACCCGCTTCTCATTGCTGATCGCCAAGAAGGCTAGAAATAAAGGGTGTAAATAGACCCTTAACATAAACGAAAGGCACTTGTTGTCCCCGTCACTGCGATCATTTTTTTGTTCTAGACCATACTTGGGAACCTTCTAGTTACGGAGATATTGGGGGTCAAAGTTCCAACTTTTTCACAAGTTTTCTTTTAAATACATGTTTTTAAGGTAAGATTTTTACTTTACACACCTCCACGACCCTCGTACTATTCAATCCATTCATCAGCACAATGCTATGAGTGCTTTCCATCAAGTCCTTCCGTAAAACGTGATTTTTCAACCCAAAAAAAAAGTCGATTCCCAGCAATAATTTTTGCGTAAAGTTAGTTTGATGTACAGTATGCTTGGTTGACGGATATGTGAAGGGTCTGTTTACACCCGGTATGTATTTTCTGTCGCTAGGATCATCACTGAATTATGGTAACTAACTTGCGAACCTATGCCAACAGTTCTGGTATTACAGGCGTGTTATGATGTTATGTTAACTGCGATACCTATGTAAGAAAGACCGTAAACACTAGGCCGACTATTGTTCTTTTGTTTCAACACCACTGCTCTCAAAACAGTGAAAGAAAACATATCTATGAGAAAACTGGCATATCTCTAAATTCGAAGACGTTACATCTACCTAACTGCACTGGGCCCGCGTGGTGGATTATGGCCCATACACTCTTAATCAGAGAAGGCCAATATCCCATCGGTGGGTGGGCTGATTATGATAAGCTTTGCTAAATGATCGCTTCATGTATTTTTATTAACTTATAATAGGTTTGAAATCTCCAACAACCAGTCGGATCGATCCTCAATACTCACTTCTTCTCTGCAAGAAAGTATTTGCTCTGAAGTAGTATCATAGGCCAGTATTTTAAGAACCGATGAGCTAACTTTAAAATAAATACCGGATAAAATTGTTTTGCCGGAAAGCGGAAACTCAGAATAGTGGCGTTAGTCATGCATGCTTTGCGAAAACGAGAGTCGTGTTATAGGGTTGGTAGTTCCGTAAATAATACTTATCACAGGATGTGTACAGTTTGTTAAGTACTGTAATGATTAGCACTAGCGATTAGCACGTGCTCTGCTCTCTAGGAGACGTAATACTTTTATTAATGAGGCATATGCGGTAATAGTAAAGATGGGGACGAAACGAAAGTGTGATTTCAGAGGCTAAATACAAAAGATGTCCCACTTCCAATCCTGATCTATGAGCAAATACATCTGGGACTTGAAGCCGAACCCAATGCTAAAGCCGACGATGTGGCAGGGTTTGGATGGAAGCTCATTTAAATTGGATAACAAGGAAGGCGTAGAAAACGCTGGCGTGACGACCTAGAGGCGTTTGTGAGAGATTGGCCAGGGAAAACCGCACGGGGCAACAACGGAAGACTATGTGGAGGGCTTTTGCCCAGCAGTGGGACATTAGAGGCTCAGAAAAAGAGTAAGAAGTCACAAGAAATAAGCAAAAAGACATTCCGGGATTGTGTCTTAAAACTAAAAGACCTTAAAGCATCCAGTTTCTCTATTTGTAAATAGTTTCATATCATGTACCCCTGCCACCCCCCCCTATCACAATGTTTTCTTATTTAACCCAAAGGTTGACTGGTAGAGACTGCCTTGTGGCATTAAGTCCGCCTATGTACCACTATTGTACATGAAGTTTAAATAAATAAATAATGTAAATAAATGACAGCCGCCACAAACCCTGTGTTACGTGTTATTTAACTATACTCAAAAACTATAATCTAAAATTAAACAAGTAATGCTTTAATCCCAAATCACACCATTAAACCGCACGACAGCCCTGAATCAGACAGTTTATTTAATTCCCAAACAGCTTTGATGTTGACACCGAAATATAACTTCCTGACAAATAAATATAAGACAGTTACGGAGTTCACTGTTTTGTAATACTGCCAGCGTCGAATCCAATCTGTCCGTCCGTTTGTATGGTTGTAACTACTGAATAGATGGCCTGGTTTTGGAGTGATGAAATTGTCATCATGTGTTTGGAACTGTTTTAGAAATTGTGGGAAAGTTGAGGGTTTCCGGCAGATGTAAATGCTTAGATTCTACGTGATTGATGAATGACTGTCTAAATTGGAGGATTCTTCATACACATACAATCTTGATTTTAGAGTTGAATCTGATCACTGCTCGAAAGGTCGAGCAGTGATCGATCGATCAGTGTTACTAAGGAGTAACATAACAGGAAATGGACATAAATGCCCGTTTTCGGCGACACCTGATCGGATGTGTAAATATTATTCCACTGTCGGAATTTCTCTTTTCTTTAATAACTCTCGATCGCTTTATTTAGGCATTCACTTAGTAAAATCGACCATAGCTTACCACCATTGCATTGTTGACGATGGTTTAGCTTGCTTTGCTTGCATAGCATATCGCACAATTAAATGTAGCCTAGCATACTTAAGAGATATTTTTTGACGGCATGTAAAGCCAAATCAGACGCCCATGGGCGGCATGAAAACTCTGGACACCAGGTTAGTCACTAACCACACGATAGAGAAGAAGATTAACTGTAGTCGTCATACTCTTAGTTAATCCCTAGGATTACAAGTAAGTATAATACTTAGCATCTGCATGAGATCATAGATCATTCACCCATGAGCTAATAGCCAAGTACTACGCAGAACAGAGCACTCCAGTTTACAATGTAACGAACTGAATTGTAAGGAGTGCGCCATTCCAGGACGTAGTATTTAGGCCTTATTTGTTGTTGCTGCAGTTAAAATTGTTCAATGTTTCTGTGGTACCTATTTACAAGGGCGTATTTCAGAACTATTACTCACATTTATTTATAGATTCTTCTCTCACTTAAGCTGCTATGGTACCGAAATTACCGCCCTTTCGGATCACTTCAACATCCCTGCTCTTTCGGACATTATCAACATTGTCATTCATGGTTGCTTGAAAACCCATTATCACCAGAATTAACAGTATCATGCTGACATGGGAATATCATCATCATTCTCCTGCACTTATCCCAATTTATTTGAGGTCGGCGCAGCATGTCTTCTTCTTCCATACTTCTCTATTACTAGTCATCTTCTGCTGACGTCAGAATAATCCGATAATTTTTGAAGACCGTAAGAAGTTATCTTGCAATGAGACTATGCCAAGTTTCTGCCTTCTTCGCTTTCAAAATTTTACGGTACATTTTTGACTTTTCAACTGTCGCTGATAGTGTCTATTAATGCCCTAATACTGCACAGTTCCTGATGACGTTTCAGTTTGTTATTGGCTTGCCCTGCACTTGTCTCGCTTCACAAATTTCGAAGCTTCAAATTCTTTCTAGAATTTCATCAATGGACCAGACACAGGTTCAAAAAAATTTAGAAACAATCTAAAGACGATCAGATTGTTTAAAAACCTAGACAGTCACAACAAACGTCTAGTGTCCATAATCACTAATCCAAGGTTCATGCTCACGGAGACACCTCATCCAATAAGCGACATCCCTCCAAGGTCAGGAGTCTGAAGCCCTATAGACGCGGCTAATGTCACATATGCTGATGTGATTGGACGGAAGGTAATCAGGTGTTGGAGTAAATAATTGGAGTAATTATAAGATTTTTATGAGTTATGTTTTATTGAAAGTAAATCTTCCTCTTCTGGCCTTTTCGATGCGCTAATTTCTGTACCACTAAGTTTCAAGCTTGCGGGTTGTAGTTAGTATTTTAAAGCAATACGAAGTCGTATAAATAAAGAAATTTGCGTGTTTAATACACCACTAATACTAGTATACACCATGATATAACCACGAATGACAACCCTGTCATGATATCTAGGTTCCCTTATTTTTTGTTTTTTTTTCGGATGGGAATTCATCAAATGACCCCCCCCCACTCTGGGCGGAGCGGAAGGGAGTGTCAGACTTGTACTGACTAAAACCCATCCATGTTCCTTCTTTGCCCTTTGTGTTCCAGGGCCACGGTATCTCTTTCGAACAGTCCCGCAGCCCTGGCAGGCATCGGCCCTTGCGGACCCCTACTTATTTGCTGACATCTCTTTGAGGCACACGTGGAACACGAACGCGCCGTCGACACGGCCTGTCGTCATAAGACGGCCGGACGGCGAGCTGGCCCATAACTCGCCGTCCACAGGCCCGCGTCTACGGTGGCCGGGACCCACCACGTGACCCCCGACGCCCAGGGCGTCTCCCGCGGCGACTAGGACGTGAGGTTCTTTCCCTCTCACGTCCCGCCACTTCCTTCACTAGCTTGACTGCTTCGCAGAAGGAGGTGACGGCTTCCCATTCCCTCTCGCTCCGGACCATGGCTTGAACCAAGGATCTAGGTTCCCTTGAGTTTCTTTTTATTCAAGCAACCATGGTTTTTGACCTCGAAGTTTTGATCATAATCACCATCCTATCTCAAATCGTCATAAAATTAGTTACTGATTGTGAATTGCTAATCCAGACTTAATCGAGATCTCGTTTAGCCTTTCAATTGTCCCACTGCTGGGTAAAGGCCTCTCCTTTCTCCTTCCAAACCTCTCTTTCTTGTGCGATCTCTGGCCATATTCGCCCCGCAAACAAGATCAGGGGGCCTACCATGACGTCTTAAAGCAGGAGTAATTCCAGTGTGGGAAAGAGATGGCGGTAGACGACCTATATAGCTCTGTCTCTTTCCCACACTGGAATTACTTTGCTTTCAAATCAAATCAAATCAAATCAAATCATTTATTTCTTTGCAAACATGGGTATTAAGGGAATAGATGTTCTTTTATAATGAGGTTCTCCACATTTTGCCGTCACATGGGCATGCAAATAATTTGTTTACAAATATAAATTTAAAATAAGTGGCATGTCATTGGAATTGTATACAATAAAAGAAAAGAAAAATAAAAAATGTCGATATGGTCAAAGTAATAAAAAAAAATTAAAATATTATCAATAATGTCAAACAGAATATTATTATGCCAACTTGAATAACAATATGTCAATTGGAGTAAAAGTAGGTATATATTATAAATCGGTCAATAACAATAGGTATATATCAATCAGTCAGTGAATCATCATTTAGAAAGTCGTCAATTGAGTAATAGCTTTTCATAATTAAAATTTCCTTTAGCGCAGACGACATAGTAACCCCCCAGATCGTCACGCCACCTTCGAAGCGGTCTACCTCGGCGGTGATTTCCTCTATCAGGTGTCCAGATCTCCTGATAGATGTTATTCAGATTGTAAAAGTCTAGGAGATTTCCTTGAAACTAAAACAGGCCTACATTAGTAAAGATTGTGTCGATTCTTGCCTCATCTTATAAAAATAATGTTAGCAGTAAAAAAGATACATTATCTGCTAATGCACTAAAGATTACGTTACACAAAAAAGTGTAATTACATCTTGTATTGCGTTTCTTCTAATAGTATTATAACTAGGTGTAGTTACGGTTAATTGTTATAATTATCAGCATTATGATTAGTGTTTCGAAGGTTTAATGGAAGTAAGTGGATTTGCGGAGCGTGGGAGACTCTGGGTTCGATCACCAGGTTGGGCAAAGTTTTATTGGGTTTTCTCATTAACATCCCATAGTCAGAATTCGCCCTGTATTACCTTACGGAGTACCGTTGCCCCGACCTGGTTCTACAGTCCTTGGGACACTTTAGAAAATGATCAAGTCTTTACGAGACAAACTGTCATTCTATCAGATACACGATGACGGAAAAACAAAATGTATTGGATTGACATATGCTACCGAAAACGTATGTTTATCCTGTTGAAAGTCATTGTGGAAACACGAAACGATTTGAAGCCATTACCACTTTTCTAGGACCCCGTTTGTCTCTGCTATGCCTCAAATATCCATTTGAGACCAAGCCGTAACAACAAAAAAGTTATCGGAAGATCACCCCTAGGGGCTGACGACACGGACCTACAAAACTGGCCAAATGTAAGTGCACACACACATCAGACCGACCGCTTTAATGAGTCCTCCGCCTTGCCAAATCAAAGGCACATTAAGCGTCCACAAAGTCCTAACAATATCCCACAGGTTATTTGCTTTAAAATAACCATAATCCACGTAGGTATTACGATACTAATTGAACCAATACGTGATCAACCTTCAGAATATTCCATTAAATATATTTATTAAGTAGAGTAAACTACAAACTATAAAAGGGCATCGAAAAACTCCTCCTCAACGCTGTCAGCTGGTAATGTGCCCAAGAGACTGGCGGCGTTGCCACGTTGTATGGCAACACTTAGCCTCTGGCCATGGTATAAGCCAGCCCTTGGGTCATGGGAAGCCTCAATTAGGCGTTTCGAAATTTCCTTAAAGAGGCTATGAGCACACGACCCCAGAGTTTCAACCCCAAACGGCTCGAAAACATAGTTTCCACCAAGGGTTTCTTTATTTACGCCGTCCAAGGTTCTCTGCAGCCGCAGCGACAGTGCCAGCACTGTATTAATATTCCATTTAAATTGTTACCTTCGCGAGGACTCATTAAAGCGGTCGGTCTATAACTTCAAGGAACACAAGCAAGATTTTATGTAACAATCAACGTCTGCCTTGGACAATCTTTAATGTGTTACATACGTCACTTATGTAAGTACATAATGATAATGTGAAGACAGTTTCTATTCTTGTGGTGATATGTAATGTGATTTATTGTGTGACGCACTTGAGAATATAATTATGGACTAAGATGATGTTCTATTTCCAGTACAGACTATGAAAACGACGTTTTAAGGCATCTTGTGAATATTGGGTTGCTTCGGAACCCAGGGTTTGTAACGGGGCGATTATTATGGTGAAAGAAATTTATTTCTCAGCAAGAAATTACAAGAATTTCACTTACTTGAGAACATTTTGGAACTTAAATATAGTATTACATGAACTTTGACATAAAAACTAAGTAGGGAATTTTTCTTTATAACAATTGATTTATGGATATTATGCTGTAGCGTACTCTGGTCTACTAATAAAAACAAACTATGATCATCCATTCGTCTAGCAAGTAAAAAGATATGGGAAATGCCCTTTTTGTTAGAAGGAGGTCATGTTTCAGTGCATGATGAAAACGCGCACTGTCAGTCATTTAAAAAAAAACATGATGATGAATGAAAGGAGGAAAAGTACGTTTATATAAAAAACAAAAAATATCTTAAATTTAAAAAAAAAACAATCCTTCTATGGCTAATAAGCCTCAGTGCAGCTTAATGCCAGATGACAACACAAGGTAGATGGATCTGACGCTGATTTTCCCTTCCTGATGTATCTCTTCTGATTCGATATTTTTTTCCGATTACCAGACTAAACTCATCCTCAATGTAGACACAGGCTTCTAAACTTAGGTTTTTTGGTCTTTCACTTGTCAATAAGATATTTGAGCGTCGACCTTAGTTTTGTTTAACAAATCAATGACACTATGACGAAATTAACGGTTCAACTTTTGTCCACTCCATTTAAGTAAATTCCAGTGGGTGGCAAAGCCTACATACTAAATTAAATAGATACCTACGGCATGCATTAGTGTGAAAACTGTTAGAGACCTTGAGTTACCGCTATTTATTAGCCAGCCTTACTGAATGACTAATCTTTTTACCACACTATTTCAAGAGAAAAACCACGAAATCGAAGAAGAGAGAAGTCGTATTACCCATTAACTGGGTTGTGGAGGACAGATAGGCAGTCCCTTCATGTAAAAGGCTGGTATTAAGCTGCATCCGGTTAGAATGGAAGCCGACCCCAACATAGTTAGCAAAAGACAGGCAGATGATGATGATGACGCTTAAGGGGTCGAAAAATATTAAGTAACTGGCACTTACGATACTGTGTCTTGTGACACGTGGAAAGACATATTGCCTGTACCAAAAGGTTCTCCCATCATTTTCGTTGTTTTGTTAATAGGGACCTAGACAAACTAACATTCTAACGGTGATAAGGATAGTGATAGAGTAATAAGCATAGAGTAAAAAAAAAAACATTTTGTAAACCAGCTTTGTGATGTAATTTTTGTTTTTCGTATTCTTCTCAGCAAACCGTTTTAAATTGTTTCCCATATCATAGGCGAGCATAAAAATAACTAGTACGCCATATTGGATTTAGAATGATGTCACTTAGCTAACCACGCATTGTCATCCAAACTAAACGTGTATGCAAAATTTCAACTCAATCAGTTGGGGATAACTGTTTTAAAATTCAGTTGCAAGATTTGACTAACAAACAAACAAACATACAGAAAAGCATAAGTCAATTCTGTTAAAAGTTGTTTTACAAAAAACGTGGAATGGGATTGGATGAACTTCGAGGATTATGACTTCTTAACTCTATAACTATATACATAAGTGCTACTTGCGCGAATCATATTATCATCAACATAAAACCTGACAGTCACCGAAAAATTGCACAAAACGTTAGAAAATTTGAATTTCGCAGGCTATCCGGGCGTTTCCATCTTATGACACTTTGACAGTTTAGGCAAATAGAAAGCCAATTTTCATAAATTTTTCCCTAAATAGCCTTTAATTATCTTGCTTGGAATGTTTGTTTACGTAATGTTATTTTTTATAGTTATTTGCAATTCTTTGTTTTAATTTTTTAGATGCTAGTAACTTAAAACTAGAATAGTTTAGCATAAGCATAGCATAATCGGCCTATAATGTTCCCACTGCTGGGACACAGGCCTCCTCTCTGTGAGAAGGAATGGGCTATTATCCACCACGCGGGCCCAGTGCGGGTTGGTAAATGTTTTGGTTCTAGGACATGCCGGTTTCCTCACGATGTTTCCCTACACCGTTTTGAGAGCAGTGGTGATGAAATAAATTACACAAAGTAATGCGCCTGGCTGGTTTCGAACCGACGACTTACTGCTCGTAAGTCTGGGGCGCCACCACTGGGCCACCGCTGCTCTCAGAGATTAGTTTAATTTAATTATTTTTTCTCTTGTAAGTACAACTTCCTTATGCATGCGGTGGGTATCTATTTAGTAACCCCCCAGTGCAACAATCACTTAAAAGTAAACCTTTAAGTGATTGTTGCACTGGGGGGTTACTATGAGAGACAGAGCTATATAGGTCGTCTAGCGCCATCTTTTTAGGCGCCATTTTTTTTTTTGTTAGGCCACCAGATGTATGTTATTTTTGCATGTTACCTTAAGCATAAAACCAGTGTGGACAATTGTTGGTGGACCAATAAAATAAAATAAAATAAATAAATAAAATAAACCGGAACACCAGAAATAGGTCAGTCTTGTTGTAAACCTACTTCCTTCTACTTGACCAAATCCGCAATTGCCAATTAGACTATCAAAAGAAACATTCAAGAGCTTATTAAATGTTAAGAGATTTATTTATAAGCTAGTTACACAAGAACAGTTTACAATAATGTCATTGACCTGAATGATATAACCGCGTGGGATAATAGATAGTGCGATCTATATCTAAATCAGCCGTTCCGTTGAGCTATACACAATGTTTCTGATAAATAATTGTTAATTTCGAGTTTCTTATCTGTTCAATAGTTTTTATATGAAACAATTGATTTTATTTATAATTATTGTTTTATTATAACTAGAAGACGGGATATTTACCATGTTTATTTTTTTCTTTGAGTTCCCGATATTTCGGCGCTGTTGCAAGCACCATGATCACGGATAAAGTGAAGTTGTGACCGATTTGTCTGCTCATAAACACCCAGCCGCAATAACTTCAGTTTCTAGTTATAATAATATTAGTGACCATGTTAGTTTAAAATCTTATGATTGTTTTAATCAGATTCATGATTTCCTTTCAATATTTTTTCGTTTTCCTCTTAGACAAAAGCACCTACGATGTGATCTCTCCGCCACCCTTTGTTGATTGGTAGGGAATGCCTGGGCCATTAAGTTCCCCCACTGGTTCGCTCGCGAGTAGGTAGGAAATTATTCCTACGAGTCAAACTAAATCGTCCGGTAAGCAAAATTTCATCAAAATCCGTCCAGTCGTTAAGGTGTGAAGGTGCGACATACATCTCATGGCGACATGGAGAGAGCGACTGTCGCAACCCCGTGCAGGGCACGCCACCATAGTGGCGATAAGTCCCCTCTTTGAGGAGTGGCTAGAGAGGCGCCACGGCGCCCTCACCTACCGCCTGACGCAGGTCCTCACCGGACACGGTTGTTTCGGGAGGTTCCTGCACCGAATCGGGCGGGAGGAAACGCCCGGGTGTTTCCACTGCGAGGATCGTCCGGAGGACACGGTGGAACACACCGTGGAGGTCTGCCCCACTTGGGCGGAGCACCGCCGTGTCCTCACAGCGGCGATTGGCGGCGGCGATCTCTCGCGTCCGGCCTTGGTTCAAGCCATGGTCCGGAGCGAGAGGGAATGGGAAGCCGTCACCTCCTTCTGCGAAGCAGTCATGCTAGTGAAGAAGGTGGCAGGACGTGAGAGGGAAAGAACCTCACGTCCCAGCCGCCGCGGGAGACGCCCTGGGCGTCGGGGGTCACGTGGTGGCTTCCGACCACCGTAGGCGCTGGCCTGTGTACGGCGAGTTATGGGCTAGCTCGCCGTCCGGCCGTCTTATGACGACGGGCCGTGTCGACGGCGCGTTCGTGTTCCACGCGCGCCTCAAAGAGATGTCAGCAATCAAGTAGGGGTCCGCATGGGCCGATGCCTGCCGGGGCTGCGGGACTGTTCGAAAGAGATACCGTGGCCCTGGAACATAACGGGCAAAGAAGGAACATGGATGGGTTTTAGTCAGTACAAGTCTGACACTCCCCTCCGCTCCGCCCAGAGTGGGTCATTTGATGATTTCCCATCCGGAAAAAAAAAAAAAAAAAAAGGTGCGATATACATCATCATCTTCCTGCCCTCGTCCCATGTTACTTGCGGTCGGCGCAACACGTTTTTTTTCTTCCAATCTCCTCTGTCAACCGTCACGCTATCATTTACTCCTTTAACTTTAATATCATTCCTTACACAATCCATCCATCGTTTCTTTGGTCTTCCTCTCCCTCTCCATCCATCAACGTTTATATTCATGTGGTGGAAAGTGCGACATACAAACAAACAAATTCGTTTCCACATTAAATAACATAAGTTAGGTAATGTTTCTTATCTATAAAGTAGTTGTTATAAGAAACAATTGATTGTTGTGTAAAGAGGTTTTTTTTTATTAGATTGTAGTTGAGTGCCGATGTAAGGAAATGAAATCAGTTTTGTTAATCAATTGATAAGGTTTCAAATGTCATTACTCCTACAGTTATCAACTCAATTATCAATGCAGATATATTGATAAGAAAATCGTAAGTAATAACAATTTGTAATTTTTCAGGGAATCGGTTTACAAGGAGTTGAAGCTGCAATGAAGTGGCTTCCAGTCAACAAATCACTTTGCAGTTAGGCATCTTTCCAAATATACAGTATAGTTGGTGTCATAAAAGAGGACTTATGAAATACGTACAGAGAGAATGGCCAGCAGAGTAACTTTCTTCTGCAGAGTACTAGCATAACAGTATAATCAGCCTTTAACGTTCCCACTGCTGGACACTTCTTTACACACTCCTCTTTTGAGAGGGAGACTAACACAGGCTGAACGTCTGATGATAATGGCTGACAGGATCTTGTGCCTTAAAGACCGAGGGCTTAAAATTCAAAGCTTAAGATTCGTTATCTCAATATTTGAAAAATTCTTTTTAATTTTATTCTTATTGTCATTTCGTCTGAGAGTTTAATGGTTCGAAATTAAACGTTTATATCCTTATATCAAGACACTAATTCCTTGAGCAGGTAAAAATCTAAGTTTGTTTCTATTAAATATTAATAATATGCAAATCTGACGATTCTTAGTATCGTATTGACGCAGAACTTCCCTTGAAACACATTGATTATCTTGAGATAATAATGAATCACGATATTATTTTAGTTTATGACAATTTTACTTGAAACGCGCTATAAAATGAGTGTGGTATACTTTCAGTACAAATATTAGGAAGAAGATTCTGGAACAGTCTCTGAAGGACTTTGAAGTGAATCAATCTTTTCCCGGTAATCATGCGTGGGATCACTAAATAAATTGCATCTTGTCATAATCTCATTTTTAGATTTCATGAGAAATGTCCTAAATGTCGCATTCAATGCCCCAATGACTTTGCATCGAGAGAGTGTCTTCGAAAGAAGATTCTCAAGAACATTCGACATACCCTGTGCAGTTAGCTACGTTGCTAAGTCCTGGCTATCTCTTCATTGTCGAGACCAGAGATGATTGTACTAATTTGGAGGTTTCGCCATCATCTGCAATAATTGCTATAAACCCCTTCAATTCATCAATATTGTGTTCACAAAATTAATAACTGAATGAATGAATTTAATTATAATTTTGCTGAAATTGTATTTTGTGAGATTTTGTAGTTTTATAATTAATTTAATTTTACCATTGACATTATTTTGTATGCCTTTCGGCGGAATATAGGATGGACCAACATTTATTTATATCACATCTGTAACATATTTTTACCTTATGTTCACAAAATGAATACATAAATTTGAATTTGAATGATCTGTAACAATTGCATACTACCTTGGAGGACCAGCGAGTTGCATCTAGCCCGAGGGTGTATCTCTTCATTGTCGAGACCAGAGAAAATTGTACTAATTAATTCTATCGCTATAAATCCCGTCAATTGTATTCTTCCGTGGAGGGTCAGCGAGTTGCATCGATCCCGAGGGTGGCCTAAAGACCCAGACATTGGAAAACGCATTGAAACTGTTTCTATGACTTTCAGCAAAACATAAGTTTCTCAGCAGCTTGACAATCCAATATATGTTTTACTTTTCCAACCTCATTATCGCTAAAAGGATGTCACTTTGTCTAGGACCCCACAAATGCTCTACTAGCAATCTCTCCCGAGGGTTCTACCCTACTTTTGCCCATTCGCGTTCTCCAGCCACAAACATGTCTACCACTAATACCTCTCTATCTTGTGTCCGGTCATGTTAGCCCCGCAAACATGATCAGATCGTCACGCCACCTTCGCCGCGGTCGACCTCGACGACGCTGTCCTTCCTCAGGCGTCCAGTGTGTGACGATCTTTGCTCATCTCTCCTGGTGCATCCGTGGCCTGCCCACTCCCACTTCTGCCTGGCTGAAGTGGGAGTGGGCAGGCTACGTGCTGCTTAACACCTATTATGCTGCGCTCCATTACTCGCTAGCAAATCTTAAGTTGTCATTGTCCTTAAATTGGGATATTCTGTTCACGGGCTATTTACTCCTTGCCAATATGTAACCTATTAAGTACATGTAACAATATAAATAAAAGGATATTGCGAAACCAGCCGATCACGACTAACTATTCAAAATTAAGCATAGTCTGGTTAGCTATTCATGATGCTATTGTTGACAACTAGATTGCCTATGTCTGATATTGAATGGTAACTAATTTGGTGAATAATTTCAGGTAGTTCCAGTTCTGCTCTATTGTGGCATAGTTCAAGTATACCTTTTATACCTGGCAATGTCTCTTTGTAAAGCGCCTTCTCAATTACTCATCCATACCACGCTTGTAATGCCCGAAGGGTGTATTAATCTGGGTGTAGCTAATAGTACACCCAGATTTCGCCAGTTATGTTGAAGTCCCATGTAATAGGGGGGCGAGTCTATTGCCATCAACCAGGCACAGATCCAGACTCCGTGGTCCCTACTGAGAAATTCCTGATGTAAAAACCCAATAAAACTTTGCCCGACCTGGGAATGGAACCCAGGACCTCTTGCTCAGCAGTCGCGCTTGCGACCACTAGACCAATGAGGCAGTCAGTTACTCATCCCTACAAACAAATTCCGACAAGTCTTATTTACGACTGGATTCGATCTATGACAACACTCTGTGCATCGGCCTTGAACCAAAACATTCCGTGCATAAATACTATTAAGATTGTTGTAATGCTACTGATTACATCACTATACTACATACGGTCAACCACCCGAATTTTACAATTTGCGAAGTGACTGTACCTAGGATACGGATATTTTTCATAACTTTTTCAAAGCATTAGACTAGCCTATAGCTGAGAAAAAAATATTTTGCAAAAAAAAATAATAGACTCCCACCCAGAAAGAACATAGTTAAAAAAATGCTTTTCGAACGCAAAACCTCTTCCTTTTTTAGAAGTCGGTTAAAAATAAGCTGTAATAAGTGAATGCAATAGAAGTGGCGAGTATTGGTCTAAAAACCACTGAAGTATGTCGTGACATCGACAGGAATAAACAAAAGGAGCGATGAGTGAATTTGATATTCTTACTATTTATTTACCGAACTAAACCATGATCTACATTCAACCAATTCAAATAACCACGTAAAGAAAATAAAACTAAACGCACAAAACTACACTTAAGTTCCGTTACATCACTTTATCCTACAATCACTGATACACAAATGTACTCTAAACCACAATAATATATTCGTGCGGGTAGTTAGCAATTTTTCGCTCTACTGACTACCCTCATACGACGCAAGTTTGATCTGCCACGGAAAACCAATAGTTATTGCATTGTGTATAGGGTTTAGAATAGAATGGTTGTGTTGTAATCGAATTATCTAATCTAGATGATAGAAAATAAAATGTTTTCCTACAAACTATTGCGGTTTGGAAAAATCACGTTTGTTGTTTTATTGCAGGAAGTTAGGTAGATGCGATGTGCAATTTTAGTTTGGTAACACTAGCGATTATCCACGCATTTATTTTATAAAATAACTACCGACCCGCCCCGGCTTCGCACGACTACAATGTAGATAACATACATATGTAATATAAACCTTCTTGAATCACTCTATCTATTGCTGAAAACTGTATTAAAATCCGTTGCGTAGTTTAGAAGATCTAAGCGTACAGACAGCGGGAGCGATTTTGTTTTATACTATGTAAAGATAAAGAAGATTCATTTGTATGCAAATTTAGCATTGCATTATGAGCCTGTCATGTTCCCACTGCTGGGATTCATTCCTTTTCTTTTTAAAAAGGGGTTATTTACCATGTGGGCTCAGTTGACCTTAATATTTGAAAATACTTGTTTATTTTGGTATTAAATTATCTTTTATAAAATTGGATTTCTCTGGAGGTCTTTTAATCCATAAATCCAGACTCTACCGTTCAACTTGATAATTTATAGGCTTTTAAAAACTCGCGTGAATTAAATCCATAAGTTATTCCTTCCTGGACCGTTAACAACCGTTAATTCCAACTTAATATACAAAACGAAAGTAAAAACTGACCTCAAAGCGCTGCCCTGCTCCCTAACATCCACTCCATTGATCGGCTCCTCAGCCCTCGCCTGCAATCCGGACATTTTCCACCAATTAGAGGGCAGCAAGCACACGCTCCGCCAATCACAGCGAAGCTCGCGTCATCACGGTGACGTATCCGCCAATTGCATCGCTGGGACCACCAATCGGATCATCTGCAAAGGGATATTTGAATTAAAATTCGGCGCGTGCGTCGGCTTATCGTATAAGGAGGCAGGAAGTTTTGTTGGTAATAAAAGACAGTTATGTAACTGTAAAATGGACTAGTTGAAGAGAGGATATAGTTATAAATTATGTTTATTAACTGCAGGTGCTTGAGTTGCGTCGGTCACGGTTTTTACCCGACTTCAAAAGGAAGGGTTATGATTTTAGCAGTCTATGTATGTAGGTACGTATGTTTGTATTTACGTATGTTCCTCCGTAGCGTCTAAACTATTCATCCGATTTTGATGAATAAGGTGTCAATTAATTCGTTATTATGACCTGGGTAACATAGACTACATTTTAACCGACTTCAATTGGTATCGGATTTTACCTTCTACGCTCCGATTTTAATTAGAGCGTGATTTTTCAGAAATCGGGTTTTTTAGTTGTATACTACAACTAAAAAGGAGAAGGCCTGTGTCTCAGCAGTGGGCACATTACAGGCTGATTATGCTGCTTATGCTATGCTAAAGAGCTTTAACAAAACTGCATGGCTCTCATATGACTTGACCAAGATTATGTCTGGACTTTAAAAGAGACTGTGACTAGTGAGTTTTATTTCGGTGTATCTTTTCAGAGTAGCCGAATAGGAAACAACGACCTGATCCAGTTGTTATAAAAACACACTAGCTAATCTAGATTTTATCATACAATTACCGGTGAAAGTGTTTGTAAAAACCATTTTAGACTTAACATCATTTATCAGCACAGCTCAAATTCCTAGATAAAAACTAGGCTATACCTCTCACTGCACCGACCGACTAAAATAACCTCAGATAGCTAAGCAACAGATCATCTAAAACTACAGCTAACAGATGATGACATCATAATCCCAGCAGGACAGCTAGTCATGCGAACGCATTTAGTATACAAAGGCGTAAGGTCGATGCACCATCAATTAGGTCTCGCAACCAGTGGGCAGGTACATGCAGCGTAATGGTTATGTGTGCAGGCTAATAAAGAACATCAACTTGATACTAAGGTATAGAAATAACTCAGGTATAAGCCAGGAGACCCCGAACTGGCGTCAGAGCATAAGCATACTACGAGCCAGATGGTAGCAAGAAGCACTATGCAGAAGGTTTGGGCCTTCTGACCGTGAAAAATGACCTGAAATAAAGAAGACCTATAATCGCAATGACCCGAGCAGCGGTGGCCCAGTGAGCAGCGGTGGCCCAGTGGTGGCGGTCCCGACTTACGAGCAGTAAGTCGTGGGTTCGAACCCAGGCAGGCGCATTACTATGTGTAATTTATTTTATCACCGCTGCTCTCAAAACGGTGAAGGAAAACATCGTGAGGAAACCGGCATGTCCTAGAGCCTAAAATTCGAAGACATGTGACATCTGCCAACCCGCACTGGGCCCGCGTGGTGGATTATAGCCTATTCCCTCTCATAGAGAGGAGGCCTGTGTCCCATCAGTGGGAACATTATAAGCTGCTGCTATGCTATGCTATGCTATAATCGCAATTGGTTCGATATGGATTGAAGAAATGAGACAGAAAATAGTGAAATGTAGGGTACAGTCGTAGAGTACTGTCCCACTCTTTACACTATTGGTCTCTAGATTAGTGCTGAGTAGCCATTCCTGCTACCAATCTTGCTAATTTCTTTATCTCCTAGTGAGGCCATCAAATATCTTCGTCCGACGCGATACAAGAACACAACCCCGCTAGGAACCTTACTGACTGATTTATCATTTTAATACAGTGTTAGTTGATTTCGTATAGGTACAACCGATATGAAGACTTGAATTGGAACCTGAGTGTAAACGGCCTGCATACTGCATGTTTGGTTGCCAGTACACACGCTGACACAATAAACTATCATGTTTTATGATCGTCCCGGTTATCGCTGAATGTCCTAAATTGGGTATTTACGAGATACAAGAGGCAAGAAGTCGTTGGATGCAGATGACCTACTCCAGATCTAACGGCTTGTTTAGGGTCCCAGTAGAACGATATGCAACCGGTGTCAAGCAGTTTGAACTCGACGGAATTCCCATTTGGAACTTGAAGACACAATGTATCGATAATTACGTGCAGAACAGTAAGTGTCGGGTTTACAGTCTTCAGCTTCTACAATATCTGATGACAGTAAAGAGAAAAAAACTTCATTCCTATCTGTTTTATGAAGATTCTCAACAAATAAATAAATGACAACTGTACTTCGGGATATGTCTTTTTTTCATGATTTACAATTTTAGATCGTTGTCCAGATTTCGCCATCGAAAAATTTAATATGAGTTGTAATATATTTCAATCTTGATAAATGAGTTCATTATACACAGAATCGTCACTTAGAACAGGTTTATGTCCAAAACAGACACATAATTTTAAAGATTTTCCTAGTAGGTAAACTAGAATGTGCTGTTGCTTCTTCCGTGTCATTTCGAAGTTTTTCATCACTATCCCAGAAAGGAAACAGTTCATTAGGCGTAGGAGTAGGATATCAACCTGTTACTACTGCTCTACTATTCTGACCTTTAGACCTAATTCTTTAGACCCATTACGTACATTACTCATCATAACTTCCTGTTTTTTGTTTCTGTTGTTCACGATAGTCTTTATGTGATCTGTATCGGTTGATTGTCAAGAGGTAGGCATTACCTAGCTCTAGTACTAATGTACTAGACAGAGATCAATCATGCTTTTGATTTGATAATGAGACCATTTAATTTGAAATGTCAGAAATGTTTGCAAATATCTGAGACATCAGGAAACGAAAAGCTTATGTCAGTCCTGTTGAGTAGTCGCAGGAGTATGTAATGGTTTGGCTGCGACTACCTTTTGTCTTAGCTTACTGGTTACTGTCAGACGCCTGTATCGTCCCACTATTGCCAAATGCCTTTTGCCGGGACTTCTGCGATCACTGGTCCACATCTTCTTAGCGTGTCAATGGCAATCTAAATTGTGTCACAGAACTGAGCCACGAGTTTGCCGTCCTCAGTAGAGTCCACATTATTCCTGGTTTAAGCACGATACTAATCAATCCCATTACATCAGATCTGTTAAAAGCACAATGCACTTAATGGAGAAGCTAAACACTTAACACTTAAAATCCGGAAATCATGCCCTACATTCCACATCAGCTCCCAAAATCAACAATTTAAACTCCTTCAGAAAACCCTTTTAAGAAATCTTCAACCATTTCCTTGTCTTCTAAATTTCATCACAGAATAACTGGCACTGCCACAGATGCCAACTTCCTACATTTCATCGACGCGGGTTATAATTAGCGCAGCGTTAGAAAGCGCAGACGTATGAGGTCTTAATTAGTAGGATGCTTGTCGGCGTTATCACATATCGTATGTAGGTAGCCGAGGGCTGGGTTTTGTTAGTTTATTAATGTGTTTGTTGCGTAATGAGAAGCTGGGCCCTTTGGGTAAGTTCACAATAGGCGTATTTAGGTTGATGATTTTACTGTGAAATTGCAGGAATATCCGCGGCTGAAGTCATAGGAAGAACACACTTACAGGCTCAATAAGATTTTCGGGTAAGCAAATCTTGGCAGTGTGAAAAGTTAAGGAAGATATGGCAAGCTTATGGCTTGTGTAACTTAGTATGGAAGACCGCATGTTCTGATGGGTCTTCATCAGCCTTCTTGTCCGTGAGGTCGGCGCAGCATGTCTTGTAGTTCGATATTTCTTTATTAGTCGTTATCTCAGTAGACACCCCGGGATTATACCCTTTTCACCTTTCACAGAGTCCATCCATCTTTTTTGGTCATTTACATTCATTTGAAAACTATTCTCAAGAATTTTTTCCTTTTCTTCCGCATCACAAGCACACAACTTTTTAGTCACCAGTACCACTTTCAGACTTCCTTATTCCTAATGTTCTACTGGTACATAACAGTAAGTTGGTTATAGACCAATATTCAGCTGCTATTACTAGTTGATTAGGCCATTTTGACAGATATAATGGACAGATAATGCATTTCGGTCCGTTCGGAAAGCAGTTTCTAGACAATTAGGTAAAACTTGGAGTTGTATAACTTTAGTGAAGATATAGCGAGTAAATGTTACCGCATGAGTAGATAATCCTACAGACACCAAGCAGACCCGGGGAATTCCATATTGTATTGTCATAATCATTTACAATTAACTTGCTTTAATTGACTCAATTTAGAGTGCCAACGACGCGCTATGGAGAAGGTCTACTACATTAAAGCCGAATGGCATCAAATTATCTTCCTCTCTTCATCCGAATGATTTGTGGTCGTGGCACATTTTTTTTTTCCTCTACCGTTTCTTAGGTAATTCGAGAAATAGTACAAATATTGAGATTTCCCTTGAGGGTTAAAAACCGCAATCAAGTTTTTTTTGCCTGATGGATTCTTTAGTATCTTGAAGCCATATCCAGCACCTCGATTGGGGTTAAATTTCTAAAATTATAAAGTGGTATGAGCAAACGTTTTACCAGGTGCCCAAGCCAGGCAGGTGCATTAATAATATGGCTTCCATGGTAACCAAATACCTAACAATCACCACAGACACCCTTTTTTGGCATATTTTACGAGCAGTGCAAGGTCAAACATTAATGTTTCATTCATTATTGAATTGCAATTTAACTGCGTAGGCGCTTTAAGTGTTTAGTTGTTCAAGAAACTTTGTTACTTAAATTATCAACGTTTACAACATGTTAATTTATGGCGGTTACGCCTTTTATGGCTTACAACATTGTAACTTTACGACTAAGGAACTTAATAAAGAAGTTTTCAACGTCATTCATTTAAAAATCGAAGTCAATCTTTTTACACAAGTACTCCCTTGAACGGGCATAACGATCTGGGTATCGGAAAATGATGCCAATTAAGCATAAATAAGTATTATTGGTAGAAAATAAATTTCACTTTCAAAAAAAAAAATACGTTCATTGAATGTTGAATGAGTGATTGATGTCTTTAAATATCCTTTGTACAACAATAGAATACCTACCAGGAACACATTATTTAATTAATGAGTTGAAAAATATGGTATATATAATATGGTAGGTATTCCCTTTGCTTTCTAAAGGGTTAAGTACAGTCAGTACAGCAAGATGTGCGGTTGCACATCAGTGCTATGACTTAACTGCCATACTGAGTAAGTACAGTCAGTGCCAACAGTGAGTGATAGCAATTAGCTGACCCACCTATGCATAAATGGTTGAGATATTTCAGAAAACGAATTGATAGAATTTTATAATTCTTTTATATTTTATTAACTTTGTTCAAATAAATAAAAATACAAAAGAATTATAAAAGGAGCTCGTGGCTAAATAATAACAGCCGCTCGGATTGATCTTTAGGTTAAGCCGTGCTTGCCTAGGTTGGTCTGTGGATGGGTGACCACCCATTACATACCGAGTTTCCTCCGTGCCTCGGAAAGCACGTTAAGCCGTTGGTCCTGGGTGTCATTTGTAGATCTTTGACAGCCGTTAGGTAGTCAGTGGCCCAAAAAGTCAGACAACCAGTCTTACCAAGGGGTATCGTATTACCCAGTCCTAACTGGGTTGTGGAGGTCAGATAGGCAGTCGCTCCATGTAAAATACTGGTATTCAGCTGCATCCGGTTAGACTGGAAGCCGACCCCAACATAGTTGGGAAAAGGCTAGGCAGATGATGACAAAAGAATTATAAAATTCTATCGATTTGTTTTCTAAAAAATCTCAACCATTTATGCAAAAGTGGGTCAGCTAATTACTATCACTCACTGTACATAGAAGATGAGTGGTCGCTATACCTATGTCAGTTAGTAAATCAATTCGTCTACGCAAAAAAATCGCACACAACGTTTAAAAAAAAATCGCATCGACGCGGGCGCACGCGATGTCCGTTTGTTACATTACGGGATTACGTCACAGCGATCTAAAATACTCGCCGTGTTTACACATGCAATAGCGCAACCTCGCTCGGGGTCAAGCCGAATGTTTTAATTGAAATAACCACGATTGATTGGGTGATCCGATTTTTATAGCAGTTTCTGAGCATTTGATTGGGTGTTTAAATGGTTGGATGATATTGTCGGATATCCGGAATTTGCGGCTTGGCGTTTCGTAACTTTTGCACTACGGATTTTTAATTTTCCTCTTTCATCTCGTAAGCAATCAAATATCTCAACTCAGTTTTACCAGGATAACAGAAGCTTAAATGTTGTATTTAAAGGAGCCTTCACAAGTGACGTTACTTACGTTTACGTGTCGATAAAATTCAAATTGTGTTAGACCAGTAACTATCCACCTGCACAGCTCTAACATTTTTATCGATTAAATCCTGTCAGAACACTTTATTGCTGGTTGTCAAAAGGCTCGTCGTAGTACCAATTGAATGAACTATTTGAGGTGACGTCATCAAGACTGATAATTTTAGCAGAAATAAAATAAGCTTCTTTTAAGGACGTGATGGTAGGAAAACGCAAAGTGGTAGGGCCCCCAGGAAGGGGTTGTGCAGGACGTTACAAGTCTAACGATTTATATCAATTTTTTTTTTTCTTTCAATTATGTAGGTAAAAGTAGTTTTGAACGTCGAACATTAGAACAAACGAAATAGAATTGATTCTAATTGCCCATTCGCATGGGTAGAAAAATGGGCAAGAAACTCCATCGTTACTCTTTTAAAATGTTCCTCATTTATTACGTAGGTAAACATGAATTCCCTACCAGAATACCCTGATCAGCTATCCTAGCATGATGGTGATCAAGTATTTTCAGTCAACCATCAGGCGTTTGGAGACGACACTAGACAGTGTGTCAAATAAACTATTCAACACACAGCTATTAAATTGATTAACTCAAATCTTCAACAGTCACATAACGGTCATTGAAATCCACAGATGATTGGCTAACAAAACTATTAGAGTCTGTAACGACATATTTTTGCTGCGTGAGTCAACAGGTCAGATGTCACGTTTCAAGTTGTGAAGGGAAAGTTGGGCATTATCTTACTTCGTAACTGCGGTTATTGGTAAAGTACGAAAAGATGACAAGCTTAACGGATTTTTCATCAAATCTTGCACTATTGTCAATGGTCTTCTTTCTTTGTCGGTTAGTGCCTAACCTGGTGTCAGAGTTTTTATGCCGCCTCTGACTTGGCTTTACATGCCGTCGAGAAATATCTTTCAGGCATGCTGGTTTCCTCACAATGTTTTCCTTCACCGAAGCAAGTGATAATTATACAATACTCTCATGAATCGTAAAAATCAGAGGTGCGTGTCTCGGGTTCAAACTTGAGACTTGGTGTGACCGTCGGACTTGGCAGTGCGAAGGTCAGGCCACTAGGATATCACTGCTTCTATCGTCGGCTATCATTGTCAATGGTGAAATGTGAATTCAGTAGTTAGATAAGGCAAATGTTGAAGAAAGTGAAAGGGATCTAGCAAGTGAAGTTGATCAGTAAAATATTACAAGAAGTATAGCTAGGGCGATAGAAGTTGGTACAGGGAGGACCCACGACGCTAATTCAGCTGTGGTAAGAGAAAAGAGATGCGAGATCTTTCTTCTTCGCTAGGGACAGAAAGTTCAAGAATTAAAACACATCGAAGAGCAGGATTCGGCTCCTCTTCGATGTGGCGACCTCAAACTGAAAGACGTAACGTTGGAAGGCCTCCAACTAGGTGGACCGATGACCTGGTGAAGGTTGCGGGGTTCCGCTCGATGCGAGACGTACGGGACCGGTCAATCTGGCAACACTCGGGGGAGGCCTATGTCCAGCATTGGACGTCTTTCGGCTGAAATGATAAAGAGGACACATTCGACGTACGTATTAACTCCTTGAAAGAAACTTTGTCACTGACGTTATAAGAATAATTCTCAATTGTAGCCACAGGTATGAATCCAGTAGTTACAATAATTAAGAATACCAAGAAATAAAACATGAAGATAAATAACTTACAAGAGTCGTCACGAAGTCTTGATATATAAAAGAGTTACTTTTAAACTTAATTAACTAGGCAGTAAGCACGCGAAGGTCAGTGGTTTAATGTTGTTTAAATAAGTTATTGGTACCTGTTTTGGCAAATACCTACCTACAGGACTACACGATCTGGACCACACAAGCTTGTCTCGTAAATTTTAATAGAATTTGTAATCTTAATTTTAACGAGAATGTCAAACTCGTAGATGAAAAAAAAAATAAAAACAATTTAAATTTTAAACAAGTCTGACCCTGGTCTAACATCTATAGTCAAATTAAAGTAACTACTTAAGTTTAAGTAATGATTTATGCTACCATTTTTTTTTTACTATACATATATAAGGTCTATCTTTTCATACACGAAATATTTTAAGAGTAACTTCTATAAGTCGAAAAGTAGCAACGAAAAAAAAAATTATCTGAGTGTTTTTTTTTTTACAAAATTATTATAACTCAAAATTTTTTGAGACTTTTTGCATAAAACCTTTACTCCCATATTCTAACAATGACAGTAGGTAAATACGACGTAGTAAACTACCGTAATGGATGCTTAAAAATAAGGAGCCAGTATTTATTTTGTGGGTCAAGTAATTTTAAATTATTTATTTTTTATAATATATACTCAGATAAAAAAAATCCCTTGAAATGGCTTTGTTATAGACGTTAGATGATTCCCTGAAAATATTTCGTGTATGAATAGTTAGACCCTATATATTGGAGATCATAGTTCCAAATTTGTCACAAGTTTTTATTTTAATTTTACTTTAAATACCTCCCATGACCCCTGTACAAAGCATCCATCAGCACAATGTTTTGAGTGCATTACATCGAGTCCAAACCTAAAACGTGATTTTTAACCCACAAAAAAAGTCGATTCCCAGCAATCATTTTTGCGTAGAATCGCTTAGTTTGATGTACAGAATGCTTAGTTGACGGAATCGTGAACAGTCTGTTTATACCTCGTATATTAGATAATGGTTTTTCATTCTTAATTTTCAGTTTATCAATAACAGCATTGTCTTTATTACCCTCTCTATCTCTATTAACATCTTCCCCACAATTTATCAAAGTAGGACAATTAACACTTTATGCGGGACACTTACTAGTTAAGTAAGATACCATACTAGTATTCACTTAGATACTGCAGCTGATTGGGGTCGTAAAAAATAATTGCCAACTACAGTACGAATAAAGAAAGTTATGAGTTAACAACTATTGCAGCCAATTATAGTCGCCATGTTGATTCTGAGAATGGTTGGAATGGTGGTGGTTACTCAGTGATTTATGATGTCAAAAGAATGCAAAGCAGTTGACAGTACTTCCTAAAAACCAATCCTAACGGACTGTTGAAGTTTACATTCTGCAATTGTAGACACTCTCGAATCAGTTCCGTCAGTTACTGCTAATGCTAATCAGGTGGGTTAAGACGTACATCAAAATCTTATCGTAGCACGAGTCTAAAGGTAAAATAAAAAATATCTTGAAAATAATCGGAATGGAGTCGCTACTGCAAGTGACACGTGACAAGCTCGAATTGAAAGTCAAATCTCAAATCGTTTATTGCTATCCATAATGTACAACTAATACACTTCATCATCATCAGCCTAGCCTTTTCCCAACTATGTTGGGGTCGGCTTCCAGTCTAACCGGATGCACCTGAATACCAGTATTTTACTTGGAGCGACTGCCTATCTGACCTCCACAACCCAGTTAGTACTAATACACTTACAGGTGGTTAATAAAAAAAAATTATAGAAACAATTATGGACCCTGTCGGGCAAGTCTTTAGCATGAATGTCCAATGAAAAACAGAACAATACAATACTGACATAGAAGGTCCTTTTTTCAGTGTACCTAATATGGAGCTAACAACCCAAACATACTCTTGCGCAGTCGCTAACTAATTTCACAATACGCACACACTCCGACCTATTTTATCAACACTTCATACTTCATTGTACTCACAGTTTTATGAAAGAGCTTATGAAACACCAATTATGACGCTGATAGGTGTTAATTAACTTATTGCTTGTGATACCATAGAATAAAGGCATTTTAGAAGGTGCACAATGCATCAAATTCCAAAAAATGAAATTTTTCATCAAAAGTAAGAAAATTCAAAAATTTATTGAATTGAAATGAGCTACCAAAAGCTTACGTAAATCCACCTGGAAATCGTAGAAATTCGTCGACGACTTGAGCACACTTGGCTTGGCTTCAGCAGTGTACAATTGGCTATCTTGCGTTCTGCTAAAATGATGACAAATTACTGTAATTTCTAGTTTGAGTCTATTACTATTCGTCTTGTCACCAAGTAGTCTTATCGATACTTCATTATACTTTCTAAATGCGTGTGCCTATTGTGCCTTCCGTACCTAACTACTCCATGGCAACGAGTACCATTTTCATTCAAAGAGCCTTTGTAATCTCATATTATGAAAGGGAAATCGATAAGTGGTCATTGTTGATTTTATCAGTATGGTCGATAAGATTTTCATTCAAGTTTCTTGCCTTAAGGTACTGGAATATTCTGGTTAACATCGCCAGACAAACGGTAAACTATCTCATTAATAGAATTTTCAGATGGGCTTAGCTATTTTAAGTTTGATACTGCTTCTTCTTCAATCGGTCTCCCATTACTGAGCATCGTGGTCACTGGACCCCTTTAACGGACAATCTGCCTCCATCGACCTCTTTTAATTGGTCGGACCGTCGTGTTGGCGAGTGGCTTCATGTTTTCTTGCCTTTGGTATTACCAACAATGACCAGCTTTTCAAAGCTGCTATCTCCTCTTCGCATTATGTGGCCGAAATAGGTCAAAATACGCAGTAGGCAAACTGTAGACAATCGGGTGTTGATATCGAGCTGAGCTAGGATATACACATTTATGCGTTAGGCTGTCCATGGAATTCGGTGCATCTGCCTCTAGCACCACATTTCGATTGCGTCTATCCCCTGTCTTTCTCTTGCTCGGATTGCCCACGTCTCAACTCCATAGAGTTTTACATGTAAATTAACGAAAGACATGTGACATCAACCAACCCGCACTTGGCCCACGTGGTGGATTTCAGCCAACGCCCTGTTACTTGGAGGAGGCTTGTGTCCCAGCAGTGGGTATATAACGGCACTACAAAAAGTACTACAGTAACATAGTACAAAGAGTACTACAGGGCCATCCATGACAGAAATGAAGATCTAACATCAACATTTTGAATCGTGCTATTATATAATCGGAAAATCCGACAGCAACTGTCGGGCAGCAGCACATCAAACACAACGCCAGTCTGGTCAGAAGATCCTCGCTTTTCTATAGGTGATAAAGAACTTTACACCGTGTTCTTCATATCCTAGCTACATATTACAGCGGCTCTACTCAGACAAGGTATATCTACATGTACGGTATAGCCAAGGCAGCTGATTGATATTGAAACAAACAACACAGAGGTCCAACCAAAGGTCTATTCTTCCAACAATTACATCATCCATCACTAAGAATTCCAAAGTGACGTAATTCATTGCCTAGACATAACAATACGGCGGTTATGCTCACGGAATCAACAAATACCAAAAACGTGCTACGTTTAACATTGCAAGGACTAGCGAAAATATCCATTTTAGGTCATAACGCACTGACAACAGACGTGGTTCAGAGTACCAAGGAAGATTGACAGGCTGGTCACGTAGTATGTGCGGATGCAAGTGTAGAGCGGTCAGCGGGTGGAAAGGGTAACACGAAAACCGAAAAGTATGACATCAATGTCTTGTTAATTGCTGATTGCATTTTTAGTTGCTGTTTTTGTTGTAGTTGGGTTCTAGTTTTTAACAGATTTTTTTGAAGCTATCTGATTTGTCGGGTTTTCATCTTGAGAAATCCTTTCGTCAAGTTGTTTTTTTTATGGAGTAAATCTTATAATACTTTCACCCCAAGACAGAAAACTCTCACTGTGTTTATGGCGTCCACTTTTGGGAAGCAAATACTTTCAGCATCTTTTTGGGTACCTCTGGGTGCAAGATTGACATGTATTTTTTTTTAAACTTTGCCCTAAACTACGGAATTTCTCCTGTATCGTGAGTGCGTTTACTAACATTTAAACTAGAACCAGACCCGGCACAACTCCCTGTAGGTCATACAAATATTTGTTGAAATCAAATCTGCAACACGCAGCGCATTAGCCAATCGCTCGGCCACTGCGCCGACCGTGATGCCAAATTAGAGCAGGCTCGTTGCTGAAAACCCATTTGAATATGCTGACCTTAAAGGCTGCGGAATACGCTTCCTGAACTAAAAATACATTCAGTTTGAAACTAGAAGACTCTCCTGTCAGCGCTTCACCAGCCACTTTTCTTTACCGACTTCCTTCATTCATCCATCACCATAAATGGACGACATGACCTAAAAATTATACCAGTTGAAACCGAATCCGCTACATCTGATGCCTCGCCCTACACCGTTAAAGGCGAAACCACCGTGACAAGCGCATGACACGAGGACAATACTATGTTTGCACATAAAACAACACATTTAAATTGCTAAGTGCCTACATAGTAATATGGAGAAACGAGCCAAATATTGGTATCAACGTTACTGCGATGTTTTCTTAAAAGATGAGACCGGTACACCAACTTAGGTCAAAATCAGAAGTCAGGTATTCAAATGAGGCTGAGATACAGCACTTTTTTGAACGCCAGAATTAAATAAGACAGGTCTTAAAACGCCTGCCGATCACCATTTCCTAACGTTTAAGTTGGTGAAGAAGTGGCAGAAGAAACCCTCCAGCAAGGACAGGTTTCTGTGGCTCTTGGAGAATAGGTTCAGAACTCCAGACAAGTAGCTCAAAGTTGGTGAAGTCTTGACTGAAAAAAGTTTGGCAGGAGTTATTATTTTGCGGTTATAATACTGATACAAAATGAGTAAATGATAGCGTGACGGTTGACAGGGGAGAATCGAAGAAAAAAACGTGTTGCGCCGACCCCAAGTAACATGGTACAAGGGCAAGAAGATGATGAATTCTAATACAAAATCTAAAGCATAGTAACAAAATTCGGCCTGCACTCTCTTTATAAAACTTAAGAACATTCAAGAAACGAGTAGAATATTATGATAAATACTTTAATCATGACAATAATTCATTTACTATTATGGAAGTTACTTCCGCCATGGCGTTATTGATTGATGGTCTTGTTTGATTGACAGCAAAGGCGGATGGTAGCAACTGCTTTAATCGTATTAAATCCCTATTTAAAAGAGACCTATGACTAGAAGCAGGCGCCTTATAAACAGTTAATTAACATGAATGAGTTATTTGTCTTATAGAGAACAGAGAAATACAGGTTGTAAACAGACCCTTCACATAGCCGTCTACCAAGGATTCTTTACAACAAACAAAGTAACTTTAAGCAAAAATTATTGCTGGGAATCGATTTTTTTTTTTTTGGGGTGAAAAATCACGTTTTACGGTAGGACTCGATGGAAAGCACTCAAAGCATTGTGCTGAATACTACGGGAGTCGTGGATATGTGTAAAGTAAAAATCTTTAAAACCATGTATATTAAAAAAAACTTGTGAAGAAGTTATCCCCAATATCTCCGTAAGTAGAAGGTTCCCAGGTATGGTCTAGAACAAACAAATGATCGCAAAGACGGGGAGAACAAGTGCCTTTCGGATATGTTAAGGGTCTATTTACACCCTTTAGATGAAGTCATAAACTTTGTCAACAAGGATAATGGACTAACGACATTGTAATCATCGGATCTTTAGCCACACCACACAGCGTAACTAATTTAACGGAAGTTGTGATTTCAATGCATGATCGTGTTAAAATTCTCTGTTGAATGTTTAAAAAACCGGCGTGTATGACCAAATGTATAAACGTGGACGAGGCCCAAGGAGTAAGGAAAATAGCAGTGGCGTTCTGTAGTGTCTGCCACGGGGAAAAAAAATGCGTGAGTTGTTTAAACAAGTTTCATAAAGAAGCCATTGTACAGCAATGAATTCGATATTGATGATAATGATGATGATAATAGTCAAACAGTCCTGACCGTGAATGTAATAAGTTGAGGAGAGAGAGATTCAGCAGCCATTGCACTACACTCTTTTGGTAGCTTGAGAATAGAGACCGAAGCAGTACCACACTAATATTATAAATGCAAAAGTAACTATCTGTAAGCATTTCACGCTGAACAGATATCGATTGGCACCGGTAGCCTATGGTCTCAGGTTATTCACCTAGGTAAGGACACAGACTGCTTTTGGTTCGAGTTGTATGTTTCCGTGGGATGTATATTGTCATCGCTCTTAAGTCGCCCAAGCAAGAAGAGGTCTGTTCTAAGCAGGACATAACCTCATCATCATCATCATCATCATCTTGCCTTTGTTCTTTGTCACTTGGGGTCGGCGCAATACATTTTTTTCTTCTATTCTCCCCTGTCAACCGTCAAGCTATCTTTTACTCCTTAGGCTGCGTTTTCACCAGAGATGAGTGAGGATGCGTAGCGAGGGATGTGTGTTAAACTAACCAATAATATAGCTTCTTTTTCACAGCTTGAGCTATTCTAGCTAAGTGATTGGTTAGTTTCACACACATCCTCGCTCATCTCTGGTGGTAACGCAGCCTAATTATTTTATGTAATTTTTCGCACAACCCATCTATCGTTTCCGTGGTCTTCCTCTCCCTCTCCACCCATCAACATTTATGTTCATCACTCTTTTAGTCAGTCTCTTTTAGTTTACCAAGACAGTTTCCCTTTTAACTTTTCTGTAACTGGAGCCACTTTTAAAGTTTATCTAATATACCTACTCATTTCTTACTTTATCCATATTTTAGACAACATTATCACCTCAAAATAATTCTGAATCACCACTGATTCTTACAGCAAATTAAGCAGGATCACACAAAACCTTGACACCATATAAACCCTCTATTTAAAATCACTTGAAGCCTTGTAAGCCATTCTGTTTCAAATTTTCGCAACATTCGACAGCATGTGTTGATCTTGAACAGTCAATCACGTAATAAATGGAATTCATCTGTCTGTGTTCGTTTATCTCAAGTATTGTGATAATGGTCTATTTAGTATTGAACTGGCTGGTTAGCTTTGAGAGCTGTTATATATTAGTTGCTATTGTTAGGTAAAGGTCAATTTTGTTTTCGTTTGTTGCAAGCTTGAAGTTGGGTTTGGTTGTGTGGTTTTGTAGAGTGTCGTCTTTAGCAATGAACCTTTTCTAGATCAAGTTGTTGGATACTGGTTTCGCCACTGTCAAGTTATTTGAAATAAGCAAATTATTTCCGACTGGATTGCAAGTGGCAAGAAAATACATAAAGTTTATAACTATTTATAAATAAATATATGCATGAGTTTCATAAGGAAAAAACATTTTACATTATACATATATTTTCAGGATAAATTTGATTCTGAAATAGATATAATTATGTTATTTGTTTTTTAATTATTCCCATTTGAATATCGCTTATCATAGAGCCGCTATTTTTCCAAATAATATATCTGTTACAGTAGCTATTTATAATCTAATTTGAGGATATTCAGCATTTTGCTTTTATATCCCAAGAGCGGTCGCCGGGGGTGGACGCATCATCTGTATAATACGTTGCCTGGATAATAAAATGTATAGAATTTGTGTATTGGCGTTGTTGGCGCTGTGCTCGGGGTTGGCGCACTCCTTCTCCTGGGGTGAGTGTACTAGTCATGTTATTTGGGGTATCGCACTTACCCAAAACCTACAGTTCCCCTCGGAGCGGGACTTACAATAGGTCTGTATGACGAAAATGGCATGAATGGCTAACCCCATCACCTTCTGCGGCCGTTACTGTACGGCAGTTCCTCTTGGCGTTTCTGGCTTATTTCTGTTCAGGTGCCTGCCGAAAACTGTCACAGTGCCACACCCTGTAGTGGCCAGAAATCATTGTACACTCTTCGCAGCAGCCTGGCGAGAATTAATTTGGGGCCCATTTATAATTGTAGCAAAATGACTAAGACGGGAAAATTTTGTTTTAAATGAGAGAAATGTCGTTTTTATTTTTCAGACATCGTCGTAGGAACCACAACTCTAGAATTTTATAGTAATGAAGGAATATTAACGTACTCAATGACCCCTACGTCTAATGACATCTTGTGGATAACTTACGACCCATTTAACAACCGGATCTTGTTTATCGAGGATCAACCGAAGTCCACAGGCGAAGTTTATAGTTTTGACATAGCAACACAGAAAACGCAATCTCTGATTAGGGTAAAACTACCCTTGGAGTTGATGACATTCGCCTACGACCCGGCAACATGTCTACTTTTTGGGATTTATCGTAATAAGATTTACTCGTTTCTCGTAAAATCTGGATCCAACAACGAAATTGACGGAAAGCTTGTGATCGATTTGCAAAAGGAAGCGAATACTCTTTGTGTTGCCGTGGATAGCTGTGGAGGGTAAGTCAGTTCATGTCCATAAAAAAAATTAAAAAAAAACATTTTTGAATATTATAATTCCATTTTAAATATTTATGAAAACTAATGATAAATAAAAAAAAAAAAATGTTAATACCCAGCAAAACTTAATTAAGTGCATTGCGTAAATTGATAGTTATTTATTACAGGTATGTTTACTGGAGCTCATTCGATGACTCTAACATAATAGAGAGGGTTCGATTTAATGGTTCCGAGCGAGAAGTTATCATAGACAAAAGTAGGAAGACTAGAAAATACTTGACCATTGACTCACAGGCGCAAAAAATATACTGGGTTGAAATTCAAGATATCTTCAAAGATTTTTTTATTGTGAGTGCGGATATGAATGGAAAGAACAAAAGACAATTATATTTTGAAGACGTAACTGCAACGGACTATTTGCCAGGAGGATTAACCGTATCAAAAGATTTTATCTACTGGGTAGACTGGGTGCAAACGATCTTCTGGCAATTACCAAAGAACCTACAGCGTGACGCAGTTAAATCTAAGAAAATTGTAATTGGCGACGCAAGTGCAAGTGATCCTGAGTTCGGTTTCAATACTATAGCCGCCAAGTACACAATTGAAGAGCAAACTCTGGGTGTTCCACTTTGCAAAGCACTGAAGTGTCCACTACCAAATAATTCGGCAACCAACGACTGCGACTCCCTCAATGCTCCTTCAAATGTAAACCTGCTTTGTGTCCATGGTACGAAAGTGAGCGGGGAATCTCGTTGTGAATGTTCGCAGGGTTACAGCGGTGAGAGATGCGAGGTTGCAGTGTGTCACAACTATTGTCTACACGGAGATTGTAGTGCCAGTGCTGAGGGACAACCTAAATGCAGGTAAAACTTGCTCATCCAGATGCTATCTCCTTTGATGCCTTGGGGTCAATCTCTAAACATTAGAATCTGTATCTTGATACCGCTAGCTACGAATGAATTCACGTTGGGTAAAGATAAAATGCTCTTCCCTGCCATCCTCGGTTCGCTGGCCTTAAGTCGCTGATCATATTTCTGCAAACGCAACAAAATATTTTTTTTTTTGTTTTAAGTTTTAAAGCATCAACTTGCTCCATGTGACTCTTTTCCTTCTAAGATTACAATCTACGCAAAGTAAATAATAAGACAAAAAGTAAAAGAAGAACTAATTTCAGATGTAATGCCGGTTACTCAGGGGAACGATGTGAAGTGGATCCGTGCCAAGGGTATTGTTTAAACGACGGCCACTGTTCCCTGGATGAGGGTTACCCAGTGTGTCAATGCTCAGGAGGTTATGATGGTGAAAGATGCCATTTTCCCGTCTTTCTAAGCAAATCTTACGAGCAATTCAAATGTTGAAGAAAATTCTAAATGCAGGTAAAAGTCTGTCCATGTCTGTTCAGGTGCATGTTGCATTTTTGAGCGTTTTAATAATCTCCTAGGTGTATTTATTGTTTTTTTTTTTTATATTGTCCATTAGATGTAACGTCGATTACTAAGGGCAAAGGAGTGAAGCTGACGTGTGCCTCAACTGTTACTTGAAGAAGTGGCGCTTGTTCGAATTGAGCACAACATGTGAAGCCGTCGTTGCGACTGTTCAGTAAAACTGTTACAAAACTCCATAAGGAAACATAGATTTAAGTTTTTTGTTTTGCTATTGCGTTGAGGAGCTCGTGGCTAAATAATAACAGCCGCTCAGGTCGATGTTTAGGTTAAGCCGTGCTTGCCTAGGTTGGTCTGTGGATGGGTGACCGCCCATTACATACCGAGTTTCCTCCGTGCCTCGGAAAGCACGTTAAGCCGTTGGTCCCGGCTGTCATTTGTAGATCTTTGACAGTCATTAGGCAGTCAGTGGCCCAAAAAGTCTGACAACCAGTCGTACCAAGGGGTATCGTATTACCCAGTACTGACTGGGTTGTGGAGGTCAGATAGGCAGTCGCTCCATGTAAAATACTGGTATTCAGCTGCATCCGGTTAGACTGGAAGCCGACCCCAATATAGTTGAGATAAGGCTAGGTAGATGATGATGGTCTATTTTAGTTACTTTCATAGTATTATGTCTTATGGCATTTTAATATGGGGACGGGCTGCAGACATTGAGTCTATATTTATTCTGAAAAAAAGAGCCATCAGAGCCATATATAATCTTCGTAGGCGCGATTCTCTAAGGGAATTGTTTAAGGAAATTAACATCATGACGGTACATTGTCAATACATCTACGAAAACATAATGTATGTAAGAAAAAATCTACATCTTTTTAATAAAAGGGGTGACAGATACAATTACAGTACTAGAAATAGAGACCAATTAGTTCAGCCAGGCTTCAGACTCGCTAAAGTAGACTCATCTTTCATGGGGTACTGTTTGAGATGCTATAATAAAATTCCACAAAGTATTCTTGAACTGAATGAAACGAAATTTAAAACATACATTAAACGCACACTATGTACGAAAGCTTATTACAAGTTGGACGATTATATCACTGATAAAAATGCTTGGCTCAATGCCGGTCCTGCTCTACAAGAACAGGAGCGCCTAAATTGATAGCCTTAAATAGTATTGTTGGAGCTGCTGAAGATTGTATAACTATCTTTGCATTGTATAAATTCAATCTCTTTTGTATTATATAGCCGCCTAGCCCATATTGTGTGAGTACTATGTACTAGAAAGCTGTCATTCGCTGGAAACCTGCGTCTTTTCTTGACTTGAATGTGCCCTGGCGGTTAGGAGTATGTCATGCTCACTCAAATGTCTCGCTGATGGTGGCACGTGTGTCGGATCATTTAGTTCCCTTCAAAATGGTTGAGTTGAATGGTGCTAATACATGCGTCATGTTTGTGAACGGGCGCTGTCAGTTGTGACTGGTCATCTCTTATTTGCCACGGCTTATTTGAATTAATTATTTTATTTTTGAATTGTTTTTACTATGGACACTTAACGTAACACATCTTGCTGCATCGTTCTCACATAATGTACCATCTCAAAATGATCGATGTAACCAAGGTTTTGTTAAAGTATTCTGATTTAAAAGAGTGTCCATGGAGTTTCTTGCCCGTTCTTCTCCATAGAGATCTACGTTAGGGAATGGGCAACTACAGTACTTTCACAGTTTTTGTGCCTTGTGACTGGGACTGTAGCTATATTTTACTGTTGTCTTTGTTTCGACAATTCAAAAGTGCCTGTAACTGGCCTACTTGAAATAAATGCTTTGATTTTGATGTTTTGCTATTGCGTTATTTTTGGTATTCTTTAAACAGCTGTACGTACATGGGTCTGTAGTCGCGCGTCTGAAATGGGGAGTAACGACAATTACTTGCTTTTACGAAAACAGCGCCAGCGTTCATTGGACAGGAGCTCAAAAAAATCCATACAGCACTACATGACACTCGTCAAAAATGTATTTTTGAAAACGTGTTCTCTTCTGGCATAAAGGGTGTAAATAGACCCTTAACATAAACGAAGGGCACTTGTTCTCCCCGTCTTTGCGATCATTTTTTTGTTCTAGACCATACCTGGGAACCTTTTAGTTACGGAGATATTGGGGGTCAAAGTTCCCGATTTTTAACAAGTTTTTTTTTTAAATAAATGTTTTTAAAGGAACATTTTTACTTTACACACCTCCACGACCCCCGTACTATTCAATCCATCCATCAGCACAATGTTTTGAGTGCTTTCCATCGAGTCCTACCTTAAAACGTGATTTATAACCCCAAAAAAAAGTCGATTCCCAGCAACAATTTTTGCGTAAAGTTACTTAGTTTGATGTACAGAATGCTTGGTTGACGGGTAAGTGAAGGGTCTGTTTACACCCTGTATATCTCTATACTTGTACAAGATTTTTTTTGGCGGATGTGGCTAAATTCGGAACGAACGCCGCCATCATGGTTTGGATCAACAAAATCCCTGTATTTATATAATTTAATAAATGTTAATTAATTTACTTATATATTTTTCTTGATTTCATATCACCGTAAATCCCAACAAGAAGAAAACTTGTCTTTAGTTTATTTAAAAGTTGATAACACTTAGCAAAAATCTGTAACTCATCATAATTATCTCCTTCTCTGAAAAATATCGTTGGTGAGGAAATCCACACGAACTGACAGCGTGGATTGGGTGACTTGCGGATTCGAGATGAAGGCTCAGCATCAGGTCAACGTTACCATGTTCTTCAAGTAGGCCAGTTACAGGCACTTTTGAATTGTCGAAACAAAGGCAACAGTGAAATATAGCTATAGTCCTAGTCACAAGGCACAAAAACTGTGAAAGTACTGTAGTTGCCCATTCCCTAACGTAGATCTCCATGGAGAAGAACGGGCAAGAAACTCCATGGACACTCTTTTAAATCAGAATACTTTAACAAAACCTTGGTTACATCATTCATGTTGAGATGGTACATTATGTGAGAACGATACAGCAAGATGTGTACGTTAAAAGTGTCCTTAGTAAAAACAAATCAGGGGGGTTACTATGACGTCTTATAGCAGGACTAATTCCAGTGTGGGAGAGAGACAGAGCTATACAGGTCGTCTAGCACCATCTCTATCCCGCACTGGAATTACTCCTGCTTTAAGACGTCATGGTAGGCCACCAGAACACACTTAACCTTAACACCCAGCGGCAGCGCAGGCGCCGCACTCAATAACTCGCAAGCCACATATTCAAATTAAGGTCAATTCTCGATGATCTATCGCTAAATTAATTACCATGGTGATGATGACGTCACCGCGGCCATTTTGTGGGTCAATGTTGTGTAACAGACGTAAGTAACGTAATGTTTATTGTGAATGTTTTGCGAAGGCGCTGGGAGTAGGGTTGGCAGTAGAAATTTATAGTATATTAATAAAATAATATATTAAGATACTATAGAGGTTTACAGGTTATCATGTCGATCAAGGTTAAGCCGCGCTTGCCTAGGTAGGTTTGTGGATAGGTGACCATCATAAAATACAGGGTTTACGTGCCTCGAAAAGCACGTTAATCCGTTGGTCTCGGCTGCTATTTATAGATCTTTGATAGACACAGATAGTCAGTGGCCCGAAAGTCTGACAACCAGTCTCTCCAGCCAGGCCCGAAGCTACCTAAGAACCCGATTCCTGGCGGCTTCCCTTCGGGAACAAGGCAATTTTTGATTTCTGATTCCAGCCTAACCAGATGCTGAAAACCACCACCACCACCACCATCTGAAAATAATATCTTTTCTAATAATCCTCTCTGTAGGGCTTTACTTGCCAGCCCTACAAACATATCATAATGGTGTACAGCTGATGGCGATGTTGATGTAGACAAACATGCTTACGAAACTCACGCGCATACTTGAATGATACACGTCACTATAAAGTGGGTAGTCGTCGTGTATTGAGGATTGTGATCTTAACTGGCGTTATGTTGCAGTTCAGAGATCCGGGTATCAAATATGGTATTATAATTGGTAATACTTTAGTTGGCAGTTAATTTCCGGAGCAATTAATAGAAACAGAAAGCGATTTTTTCTTAAGATTCGTAGGTCCATATTTTGTCAGAAATTTCGTTCTAAAACTAGTTATTTTATTAGCACTATATTTTTATAAAAGCATTCCTTTGTTAAGCTATTGCAGACCGAAAACCAAAGATTCTTTCATATTACTATTAATATGAAAAACATCATCGCAGTAACTTCAGACCACCAAATAAACTAAATCCACAGCTTTCGAAGTTTCAATACTAACAAAAAAGTAAAGCCTATCAAAGTAAAACCACACACCACAAAAATCTATACCAAAATTGCCAGAAATACTAAAACCCGTAACAAATTGCCACAAATCAGATCAAACCCAACCACGTACGGAGATTCAGAAGACATTAACAAAAACCACAAGATGCAGCATAAAGTGTATACTATACACGGATTGATCCCACATCCAACGGTCCATATCGAGAGAGCCGGTCCGATATTACGAAAGGAAAAGTAAAAAGATAAACAAATGTGTAAAGACGTCTTTTATAATTATGCGCAAGTTTCAAGTAGATCTTAGCGACGAATAAGAAAATGATTGCCTTTTTGGGGTTACTGAGCAAATTGCCAGTGAGGCTCCTCGCATACATGCAAGTTCTAAGTTGCTCATAGTACAATTTGAATGTACGAGAAAGGAGATAAAAGGACCTAGCTAACGATGATGGAAAAGACAACAAATGAATTGAATTGACACAAGCTACCGAAAAGTTCCTATCATTCCTATTAAAAATAGTTGAAGAAATACGGTACGATTCGAAAACAATTACCATTTGTCTAACCCATCAGAGACTGAAATACTGTAGTCAACTGGTGGTCATGTTCGACACGAATCTACGGTAGAGAAGAATGAAATTAAAATACTTAACAGTGTATAAACGAGATGCAAAAAGTGATGATAACCTTACTAAAGGAAGTTACAATACAATATCATTACAGGAAAAATAAAAAAGGAATAGTTAAAATAAAAACAAAAAAACAGAAATGAACAATGAGAGACCTTTTTAGAGCTCAAGGCAATGTTTACCGTATAACCTAAGGATGAACAGAAATTGACTGCAAAACGACAGAAAAGTTGTGGATTTTCTTACAAGAACTTGCGAGGCACATTTTCGTCAACGATATTATAAAACCAAGACAAATTAATTCGAATATGACCACAAGAAATACTGAATCTGTTTTTGCAATCGATTCCAAAGAAAGATTCATAAAATGTATTCAAGCGAAACTTGTAAATAAAACAAAAGCGATATTATATAACGAGATTTTGCAATAAACCAGTGTTACTTTAGTATTTTTTAAGTGATTGTATTTACATTTCATCAGCCTAGCTTTGCGAGTATGAGTGGTTGTAAAACTGTGCAATATTTCTGCAACAAATATTGAATGGTGTACCATAACTCTACACTATTACTTTAAGAGTGGTTCTTCAGGAAGGTCAGATGCGTAGTCAGAACCGGTGTGCGAGTATAACCAGATGTATGAACTTGGAAGAGGCAAAAGGAGTATGTAACGATTAGTAGGTTCTGCAGTGTCTGCCTTACCTCATGGGAAAAGGCATAAGTTTATGTATGTATATTCAAGCGATGTTTTACCAGCTTCTTTGTGTGCACATCAAAACCTGTTCGAACTGTAGGCTTCTGAAATGGTTTTCGTATAAAAAAGCAAGTTCCTAAACTAGATCAGTTTCAACATTCTCGTCGCTCTGGTGAATGCAAATCGGGAAATCTAAGCAAAATTGTACCTGACCTAATTAATCGCCTTGCAAATTGCTATGAAGGAAGTCTAGCATGAAACGGGCTTCTCAAATCACCACTAATCCCGGTTATCCAAACACCAGGTCAAAGGCCTCGTAAATCTCATTTAGTACTCGTAAAACAACTGTTAAGAAAGTAATTAGGCGTTACGGAGATACAAAGTCAGTTTATGAGGAGCCTCATAGTTGGTAGGCGTAATGGGTGCTGTTTGAGGCTGGTGGATGAGTTCATGGCCTTGTAAGCTTTTAAAGCCAATTAGGCGAGTATTTCTGGATGTGTGAGCTTCCTAGACAGTTAAATATTATTTCCGTTTCTGGGGGTTGTCAATAGTTAACGTCAGACGAATACTTGGCTTAGAAGCTGACCAAAAAAGTCCTAATCTCAATGCTTGATGAATTTTATAGACGAAGTGTAATGGTAGCTTCCTTCTGAGAATATAATGAAGAAGAAGAGATAGATTTAATGACAAAGAGTGATATACATACTTACCTTCATAATTATCAAGTTAAGCACGAAGTGTCAAAACTAGATTGACACAAGATTTTAAACAGCAATGAATCATGGCTTGACTAGGTCCAACGAATAACAAAGATGAAGTTTCCTCAGAACGCAAACGAAGTGCAGTAACTCGTTTTATTAACACATCCGCGTCATCAGGGTGTTAACGCCGGACCATAGAATTGGGAGACTGCACCTAATTAGAAGTGTCCTGTTGCTTTTGTGGCTACTAGTTAAGTATGAAAATTTTCTGGGATCAGATGGACTGTTATACGTATCAGGTCAAGGTAAAGTTACTTTGAAGTAAGCTGAAAGAGATCTCTTGAAGTATCAGTGGAATCCAAGCATTGTGAAATCTTGTAACACAATTCTTTGACAGATAACAGAAATCTTTTAGATCCTTTCCTAAATGAAACACAAATAGCCACAGATGCCTCAATATATACCCAAAGAAAGACATTAGCTGAAGTTCAATTGATTGACAAAAAAGAAAGATAAACAACCGGATATATTAGAACCCAACTTAGAAATGAGTAACGCCCAACTATTAATCACGACACGCTAATTTAATTTAACAAACAATCCAGCAGTGCTTTCATTTCTAAAATTCCTATCGGAGTTCAGATAGACCACCCAGTATCAGAACATAACATAACGCCTGTTATCTCCGAGGGGTTGGGCAGAGGTGGACCTAATACTACACCCACATACTGCCAGTTTGTTTAAGGCACAAATCCAGGGTCCGTGGCTGGTACTGAGAAATTATTCATGATAAAACACATTAACACTTTACCATACTTGGGAATCAATACCTGAAGGTCATGCTCAGCCAGCAGTAGCGCTTTCAACCTCTAGACTAACGAGACAGTAAGACCACCCAGTAGCCCACTCTAAAGTACCAACGATCCTTCATTTACCGCCACTATATTTACTTCGCCACTAGGTCATTGAATCTGTAAACATTACGGAACACGAATGTAGGTAAAACACATAGTATGTCAACTTTATCAGACGTTCAAATGATCTTATCCGTTTTACAGTAATCGTACGTCAAAATGAAGAAGATAAGAAATTTATTATGGAAGATTCATGAAGTTACTACACGTTCAGATGATAGAGATGTTTAAAAATATAGAGAGATGCGAGATGTTTTTGTAAAAAACGATTGCAAGAAATGATGAAGGCAGTGTATGGCAAGCAGCTGTCTTTAGGGGTCTTATTACTTACAGCAGTATTAAAGGAAAGGGTACACTGATGGGACAAGATAATATTTTCTGGATCATCATTCTCATGCTCTTATCCCAATTTATTTGGGGTCGGCGGAGCATGTCTTCTTCGATACATCTCTATTACTCGTCATCTCATCAGACACGTCCTTTCATGCCATTCCATCCATCATAGATAAATTAAGTTGTTTGTAAACATGAGCCCAAATATCGCAAGACTGGTGCCCTGAGACAGCTAGACGGGGTCGCGACTCTCGGCAGATCGAGGAGAAGATGGTGGGACTTCTTGGATGGCTTCCTCGCGAATTGGCAAGGCACTTGTGAGAAGTGCAAGGAATGGGGGAGGCCTTTGCCCAGGAGTGAGACAATACGGGATAAATAATAAAGAAAATTGTAAACGTAAAACATAAATTCATAAGCAAGTCCAATCATCTCCAACATCAAGAAGTTAAACAAATTGACAAATCAAAATAAGGATAGAGCAGCAGGCAGAAATTCAACACCAGACTTGGCTTAATCACTTTTCTTCCCACAAATTCGTAATATAACCATAGTCTATAGTTTCCAAGGAGTAACTTCGACTGATCTCTACACTGAACTAGTATATCAAGTCTAAAATTCTGTTCATTGTTTTGTGGATCTATCTGATACATCCCGTCTATGACAGCTAGTCAAAACAACGTCCAAACCATGAATGAAAGAGCCTCACTGACAGACAAACACAATAACATACCATTGTCATACGACCTTGAGAGGTACAGCAGCGGTAGCAACTCGACTAACTCTCCATGCAAATCGTTTGAGCAGATAGGTTTGTTATTCATGAACATCTCCTTATCTTTAACTTGTGATAACTTTGAAGTAGTAAAAACAATGTTAAAAGATGTTTGGTGTTTTTTTTCCTCATGAAGATTAATACAGTTGAGGCCTTTTGTAACTCATTGGAACAATCTGGATAGCTTAATAAGAGATGGCCTGTCTTTGCTAGGGTTAATAATACTGGTAGTAACTGTGATACAACTCAATACTAAATAATTAATTCGCATTAAATCATATGGTGAAAGAAAACATCGCGAGGAAACCGAAGACATGCGACATCTACTAACTAAGCCCGTGTGGTGCATTATGGTCAACTCCCTCGCATCTGACTGGCTCATCTTGCTGTTATGCAATGAGATCATTGAACGCATTATGCTACTGTCCTAAATGCATCTCAGGCTGAGCGAAAGCTGAAGCTTTGTATTAAAAGCATTATTTAAAGCAGATAAAGAAAGAAAACGGCCAGTGATATAATTTGATGAAGGTAGATCGAGTTCGTCAGTTGAACAATGGTCTAAATGTTGCCGAGTCACCGCATACAATGATGGCGGGTGGTGTAAGTGAGGAGATTATCACGGCGTTATCTAAAGGCAGGAAATTCTGGGATTTGAAGCAACTCAAAATCGAGAACACGAATTGCAGAAAAATATATTTGGATAGGTGATAAGATAAAAGAGTTATTTTAGATTTAGACTAGACTGGTACGACAAATGATTAGATCATTTGCCAGTGGTCAGAGACCTCGTTAGGTATGTTTAAGGTTCAATTAGGACAACTGGCCGGTTGCAACTACGGATTTAAAACTCCAGGCACAAAATAAGGAAGATCCCACCACCGTATAGCTTGAGGAGGACTTAGGAGTGGCTATCTTCAGCACTGATCGCTAAAGAGGGGATGAAATGCAATATCACCCACATCATCATCATCATCTGCATAGCCTTTTCCCAACTATATTGGGGTCGACTTCCAGTCTACCTGGATGCAGCTGAATACCAGTATTTTACATGGAGCGATTGCCTATCTGACCTCCACAACCCAGTTAGCACTGGGTAATACGATACGGTCTTGGTAAGACTGGTTGCCAGACTTTTTGAACCACTGACTACCTAACGACTGTCAAAGATCTACAAATGACAACCGGGACCAACGGCTTAACGTGCTTTCCGAGGCACGGAGGAAACTCGGTATCTAATGGGTGGTCACCCATCCACGGACCAACCTAGGCAAGGACGGCTAAACCTAAAGATCGACCCGAGCGGCTGTTATTATTTAGCCACGAGCTCCTCCACCCACATCCGACATCCAAATATTGAGGACAACCATCTCCTAACTCAGCCCATACCTTCGTCACGTACGTTAGAAAGTACTGACGATCACAACATGGTCAATTTAGTCAATTTATACATTATACATGCGTTGCGTTGTAATATTGATACAATCGAGCCGCTAGCATGCGTGATGGGGTACTTAAACTTGTATATACTTATACGTTTTTATTGTATTCTTTTGGTGTAGTTTGGAGAAGATGGTGTTAATAACGGAGAATTTAGTGGTAAAGTAGCATTTGATAGCTCTCGAGTTTCTCCGTCTGGAATCTTGTTTAGAGTCACAATACATGCTGCGGGACTGTTCGAAAGAGATACCGTGGCCCTGGAACACAAAGGGCATAGATGGAACATGGATGGGTTTTAGTCAGTACAAGTCTGACACTCCCTTCCGCTCCGCCCAGAGTGGGAGGGGTCATTTGATGACATACCATCCAAAACAAAAAAAAAAAAGGAATCACTATAAGTACATTCAGTCTATATACCCACTGCAGTGACACAGGTCTGCTATCTGCGAGAGGGTGTATGCTGCGATCCACCATCATCTATTTCATCGATTTCTTTATCCTTGGACGATGTTTCCTTTCACCGTTCACCGTAGAATCACTACAAATTGGCTTTAAGTAGATTTGTCTAATAATATTACATGCTTAAAATACAAGCGGAGTCTATAGTTTTTACTAGAAGACACCGAAGGCATTTATTCACTGCTCCTGCCAGGGCTGCGGGACTGTTCGAAAGAGATACCGTGGCCCTAGAACACAAAGGGCAACGATGGAACATGGATGGGTTTTAGTCAGTACAAGTCTGACACTCCCGTCCGCTCCGCCCAGAGTGGGTCATTCATGAAGTCATCACTTCACATCCGAAAAAAAAAAGAAGGCATTTATTCACTTATAAAACATTTAATGACAGTTTACAAGTTTACAACAATCATTTTCCTTTAACTTACTCAAATTAAAGTGACTGCCTCGTTGGTCTAACAAGTGCGACTGCTGAGCATGATGTCCTGGGTTCGGGCAGTGTTGTTGGGTTTTTCCATCAGGAATTTGGATTTGTGCCCTGTTGATGGCAATAAGCTCACATGGGTCTTAAACATTACTGGCGAAATGTGGGTGTACTAATGGGTACCAGTGGCGAAGGTTCCATACAACTCGATTCCTACCGGCTTCCCTTTGAAAACTGGCCCTGGCTGATTTTATATTTGACACTCGTAAGTAACCTGTCACCAAGTCACCATACCGTAAGAGCCGTCTACCCATATACAGACAGAGACCGATGACCGATGATCTCCATACTCAAAGTCCAAACATATCAGGTATCGATCAAAATCCGATTGCACAGCAACTCGATTCTCTGAATCGACTCCTGTATTTGTAACGAGCGATTGTTTATGTTAGCATACCGGCAGAGATGTTCTAGGAAACTGTTAGGTCGTTTTAAAGTTTTATAGCACTGACACGATTTAAATTTTGACCTGTCTTGCTTATTTTTATGGATTTTGTCGGTGATTGAATATTACGGCGCGGCGGGAAATAGAGGGCAGTGTTACGGTATTACTTCGTCCTATTGCTCTAAATATTATCAGAGATCCCAGAAAACTTGGCGACATCTAAATGACATTGCTTAGTATTTGTTAAAAATAGGCAATAAAAAGATGAGAAAGATGAAATCTGAAAAGAGAACTAAGAGAGCATCTTTGTCCAGCAGTAGATAACTATAGGTTGATGGGAATTTCCAATCAATCAATAAGAATCTCAAAAGCATACGTATTTTCTAGCAATAAGTGAACGTGGACGAAATGGAATCGTGCCGCAGCTTGGAACAGGCTTATATCCAGCAATGGACAGCAATAATCATGTTACTATACTATTAAAAGTGCGAAAGTTTGTGAGGATGGCCATGGATGTTTATTACACTTTCACGCAAAAACTACAGAACCAATTTGGATGAAAGGCAACCTAGGACACAGGACACTTTTTATCCCGGTAATACAAATCCGTGGGACAGTTTCCGAACTCCACACGAGCACAAGCTAGTCGTCAATATTCGTCAATAGTCATCAATCAACTCGGCCGAGTCGATTGATTGAATCATCAGCAACAAAGAGGTTACAGTGGAGAATTTATCAAGAATCCAGGATCATGACAACAAGAAGTTTCCAACTTACATGGTTTGATTGTGATTCACTACAAACGATCTTGACTAACATCAAGAAGCCAGAACAGCTATTCTCCTTGTCATTCATTCCGCGTATCTTCAGGGATAAAGAAACCGACATGACGCATCACACACATGTAGTCAAACTGTCTCAGGGGAATTCAGAGCAAAATAAACTTCCTCTATGTATATATGCTGAATTATATCACGATACACATTTGTCAGTATATCTGTTTACAGATGACTAAGACACAGACGTGTAAGACTAGAATATTAATTAAGATAACTCTGTGTTACTGCTTAGATTATGTATGACCTTACAAGGTGATCAAAGACTGCCGACTGGTTTTCTATTAGATAAAGAAGGAAGGACTGTAATCTCATTTAGAGCTTTTAGATCTTAATCTACAGCCAGCTAGATGGCCTAGAAAAATTACATTCCAGCGGAACTGGTGACGAAAATGCCAAAAATGTAGTTAGTAGTTGACTTAACGTAGATCTACGCGAGACACAATGAATTTTCAATTGTGTCTATATGACTCGGCGCATACGAGTGGATAAGCTACCGAAAAATGAATGTCAGTTCTGTTGATAATCGAAGTGAGAATACAAAACGCTGTGGATGTGATTACCCCTAAGCTAAACTCAAGAGCAGTAGAATAAGAGAAGTTGTCATAATTGTAGAAAACAAAATACAAACGTTTGGATATGATCATACAAAAGGAAGGTCTTGTCGCAATCATGTCGATTTCTGTCATGCAGTTAATTAGAGGCTGCGCAGAATTTGCATAGAAGATAAGAAGAACACACAATTGTAATCGTGGCAAGAAGGTGCACGACTATAGTAAAACCCACCTGATGAATTTGAGGCTGAATCATTCCGCAATACGCCAGCAAAGGCTTAACTAGGACCATTTGTTAGAAACAGGCACAGTCACCTTAAGTCCACATTATAAAACAGAAGAATGCCTTCAGCTGGACGTACCTGGAGAAATATTTGGGGCTGCGTCATATTAAAACTTCACGGCTGCATTTTCCAATAGGTTTTTGCATAGGCCAGTACCATATAGTACACTTATATTTCGCCAGTTATATTTTGCGTATACCATCAACCGGGCATCCAGACTCCGTGTCTGCTGCTGAGAAATTCCTGATAGGAAACCGAATAGCAGTTTGCTCAACCTGAAAATCGACCCCAGAACCTCATGCTCAGCAGTCGCACTTGTTACCAGTAGACCAACAAAGCATTTGGGGCTGAATCATACCACCAAATACAAACTAGGACATTACATTCTATCAGGAACAGGAACTTAGTCAAGAAATCTAAATTATTAAACAATTTCCAAGGAATTATTGATAGACAATCACGCTTCGCATAAACCGAAGCTATAAATATCTTAGATAAACGAGCAATATACTAAAATGGCTAGGAATTCAGATTTAACACTAATCCAATGGAATTTAGTTCGGCTTTGGAATTTATAGTAGATCTATAGATTACGATTACTTTATCGTAGAGCCGCTATGGTTAATGGTGTTGGATTACAGTGGCGAAGGTTCCATACAAATCGATTCCAACCGGATTCCCTTTGAAAAATGGTAGTCAGTACTCTATAGATAAATAATATAATAACATTAAAGATATGTACTCCGGCTTACCTCTTAAAAAAATTGACTCTTCACTACTGGTGGATTAGGATATTCTAGGTTTTAAACTAGGGTTAAAGTCTAATCAAATTTCTGGTTATGTTCTGGTGGTTGATTGCCCAAAGTTATCATTTTTCTCTCGTGTCCCGATTTATTTGGGGTTACTTCATCTCCAACAAAGTCCACATCTCTATCAGTCAACGTAATTACGTTGACTGATAGAGATGTGAACTTTGACCTTGTCCATATTTTAAACTAGATTTTACCACAAAATCCAAGAGTTATTACTATTTTTTTTAACTCTGCCCCACACTCGGAATTTCTCCTGTATCGTGGGTGGTGGGTGAATTTTTTACGTCGGGATTAAATACTGGAAACCAAACTGTTATGGTGCAGTTTAAGAGGGCCCTAAGTCCAGCAGTAGACTGCAATAGGCTAAGTTGACTTTGATTGACTGAAATTAGATCTCAGAGCTTCGAATCATCTTGTCAGTCCTGAAATTTGAGAACAACGCGAAGTCTCTCTGCCATTCTCCGAGTTCCGAACAATACGGAAATCATCAAAACATAACATGAACCAAAAGTAGAACTACCACTTTTTCACGTAGGAGTACATTAAACCAAATACATATTAATAGAAACAAAACGCTACATATTCGTACTTGAACAAAGTAACCGGTTTTTTCCACTCAACAAAATACAGAGAACTATCGTTATCTAAGAAGGCACAACGAAGTCATTATCTGCGAAATTCTAGCTACTCCTGCTGAAGTAATATCTACTCTAACTGTATACTCATATGGTTTGGTTTGTTGAGGATTTGTCTCCTAGTCAGTAAGTGTACTGTTTTAAATATTGACAGTTACGCAGATAAGTTAAAGTAGTCTTAATTGAAACAAAGTGCTTTTTTTGTAAAACACTAGTGTTAGGATCTATATGGTATCCTAGTCAGTGTTAAAGGAGTTTTTTGCTGGTTCAAGTAACTGTTGGAGCCAAGATGGATTTCTGACCAAATTTCTTTAAACCAGTGGTAAAAATATTATTCTTACTGTCTTCGTGGAGCTCGTGGCTAAATAATAACAGCCGCTCGGATCGATCTTTAGGTTAAGCCGTGCTTGCCTAGGTTGGTCTGTGGATGGGTGACCACCCATTACATACCGAGTTTCCTCCGTGCCTCGGAAAGCACGTTAAGCCGTTGGTCCCGGGTGTCATTTGTAGATCTTTGACAGTCGTTAGGTAGTCAGTGGCCCAAAAAGTCTAACAACCAGTCTTACCAAGGACTATCGTATTACCTAGTACTAACTGGGCTGTGGAGGTCAGATAGGCCATCGCTCCATGTAAAATACTGGTATTCAGCTGCATCCGGTTAGACTGGAAGCCGACCCCAACATAGTTGGGAAAAGGCTAGGCAGATGATGACTGTCTTCTTTCTTCTTTATCGTGTGGTTAGTGCCTAACCTGGTGTCAGATTTTTTATGCCGCCCAAGGGCCTCTGACTTGGCTTTACATGCCGTCGAGAAATATCTCTGAATTGCTGGTTCCATCACGATGTTTTCCTTCACCATAGCAAGTGATAATTAAACAATACGCATATGAAACCGACAATTCAGAGGCGGTTCTTAGTATTAGGGTCACCAACAAAACCAAATGAGAGAATAGATTCAATATTATACACACTTCTGATGCTAAACTCCTTATTTTTTTTAGTCTCTTTTATAGTCTGACTGCTGCTTGCCTCTTAAATCAGAGAAGGAACGGCCATAAATCGGCTTACTTGCTCGCTCACCAAATGTTGATGATTTCTAATCATAGTTCCGAACAATGTTTCTCAAGGGTCCGCGTGCTGGATTCAACACTCTCTCCCAAACAGAGAAGTCCTGTATTGTATGCCAGCAGTGGGAACATGCAATAAATTATGTATATATATAATACTTATCTATTATTATCTATTATCTACTTATAATACTTCTGCAAAATCATTGTACATTGTAATGTTAGTATTAGTATTAAAAATGGCGAGACATAACGAAAGTGAATTCAGTATCAAGAACGAGGAAAGTGTCTCACTATGATGATAATATCTTTGTGCATTGTTCTGATTCTGTCTTCTTAGTGGCATGGCGAGACTTTGACCGACTTTAGTTAATTAAAAGTGATTTAAATGGCTATTCTCGCTTGATTGGTCATCAGCGGAGGTGATTGTCAGGAATATTTGCAGACGCCTTTCATTATGAAGATTTTTATAAAAGACCGCTTTCTTATGGGCTATTATGTCGAGAATTTTCTGACATACTACGTTGTCCGTTGTCCTGTGCTTATGGTTTGCGATAATCTTCTTCTTCTTTATCGTGTGCCTGGTGTCGAGAGTTTTATGCCGCCCATGGGCCTCTGACTTGGGTTTACATGCCGTCGAGAAATATCTCTCAGGCATGCTGATTTCCTCACGATGTTTTACTTTATCGAAGCAAGTGATAATTATACAATACGCATATGAATCCGAAAAATCAGGGGTCTTGGGTTCAAACTCGAGACCAATGACTTGGCAGTCCGACTCTTTTTCCGCTGGGACAGTGTGATCAGCCACGAAGAACACTTTCGAGATTGAGGTGCTCTAAATCCTGGCCCACAACAGTCGCTTACCTTCTTACAATACTTTGGCCATCCACATAGCCAATACTATCAATTTCCAAGGACTCAAATAGTTACATTGTAAAAGAAATCTTCTAACATCCATTTCTATGTAAATTTTAATGCTAATCTAAGTACTTAGGGTATACTTGGAAGTAGATTATACTTGTAAATACAACAATAGTGACGACAGGTCTTGAAGTAGCTGTCATGTGGGTTGGTCTTGTTACCTTCATTCTGCAGGGTTTTGTCACACATCTATTTGATTGTGAAAGCCCAAGAGGGACTGTTTTATTTTTCCATTCATCATCTGCCTAGCCTTTTTCCCAAACATGTTAGGGTCGGCTTCCAGTCTAAACGAATGCAGCTGAATACCAGTATTTTACAAAAAGCGAGCAATAGAATATGTAGGTACTTGCGTACTGAACCCGCGTGAAATTTCAAGTGTCTATGACTTATGACGCTTTTCATCGAAAGAATATTTAGTTATACGCACGCATCAGCCCAAACAGGGCATTGAACGGTCAAGGAGGACATTGCCATGCCGATCACTTTTTACCACACGACGTCTTGCAGATGATTGCGTGGTCAGTGTGCTGTAGTCACTTGTTGGATTGACTTTGTCTACAACTGTATTGTTTCTGGGATAAGATGACTGTAGGCTAAGACCTGGACGCCACCATAACTGAGCGGAGAAGAGACGAGCAAAATTCGAACAATCACAGTAGAGACCAGACAAGCGATGAGGATCTCAACCAGTGTGATTGGTCGATTCAAGCACGTGTCCTTTTCACTCCACTCGTCTCTGCTATGGTTGAGTACGGGCCTAAACCCAACATGGTCAAAACATAAAGCAGTTTTGTTCAAAACCGGACTGAGCATTCGAGCCAGAATGTCACATCGGACTAAGTAACGGTTTAAGGAAAAGTAATTCCAAAATTCTTTGGAAATCAGATGGGTGAAATCAGCACTCAAGATGCTTCTGGCCAATTTTCAATGTAATTTTTTTTATGGCGGGATGTGACAAGATCCTTTCACATTCTCTAAGCCTCATACCTGTCAATTGTATAATTATCACTTGCTTCGGTGAAGGAAAACATCGTGGGGAAACCAGTATGCCTGAGAGATATTTCTGGACGACATAAAAACTTTTGACACCAGGTTAGGCACTAACCACACGATAAAAAAGAAGACTTGCCAATTCAGTTTTTGAGTAGCAGCAACGATTGTGGATTTGTGGCCGGTTGATGGCAATAGGCTCACCCCCTATTACATGGAACTTAAACATAACTGGCGAAATGTGGGTGTACTATTACATTAGGTATACCTCTGCCTAACCCTTTGGTGATCATAGGCGTGATGTTATGCTAGGAGAAACGGAACTACATACCTGGAAATGGTATCTAGACAGAATGTGTGTTATTTGGCTCTAAGCCATGCGACGACAGTTACGCATTCGTATCGCATGGACTTGCATCCAGACTGCACGCATTACATAGATACCGTACTGATGGAATGTGTTAAGAATTTTATGATAATAATCAGCCTTTAATGTTCCCACTGCCGGGACACAGGCCTCCTTTCTAAAAGAGGAAATGGACGGTAATCCATCAGGCGGGCATAGTGTGGTAGATGTCACATGTATTAAAATGTTTGGTTTTACGAAAGTCTCAAAATTAAACAATTATTTTTTCGCAAGGAGCAACATCTATAGCGCTATTTTTCAGCGACAACAATGCGTGCTAACAGTAAACCAAGCTAATTTCTTCTTAATTTATTCAACGCTTATTTTTTCCCAGCATGAAAAAACGTGAACTTTGTTAAATGCTTCATAATTTACGAAAATAATGTATAATTCCCGCCAAAGTCCGCCATTGTCTAATTTTCGAAATCACGAACGTTCGAATTACGAAAAAAAAAGAATTGACCGTGGAACTCCCTTTATTCAGCTTGGGAAAAACTCGTATGATTCGATCCGCCAAGCAACTAGGCAGAATGGTTTCAGAACGGTCGTGCGATGCAATTATTAAAAAAAAAAAATATCAGCCGAGGCTATTGGTTGCGTGTTCTTGTGACGTCATCTGTTATGACGGGGCTATTGCATTTGTGACAAAAAGTCTTCTTTATGATACAAATCTATCCTATTGTTGCTGACAGACAGTAATTGAAATCTGTAACGGTGAGCAGTTAAAAATAAACTATATTTCATCAGTCATCAGTACTAAAGGAGAAAACAGATGATTTAGTAATTAAATCAAGTGGCATCATTTTTCCTGCCCTTGTTCCAGATTTTTCTTCCATTGTCCTCTGTCAACCGTCATTCTATCACTACCACAAACAACTCATCTTCTCTTTGGTCTTCGTCTTTCCCTCCATCCGTAAAAATCAGGGGTAAATGATCATAATCGTCATCATTCTCCTGCTCTTATTCGAATTTATTTGTTGTCAGCGAAGCAGGTCTTCTTCTTCCATACTTCTGTATTACAGTCGTCTCATGAGTTACTTCCTTTTTTAGCTCCATCATCTTTATACTATTCTTACTTCTCTATTACTCGACATCTCAGCAGTCACCTCCATCAAGGGTAAATGATAACAAACAAAATACAGTTAATTGCAAAATTGTTAATTACATTATTAAAATGAACAATCTCACAAGTGTGTCAGATGGCAGATAGTCAGGTATTGTTTCATTTTATCTCTTCTTTGCAAAATATTCACTTTGGAAATATTTTTTTAATTAGCATTGTGATAAAATCGCTTGTTTTGTTTTAGAAATTAAATACAAATTTTACCTGCAGTTTCGTTCGTTCCAATTCCCGCTAGTGGGATAAAAAGTATCCTTTGTCCTAAACTAGGTCATAGTCTATCCGTGTGCTAAAGCTCCAAATCCGTTCAGCTGATCGGGAGTTGAAAGGTGACAGACATACAGACTGGCACAGTTACTTTCACATTTATAATATCAATAATGTATGAATTTACAAAAATGACTGAAAAGCAATAAAGTCGTAAATGCTATTTCATTTGAAATTCAAACTGCAGATCATAATATTATTCCCATGAAGAACACAGGAACCACACATCCCGGATCTTTTTTTCTTTGGATTCATCCAAAAAAAAACGTCTCAATTTACAAATGGCGTCCTAATTCTTCCCGCGTGTTTACAAAACACCGGTTATCTAATAAGACGTTGCATTTGGCAAACGTTGTTATTCCATTAGAGTTTAGCGTTACCTACACACCGATTTAAAGATGTTTTTCAGCGCTGAAAATAGATTTCAAAGTAAGAAATAACTATTGTTTATATGTAGAAACATTCTGATGTCTGAATGATTTATTACGCCAGGTTTCTGGTGTATTAATGCTAGATTATTAGGCAGGTAGAAAATAGATCTAGCTAGACTAGCACTAACACCCATTTTTTGATCTTCACTCTTATCGTCACCGTCATCATCATATCAGCCGAAACAGGTCTACTGCAGAAACAACCCTCCACCAAGCGTCACCACGTCGACTGGTCGTGTGCTTCTCGCATGCAGCGGCTTCCTGAGGCCTTAACCAGGTCATCAGTCTACCTTGTCCACCAGTCCGTCTTCCGGTACGTGATCGCCAGTGCAGAACCTTTCGGCCATTGGTTCATTCGGCGCACTCAGCCATCTCGATATTTAAAATTTTCTTGATGGCATTTCCCTGATAGTTTTTTTAATAATAATGATTTTAACTCATGATGTTTACAGGCAACAAAACTCTTTATAACAACTCTGTCTGGAATAAGAAGTCTTGATACTTCGTCCATATCTACTCTAGTTTATTCTTTCATTTTTATCCAAGCTCGTCGTTCTCGAGAACTAATCATTTGACCTTTTTAATGCTCTCATAATTTGTAACATTAGTCTACCCACTTACAAATAGATATTATCTCAACTCAAAGACCGATCGCTGGCATTTAATTATCAAGTCACCGACTTTCGAAAAGCCAAACCTAATCACTTAGTTTCACTTGAAAACAATAGCGCCCGAGTGTCAAGAATTTGGGGCACCCATCTTTAAATACAATGACGATTTATTCAAAGTTAAACACCTACTTTGTTAAGCAGTTATTTTCTTTGTTTTACAGACTTCTGGAGTAGGCAATGATGGATAGTTGGCCTAAAGAGCTAGTGGATGTTTTGCAACGCAACATTTAGCGAAAAGCGTCAGGCAAGGACAGGACGTTGCAAAATTCCGGTAATGGAGTGTGCTCTCAATATGTAGTAAAATTGTAAATAGAGAAAAGTTTCATAATTACCAAACAAAACCAGGAATTGATAGCATGAACAAAACGACCGAATGTCACTACGTAACATCAGGCCTGTCACCTAAGAGTTCGATAGGTGAGTATCATTGCCAATAACTTTTCAAAACGTCACAAATTCAGCGCTCAAACTGGACTATTGCCGCTGGTCATCCGAATTCCGAGTCCCATGGTAACCTCCTTGATTCCCGATACCGCTACAGCAATGCGTGTCGAATTTTAAAAAGATGGCGAATTCTTGATATCTCATAATTACGTATAGCGTACGAAGTTAAACATAATGTTGACGTAAAAGTATTTTGGCGTTGCCGGCTTTTATAGAGGTTATCAGTTACCAAATGAACTTGTTTTTTTATGTGAAACGAGTCTTGATAAGTTCGGCAATATTTTGCATAATAATGATGTTATTTTTGTGTAGAGTATGCTATCAGGCTTTTCGCAAAGTAACACGTAAGTACCTTAGTATCAAACATTTTGTTTATTTTTTGGTCTTCCGACGCTTTTCCGAGTTTAAACCTGAGATGTGTCTGCTTCTTTGTTTGCCGTATTGACATAAATAATCCAAAAACGCTTACCAGCGAATGTCTACATCTACATGATTACTTTGTATTCAGAAAGATTGATATAACACCCAACAAGAGCTCATAAACGTCTCCGAATTCAATTTCGCACAATAATGCTATTGCCAGGTGTAACAATCTATTGCCGATGTCTTTATTGACTATTGTAAAGTCCTTAAACCTACCACGATCTTGGCATACGTAATAGGATTAATACGACTGACATTGCTTGTTATTCCTTGTAGCTAAAGCGAAAAGACATTATTTTCTTTTAAATCGTGAACACCATTAATAAAACTACATCCTAAGCAAGGTCTTCTTGAATTACGACGCAATAAAAACCTCTTGACTTCATATAACAGCAATATTGCTACAGGGTTTTCTGAGGCTATGAATAGGACTAATTCCGAAAGAAATACTCTTGAAGACTTGAAGCTGGAGGCAAATAAGGACAACAGTTAGACCAAAAGAAAAAGAGTATTAACTGAGTGCTTTACTAGATATATTTTTTTCTCGAACGTACAGACTACTTAGCTAGTGCATGGATTTGTATTCTAAACCTTCGTTAAACGAAACAGTAAAAAAATTAATGCACTAGATGACACATAAAATACCCCTTCAGTCAAAACAAGAACAGCTCAGACTAATCATAAAAAACCTCTCTCAACTTATCCACCATTACGTCAAGATAATGCCCCTGATCTTCCTCAGTAACCATCTTTAGCCAGTTTTAACTTTCTAACGCCTACTGCGGTTTTAGCAACCCATATTAGCCATTACAACTATTGTTTTAAGAGTGAGAGTGGCTTGTGGTGTGGGTTAAGACTGCAGGGTCTCGATTTATCTGCGTGCAGGCAATTATGCGATGACATCATGTCTCGTCTAGCCTCTACGGTTTGCAAGTTTTAACGTGTCCATGTATTCGGGGCTGCGGAATACGGAGATGGAGGTCTGAAGATGGGCTTGGGATATTTTATGACAAACTTCCTTATTTTATATAAGCCAAAGAGAAAAACTTTTGGAAATAATCGCTTACGCATAAGGAATGGAATTCGGATGATTTCAGATTGCTCAGCCTCTTAGTTGATGATCTTTTATGGATTAAGTTCTCTACAAAACTACGATCGAATGCTAAAATAGCTATGAAGCGTGGACCAGGAGGCTTTGAGACTGTCAGGAGACTACCAGAACTAAACATAGAAGCCACTAAACTTTAACAGTTATAAACCTATCAATGAGCTTTAACAGCCTCCAAAAGAGCAATCCATGAAACAGTCATGGACAAACAAGCCAACAAAAATACATACGGGTCAAAAACATAACCCTCCTTTGGGCTTCGTCGCAGTCGGGTAATAATTTAAAACAGAAGCACAATTTCTAAAGACCTAAAATCGATGGCAATAAAGCCATGAAGGAAACTGCTAAAACAATTTGTTTAAACGCCATTCCGTCTGAAAACGTGACTGGTTTTATATTCAAATGTATGCTAAACAACGCAAAATCTATATTGGTTGAATTCATTAATGCCTTTGCTTACAATTTACGTGTTTCTTGTGGGTATACAGTTTTTCTAATGGCGTTTTTTTTCATGAGTATTAGCATTGATTAATAATAATTAGACTCGAAGGGGTACAATTGAAAATGTTTTAAAGCAGAAAGTTAACTTTCGCAATGTTTTTCGTGACTGGTATACGATTAGCTAGAATGATGGAATAAGATGGGTATTTATAATCATCATCATCATCACCAAGCCCCTATTCAAATTTGTTTGGGGTCGGAGCAGTATTTCTTCTTCTGCCATACTTTTCTAATACTCGTCACTATTCTTATCGATTGATAATATAGACATTTAATTTCGTGATAACAACAGAGGTATTTTTTCTTGTTCATTTACTTCAATGCTGAAGGTTTTCACTGACGAGCTGATTTTAGGCCTGTCTTTGACCCGTCTTGGGCAGCTATAACAGTGACTCCAGTTATCGTCAACAGTGCTAACGCAACTGATTGTCATTGGCTTTCTAAAGGTGTCCTACTGATACTAGACTGGCAACTAATCAGCCTCTCAAACCACTGAACTAAGCATCTGATCGATAAATTCTACAGCTGCAAATCTCAAGTATGTATAGCTGAATATTGGAAACAATAGGTCTTCATGAAAATCATTTATCAATAAAAACGAGTCATCCAATAAAATCTTCAGTCCCAAGTCCAACGGGTTTTTCTCACAACATCACTAATGGAACAGTCTTCAATTGAAACCGATTTGATATCTTAAACATGTGTGAAACTAGGGCGCGACTGCAGGATGCGTTGGAACCCAATTCTGTTAATTATAGACTCGTGGCGAAGTAGGAAGATGAAGTGTTTGTGATATAAGACTAGAAAATAGACGAGAATAAACTTATACTGTCACTTACGGGGTATCTTCCGTGAACATGGCGCTTGCAACACCGTCGAAATATCGGGAGCTCAAAATACAAATTCACGGAAGATATCCCGTAAGTGACAGTATAAGTTTAGTTTTAAACCATGAACGCTTCAAAGCAGAATACAAGAGTAGGTGGGAAATTGAAATTTGGGCCCATTTTGTCAAAAAAAAATACTTTTTCGCAGTTAAAAGGTTCTCTAAACACCACTTCTAAATTCGCACAGTGACATGCGAATGAGTTGAGAATTTGCGAAGATTTACTTTAGAAACAAGACTTTCGAATTAAGTACGGACACTTGGGTGAAGATCGAAGTGAACTTTACAGATTAGCAGCTATTCCTATAAAATTCCACAAAAATGAAGTAAGGCTGAGGACAAACGAGAGTAATTTTTTTGAGCTGTGAGTCGCCGTGTGATACAAACAGGAGTTTAGTATGAAACCGAATGCAGCGTAAATTCCGCGACTCATTATACGCGAAACACAGCTCGAAAAATTTCGCTCGTTTGGCCTAAGTCTAAGGAAAAAAATTGACGTCATTCTTATCAAGATCCCTGATGAATCTGCAAAGACCACTTTGGTTGCGAGCAGTTTTCGACGTTATCATTGGTTTGTCTATAATAGAGGGCCCACAGATATAGATAGACCTAGATAACGCAAGTATCACGATCTGTATGAAAACCAAGCGTGCCATTTTTTGACTACCTATTATGACGTATGACATTCTATATCTGTGAGAGGGCCCTTGTGGCCTACTTGTTGCCCCCAGAGACTAGCTGCAATCGCTTTTAAAGCATTTCTTTCGTATTTTAGAAGGGCTTTCCACAATATTAAAGTGGAAGCCCCAGGGTAGCCCGCGAAATTCAAATTTTCTTACGTTTTTTGCAATTTGCAGGTCAGTATCAGGTTGAATGTTGATGAAAAATGAGTCGCGCAAGTAACACGTATGCAGTTACGACTTATAATCATTAATATCACCCTCTTAGTTCATTTAACACCATTCAATAACTATTTCGTGTAAAAGTCATTCATTAGGGTTAAATGAAGTCATCAATACAACCCTGTATTGATGATTTTAGTGATTATATTTCACAATTACAATTTGACTTTTCCGTTCATCGTTATAGCTGTTTAGAATATCACATTACCTAGTCCCTTTGAACAAGATCTCGAAACGAAAACCTAGAACGCAAAACGCCGTTCACATACAATATTTGCTTATTAACTCCCAGCTCTATTATCAGTTACTGTGTGGGATGATAAAGTAACAACACGATACGTTGAGTCTCATCTAGTATGGAAAGTAAACTATTAATAAACAAATCTTTTACATACTTTTAATATTCAATCATTTAACCAACCTCGTATAATTATACTGAGACTGAGTAATTAAAATATTATACAGATTGTATTTAAACGGCGTTTTACGGAGTTAATTAATGTAAATTGTGTTATTTTGTTCAAATAAATTAAAATGGAGACATTAACTTTACTGGAAATTGTGTTATATACCTATTTAAAAGGTATGGGGCATAGAGAGATACTGTACAATGTAGAAGGATTTATTTTAAAAAGGGAGGCAAATTATATATTTGAGGCTTACAGAAATAAGAACTACAGTGCGAGATACCAGAATCAGTGTCTTACACGGGGTACTGAGTTAGATGATGGATCACGTTTAAAAGCCATGGGTTAAGCGATACTTCTTTCAGCACCACAAGTAATTTTCTCAAAAAGAATTGGTAAGGAAGGGTGATGTCCATTTTCTTCCTCTAGCTCAATGACGGTTTGGCTTTGTACATCAAGCTACCTGAAAATGTCAAGATTTCCCAATCAACCTTGAACCTAATGCTTTAGCGATAAGAGTTGAAAAACTATTAAAGAAATATGATAGATTGTAGTAGCTTGATGTGCTGGCGTCTACACTGTCGCCCGAAGAACTTTTTGAACAACTTGACATGACCAAAAACATTTTTAACAAGCAAAAATTACAACCGTTGTACGTCTTCCTTAACTAACCAACAATTAGCAATGCTAAACATCGTCACGAACACACTACGACATTCAAGTCGGAAACTAAAGAAAGTGACAGGTCGCATGTTTTAAATTTGTAATTGATTAGGTAGGTAGTTGCAATAGCCAATAGGTACACGGCATGTCCAGGGAGACGGAACTTTATAATACTTAGTACCCCGTTGGTCTCGTCGTTGCAAGCGCGAATGCTGAGCGTGGGGTCCTGGGTTCGATCCCCGGGGTCGGGCAAAAAGCGCTACAGAGTTTTCCATTAGTTTCTTGGGGTATTTGGAAGACGGCGGTATGCCCCCGTGCCTCGGAAAGCACGTTAAGCCGTTCGTCCTGCACCTGATCTCTTTCCGGTCGTGAAGGATCGCCGCGCCGTCCCATCGGACTATGAGAGTAAAAGGAACAGAGAGTGCATCTGTGTCTGCGCACATACTTGAGCACTGAGGCTCCGGTGCCGATGGTTAATCTTCGCTAAGATTGGTCGCCGTGACCGTAAACAGTCAGGATGACTAATAATACTTAGTGAAAATGAGTATCAAAAAGGGCTACCTGATAAACGGTGACGAAAATACGTCATTTCTTGATAATCGTTTGCATAATTTTTAATATTTTTATACGCAAACCCTGCATAGGCAACTACAGCTGTTTTGATATGGAAAGAAAAACAGCTGTTTAAGACGTCCGGTGTACTGAATCGGAAGGTCGCAGGTTCAAACCCTGCTCGCACTCGAATTTTTCTATCCATATCAAAACAGCAATGGTTTGTACGTTCAATTTTGAACTTGGTAAGTGTCAACATAGCTATTTCCAATTCCTGTGTAGGTAATAATCTAAGAAGCAAATCTTACACGATGTTGGCGATGACGGCACCTAAGTAAACATCGTGAGGAAGTCTGGACTGTTCTAGAATCGAACGTAAGCACGCTGCGTAATTCCAAGCTTTGTGGTCAATTTTCATGGTTTACCTGAATAAGAAGCTTTGGCTACGACTAGGGGCCAAGTTTGTAACTTTAGCAGTTAGCTAGGCCTGACCGCCATATTCTTAGCGTCGCAAATTCGGAGGATACAGGAAGAATTACCTAATCATCGTAGTATCGTCAAACAGATATCATTTGCCTAGCCTCTTCCCATCTATATTGGGGTCGGCTTCCATTCAAACCAGATACAACTGAATACCAGTCATTTTACACGGAGCGACTGCCTATCTGATCTCCCAAACCCAGTTAGTAATGGGTAGGTAATACGATACCCTTTGGTAAGACTGATTGTCAGACTTTCGGGCCACTGACCAACTGTAAACGACTGTCAAAGATCTACAAATGACAGCCGGGACCAACGGATTAACGTGCTTTCCGAGGCACGGTAGAAACTCGGTATGCAATGGGTGGTGACCCATCCACGGACCAACCTAGGCAAGCGCGGCTTAACCTAAAGATCGACCCGAGCGGCTGTTATTATTTAACCACGAGTTCCTCCTCAAACATACTTATAATTACTTTAATTATATTGTATTTTACTACAGAAACTATGGAAAAGCAAAGTGCACTAGCGGAATTGAAATGAATGGTTGTATAACCTACCACGGCATTTGCGTAGAAAGCGGTATTTGTTCGTACCCTAAGGACAAACTTTATAATGTCGTATTTTCATGACATGCACGATGTGTTAGTGTTCAATCTTTTAATCTTATGTTACGTATTGCAATTTTAAACACTTAAACTATACTCTGGTGAAGTTAATTAATGAAAACTAATTTTATTTATCCCTTTCATTTAGTAGATTAATAGTCTTGCTTAGATTTTTGATTTTTTTTTCACTACATTGTATAATAAAACAAAGTCGCTTCCCGCTGTCTGTCCCTATGTATGCTTAGATCTTTAATCTTCATAACGGATTTTGATGCGGTTTTTTTTTAATAAATAGAGCACCCGTGCGAAGCCGGGGCGGGTCGCTAGTTTATTATTAAAGACTGTTTAAACGAATCAAATAAGGATGTCCATTTGCACTAACCTTATTAATGAATGAAGAGATAATATTTTTATCACAGTTTGCAGAATTCTAACCCTCGCTGAGCTAACTGCTGAAAATGTTGCAGAATGCCATTATTATACATGGGCTTTTTTTTTATAGTAAATGGGCTTAGTCTTGACCTCAATCTAGTCCAGAGGACAGAGATGAGGTCGACGATGGAACGAGCTAACCCAAAAGAAGCCATAATAGGCTTTTACAAAACGAGCAGTTCTCATATGCCTAATCCTACCTACTAGAGTTTATCAAACAAAAGGCAAAGTGACTAATATAAAAATAGAATTACTTACTGTGTACAAACAGCTTTGATAGCTCATTACAACAATTTATTATTAGTTTACTTATTTTATATTGTGGTTACTAAGTTAGGTAGTGTCATCAAATAATAAACATTAAAACATTACATTTTGCAGGAAAACATCTAACAACGTGATTCTAACAACACAACACAAATCAAGTAAACAAATATTAAAACTAACTTGGTTTAATTTAATATAAAAAATAAAAATTATATGAAGTTTGAAATTATTGAAGTTGAAACTTCTGCTTCTTCTTTCATATAAATGGTACAAACTTAGCAAATTTCTGGTGGCCATGTTAATTGCAACATCTGCAGGGTTTTTTTAATCGAGCTATACCATAAAATTATATGTATGTATTATAAGTATTTATTCTTATATGTTTTAGTTATAAATATTTTCTAGTCTTTTTTTCTGTTATTGCACCTACTGTATATTGTCTCTGCATCACTCTAAGGTAGACTGGTAGAAAATGCCTGTGGCATTAAGTCCACCTTTGTACAGTTTTTACTTGTGCATAAAGTTTTAATAAATAAATAAAAATTGCAAGGTTGTGAAGATAAGAAAGGTAATTGTCCTTGTAAAACACTAGTATTCAACTGGAAGGACCCCAAAATTGGAAAAAGCAGACAATGATGAATGAAAGCTTGAAAATTTTGTATTCCACATAATAAAATAAGAAAGCTACTGCGCACATCCTTTCAAAAATAACAACACATTCCCACGACAACACAATAAAGGGAGTTCTAAAAAAAGTGAACAATATAAACAGTCATTTTATAAATGTAACTGTGAATAAGAATATGACAGATGTTGGCAAGGATTCAGTGTGGGACATAATTATACACCCACTGCAATGATACCATACATGGTGTGACTTGAGCAATCAATTCCAAATGCGCTTTGTATGTTAAAATTTAAATAGATATCAATATTGAGTGTGGCTAATAAGGATTTTTCATGTTTTTGGTAAATAAATGTAATACGAATGTTAGAAGTGTATCAATTTATTTATTTCAAAATTATGATGTAGTTCTTAGTTGCAGCCTGGTGTGGTTTTGTTCATCATTATCATTATCATATCAGCCCAGAATCATCCACTGCTGGGTATAGGCCTCCCAGTTTTTCTGCCACACTTCCCGGTTTTTTGCGTTCTGTTCATGGTTGATGGCAATAGGTACATCTCCTGTTTCATTTCATGGGAGGAAATCCTTAACATTAAATACCAAATCATTATCAACATCATCATCTTCCCGCCTTTGTCCTATTCTACTTGGGCTTGGCACAACACATTTTCTTTTTCCATTCTCCGGTCTCTGTCAGACGTCACGGCAACAAATACTCCACTGTCATATCATTCAATTAAATACCAAATATAACTGGCTAAATTTAGGTGTACTAGAGGCAAAACTCAAGGGGGAATACACGATTTGTTATATTATGTGGTACCTTGGGCTTGGACTCTCCTAAAAGACTCACTCACTTGTCATAACTGTTATTTTTATTGTTACAGTTTGTTTGTTTTTTATTTTTGTGTTTTTTTCCGTTGTTTTTTTTCTATTTATTTTTCTGTTTTGTTTTCTGTTGTTCTTTTCTTCGTAAAGATTGTTAAGTATAACAAGAGGTTGAGTTTTTAACGATGATATGAGATTTTTCATAAAAGATGACTAACATGTAAGACAGTAAACATCTACAGACTTGATAACACCGCAACTTCTTTTGAATCACATTTAGTTTTTAGTTTCCCGTGAAGTGTTAATAAGGTCCTTTAAGACGGAGAATAACAATTGTAATTAAGATGTGCTTATTGTGTGTTCCAGTATTATATCCAAATATCATCAGGGTAATGGTGTGAGTCTTAGAAACAGGTCTTCCATTAATTCAATATCACAATATGATTGACTTTGTGGAGTACAGGTCCACAAAATCAATCAGTTAAGATAGGGGCAGAAATCAATCAGATTTCTAATATTTTATTTATACTTTTGTCACAAATGGCCACAGTAAGTACTAAGAAGATTAAGTATATGACTGAAAACTTCAAACTCAATACAAACTAACAAACAACTAAAGAAAAGAACAACGTCACATAAGCTGAGAAATTGATATTAAAACAAACTTGAAGTCATCAGCGTACGCACTAATTATGGTAGAAAGACCATATTATTTGAAGGAGTCCATCTGTTCAATGGATTACGGGACGATAATAAAGAGTGTGATAATGTGAATACATTTAAAAATAAGCTTAAGAAACATATATGTACATTCTAATGCTCTGGAGGAAATTGTATGGTACTGTATTATCAAATTTATTACTTTAGTATCTCATTATAAGCGGACTGTATGTTCTTATGAGAAATAAATTTCTTTAAACCGAAAACTATATTTAGAGTGATAAGGTTTGTAAACAGTTTGTTTGTAAGCAGTGAACTCTTTAAAACTATACTATTCTAACTTTACTATTTGTCTGACTTTATTAAATGAATTGAATTGAAAACTATAGAAATTGTACTTTCAAGCTAATGTTATTCTTATTAGAAATACTTAATCTTACTTTAAAGGTATTTTAGGAACATTAGTTAGGAGTATTTTGTATTTTTATACATACAAAAACCGTAAAGTTACAGACACACCACTTTTTTTTCTTTTATAGGTCTTGTTAAAGTTTCAAAACAATTTTACACCTTTCGAATAGCAGTAAACAACGCAATATTGCTAAAGAGAGTAACAAACAAGTTTAGAATATTTAAGATCGTAATCACCATAGCAGAAAAAGTTAACTTTTAAAAACAGAATCGAGGTTACCCGCGCCGACAGAGAAAAAAAACGCAATGACAAAACAAAAAAGGCAAAAACAAGATACTGGATGTCACACGTTTTATCAATAGCAGATACCGGAAAATCAATAAAAAAAACAACACTAACCTCCGTTCACCACTGGATCAATGCGGAAATCGCATTGTAATACTAAATTCACGAAAAATTTCACAAAAACAGAAAACCAGAACTTGAAATTCACGAACGATGACTAAACTCACAAAAATTATTGCAATACAATTACATAAGATATCACAGATAAGCACAACACTTCAACGTTTCTCGTGTTAATTAGTGTACTAATGTAAACAAAGGACGGCGGTGTTAGAAAAGTTTTTAATTGAAAATAAAACGTAAACAAAACAAACAAGCAATACGCACCGATTAGTACCGAACTACGAACTGATTGGAATGAATGACGTGAGTCTGCTGGGTTGCCATAGCGTGATTTAAAATCTACCAAGCGCTCAAGATCCATAAAGAACAAAATTGCATCACACAAAATATTTTCTTGAGTGACTTAAAAACTTTTTTTTAAACTTCACTTAATATTTGGTACAAAACTTATGTCTATTACATTACCACTGCGTTCAAAAAAATTGTTAAGGTGATCATTGTTACTTCCCCTAACCGAGTATCAAAAATCTAAAACAGAATAAAGTTTTGCATCATCCTTATCATGAGCCGAAAAGCTAGTTTAGCTTTTCGTTTAGCCGAAAAGCTATAACTTCCTATAATTCGAAAAACCAATCCACGCATGACCGCACAGTGCATTGTTTTCCATTCTCCCCTTCACAAGAAGCTTGTGCCCCAACCCCCAACAGGTAAAACGTTTATTATGCTAAGCCATAATTTATTATAAAGGATACGGAGTTTCAAATTGTTTGTCGTTTCCCTCGATTTTGCCATTATTTATTTAGCGGCAACACAGAATTGACAGTCAATTTAGCCAACCTTCCGGAAAAATAATTTCGAGCGTCCAAGGAGTTTTATTATTCAGCAGGGGTAAAGCTATTATTTGAAACTTTGTATTTAATTAAAATTCTAAATATTTTAGTTTTTATAATATCGTTTGTTGTAATGTAGCATCAATTCTCTATTCTTTATAACTATGAATACGTTGCCATATCACGTAAAAAATGTGTGCTACGCTTTATTACTTTACCGGGGAAGTCCCGTTCCAAATTCATGTTTATTTCCCAAATTAATTAAGAGTTGTGTTGACTTTTACAACAAAAAAACTTTATTCTTTTGATGCATTGGAAATTGACACCCCGAAATGATTTTTAATCCTAAATCCAGTAAGATTTTTTAATTACTTAAACCTCCAGAGACCTGAGACGCTTATTGCTTGGTTTTTTGTTAATACCAGTAGCTGACCAAATGAATACCAGATCCGGCGGATTACCGGATCTACCTGAACGGAGTGCAATCCCTAATTGCGATGTCTCTAGATAGCAAATGACGTAGGTCATAGATTAATATACCTTTCGTGCAGGTATCTATGAGGGTCAGAACCTCAGAGGGCAGTGACCTTTTATCATCGGCTTGTTTGCGGCATGATGACCAGAAACAACGAAAAACATTGCACTGATGAGCCCTGGCCTTGCGATAAGTTTTAATAATATTATGTTGTTGTCTAATTTTCACGATTTTGTGCAACGTGATAAGGTTGGGTATTGATTATAATATTATAATTAGTCTGACCCTGGCCAAGAAACCAAATTAAAAAGGTGGCAGTAATCGTGCCCTCTCTCTCGAACATTCAAGAGAAGAGTAACGTGTGAGTGAGAAGGCATGACTAGCGCAGCCATTTTCGATTCGTTTTCTCTTTTTAATAGTACTGTTTTGTTTTTCAATTACTGTGGGTTTTTACAGTTTTTAATAAGTTTTATCTCAGAAAAATAAAATTAGGTCACTATAAATAAAGAATTTAAAATAATATGTTTGTTATAAATATTTATTTGGGTGTGGTGAGAGAGATTAGCACCTATTTAAAACCTATGATGTAACAAGCATACCCAGACAATTTATCTATTCACTCTCGCTTTGAAAGATTTCTTATGGCGGTCCCTCACCTCAAGGTAACGATACTGAATCTTGAATTGTTAAATTGCAATGCTGAATGAGAGAAATCTACTATACTGGCTACTGGCTGTCATAGGAGTTTGATTTTTTAATCAAAACGACGGTTTTTGTTTGTGATTTTGATTCGCGCGCAAGCGACATCTATCACTACATACGGGATACTAATCTCAACGCTAGAAGTTTCTGACCTCACGTAATAGATGGCGCTTTTCACAGTCCTCTACCGGCTGATTTTCAGCTATATAGCCAAGTGGGAAAAAACGTTGATGACGAAGGAAATTAGGCGTCTTTATAAATGTAGATGAGCGGTAACTACATAATGATAAAGTTACGAGACGTTCGTCTGCTTCGAACGTGTTTATCGTGAAAACATTGCACAGGAACAGAGTAATTAAGCACTTTGTACTTTAATTAAATTCGTCCGATTTCTTCAGTATTCTAAAGAAGAACATAATATTATGTACCTCTGTCTGTGTTACAAATAAGAGAATAGGTATTATTAAAGTATTGATAACGCTGGCCTCATGACATGACGGAGTGCACAGGCCACAGATAAAACAAGCAGGTTTTTTAATTAACCGTGAGATTAGAAAAGTGATAACAAGATAAAGACTACAATAAACAATTTCGGCATTTCTACCTAATGAATAAATAAATGACCTGAGATAATTCTCAATAAATAATAATTCGGTGATTATCATATCTTTATAATAATTTTCTAATTTACTTGTCGCGAGCGACGTATAAAAACTAAGGACTAGACCAAACGAGCTACATTTTGTGAAAAGCTTCTGCTTCGGTAACACCAACACCAAAAAAAGTGGAGTGATACTAACACTATGGATAACTATAACTTCAGTGTCATTGCCAGCTTTATTCTTTTTGGATTATTTTTAATGTAAGTACCTACTTAAAAATTGATTTTATTTTTTAATGTAGCAGCACTTTTGGCTCTGAATCTGTTTTTTTTTTCTTTTAAGTGTTATAAATTTCTAACAAGCTAGTTCTTTACGTCTTTTAATTACTTTCTTCCACTTTATTATTTGTGTATGATTGATTGTGGACTGTTTTTTTTACCGTTAGCAGAAAAGGGTAACTTACCGACTTATTTAAAATTTTGATAGCTGTCAACTTTTAAATTGACATTGATTGAAACCACAGATTGAGCTTTCGATTTGCCCGCGAAATTAAATTGTGTTTTACGTGAAGTTGGTGCCTTTTAGAATGTTTTTTTCCACGCCAGATAAAAATGTTATTTAGTAGTTGTAGATACCGTAGTATTTTTTTTACATCATTGATACTAGTTTTCGCCTGTTTTGTTGAAACTAAATCGTCCCACAGGAACCACGAGATATAAATATCCTATATCATGTAACCTTCTAGGTTATGGTCTACATCTACTAAATCTGCATCTGCAGTCAGTTTTTATTTATTTATTTATAATTGGTACACCAACAGTATAAACACTTTACATTTCTCCCACTGACTCTAATCATCGCAAAGTTATAGAAATAAAATGTCACAGAAAATAGTGTTTGACCATAAAACACGCCAATTCACTAACATCCGGACAATATAATATTTGTAGTGTGCAATATTTATAATATTTTGTAGGAAGTAGGGTTTACGGTAACTACATATTTATTACATCATTCCGAACCACCCCACATATAAATTTTTCATCGGCAAATTAAAAATAAATCAGCTGTTCCATATATTTTGACGGTGTAGCTGTTGCACTTTTGTAGGAAATAGGAGATTTTTAATATTTTTGAAATACCTACGATTAGTACAGCATAGTACGATGTACAAAGAATGATAATTATTAACTTATGACGATTTTCCCTACAAGCTTTTATCCCCTTAGGAGATGAAAGAAAAAAAAAAATACCATAGAGCTCAACTTCATTTTTCGAAATTTTACTGACAGTGCTGTACACATTGTGTAGTTACAGACTATGCTGTCTGACAGTGAATTGTAGATTTTTAATTTGTAATATACCTCCAGTTATGTGCACCAGCCCCCGTAGCATGACCACCGTAGACAAGGATTTCTTTGACGGAAGAATCGACAGAATGACAGATTGTATCGAGACAATGACAGATTTCTTTGCACTATCTGTCATTTTGTCGATTCTTCCGTCAAAGAAATCCTTGTCTACGGTGGTCATACTACGGGGGATGGTCATTGGTCACCTCTAGACAGGGCTCCGTTCAAGGCTACACTATATATGTCATTTTATATCTGTTTTTGTATGACTTGAATCAGGTAAACACTCACCTTGCTCCAATCTTATTTTATAATAACAAAAGTATTTTTGAACTTAAATAACAGACAATGTAGGTATCTACCAATTATATGTTTATAGTTTCTAAGGTTCCGTACCCGAAGGGTAGCCAACAGGACCCTATTACTAAGCCTCCGCTGTCCGTCCGTCCGTCCGGCTGTATCTCATGATCCGTAATAGGTCGACAGTTGAAATTTTCACAGAATGTGTATTTCTGTTACCGCTATAACAACAAATAATGAAAATAAACTAAAAATTAAAGGGAACTACTACGATGGTATGGAACCCTTCATGCGCGAGTCCGACTCGCACTTGGCCGGTTTTTTTTAATGTTTTAACCATTTGCCAAACCGTTTTCACGACATTCATAATTTTCGAATAGTGACCAAACTGGTGTCACTAAATTACTAAAACTATTAAGTACCTAAATGCTATTGTGTAATATTTTTAATTAGATTACAGAGCACAATTAATGTACAGCGGTATCACTTGTGTTCGTGAACGTGATAAAAACGTATGCACCAGATTAGGATATCCTAACGGAAGAAATCCTTCCGGTAGGAAAAAATCCATTCATGTTTACAAAATATAATAATAATATAATACAAATTAGTCACATCACAATGCACATAATCTACAAACGCACAACTACACTATCTGTGGGTAAGCAAGATAGAAATATTTGGTTTGCGGTGGGAACTGAACTCGCGATACGTAGTGCAGCCAGCCATCTTTCAGCCACGGCACTAACTGTGCCCACGTGGTCAATAGATGGCTAAATGTCTGTATTTGACATAATGGTAGGCTCATTAATGTTTTTCTATATTTTATCAAAATATATTATGCGTAATGGATTACGTCCCATTCCCTCTCATCTTAAAAAGGAGGCCTGTGTCCCAGCAGTGGGAACATTATAGACTGATTATTTGATAGGCGTATCACTTGAGAATATCTGGACCGATTTGGTTAATTTATTAGCCCTAATAGGCTTTTAGGGGAAGCAAAACTTGGATAAGTTGCCCGAAAAATAGGGAAACTCAAAAAAAACTGAAAGTTTTTTAATAATCGATCTAAACAAACCAAACCAAGTCAGCGGCCCATGGGCGGCATCAAAACTGACACCAGGTTAGGTTCTGTCTTTATCGTGTGGCACTAACCACACGATAAAGACAGAATAACGTTTATCTGGTCAGCGTATAATTTACAGTGCATGCTTACACGACCATAAATAGCACAAGGAGAAGGTTCAGAAAAAGTTTGGTGAAGTTGAGTGTCGTCATCACTTGCATGAGTTTCCAAACCTCAATGTGTCATTATACTGTTACCTTTATTTTGGTATAGCGTTACCACAAACAATAGTACCATTTTTGGAGTCTAGGAACCAGGAAAAAGATTGCAATCGATTCGAAAGGTATTGTAATTCAAAATTCCCTACCAATTTATACCGTATAATCATGAATCATGAATGACGATATATACGCAAAGAGCTATTGTACCAATTCTCGTAATTTTAGTTACATAATGTACGTGTGTTAAATAGTCTATACACACAACCATATGAGTTACGTTACGATTCAGGGACGAAGCGAAACCGCTACTTCATCTTGGACGCATATGAATGAATGTGAATAAAATCATCATACTGCTGACCTCATCCCAATTTATTTGGGGACGGTGCACCATGTCTTCTTCTTATTCCATACTTCTCTATTACTAGAAGTCTCGTGAGTTATTTCCTTTCTATCCCTATCATCCTCCACACAGTCCATCCATCGTTTTTTGGTCTTCCTCTACTCATAAGAGTAACTATGGATGGCTATAAAGCCATCCATAGTCACACTAAACTTTCCTTACGACATTTTCTTCTCTGTCTCTGAGTGCGTATAAAATTGTGTCCATGGGATATGAAATCTGGGAATACCTATCATAGACATAATTAAACAAATTACTTTTGATTTAAAAAAGGAACCTACCAAAAATGTTTGCACCGAATTCAATAGCATAATAATTAGAGAGACGTCAGGCATAATCAGGAGGATTGTATACCACCATATTATTAGTGCTAGAAACTAGCGTTGCTGTTAAAAAAATATATATATTTTTAGCAATTTGAAAGATGGATACGGGATAGATTCACATGAGCTAGTTCTAGTTTTGTCTCTCTTTGGGGATGGCAATAGGTCAAGGCACTTGTGATGCCTATGACATTGTATATGTCTAAAGACAACGGCGACCACTAACCATCCGAAGGAGAATTCATTAGTTATTTCTTCTCCAGGAAAAAATACGAACGGCGTCCACCATGTCACGTCACTGACAATTCCACTGAACTGTGTGGACACACCGTAAGAACGTACGCCCGTATGCCATCGTAATATTAATGAGTTGAAACTCGAATCCATTTAATTAAATGTTTTGTAGTGTTCGTTGATGGAACAGTGACTTCCTTTACAAGAAACTACATTGGATTTCCCCTTTTTTCTGACGCTTTTCTGACGGTACGTAGGCTTCACCAAGGTAGGACACGATGTCGGAAGTTAATATTTCTTTGGCCAATTAAGTAAGTTAACTGACTAAGTTTATGCTAATATAACAATTGTTGCGTGACGACAAAGTTCAAGATTTCAATTACTTACTCACTAGATTTGGAAGAAGTAGCACTGCTGACAAAGCTAATTGTAGTAGGGCTACCACCAGTGGCGGATTTACCAACAGGCTGAGTAGGCTTGAGCCTAGGGCGGCAGATTTTTGGGGTGGCAAATTTGGGGACAGAATTTTTTTTTTTACTACCTCATAGAAATCAAAAAGATTTTGGCATGACGGTTTTCTGATGTTTTACAGATAGAAGACTGCAACAAATTTTGCCGATGACGTTCTTCTCTCACTTGTCATTGCACATTCCGAGTAGCAATCTTCCATATTCTAGAGTAAAACAGCTAGTTCGCCGCCCCCCGACCAGTAATCGGTAATATACCCAAAAAATATTTTATGTGCAATTTCAACGAAATTGTTGAATTGTAAAAATAATGTAGGACATGACAATTGTAGAGGCAAGGGCGGCAAAAACGGTACAGCCTAACCTTGAAAATTTGTAAATCCGCCATTGGCTACCACTTAACCCCTAAGACAAATCATCAAAAGCCATGGCTCTACCAAAAAAAAAAAAAACATATTATGTCTTTATTCCGTAATATCCTTACCAATTTCTTTGGTCATGTTTTTGGCGATGTTTGTAAATAGCCAGGACCTAAAATAGGCTTAGGTATTTCACACGGTGACGAATAGTATTTTTTGTTAACCGTGACTTTTTGTAGCTATGAAGTAGCTAGATGCAGATAGGCAGATAGGCAGTCGCTCCATGTAAAATACGGGTATTCAGGTGCATCCGGTTAGACTGGAAGCCGACCCTAACATAGTTGGGAAAAGGCTAGTCAGATGATGATAAAGTAGCTAGATGCAAATGTAAAACTGCCTCAGATGCTGTCGATGTCTGTGTACCTTCGCCGATGTAACCACCCAAGATGCTGTTATTGATTCAGAAATGCCACCTTCTCGTCGTTCCCCCGATATCATTAGTAACAGTCGCAGTCGCAGTCGCGTCGATATAATAGCGATTCTCAACCGCACTTACAACGATGCTATCGCGCGTTCCAAATGCTACTTATTGCTACAAAAAAACCGCCGGGGGCGAAGGCTCATATTTTAACATCGTCGTTATATACAATTAGTGTTGTGACGTCGGTTGTCGCATAATTAGGACACGTTAAGATCCTACAGCTTCTGGGACGGGTAGGTTAGCAAAATTTTCCGTTCAAGTCAAGTATTGTGATAATTAGAGACCAGATTATGAATAAATAATTATGCAAGATCAAAATGCTCATCATAGATGCTCGAGATTTACAAAAAAACATACATACTCGTATATACTGAATAAAAATCAGCATTCATAACTAATGACAGGGGTAGCTCAGACGGTCTTTACTTTTCAGCAAGCTTACTCAGCTAGAAATCTTGATAGCTGAGTAGGTAGGGCGTGATGAGAAAACGCTAAAAGATACGATCTATTTTATTTATAATGGCTTACAATTTATTGGTTCCTAAATACTATGTTCGTATCAATATGCAACTGCAATAGAGGATGAGAAAATGTCGTCTATTGGCATATGACTGATTATGATGGCGACCTTGATATCATTAATGAAACATCACACTACATTTCAGACAATTTTATTGCATTTCACATTCAGTCGACGATAATTATTTAATCACAAGCTTACATTAATTGTAACGTACCTACATACATAAAATAAGGGTGTTTACAGGCTACGCTTTTTGTTACTGCTGAGCGTTTTTGTGGTTTTTGATGTACCTAATTAGGCATCGTACGGAGACTCCAAAATATAATTTTACAAACTTTTTTTGTTTAAGAAATTACAAAGATTTCATTTACTTGAGAAAAAGTTTCAACGTTAAACGTAGCATTGTAATTCAAACTGGTGCTAAAACATTCACAAATAATTGTTAAAATTATTTGTGAATGTTTTTTTTAATTGGACACAAAGCATAAAAAAAGAAAAATGAATATGATTATATATTTTACATTAAATTTAAAATATTACTAATATGAAAAAAAGGAGTAAATGGTAGCAAGATGGTTGCCAGAGAAGAATGGATGAAAAAAAAGTGTTGCGTCGAACCCAAGTAACATGTGACAAGGGTAGGAAAAAAAAGAATACATATATACACATACATACATACATATATTTTTGTATATTTAAAATATTACTGTAATTTGCAAGACTTTCATGCGTGTTCAAAATATATGTTACGGCTAATAGCCAAAGTGCGGTTACACCTAGTTTTAGCCGGGTACAACTAGGTGCAGCCGATTAATCTTAGATGTATCCTACTTATCTTTGGTTAGAACATGCAACCAATTTGGATGTAGCGCTCGCCGGCCCCTGCCTCGGCACCGGTCTGCGCTCGCTCAGCTCGCGCGCGTTTGGCCACAGTTCCAACCTAACCTAACCTAATCCATTTGGTCGGTGTGTCCTAGCAATAAAAGGATACACAACTGTTATAGGCCGCACCTAGGTATAGCAGGCTAGAACTAAGTGTAGCCTTACTTCGGCTTTTAGCCGTAACATATACACTAACGCGGAAAGTTATCGAAACGCGGCAGTTAAACGCTCAGTCAGTATTTAACCTTAGATAAAGAATTACTCTTTTGTACTTAATCTATTTTTAGCAATGTTTATTATTTAAATGTTATAAATAGCCATATTTATTTGAAATACATAATAATACAACATTGCTAGTCAGCCTTGACTATAGATAAGAGTCTTTTAAAACGATGCGGTCTGCGACATGTTCGTAAACGACACTAAAGTGGTGTCGTCAATTGAAACTGGTAATTTTTCAACTGCCAGGTCGTATCCTAATTTTTATATTTTGCATTGCCTTTTTTTCTAAATCGTTCTCAAATACAACGTGTAACATAATAAACGCAAGACCTACCGTGTGGTCTCTCGGACCATGAAACTGAACACTTTCGTTCTACAAGTTCTTGAAATTCGTTGAATTCTTAGCTTTGCTTTCTTTGACGGTTCTTACTTGGTTTAAATTCTTGTCTATTTCATAAAAATGTTTGCGTAATTAGGTAATTACTTGAACTCAAGTAATTACTTTAACTTGACTACAGATAAAGGAAAATAAAGAAATAAAGGAATTGGAAACAATAAAAGACCTAGGTGTTATGTTTGATCGCAAATTAACTTTTGTCCCTCACATAGATAATATAGTGAAGAAGTCTTCCAAAATGCTGGGTTTTGTTATCAGAAACACGAAACAATTTAAAAGCTGCAGAACAAAAATTAACCTTTATAACTGTTTGATTCGAAGCATATTAGAGTATTGTAGCGTAGTCTGGCGGCCGCATAATGCTACTCACTCATTGCGTCTTGAACGTGTACAAAAACGGTTTCTGGGGCACCTGGCCTACGTTAGCGGCTTGTCCAAGAAATACGTTCATATAGTGCTAGACTCAAACATTTTAATATGGCTTCTCTAGACAAACGTCGCCGCCTGAATGACGCGATATTTGTGTGCACAGTAATGGCCCATAAAATCGGCTGTCCGCAAATATTAAATAATTTCAACTTTCGTGCCCCCTCAAGAATTCCTCGCAGTCCTGTAACGCCACTCTACCCTCCGCAGAGAAGAACGGTGCTAGGTGCAAATTCTCCCTACGCGAGGTTTTGCAAGGTTGTGAACGGGTGCAGTGATCAGATCGACCTCCACTTTGACGGTTTAGGCAAATTAAAAGCCAGTTTTTATAAGCATCTCCCTGAACATTGAGTTTCTTAGCTCTTCGTTATCTCACTGGGTGGGTGAATTAAGGCTACATAATATTACCCTTTTGTATTACCTAGTTTTATTTAGCTTAATTTGGTTTAATTAATTAATTAAGTTTATTTCCATTTTTTTTTTTGTAAGTTACGACAACGTTTTGTGTGCATGTAGAGTTTACCTCTAAGTGATTATTACACTGTATTCTGATTTGTTGCTACTGTTTCATTTGCTTATACCAGTGTAAACAATTGTTGGTGAGCCAAATAAATAAATAACAGTGTAAGAATTCTATCTTTTGACAGTTCTAACTTCAAGGAATTACTTAACTACAGAATAAGTATCGTATCTTAATTACTTTTCCTCAAGTTATCACTTTGAATTGTTTATAGATACGGGTGTAAGAGTATTGTATGTTGGTAATTGTTTAGTATATAGGGGGAACTTGTTATAAATTATTGTGCCAAATAGAAGAAATTAGTTTTATGCGTCATCAGTGTAAAGGCTAGATAATTATGAAGGACTGCACAAAATGGTGCAATAAATGCAACATACATGACGCACAGATGTGTATTTAGATTTTCTTCAAAACCATTTGGAAAATAACACATTCTGCTGTCGATATGTACTTTATTGGTTTCAGGAATACAAGAACTAGTGCCAAACTAGTAAAATACATTTACGAGTGGAACTCCCTACGGTGTAGTCTGAGTTTCCCGATGTCTATAACCTGGAAATCCCTATTCGCTGTTGTCTATGGTAAATGTGTTGGATGATTTTAGTATGAAGGGCCAGCCTTACTTACGCCATTTTAGTTTTTTTATTTTCAAAATAGCGGCAAATTTAGCCTGTTTTAATCAATACAAACAAGTATTGTATGGGACAAAATCATCAATATATAATAATGAATCAATTTGGCGTATATTTCATTGTTGTTAATTTCAAACTTTTTTTTTTGTATGTCTGATGGGTGGAATGCCCATCAGCCATACAAAAACCTATTTTGAAAAAACCATTTTTTTTTGTGTTTTCTTAGCTGAGCTGGGTACTTCTCGGAGCGAGAGGGAATGGGAAGCTGTCACCTCCTTCTGCGAAGCAGTCATGCTAGTGAAGGAGGTGGCGGGACGTGAGAGGGAAAGAACCTCACGTCCCAGTCGCCGCGGGAGACGCCCTGGGCGTCGGGGGTCACGTGGTGGCTCCCGGCCACCGTAGGCGCGGGCCTGTGGACGGCGAGTTATGGGCCAGCTCGCCGTCCGGCCGTCTTATGACGACAGGCCGTGTCGACGGCGCGTTCGTGTTCCACGCGCGCCTCAAAGAGTTGTCAGCAAATAAGTAGGGGTCCGCAAGGGCCGATGTCTGCCAGGGCTGCGGGACTGTTCGAAAGAGATACCGTGGCCCTGGAACACAAAGGGCAAAGAAGGAACATGGATGGGTTTTAGTCAGTACAAGTCTGACACTCCCTTCCGCTCCGCCCAGAGTGGGGGGGGTCATTTGATGATTTCCCATCCGGAAAAAAAAAAAAAAAAAAAAAGCTGGGTACTTCTGGGACTACCCTCGTATTTCAGAAATGTGAAGCTTTAGAAGATTTTGTCTCATACAAAACTTTTTTGTATTGATACCAGCTGTTAATTTATACTAGTTTTTGAGAATAAACTAGAATAGTGGAAGTTAGGCAGGCAAAATAATTCAAATTCACACTCACACACTGCAAACCGAGATGGCAAAGCCCCTATACCGATACAGGCCGCAGTGTTTGGTTTCTATGAACGCAATGAAAACAGCAACAGGCGCCAACGCAGCCATAGCATTTCGCAACCTTGCACTATTGACAATGAAAAAATAAGAAAGTAATCAAACAAAAACCTACAAAATTGAATTTCTCGCGGGGCTGTGAACTCGAAATGCACTGTCTGCACCCTAAAATAGTTGGAAAGAGGCTATACGATTATTGCTATTCTTGATGACCCTGTTCTAAAGTGTGTCGGTAGACCGTAGATAGCAGTATACACAGTACAGTATAGGATGGCAGTAGTACAGTAGTAGTAGCTATCTACGGTCTGCAGAATGTAGCATTCTCGTAGAGTGCGTAGACTTATGTAGTAATATCGTAGACACCTTCGCGTCGTAGACATTCTCGAAGATCGCGTAGACCTACAGAATATAGAATTATGGTAGACCATGTTGGGGACAATCATTACTAAATTGTTTCAAATTATTTATTTCTTGGAAAGGAATGGGGAAGGACTTTGCCCAGCACTGGGACAGTAAAAGCCAATTACATACAAATATTGTAATCAAAATCAAATTTTTGTTTGTGCAAACAGATTAATGTGTTACAAATAATAAATCTATCTGTGTCCTGTCATAGTTAGTGGTCTACAAAGATTATTTGAAAGTTATTTCTTAAGCTAGGTTTAGCAAGTTAGCCAGAAAACAGGTAGGTATAGCACACTTTATAAAAATCGTATTAAATTCTTTTGCATTTCAATCTTTTATGTGAATATACACCATTCATTAATTCACTGCAGTGATTACGTGCACGGATACATAATTAATATTACCTATCCATTTAACTTTGTTGTTTGAAGAACAATGAATAATCTATCACGCGATGTGTATTAATTTATTCTTGTTTACGATCATTTATTTATTTATTGGACACCACTTAAAAACTAAAAGGGCAAACTTATTTAAAATAAGTATTATACAATTATGGTTGTGTATCAAGGAAATCTTACATTACACAAACATCACTCTTGCATCCCCGAAGACTTAGGTTGAGATGTGTCTCCGTACACCCACATTTCGCGAGATATGTTGAAGTCCTATGTAATACGGGGTGGTCTAATTAACATCAGTGAAAAGAAATTCAAGATGGAAAAACCAAATAACATTCTGCCTGATCAGGGAACCAAACTCAGGACCATTTATTCAAAAAAGATTAAATATACGGACTTTTCTGAAAATCACCGTTGTTTTGCAAGGATTTTTCAAATTCTGAGATGGCCCTTTTATGTGAATCGTAGATTGAAGAAGACCAAAGCAACGATGGATGGACTGTGTGAAGGATGATATGGCAGGAAAAGAGGTGTCTGATGAGATGACGAGTAATAGAGAAGTATGGAAGAAGAAGACATGCTGCGCCGACTCCAAATAAATTGGGATAAGGCCAGCAGACTGATGATGATGATGATGTGAATCGTGGACAAACCTTGCAACAATCGAAAATACATTACTCACTATCATCATCTACCTAGCCTTTATCCCAACTGTATTGGGGTCGGCTTCCAGTCTAACCGGATGCAGCTAGTACTGGGTAATACGATACCTCGTAAGACTGGTTGTCAGACTTTTTGGGCCACTGACTACCTAACGACTGTCGAAGATCTACAGATGACTGCCACCACCAACGGCTTAACGTGTTTTCCGAGGCACGGAGGAAACTCGGTATGTAATGGGCGGTCATCCATATACAGAGCAACCTAGGCAAGCAAGGATTAACCTAAAGATCGACCCGAGCGGCTGTTATTATTTAGCCACGAGCTCCTCTCACACACAAAACACATTACCAGAGGTCGGAATTAGGTAGAGTTATTTGTGTACTTACACTATAATAATAATAATAAAATATGGATATGCCTCAAATCCCGAGATTAATTTTAAAGAGCAGAAAAATCCCGTGATTTATTAAATAAAAAAGTTATTTACTTATACAAAATTTAAACCATCCGACATCGGACATCATGCGCACGCAGCGCAGCAGTTAATGGAAAAATGTCGGGTTCGATTCCCACACGGAACAAAAATTTTGTATGATCTACAAGTAGTTGTCCCGGGTCTGGGTATTTGTGTATGTGTGAGTTTAAATCTTTGAAAACGCATCCACGTTACAGGAAAAAATTCTAGTGTGGAGCAACGTAAATAAAAAATTGTATTGTGAATTAGTGTAAATTCTAATAAAAATTGTATGTTAATTATATTTGTTTTTTTTTGTTTTATCTATCTCGTGAGGTTTTTATTATTATTTATTTGTAATATTGTTGGCCACACGGGATTGTATTATAAATCCCGGGAAATTCCGGGTAGATCCATATTAATATCAACATTTCGTAACAAGTACATAAATAACTCTACCTAATTCCGATCTCTGCACATTACTCACTAGAAGACACCATATTAGCATTCAAAGTTGATGAGTTGCTTCCGTTTCACAAACTTCGGACTACCCGCATGACGGCATCGCCATTGCGAACCCAATCAAGAAATTATTAATGCATCATGTGATCATGCACTCGAATCAATTTCGAGATGTGAATACCCATCTATCAAAGAATCGATGTATCATTTTCAAAGAACAGTGCCAGTGTTTCAGAGAATAATCATTGATATCTAACGGAATACTGACTCTCTGATGGGCAATTTATTTTAAATAGCTAGTTGGCAAGTCATGCCGAGGCTTTCCCCAAGCAATTTAGACCGAAAATATTTTAGTAGGTACCTAGTTATAATGAAACATGAATATAAACATCATGCCTGTAATACCCGAAGAGATAGGCAGAACTGTACTTAATAGTACACCCACATTCAGCCAGTTTATGCTTAAGTCCCATATAATAGAGGGCAAGTCTGTTGCCATCAATCGGCCACAACCAGACTCCGTGGCGGAGAAATTCCTGATGGAAAAATCCAGTTGCCTGACCTGAGAATCGAACCCAGGACCTCCTGCTCCTGCTCAGCAGTCGCCTGATAAGGCGGTATCTCTATCGAACAGTCCCGCAACCTATAGAGGTATTAAGAACAGGGTGTAAAGTTCTTCATCCCTCATAGAAGAGGCAGGATCCTCCGACCAGACGGGTGTTGTGTCTGGTGAGCTACTGCCTGACAGTTGTTGTCAGGTTTTTCTAGTTGTGGATAACTTTTTCTGCGCGATTTAGAATTTTGATGTTAGTTCTTCATTTGTGTCATAGATGGCGCGGTAATACATTTTGTAGCGCCGTCACAATCGTCACAAATTCACAATTAAGAAATATGCCTCATCTCAAAACTGCAATCGGATTTATGCGATAAAGTACATAACTTTTTATTCTTGCTAAGTATGAGACATATATAGGTACATAGCTACTATATTTATTCGTATTCGTCGAAAATCACGACGATTTTATTAACAACATGAAATAATTATATAAACATTAAACGGTAATCTGTAATTCTGTAATGTCATTGAAGTTTGCAAAAATGGAAAACATTGCAAAAAAAGAAACGCAAAAAATACATAAATAAAAAAGTTTCCCCTCTCGGTTATTTTTTAAAAATTCGCGACAAAATTGTCAAAATAAAGAGAATTTTATAAGATCATGGAAATTTAATGTGCCATGGTTTTGTAAAATTCCACTTATTTTTATTTTTTCCATGAGACTCCTTTTTTTGAAGTTTTCTACTTACAAGTTGGTACTAAGGACAGTTCCAGGTAGTCAGTTGCTCCAAAAGTCTGACAACGAGTCGTACCAAGGGCCAAGAGGTATAGTATAAGTTATAGTAACTGGATTTTAGAGGTCCAATAGGCAGTTGTTTCTTGTAAAATACTGGTATTCAGCTGCATCCGTTAAACTAAAAGCCGACCCTAACATGTTTGGGAAAAGGCTAGGCTAGGATGATGAGTTATTACTAAGAACAAAACTAATAATATCCACGCTTTCTGACTAATAGGATCTTACACGAAATTACTCATTAAGATTATTTAATTAGCAAATTCACTATAATCAGTCAAACTCCGTCATAACCATTCAAGGAAAACGTCAAAATGCTGACATTGATGACGACATGTGTTTCACATGTTATGAATGGTCCATTCATTCATTAAAATAGTTATCGTAACGTTACCTAATTGATTGATTGAGTGACGGGTCAGTTGGTATAGTGAGAACGTGCATCATGGGGTCGCGAGACAATTCCCAGGTCAAGCAAAAGTGTTATCGGGTTTTCCCAACAGTAATTTCGTGTACCAACTCGGAGTCTGGATTCGTGTACCTACTGGCGATAAGTTCGATTATATTGATCGAATTGAACTTGATTTTCAATCTGTGAGGAGAAACGTCGGTGACAAAACGAGGTGTCAGTTTTTGAAAAGCCTCATCGAACAGACTTAATTAGTTCGTGACATACACCCAGAGATGGCGCTCTCGTAAATTTGTGAACATCGGCGTAAACTAGTATTCAGCAGCCTACGTCCGGTCAGACTGGATGCGGACAGCAACTTCCATACGTATCATCAGTTTTCACGACGCGACATCGTGTATCTTTTTACGATGCACGTCTTAGATTTCCACGACACGACATTGTATCGGTAATGCTCTTGGCTAAATAAGCCGCATAGGTCGATCTGCAAGTTTATGCAGTGCTTGCCAAGGTTGGCCTGTGAATGGGTGACTATCAATTACACACCGAGATACCTCCGTGGCTTGCGAAGCACGTTGCGCCGTTGGTCCCAGCTGTCATATGTAGATTTTTGACAGTCGTTACAGGTAGTCAGTGGTCCAAAAGTCTGACAACTAGTCTCGTAGAGGGGTTCCGTATTTCCCAGTCCTAACTGGGTTGTGGAGGTCAGATAGGTAGTCGCTTCGTGTAAAATACTGGTATTCAGCTGCATCCAGTTAGATTGGAAACCGCCACAACATGGACGAGAAAGGCTAGACAAATGATAATATTGCATCATTAAACGACGTCACAACGTGTCATTATACAATGCGGAATCATCATCATCATTCATCATTTCAGCCGAAAGACGTCCACTGCTGGACATAGGCCTCCCACAAGTATCGCCACATTGACCGGTCCCGTGCGACTCGCATCCAGCGGATCCTTGCAACCTTCACCAGGTCATCGGTCCCCCTAGTGGAAGGCCTTCCAACGCAACGTCTTCCGTTCCGTCAGCACGAACCTTTCGGCCCCATCGGCCATCCGTTCTGCGAGCAATGTGCCCTGCCCACTGCCACTTAAGTTTGGTTATTCTTCGGGCGGAATCATGTGCACGTGTTTTGGCCCTAAGTAGGTCAGTGTTGGTTAATTTACCAGGTCAGGGTTAGTCACTTGGTCAGATAGGCTGGAACTGTACCTACTTTACTTGCTTTACAGGCTTATCTATCAGGAATTTAAGACATTTTTGTAGTCACGTCTCATTTGACTCAAGGTGTGAAACGTGACATATGCCATGTTTAAGGTACTTATAAGGTCTATACATAAAAATAAATAAAATTGAAGTGTCTGTTTGAAAAAAAAACACATATTTTTTTAAATGTTGTCTGTTTATCTGTTTGTTACGGCTAATCTCCAAAACGGCCGATTATGACAGTACCTACTCTTACTGGCAGATAGCTGATGTTATAATGAGTAATTTAGGCTACTTTTATTTTCGAAAAAAAGATTAGCGTTCCGTGCAAAAAAAAATAAAACCCTTGAAATTGTCAACAAATCCGATTCAAATAGGAAGTAATATTTTTTATAATAATTTCACGTGGACGATGGTCGCGGGCTACAGCTAGTTCCAAATAAATCCAAACACAGTGATTAGGTGCTCCCTACATCTAAACTTACCTCTTTAAAATTTGTATAGATTCCTAACTAATATTATAAAAGTGCGAAAGTAAGTTTGTTTGTTACCTTTTCACGCCTAAACCACTGGACCAATCATAATAAAATTTTGCATAGACGTTGTCAGGTGTACAGAAACGGACATAGGGTACCTTTCATCCCGAAAAAGTTCTGTTCCCGAGGAAAACAACAATAACGTTCTTATGATAATAGATGGCGCCACGTGACTTTCGAATCATGATTGAATAATATGCAAGCAGAGTACAACCCGAATTGATTGTCAAATTCTAAAATAACGCGAGTGAAGCTACGGGCCAAAGCTAGTAGACAGATAAACGTCACAGTATATGACGGATGTTATACAGTTTTTGATATGTCATGACATCATAACGACTCACTTTTGGTACCTATAAGTATTCTACTCTGTGGACTCACCTGCCTGTCATAATTTATTTAGTACGTACTTATGTCAATGTTCATACGTATTTAAAGTAATAGGTCTTGACTAAATATGGTTAAAGGGACACGATATTGTTTTAATGTTTGGAAATTACAATGAGTTCACTGTAAAGGTGCTTATTTTACGAATACCTTCATACATAACATCACACCTGTAATTCCCGATGGTTTAGGCAGAGGTGTACGGTCGTAATAGTACACCCACATTTCTCCAGTTATGTTTTGTCCCTAATAGGGGGCGAGTGTATTGCCATCAACAGGGCACGAACTCCGACTCAATATCTGCTACTGAGAAATTTCTGATGGAAAAACGAAAAATAACACTTTGCTCGTCCTAGGAATCGAACCCAGGGCCTTATGATCTGCATTCGCGCGTTCTAAGATACCTCGTTGTTATGAAAGAGCGAAATCACTAAAGACTTTAGAGATAAAAACAATAAAACACAAAATACATGCAGACAAATACGCTTTTGGAAAGTTTTTTCAATTTCTGACTTTTTTAGTATTCCGACCTGGGTTGGTCCCACAGAAGTTTTTGATCAATATTAAAAACAGGGTCGATTAGCATCAATAAAATGTTATGTGCAAAATGGCCATTTTCTTGATAACTACATTTTTTTTGAAAATTTGTGAACGGGGATCAAAATTTCACAAAAAATTATGGATAGTCTCCCAAGACCATTTTCGTGCAACTGCAACGTTTAAGCTAGTTCTCCTTACTACCTCGCTGTGATATGAATGAATGCAATAAATGAAAACTGCATGTGCCAGATCCTGAATCGGAAGCCAAGAGTTCAGTGGCCTCGTTACGTTAGCACGTTCGTTGCCAATCGCAACCAATCTATATTCATATTCAGTGTCAGCCCGACCTGCGTCAGATTACTATTATTACTTCAGCGACCAGTCACACTGGTTGAAGCTCCACATCGCTTGTCTCGTCTCTCCTGCGATTGGTCGAATCTTGCATGTATGTTCTCGGCTCTGCTGGTCTCCATTTTTGTGGAGTCCCGGGCCTTAGGCTGCCTAACAAAGAAAATGGCATAACATCTGAACGCCTCCGCTCCGTCTCGCTCATTTTCAGAAGGCATTCATTGATTTATTTAGATGTCGATTACCCCCTAGTTGCTAGTTTCTTTTCACTTATCAAGCGAGCGGACTTTTCGTCATTAAGCCTCTGACATTTTAGAATCTGACGCAGCGTCACAAGTATCGATTGATATAGATACATCCTTTTACATTGGCATAACCAACCTGCATGGTCATGAATATAGCGCTCGGCTGTCGTTCGGTATGCACGGCGGAAACTGCCGAGCGAAAACGAAGCTGATTGGTTGGCAATGACTTAGTAGCGGTCCCTCATTTCAGTGTACTGAACATATAAGTATAGTATCGGTGTGAATGTGACTATTGGTCATGAAGACGGAATTCAGATTAGTTCCTTAGTTTGTGTTGTGTGACAATACTGTTAATATTGTCGTAAACTAATCAACAGTCACAATTATACAACTTGATTGTTTATTCAAATTTTATTCAGTGAATAATTTCAATAATATTGTGTTGCGCAATTCGAAGACTTCGTTTCCCATTCGGTATGTTGTATTTTGTTTGTTTTTATTTTTTGTGTAAGATTTTTGTGAACCTCGTGGAATCATTCGTTGTTAACAAAAGTTTATTTAATAATATGTACGGAAACGTCTCCTGTAAGTCATATTGATGTCATTTTTTAGACAAAAACGAATGGATTATTCTGTACGTGACAAATTATGAATGATAAACGCAAATCATCTAAGCTCACAGTACAGTTAATGTTGACACTATTAATTATGACAACTGCAAATCAATTTATTGACCTGAGTTACATAAGTTAACATCGTCAAGTGTGTTATCCGAGAGAGTAGGCAGAGCTGTATCAGCAACTACGTTGGGGTCGGCTTGCATTCTAACCGGATCAAGCTGAATACCAGTATTTTACATAGAGCGGCTGCCTGACTGACCTCCACAACCCAGTTAGTAATGGGTAATACGACACTCTTAGTAAGACTGAGTGTCAGACTTTTAGGCCACGCTGGGGTCGGCTTCCAGTCTAACCAGATTCAGCTAAATAGATATTTTACATGGAGCGACTGCTTATCTGACCTCCACGACCCAGTTAGTACTGGGTAATACGATACCCATAGTAAGACTGGTTGTCAGACTTTTAGGCCACGTTAGGGTCGGCTTGCAGTCTAACCGGATCAAGCTGAATACCAGTATTTTACATGAAGCGTCTGCCTGTCTGACCTCCCCAACCCAGTTATTACTGGGTAATACAATACCCTTAGTAAGACTGGTTGTCAGAGGTTTGGGCCACTGACTACCTGTAACGACTGTCAAAGATCGAGAGATATAAGATTTATGTCAGAGGTGTAAAATAACAGTTTGCTGGTCAATATGAATTGAGTACAATTTGGAGACCAAACCATAGGCATGATCCATTTCACGTGGACCCGATGAAATAACCAATTGCGCGAATATTTTTTTGTTAGTAAAGACATAGTATGATTTTGGTCATGATGTCATGATGTGATCATACTGTACGTAGCTATTAATGATCATATTATCATTTTAGTATGATGAGCCTATAGTCACCGACTTCGAACTCCAAAGCGTCGGCTTTGGCCAAAATCGACCGAAGGTTTCGACCGAAGGTTTGAAAGAACTAACTAAAGGAAAGGCGTGCTGAGCATGAGGTCCTGGGTTCGATTCCTGGTTCGGGCAAAGTGTTGGTTTTTCCATCAGGAATTTCTCAGTAACAGCCACGGAGTCTGGATTTATGCCCGGTTGTTGGCAACAGGCTGGCCCACTATTACATGAAGATCTCACACAAATCAAGACTCCGACGCTACTGAGAAATTCCTGATAGAAGAACCCAATAACATTTTGCCCGACCTAGGAATTATACCCAGGAGGGCCAGGACCTCATGCTCAGCAGTCACACTTGCGACCTCTGGACCAACGAGGCATTCACCACAATGTTGAATAAGTTGGACGTGTTCTAAGAGATAGCGGATTACGCTTTAATTTAGTAAAACCTAAGTTTGATTATTTTTCTAAAGACTTCTAATGAGTAGGTGTCCATCTGAACGGGAGGTTTTAAGGATAACGATACCACTAATTAGGATAATCCAATCAATTAATTTTATCTTCGGAATAGACCCGCAGCTTGTACCATAATTAGCTGGAAACAACTTCCCTTATTGCGCAATTCTTAATCGGGAATGACGTGGAGGATAACTGTTGAAATTAGTATTTAAAGCTGATTTTGTTCAGGAGTTCCTAAGTTCGGTTTTGGGCGCTGACGCGGACTGTCTAAGTTGCGCCAGTACGTGTTGATTCTTTGTGTTTTACGTGTTATTCATCCCAGCTGTAATTTGAAGGTAATGCCAAATCCACTTTAATCTATATATGCATATTATATAAGCGTGCTCTTAGCGCCAAGATTTTTGTATGACATTGTTCCATCGCAGTTACTTTTTGCGCAGTACCGCGGAAAAGAGTCACTCGTTTTTAATACCTGGGCCACTGGGTCACCGATAGGCTGTCGGATGATGCCGATTTAGAGAGGGGACAGCCGTTATGTTATGTTATGATATTGTGTAAACAATAAACATCCAAGCGATTGCAGCAATCATGACAGATTTGCTGTCTATTATTGAAGAGTTCCATTTGCAAATCTCCGAAGATCAGCATTAGATCTTCACCAAATTTAAATGGGACCACCGCGTAATAATATTCTTCCAAATAAAAAAAGAATCATCAAAATCGGTTCACAATTGGCGAAGATATCGCTGAACAAAAAAAAAAAAAACATTCAGTCGACTTGATAACCTCCTCTTTTTAAATTTTTACGCAAATTTACTTAGTTTGATGTACAGAATGCTTAGTTGACGGCTTCGTGAAGGGTCGGTCTACACCTTGTATAATTCGAAAGCGAAAATTTCTTTTAAAAAAGCTGTTTTTTGCGATGATTTTCATCGTGCATTCGCAAAAAAATGTAAGAACGACAAATCGAAGAAAAATGAAGCTCGCCATTTCAAATCCAGAAAACTGTAACATCTAAGGATAGCCCCGTAGAGTTTTGTTTCGTCTTATCATCGACAACTATTAATATCCCTAGTGCACGCAAGGGTCAGACGGCTGTCAGTCTAAAATAATCATCATTCAATATTATCCTCGTAACTTTGACCCGCAGTCGGTGAAGTCCCAGGAATATTGGAATGGTCATATCAGCAGTAAAGGGCTCGACCTGCCGAGTGCCCAGACATAATAGTGGCTAGAATTTATCGGCTTCGAAAGCGATCAACAGGATCGACTTTTCTTTTGGAGCTTCTACCACTTCCGACGTTCTGTTATAAGGCCGACCCCGTTAGTCTTTAAAAAAAAAAAACTAATATTTACCGAACCACTTTTACCGAACCACTTATTTAATCACAAAAATCCACAATTACACTTTCAATTACTGCTTTACAGAATAGTACAGCAACAAATGATGACTTTTTATAATCCTCTGTATCTCTCGAGATAAGGTTTCCAAATTTGGTTTACGCGACGGCGTCCAGAATCTAACTAACTCGATTAGTATTAATATTCCGCTAATGTGCACTAATTGCAATTCAGCGTTTACTTTGAAGTGAAAAATGAGACTTTGACTCTAGAGTGCAGATGTCGACTTTATTGCCTTGTAATAAGGGTTGTAACAGTTTCATTGTCTTTATCGCCGTCTAGCTTTTGCTCGTGGCTTTTTTTTTTTTTTTTCGAATAGGAAATTATCAAATGCGCCCCCCCCTTCTCTAGCTCGGAACGGAAGGGAGTGTCAGACTTGTACTGACTAAAACCCATCCATGTTCCTTCTTTGCCCTTTTTGTTCCAGGGCCACGGTATCTCTTTCGAACAGTCCCGCAGCCCTGGCTTTGATCCCTTTATGTACGGAAATTAACCCAAGAGGAGGTTTTAAATGTAGCCTATGATACTCGGGGATAATATAACTTCCCATTAGTGAAAGAATTTTCGGAATTGGATCAGTAGTTCCGAAGATGTCCCCTACGCCAAGTCAGAGGCCATGGGCGTTAAAAAAACTCTGACACCAGGTACAAACCACACGATAAAGAAACATACTTACAAACTTACAAACAAATTTTACCTCTTTATATGGTATAGATAGAATGTTGATTTATTATGTTGCCCTTAGGTCATCTGTCGTCTTTTTGTAGTCTAGTCCATTTTCCGAAACGTGAACTTTTCGATACAAAACCATCTGTTCTGTGAAAAATGTACCTGTTTTTTAGCAGCCATTGATCTCCTACTGTTATAACGAAAGTAACTCGTAAAGTCCCAGTTATACAGAAAAACCTATAATTGGCCATAATAACAGTAAAATAATTTTATGGATCGCTGTTGGTTACCTAAATAAATAAAATAAATAAAGAAAGTAACTTGCCTAAGAGATATTTCTCAACGGCATGTAAAGGCAAGTCAGAGGCTCATGGGCGGCATAAAAACTCTGACTCCAGATTAGGCACTAACCATACGATAAAGAAGAAGAAGATTACGAAAGTAGCCATGGACGCCATCTCGAACCTTCAATGTGCCATTAAATATGGCAATTCTTACAAACCCCATAAATTAATGTTATTTTTCTTTCGTTTCAGACCTAGTCCTTCTGTAGGATACGTGGTAGGCTACATTGACTTCTCCGACCAGAGGCTGCAGTCGTTAAAGACACAGGACGTGCCTATAATGAATAACAAAAGACCTGAACCGGAGGAAGACGGCGGCGTAATTTTTTCTTCACCGGATCGAGAGTAAGTAATATTTAGCTAGCTTAAGCCCGCGGCTTGGCCCGCGTGAAGTTCGCTAACTGTCTCATGGTATTATACTACCGGGATTAAAGTATCCTAAGTTTTAATCCAGGTCATAAATTATCTATGTGCAAAATTTCATCCAAATCCATTCTATACTTTCTGCGTGAAAGAGGAACAAACATCCATCCATCCTCACAAACACAGGACCTTGTGTTCAGCAGTCGACTTGCGAGCACTAAACCACCGAGGCAGTCAGTTCTTAAATTACATCTGTAGGAAATTACATTCACCTGTTAAAATAAGAATCATCATCTGCCTAGCCTTTTCCCAACTATGTTGGGGTCGGCTTCCAGTCTATCTGGTACAGGTAGTCAGTTAATCCTGGTTTTAATACGATGCCCCTTGGTAAGACTGGTTGTTTCAGACTTTCGGGCACTGACTACCTGTAACGACTGTCACAGATCTACAAATGACAGCCAGGACCAACGGCTTAATGTGATTTGCGAGGTACCTACGAAGGAAACTCGGTATGTAATTGGTGGTCACCCATCCACGGGTCAACCTAGGCAAGTGGCTGTTTTAATTTAGCCATGAGCTCCTTAAAAATTAAAAGGCTCAGCAGATGATGAGCTCCGTAAAAATTAAGAATATATTTATATTGCCATTAAAACAGCGAGGGCCCTACTTCTAACGGGTGCAAGTAATTTACTTTTCTTACAGGTTATGGGCCATCCCATATACCAGCAATTGATGAGGAATATCACTCCAGGAACACCCTATTGGATAGCAATAAATCTAACGGGTGTTTACTTAATTTCCTAAAAAATCTTGTTAAATTCGAAAATAGTTTCTACTTGTCTTATCAACCTTTAGGATAATACGTAATAGTTGACAAAAATCTAAGTGAAAAATGTCAAATAATGAAATATTACCATTTTCGTTGCAGGCCGCCGTTCGATAAGGAATCATTCCCCAGTAAAGAATATTATGATAACAGTCTACACGACATATCATCTAATCACGTTGCAGCGGAAAACCAAAATGGAGAAACGAGTCAGAATGAAAACGATATCATGTTTGAAAGTGACGATCGTAAAGCCGAAGAAGAAAGAATGAAGAAGGAAGATAGTATGCTGGCCGACGCTGCATCTGTAAGTAAGACAAACTAGCCGTCCATGGACGATCTTTTATTTAGTCACTAGCTGATCCGCGCAACTTTATCTGCGTCACATAAGAGAGAGAGAGAGGGTTAGAGAGATTAAGTTAGTTTTCGTAAAGGAATAAACTTTTCCCGATTTTGCAACATTTTTTAAATGGTCTATCCAACACTATAAGAATTTTTCAATTCGAACCAATAATTCCTGAGATTAGCGCGTTCAAACAAAGAAACTCTTCATGGTATTGGTATAATGGGTGTTTTTTTAAACGTTGGCAATACTTTAGGGGCGTGTAGTACTCATGAAAATAAGCAACTTTTACTACGGGACCGACCATGAAATCGCGAAAATAAAACACCTGATCCATACATTATTGGTCACGTAACTCGAAAAAATGTAGGCAACAGCAGATTTTTTAAGTCATTTTTCATAGTTAGCCCCATTGTCAAAGTTGCTCATATTTATGAGTACTTCAGTCCCTTAAAGTATTGCCCAGGTTTAACCAAACACCCTGTAGATGTATCATTTATGGAAGACTAACGGCTAACAAAACAGATTAAAAATAGTACATGAGACTGACAGCCAACGATAAGTTTTCACTTATATAGAACAGGTTAAGTTGGAAGCGCCAGGGTAGTCCCTCGAAAATAGTATGGCATTAAGGTCGCCTTATGGACCTACTAGCTCTTGCCCGCGGCTTTGCCTACGTAGATTTCGGTTATTGTCCCACGGGATCGTGCTACCGGGATAAAAATCACCTATGTATTAAACCAGGTTATAAACTATCTGTGTGCCAAATTTCATCCAAATTCGTTCATTAGTTTTTGTGTGAAAGAGTAACAAACTTCCATACATCCATTCCCACAAACTTTTGCATTTATGCTAGTTGTAAGATTACTTTCAATACTCCTTTTAAAACTTCGTCTTAAATATTAAAAGAAAACATAAAAAGTAACTCCTTATAATTTGGTCCCAGGTTTTATTTGATAGTTTTTTGTGTTTTCTTTTTTTTGTTTTAGGTTTTGTTGCTTTTTTTAGTTTTTACTTATTTACATCTTTGAATATGATGAAATGAATTTAATGTACTCGTGTTGTTTTTATTTATTTTTATTAACGATTGTTTCAGCATAAAGAAATTGACAACAATTTGAACGAACAGAAACCCAACACAATAGTCTATGTTCAGATGACATCATCAAAACTCTAAAAAACTGGGATTTTTCGAAAAGTTATCCTGAAAATCAAGGACCACAACCAAATATTTTAGAAAATATTTAAAAATTGTTGTACTTATATGAGGAAAAAAGACAAAATGTTTGACATAGCTTGTTATTATGTTACGCATTGTTATTTATGTGAGTTTGTTGCATAATTATGGTAAAAATGTTGAAACAGAATGTGTATCGATGATTTTTCGCTTGTCTATTGTTGTATTTTTTTCTAATTGTGCGCATGTAGGTATTAGGTATCCATTTTGATCAGGGTGTAACAAAATAAGGGCTATTCTTCACAACTGCACAAAAACTACTGTTATAGAACTCATTGTTGTGACGAGTCCTACTACTATATGCAAGGTTAATTCATTTAACTAGCAAAATTATACGGAACTTATGAGTATCGATGTCAAAACAAGATAAAATAAATAAATTTTTGTTTTATCATGATGTTGAAGCGATACCCTGCTGAATTTTCGCCAGCTTTAATTACATCCTTGCCTCTGATTGCGTGGTGCAATATTCTAGGCGTGAAAAGTATTTGCCTTTATTTTGTTACTCGTTTTAAAATTATATACTTCGAAACATTCTCCAGAGTGACACTGTACCAAATAAAATATTTATTATGTTATTTTCGGTATGTCCGAGGTTCAGGAAAAATAGACGATAAAATATCCTAGATAAAATCAAAATGAAATTGGTAAAACGAATATTTAGGCTGGATTTTTGAAATAACTGTAAACCTGAAAAGAGGTCATTGTACTCATTATTCTGTACAGTCGCCAGTTCATCAAGTTACCACAAATTGTCAAGTTTCTGATTGGATTTCGAACTTAACCATCAACGTTTTATGGTTTAAAATCATTTGGATTAATTTGACAGTTTGTGGTAACTTGATGTGCTGGCCACTGTACAACTGTTACTATGGGATCAAACTTGAAATCGCGAAAAAATAGTCAAATTCTCCATTCATTAAATATGTTCCAAAACTCGACGATATGAAAAGAACACTCTGCTGACCCTTACAAAAACTTATGTATTACTTAAAAACAAAAAAAAACACACCTCCATCTAGAAGTAGTGAAAATACAGAATTTTCTTCGCGTTTTCAGGGTGTAAATTATATTTTTTGTTCAACGAAATAAAAACAAAAAATGCTTTCGGTTCCATTTTTAAACATTTTAAAACCTCGAAACACATTGTGCCTCAGTAACTCAGTCTATTTTCAATTGGTTTTCATAATATCTATTTATGTTTTTTGTCTAATTTTCCTGTACCTATTAGGCAAAAAACAAGTGTGTGTAATCATACAAAACATTAGTCATGGCTAGCTGAGTAGTAAAGTGATAGAATTCATGATCTCACCCGATTTGAATGAGGATTTACTGTTCTATTAATTTTACTGTTCGCTGGCTTCACTAGTCAATTTAGTATTATAAGTTTTGTTATTATTCGTATTATTTTGTTTAGAGCTACAACAATTTTGTAACTTAAGGCCAGACACACATCTGAGCGGCATTTCCGCAGTGTGCAGAAAGTGTCAAAATTGTGCGTTTTTTGTCGCCTGAATTATTTATTAAAATTTTATGCATAAATTAAAAACTGTATAAAGGCGTACTTAATGCCTTAGGCATTTTCTATTATTTTATTAATTTGAAACTGTATACAAATTTTTACTACTCCTTACTATTGAAGTAGACACACGAATCGCCGGCCAGATTTGTGCCTAACCAAACAATTAATAAATACCATAGTGAATTGTGCTGTCTGGTGATTATTTAAAAAAAATCAGAAATTAATAATGAAAAAATACTTCTTAACAAAACAAAACTGACGACCGGGCTCGATTTTTTTTAAATATTTTTCTGTGCTCTAATTAATACTTAATTTTCCATTTAAGGTGATGACGTTATTTTGCAGGCAAAATGCGTCAGTCAACATATTTTTTGTGATAAGAATGAATCGAATTTATAAATTATTACTATTAACTATTTTAAGGAAACTAGGTTGATTACCTACCTTACTCATGCAGTAACCACAAACTACTTTTATATTGATGATTTTATTTCTTATAATACATTACGGTGAATGCGTCAGGATAGCTCGCAAAATTCTAATTTTCTTACGTTTATTGCAATGTGCAGGTCAGTAGTAGTTTAATGTTGATCGTAATATAAATAATCATGAGAATAATCAAAAAATTACTCTACGACTTAGCGAATCATAAACAAGCAACCTGATATAGACCCGCAAAAAAAAAACCTGTAAACTTTGAAAAGTTAAACCATCTATTATGTGTAGGTATTAAACCTATTATCATTATAATTTGTCTAATATTATTTGTTCAAGTTCCTGTAATAGTAAACTAAAATAACAGTCTATTAATAAGTATTGTATTATTAATATTGTAATAAATATACTGTTTCGTTTGACATCCTCATCCAGCAATGGGGTCAAACGTGGATTGAGAAAGAAGTGTGAATTAATAATATGAAGCTGTTTGTTTAGTTAAAAATCACGTATACGATAATATTTTAGAATAGAATCTCATTTATTTAATTTTGTGTAGAAACTGATGTTTTATATGTGAGCATAGTTCTGCCAAAGTGTACCAACCGACATTAAAATTTCTTCTGTTTTCCGAAATAATTATATTTTTTTATTTAAATCTGTTAGTAAAATATCACATTTAGAATCTTGGATTAGTTTGACGCTTTTAACTGAATTAATAAAAAGTTGTGGGATGGCTAATTTTGACAGAACTACGACCAATTGTTACAGTGCGTCCGTACTCGCAGATTGTGTGCTTTTAAAGAAATCTTTAACATTTAAAACACAAATACAGCTTTGTTGTTTTAAATTGTAAAAAAATAGTGACAAAAATTGTAACTTTTATTATTTTCATTGTTCCAAAAGTGGCTGTCATATTGCCGAGCTCTTTATAATAGTGGTTTGTAGAATCTTTAAACATTTTCAAAACAAAATTTATCTTTTTTAATATTTTAATAATTTTTATTTCTGCAGTGCGAACGTAGCTTTATATTGCTTAGAAAAAAAATACTATGAATTATAAAATCTGGTACAGTCAGTATTATAGATATTAATTGATGTATTGTCCCCATAATTAAAAATGTTATACTCTAATTGAAAGGAAGAAAAATCTTATAAAATGATGATATTAATATCCAGCAAAAATATATCCTTGTAAATGAACACTGAATTTTATTTTGCTCCACCAACTTTGTTATATATTCATATGTACACAACTGTTTTCAGGTATCTGAAGAAGAAAGAGTCCTATTATTGCTTTGAATGCCTCATTGGTCAAGTGGTCGTAGGCGCGACTACTGAGCATGAGGTTATGGGTTCAATTCCCAGGTCGGGCAAAGTGTTATTGAGTTTTTCCATCAGGAATTTCTCAGTAGCAGCGTCTGATTCTTGATTTGTGCCTGGTTGAAGGCAATTGGCTCGCCCTTTTTACATGGGACTTAAACATAACTGGCGAAATGTGGGTTTACTAATGGGTACACCTCTGCCGAATCCTTCGCGGATTACAAGCGTGATGTTATGTTATTGCTTTGAAATAAATAGAACTAGAATAAGCCTGATATCGTGTGATTAATACGGTCAGTCTCAGCCGTCATGAATAGGAGTCTTCTTTATCGTGTGTTTCAGTGGCGAAGGTTCCATAAAACTCGATTTCTACCGGCTTTCCTTTAAAAAACGGCACAGTCAGTATTCGATAGACAAATAATATAATCACATTAAAGATATGTACTCCGGCTTACCTCTTACTAAATTTGACCCTTCGCTACTGGTGTGTTTAGTCCCTAACCTGTTGTCAGAGTTATTACCGCCCATGGACCTCTGACTTAGCTTTACATGCCGTCAAGAAATATCTCTCAGTCATGCTGGTTTCCTCACGATGTTTTCCTTCACCGAAGCAAGTGATAATTATACAATACGCAATTACGCACACGAATCCGAAAAATCAGTGGTGCTTGTCTTGGGTTCGAACTCGAGACCTATGACTTGGCAGTACGACGGTCACACCACTACGCTATCACTGCTACACGGATGGGATGCGTGGGAGTGAAAGTCATAGTTAAATTGGTTCAGCCGTTCCGAAGTTAAAGCGAACAAAGGGAAAGACAGACAAAATTTTAAAATGTGTGGTTTGGATACATGATTCAGCTCGATTTGATTGGCAACTCTCATCCAGCCGCTACCAGCTACCCTGCGAAGATCGACACTCCACCAAGACCAAGCCTTAGGGTGTCCCATCTTACGTTTGGCGAGCTGCGGTCCCCACTCAAGAACACGTCTATCCCAACGGTACACATCTGCCTAGCCTTTTCCCAACTATTTTGGGGTCGGCTTCCAGTCTAACCGGATGCAGCTGAATACCAGTATTTTACATGGAGCGACTACCTATCTGACCTCCACAACCCAGTTAGTACTGGGTAATACGATACCCCTTGGTAAGACTGGTTGTCAGACTTTTTGGGCCACTGACTGCCTAACGACTGTCAAAGATCTACAAATAACAGTCGGGACCAACGGCTTAACGTCTATCCCAACTGTAATCGGTTGTTATTGTCGGCAACAAAGAGTTCACATTAAAAATTGCACAACTCGATCTCAATCAAATTCCGCTCAGCCAATATTTGAATTAAATTTTAATCAAGGCCTAAGCTATTGTTTGATTTATTTTAGTATAAAACTGGGATGTTTTAAGGATAAAGCATCATTCGAAGAATCAGTTCTTTAGATCTCATACAACATGAAGGTAAAGCATCCCTGGTTTATTATTATTCATTAATTTACCTATTCTACATTTTCTATCAAAAGATTTCACTTTAATTGACTTAGTAAAAGCGTTTGCTCTAATTATTTTTCGTGTTTAATATTTATTACTACATCGTTACATTTATAACTTTCTACCTTAACATGAAGGTAAAGCATTCCTGGTTTATTAATATTTAATTCTTAAAATATTCTGCCCTATCTAACAAAAGATTTCATTTATCAGAAATACGTTCGTTATTTTTATGTTTGAAATGCAATACTTCAATCATTCGATTTATTACTTTCCACTTTTGTTGTATCAGCACTTTTCTTATATTCACTTTTTTGTTCCAAAGCACCACTTACCTACTAGCTTTTAAGTAAAAAGTGGTCCATATACGCTCTAGTTACTTAATCAACTGGTTTCTTAACTAAATCACTGTGTATTTTAAAATCAACTCACATAACTTTCACTATGATTTATTTAAAACTTTTCATATCATCCAATATTTCATCCAATTTTGGGTCTGAGTGCTTATAGCCTTTCTAAACGCTTTGTTGATGCTTCCCGTGACCCAAGGGCTGGCTTTTACCTTGGCCAAAGGCTTAGCGTTGCCATACAACGTGGCAACGCCGCCAGTCGCTTGGGCACATTACCAGCTGACAGCGTTGAGGAGTAATTTTTTGATGCCCTTTTGTAGTTTGTTGTTAGTTATTTTAGTTTATTTAATCCTTTAATGATTTGTGTAGTATGCATCTTCCTGTCCTTGTCCCATATTACTTGGGGTCGGCGCAACACTTTATATTATTACAATTTCTCCTGTCAGCCGTCGGCTTCTTATCATCATCAACCTTCTGTTTATCTTTCGATCGCTTGTATCCAGGTCCTCATTGCTATAGTCCTCGCCATCGGCTCCGTGTCGGCTTTGGGTTCTGGTCCTTACCTGCCAAGTGGATGGAGGCCCCAGGGTCCTAGCTTCTTCCTGCCTTCTGAAGTTGCGGTAAGTCGTATTCTATTTGTTATTTAAATGACAATACATAAAGTCAAATTCAATCCATTTATTTCACACACCCTATTACATGGGGCTTAAAATTCAAAACAAACACTTTTTAAATACTATATTAAGAATGTAATGGTGATAAGAAAAAATGCATTTTTTTTTAATCTATTTTCTTCAATCCCTTACTAAGAAATTTAATTCCACAGAAAACATCAGACAGTCCTCTCAAAGAGAACCTCCTCCAAGAGACCGAGGCATCCGGATCTGATGCCCTCAGGGAGTACGGACCTCCGAAAGTCGAGGAAGTCGTTCAGTTGAGCGTGAACCAGGGTCTGCCTGATGTGGCTACTGAACAGAGCTTCTTTGTACAGTCTCTGGCTACCCAGGGGTTGCAGGCTGGTGCTGGGGAATCTGTGGCTGTTGAAGGTCTAGTAGTTTTACTAGCTTCCTTTGTAATGGACATAAAGGGTGTAAATAGACCCTTAACATAAACGAAAGGCACTTGTTTTCCCCGTCACTGCGATCATTTTTTTGTTTTAGACCATACCTGCCCCCGTAGCATGACCACCGTAGACAAGGATTTCCTTGACGGAAGAATCGACAAAATGACAGATAGTGCAAAGAAATCTGTCATTGTGTCGACACAATCTGTCATTTTGTCGATTCTTCCGTCAAAGAAATCCTTGTCTACGGTGGTCATGCTACGGGGGCTGGGAAACTTCTAGTTACGGAGATATTGGGGGTCAAAGTTCTAACTTTTTCACACTTTTTTTTTAAATACATGTTTTTAATGTAAGATTTTTACTTTACACACCTCCACGACCCTCGTACTATTCAATCCATTCATCAGCACAATGCTATGAGTGCTTTCCATCGAGTCCTACCGTAAAACGTGATTTTTCACCCCAAAAAAAAAGTCGATTCCCAGCAATAATTTTTGCGTAAAGTTACTTAGTTTGATGTACAGAATGCTTGGTTGACGGATACGTGAAGGGTCTGTTTACACCCGGTATTTTAAATAATTTTATAGATATTTTTTTTTTTTGAGAAAGAGTAAAATATAATAACCCATAGTAACACAGATAAAATAAGGACAATCATGAATGTATGTAACGGATGTGCTTTTGATTTAATTTATTTAACTTACAGAACTGTTACCAAACTTCCAATTTAGAGATTTTCATCTCCGTGTTTTGTTCTGCATACCACTCTTCTAAAATTGACATAGTCACATCTGAAGTGAAACCATCATCTTATTAACTTTAACAAGAATTTATGTGAATCCACAGCAAACACCGAACAGGCTGCCGATCTCATTGAAGAAGAAGAAGACACCACCGAGGCTCAAATCGCTCAAATAGCCGTTGAAGAACAGACCACTGAATCTCTCGCTGAAGCTCAGCCTACCTTCGAAGTTGTAGCAGAGATCGTTGAACAGACTGATGCTGCCCAAATTGAGGAAGTCACAGAAGGAGCAGTACAAGAAGAAGTCGTTGCACCAACTGCAGTTTACGCTGAAGAAGAGATCGTGGCTCCTATAATTGTGGCACAAGAAGAGGTTTCTGCCGTTGTAGAAGAGGCTGTGGTACCCACTGCTGCTGTTCTTGAAGAGGTTGTTGTGCCTGCTGTTATTGTCGAACAAGTGGCGGTTGAGAGAGTAGCCGAGGAGGTCAACAACATTCAGGAGGCTTTGGTTAAGTTGGAGAATGAGGTTAAGGCTGTAGAGGTGAGAAACAAACATACATTAAAGACTAAAAAGCTAGATAAAGAATTCAAGATTTACAGTAAGACATGACATAAATAACTAGAGAAAACTTCTGATTTCCATTACTTATCGATTTTTCATCCATTGGTTTAACTTACATTTACGATCTTTATTGATTTCAGGCGCTGGAAGCTGCTGTCGAAATCAAGGCTGAAGTGTCAGGGTAAGTTCTATAAAATCTACCTCTATTACGTACAAAAAGACTTAAGTTAGCCTTTGCAAGCTTATGATCAACAAGCATATTAAACCCTATGAAGTAGACTTTACAATTGACACTTCAATGTCACAGATCCCAACAACAGACCCCAGAAGGTTTCCTCGAATACGGACCTCCTGGCTTCACGGAGTACGGACCCCCCAAGGTGGAGGACATCGCCAGGTCTGCTGCAGTACAGGTACGGAACCAATTCATCAGTAGTTCCAACTGGTACAGCGTGATCATTTAGCAAAAACATGTCCAGTACTGGATATTATATTCTTCCCCTGAGCTTTGCTGCAATGACCACAAATAACTGTTAGCCTAGACATACTACCAGCATTAACGATATTGGAAAAGACAAAAATGTATTAGATTTAATATAAAAATCTTTTGCCAATCAAACCGTTGAAAGTCATTGTAGTGTTTTAAACATCTGCATATTATAAATTATTGTTTTTTTCATTGTCAACTTTGCTATCTTTATCACCACTAAAAGTTTTGCAAAGGAGGTCGAAAATATAATCAAAACATCTATTATTATTAATTTCAGATTGCTCCTACCAGTGCCTTAGAAAACAACGAAGTCAGGAGGAGGCGTTTCTCTCCTAAATTCAAGTAAATATCTTTCTTATTTGCACGCCTTTTAAAAATTATCATCGCCAGAACAGCTACAGACCCTAACATATCAGGGCAGCAAGGTAATGCAAGTTACACACATCAACACATGAAGCTATTCGAAACTGTCTAATTTTCCTAATCAACTTAAAGCTTTTGCGATAAAGTTGAAAATCTATTATAAAATTTGTCAGATTGTAGAAGCTTGATGTGTTGGCGTCTGTAAAACTTAGCATTTTCAATTTTCCACCTTAAAATTTTACACTTCAGCACTCCTTAATCGAGTTCAATTTAAGAGAACGGGAATGTATGATTGCGATGAAAAAAACAGTACAATTTTAGCTACAGCACTAATTAAATATAATTTTGGTTTCAGGTCAGGACCCAAGAAACACTAAGGTCGCAAATATAGGAAAAGCACCACCACTAGGGAACAGCGAGAAGAATGGACTTCGTAAATAACTCTTTATTTAAAAAAAACGCAAGTGAAAAAATCACTTCGCCATTGAAGTTATTGACAGTTAGTCGCCATCTTCTTTTTAATTTAAAATTGGAATGAATAGAGCGATAGAACATTAATAACTTTTTGTTGAGGTAAATGTAGGAGTAAAAGTGATATCGTGGAAATCCTACTTTTAAAGTATAATGATAACACTTTTAAATGATAAAAACATGTTAATTTATGTAACCAGAGGTGGAAAATGATGTAATGTGATAACTTAATAAATAAATGATTTTAATTACTAATGTAATGGTCTTACTGAACTTTCCTTTATTTATATATCAATTATATTTTTAAATATTCCTTACAAGGTAAAAATACATTTAAAAGTATAAAAAATTGTAGCCCACCGGTAACGGGAACAGGGTCCAAGCTACGGTCAGGGCTCCAGAGAGAGGAACCTCCTAACAATACAACTTTCCTTTATTTATCTTTACACAAATCTTATACATTTTTAAATATTTCTTAAACTAAAAACAATATAAAAAACATTTAAAAATATAAAAAAATTGTAGCCCACCGGTATCGTGAACAGGGTCCAAGCTACCGGCGGTCAGGGCTTCAGAGAGAGGAACCTCCTGACAATACGAGCCGTGTCCAGGAGTACCGCTTTCTGAATCAAACCCTTGATCCAGCTGCCTAACGAGAGCCTCCTCAGGTATTGGTCGAGGCTCTTGGCAATTAAGCCATGGGCTGATACAACTATCGGCACAATGATCGCTGAGTCCACATCCCACATGTCGACAACCTCGTGAGCCAAGTCAAGATACTTGATTTGCTTATCTTTCTCGGCTTTCACGAGGTTCCCATCATGCGGGACCGTTATGTCAACAATCATTGCACGCCGCTCTGATCGATCCACCACCACTATATCAGGCTTATTGGCTACAATAGTCCTGTCAGTTACGATCCCAGTACAATGTGATACTGCCATTTTCGAGAACTGGGTCGGGCACATACTTATAGTACGGTACTTCCGATTCCACAAGGTTGTATTTTAGAGCAAGTTGCTGATGGATAATCCTGGCTACAAGGTTGTGTCTATGCAAGTACTCTCTGTTAGCCAGACGAGAACACCCGGAGATAATGTGACGGATTGATTCGCCTGGACGGTGGCATGCCCGACATATGTCAACCGTACCGTCCTTCACAATAAATCTCCAGTAGTTATTCGTCATCATAACTTCATCCATAATTGCACAGACAAAACCTTCGGTTTCTCCAAAGAGGTCCCCGGAACGTAGCCAGGCTACGGACGCGATAGGTCTACATCGGGCCCATGCAGGGCCCGGAAAAAGCGTCCGTGAAGCTCCTTACTCTTCCATACTTCCATGCGGTCGTTAGTGTCAAGCACTACAGGTTTGCGCCAGTTCTCTTTAGCCAAGGAGAGCGGGGTGAGCCCCTTGTCCACTGCGACCACATCTCGATGCATCCCCACGTCGGTTTCAAGGAAATATTCCCTGACACTGCATATCTCGCGATTGTGAAGAGTCTTAGCGTTTAAAAAGCCTCGACCCCCACACCTCCGCGGGATATACAGTCCCATAACAGAAGAACGCGGTTGATGCATTCGATATGCCGTCAACAATGTACGGACCCTCCTATCCAGGGCGTTTAGTTCTGTCTGAGTCCATTTGAGTATGCCGAAAGAGTACATCAGAACCGGCATGACCCAACCGTTGAAGGCACGCACCTTATTGCCGCCTGATAAACAACTTTCCTTTTATTATTATGATTACTTTATTATTATGAGCCTGATGTGTCTCACTGCAGGGCAAAGGTTTCACTTCCCTCTTTCCAAAGAAGCGTCAGAAGTCCGCAGACGGGGTGTGCCAGCGAGCCATGGAACGAAGTTTACTATGAGTCAAAATTTCCGACCGTAAACGGAACAGTATACCACGATCCAAGACCCAAATAATAGCAGACGTTTGAAACACCGCCGCCAAATTAAAATGGAACTGGGCAGGCAATATCTGCCGCATGTCGCATCAATATTGGGCCAAAGTAGCTTCAGATTGGGTTTCGAACCCGGCGACGCGGTAGGCACAGAAGGAGATGTGACGAGCTGGACTCTTGTCAAAAGGATTGGGCCCAAATAACCCAAGACAGAGATAACATTTCTTTAATAACGTTATGGGCTAGCTCGCCGTCCGGCCGTCTTATGACGACAGGCCGTGTCGACGGCGCGTTTGTGTTCCACGTGCGCCTCAAAGAGATGTCAGCAAATAAGTAGAGCCGATGCTTGCCAGGTCTGCGGGACTGTTCGAAAGAGATACCGTGGCCCTGGGACACAAAGGGCAAAGAAGGAACATGGATGGGTTTTAGTCAGTACAAGTCTGACACTCCCTTCCGCTCCGCCCAGAGTGGGGGCATTTGATGATTTCCCATCCGGAAAAAAAAAAAAAAAAGAGTAGGCCTATTTAATATATAAAAAAATGTACATAGCACAAGATGAGGTAGATATTTAAAAAAAGAAAGAAAGTTAAAAAGCACAAAGTAAAAGAAAACAATATTTTGAAACAAGCTTTTAAATATGGGTGTGACGTCATATATTTTTTTAGTATTCTTGTTGGCAAACCCTTTTAATTGATACCTTTATATCATGGGGGTGCATAAAAAATAACTAGTCAACCATCTTTGAAATTCAGTATGTTGATATTGAATTTAAAATGAGGTTTAGAATGACGAATGACTTAGCTATCCATGCATTGTTATCCCAACTAAACGTGTATGCAAACTTTCAGCTCAATCGGATGGGGATAACTGTTTTAAAATGGCTTATTTATTAAAAATACGTATATCATTAGAAACGCAATAACTTTTAAGAGGATCATCATCAGCCTAACCTTTTCCCAACTATGTTGGGGTCGGTTTCCAGTCTAACCGGATGCAGCTGAATACCAGTATTTTACATGGAGCGACTGCCTATCTGACCTCCACAACCCAGTTAGTACTGGGTAATACGATACCCCTTTTTTTTTGGATGGGAAATCATCAAATGACCCCCCCCACTCTGGGCGGAGCGGAAGGGAGTGTCAGACTTGTACTGACTAAAACCCATCCATGCTCCTTCTTTGCCCTTTGTGTTCCAGGGCCACGGTGTCTCTTTCGAACAGTCCCGCAGCTCTGGCAAGCATCGGCCCATGCGGACCCCTACTCGGTTGCTGACATCTCTTTGAGGCGCGCGTGGAACACGAACGCGCCGTCGACACGGCCTGTCGTCATAAGACGGCCGGACGGCGAGCTAGCCCATAACTCGCCGTCCACAGGCCCGCGCCTACGGTGGCCGGGAGCCACCACGTGACCCCCAACGCCCAGGGCGTCTCCCGCGGCGGCTGGGACGTGAGGTTCTTTCCCTCTCACGTCCCGCCACCTCCTTCACTAGCATGACTGCTTCACAGAAGGTGGTGACGGCTTCCCATTCCCTCTCGCTCCGGACCATGGCTTGAACCAGGGCCGGACGCGAGAGATCGCCGCCGCCAATCGCCGCTACAAGGACACGGCGGTGCTCCGCCCAAGCGGGGCAGACCTCTACGGTGTGCTCCACCGTGTCCTCCGGACGATCCTCGCAGTGGAAACACCCGGGCGTTTCCTCCCGCCCGATTCGGTGCAGGAACCTCCCGAAACAACCGTGTCCGGTGAGGATCTGCGTCAGGCGGTAGGTGAGGGCGCCGTGGCGCCTCTCTAGCCACTCCTCAAAGAGGGGACTTATCGCCACTATGGTAGCGTGCCCTGCACGGGGTTGCAACAGTCGCTCTCTCCATGTCGCCATGAGATCACGCCGGAGGTCTGTCCGCTGAGCGGCAATTTGCCGCGGCAGCGGAGTTTCCCCCCGACGTAGTGCCTCCGCGCGCCATTCATGCAGGCGCGCGAGGACTATCGCCTCCAGATCCCATGGCGGCAATCCGGCAAGGAGGCTAGCCGCCTCGCCGGAGATCGTGCGGTACCCCCGGATTAGCCTTATGGCTATCACCTTTTGGGGCGCGTTCAGGTAGTGGGCGGCTTGCCGCCTCAAAGAACGCGCCCACACCGGGGCCCCGTAAAGAGCCATGGACCGCACGACCCCCGCGTATAGCCTCCGGCAGGAGGCGTTTGGACCCCTCAGGTTGGGCAAGAGCCGCTTGAAGGCAGCCCCTGTCCGTTCCAGTTTGGGAGCCAAACGTCGGAAGTGCTCCACGAAGTTCCACCGGCTGTCGAGGACGAGTCCTAGGTACTTCAACGTCGACCCGACGCCGGCGTCAGCGTAGCAAACTACGCTGACGCCGGTAGGGAGGTCGGCGCGCAGCACCCAGTCGTAACCGATGTTCCACAGGGCCGGTCCCAGAACCGATCCCTGTGGAACACCGCACGACATCTCTCGCCGGTTCCATTTAAATTTGTTTCTTTTTTGCCAAGATTTTGTTAACACACTTTTTAGTAAAAGGTTTTTGTATCATAGTGACAGCAGAACACTGACTCCTAAGTCACAGGATCTCCTAGTTTGGGAGTCAGGGTTACTCTATCTGTATTACCTTTATTTCACTGAAATTTATGTGACCTAGTCTTAAATCAATGTTGAAGGTTTTTGTATAAATAAAGATTTTTATTATTATTATTTATTATTATTCTCCGCTCCGACCGGGGTAGATGACGGCCCTATCCATCAAGTAGTCCCCGACTACACGACGAAGGTAAGTTGGCACCCGGTGATACCGGAGTGCCTCCCTAATGCAGCTCCAGGGCATGGAGTTGAAGGCGTTGGCGATGTCAAGAGACACCGCCAAGACGACCCCACCCCGGGACACCGCGTCCCCCGTCGTGAGGGCTCTCACGCGCATGATGGCGTCCACCGTGGAGCGCCCCTTGCGGAAACCAAACTGGTGTTCCGCAAGATCCGGCCCCATCCCCGCAAGGTGCCCGGCGAGGCGGTTGGCAATGACTCTTTCGAAGAGCTTGCCCACCTCGTCGAGCAACACGATGGGCCGGTATGCGGACGGAGAGTCCGCAGGGCGCCCTGGTTTCCGGATGAGGACCAGCTTCCCCGTCTTCCAACGAAGCGGAAACTGGCCTCTCTCCAAGCATGCGCTTAGGAGCCCTTCCAGTCGGGGCCCGAGAGCCTCAGAGGCCAGGACCCAGGCTTTGCCAGGCAAGCCATCGGGTCCCGGGGCGGCGTTTCTGGTTTTCAGCCTGCGTACCGCCACTCTCAGGTCTACCCCAGTCACCTCCGGAACGTCGTCATCGTCATCGGTGTGGTCCGCTGCCGGCACCGCACGCGGCGGCGGAGCTATAGGCGGGGGAGGATGCTCCCCTCGCGAAGGGAACAGAGCGCTCACCACGTCCTCCACGAGCTCAGGCCGGAGACTCTGCGTTAGCGGGGGGGCCCGGGTGCGGAGTTTGTCCCGCACCATCTTGTAAGGGCGCCCCCACGGATCTCCGTTCAGAGACTCCAGCATCTCCTCGCGGGCCAAGTTCTTGGCCCGCCGGACAGCCTCTTGGAGGGCGGTCTTCGCCGCTCTGTACCCCTCGTACAGCTCCGCCTCAATGGCTGCCGCATCCGGAGGGCGGATGCGGAGCCTGCGATGCCTGGCGTACAGGCGCCGCGCGGCAACGCACGCCTTGCGCAGAGACGTCAGCTCTCGCGACCACCAGTACACCTGACGCCGGGCGCTTCCTGGCCGAACTCGGGGCATTGCCACGTCGCAGATCTCGGACATGGCCTCCTGGAACCAACCCGCCTCGTTGTTGATGTCAGCAGGCCTGACTGGTGATGACACCCAAGCCTGCACGATCGAGGCTTCCAGGAGGAGCTCCCGGTCCAGCTGCTTCAGCGCCCATCGCGGACCACTCGGGGCCTGTAGGACCGGCACGCTTGAGGACTGGGTGGAGACGTCGAACCGGATGTACCGGTGGTCGGAATAGGTCTCCACCCCCTCCATGACGCGCCAGTCAACGACACGCGGCGACAGAGCGGGGCTGGCGAACGAGATGTCCACTACCGACTCGCCCCGCATCCGCACGCACGTGGGGACAGAACCCCGATTTAGGACGACCAGGCCTGTCTCCAGAGCCCAGTCCTCCACCATTCTACCCCGCACGTACGTGTAACGAGAACCCCAAGCCAAGTTCTTGGCATTGAAGTCCCCGAGCACAAGCACGGGGAGGGAATGGCTTCCGATGACGACACTCAACTCCGTGAGGGAGTTGTGGAACTCGGCGAGAGTTCGGCTCGGGGAGAAGTAGACTCCCACTACAACGATCTCCCCGAACCGTGCTGCTTCGCACCCCTGACCCTTCCTGACACTCTCAAGGGTCGGGGTACCGGCGGCGACCGACGCAATTAAGGTCACTGAGCCGCTAAGGTCCTCCACCCAGTCATCCCTGGGCGGGACAAAGTACGGCTCAGCGACCACGGCGATGTTAATCGACCACTGCGCCATGCTCTGGAGCAACAGATCCTGAGCGCAGGCGCAGTGGTTGATGTTCGCTTGGAGAAGGCGTAATGGGGCCGTTACTGGCACTCCATTTCAGCCCCCTCCCGGGCCCCCTGCGAGGGCCCCGCTGCGGAAGTTGCAGCAGTAGCGGCAGCGGCGGCGACAGTGGCGGCGACAGTGGCGGCGGCTGCGGTGGTGGCGACGGTGGGGGTTTTGGCGGTGGTGGCGGAGGGCCTTCCCTTACCCCTGGCCTTGGCGGGAGTACCGCAGGACTTGCTCCCTGCCCGGTGATCGGCCGGCTTGCCAGCTGCCGCACATGATTGACCATGCCGTCTGGCGGGGGCGCCGCATATCTGGCCTCCGCTGCCGCCATGATAGAGGCGACCGCTGAGGGTATAGCCCTTTGCCTGGTGGAGGGCTTTTGCTTGTAGGAGACAGCCCTCAGCGCCGCCTCCACCTCCTTTGCAAGCCCGGCCTTACGCTCCGCTTCGAAGCCGCCGTCTGCGCCCGCCTCGCCACCAGAGGAGCCCGAACGGGCCACCCCGTGACCAGCGGCCACCCCCGGGTGGCGCGCCTCCGCGGCAAGCCGTGCCGACCTCTCGGTGGCAGAGAGGCCTCTCCCCTTGCCGCGGATCCCGCCACGCTTGCTGGTGGGGATCTTGCGAGCCGAAGCCAGCTCCCCCTCTGATGACGACTCTCGGTCGCCTACCGGCCTGGACCGCTTGCGAAGGAACTCCCTGTTCCCCGCAGCAGCCCCGGGCCTCCCGCGCCGGGAGCTCTCTGAGCCTCCCGCGCTCACATCGCTGGATGCGGCGCCGGACTCCGACCCCGCATCCCTCTCCTCCCTTCCTTCGCCGTTATCGGCCGTTTTTTGGGTTAAAATATTTTTCATTTTGTTCCCACGAGTATGGGGGAAATAAAAAGTCCATCTGGGCAGTGCCCCCTGTACCCAGATAAGCCATAGCCAGGCCCGGCAGTGGTTCGCACTAGCGACTGATTTTCCAAAGGAACCCGTCAGCCATACATCTCCTCGCGGTGCGCCGCCGCTTGAGATTCGGGGTAACTTTTTATAGAGGTTTTCTACCTCGTGGTCCGGGCGGTTAAGCCAAGACCCTCGGTCAGACAGTGAAGGACTGACAGTGAAGGACTGCATCCTTCACTGTCTGCTCGGAGGCAGGGTCAGTGCACACCGAGCCCGCCCTAGCTCCTCCGCTGTGCCCTCTGCTTTTCAGAGGGTCACACGGAGCAACGCCCCCTAAGTCCAAGATGGACCCCTCCCATGTCAGAATATTAGCCATGGACAGTAACATTCCCCGAGGAATAAGAATCTCTTCCCATTCCTCGGGGAAGGATACTGCCCACGCCCAAGGTGCACCGGCCCAGCAGCTGCTATTCCCTCCAGACGTATCGAGAGGGACCGGCAGCCATCAAGCACACGGGGAGGAATTCTGACAACGCACCCCAATACGATACCCCTTGGCTACGTCCCTTGGTAAGACTGGTTGTCAAACTTTTTGGGCCACTGACTACCTGTAACGACTGTCAAAGATCTACAGATGACAGCCGGGACCAACGGCTTAACGTGCTTTCCGAGGCACGGAGGAAACGTAAATACGCTGCCGGGGCTAGTTGTAAAATCGACTAGTATGGTAGAACCGGAAGACATTACGTTGGAAGGCCTCCCACTAGGTGGACCGATGACCTGGAAAAGGTTGCAGGGATCCGCTGGATGCCAGTGGCATGAGACCGGTCAATGTGTGCGACACTTAGGCCTATGTCCAACAGTGGACATCTTTCGGCTGAAAAGATGATGATGATGTTCGTAGCCGAAGCTTTCGTGGCCTTGGACTTCAGGATCTGAAATTGACAAAAATCTCTTACTCCATACATATAGTATACATAAATTCACGCCTTTTTACTATGGGGGTAGGCTGAAACTACAGGACACCACCTTTCGCCTGGTCTACGTTCATATCAGCCCAGCACAACGGTTGCGAGTAGGAAATATTTCGAATAAAGCATGATATTTACTTGAAGGCAGCCTTTAAAATGGCCGGACTTCTTGTTTGTGTAATGATAATATTTTATAAAGGGAATTACGTTAGCTGCGATCAGAGGATCGAAAAAAAACCGAAATGATTTTAAATAAATTTAATTACTGATTTTAATATTACAAAATTAAACCTATGAATGATGATTCTAGTTCGAAGTAGGATATTAGAATAATCATTCTTACAATTTATTGAACAAACAACAACTTGCGAAATCGACTGATGTCATAGGTGCATCAGCGATTATAGAAATTAATAAGGTCGGCGCGGATGTAACATCAGCGATCTTCATATAGTAGTGCTATGTAATTCCTCCCCTCTTAGAACGGCGACTATTTTAGCACGTTGAGTGAAAATGTTGCCGGAAGTTCGTCAGGAGTTTCCTTATTTTCCAGGGTTGCAGCTGGTGGTTGCTGCTTCTTTTTCATAGTGTTAGTACATTTGCATAGGTAGCACCGGGTCATTGCGATGATAAAGAGTACGCTTGCACTCAATAGTATTCCATAGAATGGGATTGTAGTGTGATAAAGTGCGTTGGTCTGCACGTTCTCAAGTTGAACAGGATTCTGGATCATAATTTGGTCCTGGATGCTGTGTAGTCCTTTTAGATTAATAGAGTTCAGATTGACGTGGGTGGCTGTGGTGGCCTGTTTCTCAGCGTCGTAGGGTATTTTCATTAACTTCAAGGGTTGGCCATTAATTTCATCGTAAACGTTTGCAATGGTGAACTCTTCGGATTTCAGATAACATCCAATAGGAATCGTAGCAAGGTAACTACCCTGAAGCGATGTGTAGTCTTTCTGGTTGCAGGTTAATTGTACCTTCGTTTCTTGAGGAAAGGAGAGGACGTAATGTTGGTCGTCGAGTTTCTCCATGGCTTCTCTCATCAAGGTGACTGTGGTAAACTTGCAGGAGTCTTGTAGGGCTTGGTTGGTGATTAACTCCTGGACGCAGTCAGCTTTGTTGCGAGTCTGGTGAGTAATATCGTTCTCACAGAGGTACCAGTCTTTCAACTTCGGGCATTCAGCCTCTATGTACGCATGTAACATCTCGTTAGTTGCAAGGAAAGGAAAGGGTGGAATAAGAGCTTGTGCGTGTTTATTAGGTACCACGGAGAGTTTATAAAAATCATAATTATTTTTAGAAAAGATTGGAAATTTAAACACGAATACTATCCGGTTGTCTACATAATATGATCCCGGTTTTATAATGTCATAATAATCTCTAAGTTCTAGATCTAAAATTTGCTCTTCGGCGTAAATAGTCTTAAGTTTTTGTACCATTGACTGTAGTATTTCTACGTCTATCATAGAGTGGTGTGTACTACTCGCATGAACAAAAGCTAAACTATTTTCTATCCTAATTAGTTCCTGAGTTAAATCTTCTACATTATCGCTTATAATTTCTAGTAGTTGGGCAAAATGAGCATATTTTATTAAATTATTTTCTCTTAGTGCATTACTTTGTAATATAGTCTCTAAAGTAGTGTTGATTTTATTCTGGTTTTCTACTATTTGTGTAATTACGCTATTATATTTAGACATCCACTCTTTACTTATACTTATATGATCATTGAATTCGGTCACTAATTTGTTTTGATTACGTTCTAAGATTTGAATTGCCTGATTATACCTTACCGCATCCTCGTGATCTAGGTTCCCGGTTAGGCTTTTTATTATTGAACCTAGTCCGTCTACAAGACCTCTTTTGGCTCTGTTGGGTTCTAAAGATCGTAATTGTTTTAGGACATTGCCAAGTTTGCTAGCAAGATACTCCAGTTGAATTTCGTATAACGCGTAGGTGTCATTAGTCATTTGCTTTTGACAGATCGTTAGTTGGGTTTGTAGGGATTGAACATTGTTTTCTATATTGCTTAGTTGTACGTACTGGATGAAAGTATGATGGTGAGTCGTAATTTTCATTTGTCCAAGTTTAAAGGGTAGAAGCCCAGGTCCGTCATCGAGGCTTTCGAGTCTTATCTCCTGAGGTCGCGTCATTGGGAGAATTGCTATCAGTAGGATCCTGTAACAATTTTGCTGATTTAGGTACACGCTTGAGTCTTGATTTCGCTATGGGGCCACGTTTTTTTTAAGTATAAATATGAATCGGCAGGTCTGCCAAAACTGTGTCCTGTGTATATCGTGGGGCAGTCTTTTGTCGACTAGCAAGGGGGTTTGTTATAAATATTTGCTGTTGGGGTACGTATTCTATCTCGGGTTCACGTTTTTCATTTCGTTTCTCAAGTATCGCGGTACGATTAGCAAGTGATGACGAGTTGATGATGTCATAAACATGTTTCATTTTATCTCTATGGACTTGCGTGTACTGTTGTAATAAATGCTGTGTAAGGTCAATGTCTTTACAGTCTCGGGGGTCAAAATGACCAGTCAGTAGGTCAAAGGGGCGACATCTCGTGAAACTATGTATTGAGCTATTATAAGCTATTAAAGCATAGGGTGCAAGATTAATTATTGGTTCGTCTTTATACTGTAGCTTAAGAAGTCTAAGATGTTCTAAAAGAGTTGAGTGGAATCGTTCGATATTTCCGTTATCGTTAGGAGAGTGAGCTAGTATTCTATGATGGTTGATCCCATGAAGCCTCGTAAATTCCATGAACAATTGGTTTGTAAATTCAGTCCCATTGTCTGTAACAATAGTTATAGGGACGCCATGGTGGGTGCAGTACTGCAAAAGGGCTTGTAGTATGCTAATAGCGGTTCCGTCACGTAAGTGATAAGCTTGACCGTACTTTGTAAATACATCGATAAATGTTACATATTTTTCACCCTGTACAGTAAATAGATCCATGTGGATTGTCTCAAACGGCTTGGTAGCTGGTGGTACGATGTTAAACTGAGGTCTAATCGGGTTTCTATCGTACTTGGCTTGACCGCAAATCGTACATTCGTTTATAAATTTGGTTATCTGGTCTTTCATTTTTGGCCAGTAGTATTTACGAGATAAGGCTAAATGGCACTCGGTAATTCCACGATGGTTAGTTTTACCGTCATGATGGTGTCGTATTATCTCCTGTTGTCGAAGGTAATCTTTGACATTTTCTAATTCACATTTAGCTAAAACGAGATTTAAGGATGAACTTTTGAATTTTTCCTGTATGATTGGTATAATTGAATACATGGCTAGAGGTGGATTAACTAAAATAGCTGTTTTAACCTTGGGGTTAACGTATTCTTTTACGGCACAGATCACATCTTCCTCTAAGTTAGATTGGGATAGCTGGATACTTATACGCGTATGGGTGTCAAATGGCCTGGTAACTGCAGGCCGTTTCTTCACGTCATTTACAATAGTTAAACATATCTGTCTGTTGAACTTATTTAATGGCTCGTCAGTTATAGGAATTTCTAAGATGGGGTTTTCAGCGCTTGTATGTACTGTTTCAGTCGAGGAGTTTGGTTTGCCAGGGATGGTTTCTGATGGATTACCCATTAAGGAGTTGAGTTCATCGATTTCCTCTATTAAGGACATGGCTTCTTTGGTGTGAATTTCAATGCGAGAAAGGGCGTCAGCATTTGTATTAGATTTCCCTTTTTTATAAATAACTGAGAAGTCGTATTCACTAAGTCTAAGTCTCCATCTTGTCAGTCGAGAATTTGGTTCTTTCATGTTCATCATCCATTGCAACGGTTTGTGGTCAGTGAAGATTTTAAATTTACGTCCAAATAGGTAGGGTCTGAAATATTTCGTAGCCCAAACTATGGCAAGCAATTCCTTCTCTATAGTACTGTACGTCGATTCTGTAAAATTCGAACAAAAACTCGCATCTCACATCGCTATTCACTCTCACTTCGCTTAAGGTTCAAAATGACCTTGATTTTGCATTCTATAAGCATCACCTAGTCACTTGCGAAGTGAAGTGAGCTTCGAAGCGACCAATATTGTACTAGTGATTACCACACTCAACAAAATGTTAATCTAGTTTTATCGATACCAGTTTTTTGACACAATTGTTGAGTTATTGGCATAGAATTTTAGCTAATATGATGTTTAAATTATTTTTATTTTATTTTATGATATTTGAGGCAACTAATAAGTAAAAAAAAACAGAAAAGTCTAAATTCGTGCCATGAATATTTATGCCTCCATTACGAAAAAAAAAAAGTCAGTGACAGACTGACAATATTTTGATAGTGTGTTGCGTTGTTTTGTTTTGTTTGTGTTTGATCGTTCAGTGCCGAAAATAATTTGTGAAATAATCATGAAGTAAGTTTATATTTGTGGTTGTGAAGTTTAAAAGTTATATTAATTAAAATAGTATTTGTTTTGTTTTCTAATCCAACAATAATGTTCCAGTCTAAATGAGACACGTTCCTGTCGTCCATCGTCAGCTCAGGTTGAAACTCTGGTAGAGTTTATGGAAAGAAACCCTGGCATGGCGAAGGGTTTCTTGAGAACTCAAAGTGCCAGAGAGCGAAGTCGACGCCAGTGGGAGGAACTAGCCGTTCTTAGCCGCTTCCCCATCTCGCTGCCCCAGGCCAAATATAGCTCGTGCTAGGCGAGGTGCTGGTTCCGTGTGTAAGTACAAAATAAAAATAACTATCAAATTTTCATTTTTCAAACGAATGACAACGAAAAGTTGCTAATTAAGATTTTTTATTTACGCATCATAGAAATCGGTGTTCTGTTTTCAGCATCACGTCACACGTCTTCAGTTGCTGGTCCTCCACCATCTCAACGGCGAACGGAATTCTCCACCACTACTGAGAGATTGCTGAGGGTAGAAGAACAGCAGCTCGAATTACGACGACTAAATGCACAAATCCTGCAGTCCTTTCTGGAGAGGAGTACGGAAAAAGAAAGGGCCATGGATGAAAGGAGTGCAGAGAGACAGGATTTTAGCTGAAGCTGTGGCTGCAGTGGGGAAAGGACTGCAAGCATTGGCAGAGGCTAACAATAGAGATAGGTTGTAGTAATTTGAGTTAATATAATATAAATAAAACACTTTTAAACGGATACTAGAGTGTTTTTATTGAATTTATTATTTTGTCCATTGGTGATTAGTTAAGATTTGGTTTGATTTTAAAAATTTCCCGATGTGCTAAAAATAGAAATTTATTTAATCTACCACCATTTCACAAATTGCGAGGACTCTCCGAGAAAGAAATGGCGGGTGATAGCCAGCATCTTTAATGATTGTTTTGCTTCTATCGGGGAGGCTAAGATAAACTCAACTGGCGACAAACCGAAAGGATCTCCCGTTATGTCCCCTACAGAAAACACATTTTTTCTCAGTCCAATTGACACTTGTGAGGTAAATTCATTCATAAAAAACTTAAAAAATATTTTTTTTTTTTTTTTTTTTTATTTATTTATTTAATGAGACTATAGTACAGAGGTTTTGCTTAAGTCTAAACTCGCCAAACTTTTACGTTTGATGGCGAGAGGCGCTCTTTTACATAACAATGAACCACCTTACTTAAATAGCTATTTCTTATAAATTCTACTGTTATGGTTTAATCATATCATAGTACATTTTGATATAAGTGGGGAAACCCTGTTACTGCATTCGAGGCGGAGTTAGCGTAAATAAACAGCCCAGTATGAAAAACAGAAAATTCAAATATTTTTTAATTTAAACACAAATAAATAAACATGTTAATTTGTACATAAAAGTTTTTTTTTTTTTTTTTTTTTTTTTCATTATTTAGCCACGTGCTCCTCGAGTTTGCTTTCCAGTAAAATGTTTTTTAACTTTGTCTTTAGTGATCCTTTACTTACTTTTTCTTTTTCTCTTAATAAATCTATTTTGTTAAACACTTTAGGTACCAAATACTTAGATGTTCTCTTACCATAATAATTTGTTATCTGAGGTTGAACCAGTCTGTTCTCTCTAACCCTACGTGTGTTGTACTTGTTTTTAACATTAAATTTATATTCATCTTTGTAATAATATTCCAGACCTACCAAATAATCTATTTTTCTATCTATGGGTATAATTTTACAGATGGGAAATAACTTATCATACTCTTTGTTGCACTTATCTTTAACAGTCTTACTAACCAGAAACTTTATCAGTCTTATTTGTATGTCTTTGATCTCTCTTAAATATGAAATAAAGGTACGCCCGTACACAAGGAGTCCATAGCTTATTAGCGAATCGGCAAGTGCGAAATACACAATTCTCAACGTATGTTTGTTTAACACATTTTTTAAGTGGTAAAACTTACTTAGCACCGATCTTAGCCTATTGCAAATGTCGTTTACATGTAATCTCCAATTAAAGTTCTTATCAATTGTTAGACCTAAATATTTAAATTTACCCACATACTCCAATTTCGAACAGTTACAATTACACTTATGTCTGTGCAAACATTCGTATGTATGTCCTATCACTGTGAGATATTCACTATTTACATTTTTAGCATTACGATTATATGGCGAGTATATATGCATACATTTAGTCTTTGAAAGATTTAATATTATTCCATTGTCGTGTGCCCATTTACTTATATTTTCAAAGTCACCTTGAATACATTTTTGGACCTCAACTATATCTTTGGAGGCATAAACAAGACACATATCGTCAGCGTACGTGAACACCTGACATTTACGTATGACATTTGATACACTATTAACATGCATTATATACCCTACAGGGCCGTATACCGATCCAGTAGGCACACCCAAGTCGACATTCGCCTCTTTCCCAGCCACACGGGAGACAATTGTGCTTATTTTTCTATTAGTGAGGTAGTTTCTAAACCAATTATTTGTGGGACCGCGTATTCCGCATTCGTCCATTGCCTGTAATAAGATATCGTGGTCTAAAGTGTCAAACGCTTTTTTATAGTCGATGAATAGTGCTATAACCTGTTTGCCAGAGTCTAAACAGTCATTAATATGATCTGAAAAGCCCAACAAGGCAGAGACAGTGTTGCGCCCTCTTCGGAAACCGTGTTGAGTGTCACTCAATATGTTGTGTTGTTCTAAAAACGCGCTTATCTGTCCTACAATAATTTTTTCAGTTATTTTATCTATAACCGATAATATTGCGATAGGCCTATAATTAACATATTCTAAATGACTTCCTGATTTGTATATAGGACGAATAATTGCATTTTTTAACTGGTCTGGATAAATACCGTTAGATAAGGACATATTCACCAATGCAGCTAGAACAGGACTTATTTGCTTACATAAATATATAATATCTTGCACTCGTATTCCATCTGAACCAGGTGATGAGTCATGGTGTTGGTGAGCTTCCACCTACTTTATTGAGACAGTGTGCGGACGAATTAACCCTACCATTCTATAAATTGCTGAACCAATCCTTTGAGAAGGCACTTTTCCCAATCTATTTAAAAAGGCCCTCATAAAACCGTTTCATAAGAAGAGTTCAAAAACAGACCCGAATAATTACCGTCTCATTGCTCTATGATCGACAGCTTCAAAAATATTTGAAAAAGCGATGTGCAACAGAGTTTATGAGTTTTGTGAAAAATACCATATATTCAACGACTGCCAAAATGGTTTCCGCAAATCGATCCACAATCTTAGCTATAGGTACTTATATAAATATATTGAAAAGCCCTCGATATTGACGATAATTATTATTAATAATAAACAATATGCTATATTATTGCTTTTGGATATGACAAAAGCGTACGACAAAGTACTATTTCAAATATTACCAAATAAATTATACAACATTAAAAATTAATTATACAAATAGGCCTTTGCCCTGCAGTGTGACACAAAGGGCTGAAAAAAAAAAAATTATACAACATAGGTGGCAAATGTTATGACTGGTTCGTATCTTATTTAGAAAATAGAGAACAATTAGTAGAAATAGAACATTACAACTACAATAATGAAATTGAATTAGATCAGATAGTAAATTAATCGCTGCTTCAATCCCACAAGGCAGTGTAATAGGGTGTTTCCTATTCCTCCTTACGTCAACGATCTCCCTAACAACATAAATGAACCCTGCGTCCTATTCGCGGATGACTTAGGTATCTATACTAACTTCATGCGAAGACAATACCAATATAAATGATAAATTAAATTCTATTCTTAACTCTATAATAAATTGGATGACTGAACACAACCTGGAAATCAACTTTGATAAGACTAAATTAATAACCTTTCACCCCCGCCAAAAAACAATAATTATGAACTTTAGTTATAACAACATTAAATTAGAAGTAGTCAACAAATTTTTCCTATTAGGCCTAGATATTGATACACATATAAATTGGAAGTCGCATATTCAAAAACTAAAAGCTAAGCTATCAAAATTTTCATACGCCCTCCGCGAGATCAAAAAACTACAGACCTTAAAACTGCTCTGGTAACGTACTACGTGTATGCCTACGTGTGGCTCAAATGTGGTGTCTTCTTATGGGGCAACAGTACCGACGCACCCTCGTAATTAAAAAAAAAAAAAAAAAACCTAAGGATTATCCTACTAATAATATAAATGCGAAAGTTTGTATGTATGGATGTTTGTTACTCTTTCACGCAAAAACTACTGAACGGATTTGGATGAAATTTGGTATACAGATAGTTTATAACCTGGATTAACACAGGATACTTTTATCCCGGTATGACGTTCCCGTGGGATAATTACCAAACTTCACGCGGGCAACGCCGCTGGCAACAGCTAGTAGTTAATATTGAAGAAACTGACAGTTGTAACCACTTTCAAGAAATGTATATTCTTTCCCTACCCTCTCTCTATATTTTTGAAATTTGCAAATTCGTACGTAGATATCCAGAATTCTACACCAAAAGGGAAGACATTCAAACAAAAATTACTCTTAGACATAAAACAGGCTCAATCTACCAACGTCAAGATTTAAAATGCGCTCCACCAGTGCCTCCGTTATGTCTATAAAAATATTTAATAAGCTGCTAGAAATTTAGATAAATATAAAATTATCATTAATAGATTTAAAAAAAATCGTAATAAATAAATGCTACTATAGTGTAAATGAATACTTAAATGATAAATTATAAATGCTTAAAACAATCTCTAATCAATAAACAAAAGCTACTATACTATTTACGAATACTTTACACAATACCTATATTTCATTTTAAAATTTAACTTTGAATCTAATTTTACGATATACACAAAACCACTGTTAATTTAAAATGAACATATTAAACAGTGTACAATTAAATACAATATCATTCTATGACTCAATAAAATTGTAAATAAGTATTTAGTTTATTATAATTTATAGTGCTAGTAAAGTAAATCGTGCAATAACTTGACAACCAAGTATATTAATAATTAGGCACCATAAAAGCAAATGACATTAATTTAACATTTTAATTTTCTTTACACAAGCGCCTTCATCCTCTCTCCTATTGAAAATTAACTTTGCTGTGCCCGGCAGGGTCCATAATTGATTTGATGTTCTAACATACCAACTATTATAATGTACACATCATGGAATGCAACCTACGTCTCACGACACCCGTTCACGAGCACGACGCATGAACCAACCATCGCATGCTGGGGAATGTAACTACCCGCTTCAGACACTTATAAAAAACACACTGAAAAATTAATTATTACGTGAACGCCATAGCCTATTTACTAAGTTTCGCCTACGTAATTGCCCAAGAGTTAAATCGGCGTTAGATAGCAAATCCCTAGTTTGACTCCTTTGAACTTCAGCAATTGTTTGGAGCTCTTCTAGTCTCTCTTCCTCTGAAATTGTGAACGCTGGCATTCCTGCGCGATTGCACATGTTGTGCAAAACACAACATGCAATAACTATTTTTGCAACTACATCTGGATGATAATTGAGCACTCTGTGGACTAACAAGCACCTAAATCGTCCTTTTAGGAGGCCAATAGTTCTCTCTACTGGATTGCGAGCAGTTAAGTGTCGGTCATTGTAGTATGCTTTTGGGGAATTATCTTCAGCACCACTAATTGGCGTCATAAGGTAGGCGCGCTGTGCATATCCTGAATCACCTGAAAAAATTAATAAGTTGTATCAAATAATTATGTAGTTTTCATAAGTAACTAATTAGGCTTATATTCTGAAGTAGGAGTAGGGTAGTATTAATATTAACTAACCAAGCAAAACCAACTTCTTCACCAGCATTTGTTAATGCCTCTAAGTGGGCTTTTATAACACCATAGTTAAAAATGAAGCTATCATGAGTAGCTCCACCATATGTTGGATCCACATTTAAAATATTTAGGTCTGCATCTGTTATCTGAAAAAAATAAAAAGAAATATTAAGTAGACTAATTGAATAGCTACCTAATAGTAATAAATTACAAAATTGAAATCCATTTTACCAATTGCACATTTCTTGCATGGTAACCTTTGCGGCAGTAGAAACGTTCTTCATTCTCTACTGGTTTTTTCAATGCCACCAGAGTGCCATCGACACACCCAAGAGCCGATGGAAAGCCAAACTTTTTGTAGAACCTGCAATTTAACTAACATTATTAACTATCACAAAAATGTAAAAATCAAAGAAGAGTCACTTTAATTATAATATACCTACTAGCCTACTAGTATCTTTTCTTTTATTATGTTCTGGTAGCTACCATTAGCCAAGAATGACAAGGTGCATAATATCTGTGAAACAATAAATCAATAAAAACATTAAGTAATCGAGAGCTAGTCAAAACAAAATATGGACCAATATATGGTTATTACATGCATAATAATACCAAGTAGGTACCTACCTATATTATAACTATATTAATGTTATCCTTAGACTAACATGAAAACATAGCTAGCAGGGAAACAACTTAAAGGGAATAGTACTTAATATGAAGTGTTTTCATGAGTTCTAACGATAAATTATGTTGGTGTTCTTATTTACAAATCTATTAGCTATAAACTGTGTAAATAAATACATATAAAGTAACTTTATACTTAGTTTGCTAAAATGAAGCACTTACTTTTACACGAGTTGAAAGTCCTTTGCCTCAACGTTTTGTGGGCTTTATCAGAGGCAGTAACTCATACTCAAGTTGGTCAATTCGTTCCTTTGACAATCTATATACGCTCACATAGTCGTCATCTCGGGTTATTAAAGATAAACTTCGAATTTGGTTAGATTGTCGACGCTTTTCTAGTTTATCCAAAGCATGAGCCTCTTCTAATAAAGATTTAAACAAAAACATTCTTGCCATCGTATTCACTTTACACACAAACGTCCAAAAAGAGTTTTTAACCACAAATTAATAGTTATTGTACTAATTTTTAACACTGTGCCATAAAAATATTATTTTAACACTATTTTTACAGGATTTCTTTTAGTTTCACTCATAAAATAGATGCTTTTTATTTGACACTTTGAATCGGGTTCGAATGCGAAGTGAGTGTCGAAGTGATGGGGGAATTACCTTACAGAATGCAACTTCTTACGTCATCTCAAACTTTATCTGTCAAAATCTCCCTTTTAATTTAGTTCAACTCGCTGACACGCTCGCAAGGGTGGCGCTAGTGTAAATTCGAATTATCAACCGAGTTTTTAGAATGCCAATCAAGAAACTCACAACGGATTCAGATTCGAAGTTTAGAATGAGGTCTGTACGTCGATTCTGTAAAATTCGAACAAAAACTCGCATCTCACATCGCTATTCACTCTCACTTCGCTTAAGGTTCAAAATGACCTTGATTTTGCATTCTATAAGCATCACCTAGTCACTTGCGAAGTGAAGTGAGCTTCGAAGCGACCAATATTGTACTAGTGATTACCACACTCAACAAAATGTTAATCTAGTTTTATCGATACCAGTTTTTTGACACAATTGTTGAGTTATTGGCATAGAATTTTAGCTAATATGATGTTTAAATTATTTTTATTTTATTTTATGATATTTGAGGCAACTAATAAGTAAAAAAAAACAGAAAAGTCTAAATTCGTGCCATGAATATTTATGCCTCCATTACGAAAAAAAAAAAGTCAGTGACAGACTGACAATATTTTGATAGTGTGTTGCGTTGTTTTGTTTTGTTTGTGTTTGATCGTTCAGTGCCGAAAATAATTTGTGAAATAATCATGAAGTAAGTTTATATTTGTGGTTGTGAAGTTTAAAAGTTATATTAATTAAAATAGTATTTGTTTTGTTTTCTAATCCAACAATAATGTTCCAGTCTAAATGAGACACGTTCCTGTCGTCCATCGTCAGCTCAGGTTGAAACTCTGGTAGAGTTTATGGAAAGAAACCCTGGCATGGCGAAGGGTTTCTTGAGAACTCAAAGTGCCAGAGAGCGAAGTCGACGCCAGTGGGAGGAACTAGCCGTTCTTAGCCGCTTCCCCATCTCGCTGCCCCAGGCCAAATATAGCTCGTGCTAGGCGAGGTGCTGGTTCCGTGTGTAAGTACAAAATAAAAATAACTATCAAATTTTCATTTTTCAAACGAATGACAACGAAAAGTTGCTAATTAAGATTTTTTATTTACGCATCATAGAAATCGGTGTTCTGTTTTCAGCATCACGTCACACGTCTTCAGTTGCTGGTCCTCCACCATCTCAACGGCGAACGGAATTCTCCACCACTACTGAGAGATTGCTGAGGGTAGAAGAACAGCAGCTCGAATTACGACGACTAAATGCACAAATCCTGCAGTCCTTTCTGGAGAGGAGTACGGAAAAAGAAAGGGCCATGGATGAAAGGAGTGCAGAGAGACAGGATTTTAGCTGAAGCTGTGGCTGCAGTGGGGAAAGGACTGCAAGCATTGGCAGAGGCTAACAATAGAGATAGGTTGTAGTAATTTGAGTTAATATAATATAAATAAAACACTTTTAAACGGATACTAGAGTGTTTTTATTGAATTTATTATTTTGTCCATTGGTGATTAGTTAAGATTTGGTTTGATTTTAAAAATTTCCCGATGTGCTAAAAATAGAAATTTATTTAATCTACCACCATTTCACAAATTGCGAGGACTCTCCGAGAAAGAAATGGCGGGTGATAGCCAGCATCTTTAATGATTGTTTTGCTTCTATCGGGGAGGCTAAGATAAACTCAACTGGCGACAAACCGAAAGGATCTCCCGTTATGTCCCCTACAGAAAACACATTTTTTCTCAGTCCAATTGACACTTGTGAGGTAAATTCATTCATAAAAAACTTAAAAAATATTTTTTTTTTTTTTTTTTTTTATTTATTTATTTAATGAGACTATAGTACAGAGGTTTTGCTTAAGTCTAAACTCGCCAAACTTTTACGTTTGATGGCGAGAGGCGCTCTTTTACATAACAATGAACCACCTTACTTAAATAGCTATTTCTTATAAATTCTACTGTTATGGTTTAATCATATCATAGTACATTTTGATATAAGTGGGGAAACCCTGTTACTGCATTCGAGGCGGAGTTAGCGTAAATAAACAGCCCAGTATGAAAAACAGAAAATTCAAATATTTTTTAATTTAAACACAAATAAATAAACATGTTAATTTGTACATAAAAGTTTTTTTTTTTTTTTTTTTTTTTTTCATTATTTAGCCACGTGCTCCTCGAGTTTGCTTTCCAGTAAAATGTTTTTTAACTTTGTCTTTAGTGATCCTTTACTTACTTTTTCTTTTTCTCTTAATAAATCTATTTTGTTAAACACTTTAGGTACCAAATACTTAGATGTTCTCTTACCATAATAATTTGTTATCTGAGGTTGAACCAGTCTGTTCTCTCTAACCCTACGTGTGTTGTACTTGTTTTTAACATTAAATTTATATTCATCTTTGTAATAATATTCCAGACCTACCAAATAATCTATTTTTCTATCTATGGGTATAATTTTACAGATGGGAAATAACTTATCATACTCTTTGTTGCACTTATCTTTAACAGTCTTACTAACCAGAAACTTTATCAGTCTTATTTGTATGTCTTTGATCTCTCTTAAATATGAAATAAAGGTACGCCCGTACACAAGGAGTCCATAGCTTATTAGCGAATCGGCAAGTGCGAAATACACAATTCTCAACGTATGTTTGTTTAACACATTTTTTAAGTGGTAAAACTTACTTAGCACCGATCTTAGCCTATTGCAAATGTCGTTTACATGTAATCTCCAATTAAAGTTCTTATCAATTGTTAGACCTAAATATTTAAATTTACCCACATACTCCAATTTCGAACAGTTACAATTACACTTATGTCTGTGCAAACATTCGTATGTATGTCCTATCACTGTGAGATATTCACTATTTACATTTTTAGCATTACGATTATATGGCGAGTATATATGCATACATTTAGTCTTTGAAAGATTTAATATTATTCCATTGTCGTGTGCCCATTTACTTATATTTTCAAAGTCACCTTGAATACATTTTTGGACCTCAACTATATCTTTGGAGGCATAAACAAGACACATATCGTCAGCGTACGTGAACACCTGACATTTACGTATGACATTTGATACACTATTAACATGCATTATATACCCTACAGGGCCGTATACCGATCCAGTAGGCACACCCAAGTCGACATTCGCCTCTTTCCCAGCCACACGGGAGACAATTGTGCTTATTTTTCTATTAGTGAGGTAGTTTCTAAACCAATTATTTGTGGGACCGCGTATTCCGCATTCGTCCATTGCCTGTAATAAGATATCGTGGTCTAAAGTGTCAAACGCTTTTTTATAGTCGATGAATAGTGCTATAACCTGTTTGCCAGAGTCTAAACAGTCATTAATATGATCTGAAAAGCCCAACAAGGCAGAGACAGTGTTGCGCCCTCTTCGGAAACCGTGTTGAGTGTCACTCAATATGTTGTGTTGTTCTAAAAACGCGCTTATCTGTCCTACAATAATTTTTTCAGTTATTTTATCTATAACCGATAATATTGCGATAGGCCTATAATTAACATATTCTAAATGACTTCCTGATTTGTATATAGGACGAATAATTGCATTTTTTAACTGGTCTGGATAAATACCGTTAGATAAGGACATATTCACCAATGCAGCTAGAACAGGACTTATTTGCTTACATAAATATATAATATCTTGCACTCGTATTCCATCTGAACCAGGTGATGAGTCATGGTGTTGGTGAGCTTCCACCTACTTTATTGAGACAGTGTGCGGACGAATTAACCCTACCATTCTATAAATTGCTGAACCAATCCTTTGAGAAGGCACTTTTCCCAATCTATTTAAAAAGGCCCTCATAAAACCGTTTCATAAGAAGAGTTCAAAAACAGACCCGAATAATTACCGTCTCATTGCTCTATGATCGACAGCTTCAAAAATATTTGAAAAAGCGATGTGCAACAGAGTTTATGAGTTTTGTGAAAAATACCATATATTCAACGACTGCCAAAATGGTTTCCGCAAATCGATCCACAATCTTAGCTATAGGTACTTATATAAATATATTGAAAAGCCCTCGATATTGACGATAATTATTATTAATAATAAACAATATGCTATATTATTGCTTTTGGATATGACAAAAGCGTACGACAAAGTACTATTTCAAATATTACCAAATAAATTATACAACATTAAAAATTAATTATACAAATAGGCCTTTGCCCTGCAGTGTGACACAAAGGGCTGAAAAAAAAAAAATTATACAACATAGGTGGCAAATGTTATGACTGGTTCGTATCTTATTTAGAAAATAGAGAACAATTAGTAGAAATAGAACATTACAACTACAATAATGAAATTGAATTAGATCAGATAGTAAATTAATCGCTGCTTCAATCCCACAAGGCAGTGTAATAGGGTGTTTCCTATTCCTCCTTACGTCAACGATCTCCCTAACAACATAAATGAACCCTGCGTCCTATTCGCGGATGACTTAGGTATCTATACTAACTTCATGCGAAGACAATACCAATATAAATGATAAATTAAATTCTATTCTTAACTCTATAATAAATTGGATGACTGAACACAACCTGGAAATCAACTTTGATAAGACTAAATTAATAACCTTTCACCCCCGCCAAAAAACAATAATTATGAACTTTAGTTATAACAACATTAAATTAGAAGTAGTCAACAAATTTTTCCTATTAGGCCTAGATATTGATACACATATAAATTGGAAGTCGCATATTCAAAAACTAAAAGCTAAGCTATCAAAATTTTCATACGCCCTCCGCGAGATCAAAAAACTACAGACCTTAAAACTGCTCTGGTAACGTACTACGTGTATGCCTACGTGTGGCTCAAATGTGGTGTCTTCTTATGGGGCAACAGTACCGACGCACCCTCGTAATTAAAAAAAAAAAAAAAAAACCTAAGGATTATCCTACTAATAATATAAATGCGAAAGTTTGTATGTATGGATGTTTGTTACTCTTTCACGCAAAAACTACTGAACGGATTTGGATGAAATTTGGTATACAGATAGTTTATAACCTGGATTAACACAGGATACTTTTATCCCGGTATGACGTTCCCGTGGGATAATTACCAAACTTCACGCGGGCAACGCCGCTGGCAACAGCTAGTAGTTAATATTGAAGAAACTGACAGTTGTAACCACTTTCAAGAAATGTATATTCTTTCCCTACCCTCTCTCTATATTTTTGAAATTTGCAAATTCGTACGTAGATATCCAGAATTCTACACCAAAAGGGAAGACATTCAAACAAAAATTACTCTTAGACATAAAACAGGCTCAATCTACCAACGTCAAGATTTAAAATGCGCTCCACCAGTGCCTCCGTTATGTCTATAAAAATATTTAATAAGCTGCTAGAAATTTAGATAAATATAAAATTATCATTAATAGATTTAAAAAAAATCGTAATAAATAAATGCTACTATAGTGTAAATGAATACTTAAATGATAAATTATAAATGCTTAAAACAATCTCTAATCAATAAACAAAAGCTACTATACTATTTACGAATACTTTACACAATACCTATATTTCATTTTAAAATTTAACTTTGAATCTAATTTTACGATATACACAAAACCACTGTTAATTTAAAATGAACATATTAAACAGTGTACAATTAAATACAATATCATTCTATGACTCAATAAAATTGTAAATAAGTATTTAGTTTATTATAATTTATAGTGCTAGTAAAGTAAATCGTGCAATAACTTGACAACCAAGTATATTAATAATTAGGCACCATAAAAGCAAATGACATTAATTTAACATTTTAATTTTCTTTACACAAGCGCCTTCATCCTCTCTCCTATTGAAAATTAACTTTGCTGTGCCCGGCAGGGTCCATAATTGATTTGATGTTCTAACATACCAACTATTATAATGTACACATCATGGAATGCAACCTACGTCTCACGACACCCGTTCACGAGCACGACGCATGAACCAACCATCGCATGCTGGGGAATGTAACTACCCGCTTCAGACACTTATAAAAAACACACTGAAAAATTAATTATTACGTGAACGCCATAGCCTATTTACTAAGTTTCGCCTACGTAATTGCCCAAGAGTTAAATCGGCGTTAGATAGCAAATCCCTAGTTTGACTCCTTTGAACTTCAGCAATTGTTTGGAGCTCTTCTAGTCTCTCTTCCTCTGAAATTGTGAACGCTGGCATTCCTGCGCGATTGCACATGTTGTGCAAAACACAACATGCAATAACTATTTTTGCAACTACATCTGGATGATAATTGAGCACTCTGTGGACTAACAAGCACCTAAATCGTCCTTTTAGGAGGCCAATAGTTCTCTCTACTGGATTGCGAGCAGTTAAGTGTCGGTCATTGTAGTATGCTTTTGGGGAATTATCTTCAGCACCACTAATTGGCGTCATAAGGTAGGCGCGCTGTGCATATCCTGAATCACCTGAAAAAATTAATAAGTTGTATCAAATAATTATGTAGTTTTCATAAGTAACTAATTAGGCTTATATTCTGAAGTAGGAGTAGGGTAGTATTAATATTAACTAACCAAGCAAAACCAACTTCTTCACCAGCATTTGTTAATGCCTCTAAGTGGGCTTTTATAACACCATAGTTAAAAATGAAGCTATCATGAGTAGCTCCACCATATGTTGGATCCACATTTAAAATATTTAGGTCTGCATCTGTTATCTGAAAAAAATAAAAAGAAATATTAAGTAGACTAATTGAATAGCTACCTAATAGTAATAAATTACAAAATTGAAATCCATTTTACCAATTGCACATTTCTTGCATGGTAACCTTTGCGGCAGTAGAAACGTTCTTCATTCTCTACTGGTTTTTTCAATGCCACCAGAGTGCCATCGACACACCCAAGAGCCGATGGAAAGCCAAACTTTTTGTAGAACCTGCAATTTAACTAACATTATTAACTATCACAAAAATGTAAAAATCAAAGAAGAGTCACTTTAATTATAATATACCTACTAGCCTACTAGTATCTTTTCTTTTATTATGTTCTGGTAGCTACCATTAGCCAAGAATGACAAGGTGCATAATATCTGTGAAACAATAAATCAATAAAAACATTAAGTAATCGAGAGCTAGTCAAAACAAAATATGGACCAATATATGGTTATTACATGCATAATAATACCAAGTAGGTACCTACCTATATTATAACTATATTAATGTTATCCTTAGACTAACATGAAAACATAGCTAGCAGGGAAACAACTTAAAGGGAATAGTACTTAATATGAAGTGTTTTCATGAGTTCTAACGATAAATTATGTTGGTGTTCTTATTTACAAATCTATTAGCTATAAACTGTGTAAATAAATACATATAAAGTAACTTTATACTTAGTTTGCTAAAATGAAGCACTTACTTTTACACGAGTTGAAAGTCCTTTGCCTCAACGTTTTGTGGGCTTTATCAGAGGCAGTAACTCATACTCAAGTTGGTCAATTCGTTCCTTTGACAATCTATATACGCTCACATAGTCGTCATCTCGGGTTATTAAAGATAAACTTCGAATTTGGTTAGATTGTCGACGCTTTTCTAGTTTATCCAAAGCATGAGCCTCTTCTAATAAAGATTTAAACAAAAACATTCTTGCCATCGTATTCACTTTACACACAAACGTCCAAAAAGAGTTTTTAACCACAAATTAATAGTTATTGTACTAATTTTTAACACTGTGCCATAAAAATATTATTTTAACACTATTTTTACAGGATTTCTTTTAGTTTCACTCATAAAATAGATGCTTTTTATTTGACACTTTGAATCGGGTTCGAATGCGAAGTGAGTGTCGAAGTGATGGGGGAATTACCTTACAGAATGCAACTTCTTACGTCATCTCAAACTTTATCTGTCAAAATCTCCCTTTTAATTTAGTTCAACTCGCTGACACGCTCGCAAGGGTGGCGCTAGTGTAAATTCGAATTATCAACCGAGTTTTTAGAATGCCAATCAAGAAACTCACAACGGATTCAGATTCGAAGTTTAGAATGAGGTCTTACAGAATCGCACTGCTGTAGTTCATCTCGCTTTCATTTAAAGTTCGGGATGCGTAACAGATGGGCTTGTCTGAATTTATGGGTCCTTGGGATAGAACAGCGCCGATGGCTACATTAGAAGCGTCTGTCGTCAAGTTAAATTCTTTATTGAAGTCCGGGTACTGTAGGATGGGGTCATTAGTCAGGAGTGTCTTGCATCTTTCGAAACAATTCACATATTCGGGGTCAAGGGTGATTTTGCGTCCTTTTTTCAAGCATTGCGTAAGTGGTTTTGTAGTTCGGGCAAAGTCAGGAATAAATTTTCGATAATAACCGAGGAGGCCCAGAAATTGTTTGATTTCCTTCGGTGTTTTTGGGATGGATACTTCTTAATTGCAGATATTTTATCGGGGTTTGGCTTGATGCCATCCTTACTGATGACATGGCCTAAATAAGCAGTTTCAAGTTTAAGGAATTCCGACTTGTCCATTTGGATTTTGAAGTTGGATTCTCGAAGTTTCTGGAATACTTTTTCGAGGTTAATGATATGTTCCTGAAGGGATGTACTGAAAACGATGATGTCATCTAAATATACGAGACATATCTCATTTTGGAGTCCTCTAAGGACATTGTCCATCACACGTTGAAACGTGGACGGAGAATTTTTTAGTCCCATTGGCATTCTTAGAAATTCAAAATGACCGTGTTCTACATTGAATGTGGTCTTTTCTACATCCTGTGGGTGCATCTCTACCTGGTAGAATCCACTTGCCAAATCCAGGGTCGTGAAATAGTGGCATTTACCTAATTTGTCGAGAACGTCATTGATATTAGGTATAGGGTACTTATCGTCTAGTGTCTTTTCGTTTAACTTACGAAAATCTACTACGAGGCGCCATTTTTGCTTTCCTGAGGCATCTATTTTTTTTGGAACTACCCAAATAGGCGAGCTCCATGCAGATTCTGATGGTCGAATGATACCTTGATCGAGCATTTTAGTTATTTGGTCCCTAACTTCTTGGCGGTGTATGAATGGATACCGGTAGCTTTTAGCGTGCACTGGAACATCATCGGTAGTTCTTATTCGATGCTTTATTTTATTTGTGAAAGTTAGTCCCTCACCTTCAATGTAAAAAACATCCGAGTAACGAGAACAAAGAGTTATTAGGTTAGCCTTCTCTTCCGGGTTTAGGTGATCAGTTCTCAAACGCGATACTACTTCCTGAGCGCGGGTCGATATTTGTTGAGTACTACTGCACTCAATGTTAAATAATTCCGCGTGCGCTGGACGATCGAGTGAAAATATTACGTCATTTGGTGTCGGGTTTTCGATTTCTAAGTAGCCACGATTATTATTTACGGTGGTAATACATTCATGAATTATGCAATTGCAAAGAGTTTGTTCCCGAATAAAAGCGTCGCCTTCTGGCACCTCAATAGGGATACGAACAATCTTAGTGCTCCCAGCTGGTATAATATCTTCGTATAAGTTTATGTTGCACGAGTTATACATTACAATAGGGTTTATCGCAGATCGAGTTACTAGTGTATTTTCTTTTAAATCTATGCGAGCTTCCCATTTATTTAATAGATCTAAACCAATGAGGCCGTCGAAATAATTATGAAACCGATAAATGAACAACTTCATGCTGTTAGCGTCGTTAAACTCCGCAAAACATGGCAAGGTTATGGAATAGTCGTTCCTGCTTGTTGCGTGTATGTTGGTTATCTCAAAAGGATCGAAATTCAATGGATACTCAGAGAAATATTTTTCGACAACTTCAGGGCTAATGAAAGATTGTTTGGCACCTGTGTCTATTAAAAGTTTTAATGGTGGGTCTCTAATTTGTATAAAGGGAAGTTGCCTCTGTGTCTGAAGGTTTAATTCTATTTTGGTTTTTGTGACATCGAAGCCTCCAGAAAATCCTGCTGAGGATGGTTAATTATACCCGCTTGCGATTCATCAAATACCTGGGCGTCCGTTGACACATTATAATGAGTCGAGTCAGCGGCTAGACTCGGGTCAATGTCACTGTTGTTGTAATCAGTATAGTAATTGTACTCCGGTTCGTTATAATAGTTGTAATATGAGTCGTCATATGTCATGCACTCGTTCATATTCATTTCTCGGGATTTAAAATAATTTGAGGGTGGTGGATTGCCAAACTTGTTCCAATCATGGGCTGCTGGTGCGTTTATTGGGGGTAGAGGTCTGGGAGTAAAACGTTGAACACCACTCATTGGCTGAGGGCCTTGAGGTACATTATTTCGGGGTGGTAATCTAAATGTGTTACTACGGTGGTTGTAGTTAGGAGGTGCCGCACTGAACACTCTTTGTGTGTTCGTTGGCATACGATATTGGTATTGTGCTGGTGCAGGGAATTTAAAAGGCTGAGGTGCAGGTCCTGCTGGACGTTGTCCCACGGGTGATGGCCAATTAGGTACTGATGTTGGGAAGTTATGAGGTCGTGGGGTAAACGCTACAGGTGTTAGAGTGGGATGAGTGACTTTAGAAGGAGCTTGGGTTTTTGCGGTCTCACGTTGATGCAAGTACATTACATTGAGCTCTTCTTGAACGAACTCAAGCGCCTTTTCTATCGTTGGTGGGCGCATGCAACGTATACGGGATCCTAAGGGTTCTTTTAACCCTCGAACATATGCCTGCATGGTAACCTTTTTATACAAGTCGCGTTTCGCTGCTATAGTCGTTGGTACAGTCTCATGTAAAGTCACGTATGTCATGATCGTACTAAACAACGTTTGGCAACGATCATAGAATTCTTGTGGCGTTTTATTACCCTGAGTAGTTAGAGAGAGGTCGTTGTACAATGCGGTTTCATCACGTTGATCCGAAAAGTTATTAATCAAGGCAGTTCGAATGCCTAGCCAGTTCTCAGGTATTCCATTTGCGTTAATAGTACATGCCGCGGTCCCAGTTATCTTATTAAGTATACCGTTTAGTAAACATAAGTTGGAAAATTCGCTGCCGGGTGTATTACTCAAATACTGCGCAGCTAACGAATCACAAATTCTAATGAAACGCGTAAGGATATTTGGGTTGCCGTCAAACTCTGGAACAAGGCGAAGGGCCTTGAAAATGGTATCCGGGTCATTTTGAGTCATATTGATTAATTCTAATTTATCTAAAGTTATATCTCTATTTATATCTACTATACGTTGGCGAGCCTGTCGTGATTCAGGCTCCCGCGCACTGGAGGCCCTTGGATGGTAAATCTTGAGGGTTAAGATTCAAAGAGGTGCAACACGAGAATGATTCAAGTGTACTTACAAGTGTCTCATTTCTGATTCCTCTCTGTGAATCGATGGCTGGATTCTCCTTCTGGTCTGCAGCAGGTCCGTAGGTTCAGGATACCCGAAATGGTGCTTGATAGCCACCCGAGTGACTCGCGACGCGATTATCGATGTGAGATAGAGTCCCGATATCTCTCGCGGATATCCTACCGACTGCGCCAATTACGTTAGCTGCGATCAGAGGATCGAAAAAAAACCGAAATGATTTTAAATAAATTTAATTACTGATTTTAATATTACAAAATTAAACCTATGAATGATGATTCTAGTTCTAAGTAGGATATTAGAATAATCATTCTTACAATTTATTGAACAAACAACAACTTGCGAAATCGACTGATGTCATAGGTGCATCAGCGATTATAGAAATTAATAAGGTCGGCGCGGATGTAACATCAGCGATCTTCATATAGTAGTGCTATGTAATTAGGGTGAAAATAGACCCTTAACGAAGCCAAAAGGCACGGTCTCCCCGTCTTTGCATTTTTTTCTTCTAGATCATACTTGGGAACATTCTAGTTACGGAGATATTGGGGGTCAAAGTTCCAACTTTTTCACACAAGTTTTTTTTTAAATACATGTTTTTAATGTAAGATTTTTTTTACTTTAAACACCTCCACGACCCCCGTACTATTCAATCCACCCATCAGCACAATGCTTTGAGTGTGTTCCATCGAGTCCTACAGTAAAACGTAATATTTCAGCCCAAAAAAAAAATTAGTTTCCCAGCAATAATTTTTGCGTAAAGTTACTTAGTTTGATGTATAGAATGCTTGGTTGACGGTTTTGTGAAGGGTCTGTTTACACGTACCTGCATCAGGTGACCAAGTTTCCAGTGAACAGAAGAAGAAGGTCTTGCCTCTCATCTCACTGCTGAATTACCGTTTAGATAACTATTTTACAGAAATTTCTCCCGCTGAGCATATTTGGAAACGACGCTCGGTAGGTCGTTGTGTACATGATGGTCCCTGGGGCACCAATACAAGGTCGCTTAACGCTATTATAAAACAAGGTATGCTTGGAAGATGTGTTCTTGACTGGAGACCGTGAATCGGCAAGCTTAGAAAGACCTAAGTTGAGGTGAAGCTACGGTCTCCGCCGGGTGGCTGGTAGCAGCTGGATGAGATCGGCAGAGAATCGCGCTGTGTGGCGTATGTGCAGCAGTCCACTGCTACTTATTTCGTGTCGATGGTACGACATATTACATTTTTTAGGCCCAGGACGTGGCCACGTTATTCGCGGCGTCTGTGGCATTTTTAACGTGCAATGGTGCTGAACTACAAAATACGGCAATTTCGAAACTGAGATGCTTTGCCTCAGAGGGGGTTAGGTTTGAACTCGAAGTTCAGAAACATGACGATTATCGAAAAACATAATTATCATTCAGTAAGTTTATGTTTTTCTGTCAATTTCATGTTTTGTTTTACCTATGTTTAAATGTTACAACCAATTAATTTTAAAGGTACTTGTTTACTTACTTCCAATTTTAACTTTAGTATCTTGACTTAAATTTTTGCTAAAAAAGAAAAATGTTATATCTAAGCCGGAGAGGTGATCTGTACGTCAGGACCTTCTATTTCAGACTGCTTTTTCTATATTAGATTGTGCATATGTGAACCAGATAAATGAAGATTTATGATTATGACTTCTACTTGTACTTGTAGATAGCTAGCTAGGCTTGAAGCCCACGTTAGTCGTTTGGACCAAAGGTGGGAAACAAACAGTACATGGGACTTCAGTTTAAAGAGACTAGACAGTGAGTTTAAGAAAATAAATGGAATATAATAAATAAGACCATTATGGAGGAGCTTTTGACTAAACAATAACGAGTTTTCTCCGTGCCTCGGAAAGCACGTTAAGTCAGACAGTCAGTCGTTACAGGCAGTAAGTGGCCTGAAAAACTGACAACCCGTCTTACCAAGAGGTATCGTTTTAACAATTACTGTTGTACGGGTTGTGGAGGTCAGATAGGCAGTCGCTCCATGTAAAATGCAGGTATTCAACTGCATCCGGTTAGACTGAAAGCCGACCTCAACATAGTTGGGAAAAAGTTACGCACATGATGAAATAAGACCATTATGTAAATCATCAAATTCATTTATTTATTAAGTTATCACAACACATCATTTTCCGCCATTGATTACATATAATTAGATATTTTTATCCTCTCCATTGTAGTTTGAAAGCAGAGGCTTCATGATATCACTTTTTACACGTATATTTTCATCACAATTGCCAAAAAGTTTTATCGGTTTAATTATTCTCATTTCAAATTAGAAAGAAGATGGCGACTTGCTGTCAAAACTATAATGGAAAAAAGGGTTTTCACATTTGCCTTTTTTAAATAAAGAGTTGTTTACGGAGTCCATTTTTCTCGCTGTTCCTTGGTCCTATTGTGTTTTTTGTTTATTTTCGACCTTAGTGTTTCTTGTGTCCTGACCTGAAACCAAAACGATATTTCATTAGTACTGAAGGCAAAATCATACTGTTTTTTCGGGTTGCCATTTAGACAACGTGATTTAAGGTTCATAATCGTCATAGTAAATTATGATTGAACTTTTTACTGCCGCTTAGGATGGGGTATAGCTAGTTGTCTAACATGATAATTTTTAAAAGGCGTGAAAATATGACAAATATTTACTTGAATTTAGGAGAGAAGCGCCTCCTCCTGACTTCATTGTTGTCAAAGGCACTGGTAGGAGCAACCTGTAACGAACATAAAATACAATCAATTTCGTTAACAAGCGTCGATGGTTTGATGATAGCCTTGACCAGCATTCAGCACTAATCAAAGTTGACCATGAAAGACAATTAATTACGAAGTAGAAATGAAAGAAGCACCAAGACAAGTAGTAAGTAAGTAATTTTTATTTTGCAAATATGGGTACAGTACATGGTGATAAACAGAAAAAAGGTAGGTGCAGCCATATTTTACCAACAGGCATGCAAAAGTTATAATAGAATAAAAGCGATTAATAGATACACTGAATAAATTTAAATCACAACGTAGTGGTCACTTCCCAAGCGTTTCGTATTTCTAAAACGAATTTTGATGGATGGATTGTGTGGGAGAAAGGAGTAAATGATGCCGGGACGTCTGACAGGCGAAAATGGAAGAAGAAAACGTGTTGTGCCGACCCCAAGTAGAATGGGACAAGGACAGGAAGACGATAATGATGACGCAGCTAAATTTGCAAAAGGTCTATAACCTGCAGTGGATGTTGTTCAGTTGAATGTTTATAATAAAATACTAGTTTATACTGCACTCATGGAAACTACTGATGATAGGTCAGTACCTGAACTGCAGCAGGTCTGGCGATGTCTTCCGCCTTGGGGGGTCCGTACTCCGTGAAGCCGGGGGGTCCGTATTCGAGGAAACCTTCAGGGCCCTGTTGCTGGGATCTGTAAACACAGTGCATACAAATTCTAATACCTGCTGCTTAGGGTTCAATATCCTTGGTGACAATAAGAAAGAGTGGTAGGATTAAAGCAAAAAAATTTCAATACGATATTTTAGTAGCTTTTCTGAAACTTACCCTGATACCTCTGACTGGATTTCAACGGCAGCAAGAGCCTGAAAATAATAAAAAACGTTTTTTTTGAACGGATATTAAATATTGATTTTTGTAAGTATTCTACTGTTAATTTTTAATTCTTTTTGCAGAACAAAAGTATCAGTTCCTTTGAAATTTTTAATTTGGAAAGATAATGTTCCTTACCTCAGTAGCCTTGACTTCGTTCTCCAACTTAACTAAGGCCTCAGCAATATTGTTGACTGCTACTCTCTCAGCAACCACTTGTTCGACAACCGCTGCAGTGGGGACCACAGCCTCTTCTACAACAGCAGAAACATACGCTTGTGCCGCAACAGTAGGAGCGACAATCTCTTCTTCGACGTAAACTGCGGTAGGAGCAACATTTTCTTGCTGTACTGCTGCTTCTGTGGCTTCCTCAACCTGGGCAGCTTCGGAAGCTTGTTCAACGATCTCTGCTACAACTTCGAAGGTAGGCTCGGCTTCAGCGAGAGATTCAGTGGCCTGTTCTTCGATGGCTATTTGAGCGAGTTGCGCCTCGGTGGTGGGTGCTACTTCTCCGACGAAAAGGACAGCTTGTTCGGTATTTGCTGTGAATTAAGATCAGCTCATGTTTGAGTTATTTATATTTATTTTGTTTGTAATTGGTGCGTTATCGTGAGATTTTGAAAGAATAGTATGGAAAACAAGATACAGGGATGAATATTTCTTATTTTCTAGAAAGTAATTTCGGTTACATAGCCTAGATAGTGTTAAGTAGGTTATAAATCACAAACTCATCTATTACACACATGTTTGTCCTTATTTTGTCGGTGTGTTATTTTGTGGATATTTTAATTACTCTTCCATTTTACAGGGTTGTAAAATTATATAAAAATGCGTCCATTACAAAGACAGTTATAAAAACTACTATACCTTCAACAGCACCAGACTGCAACTCCTGGGAAGCCAGAGATTGCACGAAGAAGCTCTGTTCAGTAGCTACATCAGGCAGACCCTGGTTGACACTGAACTGGACGACTTCCTCGACCTTCGGAGGTCCGTACTCCCTGAGGGCATCAGAGCCGGACGCCTCCGTCTCTTGGACGAGGTTCTCTTTTAGAGGACTGTTCGATGGCTTCTGTAAAATATACATAATTAGCGATGAAAAAGATAGTATCAATCCAGCAACTCGGAATATTGTATTTTTATTAACTACTACAACAGTTGTAAGGTAGTATGATTTCTGTAATCAATTCGAAAGAGATCTTTTTGCTATATGGGCCAAAGATATAATTTAACTATCTATTGTTTCGTCACCTTCTATTTACCCCTTGGTAAATTATCTGGCATATAATTATTACACAGATCTTTTATATTTTTTTTTTATTGGAACGCCCAAATTAATTGATTTTGATAACGAAAGCTTCATTGCAAATGACCGAACCACATGATGATAGATATCATTTACATCTATGGTATGATAACTTACCGAAACTTCAGACGGCAGGTAGAAGCTAGCACCTTGAGGCCTCCATCCACTTGGCAGGTAGGGACCAGATCCCAAAGCCGATACGGAGCCGATGGCGAGGACTACAGCGATGAGGACCTGTATACAAAGGATGTCAACATTAATGATGAACAGGATGTAGATGGTTTGAAATGTTTGATAGAGGAAAAGGCATTGGATAAAAATAATATTGGTTGGCAAGAAATCTTTTCAATAAATCATACTTGAAGTTATACCAGTGGGATTAAAAAAGAAAGGTGATCTATTTTACAAATCAGTAGATTATGTAACTAGCCCATTTCAAGCACTTTTCTAAATAAAAGCTAGAAAGAGGAGCTTTTAAACTATAACGTGAATATTATGAAAGTGCTGATACTAAAGTAGAAAGTTATAAATCTAATGATGTAGTAATAAATATTAAACACGAAAAATAATTAGAGCAGAACGCTTTTGCTAAGTCAATTAAAGTGAATTCTTTTGATAGAAAATGAAGAATGATAATAAACCAGGGATGCTTTACCTTCATGTTGTATGAGATCTAAAGAACTGATTCTTCGAATGATGATTTATCCTCAAAACGTCCCTGTTTTATACTAAAATAAGTCAAACAATAGGTTAGGCCTTGATCAACATTTAGTACAAATATTGGCTGAACGGAATTTGATTGAGATCGAGTTGTGCAATTTTTAATGTGAATTAATTGTTAGATGGGTTGTGAAGGTCATGTGTTATCATTTGCTTGATGAGGTTAGTGAGGTAGACAGAGTATGTAGAAGTTTCTTCTTTAGTTGACCGACCGTTCCTCGGTTTAATAGAGATTGGATTTTGTACGTCTTCGTAGTGTTATTGATGATAGGTTTCAAAACTCAATACTTTATTGCATTCCATAATGTTAAATAAAACAGTTGGTATGTTAAAACATTGAATCAATTATGGACCCTGTCGGGCATAGCAAAGTTAAATTACTTGGTAATAGGAGAGAGGATGAAGGCGCTTTTTTGTTTATAAAAAAAAGTTAAATATTAAATTAAAATAGTAAAATGGCTTTTGTGGTATTTACATTATAGATCATAACTATATTTAATTGAGTACTAATAAATTTATATGAGTCTTAAATGTAATATTTGGTTTTAGTTTATTTTATTGCACCATTATATACTAAAATTATAAGTTATAATAATCTAAAGATAAACATAAACATAAAGGTTATATCAACTGTATCATCTATTGTGAGTGTTCATGTGTCTTTAATGAGTAATATCGTGTTTTACTTTACAAAAAGTTTAATATTCATAAATGTTACCACTGGTAAGTTGACAATTTGTACAGACGCCAGCACATCAAGTTACTACAATCTGTCAAATTTCTTTAAAAGTTTTTTAACTTTATCGCTAAAGCATTAGGTTCAAGGTTGATTGGGAAAATTTGACAGTTTCGTATAGCTTGATGTGCTCGCGATGTACGTCCATTGAACAAAAACAGTTGAAAGTGGTTAGAAAAAATGTGACTGTGAAATCATATTATCTTTTGTTCGTGTTGTGGCTGCGGTATTGAGCTACAACAAGGAATGTTCTGTGAGGGTAACAAGCCTATGTTACATTCTTGGTTGTAGGTACGGCTTGCCAAAGGTTATACCAAGTCTGATTGTTTATGCATATGGGACATTAATTGTGTTGGTAAAGGTAAACACTCCTTCGAATTTTCTTATTGTGGCCTATTTCGAACCTACCACTTCTCTCAAAATGGTGGAGAAAAATTCATCATTGCCCTTATCCTAATTCATTTGGGGTAGGCGTAGCATGTCTTCTTCTTCCATACTTCTCGGTGAAAGAAATGGTGACGAAAAAGTTAATGAAGAAACTAGCACGTGCTAGGACGCGAAATTGGAAGACATGTGACATCCACAAACCTGCAGAGGACCCGCGTGGTGGATAACGTCCTACTGAATACCACAGAGAGGAGGCCTGTGTTTTAAAAGTGAAATCGTTAAAATCTGTTTTTGGGCTAAGGCGAGTGGTCACAAACGCGAATTCTAGCATGAGGTCCTGGGTTCGATTTCCGGGTCGGGCAAAATGTGACTGGGTTTTCTATCAGTAGTCTGGATGCGTGCCTGGTTGATGGCAATAGGCTCGCTCCCTATTACATGGGACTTAAAACATAACTGGCGAAATGTGGGTATACTATAAGGTATACCTCAGCCTTACAATTCGGGGATATTATCAATGACAAATGTTTATTTTGAAAACAGATTTTTTCAAAGAATGGCCGTGTATCGTACCTGACTACTCTGAGAAACAGCCGAAACAAACTCAGAGTTCATAAACTTATACTGTCACTTACGGGATATCTTCCGTGATTGTTCAAGCGCCGAAATATCGGGAGCTCAAAATAATGAACAATCACGGAAGATATCCCGTAAGTGACAGTATAAGTTTAGTTGTAAACCGAGAAAGCTTGAAACAATGTCAGAGATCATAGTCTCTTTTAAGGTCCAGAAATAATCTCGGTCAACTCACATGAGGAACTCATATAAAGGGTGTAAATAGACCCTTAACATAACCGAAAGACACTTCTCCTCGTCTTTGCGATCATTTTTTTGTTGTAGACCATACCTGGGAACCTTCTAGTTACGAAGATATTGGGGGTCAAAGTTCCAACTTTTTCACAAGTTTTTTTTTAAATACATGTTTTTAATGTAAGATTATTACTTTACACACCTTCACGACCCCCGTACTATTCAATCCATCCATCAGCACAATGCTTTGAGTGCTTTTCATCGAGTCCTACACTAAAACGTGATTTTTTAGCCCCAAAAAAAATTTTTGCGTAAAGTTACCTAGTTTGATGTACAGAATGCTTGGTTGACGGGTATGTGAAGGGTCTATTTACACCCTGTATTATGTTAAGTTTAAAAAAACAGGGCTTTATCTTGGTTAATGTACCTAATCATATTCTATAATAGAATAGACTAAACCGCCTGTTGTTATATCAACAAACAAACCATATTGATATAACGTCACTGCAAAAAAAGCCATGTCGCCTAATGGTCTAGCACGTAAATCTATTAACACAGATATAAGACAATACGTTATCTCAAGGTCAATGGCAGAATTCGATCTATATTCAATAATTATATTAGTTAAATATTTGATCGTTTTCCGCTCTGCTAATAATTATTTACTTAGAATTATTTGCTTTTGATTTGGCTAGTTAATTTAATTTTTGTGACGTAATAATCGGTACTTACAAAAAATGTCTCGGTGGTCTAGTGATCGTAAGTGTGACTGTAGAGTATGGGGTCCTTTGTTTGTAACTGGGTTAAGTAGTGCTTGTCTAGGTCGGTTAGTGGATGGGTCACCATCATTACACATCGAGTTTCTTTTGTGTCCCGGAAAGCACGTTGAGCCGTTTGTCCCGGCTGCCATTTGTAGATCTTTGACAGTTTACCGTTACAGGTACCCGAAAAAAGAAGCGCGAAAGTCTGACAACCAGTCTTACCAAGGAGTATCATATTACCCAGTTACCTAGATTCGTTTCCCAGGTCGGGCTAAGTATAACTGTTGGGTTTTTGCATCAGGAATTTGTTAGTGACAGAAGAGATGTGTTAACCTTTTGCCTAACCCTTCTATTAAAACAGTTGTGTTATGTACGCATGTATCGATGCAAATGGCTTTTCTCTAAATAAATAAATAAAAATGTGCATTAAATATGTTATCTTTATTTTCAAATTAAAAAATCATTTAAGATTTCAAGTTAAAACAAATAATAATATAAACAAAATTACATTTTCCCTAAACACCCAAAAAGAAAAATAAACACGAATTACGTGCCAATGCCATAAAATAAAAAATAAATACATTTCAAAAATAGAACGACGTCTATAATACGGCCATGTTTTAGTCAGTAGCCGTTGGACCGAGCGTTCCCGTTGCCTTGGTTACCATAGTAACCGCTGTCACTGTTTCCGCGGCTAGAGTAACCATTGTCACTAGCGCCGTGGCCAGCGTGGTTGCTGTAACCATTGTCTTGGTTGCTGCGGGCGTTATTGGCGTTGTTGTCGTAGCCTCCTGAACGGGCCAGGTCTTCAGAGTCTTCGTAAGAGATCTGGGGTTTGAAGCCACGTTCGTCAGCCTCGTAGCTTACGGTCTGAAAAAAAAAGAATATCTAGGTACAGACATGGCATGGCATGAGCATGAGGTCTTGAGTTCGATTCCCGGGTTGGGCAAATTGATACACATTCGATTTTTCTTTTAGGAATTTCTCGGTGGCAGCCACGGTGTCTGCATTTGTGCCCGTTTGATGGCAAAAGGCTTGCCATCTATTACGTGGAACTTAAACATAACTGGTGAAATGTTTATGTACTATTAGGTACACCTCTGCCTAACCCTTTGGGGATTACAGGCGTGATGTTATGTAATGTATTCCGATTGTTGTAAGCTACCGAAAAGGATAATACGAGTCTTTGGTGCTTAAACTCATTTTTGAAATACGAAATCTTTTGACAACTGATCTTAAGCCTCCAGATGGGAACTAGATTCTACCATTCAACTACTCACTTGCTCAAAATATCAATGTACCGACCTGTTTCCTGCCATCAGGCAACACGACATGGTACTCCCCCTGGGCTCGCTCCTCCTGCCTCTCCTCGTGGTGTCCGAAGTCGGTGCCCTCCTGGTAATCATTCACCATGTAGCCGAAGTTGTAGTTTGCTGGCTCCTGTCGAGTTATAGCAGTTGGTTAGTGATGTTGGGCCTGTGGTCGCAACCGCCAAGCGTGACGTCCTCGGTTCAAAACCCAGTTAGGGCAAAGTTGTGTTGAGTTTTCCCTTAAAAACTTGTCAGTAGTAGCCACGGAGTCTGGATTTGTGCTCGGTTGATAGCTACATGATTTCAAGTCGCCTGGACTATGTTTATGTGGGTCGCTGTTGTGCAATTACTCATAGGTTGTCGCAGAAGTGATCCACCGTTATTTGCTGTGTTTGTTTTTATCAGTGCTTACTAACATATTCTTAAGTTTTACTAACAGTTTTTAAACCATGGATACTCAAATAAAGAGAAATTCTATTCTACGAGTATTCTATTCTATAGGTTCGCTCCCTGTTTCATAAGACTTCAAGATAGCTAGCAAAATGTGGGTGAGCTTATTAGGTATACCTCTGCCTTACCCTTCGGGGATTGCAGGAGTTTTGTTAGAAGTTGGTTGGTAGGAATTTGTTAGTAAGCGAGAAGCTTTGGAAAAGTTTAAAAATCATAAGTTTATGAATCACCTAGCGATTCATACGACAACAAATTATTAAAGAAATACCGTGTAGTGATTCATACGCAGACAAAGAAAATGTCTGTGGCAAGATACGTTTATTTTTGAATATGCCTTTTGTATCATGCATTTTTTAGAGTTCCGTAGCCAAATGGCAAAAATATAGATTCGCCAAGTCTGTCTGTCTGTCCGTCTGTATGTCCGTCTATATGTCACAGCCACTTTATTCCGAAACTGTTAGGACTACACAGTTGAAACTTGGTAGGTAGACGTATTCTGTAAACTGCTTTACGTATTTATAAAAAAATATGTATTAAGGCGAGGCTCCTCGTACATGGAACTGAAACTAAAAAAAAAACATCAATATTTCTGGGCCGGTTTTTAAATTCTAGGGAAGAATTTCATGGTCAATATACCTCACATGATGGAAATAAGTATTTCGCATTGAGCTTTCAATCTTATGCTGAAAACTACAGGACATAATATGAAAAAAATCATTTTCCTGACTAAAAAACCAGAACAGGCGAAACCTAATGATCCATATCGTATTTGTGAATTCTTAGACTGTAGCACTAAAATTCACCCGCCATTTTTATTATATCACATTGTTATTTTACTTACAGAATTGATTTCTTCTAGTGCGTTTCTGGCGAAGGCAGCAGCATGGTGGTCGTAGCCAGCGGATTCCTCGCCACCAAGACGGGCGTGAGCACCAGAGCCGTGTTCTTGGGGACCGGACCTGACGACCAATTCATATAATAAATAAGATATACAAGGTGGAAAGGACTCCGACGCGAATACATTCACCACGTATTCAATACACCATTCTGAGCCCGCCCATAAAGATTTTTTTTATCGTTTTTTTTTTTTTAATAACCGATGAAAAACTTCCATGTGGCCCTTGCTCAGCCCCCGTAGCATGACCACCGTAGACAAGGATTTCTTTGACGGAAAAACGACAAAATGACAGATAGTGCAAAGAAATTTGTCATTGTGTCGACACAATCTGTCATTTCGTCGATTCTTACGTCAAAGAAATCCTTGTCTACGGTGGTCATGCTACGGGGGCTTAAATTACTGAAAATGATATGTAACCTTTTTCGCGTCGCTGTTCCGTCCTCCCCGTAGATATATAGCTGTGACAAGATTATGGAACCAGGATAAAAGTATTATAAGTCCTAACCCAAGTTATGGTGTACCCAATTCCTTTTATCTAAACCAGCGATTTTATGTTTAAAAAACACACGATTTTGAATTCTACGACACGGCATCCACATTCCCATACGGTCACGTGGTAGCCCCTGCGGGTGAGGAGCTGCTTATCGGCAACGGCAGCGGGGTGTGGGTATGAAAACTTTGATCGTTCTATCCTGCCCTCTTAGCCCCAAAACAATTCAGTAATTGACTGAATTTCTGATAAAAGTTTGAACAGCAAGTTTGCTATCTCTAAACTCATGGTAGTTCAGCTTTAGGCTGCGCAATATCGACTTCGAAATGAATAAGAAGCAGTTAATTACGTTCTTGTAATTTACAATTCTTTTAATTCAAAACACGCGCGGACTTTTCACAGAAAAGGGGGGGCCTGTGTCTCAACAGTGGGAACATTATAGACTGATATGACCAGATGTATGAACGAGCACGAGTCGAAAGGAATACTGTCAGGATTGTTGAAGGTGACGTTATCTAGTTTCTACACATGGTTATGTATTTATGTATACTATACAGGTGTGTCTGCTTACCTTCCAAAAGCATTAACCTGCGATCCATGACCACTCTTTCCACCATGAGGAGCACCAGCGTGTCCTTGAGGTCCATCCAGGTTTCTTGCAGCCACTATCTGAGGTAAAGCTCCAAAGTTCTGGTTGGCCTGACCTTGAGGGTAGCCAGCACCGCGGGCCGACGACGGAGGCGGAAGGTAGCTGGAAATATCATCAATGTGGATTCAGAATTTTGTGAAGTTTACGAGAACGCCCATTAATTTGTGTTCATCATCTGCCTAGCATTTTTGCAACTATGTTGGGGTCGGCTTCCAGTCTAACCGGGTGCAGCTGAATACCAGTATTTTACATGGAGCGACTGCCTATCTGACCTCCACAACCCAGTTAGTATTGGGTAATAAGATACCCCTTGGTAAGACTGGTTGTTAGACTTTCGGGCCATTGACTACCTAACGACTGTCAAAGATCTACAAACGATAGCCGGGACTAACGGCTTAACGTGCTTTCCGAGGCACGGAGAAAACTCGGTATGTGCTCATGGTCACCCATCCACAGATCAACCTACTCAAGCACGGCTTAACCTAAAGATCGACCCGAGCGGCTGTTATTATTTAACCACGAGCTCCTCCTTAATTTTTGTATTATAATTATTTGTGAAGAAAGAATGCGTGTTAAGGCAATCGAAAAAGGTTAAAGCTGCACATAAAAATATTCTTGAGATATTCTGGAGATCTTGTTGTTTGAGGACCATTGGAGACTAGCGTTAATTCATATACATTGTTTAAAGTTAGAAACGCCGAAAAATTATTGGTTAATTACCGACGTTAATCACTTAATTGTTAGCAGTATTAATGAATAAGTTCTTTAAAGTATAATTCCCTTAACACAGCACAGATATAAATCAAAGAAATAAAAGATATGGTTATTCACCTGTTTGAAGGAGGAGGTTCCGCATAAACGAACGCTACGAGAAGTACTACAGCTGCGATGGTCTGAAAAAAGGGTAAAATATTTATAAATGATAAAAAACTGTCTTTTCTATGAGCTCTTGGTCTATCTCGCTGTCCTACATTTAAAGCAAAAAGTTGAGATCCCATCAATAAGCCAATGTTCATACATTTAAAAACAAATGCAGTATGGAACTCCCATGTGATTCCAACAATATACTGCAAAATGGCGTATGTACGGAGGAACGCTGAATGATATGGCAAGAAAGGAGGTGTCTGGCGAGATGACGAGTAATAGAGAAGTATGGAAGAAGAAGACATGCTGCACCGACCCCAAATGAATTGGGATAAGGGTAAGAGAATGATGATGATGACGGAGGAACGCTGTGTGAACGGGAGGTATCAAGGGGCCTAAAATGGCTTCTTTTGCAAAATCATACTAAGACAATAATATGAATCACGTTACAATTCATAAAATGGTCACAGACGCAGTTTATATAATGTAAACTGCGTCTGTGAATTGTCACTTTATGACCATTTTACGATTTTTTTTTTTTTTTTTTTTTTAAATAAAACGTTGCCCCACACTAGGAATTTCTCCTGTATCGTGGGTGCGTTTACAAACATTTAAACTCACATACACAAACAGCCAGACCCGGAACAACTACCTGTAGATAAAAAAAAAAAAAAAAAAAAAAAAAAAAAAACATAAAAACAATACATAAAATAAATAAATGAGTGTTAAAACCAAATATAATTATTATAATAAAAATAATAAATAATTAATTTCAATAAAAAGCAATGATATAAATATTATAAAATAATCTACTTATTTTCCAATTTCCTTTAGTCTTACGGAATTAAACGGTTTAAATAATAAAAATGCACCCATTACATAAAATATAACTGTAATATCATAATATAGAATAAAAAAACGAATGATATAATCAAATATAATAATTCATTTCTTAATAAATATATGATATAATTAAAATAAAAAATGGTAAGTTGATAAGAGCGCTCTTCCTCTCTCCTTCCTAATTAATTTAATTTTGCTGAGCCCGACAGGGTCCATAATTGTTTCTTCTTAATTGTTTTTTACCACCTGTATATGTACATTATGGATTGCAATAAATAATTTGAATTTGAATTTGAATTTTAGATCATACAAATATTTGTTCCGTGCGGGGATAGAACCCGCGACACGCAGCGCAGCAGCCAATTGCTCAGCCACTGCGCCAACCGTGCCGTCAAAATTGTAACGTAAGTCATATTATTATCCAATTATAATTGTGCTAAAGCGGCCATTTTAGGCCCCCAGGTTCACTTTATTAGCGTGAATAGGACAGCCTCTTTCGATTTTAAACCAAAAGGACCAAATTATCAGACTTGGTCCTTTAACGCTAAACACTGCAATCCAATAACTGTTATATTTCCTAAATACTAAAACAAACCTTCATTTTGTAGATATTACAACACAACCAATGACGAAAGTAAGTCTGTATGTACAGATGTGACTTGTAGTAATGATACTGTCATCATTTTGTGCTGAGTTTTTATACGACGTGTCTTCAAAAGGTTTGGGGATGAAAAATTGAAGCTCGTTAGACACATAAAAGATGAGCTTTCAAGGTGTAACGTGATTTGAGACAGAAGATGGTGTGGAGTCTACCTTGTGACTATTTTTTCTTGGATTTTTGATGTGTGTTTTCGTTTCTCAAGTTATTATTTTTCATCATCATCATCTGCCTAGCCTTTTCCCAACTATGTTGGGGTCGGCTTCCAGTCTAACCGGATGCAGCTGAATACCAGTATTTTGCATGGAGCGACTGCCTATCTGACCTCCACAACCCAGTTAGTACTGGGTAATACGATACCCCTTGGTAAGACTGGTTGTCAGACTTTTTGGGCCACTGACTACCTAACGACTGTCAAAGATCTACAAATGACACCCGGGACCAACGGCTTAACGTTATTCGTTTACGTCTTTTATTATTTTTATAGATTGGTAAACAAATATGTATAGGTCCTCCCGAAACAGACGTTTTCATTCGCTAACTTTAACTTGAAATACTGCAACATTTAAATTGTTGTTATTAGTATGTTTGGAATTTAAAAACCTAAGTATGCCTTTAAGCAAAATGTCTGCCAGATAAACTTATCCTGAATTTAAAAGAAAAAAAAAAACAATCACCAGCCCCCGTAGCATGACCACCGTAGACAAGGATTTCTTTGACGGAAGAATCAACAAAATGACAGATAGTGCAAAGAAATCTGTCATTGTGTCGACACAATCTGTCATTTTATTTATTTATTTATTTATTATTCCTTAACACACACATTTGTTTTAACAGGTAAGACCCAAGCTAACAAATTCGTCATAAATTGCAAAAATCCAGTCCCAAGTAACGGGACTGGGTAGAGGCACAAGTTAAACAGCAGACAACATACCAAGTGCCACTCTCTGGAATTCCGCCAAAGAGCAAGAAAATATGTCCAATCGCCGAGAGACACTATTTAGCATTCTTAATGCACACAATACAGGCGCAAACTTTAATAAGTTTGTACGGGTTGCCGGAACCTTAAAAGGGTCCCTCGGTCCTAACCGTAGCTTCCTGCTTGGAACAAGCAATTCCAACGATTCCAGTATTTGTGGATTATTTAGCATACCACGAAAAACCATAAAAACATATTTTACGAGAGCGAGGTTGCGCCTTACTTCCAACTTATAGTACCCAACCATCCCAATAACAAAGAGAGTTGGATACATAAGTGGGTAAAAAGGGTAGACACCAAACTGCTTCCAGTACAGGTATCGGGTAAATTTGTTCTGCATCTTTTCCAGCATCTGGGAATACTTCACTGCATAAGGATTCCAGATAATATCACTAGTTACCAAGTTGCATCGCACCAACGCATTATAAAGTGTTTTCACTGCTGCCATATTAGTGAAGTCACGAGTTTCACGCATGACAAAACCAAGATTTTTAAACGCTTTTTTGCATACCTGCACTACATGCGCACGAAACGAAAGATCCCCAGCGAAAGTAACCCCGAGATCTCGGACTTTTGTCGATTCTTCCGTCAAAGAAATCCTTGTCTACGGTGGTCATGCTACGGGGACGGGTAGGTAACATACCACTGCCTAAATCGAAAGATAATAACACAATCCGTCTCCTTCTCACAAGCTTACTCAAATCTTTTACACCACACACAACTCCATAGTTTTCTTAAGCTATCAATATGTCACTCAAGGATGTACCAAGAACATACACTTCCTAATTCATGCGTTATTTGCAATTTGACCTTACTCTGGATTAACAATAATTATAATGGTATATTACTCATGGTGGAGTTGTGGAGGTCAGAGAGGTAGTTGCTCCATGTAAAATACTGGTATACAGCTGCATCCGGTTAGATTGGAAGCCGAATCATTTGGTGAATGGCTAGGCGGATATTAATTCTTTGTAGTCTTTGACTGCCTCGTTGTTCGAGTGCTCGCACGCGTGACTGCTGAGCATGACGTCCTGGGTTCGATTCCCGGGTCGGGCAAAGTGAGAAAGGGTTTTTTCATTCTCAGTAGCCGCCACGGAATTTGGATTTGTCCCCGGTTGACGGAAATAGGCTCGCCCCCTATTACATGGGACCTAAACATAACTGGCAAAATGTGGGTTACTCCTTTGCCTAACCCTTTGGGGATTACAGGCGTGATGTTATGTTATTAGTTTTTCTTAAATTTTTGATCAGCGCGTATCACGTGTTCTATTCCAAACCCCAGCGCACCTTCAAAAGTACCTAAATGCTGGTTTTCCACCATTTAAAGAGTTTTTTAGGCAAACTGTTAAACTCCCTGATAAGAGCTCTCATAATAAAAGACGGTGTCCCCACTCGTTATATATTTTATTGACATATAAAGTTACGTTATAACATGGTGGCATTGTTATATTTATGACTAGCTTATGCGCGCGGCTTCGCCCACGTGGAGTTCGGTAATTGTCCCACGGGATCGTACCACCGGGATAAAAAGTATCCTTTGTTTAATCCAGATTATAAACTATCTGTGTGCCAAATTTCATCAAAATTCAGTCAGCAGTTTTTGCGTGAAAGAGTAACAAACATCCATACATCCTCACAAACTTTCGCATTTATACATCTCTCTGCTACTAGTAGGATAGCAATTCTGTAAGACGAGTTACATACTGTAGGCAATATTTGTAACGTGTTTTCCAATTATTATTCATATTATCATCATAATTAACCTAACGTTCTACCTGTCGCACTGAGGCCGAGATCTATAAACGTTACTCAGTACCCACTTTGGCCAATCATTATTCCGGTCAATGATTCGTTTTTTTTTTCTTTCTATACAATTAAATGAGAGAGTCGAACAGGATTAAAAAAATTTGGTCACGTTCAGTAATTTTGGTACCAATAACCATCCGTCCGTTTGTCACAGGGCTCTATATTTTGAACCGTAATAAGCAGACACTTAAAACCTTCACAGAGTGTGTATTACTGTAGCAGTTATAAAAAAAAATACAGTTAAAAATCAAATTGTTCCTGTTCAAGAAACGTGTTTTTCGGCATTTTTTATCGATCCTAATAACAGTGTCTCCGCGTGCAACTCCGAGTCGCTTACTACGTCGGTTTTTATGGACAACTCACACTTGACCAAATATGCCAAACTCTTTTATTAGAAATGGCAAAAGTTTCCCGGTGTCTCTTCATCTCCATTCTTCTGCTCTTATCTCAATTCATTTCGGGCCGGCGCAGTATTTCTTCTTCTTCCATACTTCTCTGTTGATTGTCATCTCATCTAACACCTCCTTTCTAGTCATATCATCCTTCACACAGTCTATTCATCGTATCTTTGGGCTTCCTCTACTCTTTGTCTACCTTGGTATATTTCGACTCTTGTAAATTCTGACGTAAAAAAAGTACAAATTTTCAGCTCAATTCAAATAAATGACTTTTGATTCTGATATAGTCACTAAAATTCTGACACCAGGTTAGGAACTAACCACACGATAAAGAAGAGAAGAAGATAGTCATTTTTTCATTAATTAAAATAAACATGGAAAGATCAGGATCATTAGGTCAAAACAAAACCAGTCTTTTGAAGACGGCGTATTCCCTGATCACCTGCACATGATGATGACATCAATTCCTTCAACATTGAAAACGCAAATTTACTCGCACCGTTGAATCAGACTCTGGGGAGCAGGCCAAGTAAAGTCTACTTTAGAAGTCCAATACCACCTTTTGGAGATTTTTACAAGGCTAACAATTGGGAACCAGTGAAAAGAGTCCTAAAAATTAAAGCCAGAGTTAAAACCTTAGAGACGCATCCAGGCGCAGTGCTGTTACAAAACTTCGACAGCCTGTCAAGTTACAGTATAAAACTGAACAGAGGATCATCACGCACCCTAGGAAACACCTTGACAACGAGTTGGTCAATAGAAGGTGAGCTAACAGTATTTCAAGACTTACATACGAGACCAATGTGGGCATTGCAAATGTTGGTGGTAAAATTTTCTTCTCTTACTCTACCACCGCTGGAGTCAACGAAGAAATATCAAAAGCCGAAACTAGTAATGTAAAGGTGGAATTGAAGCCAGGAGCAGCTGTGACAACGGTTTTGACAAGAATCTCTGGTTACTTACTAATAGAAGTGGTGCATGCAGCTGGTTTTTTAGAGACTATGGCAGTTTATTATCCTGTGTACGATGGACGATTTTATTATAAGATAGCGATTGAGCGAGTTTCTACTTATGAGGGCATCAAGAATGAACTTACAACGACGGAAAGTCAAAAGTCAAAAGTCAAAAGCATTTATTCCAATTAGACCTTCACAGGCACTTTTGAATGTCAAAAAAAAAGGAGCGAAGCTACAGTCACAGTCACAAGACTTAAGCATAATAACTTAAGAAAGTACTGCGAAACAATCCGAATAAAATTATCATTAATATCGGTAACTCATACAAATCAGTAAACATGGTAAATATCCCGTTTCTAGTGTTAATAATGATAATGTTAGTAACCATGGTAGTTTAAAATCTTATAATCCCAATAAACTAAAAAAGTTGCAAGTTTTTGATCAGAAGACCGGACTATTTGATATAATATGATATGTCCTGATTATTTCATTATCATCTCATCTTCCTGCTCTTGTCCCATTCCACTTGAGGTCGGCGCAACGGGGTTTCTTTTTCCATTCTCCCCTGTCAGATGTCACGGCATCATTGACTCCTTTCTCTTCTATATCATTCCTTACACAATCCATGCATCTTTTTTTTGGCCTTTGGCTAAATTCTCCCCTGTCAACCTTCACGCAATCATTTACTCCTAATCTCATGTCTTGTAGGAACTAAACATGAGCTGCTGATTATGAGACCATGGGGTGGTGTTTAAAAATTTTTTACTCGATAGTATTTCTTGTCAATAATTGTAAGTTTTTTTTTTATACTAGTTTTTAAGGTAATGAGTTTAATTTAATTACCTTTATGGCCCGTTTATTATTAAAAGCATCCATCAGCACAGTGTTTTGAGTGCTCCATTGATTTACAATAAAACGTGAATTTACACCTCAAAAAAAAGTCGTTTCCCAGCAATAATATTGCCCTATCTCCTGTGCTCTTGCTGATTTATTTACTGCATCAGTGAGCGGGGTACGCGTAGCTGAGTTTTGGGCTAAACATATTTAAAATTTTGCCATCGAAACGCTGAGAAGAAGAAACAATAATATTTGCATAGGGTTACTTAGTTTGATTTATGTATACATGGTGCTTGGTTGACGGCTTCGTGAAGGGTCCGTTTACACCTGTATAGGTATAGACAGGTTGACTTTATAATTAGGTTAATTACTAAATAATTAAGTTATGAATGTGGACGAGGCGAAAAGAGTGTGTTGGGATCGTAGCAGGATCGTGCCCACCCCCATACGAAAAAGCCGTGAGATTATAGTATGTATAAATAAGGTGTGTGTGTACTCCTTGTGTAGAAAACAAAATTACATGATTTGCAGGTAAAGAAAAAACAAAAATATCACAAAAAAAATATATTTTGCACTAAATCACTACAACACAAGCAACTTACAAACTATGAGGTCCATTTTAATATTTTTTTTTTTTACAGTTTTTTATACATTTGCTAGACAACATAATAAATAATTGAGTATTTTACAGAAGATCCATTTACAAAGCCATTTTACTGTTTCACACTTTGGATTTGCGAAGTGATAAAATGAAAAGTAATATTAGTTCCAAACTTTGCCGCTAGAGGCGCTAATGTAAACTGAAGACAATCTTAATTTTACAAATAAAAACTTTAAAAACAGTGACAAAGTATGCATCATCCTGCATTATTTTATTATAATTAAGTGCTTATAATCAGAAATTAAAAAATTACGTTCTTTCTCGAAGTTGAAAATGTTTAATTTTTTTTTTCAATTTTTTGTACTGTCGGTGCTCTTACTAAGGCTACGTAGTATTATATTATCTGTGCTAAGGCTTTCAAAATTTTGTGATACAACAAATGAAAGGAATAAAGAACCAAAAATGGTATCTGTACCCTCTAGATCAGATACTATAGGAATATTAATAATAACCCTTTCTTTTGTTTTAGCCGAAGTCGGTTAAAAACACAATTAGTGACAGGTAGCTACCATTTTTTTGAATTAGCATCATCACTTCACTATGACTTCAATCTTCCCAGCATTACTTTTCAAAAAACTTCAAATAAGAACCCATAATACCATTTCTCATTTCACCACTGCAAAGTCATTCTTACATCGTTCTAATAAGGTCCATCACCAGACCTGGCGAGATCAGCGGCGTTGCCATCATATCCACCTGACCGTCCAAGGTCTGCTGGCTCTACTGAGATCCTGGGCTTGAAGCCACGCTCATCAGCTTCGTATTCAACCGTCTGGAAAAGAAGGATGACATTATTTTCGAAAGCGAACTTATTTGTTTTTAAAAGTTGAAAGCACGTTAAGCCGTTGGTCCCGGCTGTCATTGTAGATCATTGATAATCGTTAAGATGTCAGTGGCCCGAAAGTCTGACAACCAGTCTTACCAAGGGGTATCGTATTACCTAGTGCTAAATGGGTTGTGGAGGTCAGATAGGCAGTCGCTCCATGTAAAATATTGGTATTAGCTGCATCCAGTTAGACGGGGGACTAGGCAGATGTTGTTAGAACGTTTTCTTTTAAATCGCCTTTATAAATAAGCTTACCTGTTTGGTGCCATCAGGGAGTACAACGAAGTAGGATCCTTCAGCTCTGTTCTCTTGCCTCGACTCCGAATGCCCGAAGTCGCTGCCAGATTCATAGTCGTTCACTTTGTATGTGAAGTCGTAGTTGGCAGGCTCCTGAAGATTAAAAAAAAATTAAAAAAATATTTCTGGTTGTCAAACCATAGTTTGAATGAGGCATTTGCTAAGTTAAATAGCGTTGAATCCTGATGTATTCCTTGTTAAAGTCCTATGTAATTGGGGACGAGCTTTTTGCCATCAACCGGGCAAAAATTCAGACTCCTTCGTAGCTGCTACTGAGACATTCCCAATGGAAAACCTTTTAATTAAATTAACATTTGGCTCAACTTGGGATACGAAACCAGGATCTCGTGCCCAGCAGTCGAGCTTGCAACTACTAGACCACCGAGGCATTCTAATGAATAATTTCATGCCAGTAAAATAATTTATGAACATAAATTCCAGATACCTGGTTCAGTTGTTCGTTGAGAGCATCCCTAGCGTAAGAGTACCCCTGGTTGTTCTGGTTGCTGTACTGGTCTGGTACTCCGTATTGGTCTGCGGGCATGGAGTCGCGAGCTGAAGGCGGTCCATACGTATCTGATAGCGAAGATCTGGGAATACACAAGATTTTATCAGTTCTAATGTGGTTTGTAGTATTACAAGTCTGACAAGTTTTTTGTTTGATAGAAAAATATGGAATTTTAGTGATATAGCTTTAGAAATTTAGCTGGCTTGCACTGTGACATGCACAGAAATTACAATTATTGTATAAATAAGATATACCTATTGATGTTTGACTTTGTCACTAAATTAATTTTAGAAGCTTGTAAATGCATGCCAGTAAAGTCTGCAATATTTGACATATTAATATTGGTTCATTAAACTGACTTAGATAAAGTATAGGATATTATACCTGGATGCAGCAGCAGAATAAGACGAAGCAATAGTCTTCTGTTCAGCAGCACGGCCCGAAGGTGCACCATACTCCTGAGACAAACCCCTCGTACTTGGCACTCTGTAGGTGTCAGACAAATCACGCTGGGCAGGCGCACCGTACGATTGAGAAGGAGCCTGGGAGTCATGGGCATAAGAGTCAACATTCCTTGCACTGGGCGCACCATAGCTGGTTGACGGAGAACGAGAACCGAAGGAAGATTTTGCTCCCGACTGAGGTTTGAATGAACGAGCTGAACTGCTACCGAAACCCTTCGCAATACTTTTGCTTTGATGATCAGCAGTTCTGGCTGAAGGGACGCCATATTCTTGGGATAGAGAGTTTGGTGAGAAAAGAGAATTCCGGGAAGTCGGTGGTCCATACTTCTGGGAAGGCGTGCGCGCTCCGAAACTCCTTTGAGACGGTACTCCATATTCTTCTGAAGGTCCTGAACGAAATTCAGGTGCTCCGTATTGAGAGGAGGGTGTTCTTGCAGATGGGACGCCATATTCTTGGGACGGACTGCCTCTTCCTACTGCTGGGACGCCGTATTCCTGGGACAAAGAGCTTCTAGAGGCTGGGGCGCCATATTGCTGAGATGGACTGCTACGGGCATTGGGGACACCATACTCCGTAGAAGAAGAGCTTCGAGAGGTTGGGACTCCATATTCAGTAGAAGGTGAGCTTCGGGCATTTGGTACTCCATATTCAGTAGACGGTGAGCTTCGAGCGTTCGGAAGACCATACTCCGTGGAAAGACTCCGAGAGGAAGAAATCTGACTTCTCGCATTAGGGGCACCATATTCTTGAGATATTCCACTTCGCTGGTTCGGAGTACCATAACTCTGAGAGGGACTGGTTCTAGGGCTAGCATTTCTTGCATTAGGAGGTCCGTATTCAGTTGAGAGGGCGTTGTGAGAGGATCCGAAGGTTCTGGAGGTGGGAGGTCCGTATTCCTGGGAGGGAGATCTTTGGAAGTCGTGGCTGTGGTCATGATCTTGTTCGAGGTCATGATGGTGGCTGGAGCGGGAAGAAGCGTAGCCATCGCTGGAATTTTAAAATGGAGGAATATTTTTTTATGAATTTAATTTGGTTGTTGAGATTTTAGATATTTTTTTTTATTTCAGCGACGTATTTATTGAGGGAGTGTTAATTTGTTCGAAAACTATTCATAGATTTATGAGATTTTAAGTAGATTTCATTTCTTAAGTAATTGTGTTAGTTAAATTAATTATTTTTCTAGTGGTGGCTCAAAGGATAAAAGTTTATGAGATATGGCTTTTTTTCTGAACAATATACACTAAAATAAATGAAGTGACTTACCCGACAGGAGGCTCGGCAGCGACTAGCGAAGCTATGCATAATAGGGGTATGAACACCTGAAATAAAAAAAAATAAAGGAAATGAAAAAGATTAAAAGTTATCGAGTTTATGAACTTTTAAAATCCTAATAATTTATGAGAGTCTTTGAAAGGAAGAATATAATTATTAAAACCGATTGTTTTAATAATTATATTCTCATAAAAGTACAATTACACAAAACAGAGATGTTTGGGAGGAGAAAGGGCAGGCCTTTGCCCAACAGTGGGACACAAAATAGGGTACGAAAAAAAAAGGACGATTAGCTAATGAGTATTCTTACCTTCATTTTTATAAGTTGAGATCAAACACCAAATACTTATAACTGGAACAAAAAAAACATTTGATTTATTTACTAACACAAAATAGCGATACCTCTTAAAGAAAAAATCATAAAAATACAAAGGAACTGCTTATTTTTCTAGAAATGTATTCCAGCCAGCAGAAAAGCTGGCTAGGACACGTAGATACATTTATTATTTAGATAAAATGAGGTTTTTAGGTAGATTTGTTGTCTTAGTAATGAGAAAGCTTTGTTATTGTTACTCTTCAAGTTTCAGTTGAATAATTAAAATTATAATCATTAAAATCATCAATTAAACCTTCTAAGTTCATGTAACCTCATTAAATGACTTTTTTATGAAATAGTCATTCAATGGGATTATATGAGATATGGGAGTGATATTTCTGATTTTAATGATTATAATTCTGTAACTACATACGTGTTACTGACGCGATTTATATTTTCATCAACATACAACCTGACACTGGCCTGCAAATTGCAAAAAACGTAAGAAAAATTGAATTTCGAGGGCTACCCTGGCACTTCCACCTCAAGTATTTACAAAGGTTGTTTCAATCGATTATTTTTTTGTTGTTGGGATGAAACTGTTAATTAATCTAAATTTTACATACACATAGGTATATTCTCTTTTGCAAATCTCGCAATCGAAGTTAGGTTTGCTATAAAAAAACCTAATTCATGGTTAAGCTCGCCTTTGTACATAAGCTATATTATTGCAATTTGTTTGTATATTTTTATTTTGTGTGCAATAACGAATAATAAGAATTTTGACCTTGATCAATTATACGACAGGTAATGAATTATAACTCTAGTTTTTTTCAGGACATCAATCCTTTACTCCCGATTTTTTAAAGCAAAATTTATGTTTTAGAAATTCGATAAAACCTTTTTGAATATCAACCTACCCTTCAACTAAAGAAGATACGACTCGAATTGATCTGAACTTCGAATGGCAACATCTTAAACTCTTCATCTATTTATACTAACTAATCGTAACAATACTTCTTATATACCACGTTACATTTACACCTTTACCCACCTCTTACCATTGCATTTACAGCTTTAGAGCCTTGTTGTAAAGATGCAAGGTTATTTTCCGTAAACACGTGAGCCTTGTTGTGGTAACTTGGTAAATAGATACATTGTGTATTGATAGTATTTACGTGTGACAACACTTAGTGATCCAGATATTGTAGGTAAGTGAGGTCGTCTTTATGCTACACTGGATTTAGGACCTGTTTAGGAAATTGTTTTACATTTGTTATTTGATTGCACTTGAGGAGATTATGGCTAAATAATAACAGCCGCTCGGGTCGGTCTTCAGGTTAAGCCGTGCTTGCCTAGGTTGGTCCGTGGATGGGTGACCACCCATTACATACCAAGTTTCCTTCGTGCCTCGGAAAGCAAGTTAAACCGTTGGTCCTGGTTGTTAATTGTAGATCTTTGACAGTCGTTACAGGTAGTCATGTGGCCCGAATGTCTAACAACCAGTCTTAGAGATAAAACATCTAAGATCAACCAAGCAAGCGTTCATAACTACGCGCCATTTGACGCTTTCCTTCTCTATAAACATTGACTTACTATCACGGCTGTAATCCCCAAAGGGTTAGGCAGAGGTGCACTTAATGGTAGACCCACCACATTTCGCCGGTTATGTTTTTAAGTCCCATGAAATAGAATAACATCCTGTAAACGGGGTGGAAGGACACCGCCACGAAAATGGTTCCCACGTAGTCAGTACAACATTCTGAGCCCCACAATTTGCTGTTCCATACATTTTGACAACACACATTAGGAAACAGCTGATTTTTTATTAATAACCGATGAAAAATTTCTATGTAGGCTCAGAATGATGTACTGAACACGTGGTAACCGTTTTGGCGTTAGTGTCCCTTCCACCGCATATATCACATTTTATGCAAATAAATATACTTACTTATTAACTGGGTTGTGGAGGTCAGATAGGCAGTCGCTCCATGTAAAATACTGGTATTCAACTGCATCCGGTTAGACTGGAAGCCGACCCCAACATAGTTGGGAAAAGGCTAGGCAGATGATGATGAAATATACTTACTTACTATGCATACAGTAAAAAGCTGTTATTTTGAAGTTACAAACAGACACTTAATGTATTTGTCCTATAGATAATAAAGCAATTTACGAGTAGGTACTCGTTGTAAGATCCATTGTTAGGACCGGTATCTGCAAATTGAAACCGAAAGTGCCACTTAGTTTCTGTGGTGTACGAGTACATGTAGGCCATAAGGATAGGAAGTCCGTTTACACACAGTTAAAGTCCTTTTACACACAGGTTGTAAACGGACCCTTCACGAAGCCATCAACCAAGCATTCTGTACATCAAACTAAGTAACTTTACGCAAAAATTATTGCTGGGAAACGCCTTTTTTTTTGGGCTGAAAAAACACGTTGTACGGTAGGACTCGATGGAACGCATTCAAAATATTGTGCTGATGGATGGATTGAATAGCACGGGGGTCATGGAGGTGTTGAAAGTAAAAATCTTACATTAAAAACATGTATTTAAAAAAAAAAAACTTTTGAAAAAGTTGGAACTTTGACCCCCAATATCTCCGTAACTAGAAGGTATGGTCTAGAACAAAAAAATGATCACAATGACGGGGAGAACAAGTGCCTTTCGGCTTCGTTAAGGGTCTTGTTACACCTTTTATAATAGGATACCGGAGCAGATTTGTAAGATAACTGCATATTGCAATACGTTTACCCAACGTTAGTAACCAACGCTCATCCCAAATCTGTCGCAACGTGCAATTGGTTGAACATTGATGTTCGTCATACGTTTATGAGATAGAATTATGAGACGCGGTGCTAAATCGTGAGAAAAGTAGATTAGGTTCAATTTTAGGTCATGTGGTGAAGCAACCTGTAAAATGGGACCTCATTTTGAAACTTCGCAAATTATTTTAGGACTAGTTGTGCCCCGCGGCCTTCGTCCACGTGAAATTATTATAAAAATAAAAATATTACTTCCTTATTTGATTCGGATTTTAACAATTTCAAATGTTCAATTTTTTTTTGCAGACAATCCGAATCTAGCAATATCATCAGCTATCTGTCAAAAACGATCTCTCTGTTTCGGAGCTTAGCCGGAACAAACAGAGAGACAGACAAAAATTTGCTTAAATTTTTTAGACCGAAACTGGTGAGAATGTCTATTCTCACCAGTTTCGGTCTAAAAAATTTATGTCGCTCTTACTTTATATTTTCTGATTCAAAACAATTATATAATAACTGCCTCATTGGTTCAGTGGTCGCAAGCGCAACTGTTGAGCATGACGTTTTGGATTCGATTTCCAGGTCGGGCAAAAGTATCATTGGGTTTTTCCATCAGGAATTTCTCAGTAGCAGCCACGATACTTGTGCCCTGTTGATGGCAATAGGCTCGGACCCTATTACAAACATAGGTAACTGGCGAAATGTGGGTGTTGGTACCATTAGGTACACCTCTGCCTAACCCTTCGGGGATTACAGGCGTGATGTTGTGATGATGTAATGTTGATTAAAATGGGTCAAACCAGTTACCGGTTGCCAATTTCTAGTGTCTCTTACAAATCGAGTGTTTTGATTTGATTATAATATTTAAGGATGAAAACTTCTAAAATACATAATATAAGTATTTGTTACTTGTTTCCGCTGGCTGGTAATTGCATAAGGATGTAACCTGAACTTAAGTTTAGCTATTCTTCGGGCTACATCGGTAACCATGGTTCTCTTGCGGCTGTCCTCATTTCGATTTGATTTAAACTGAAGTGGCAGTGGACAGGGCACATTGCTCACAGAACGGATGGCCGATGGGGCCGAAAAGTACTTGAGTGGCCTCCCACTTGGTGGACCGATGACCTGGTGAAGGTTGCAGGGATCCGCTGGATGCGAGACGCACGAGACCGGTCAATGTGGCGATACTTGGGGGAGGCCTATGTCCAGCAGTGGACATCTTTCTGCTGAAATGATGATGATGAACCTGAACAAGGGTTGTATTTTTTTTCATCAAAAATATTTTGAAACATCCAAAGTTTACACCACACATAAGTATTTCATAGAAAGCTTTTGATTTTCCATTTCCCGTCTACTTATAAAAAACTGACCCTTGAAGCCTAGTTACAGAAACAAAACAGAATAGAAAATCCCAATTAACCACTTAAAAACCGGAATCGTATTGTCCACAAGACCGCCTGAACAATCGTATCATCACGACCTGCATAATAAAGGAGTCTGCCCACTACACCGTGTTAAGGACGTGTCAGGCAAAAAATTGTCGGCGAGAATATTTTGCTGATACGCTCCATGCATGGCACGCGACGGTGTTGGTCGGTAACGGAACGGTTTAGTGGACATAGTCTCATACTTTTCAACACAAAGAATATAGAGTTATAACCGCATATGATGATCGTTCTAAACCCGTTACAAACGGTTATGATACACTGTTGATACGTTCTAATAGGCATAGTAGTCCGTGTTATGTTTAGCTATTTCTTTAGCTATTATTACTTTACATTACTTGTCTGATTTATGTATTCTACTGATTTTTGTCGAGGGTGCAGGTTAAATAGATACGACTAATTACGACCAGAGTTTATTTGCGACTGAAGTTCACACTTCTCTGGTATCACGGGCGCAGCCGTGCGTCACCAAGAATAAATTCGCTGAGTACGTACATTGTGTCCCTACAATTGTACACATACTATTGTACACATACAATTGTACTACATTGTGTCCTTCCGTGCTTCTTACGTAAGAAGCACGGAAAGAAACATGTGTACATGACCGTGCTATGAACGTTCATAGCACGGTCATGGTATGTTACGGTGTAGTGGGCACACTCCTTAAGAGGTAATACATTAAGGGCAAGGCCACACTCCTGATGACGGAGATGAACGCAAACAAAAGATAGAATTGTGTGACGAGATCAAACAAATGACGATTCGTTGCAGACGATATTAGGCAACCTTTTGTGTTTGAAATAAAGCTCTAGTTTGAATAAGAGCTTTGATGTTTACCTTCACTGCTTGGCCCTGGTTGGTCAAAGCGTGATGAAGCTGTGGAAATATATTATCTCACTAAACTATTGTAAAATCGAAAGTTTGTGAGGAAGTACGGAAGAATGAATGTTAACTCTTTAATGCAAAAACTACTGGAAGGATTTGGATGAAATTTGGCACACAGACAGTTTGTAACCTGGATTAAAACATCGAATACTTTTTATTCCGGTAGTACGATCCGATGTATGGAGAGGGAGAGGAACGCCAAAAAAATATGGATGGATTGTGTGAGGAATGATATGAAAGAGAAAGGAGTAAATGATGCCGTGACATCTGACAGAGCTGAATGGAAAACGTGTTGCGCCGACCCCAAATAGAATGGAACAAAGACAGGGAGATGATGAGTACGATCCCGTAGGACAATTACCGAACTCCACGCGAGTGAAGCCGCGTGTTAAGTGAATTTCGATTCATACCGCCCGGCTGAGCCAAAACATGGCGATCCGAACATGTGCTTAAGAGCGTTAACGTCATTTTTTTTTTTTTTTTTTTTTTCGGATGGGAACTCATCTCTCCCCCACTCTGGGCGGAGTGGAAGGGAGTGTCAGACTTGTACTGACTAAAACCCATCCATGTTCCTTCTTTGCCCTTTGTGTTCTAGGGCCACGGTATCTCTTTCGAACAGTCCCACAGCCAGCGTTAACGTCTTACGGTATTTCATACAAACTTTCAAGGTGATTTTTTTTCGAAACGACTGAACCGATTTTAATGAAACTTCGTACGGATAAGCAGGATACATAAGTCTAAAAACTTGACAGAGAACTTTTCGAAAAGTCTTTTAAAAAAAAAAGATAATTGAAAATGTTTCTGTGGAAAATCTAAAATCGGTCTAATTTAGCAGTAACACTATTTTTCCAAAATGTTCAGTTTCATTAAAATCGGTTCAGTCATTTCGAAAAAAAATCATTTGAAAGTTTATAAGAAATGCCGTAAGACGTTAACGCTCTCAACATCTCTTATGTAACTAAAAGCTTTGGTAACGAAATGACTCAGGTCAGGTGCACGATACAGCCATTTATTAAACGAACTTTGGTGATTAAATATTCAATGTTAAACTAGGGACGTAAGAAGAAAAATGCTCATTAGTTATTAAGTAATCCTTTGTTTAAAAGGAGGTGTTATTGCTTCATTGGTCACAGTTGTAGGTGATTATCACGCGACACCACTCGCCCGCGCAGTCGGGTGGTGAAGACAATCTCACGTCGCACTGGCTTGTCTCTCTATTAACTTGGGGTCGGCGCAGCATGTCTTCTTCTTGAGACTCATAATGACTTCCAGCAGCATTGCAGCAGTGCGAATGGAAGATTCGCAACTGGTCAGCGCTTAACAGCTGACAAGGATGCAAGTACAGAACTTGCGACTGAGAAAGCAAGAGAAAACATATTTAATGGGATGGCTTATAATAAAAAAAATGACACAGACATACGATTGTTGTTTTTGTAATCACATTTTGATACTTTGTAACCCACACTCGAAGAATGGCGCACAAAATCCACCACGACATTACGTCTTTTTTTTAATATTTTGATTGATTTATTTGTGATTTACACTCGCGCCACCAAGAAAGAAAGAAGAAAGACAGAAAAAATATTTATTTGTCGCAGGACATGCATCAAGACGAATCTAACGACGTATAATTTATCCTAAACGGTGCATTCGTTGTTTAGAAGTTACGAGTGAACAAAGAAGCAGACTTACATACATATATACAGGTCAAACACATAACCCTTCTTTTGGGTTTCGCCGCAGTAGGTTAAAATGTGCAATCCGTTATTTCGAACGTCAGTTAATTTTTTTTTCCACTTCAAAACAAAAGAATCTAAATCTAAATCAGTTAAAAACCGACGAAAATGTTTAAAGTCGAATAGAGAACCATCTCTTTTTTTAAGTCGGTTAAAAATAAGTAGAAAATTATTGGTTCGACTTTTGCTACGTTTAGGTATTTATTTATTTATTCAGAAATAAATTCTAATCTAACAGCTTTTTTTTTTATCACCAAAACGCCTTAGAGCTAACAATAACCATATTACAATGTCAAATACCATCTTTACCATAATAATTCAAAAAGCAAAATAAAAATTAAATGTCAAATGGTGTCATACATCATCAACATCATCATCTGCCTAGCCTTTTCCCAACTATATTGGGGTCGGCTTCCAGTCTAACCGGATGCAGCTGAATACCAGTATTTTACATGGAGCGACTGCCTATCTGACCTCCACAACCCAGTTAGTACTGGGTAATACGATACCCCTTGGTAAGACTGGTTGTCAGACTTTTTGGGCCACTGACTACCTAACGACAAAAAAAAAATGGTGTCATACATATCACAAATGAAATAATATAAATAATTCCTAATATGTCAAAAATAATACTAATGTAATGTCATGTACATTTCCGGTTAGACTGGAAGCTGGCAGGAAAGGTATTGTATACTTCTACGCGGGCGAATCTGCGGACAGATGCTAGTATGGCAAAAAAAATATCATATCATACTGCCCTTTAACCTCGGAATGATATCATCTGGTTTTTACGTTAAAATAGGAATAACAACATTTGGAAAAACCCACAGGGTACAGGGGTTGTTAAATCTTATATATAAAATTCTCGTGTCACAATGTTCGTTCCCGTACTCCTCCGAAACGGCTTGACCGATTCTCATGAAATTTTGTGAGCATATTGAGTATGTCTGAGAATCGGCCAACATCTATTTTTTATATTTTTAATATGGCAAAACAACGTTTGCCGGGTCAGCTAGTAATAAATAGTATTAAACAAAGTCTCTGTGTTTCTGCTAACTCCACAATACAGAGTGGAAACGGACCCTTCACATAGCCGTCAACCAAGCATTCTGTTCATCAGACTAAGTAACTTTACGCAAAAATTATTGCTGGGAAACGACTTTTTTTTAAATATTTTTATACGCAAACCCTGCGTAGGGAACTACAGCTGTTTTTGATATGGAAAGAAAAACTGTGAGCAGGGTGCGATGGTCTAATTGGTTAAGACGTCCGGTGTACAGAATCGGAAGCTGTGGTGCTCGCACTCGAATTTTTCTTTCCATATCAAAATCGACTTTTTTTTTGAGTGAAAAATCACGTTTTACGGTAGGACTCAATGTAACGCACTCAAAACAATGCGCTGATGGATGCATTGAACAGTACGAGGAACGTGGAGGTGTTTAAAGTAAAGTTATAACATTAAAAAAATTAAAAAAAAAAAAAACTTGTGAAAAGGTCAGACCTTGACCCCCGATATCTCCGTTACTAGAAGGTTCCCAGATGTGATCTAGAACAAAAAAATGATCACAATGACGGGGAGAACAAGTGTTTTTCGGCTTCGTTAAGGGTACTTTTACACTCTTAATACATATAAATCAATGATTGCGGGCTTCGCCGACATTTAAAGAATTTTAGAGTTTACAAAAAATTGGTGCAAGCAGTATTTTCTTCGGGCTTTCACGGCAAATTAGAAAGGTGGCCATGGTGGCTTGAACTACAGGCGGTACTCGCTCTTGTATCCGTTATTCTGAAGCTTTCATACAAAAGTTAAAAGAGTAATTTCTTTATCTGTGTAATGTACAGAGGTCGGAATTAGGTAGAGTTATTTGTGTACTTACACTGATTTCATACAGCGCAAGTATAAAGTGGATATGCCTCAAATCCCGAGATTAATTTTAAAGAGCAGTAAAATCCCGTGATTTATTAAATAAAAAGTTATTTACTTTTACACAATTTAAAACATCCGACATCAGTCATCATGCGCACGCAGCGCATCAGTTAATTAAAAAATGTCGCGGGTTCGATTCCCGCACGGAATAAATATTTGTATGATCTACATGTAGTTGTTCCGGGTCTGGGCATTTGTGTATCTGAGAGTTTTATTCTTTGTAAACGCATCCACGTTACAGGAAAAAGTCCTAGTGTCCCCACACTAGGACTTTTTCCTGTAACGTAAATAAAAAATTGTATTGTGAATTAATGTAAATACTAATAAACATTGTATGTTAATTATCTTTGTTTTATTTTCCTTATCTATGTATGAGGTTTTTATTATGATTTATTTTTAATATTGTTGGCCACACGGGATAGTATTATAAATCCCGTGAAATCCCGGGAAGATCCATATTAATATCAACATTTCGACGCTAGTACATAAATAACTCTACCTAATTCCGACCTCTGGTAAGGTAGGAACGTGGACGAGGCGCAAGGAGTATGTAAGGTTTGTAATAGGTCGCCTTTTTTAGTTTCGGCTTATCCCCTTGATAATAGGTGGTGAGGTTATGTATTTACGGTCAAAAGATAATCTATCCGAGATGAGGTGCAAAAATTTTCGCGCTCGTTTCCCTTTTTCATGCAGCCTTAGGTATCACGCTTTTTGTCAGTATGAACAGTTAACAATACACGTATACTATCCGAGGCGGGATGCAAAAATTTTCAATCTCGCTTCGCTCGCTCTCGAATTCTAAATTGGTATTGTGCAAAAATATTTGAACTCGCTTCGTTTTTACTGTCCCTTGTAGTGTTAAAAAAGCTGCCCGAAAAAGTAAATGCAACTGATAGAAGCTGTAATTGTTTCAGTAACATCTACCCCCCATCTCCACAGACATAAACACCGGGGTCCTCTTTGAGTGGAAACTAAAATCTATACTTGTGCAAAGCCGGGACGTGTTGCCAGTATTAATCATATTTTAAATCATACACTGTTACCAATTTGACAACACGGTTGGTGCACTGGCTGATCAATTGGCGACTGCGCTGCGTGGAACATATATTTGTATGATCTACGGCTTGATCTACAGTTGTTCCGGGTCTGGCTGTTTGTGGATGTGAGTTTTAAATGTTTGTAACGCACCCAAGAACACGATACAGGAGGAATTCCTAGTGCGGGGCAATGTTCATAATAAAAAAAAAAAATTTGTTAATATGTACTACTTGAACTGTGGCAAGTAGTAATTTGAAAAATCAACCTGTATAACAGTTCGATATCCCTACTTACCTAGTGCGTCTTTTATCAGAAAGGCTCTCATGTTATCAATATGTCTGATGCCTAACTTCGCTATAAATAGTTTAGTTTTTGCATAAAAACAGCAGTCTGCTTTTACATCGCACAAGCGCTCACCAGGGAAAGTATCATCCACCACCGTCGAAACAACGTTACAAATTAATAAAATGTATAGAACGCAGTGCGTGTTGGCGTTGTTGGCGCTGTACGCGGGGTTGGCGCACTCCTTCTCCTGGGGTAAGTACTGAAGCCTTTTATTTAATTATTTCACATTTCAGCCGAAAGATGTCCACTGCTGGACATAGGCTTCTCCCAAGTGTCGCTACGTTGACTAGTCCCGTGCATCTCGCATCCAGCAAATCCCCACAACTTTCACCAGGTCATCGGTCCACCCAGTCGGGGGCCTTCCAACGCAACGTCTTCCGGTTCGCGGTCGCCGCTCCAGAACTTTTTGACTCCATCGGCCATCCTTTCTGCGAGCAATGTGCCCTGCCCATCGCCACTTAAGTTTGGCAATTCTTCGGGCTACGTCGGTAACCTTGGTTCTCTTGCGGATGTCTTAATTTCTGATTCGATCACGCGAGGAAGCTCCGAGCATAGCCCTCTCCACTGCCCTTTGGGTGACTTTAAGTTTTCTGATGAGGCCCTTTGTGAGTGACCACGTTTCGGTTCCTTATGTAATTACATAAGGAACCGAAACGTGGTCACTCACAATGGGCCTCATAATCACAATGGGCCTCAGTAATTACTGGCAACATACTCTCGAGACACTGCGGTAAGTTGGACGAGAAGATACCACGCAACTTTCCGAACGCTGCCCAGCCGAGTCGGGGTCGACGATTGACCGCTTTCTCGAAGTTAGACCTACCTAACTGGACCGTTTGACCCAGGCATTATGATATATATTATGTATATTTTATTCGAATGGTACGTCATTATGACGAGTAGCTTATTTTATGAAAAGAAGAGGAAAAGCCTACGGTAGTGCGGCGGCATCGATGCGTCGATGCCGCCGACGTTGCGATGGGCAGCACGCTCTGTTTCTCACTTTAGCAAATGACGGTTCTGAGCGACGGATAAGGATAGATGGGGTCAACCCCAAAGAGGGAAAGAATTTAACATATTTTTTTCTTGTTTCAGAAATCGTTGTAGTCGTTAACCATAGACTTGAATTTTATGATATTAACGGAACACTCACACACATAGAAAACATTCCATGGGGTACAATGGATAAAGTAACTTACGACCCAGTGCACAAGAAGGTGCTGTATACCGACTTAATAAATATTTATAGCTTTGAGACAGCTACAAGGAAAACTGAATGTTTAATCAGAACTACAGCTGCCCACTATATTAGTAATTTAGCTTACGACCCGGCCACAGAATTACTCTTCTGGATGGAAAGCAAAAAGGACATGTACTCGACTTCGTTAAAATCTGGACTTAACAACACAGTTAACGAAAAGCACTTAATTCTGTCGGAAGAGACGATTTCTGATATTGCCGTCGATAGCTGCGGAGGGTATGTTACTAACAATATTATTTTACACAGTGTAAAGAAAGGCACAAGCTGTCATATAAGCATCCTGAACATGTAACCTAGACCCGATAACATTGAACAATAAATACTGCTAAGAAACGATTTTTATTGAATGTGACTAAAATCACTTTTTACGGTAGTGCGCAATGTATCGCACATAAAACATTAGGTTTGTGGATGCATGCAATAGGTAGATAGTAGTAATAGGGGTCATGAAGGTATTTAATGTTAAGTAGTAACAAACGATTAAAACTTGTATTCATAAGGGAGTCGTGAAAAGTTAGAACTTTGTTTGTCCTTTAATATTTCCGTAATCAGAAGGTTCTCAAAAATGGTCCAGAACAAAAAAAAAATACCGCAATGACTGGGAAAACAAGTGACTTTGGCTTCATTAAGCGTATTTTCCATTTTATGGTTTTACATCATCTGCATTCTCCTGCTTTTATCCCAACTTATTTGGGGTCGGCGCAGCATGTCTTCTTCTTCCATACTTCTCTATTACTGGCCACATTTTTTATTATTTTGCTTTATCTTTTTTTTCGGTTGAATAACTTGAAATTTGAACGAATTTAGATTGTGGCCTCTTAGTGTGAGCATTCATTTCCCCCATCCACGCCAATTTGGTCTGTTTATTTGCACATTGTTGTCGATGAAATAACTTCAAGTTTTTTTTATTGCGTTCTATATATTTTAATATCTTAAATAATTCACAAACTATTTCAGGTATATTTACTGGGTCTTAGCCACTGGGTATCAGGGTATCGTAAGAAGTTTACAAAGGGCCCGATTCGATGGCTCCGAGACTGAAATTGTAATGGGTTCTCAGGAATATAGGGGATACCAACCAAAGTATTTTTCGGACATCATAGCTTTTTATGAACGTCTGGCCGGAAGTTATAGTTTTTTCTCTTTAACCATAGACCAACAAACACAAAAAATGTGTTGGGTTGATAGTGAACGGACTGTCGAAAACACGTCTAACCCCTTTTTTGCGAGTGTCATTAAATGTGCCGATTTAAATGGACAGAACGTAAGAACAGTACATAAAGAACAAACAGAAAACAAGTCACACCGTACGTTGACCTGGTCGAAGGATCAAATCTACTGGCATTTATACGAGAATGGACCAAGTACAATCTGGAAAATGCCAAAGAATACATCGAGTGACATAGATGTGGAATCTAAACTTTTTATTGAACTCGATCTGTATGTCTGGGACATCGCCGCCAACTACAAAATTCAAGATGTAATTCGGGTAAATCAGAACTGCGATACGCTGAAGAGTCTGCTGGCAAATAACTCAGTGTCCACAGATGTAAGCCTGCTTTGTGTCCATGGTACGAAAGTTAGCGAGGAATCTCGTTGTGAATGTGCGCAAGGTTACAGCGGTGAGAGATGCGATGCTCCTGTGTGTAAGAATTACTGTTTCCAGGGAGATTGTAGCGTCAGTGCTGAGGGGCAACCTAAATGCAGGTAAAACTTTATCATTACATTAAGGACTGGCGATAACAGGCACCCAAGCGCATGCGTTAGTCGCTTATCGACCACTTGGCTAACGTGACAAGATGACATTTTTGTTGTAACCTTTTAACCGTTTACTTAAACTGTTACTTATATATTTTTGACTCAAAAAAAGTAAAAGGTACTTTAACGTTCAGAAACCAATAAATCATTATTTTAAAGTCAACCGCTATTCTGACGTCAGAATAGAGGGTTGTTTCGAAACTAATTAATCTATGAAGAAAGTGCGCACACTGTAGATTGCGCGTTTTACATTAAAATATTATTGAAATCTGATAAAACCCCCGAAATCACGACGTAATGGACACCTAGGGAATGTATTCGAGTTTCGGGTTTTATTCGTACTTCAGTTGTTATCAAATAAAGCTTAGAAATGTTCGCAGCGGCTCGCGCGTCTGTTATGATGATCAGTTACAAATATGTATGTTTTACCTTGTTTATCGAGTTGCCCTGTTTCCTTTATTTCAGTTGTTATGACTATTACATTGGAGAACGTTGTGAATGGAACATATGCCGAGGCTATTGTCTTAACGAGGGTGTTTGTACAAGAAATGAAAAGAATGAGCCACTCTGTCAGTGCACAGAAGGGTTTGAAGGTGACAGATGTCAAGTATCAAAACGCACATTTTAAAAACAAACAGATTCAATGTTGAGGGACATCCTTAAAGCAGGTAAGAATCTTTATATCAGTTCCACCTTCACTTCCACCTGTTCTCAACCATCTTCTCTTCGTTCTGGATCTGACTGTCGTCCACGACGATCAGAACGATTACTGTCAGCACAACTAAACAATTGAAACTAACATCGTGTCGGCCCGTCTGGTAACTTTCTGGTTTCGCCAATTATAAAAGTCAATTGAAATAGAGTCCCCTTTCGCAACTATTTCGATCTTCATACATTGATACCCGGTCATCAACCATAAATTTCAACTGTTTTTTCTACGGTACAGTCAGCTCCCAAAGTTACAAGGAAACTTCTTGTTGATGTTGCTATATGATCTCGTAAGTGTAATGCATCTTGTCAGATTGAGTGACGTGACGCAGATTCGTCGGTTCAGATTGACAATGTCATGACGAATGGCGTAATCTCTTAGGTGCATTAATTGTGAATTTTATTCGTTTTCTTTACAGATGTAACATCGGTGGGATTCTCTAGGCAAAGGCTTCTTTTTTTAATATTTTTCATTTTATATTAAATGGGTCTACTCTTGACCTCAATCTTGTCCTTATGCAGAGATGAGGACGATGTGACGATGGAACGAGCTAAAGAAGGAGCCTCACGACTGGAATTACTCCTGCTTTAAGACGTGATGGTAGCCCACCGAACCCAATTATCGGTCGTCCTTCCTTACTTACCATATCATATTTTAAACATTCCGTTTAATTAGGTAAATATTTGCCTGGACCGCAAAGCGTGAAACACCCCACAGCTTGATGAACCGACTATCTACAAGAGATGGTCAGGACAGACTGGATGCAGAAGTCGGATAACTGGGTTGTGATGCACCTTGGGGCAGTCCTATTTCCAGCACTTATTATTTTATCACTATAATTGTAATCTCAAATAGTTATCCATTATTTATTTTAAGAAAAGATTTGAGAAATATTTGAGAACCATGATTGTTTCTATCATCATCATCATTTCAGCCGAAAGACGTCCACTGCTGGACATAGGTCTGTATCTATCAATATATTTAATTTACCTGTAATTGCTCAATTTTTATATACTTTGTAAATCAACCAATAGTTAATGCATGACATTAATTTAAGTCCGTTACATTGTCTTCAGGCATAATTTTATTATATTTTACACATACTTAAGCAGTTGGCAGACTCTTCTCAAAATTAATTTGTTGTTAGTTTTTCTCCATCTGTGTATGTACTTATCTCTCTTTACTTTGTACATTTGGTTTGTATGTATGTATTTATTATAACATTTTATTCTAAGAAATTTTCTGTTACATTGGACTTATTATGTTTTATCTCTGCATAACCCTAAGGTAGACTGGTAAAAAATGCCCAAGGCATTAAGTCCGCCTTTGTATAATGTTTTTAAAAGTGCTTAAAGTTTGAATAAATAACTCTAGTTTACAAATTTTATTTTTTTCTGTGCTCATAAAATAGAACCAGTTGGATTTGTAAATTCCGTGCAGAGCAAGTTCCACCGTCTCTAGGAGGACAGGGTGTCGGGTATTGGGACAAACTATTTTCCAAGCGTTCAACGCATCGGTCAAAATCGGTACCTCAAGTTCAACCAGTGAAGAAAGCAGAATGTTCCTTGTTAATTTTTCGGTACCGTAGACCGAGGAGACGAAGGCTGGCAAACTTATACTAGAAAGTTTACGGACACCGAGAGCACCCAAGCGAATGGGAATGAAATAATGTAATGAGACTTGTTGCCAAACTCTGTCGTCCGTCCTGCACGGCTATTGGTTATCTTTTTGATTGTGAGTGACTATCAAGCTTCAGTTGTACACCGAACATTGATAAAAACTGAGAATGTCATAACATTGGTACTGCGTATCACATTGAGTAATTTAGTTTATGATGGAAGAGCCTGGGTAACCCGTAAAATTCAAATTTTCTTAAGTTTTTTGCAATTTGCCGTTTGATCAGTGTCAGGTTGTATGTAGATGAAATATGATTCGCGCAAGGAACACGTATGTAGTTACAGAATTATAATAATTAAAATCATGAATACAACCCTCTAAGTTCATTTAACCTCATTCAATAACTATTTCATGACAAAGTCATTCAATGAGATGAGAAATTCACACTAGACATTCAACAGAGAGTGATACTCTGCCCCATTCTTCTCGAGTACACGTCCTACAATTTTGAGCAAGTCTAGCAATTTTGTGCTCACAGAATAATTTATGGTCACGGGTCGGGCGGTGACTGCGTATATTGGCAGAGATAAGCCTTCTCCTGGCCATCCATAAACTCATTTGCACACCTCTAACTTCCTCTAGGTTTTTCTTGAGATCGACTCATGAAGACTTACCATTTTTCAACGCCTGTCGGGGAAATGACACAAATTGTAGTATAGTTTTAAATATAAGATGAAAGTTTTGTGTTTGGTCTTTTTTCTTTATCATGTGGTTAGTGCCTAAGCTGGTGTCAGAGTTTTTATGCTGCTCATGGGCCAATGTGTTATGTTTAATAGGATTTATTCGTATATATATAGTCCTCCTTACCGATTTCGGTAACGGCGATCCTTTAATGCTATTTCCTTGCGTGTGCCCTTATATGGCTGGCCAGACCGAATTTGCTCTTAAATACCCGGTCGCAACTAAAGAAGTAGAGTTGACCGGTGGAGTATAGGTGTAGGTGTAGGAGGGCTTAGGTCTCTCTTTACGTATTTTTAGCTTTTCGTTCAATGTATCGAGTCGCTGGTTTTCGAATGTTTTTACATTTTTGTAGATAGTAGATCGCCAAGACGACCTATGCAAAGCGAGCCTCTCCCAACCGGTCGGATCAATAGCGCAAGCGTTAAGATGCCTCTTGAGCACGTCCTTATAGCGGAGATGTTGACCGCCATGCTTCCGTTTGCCCTCTGCCATCTCAGAGTAGAAGACCACTTTGGGAAACGGTAATGCTTCATGCGAAGGACGTGCCCACTCCATCTGAGTTGGTGCTGCATCAGTAGAGCCTCTATGCCATACATATCAGAACGGCGCAGAACCTCAGTATTAGCAACGCGGTCCTGCCACTTAATCCCTAGGATGGATCTCAGACACCTTAGGTGAAATGTATGAAGTTTAAGTTATTTTAATTTTTTTTCTTCGAAGATAACATCGCGCATTGCAAATGCCGCTGCGAACTTTGGACGGCTTAATGACCGTGTCTGGAGATCCCATGACCTAAAGCTGGAGACAAAAATTAGTGTTTACAAGGCACTAATCCTACCTGTCCGCAATTGGTAATTTTTTACCAGTCTACCTTAGGGTTATGCAGAAATAAAACATAATAGGTGCAATGTAACAGAAAATATCTTAGAATAAAATGTTATAATAAATACATACATACAAACAAAATTTACAAAGTAAAGAGAGATAAGTACATACACAGACGGAGAAGTACTAACAACAAATTAATTTTGAGAACAGTCTGCCAACTGCTTAAGTATGTGTAAAATAGAATAAAATGATGTCTGAAGACAGTGTAACGGACTTAAATTAACGTCATGCATTAACTATTGGTTGATTTACAAAGTATATAAAAATTGAGCAATTACAGGTTAATTAAATATATTGATAGATACAGTCCTGGTTCTCAAATATATACATCTCTTATTAAAACAAAATTAATGGATAACTATTTGAGCTAAACTAACTACAGAATGTACAATTATAGTGATAAATATAGTAAATAAATCGTGAGTAAATAGTAAATTAATAAGTGCTGGAAATAGGACTGCCCCAAGTTGCGTCACAACACAATTCCCCGCCTTCTGCATCCAGTCTGTCCTGGCCATCTCTTGTAGATAGTCTCGTCTATTTTCTTAAATAACTTCAAAACTATATAAAATATATTTTACAAATGCTCACAACGAGCCCTTTCATTTGCTATGTAATGTGTCGATATTACACACATTCCCATGAAGAGCTTGGCTACATCTTTTATTTTGCGCACAGCCATGGAGTTGAATTCCTTTCCAGCGTCGCGCGTCGGTGTTCCCGAGTTCGTATAAACCGAAAAATTTAAGTCGCTAGTTAATAGGCTTCTTCGTTGGCTTGACCCATCATCGACCAAGCTGTCCTCAACACAAGACATTGAGGTTAAGAGTAAGCCCACTTATTATTAAAAAAAATATATATAAACAAGATTCCTTTGCCCAGAGTATCCCATCGATGTTATATCTGTAAAAAAAAACGAATTAATATACATAAAAGACAACATAAGCCATCGTTAATGACATTGTCAATCTGAGACGACGAATCTGCGCACGTCACGGAATCTGACAAGATGCATTACATCGATCATGTACGACACGATGTTAGTTTCAATTGTTTAGTTGTGCTGACAGTAATCGTTCTGATCGTCGTGGGCGATCGGTCTTGAGTCCGTAACAGTCAGATACAGAACGAAGAGAAGATGGTTGAGAACAGGTGGAAGTGAAGGTAGAACTGATATAAAGATTCTTACCTGCTTTAAGGATGTCCCTCAACATTGAATCTGTTTGTTTTTAATATGTGCGTTTTGATACTTGACATCTGTCACCTTCAAACCCTTCTGTGCACTGACAGAGTGGCTCATTCTTTTCATTTCTTGTACAAACACCCTCGTTGAAACAATAGCCTTGGCATATGTTCCTTTCACAACGTTCTCCAATATAATAGTCATAACAACTGAAATAAAGGAAACAGGGCAACTCGATAAACAAGGAAAAACATAAATATTTGTAACTGATCATCAGAACAGACGCGCGAGCCGCTGCGAACATTTCTAAGCTTTATTTGATAACAAATGAAGTACGAAATAAACCGAAACTCGAATACATTCCCTAGGTGTCCAGGTCAGAGTAGCGAATCAGAATTACCTCATGATTTCGGGTCTTTTATCAGACTCCAATAATATTTTAATGTAAAACGCGCAATCCAGAGTGTGCACACTTTCTTTAAAGATTAATTAGTTTCGACACAACCCGCTATTCTGACGTCAGAATGGCGGTTCACTTTAAAATAATGATTGGTTGATTGATTGGTTTCAGAACATTAAAGTACCTTTTACTTTTTTTTAATTCAAAAATATATTAGTAACAGTTTAAGTAAACGGTTAAAAGGTTACAACAAAAATGTCATCTTGTCACGTTAGCCAAGTGTTCGATCAGCGATTAACGCATGCGCTTGGGTGCCTGTTATCGCCAGTCCTTAATGTAATGATAAAGTTTTACCTGCATTTAGGTTGCCCCTCAGCACTGACACTACAATCTCCCTGGAAACAGTAATTCTTACACACAGGAACATCGCATCTCTCACCGCTGTAACCCAGTGCACATTCACAACGAGACTCCTCACCAACTTTCGTACCATGGACACAAAGCAGGCTTACATCTGTGGACACTGAGTTATTTGCCAGCAGACTCTTCAGCGTATCGCAGTTCTGATTTACCCGAGTTATATCTTCAATGTTGTAGTTGGCGGCGATGTCCCAGACATACAGATCGAGTTCAATAAAAAGTTTAGATTCCACATCTATGTCACTCGATGTATTCTTTGGCATTTTCCAGATTGTATTTGGTCCATTCTCGTATAAATGCCAGTAGATTTGATCCTTCGACCAGGTCAAGGTACGGTGTGACTTGTTTTCTGTTTGTGCTTTATGTACTGTTCTTACGTTCTGTCCATTTAAATCGGCACATTTAATGACACTCGCAAAAAAGGGGTTAGACGTGTTTTCGACAGTCCGTTCACTATCAACCCAACACATTTTTTGTGTTTGTTGGTCTATGGTTAAAGAGAAAAAACTATAACTTCCGGCCAGACGTTTATAAAGTGTATCTATGTCTGAGTCATACTTTGGTTGGAATCCTCTATATTCCTGAGAACCCATTACAATTTCGGTCTCGGAGCCATCGACTCGGGCCCTTTGTAAACTTTTGATGATACCCTGAAACCCGGTGGATAAAACCCAGTAAATATACCTGAAATAGTTTGTGAATTATTTAATATTTTAAAATTAATTTTTACAGTGTTCAACGCGTTTAGAATGCAACTGCAATAAAAAAACTGATTGAAATAGTTTCATCGACAACAATGTGCAAATAAACAGAAAAAAATAGCATTTAATGGATGACACTCACTCACACACACACTATGACTGAATGAATTTCAGATAATATTCAAACGAAAAAAAAAAAAATGGAAAAGCAGAATTAAAAAAAAAAATTGGCGAGCGGCCAATCTTTTTTTACTTTCTATTCACACCTAGGATCTCAATAAAAAAGTGCCGTGAAAATCCGACCACTATAAACTTTTTCCACCTTTTGAGTATTTTTTGTCTAATTGCTGATTTGATGAAAAACCACAACCCCAAATAAATTGGGATAAGGACAGGAGAATGCAGATGATGTAAAACCATAAAATGTAAAATATGCTTAACGAAGCATTGTTTTTTTTTTTGTTCTGGACCATTTTTGAGAACCTTCTGATTACGGAAATATTAAAGGACAAACAAAGTTCTAACTTTTCACGACTCCCTTATGAATACAAGTTTTAATCGTTTGTTACTACTTAACATTAAATACCTTCATGACCCCTATTACTACTATCTACCTATTGCATGCATCCACAAACCTGATGTTTTATGTGCGATACATTGCGCACTACCGTAAAAAGTGATTTTAGTCACATTAAATAAAAATCGTTTCTTAGCAGTATTTATTGTTCAATGTTATCGGGTCTAGGTTTCATGTTCAGGATGCTTATATGACAGCTTGTGGCTTTCTTTACACCGTGTAAAATAATATTGTTAGTAACATACCCTCCGCAGCTATCGACGGCAATATCAGAAATCGTCTCTTCCGACAGAATTAAGTGCTTTTCGTTAACTGTGTTGTTAAGTCCAGATTTTAACGAAGTCCAGTACATGTCCTTTTTGTTTTCAATCCAGAAAAGTAACTCCGTGGCAGGATCGTAAGCTAAATTACTAATGTAGTGGGCAGCTCTAGTTCTGATTAAACATTCAGTTTTCCTTGTAGCTGTCTCAAAGCTATAAATATTTGTTAAGTCGGTATACAGCACTTTCTTGTGCACTGGGTCGTAAGTTACTTTATCCATTGTACCCCATATAATGTTTTCTATGTGTGTGAGTGTTCCGTTAATATCATAAAATTCAAGTCTATGGTTAACGACTACAACGATTTCTGAAACAAGAAAAAAAATTTGTTAAATTCTTTCCCTCTTTGGGGTTGACCCCATCTATCCTTATCCGTCGCTCAGAACCGTCATTTGCTAGAGTGAGAAACAGAGCGTGCTGCCCAGCGCAACGTCGGCGGCATCGACGCATCGATGCCGCCGCACTACCGCACGCTTTTCCTCATCTTTTCATAAAATAAGCTACTCATCATAATGATGTACTATTCGAATAAAATATACATAATATATATCGTAATGCCTGGGCCAAACGGTGCAGTTAGGTAGGTGTAACTTCGAGAAAGAGGTCAATTGTCGAACCCGACTCGGCTGGGCAGCGTTCGGGAAATTGCGTGGTATCTTCTTGTCCAACTTACCGCAGTGTCTCAAGACGAAAGTTTGTGACCAGTGTGTGTTGCCAGTAATTACATACGGGACCGAAATGGGGTCGCTCACAATGGGCCTCATCAGACAACTTTAAGTCACCCAAAAGGCAATGGAGAGGGCTATGCTCGGAGTTTCCTTGCGTGATCAGAAATGAAGACATCCGCCAGAGAACCAAGGTTACCGATGTAGCCCGAAGAATTGCCAAACTTAAGTGGAACGCAGAACGGAACGGATGGCCGATGGGGTTAAAAAGTTCTGGAGCGGCGACCGCGAACCAGAAGACGTTGCCTTGAAAGGCCTCCGATTAGGTGGACCGATGACCTGGTAAAGGTAGTGGGGGATCCGCTGGATGCGAGACGCACGGGACTAGTGAATGTGGCGACACTTGAGAGAAGCCTATGTTCAGCAGTGGGCGTCTTTCGGCTGAAATGGTGATGATGATAATATAATAAATAGAAGGCTCCAGTACTTACCCCAGGAGAAGGAGTGCGCCAACCCCGTGTACAGCGCCAACAACGCCAACACGCACTGCGTTCTATACATTTTATAACGTTGTTTCGACGGTGGTGGATGATACTTTCCCTGGTGAGCGCTTGTGCGATGTAAAAGCAGACTGCTGTTTTTATGCAAAAACTAAACTATACATAGCGAAGTTAGGCATCAGACATATTGATAACATTAGAGCCTTACTGATAAAAGACGCACTAAGTAAGTAGGGATATCGAACTGTTATACAGGTTGATTTTTCAAATTACTACTTGCCACAGTTCAAGTAGTACATATTAACAATTTTTTTATTCTTTTTTTTTTATTAGAGACGTTGCCCCACACTAAGAATTTCTCCTGTATCGTGGGTCCGTTTACAAACATTTAAAACTCACACACCAACTGCCACACCCGGAACAACTAACTGTAGATCATACAAATATTAGTTCCGTGCGGAAACCGAACCCGCGACACGCAGCGCAGCTGCAAATCGCTCAGCCACTGCGCCAACCGTGCCGTCAAATTGGTAACAGTGTATGATTTAAAATATGTTTTTTAATAATGTATAATACTTGCAACACGTTCCGGCTTTGCACAGGCAGGCGCGGATTTTAGCTTCCACTCAAAGAGGGCCCCGGTGTTTATATCTGTGGAGATGGGGTTAGATGTTAATGAAACAATTGCATTGCAGATTCTGTCAGTTGCATTTACTTTTTCGGGCAGCTTTTTTAACACTACAAGGGACAGCAAAAACGATGCGAGCTTAAATATTATTAAACAATACCTTGACAATTTAGGATTGGAAAACGAGCGAAGCAAAATTGAAAATTTTTGCATCCCACCTCAGATAGATTATGTGTATTGTTAACTGTTTATACTGATAAAAAGCGTTAGACCTAAGGCTGCATGAAAGAGAACGAAAATGTTAACACCCCGTTTCGGATAGACTATCTTTTGACCGTATTTACATAACCTCACTCCCCATTCGGTACTAAATCCATTTATGGTTTCAGAAATGGAGTTAGTACCGAAGACGCAGTCATGGTTTTGTCTAGTCACGTGGCTAGGACGCTTGATCGAAAACACAAGTGCCTGGGAATCTTTCTTGAGCTGTCAAAGGCATTTGACACCGTTTCTGCCCAAGCCTTATTAAGTAAAATGGAAAGCATTGGAATACGCAGACACCCATTGAAAATCTTCGCAGATTATCTCAGCGTTCGACCCGCACGAAAGTGATGAGTTTCCAATCACATACGGTGTTTCGCAAGGCAGCATGCTGGGGCCTACTCTCTTTCTCATTTATATTAATGAACTCTGCAAAGTGCCTCTCGAAAATTGTAAGATATTTACGTACGCGGATGACACTGTCCTTGTTGTAGATGGTTTTGACTGGCCCAAGACATACCAAAACGCCAAAGCTGCGCTTTAAATGACGGCGAAACCCACAACCATTGACTTATATAAAAATTGTGTAAAAATACCCTTAACGAAGCCGAAAAACACTTGTTCTCCCCGTCATTGCAATAATTTTCTTGTTCCAGACCACACCTGGAAATCTTATAGTTACGGAGATATTTGGGGGTCAAACTTCCGACTTTTTCACAAGTTTTTTTTTTCAATACAAGTTTTTAAAGTTATAAATAGCTCCACGATTCTCGTACTATTCAATGCGTCCATCAGCACAATGTTTTGAGTGCGTTACATTGAGTCCTACCGTAAAACGTGATTTTTCCCCCAAATAAATAGTCGTTTCCCAGCAATATTTTTTGCATCGAGTTACTTAGTTTGATGTACACAGAATGCTTGGTTGACGGCTTCGTGAAGGGTCCGTTTACACCCTGTATTGTGGAGTTAGCACAAACGCAGAGACTTTGTTTAATACTATTTATTATTTAACAACCCCTGTACCCTGTGGGTTTTCCCAAATTTTGTTATTCCCATTTTAACGTAAAAACCAGATGATAATCATTCCGAGGTTAAAGGGCGATATAATATGACTTTTTTTGCCATACTAGCATCTGTCCGCAGATTCGCCCGCGTAGAAGTATACAATACCTAAACGTAGCAAAAGTCGTACCAATAATTACCTAATTTTAACCGATTTCAAAAAAAGAGAAAGTTCGCTTTTCGATATTAAAAATTTTCGCCCTTTTATTATCTTCAATGAGCTAAATCGCATATTGTATATAGGGTCTAACTATTCATACACGAAATATTTTCAGGGAATCATCTAATCTAACGGCTATAACAAAGTTATTTCAAGGGATTTTTTTTTTGAGTATATTTTTTATAAAAAATAAATAATTTAAAAATTACTTGACCCACAAAATAAATACTGGCTCCTTATTTTTAAGCATCCATTACGGTAGTTTACTACGTCGTTTTTATCTACTGTCATTGAAAGAATATGGGAGTAAAGGTTTTATGCAAAAAGTCTCAAAAAAATTTATAATTATAATAATTTTGTAAAAAAAAAACACTCAGATATTTTTTTTTTATTGCTATGGCGACTTTACGACTTATAGAAGTTACTCTTAAAATATTTCGTGTATGAAAAGATAGACCTTATATAGACATTCCAAGTTTTTGGATGGTCGTAAATTCGTAATGTAAAGACATATTATTTTCATTTGTTTAGAAGTGGCAAAAAAAAAACAAGTAAGTAAGTAGAGACTGCCTTGTTGGTCTAGTGGCAGCAAGCGCGACTGCTTATCATGAAGTCCTGGGTTCGATTACCATGTTGGGCAGTGGTATTGGGTTTTTCCTTCAAGAATTTCTCAGTAGCAGCCACGGAGGTGATGGCAATAGGCTCGCCCTCTATTACATGGGACTTAAAAACATAACTGGCGAAATGTGGTGGGTGTAGGTACTATTAGGTGCACCTCTGCCTAACCTGTTTTTAAAGACCTATCTATTGACACCGCACGTACAGGTTTGATGATCTTTTTTTTTTTAGCTTCATTCCGTCTTTATTTTTTGTATAAAAATCGTAAAGCGATTTACAGAATACATCTACCTACCAAGTTTCAAATGTGTAGTTCTAATTTCGGAATACAGTGGCTATGTCAGACGGACAGACCGACAGACATGACGAATCTATAAGGGTTCCGTTTTTTGCCATTGGGCTACGGATCCCTAAAAATGAAAGCAACAGCAGTATCGATAAGTTAAGGTAAGCCAAACAGAATTAAACTTAATTATTTACTATTAGTAGGTGATTGGTAGTATGGTATGCCATATTCGCTTATTAAGACGTTGGGGCAAGGGGCTCCTAATTTATTTCAGCCTCTGTCTTTAAGAGTCGATCTGGCAGCGCCCATGTTACAAATTGTATCATTTCGCTGACAGGCGTTGAAAAATCGCAAGTGTGTCGCAATGAGTCGACCCCAAGAAGAACCTAAAACCTAGAGGAGGTCGGAGGTGTAGTTAGAGACGGCAAGCCTTCTCCTGGCCATCCATAAGCTCTAACTCACTTACCTTACTGCCGTCTCACTCCCACTCTCCCACACTCTTAAATTTGGTGCCTTATAGATCAGCTCAAGCAAAGAATGGGATACCTGCGACATAGTGGAGTCTGTGCGCCGGTGCAGGGCTATGTTCAAATCATAATAACTCTTAAAATAATTGGTGTTGAGTCAAATTTTCATATCATTTTGTAGGTTGACTCAAATACTTTGGTAAAACATACGTATGCAGCATTCAGGGGTTAATTTTGCACTAGCGTAGAAAATGTAAAAAAATAAGTAAATTTGTGTAAAATTTCGTAATTTCTTATTTTTTACGCTGCTTTTGCTTATTGTTTAGGAAAATTTAATTCGTATTTAGATAGCCTCGACGTTTACCCTTGCAATAACCTGGTCATGTATGTTTCATCAGCGATACAAAAAATTACCAGAGGCAAGTCTCCAGGGCATGATAGTCTCAGCATTGAGCACTTGGAACATTGTTCGAGAGTGTTATCCACGTTCTATTCTTTATGTTTGAGTCATTCTTATCTTCCTCCTGAGTTGACGACACCATAGTAGTACCAATAGTAAAGAGTAGGACTGGTGACGTCTCCGATGTAAATAATTACAGACCAATATCGCTTGCCACTGTACTAGCCAAAGTATTGGACAGTCTGTTAGATAAAACTCTAAATAATTACTTAAATTTAAACGATGCTCAGTTCGGGTTCCGGGCAGGACTATCCACTGAAAGTGCAATATTGAGTCTGAAACAGACTGTCCGATATTATACTGACAGACGCACGCCTGTGTACGCGTGTTTCCTCGACCTCTCTAGAGCCTTCGACCTAGTGTCCTATGACATATTATGGCAAAAGCTCGGGAAAGCATGCGTGCCAGCTGAAATTATACGCGTGTTCCAGTATTGGTATGAAAATCAGGTGAACTATGTAAAGTAGAACAATTCACTCTCTGTTGCGTATGGGTTGGAATGTGGGGTGAGGCAGGGGGGGCTGACCTCCCCCAAGCTGTTCAACCTCCACGTCAATGAGCTAATCGATGGACTCAGCAGCTAACCGATTGGATGTTAGATTAACAACATTTGCGTCAATAATTTTAGCTGCGCGGATGACATGGTGCTGCTGGGTCCTACGGCTGGCTCCATAAGAGAGCTTTTGAAGCTGTGTGAACAGTATGCTGCTAGCAACGGTCTAGTGTATAATTGTAAAAAGAGTCTTCTCATGATCTTTAAGGCCACCGGTAGGACGCAATCATACGAGCCAATTATTACCCTCAATGGCCAGCCCCTACAGCGGGTGAAGCAAGCCAAGTAATTAGGGCACAGTGTTACGGAGGACCTTAACGATCATGAAGATATCGAACGTGAGCGCAGGGCTCTTGCTGTGAGAGGCAATATGCTAGTTCGCAGGATTGCGTGTTGTAGTAAGGCGGTTAAAATTACGTTGTTTAAGGCTTACTGCCAGACCTTCTACACAAGTGGCCTGTGGGCCAGATACACGCGGAAAATAATGGACGCCCTGAGGGTCCAATACAATAACAGTTTCAGAATACTCTTAGGGCTATCGTGTTTCTGTAGTGCCTCTGACCTGTTCGCTCAGGCGCGTGTTCACTATTTCCACCACGCAATGGTGAGGAAGAAAACGGCGTCACTGTTAGAAAGACCGCGATCGAGGCCTAATAGCATTCTGAAGATGTTATAATGGACACATTTGATTCACCGATGATGAACCACTTCAATCAAGTGTTGGTGAGGTAGGAATGATTCATCATCGATGATTTGTGTTGTAATGTTTGTTGTTTGAGCGTAATATAATACACTAACGTAGTTTTTTTTAAGTTTTTTTGTAACTAACCCGTGGATCATTGTTGTCTGAGTAAATAAATTATATTAATATTATTATATGCACGTCTCTAGGACTCCTAGATTCAATGAAATTAAACAACGTGTTTTTGTCGATAGAAATGAGTATATAATATGACCTTAGACAGTGAGTTTAAGAAAATAAATTGGAATATAATAAATAAGACCATTATGGAGGAAGGTGAAGGTATTTTCAAGAGATCTGGCTATTGGGCAGAGCCAGCTCACGAAACTGAAGACCGACGATGGCAGGATCGTATCCGCCAAACCGGAGCTGCTGAGGGAGATCGAGAGTTTTTATGGGCAGTTGTACACTTCAACCAGTAAACCAGTTGCAAATCTAGCTAACGATCCAAGAGCTAGACTGACCCGACACTATACCGAAGACATTCCGGATTTAACGATTAACCAAACACACTGTATACAGGGTGTAAACAGACCCTTCACGAAGCCGTCAACCAAGCATTCTGTACATCAATCTAAGTAACTTTATGCAAAAATTATTGCTGGGAAACGACTTTTTTTCGGGGTGAAAAAACACGTTTTACAGTAGGACTCAATGTAACGCAATCAAAACTTTTTGCTGATGAATGGATTGAATAGTACGGGGGTCGTGGAGGTGTTTAAAGTAAAAATCTTACATTAAAAACATGTATATAAAAACACTTGTGAAAAACTTGGAACTTTGACCCGCAATATCTCCGTAACTAGAAGGTTCCCAGGTATGGTCAAGAACAAAACAATGATCACAAAGACAGGCAGAACTAGTGCCTTTCGGCTTCGTTAGGGGTCTATTTACACCCTTTATATCTATGCGGTGATGATCTCCGTCGGTAGGCTAGTAATTCGAAAGCCAGGGTAACACTACATAGACGTGTGTTTTGAAAATTACATAGTTAGTAACATACCATAACATAACAACATCACGCCTACGACGAGACTAACTAATAGTACAACCACATTTCGTCAGTTATATTCAAGTAGCCAATAACCCCGCAAGACGGACGACCGAACTTGGCAGCAAGCCTCACTTCCCATTCGCTTGGGTGACCTCGGCGTCCGTAAACTTTCTAGTATGATTCTGCCAGCCTTCCTCTTCTCGGTCTACGGTACCTACCGAAAAATTAACCAGCAACATTCTGTCTTCCTCACTGGTTGATTTTTGACTTGTCCCAATTCGGATTTACCCGACAACCCGTCCTGGGACCTGTCGCTCTGTACGGAATTTCCCTTTTTAAACATGTCAATCAATGCTGTGGAGTGTGCTCGTCTGCTGGCCGTGGGGGTATGGGAATCGGGCTTGTAGCATCAGGCACTCCCGTCATCAATCATTAGCACTATGATGGATGACGCATCGTTCCGGGTTGCTACGAGTCTATGCTTAGGCGCACCTTGTGTTGAATGCGATTTGACAAAACATTGACACAAAGAGCAAAAAGGTGGCGTTCACACAGATAAATAGAATATACTTTATTGAACAATAAAATATAAAATAAAATTATTACAATGCTCTTTCACAAAATTGGTTTTTCTATTTGTACAATCACGGTCTTATAGTTATTATCTTCCATTAAAAGGAGAAGGGAAAGGCACCTTAGTGTCCTGGGCCCAGGTGTTAACTCAATCAAACTAGTCTTATTCGTAAGAGGATATAATAACAAGGACTCACTGAAAATTTGGTAAAATTTGGCAATCCAGGAATCAAGTTATATGAAGTATAGTAAAAGTGAGGTTACATTATAACATTACATATTTACGACATAGTTTTGAATGGCTTCGGTTGTGTAATGGTTCTATGCATGGAGTGCTAGTAGAGAGCCTCCATGTGTAAAGCGTCGAAGATCTGACACGTTTGGCACGTCCTGCACGCGGAGCATGACCATCGTAAAAACTGGTTTTGTCGACGAAATGACAGATTAACAAAAGAAATCTGCGATTTTGTAGATTCTTCTATCGACAAACCCCAGCACGCGTAGTTCTGCACAGTCGCTGCAGTCGAAGACAAGTCTCTACATCCAATATCTAGAAGTCAGAAGCAGTAGGTACCTACCTTTTAAAAAGGGAGAAGAGAAAGTAAAATAAAACACCAACATAATTATGTATAAAATATTTATTATTCATCTTCAATAATTATGACAATATTTTCATCTAAGAATTGTGCAGGAGGTACGATATTCTCTTGGTATCTTTCCCAACTAAGATACTACATTATACACATTACATGGACACAGCAGCCTACAGTTCTTCTACCTACGATACAATTACAAGTGTAGTATAATATTGAATCTCGTCCACTTCAACAGCTGTCAACTAAAATGTAAACAAAATATATGTTTTGAGACTTATTTGGCGGGATTTTATACGTCCCCGCAATAACCATGAAGTATTGGAAGCTAATAGCTGTCGAAGAAAGCTGCTGCTAACCTCCCTGCACACTTTTATGATAAACCCATCATTTCCCCGCATATGTTAACCAAAAAAGAATAACTGATAAAATCGCCTTGTCGTCCAAGACTCTTCTGCCAATAGAGTTACTGCGACCAGTCTTAGAGATTATTCACACAGAAATCCATGTCGACAATATCCGATCGATGGGCGTAATCAGTTGTCCAAAACAGAGAGCCGGGCACAGAGCATCATATATAATAGCCGGGTAATTCAAAGTAGCAAGATCCCTCGAATAGTCCTGTATAATTTGGAACCCCGAAATCGTGGGGTTATAAAATAAAACATGGAAAACTGAGCACGAAAGAAAACGAACGAGTGCTGGTTTTTTTCTGCCTGTCATCTGTCAGTCGGTGACCAGTGTTGAAGAAACATTAAAGGAACTCGATTCGCTATGAATCGATTCCACGAAACGATTGATAAACACTTGCTAGGTCCATGCTTGTCAGTTGATTTTCATACATTATTCTAAGATTTTATCGATTCATTCGTTATCGATTATAATCGAGTATATAGTTTCATAACTTAATTTAGCTTTTCTCGCTTCCTAAATAGAAACATGGTCCTGTATTTTGTGATTTCCTTTAGAAAAATATAACGGATTTTTTAATACACATTTCAACTAGTTATCTGCTGGGCCAAGGATTTCCCTTCTCCTTTACCTACTATATTTTGGTGTACTGCTGAAAAATATGGAACTACACACAAAACATATAAATTAATAGCACACAAACCATAATTAGCGTACATATCTATATTATGCACACAATATTATATAAAAACACAGCCGCCCGGAACGTGATTTTAACCAAGTACTTTAACAAAAGTACTACATAATTTAAAACGCTTAGAAATGGTACATTTCTGTTCGGTTGCGTTGCGCAGAGAGGTGTCATCGACGTTTCATTAAATTCACAATATAAGTTGTTCGCTCTTCTTTTCATAAATATTTATTTTCCCTTCCACATAGAAGCTAAACTTAATCGTTTCTGTCGTTGTTAAATTATTCTTGATGCCTTCAGATTCCATCACATCTTCGATCGGTTCACAGGCGTTATCAACACGAAGTTTCAATCCAAAAGGGATGTCACAATCACAACGTATATACACATCCCCTTTAAGATAAGCCAGATGCACAACTTCTATTTCTAAAGTACCAGCGTTTGCCGACAAAACCATAGTCACAGCGTCTCCTGGCTTCAGTTCTATCTCCACGCCGCTAGTAGTGCCAATAGTTTCGGATTTTGATTTCTCTTCGTTAACACTTCCCTTGGTACCTAATGAATACCCATTTTTTTCTCCATATCTTCCTCCTAATCTCCAGAAACCCACGCTTACCTCGTATTCTACATCTTTGGTTACTGAATACTCGCGTTCCTGTGACCAGCTCGTTGTCAAAGTGTTTTCTACGTTGTGCGATATTCTTGCGTTCACTTTGATAGTGTGATTCTATGAGTTCTCGAAGTCTTGTAACACTACTATGACTGATTGCATATTTAGGCGTTTGACAGTAGCTGATTTTATCGATAAAACTCTCTCCGTTTGTTCGCAGTTTTCAGAACCAAGTAGACGTAAATTTTCTATAAATGCTTGGCGTAACTTATCTCTTCTGATTATGGTATGGATTTCATCATCTGTGACTGTACGAGCTCCTGACCCTGTGTATGTCAGGTCTGCTTCCTGATTATTTATCTTCACATCGAGTGTAATATTGGCCACCACAATTTTTATGAAAAGCACTATTACTAGCTATTTCAGACCCATTTTTTTATTATTTATTTTAGTAACTGTGTATTGGGAAGAGACTTTTGTAACAGTGGCTGATTATTGTGAAGCATTCAATTTACACACCTACAGTGTGACCTAAAGATCTTCATTTGAAAATTAAAGATAAGCATGTTGTTCTTTAATACTTTACTATTACTTATTTACCTAACGACTAGCGTTTACTCGCGATTTCTCTCCCGTTATGTACGGGGTATACTCACGGGTACATTTTAAGTGTAGCATATAATAACACTCGAGGATAATGTAGCTTCCCGTTAATCGAAGAATTTTCGGAATCAGATCAGTAGTTCCCAAGATCCCTACATAAAAACATTTTTTTTCAAATGTTAGTATTGACTATTTCAAATAATAGAACCGCCAACGAAGAAGAGATATCATTTGAATGAGTTATTTAAATCGTTCTGTTCTTACTGCCATGACATAAAGGCACTATCTGTTAGAAACAGTTACCTGTGACGTGTGCACTGTGACTGTGTATATTATTCTTGTTATTATTTATTTATTTGAAATTATGTAAATAACACCCTAACAGCTATAACGCCAATGCTAACAAAAATACAATTAAAAACACAATCAGAATACATATAAAAAAGAAAAAAAGAAAACCACTATTAAAATACCTACAATAGGAACACCTCTAAATATTTTCAATGCACTTCAGTGCTGCTCCTGTGAACTTCATTATGTTTCCGTGCGATGGCCAAGTCGTTCTATTTATCAAAGAAATTACATAAGATTTCACATCTATTTGCGGTAGAAGAACTGCTTTGCGTTCCGACACTTACATTTTTGTACATGTTATGTTTTTGACGGGATATTATTGACAAGTATGGTAGAAAATAAACAGAAAAAGGAGAAAGTATGTTACAGATACTATAAGCATCACAATGATGTAGATTGCTCTCCCCCACATTTAACGCATCTAAATGGTCTATTATGACACTGGTTCTTCTTGATCATCATCATCATCATATATTATTATTAGCCCGGAATCACCCAATGTTGGCTATAGGCCTCCCCTTACTTCTGCCACATCCCGGTTGTATGCGTCCCTTATCCAAGTATTTCCTGCGATTTAGACGATATGGTCGACCCAAAGATCATTAGGATGGTCTTTGTTTCTTTGGCCTAACCTTGTCCAAAGCCTTACACAGGTTCTTGGCGTATCATTTGCATTGAAGAAAGTCTAGCTTTTTATACGGTGCTTCAAATGTAACTCGACGTAGTTGCCTAAATTGCCCTAAGTGTTTAATGTTTTTCACACAGCCAATTGATCATTTCTGTCACGTGCAATATCATAAATTTAATAGTTAGGTTCTTATTTGCACCTTATCCTGTAGAAGTCATTAATGTAGTAATCAGGAAATGTCTAGGTAGACTTTTATTGACTCTTCTTCTGCCTCACTATTTCACATGTTTGGTAGTTCCTGAGATAAGTGCGTTTAAACATACAAATTACTCAAGTCAAGGGTGTAAATAGACCCTTAACATAGCCGAAAGGCACTTGTTCTTCCCGTCTTTGAGATCATTTTTTGTTCTAGACCATACTTACTTACTTCTAGTTACGGAGATATTGGGGGTCAAAGTTCTAACTTTTTTACAAGTTTTTTTTAAAATACATGTTTTTAATGTAAGATTTTTACTTTACACACCTCCACGACCCCCGTACTATTCAATCCATCCATCAGCACAATGCTTTGAGTGCTTTCCATCGAGTCCTACCGTAAAACATGATTTTTCACCCAACAAAAAAAAAAGTCGATTCCCAGCAATAATTTTTGCGTAAAGTTACTTAGTTTGATGTACAGAATGCTTGGTTGACGGCTTCGTGACGGGTCTGTTTACACCCTGTATAGTATTAGAGTTAACCTTTAACACAATCTTATAGTGCATGAAACAAAGTAAACCCTGGTGTGCTGTTCATCCACCACTATATATTGTATGAATGGTGAAAAGACGAATGACAATGAGAATGAAAGACAAAAAAGTTGACCCCAACTAACATGGGACTAGTTGGTACTGGAATAAAATCTGGCATACCTATCCGAGGTGGGGTACTAACATATTCGAGTATTCGAAAATCGTGTCGTGTCGTTTCGTGTTTTTTTTTTGTATTCGTCGCTCGCGTTTAAGCATATATGTCAACAGAACACACTTTTCTATTTATAAATCCTGAATACTTACAAGAAAATGGAATCTAGCCGAAGTTCGTAATGGAAAAAAACTAATCAAACTTCGCTCAACCTGAGAATCGAACGAGGGACCCCCGCGCTTAGCAGTTGCGATTTCTACATCGAAACATTTGAACATCAGACACAGTAGGCAATTAAGAGATACGAGAAATAAAACCTCACAACCACTTTACTGAATTTAATATCTAGGTACAACTTCATAACGGTTGTCCGGTCTCCTTGTCATAAACTTTTAACTTCCCTTCAACATGGTATCCAAAGCGTAGCGTCTCTACCGTTGTTACTTCGTTCTTAATACCACCAGTTTCCATCACATTATGTATGAAAGGTCCCCAAAAATGATGACCTCTATGTGCTTTCTTGAAGTTCACTGCAACGTTGCCTATCAACGAAGCCATATGCACAACTTCTAATTCTATATAACCGGCGTTTGCAGACAAAACCGCAGTCACAGCATCTCCTGGCTTGAGTTCCACCTCCATGCCGCTAGTAGTACCAATAATTTCGGTTTTCGATTTCTCTTCGCTGACTCCCCAGCTGGTGGTGAAGGAAAGACCGGTTGTTCCCTTAGCTTTTGCGATGAGCACATTGAATTCGTATTCTATTTCTTGCGACACTGTAAGTTCCTTCTCTCTTGACCAACTCGTTGTCAAAGTGTTTTCTACGCTGTGTGTTATACCCGTGTTCACTTTTATCGTCTTGTTTGACGAGTTCTCGAAGTCTTGAGAGAGCACTACGATGGGATTCTTTGTTAGGGTTTTCACTGTCGCTGATTTTATCGACAAAACTCTTTTCACTGGCTCCCAATTGTATGACTTGTACAAGTCCCCCCAAGGAGTTGGACTTCTAAGGAAAGCATTTTTAGGCCTTTTTCCTAAATGTTCTTTCAACGCCGTGAGTAAATTGTCTTTCTCGATTTTAAAAGATTTGATGTCGTCATCCGTGATTAAATCTGTTTCCGATCCTGAGTATGATATGTCCACATTTTGATCCTTGTCTACGTTTATGTCAATTTTTATTCTTGCTGTTATAATTTTTATTAAAAGCACTAACACTAGTAATTTAAGACCCATTTTAGTGTATATCAGTAGCTAGTACTGGGGTGAATTTGATAGTAACACTGTCTGATTTTCTGTAGAGCGTCTGATTTCGTATGTGAACTTTTGATCTTTTTTTCTGATTCCGTGAAACATAAAACATTTATGATAAACAGACAAAATTATTACATTAATTTCAGCAATGTTTACATGTAACGTATTTACTGCTGTTAATGATAAGTACACTGAGTTAGTAGTAGCTCTGAGATAATAAGGTCAAGTACGAGATCTTGAATCCGTATATCATTCATAGATAATAATGTTATTGATACGTATTTTATTGTAACGAACCATCTTGCGAGGATAAGTTGAAACTTTTAATATTAAAAAAAAAACAAGTGCACACATCAATCAAATACCTGATTCAAATAAAACTGTAACTTGCTTCTCCGTGGTGAAATAGTGCTCATGAGTAAAAAAAAACCTGCCAAAAAAAGCCATCAAGACAAATAGGTACATGTGTCAAGAGAGAAATGTTACCAATATTTTTAATTTTATTACCAATGATAGTGGACGCGAGAGTCAGCATCAATATAACAGTGCTCACAAATAAAACTGATGTACTCGTCAAAACAAATCACAGCGGATATGACTTTAAAGTCGTAACAGACGAAGAACTAAAACTTTTCAACATTACAACAGTTAGACTCAATAACGCAATAAAAGTACATCTAGGTAACGTATCGGACGACATATACCTGAAGAATCCTACGCCTCACGGCAATTTATTCAAGAAGTATCATTGGGAGGAAATGAAAAGAAGACTCACACTTAGAAACTCTAAAATTATCGACATTTTGAATAAAGACGTTGTTCTAGATACTCACGAACATATCAACAATACAACTAATAACATAACATCTGAAAGAAGCATGCAAGCAGTTATAGAAAACAGCATCAGTTCCACATGGTCTACAACTGGATTACCGAGAGATGAAATCTTCACCTATTTCAGCATAGACTTTGGTTATGGAAACTTTACATATGTGAGAAAATGGAGAAATGAAAGTACACAAATGATTAAGTTGCCTATTGGTGTAACTAAAAGGGGTCTCATTACGGTCAAACCAGGGCAAACAGTAGTAACGAAATTAAGGGCTTCCAAAACTATAGTAGTTATGAAATTGGTGTATGAAGCACAACTTTCAGGTCAGCTCATACTCACCTATGCAACACCATTGGGACCATACCACTTCTGGGCTCCGGCAGTCAAAGATATTTTGAAAGCCGGTAATATGACAAAAGAAATAATCACCACGGAAATTCTAGAAGTAAGGTGTTTTACGAACCCAAGACTGGAAGTGTATGACAAATTAAGCGGCGTCATCGTAGAACCTCCTAGAAAGAAGCGACCACGCATGAAAATTATACGGAAAAACAATACGACACGGATTATTTATGTAAAAACTAAAAAACAAAAATAACATAGAAAGATTAAGAAAATAAATGTATAATGAAGTTTACTGTCTTATTTTTTTTATTGACCACACCTCCTGTCATCATTTTTACGCTGTATTGACCTGAGGAACTTGTGGCTAAATAATAACAGTCACACGGTTCGATATTCAAGGTTAAATAGCGCCAGGTAAGGTAAGGATAAACCGTTGGTCCTGGCTGTCATTCGTAGATCTTTGATTACTTTTTCGGGAACCAAAAGCAGCGGGGGCCTTTGCATTGTTATTTCTGTCTGACGTCCACGTCTATCATACTAGTAACGGCAACTACATAAATATGGCCCTTATGAATATTGTAAAAGGGATAAGTAAAGTGAAAGATAGTAGCTTTATTGGCCCCGGTAACATTCCCCACTTTGACAATTTTTTGCCTCGCAGGCAGTTAATATCCTTCTCAGTGGAACGTTTCTAGAGAAGATCTTATATACAAAACAAAACTTCCGTTAAAGATAACCGCCTTACCGCAATTTTATCTTCCCCGGCGAAAGTCTTTATTAATAGAAGTTAAAAAGTATTTACGTAATGAGCTACACGGTTTTAGAAGCAAGAGGTCTGTTGACAGAGACTACCTACGCGATCGTCGGTATTTTGATAGGTATGTATAAGTCAGGCACGCGTTCCGGAGTTCGTCAGGGTGCTATTCTGGGGCCTTTATTTTTAATCATGGTAAATGATCTGCCTCAAGTTCTACGTCATGCATGACTGTTATATGCCGATGACCTAAATATTTCCTCGACATAAACTCTAAACGTGCCTATTTAGAACTGCAGCACACATGCGATACGCAAGTGGAGCTTACAAAATAAGATGGCTTCGCTATGACATTCGGTCGAATGCGACACTCATTTAATTTTAAATACAATTTAAACAGAAACACGATAACGATGAAAACAACAATAATGAAAGATCTGGGAGTCACAATCGAACCAAAGGTCACATTCTACGACCACATGTCACGGTAGCCAAGAAATCCTTCCAAAGCTTATTATAGGCTCTGTTCTGCGTAACTGCCGCGCACATGCCTTCACAACAATATGAATGTGCTCGTGCGAAGAAAATTACGAGTTACGAATATGAAGGTACGAGTACCTAAGTGATTTTATTAGAAAAGGTACATAAACGGTACGTAGGTATATTTCACTGCAGTCTGATGAAGTTCACAGGAGTAGCACTGAAGTGCATTGAAAATATTTAGAGGTGTGCCTATTGTAGGTATTTTAATATTTTTCTTTTTTGATAAGTATTCTGATTGTGTTTTAATTGTATTTTTGTTAGCATAAAATATGTATCCTCGGTAGTGAAAATAGCAGTAGAATATGTAAAATAATGGATAACACTAGTCTACCAAATAGCCATGAAATCTGTCACTATCGTAAGCCGAAGTGTAATTTAGAACTAATATTAGACAATATAGATAGTAAAGTTCACAACTTTACCAAAACGGATTTCTGTATTATCTATATAGGTGAAGAAGATTTCAAAAGAACTCAAAATTACATAGAACTTGTTGTACTTATTCGTAAAAAATTATTACCTTTGAATCATACTAATTTTATAATATGCCTACCAACTTTTAAATGGATGAATAATGTAAATATTATGTTCAACAGCCGAGTTGAGACTTTTAATAATCTACTCTATATGGATGTAGAAACGTGTAATTATGCATACGTTTTAGATTCTAACCTTAATTTACCATACACTTATGATACATATATCCCACATTACGGGACACTAAATAACAAAGGTTTACAAATTATTATATTAGATTTAATAGACATGATCTCATACTGTAACACCATGACAGCCACTACCACTAATAGCTCAGAATTTGATTGTTCCCAAAAACCACAAAAAGAAATAACTGGTGCAGACTTACAAAATAATTCTCAGTTTTTTCTATAAATACATAAATATACTTCACCAAAACATAGCAGGACTGATGAACAAAACAGATACACTGACAGTCAAAATAGAAGAGCTTCACAATACAGGAACTAATATTGATGTAATTTGTTTAACTGAACATTTTATTGAGACGGGTTATGAACATTTGTTGCATATACCTAATTTTGCACCAGCAGCTTTCTTTTCTAGAAAGGCTAAGCGCGGGGGTACGTGCATACTTGTTAGAGCCGGACTTCAATTTAGAGAAATATCTGACGTAGCAAAACATTCAGTGTCAGGTGTCTTTGAATCCTGTGCCATAGAACTAATTCAGTATATATCGCATACCTAAACACAATTACAATATATTTTATGAAAAATTAGAGGATATATTAAGAAAAAATTGTTCACTTTCTAATAAAAAAATAATCCTAACTGGTGACTTTAACATTGACATCTTAAAAAGAAATAAAATTACACTAGAATTTGAATATTTTCTTGCACAATTTAATCTTAAGTTAGCCCTTGATAAGCCTACTAGATTAAGCAGCAACACCTGCATAGATAACTTTGCCCACACCTACAGAAAAGACTGTAAAGCACAAATAATTGACTTAATTCTGTCAGATCATACATCTCAAATATTAAGTGTACCTATTTATAAATCATGTAAACTTAAATATTGGAAAACTCAAAAACAAGACATATGCCCAGAAAACTTAGAGAAGTTTAAAAATTATTTGAGCAATTTATCTTTCACACAAGTTTATAGCACTAATGATGTAAATGACTCGTATGAGTTTTTTGCAGATGATTTTTCGATGCTATATAATCTATGTTTTCCAACAAAATATGTAACGATTAAAACGAATACTAAAATCAAATGGATATCGCGTGGAATAAAAATCTGTAGTCAAAAGCAGAGAAAATTACTTTGGGCGTATAGATTTAAACCCGACTGTAAAAATAAACTTGATTTTAAGAATTATACTAAGATTTACAAAAAAGTTATACGACTAACACAGAAAACTCAAAATAACCACTCCATAAATACTTCTCAAAACAAAGCAAAAGCTGCATGGCAAGTAATTAACAAATCCAAATTTCGCCTACCACAACATCTAATACCGTCCTTAAAGAGAGGTAATTCCACTATCACACACCCCACGGATATTGCAAACGAATTTAATAACTTTTTTATAGATGTAGTTGAAAAAAATATAAATAGTAACGTTACTTCGACTAGTAAAAATACTTATAACAACTTAACTCCACAATCATTATATATGCAACCAGTTTTACCTATTGACCTAATAAAAATAATAAATAATCTTAAAAATACAAATACTGTTGGCTACGATGGAGTATGCACTCAAGTTGTAAAATATGTCAGAGAAGTTATAGCAGCACCACTCACGCACATTATTAATTTATGCATAACTAATGGTGTTTTTCCCAATAGTCTGAAAAAAATAATTATTAAGCCCATATTTAAAAGAGAGGATAAATCAGATGTAAAAAATTATAGACCCATTGCCAAAATTCCTATTTTTTCAAAAGTTATCGAAAAGGTAATTTACAATTGCATTTATAATTATTTTGAAAAAAATAAGTTATTTTGCACTGAACAAAAAGGATTTCGTAAAAATACAAACATAAATATGGCATTGTTCGACCTACTCTCTTATATTATGACGTCTGTCGATGAAAGAGCTCCGGTATGTGCTATATATACCGATATGACGAAAGCATTTGACTATGTGAATCATAAGATTTTGCTAAAAAAAACTGTATGGCTATGGAATCCGAGGTAATATTTTAAAACTTTTAGAATCATATCTGGATAACAGATCCCAGTGCACAGAAATATCACAACTATGCTAAAAAAGCAATTTAGTAACCATTTACACATCTCAACCAAGAGCTATAAAATACGGTGTGCCTCAAGGTAGCGTGCTAGGGCCGTTACTTTTTTTAATATACATAAATGATCTCCCAATATACATTCCTCAGAATATGGTTTTTTGCCGATGACAGTACAGCTGTTGTAAAATGTAATAATCATGTCGATTACGAGAATGATATAAATGATTGCCTCAATAAAATAATTAACTGGCTGAATAGCAATAACCTTGTGATTAATTTAAATAAAACAAAAGTAATGCACTTTCATCAAAGGTGTGAAAAACCTCCAGTTCATGTTACTTATGAAAAGTGCCAAATAGAAGATACAAACAAAACAAAATTTTTAGGTATAATGCTTGATAGTAAACTAACATGGAAACCTCATATCGAAGAAATTTGTCTGAAATTAAATAAATCTGCATATGCATTGTTTCAGCTGTCGAAAAAAGTTAATACACAAACACTTTTAATAGCGTATCACGGATTGGTTGCATCAGTTCTGAGGTTTGGTATTCTTTTTTGGGGGCAATCTACAGATCGAGAAATTGTTTTTAAAGCGCAAAAACGATGTATTCGGTCCATGTGTGGCTTAAAAACTATCGAAACTTGTGAACCTCATTTTAAACCATTAAAATTACTGACTATGCCAGCTATGTACATTTACGAAACTGCTTTTTTGTTAAAGCCAATTTACACCTATTTCAAAAATTATCCGAAGTAAAAAAGACTCCAATGCGTTCTCAATATGTGAATAAACTATGCGACAATAAATGCAGAACCGCTTTACTTAAAAAGAGCTTTTTTGGAATGGCTCCGAAAATTTATAATAAAATACCCGACAACATGAAAAATTTGCCACTATTAAAGTTTAAGAAAAATATATACTCGGTGTTAATAGAAAAATGTTATTATACTGTAGAAGATTTTCTCAATGATAATTTTTAACATTTTGTGTGCAATAAACGTTTGATGTAATTTTTAAATATTTTTAAGTCTGTTTCTCTTTTTAGGTTAAATTTAAAATGGTTTTTATTTTTTGTTTATTTTCTTGTAAGTGTTTAATTTTGTTTATTTTGCCGTTTCTGTTAGTTTTTTTTTTTTGTGTTTATTTTCAATAATGTTTGTACGCCTTCACGGCAAAACATAGCGCCCATTTAATTAACCTAAGACCTTTATGTAATACCTATGTTTTACAAATAAATATTCTGATTCTGATTCTGATTCTGATTCTTATATAAGTTATTGTATCTTGGTGGTGGTAACATCGCATTGGCGTTATAGCTGTAAAGGTGTTATTTCATAATTTTCAATAAATAAATAATAAATATAATAATAAAGCGTTTCTTAGGTTGCTGTATAAGTAAAGCGTAAACCTCTATCTGACTGAGATTGTACTTCAATGCTTCAAAACTAAAAAACTACAGAATAAACTTTGACTTGCTTATAGATACGGGTGTTAGTACTCATGGTCAAAAGTCGATAAAAACTTTGTCAAAATAAAAACATGGCACGTCATTATGAGATAAGGTCAGTTTTAATTTGTTTATTGAATGGTATTACTAGTTAGGTAAACTCATTGATTGAGCTCTCCTACACTTTAACACTTATGTAGATGGTCTGATTCGTGAGGTCAACGGCACCGGAGTAGGCTGCTCAATAGATGGTAAAATATGTAGTTAATAACATAGTTACGCTGATGGCATGGTGATATGAGCCCATCGATCAGTGCCTTGCGAAAACTAGTAAGCGTGTGTCACGTGTGTGAAGTTTTTGCTAAGACACATGGCCTGGCGTATAACGTCAAAGAGTGAACTGCTGGTGTTTCGGGCTGGGCGTAGGAGTCCCTCTCACGGGGGACTCTAGCGGGGGAGGTATTAAATAGAGTTACTCAATTTGTGTAGCTAGGTCATGTAGTAAATGAGGACCTGACCGATGAAGCAGACATGGAGAGCGAACGCAGGGGGCTGACGATTCGTTGTAATAATTATGCTGGCAAGCAGATATGATTTATTAAATCCAGAGTCCTATTTGGCGACATTGGATAAGGTTGCATATTATTGTAAGCTGACAAGAGTTTCTTCTCTTGTATGTGTGTGTAAGTTACTAACATAGCTTTTGATTAACTTCTGATTGAATAACGAGGCAAGGAAGGTAGGTATATTAAATACCATGTTAGCGGGTTTAGTATTAACGAATTCTCTGCTTTTCCTAAGGTCTACCCTACCCAAAAATCAAAAAGTCCTTAAGGACAATAGACAAGAAATTGATGTATTAAAACCCAAGACACTCACTCAGCATCTCTAAAACGTCCTCAGAAAAAGTATGCACAATTTCGAACTGTGTGCACTTTTTAATGCTTGTGACAGCCATTTTTTTTCGCGAATTGAATTACAAAAGTGACATCACGCCAGCAATGCACGTTATTGCTGGCGTTTAAATAACAACCGTATGCGGTCAGTGTCAGTTCGAATTTGTGTTAAGCCAATCAGAACTTTTAATTTTATGGTTTTATTTTTTTAGGTAGATTTACTGACGATTATTTCTGGTATTCAGCTGCATCCGGTTAGATTGGAAGCTGACCCTAACATAGTACAGACTTTCTGATGAGGCACTTGCAAGGAACTGTGCGGCTTCGCTCCCGTTACGTACAAAAATTAACCCACGGGAACGATTTAAATGTAGCCTATAACACTCGAGGATCGTATAGCTTCCAGGAATTGAAAGAATTTTCGGAATCGGATCAGTAGGTACATATTTCCGCAGTTTACCCCCTAGATACGAACATACAAATTCTGCTTTATAATAGGTCTTTACCTATGTAATTGGAGATTTAATAACCAGTATTTTCAGATTTAATTATCTGTGGAATGGCGTGCAATTCGAAATTCAAATAAATTTTATTAGAAAGCGGTGTTCTTTTAATTTCAAATTCAGTCATTTGTTTTTTAAATAGTTTTTTGTTTTTGTGAAATTGTGGTAGTTTTTGGCGCCATGAATAAACTGAAAATTCGTACAATTTTCGAATATGAGTTCCTACGTGGACATACTACTGCGCAAACAACACGAAACATTAACGACGTGTACGGGCCTAACACTGCTTGCATAAACACGGTCCATTATTAGTTCAATCGTTTTAAATCTGGCAATTTTGAGTTGAAGAATGAGCCTCGCGGTCGGCCGGTAACCATTGTCGGCAACGACGAATTGAAGGCGGTAGTGGAAACGGATCCAACTCAATCTACGGCTGAGCTTGCTGCGGGCCTTGGAGTTAGTGTCAAAACGACATTGAAGCACTTGCGTCAAAACGGAAAGATAAAAAAGCTAGATAAGCTAAAATAAAAAAAAATACAAAAAAAAATTGTTATTAAAATTTTCATACTCATCTTTTATTTTATTACATATATATCTCCAATTTCATGGGTAAAGACCTAATATTAGTATAAATAATAATGCTTTTAGTGCGTTTGCGCGCACGGAAGCCGGGTGATCAATTGAAGGGGTTAAACCGACAGGTTTGAAAGTGAAACGAAGTAAGTAATAATTCAAAATAAAAAGATTCACTATGACCATTTCTAGACGAAATTGTCAATGTCAAAAGAAGTAACGAGATATTGAAGTCGTGTCTGTCAAATCAAATGTCGTCAAAAGTTCGAAGGTTCGCTTCATGATTTTGCACTAATTCGTAATAATTGACCGATAACTAATAATCTAAATACAAAACAGATTATGATTTCGTTAAATAGTATATTAACTTAGTCTCGACAGAGTTTTCATTCATCACTTATTTCATTATTTCAAGATTCCTTTCGTAGATACAAGCACGTATCCAATTGTGTATTTGTTTTTTTTTTGTTACTAATATATTTGAAGGAGTGTAGTTGTTATTTTGTTATTAATAAGTTTGTTTGTCTGTTTTTCGTTTAATTATGGTAGAGTTCGGAGGACTATTGATATGTGTGCCTCTTTACATCGCTGGGTAAGTAAAATTATTAATATTTTATTTTTATTAAAAGCTTTCTTTTCTATTAAAGGACACAATTCGTGGTCTAAAATCGGTTTTCAACGTCATAATGTAGTTAACATTTTTTTTAATGAAGTGAAAGGAGAAAGCCTCACTAAATGAAAGTTAATTACTGCACTGGCCTATTTATTTTATTGGCAGTCAGTGGTGTCTGTGCGCAACAGATTTATTATTTAAAATCATGACTGTGAGCTTGACACCTCTTAATTAATTTATTTTTAACATAAAATTGAACTGCATGAAATATACCAAGTTGTTTACCCATGGTAGAGTTCAAAATGTATGTATGTACATATGTGTGTGTGTGTGTGTGTTTTTAGTTTATTTTACATAAAGCTAGAATGCTTCAGACACTTGGCTGGACAAAAACAAATACAAAAAATGAAATCTGCATACATGCAGAAATTAATGAGAAATAATGTGTACTTATTATTAAAATTATCTGTCACTAATTACTTTTATCTTAATTCAAGGCATTAGAGCCATTCTTTTCATATTAAAGTCAGATATCTGAAAATTATAATATTCTGTTATCTTATTATAAGACTGTAAAGATGATAATGACGTTAATTATCAATTAAAACAAAAGTACTAGTTACCTAGGTCATACATTATTCAAAAGGTAAATCTTTTGTCATTAATGTTACTGCAAATTATATTATAATAATTCATTAGAAAAAAAGGAGGTGTCTGATGAGATGACGAGTAATAGAGAAGTATGGAATAAGAAGACATGCTGCACCAACCACAAATAAATTGGGGTAAGGGCAGGAGAATGATGACTATTAATCAAAAACACATTACCTAATATATTATTTAATTTCTACAACAAATTCCATTTAAAAAAAAAAAAAATACTACAGGAAGAATATCAGTTATGTACCTTTGCCCTCTGTGTTATGAGTAGCTCGAAAACTTTATAAAATATACAACTTGTCCGTGAATCATATCTGCATGTATGATTCACAATGATTACTAGGCTTAGGCCAAACGAGCGTCGTAATTTTTCGAGCTGTGAGTCTCGTAAAATGAGTCGCGCAATTTACGCTGCATTCGGTTTCATACCGAAGTCCTGTTTGTACCACACAGTGACGCAAAATACGCGACTCATTTTACGCGACTCACAGCTCAAAAAATTACGCTCGTTTGGCCTCAGCCTATATCTATTATGTATACTGTTAAATTAATTATTTAGGGACCATATTACTAAGGCCCCGCCCCTGCTGTCTGTCCATCCGTCCGTCTGTCACAGGGCTGTATCTTTTGAACCTTAATAAGTAGACACTGTTGTAATTTTTACAGAATGTGTATTGGTTGCTATGACATTAAATTAAATGTGTTTTAATGGAACCCTTTGTAAGCGAGTTGGAGTCGCTCTTAGCTGGTGTCTTTTATTTTTTATTAATGTATAGTGTCCCACTGCTGGGGAAAAGTCTCCCTCATAACCTTCCACTCTTTTCTCTTAGCTGTTTTCTCCAGCCAGTCTCTCATAAACGCGTCTAGGTGAAGCCAGACACCCACTGCGTGACGACTTCGGCCCAACGGTTCTGATGCATATGATTTTATTGCAATTTGCAGAATGGAGCTTAATACTGATATTAAGCTGCATCATGCCGACATGGAGCGACTACCTATCTGACCTCTCCACAACCTAGTTAGTACTGGGTAATACGATACCCCTTGTTAAGGACACACTTTCGGGCCACTGACTGCTTGTAACGACTGTCAAAGATCTACAAATGACAGCCGGAAGCACCGGCTTAACGTGCTTTCCCAGGCACGAAGGCAACCCGGTATGTTATGATGGTCAACCATCCACAGACCGACCTAGGCAAGCGCGGCTTAACCTTGAAGATCGACCAAGCTGTTATTTAGCCACGAGCTCCTCATTTTCATCAAAATATTTATTATAAATAAAAATATATATTTTTTTTTTTTCTTATATGTACGATCTAGCTTTTAACACCACGCCTGTAAATCTCTGAAAAAAGGTTAAGCAGAGGTGTATCCACTGGCGAAAGCGATGCTACGTGCTTAGGTCAACAGTCCCTAAGTTGTATTTGGTGTTGAAAATGGAGTATGTAGAGAAAAATCTTAAGTAATCTATTTTATCATTTCCAGGGTGCTAATCCTAGGAGCCTCAATATCAGCCAGCCTATTCGTCTTCCACGTAGGTGTGGTGCCACTGATCTTCAAATACTCTAAGGCGTTTAGAAGAAGCCTTATTTTCGCAAATTTTGGTAAGATTTACATACACACATGAACTCACGCCTCTTTCCCATGTGGAAAAAGGCGTGAGTATAAATAAATATATATATAAATATTTCTTACCACCTAACCAATTTCAATAAAATTTCGTGAAGGAGCATGTTTGATTTCAGCAGAAAGATAAGACAGTGTTGGACCGGATAGGTAGCACCACCTATCCGGTCCAACACTGGTTGGGTGGTCTCAGAGATTAGCGTGTACGAAGTACGAATACAGACATAGTGACACGTGATTTTTATATTAAAGAATAAGATATTATGTTTCTTATTTTCGTTGCTTAATTTTTTTAATTTCCCATGTTTTTGATTGTCATGCGCATAAAGGTAATTAATTAGTCATGACTACTCGTGACCTTACTGTTAATTAATTTAGAATTCATAATTTAGTAAACAATTATTTTGCCACACAATTATAAACTCCTAAAAACTTATCAATTTCATAGGCTGATGGGTCTGCATTTAACCATAAGTGACAAACATCATCATCAGCTGCCAAGCCTTTACCAACTTTACAGGTCGGCTTCCAACCTAACTGGATGCAGCCGAATACCAGCATAATTGCATGGTCACAGATGCAGTTAATGTTATGAATTGTCAATTTGTGACCATTTCACGAATTGAAAAAAAAAAAACAATAAAAAAATATTTTTAAATTCGAACGTCGATTCGTCGTCGTGTTTCGTCGTCGTTCGTTCAAATTCGTCGTCGTTGTCGTCGTTCGTGGCGTTTTCGTTTTGTCGTCGTCTCGTTTTTTTTTCGAATTTTAATTCTATAATTGTGTACGTGTTCGAATCGTGTTTCCGCTGGATGCGAGACGCACGGGGCCGGTCAATGTGGCGACACTTGGGGGAGGCCTATGTCCAGCAGTGGACGTCTTTCGGCTGAAATGATGATGATGATGGTGATGATGATTCGTGTTACTTGTTCGACTCATTTTTCATCAGCATACAACCTGACAGTGACCTGCAAATTGCAAAAAACGTAAGAAAATTTGAATTTCGCGGGCTACCCTGGCGTTTCCACCTTACTCGATCACCTCATGTGGCGTTTACAGAGTAGCCCGCGAAATTCAAATTATCATACTATTTTTTCATTTTCCCGATCGTCAGGCTTTATGTTGATTAAAGTATGATTCGCGACATTTAAAAAAAAAAAATTAATTTTTCTTATTTCAGTACAATGGCCGTTATACACGGACTTCGAAGAGCCATCATCGGCGGGCATCGATGGCGCGCGCAACCTTAGCATTGAGTATGAGTCCAAAGTGGACAAGTGTAAGGTTAAAATTGGTAAGTTTTGCTAATATTTACCTTTGGTCAAGTTATAAGGAAGAAAAAGTATTTATAGCACATCAAGCAGATCAGGGGCGTCACGGAGCGTCTTACAGGCTATTGTGAGCTGATCTCGAGCTCGCCTTACCTCTAGCGAGTTGTTCACATTCATTGAACACGGAGTATTTCTTCAAGCTTCTTTCTGACGACCTTAAAATGTCTTTTTTAAAACAAAAATGCCGAATCGAATATATATATCTCTCTATAGGTAGGTAGGCGGGTTAGTGGTCCATTTTAGACCCGTTATAGTTTAAATTCCCAAATTCGAGATCACCCGGGTAACCGTGTAACCCATTTTAATTATTTTATCCGCCTCTTTTGCAGGTATTTGGCACATACTACCAAAGACAGTGTATGAGAGACTAAAAGGTAATTTCGAGTCCCATACAGACAAGGAAGAACTGAATAAAATATTAGATGAGGAACTAGCCACGTCTAAGACTCCTGTAGTCTTATATTGTCATGGTAAGAGGAAGATTTTTTATTTTTTAGAAAACTTAAGAGCGTTTAAACAGAAAGTGGACAACGTAGCAAATAGCTGTCAAATATTTCTCTGTTTTGATTAATTTGGCAATATTACTGTACGGAAATAAGAAATATGGCTAACTGAATGAAATGCAATAATTAAGATCGTAACACCGAATATTTCGTTTTTGATATAAAAAAAGTATTTGGAAACTTTTCAAATGCCTTTTTTACTCCTAAACCGGTTACAACATCAAACTCAGTGTTTTAATTGCAATTCATTATTAATATTCTTCTCTTATTAGTGGAATAATTATCGGAATCATGGATAAAATAAGAAATTGGTACATAAGAGGAAGTCTGAAAGTGGCGCCGGTGACTGAAAAGTTGTGTGGTAATCGGTTGTCGTGGTATGGGCATGTGATGCGGAGGAATGAGGAAAGTTTTGAGTATGAATGTGGATGGGTATATGAGTAGAGGAAGACCAAAAAAACGATGGATGGACTGTGTGAAGGATGATATGACAAGTAAGGAGGTGTCTGATGAGATGACGAGTAATAGAGAACCGACCATAACGCGAGCGAATCTTTTTTAAAATTAAAATCCTGCTGTTAATAATTCTAGGTAACTCCAACTCACGCGCAGCGACGCACAGGATTGAACTGTACAAGTTCTTCCAGAAGATGGACTTTCACACCATAACCTTTGATTATAGAGGTAAGACTTGCTACATTGGTAACATTGTTAATTATAATATTACGTATGTATATTTTTTAAAAACCATTTAAATTGCAATGCCTTAACAGACAACTAAGTTCTAAGAACCTCCTATTGTTACCATCGTCAAAATACTGTACACTTAGCAATAAAGAATTTGAATTTGAAAAATAATTTGATACTTGCTGAATATACACCGTGTTATTCACGTTATACATAAACTTTGGCAAACGCTTCTATAGCTTTTACAAATCAAATCTTACAAAGGAAGTAGTACTTAAAAAGGCTTGGTTACAAAGATATTTGTAATTTCATTTAATGAAATTTAATTGAGCTATGCAGTGACAAAGGGTCTTAATTTGGTATATGTTGCCGCTTAGTGTAATTAAATTATCAAATGCTATTTGCAATTCATTTGCACGTACGAGAGGAACCCGAGAGTAAATAATAAAAAAAAAAATAAGAATTCATTAATGTGTCCATAATGAAAAATGCTTATTTCCGTGGTCAAAACATCTGTTCGAAGTTTATGTAGATCGTCCGGAACACGGTGTATAACCTCCTCCTTTTTTTGAAGTCGGTTAAAAATAACTTCCAATGAGGCGATATTTTATTTAGGTAGATACTTATTTATTTTAGAGACCTTGTTTAAAACTTTCACGGTTTACTACTGAACTTATACTGTCACTTACGGGATCTCTTATCTTCTTCTTTTTCTTTTATCTGCTCTTAACAATTTATTTTCCATCCACCCGCATTCTCCAGTCAACCCGCGATCATGGCGCTTGCAACAGCGTCTAAATATCAAAATAATGAACTCAAAACTCAAAGCATTTATTTCAATTAGACCATTACAGGCAGTTTTAAATCTAAAAAAAAAACAAAAAGAAGCGAAGCTACAGTCACAAGGCATAATAACTTGAGAAAGTACTGTAGTTGCACATTCCAAAGCGTAGATCTCTATAGAGAAGAATGGGCAAGAAACTCCATGGACACTCTTTTCAATCAAAATATTGTAACAAAATCTTGGTTACATCATTCATGTTGAGATTATACATATGTGAGAACGATGTAGAAAGATGTGCACATTCAGAACGTCCAGAGTAAAAGATCAAATCAACAATGAAAAAAAAAACGGAACAATCACGGAAGATATCCCGTAAGTGACGGTATAAGTTTAGAGACCTTGCTGGGAACATATCATATGAATTCGACGTTAACATCCCTTGCAAAGTTTTGTCTCGATTCATCCCTGCGTTTTTATTCACCCTATTTTACAGTACTAAAAGTTTCTGAGTGTAGGCCACCCTAGCTCTTACAGGTCTTCAAGGAAAATTATTTGCATCGAGAATCATCAATCTCGTGGCTATAACAGCCGCTCGGATCGATCTTCAGGTTATGCCGCGCTTGCCTAGGTTGGTCCTTGGATGGGTGACCACCCATTATATTCCGAGTTTCCGCCGTGCCTCGGAAAGCACGTTAAGCCGTTGGTTCAGGCTGTCAATTGTAGATCTTTAAAAGTCTGACAACCAGTCTTACAACGGGGTATAGTATTACTTAGAAATAACTGGGTGGTGGAGGTCAGATAGGCAGTTGTTCCATGTAAAATACTGGTATTCAGCTGCATCCGGTTAGACTGGAAGCCGGCCCCAACATAGTTGAGAAAAGGCTAGGCAGATGATGAATCATCGTTTATCTTCGGAAATACGCACGCTTGATGAGATTTTGATATGACATAGCCACCAGTAGCGAAGGGTCAATTTTTGTAAGAGGTAAGCCAGACTCACACCACACAGATCTTTAATTTTTATCATTATTTGTCTATACACCGTGACTTTTTAGTCCTCTTACAATGGCAGCCCACTTCATGTATCCAATGACTACTAATCATTAATATTAAAAAAATAGGTAGTTTTAAGACTTTAATAAGTTAAAAATAAAAATATTATTCAGTAATATGACGCATGGCGTAGTTAAGACACCTTGTTGCGAGCGATGATCTATGAATTCGAGCGCTGGGTAGGTATATTCTCTTCTCCCGTTTGACACGCATACATCATTAACAGGATGTTTCATAATTTTATTCTAATGTATTATTTATTTTTCTTTGTACCTATTATGGTAGGAAAAAAAAACAAAAATCGCGCCTAGAGCTATTTTATGTCGGGTACATTAAGTAGGCCACCGTTGTAAGACGACTAAAAAGTCACGGTGTAGAATACTGACTGCCATTATCAAAGGGAAGCCGGTAGGAATCGAGTTGTATGGAACCTTCGCCACTGATAGCCACAGTTTTTTTTTTTGTAAACAGCAGTTTTTTTTCTTGTTGAAAGCTATTTTACAATTGTTTATCTGTCTGTTTCAGGGTACGGTGACTCCACAAACCTGCGGCCCACGGAAGCTGGTGTGGTGGAAGACGCGCTCGTCGTGTACGAGTGGCTGCTGTCTACGATCAACGGGAACAGGGACATTTTCGTGTGGGGACACTCTTTAGGTAAGTCAAGTCACCGAAGAAACGGGTTTTGTCGACAGAAGAATCGACAGAAGAATCGACAAAATGACAGATGTTTTTTATGATCTGTCATTTTGTCGATTCTCCCGTCGACAAAACCCGTTTCTTCGGTGGTCATGCCGTAGCATACGCATTAGTGCTAGTATATTGTTCGGCTTCCAGTCCAATCGGATGTAGCTGAATAAAATTATTTCACATGGAGCGACTGCCTGACCTCATGAGGCTTGTGTCTAAATAATCACAGCCGCATGGGTCGATGGAAGGTTAAGCTAAGCTTGCCGGGGTCGGTCCGTGGATGGGTGACCATTCATCACATATCAAACTCCACCGTGCAACGGAAAACACGTTAAGCCTTTACCGTTTTGACGTTTTGAGAGCAGTGGTGATGAAATAAATTACACAGAGTAATGCACCTGCCTGGGTTCGAACCCACAATGACTCCGTACATTAAGAATAGAAGAATAGAATAATTTATTTAAAAAGTATTACAAAAAGTGTACATTTAAGCGCAGTAGTATTATTTCTCATACTAATTATAAGTACTTATAAGTAAACTATAACTAAAATATATTCTACAGTCGCAAGTATTCAATAGTTCAATTTAGATGTCAGCGACCTGCCCGATCTAAGTTTATTTACCTGTGTCATTACGCCCGGATTGACCGGGTGTGTACACAGTGTCAAGCCGATGCACCGAACCCTGATCATCTTCCGTTACAGGTACAGCAATATCTTCGCACTTGCTGGGCAACCTGCAGGAGCTGTCCATGCGGCTGCTGGACCGCTCTGCCCCGCTCCCTCCGCCAAGAGGACTGATACTTGAGGCACCCTTCAACAACTTGGCCGATGAGGTCGCTAAACATCCTTTATCGAAGGTAAGAGCCATTTTATAATCTGATCTGTACGTCAAAAAACTGTAGGATTTGAGCTTTGTGCCAAGAAAATATTAATACATGTAAACTTACAACAAATTTTACCTCTTTATAATATTACATTTTCAACTAGCTGTTATCCGCGTTACCTTCGTTCACGTGAAATGATTACTTTTCTTTTTTAATCTGATTATGTTAACAATTTCAAGGGTTTTATTTTTTTTGCACGGAACCCTATTAATTTTTCTAAAATAAAAGTAGCCTAAGTTAGACCTTATAACATCAGCTATCTGTGAGTACCAGTCCTGTCACAATAGGTCCAGCCGTTTCGGAGATCAGCTGGAACAAACAGACAGACAGACAAAAATGTTATATATTTTCTTTTGCATTCAGTAGAAAGCTGTTATTTTGATATTACAAACAGACACTTAAATTGTATTTATTTGTTTAAGTAAATAAAAAAAATAGTTCAATACATTAACAATTATTATTTTTCTCCCTTCCAAAGCTAGTAACCTGGCTACCATACTACGACTACACATTCGTAGAGCCTTTCCGTTCGAACACGGAGCAAACGTTCAAGTCCGACGAGCACCTCTCGAAGGTGAAGTCTCTGCCGATACTCATACTGCACGCCAAGGATGATGTTGTTGTGCCCTTCGTTGTGGGACTGAGGGTAAGTCTAAGATAGATAGAAAATACATTTATTTGGGTTATACCACTAGAACATACAGGGTGTAAACGGATCCTGAACGAAGCCGTCAACCACAGCAAAAAAAAAAAATCATGTAGTTTTTTAATTATTTTATAGTTAAATAATAATGTAATTAATTTATAATTTATTTGGGAGGTATAAATTCGACAATACCACCCTGTTTTTTTAATTGTCTCTAGTAATCATTAAGGAAAATGTCGTGTCTGTGAGTAGTCTGTTTCTCAAATTCCCCCGTAATTCGGGGAAATCTCCACAAACTGGGAACCATGCTCTTCATTCATTAAGTACATCGAACTAAATAATCCTACGCAAAAATTATTGCTGGGAAACAATTTTTTTTGGGGTGTAAAATCACGTTTATAAACTCGATGTAGCGCACTGAAAACATTGTGCTAATGGATGCAATGAATAGTAAACGGGTCATGGAGGTAATTAAGGTAAAGTTATAACCTTAAAAAGTAGTATTTAAAAAAAAACTTGTGAAAAAATTGAAACTTTGACCTCCAATATCTCCGTAAGTAGAAGGTTCCCAGGTATGGTCCAGAACAAAGAAATGATAGCAATGACGGGGAGAACAAGTGCCTTTCAGCTTCTTTAGGGTATTTTTACACCCTCATCATCTGCCTAGCCTCTTCCCATCTATATTGGGGTTGGCTTCCAGTCTAACCGGATGCAGCTGAATACCAATATTTTACATGGAGCGATTGCCTATCTGACCTCCACAACCCAGTTAGTACTGTGTAATAACACCATTTATTTAAAATGAATAAAAAAGTTAAAAAAAAACTTAATAACACACGCTTTGGATTATCGTTATTTTATTTCTCGTATTCTTCGTCCGAGCAAACCTCATGTCATGGGAATGCATAAAAAAAACTAGTCCGCCATCTTTGGTAGTCCGCCATATTGGATTTAGAATGACGTCACTTAGCTAAAAATGCATTGTCATCCAAACTTAACATGTATGCAAAATTTCAGCTCAATCGGTAACCGGCAAGTAGATCAAATTAAACTTCTAAGATTTTATTACATAGAGGTGAAGCTAACGAAAGCGTGCTAGAAAATAAAATTCATCACAGCCATCATTCTTCTGTTCTTATTCCAATCTATGTCTTCTTCTTCCATACTTGTCTATTAATCCTCATGTCATGTTAATCCCTTTCTAGCCATATCATTATTCACACAGTCAGAGCACGAGGTCCTGTGTTTGATTCCATGCCCAGGTCGGGCAAAGTGTTATTGGGTTTTTCTATCAGGAATTCCTAAGTACCAGCCACGAAGTCTGGATTTATGTCCGGTTGACGGCAATAGGCTCGCCCCCTCTTGCATGGGGCTTCAATACAAGGTGTAAAAGGAACCTTCACGAAGCCGTCAACCAAGCATTCTGTACATCAAACTAAGCAACTGTACGCAAAAATTATTGCTAGGAAACGACTTTTTTTTTTTGGGGTGAAAAATCGCGTTTTACGGTAAAACTCGATGTAACGCACTCAAACATTGTGCTGATGGATGGATTGAATAGTACCGGGTCGTGGAGGTGTGTAAAGTAAAGTTACATAAAAACCTTGCATAAAAAAAAAAACTTGTGAATACGTTGGAACTTTGACCCCCAATATCTCCGTAACTAGAACGTTGGGAACGGGTATGGTCTAGAACAAAAAAATGATCGCAGTGACGGGGACAGCAAGTGCCATTCGGCTTCGTTAAGGCTCTAGTTACACCAGATATAGCTGGCCTAATGTGGGTGTACTAAGGTACACTTCTGCCTAACTCTTCGGGGATTACAGGCGTGATGTTATGTTCATACTGATATAGTCTTCTCCCTTCTAGCTATACAGATCGATAGTCCAGTCGCGCGCGGATGTCGACGCGACCATCCGGCTGCACGCGTACCCGAGCGAGCAGGACCTCGGGCACAAGTGGATATGCCACGCGACGGACCTGCCCGACGTTATACGGTAAGTTACTGGGGAAAAACGGGCTGAATAGCCATTGCTGGCGATAGGGTTTGATTCCCGGGTCGGGCAGTGTTAGTTTAGGTCAGCGTAAAATTGTAAATACCGTTAGATTATAATCTATCTCGCGAGATTGTAAACGGTCGAAAAATTGTGAACCGTAACATACTGCTTACAATTTAACGTATTATGTTTCGATACATTCGACAACAAACGAATTAACAAACAAATATGGCGGCGCGGGGCACATGACGTTCAACCAATCAGCGCATGAGGTGCGTTCCGGTGTATGACATTTCACAATTTGACGGTTTCACTTCAATAGATTATAATCTACCGAAAAATAATGCGTTAAATTGTAAGCAGTATGTTACGGTTCACAATCTTTCGACAGTTTACAATCTCGCGAGATAGATTATAATCTAACGGTATTTACAATTTAACGGTGTCATATACATATTTGTACCATATATACTCCCTAGTTAACTGAGGGTTGGCCAGTTTTCACCCTTATGCCCTAAGTAATAACGTTGAAAAGTGGTCAACCGTCAGTGAACTCCGTACCTAGTACCTTACCTTGTGTAGACAGGCGTGATTTCATTTATTTTTATTTTTTATTTAACAATTTATGTACACACTAAATACAGAAAAGAAGAAAGGAACAGAAAATAGTACAAAGGTGATGCTTATTTCTAAAGAAATCTCTTCCAGCATACCTGCTAAAGGAGATACTAAAAAAGAGATGTAGACATAGTGTGTAAAAGAAGAAGAGAAAATTGAATACATAAAACGTAAAGCAGAACTATTTAAACATAATAATATAAGAATACACTAACACACTTATAAATACGAAGACAAAACATAAGAATACTGTAAATACAATAAAATAACTAATAATAAATACCTATGCAACTATGACGAAATGGAAAGAGTGTGTGTTCATGTTGTGTTACTGATTGTTTTTCTATTTACAGAGAATTCGTCGATCAACATGTCCAATAAGCAGCATCGGAAGCCGATCTTCCATTACCGATCGATAAGTCGCGTCGCTTCGTCTAACAGGGCCATTTTGATATTAAAGTTAAGACCACTGATTCAGTGCTACCCAGGGTTCCTAATAGATAAAATAATAGAAAAATCTAGAATACACTAGCAAAATATTCGCTTATTGTACAGTCGCCAACACATCAAGCTACCCGAAACTGTCAAATTTTCCCATTCAACCTTGAACCTATTGCTTTAGCGATAAAGTTCTCGAGTGCTCTCAATAAGCTGTACCCGCTAGTAGGTATCGCACCACCTGCTGTACGAAGGGATGTCGCATGCGCGCTGGAAAAAAAGAACCAAGAATCCGATTCCCGATATCCCCTCTACGACCACACACCTACCCCGGGAAGACTAAAAAGCCGCAAAAGCTTCTAACGCTCCACTCAGGCAATCCAAGACAGGCCACCCAAAGACCACCCCACGACTTCTTAAAGCCCCAAGAACACCTGGCTCCCGGCAGTGAACTACAGTGGTCTATTTGGAAAGCTCTGAATCGACTGCGTACCCAAGTAGGCCGCTGCAAACATAATCTGGCAAAATGGGGTATTATTGGTCCCTCCGACACCGAGTGCGAGTGCGGCGCTCCGGATCAAACTATGTCCCACCTGCTGGAGTGTCCCAGGTGTTCGTTTACCTGCACTCTTGACGATCTGAATAGCTCCTCTGCCGCTGCAATAAACGTGGCCACCTACTGGGCCCAAACCGTCTAATATGTAAGGAACATCGATACGATAAGAAGAAGAAGTGAAAAAGTTGAAAATCTATTAAAGAAATTTGACAGATTGTAGAAGCTTGATGTGCTGGCGTATATACCAGCACTCTGTTACATAGGACTTAAACATAACTGGCGCAATGTGGGTGTACTCAACACCCCTGCCTAACAATAATAATATGTACGAGTATAATAGTTGAATTTTATAGTAAAAAAACGTCAGGTAAATTAATATTCAAGCAAATTGACCAACTGTAATTCTTTGAATGCCTCGTTGATCTAGTTGTCGCAGTCGCGACTGCTGAGCATGAGGTCCTGGGTTCGATTCCCGGGTCAGGCAAATAGTTATCGGGTTTTTCCATCAGGAATTTGTCAGTAATAGCCACGGAGTCTGGATTTATGCCCGGTTAATGGCAATAGGCTCGCCCCCTATTACATGGAACTTAAACATAACTGGCGAAATGTGGGTGTACTATTAGGTACGCCTCTGCCTAACTCTTCGGGGATTACAGGCGTGATGTTATAATTATGTAATTCTATGACAGTTTTTAATCTATACTTACCAGTATTATAAAGCTGAAGAGTTTGTTTGTTTCGTTGAACGCGCTAATCTCAGCAACTACTGGTTCGATTTGTAAAATTCTTTTAGTGTTGGATAGCCTATTTATCGAGGAAGGTTATAGGCCAAAATTTCACGTGGACAAAGGTCGCGGGCCACAGCTAGAGTTTTAATAAAGGGCAAACGGACGAAGGTTGTCAAGTTGCTCAATTAATTTTGCTGACGATCCATGAAAATGTAAATGAGGATTATTTTGCAAGGCTTTAACTTTTATTTGAACGCAACGCCTACTTACGTCACAAAATAGAATTAATGTGTAGTCGAAAACGCATTTGCTTTACCACTTTTGACTGCTCAGTAAATTGAAAGGGGCTGGATTTTTGTATGAAGCCTGTCCTCTCTAAATTCTACCATTTTATTTTATTTTCATAATAGTGGCCACGCGTAAAACTTCTAATAATCAATAGTTGACATAAAAATAAACAATTTTGAATGATACAAAAATTCTAAAGCGTCACGTTACCGACACATTAGATATCAAAGTTAGAACCTTCGTCAGTACAACTTTGATGGCTTATATTTTGGAAATGTGACTTTTTAGATTTTGTCTCACACTTTATGCGTGGGTCATAAAATCAAATTTATACTGATGGTGCCATCAGTGAATAGATTCCAACTTTGATAGTTTATATTTCAGAAATGTAACGCATTAGAAGATTTTACCTCATACAAAACTTGTTTGTCTGATGCCAGCTATTGTTTAATACGTGTTTCAGGTGTGGTCGCTACTTTGAAAATAAAATAAAATGGCAGATGTTAGGCAGGTCTAATCATTAAAACCCCATTACTAACTGTTACATAGTTAAATAGACATTTATCTTTTTATGAAATTGAAATGATATTTAGCCTTAGGGTGGTAAAGCAGTTACGAGGCTGACTAGTCAATTTTGAGGATTTAATGTTAGAATAGTAGCTCAAGTAATACCAACGGTGCATTATATATTTATAATGTAGCTTTTCGTAATGAAGGCGAGATAGATTATATATACAGGGTGTAAACGGACCCTTCACGAAGCCGACAACCAAGCATTATGTACAGCAAACTAAGTAACTTTACGCAAAAATTGTAGCTGGGAAACGACTTTATTTTTTGGGGTGATAAATCTTGTTTTATGGTATGACTCAATGTAACGCACTCAAAACATTGTGCTGATGGATTGATTGAATAGTACGGGGTCGTGGAGGAGTTTAAAGTAAAAATCTTTCATTAAAAACATGTATTTAAAAAAAAAGCTTGTGAAAAAATTGGAACTTTGATCCCCAATATCTCCGTAACTAGAAGGTTCCCAGGTATGGTCTAGAACAAAAAAATGATTGCAATGACGGGGAGAACAAGTGCCTTTCGGCTTCGTTAATGGTCTTGTTACACCCTTTATTTTATTGTACGTACAATTACGAGCACAAATATGTATACACAAAGTAACTTTAAAAAGTGATTTTCTCCCACTGAACACTGTATTTATTTATCAACAGCAATTCATACTAAAAATGAATGAAAAAAAAATAGATATAATTTAAAAGTGCTGAGAAAATTGGGGTTTTAAATATTTATTTAATATATTTTGACATGATAACCTGTTCATTATTTGGAGAGTAATTCAACTTTGTTTACTGTGATTATACATGTTTTGCTTTTGACTGTACACGGAAATCTTAACAGAATTATTAATATACAGAAATGTATAACATAGTACCCTCGACGACGAAGCTAAGCAAAACAATATAAGCGGTTCTCTCATTGTACGGGAAATCTATACAAAGCGAGGTCAGGTTATACTGGAAATTGATAGCTTTATTTGTCGCCGTGTGTACATGCAATAGAATGTATAAGACATTGATATGACAAACACATATTCTTCTAAAGTCAAAATGGTATTACATACTACATATAATTATATTGTCTGTGTTGTTTTATTTGTTAAGTTGAACTTCAATATATTTGTTATAAAATAAATTACTGTTTTTTTTTTAAGATCATTGCCCCACACTAGGAATTTCTCCTGAATCGTGGGTGCATTTACAAACATTTAAATTCAAATTCAAATTCAAAATATTTTATTGTGGGCATATGTTAGTTACAGGTCTAAACAATAAATTTAAGTTCCAATATGTCCTGCCTAATAGGCATACAATAATTATGTAGTGGCATTACATTTAAAATTATTTTACATGTCAAATTTGGTTATTATAAATGTCAAAATATGAATATACAGTCAAATTATTACATGGTCAACAATTCATTCAATGGTTTAAGAAATCTTGGATCGTGTAGTATGGTTTCTCAATTAAAAATTTACGCAGTTTATTTTTAAATAGTGGAAGTTCCTTAGTGCTCAGAATGTCAATAGGTATCTTGTTGTATATTTTTGATGCCATGCCAAAGAAGCTTTTGTTAAATAGAGCCGTTTTATGTGGTACATTAGAAATTTTTAACTTGTATCTTCTCGATTTAAGCTCACATACAAGCTCACATACACAAACAGTCAGACCCGGAACAACTACCTGTCATCATCTGCCTAGCCTTTTCCCAACTATATTGGGGTCGGCTTCCAGTCTAACCGGATGCAGCTGAATACCAGTATTTTACATGAAGCGACTGCCTATCTGACCTCCACAACCCAGTTAGTACTGGGTAATACGATACCCCTTGGTAAGACTGGTTGTCAGACTTTTTGGGCCACTGACTACCTAACGACTGTCAAAGATCTACAAATGACACCCGGGACCAACGGCTTAGCGTGCTTTCCGAGGCACGGAGGAAACTCGGTATGTAATGGGTGGTCACCCATCCACAGACCAACCTAGGCAAGCACGGCTTAACCTAAAGATCGATCCGAGCGGCTGTTATTATTTAGCCACGAGCAACAACAACCTGAACAACTACCTGTATGCCATACAAATATTTGTTAGATATTTGTTCCGTGCGGGAATCGAACCCGCGACACGAAGCGCAGCAGTCAATCGCTCAGCCACTGCGCCAACCATGCCGTCGTCGAAAGGACAATGCTCATGAATGTATGGATTCCACTACCATGCTGCATCAAAATCAAACTTTGTTTTTATAGTCTACACTTATCATTATGAACTTCTACAAAAGTTCTTTTTGCAAACAAAACCCGAGTTTCGGAGTAATTTTATAAAATCGAAAATAACCTCAAAACCAGGCAACGGGAAAATAAACAATTGATACATCGGTTTGACGGGTGACTGACGGCGTCAGTCGGTTGACCCCACGACTCGACATATTTGCACAATAAAATACACAGAAATAAGTTCACAAAATACAAACAAGTTCTACTTCTCAACACAATACAATATTTAATAAATCTCAACTCTAAGAACAAAGACGGACATTTTCGCTGGCGCTAGCGCAAAACTAAAACGTCAGATCTATTGCCAGAAATGTGAAATTTTTGAGATACTTCTCTTTGCTGTAGGACGTGGGTTAATTTTGTATGGATCGTGCTCCTTCTTCTTTCTACTGTATCGTGGCTGGGTTTACAAACATTTAAGTTCACATACACTAAAAGGCCCGGAACAACTACCTGTAGGCTAGATATTTGTTCCGTGCTGGAATCGAACCCGCGACACGCAGCACTGCAGCCAATCGGTCAGCCACTGCGGAAACTGTGCCGTGAAAAAAAAAATCTGCTGTTTCCTACAAAACTGCAATACCCGATCAAAATGTAAGGAATTTTAAGATTACCGATGATAAATTTGTATGAATGGTGCACTGAAGACGTGGTAAGCGGTGCCGGGGCTGCTGGTCTGTTCGAAAGAGATACTGCGGCCCTGGAACACAAATGGGCAAAGAAGGAACATGGATGGGTTTTAGTCAGTAGAAGTCTGACGCTTCCTTCCACTCCGCCCAGAGCGGGAGGGGTCATTTGATGATTTCCTATCCGAAAAAATAAATAAAAAAAAACGTGGTAAGCTTTTGCGAATCGGGGTTACTTCCACCCTGTTCATCATCATTCTCCTGAGCCAATTTATTTGGGGTCGGCGCAGGATATCTTCTTCCATACTTCTTCCATAAGTAAATTCAGAAAATAAAAACTCATTTCATCAGCCTATATTTTTCAAGCATTGCCATAGAGCAGCTTCATCAATAAATATGACGAATTTTAAAAATGTCACTTATTTGATGTTCTGGATCAACAAAAATGATTTTTTAGAAAAAATATTATTACACCTATAAAAAACATAAAATGTATGAAAAACATTTTAAAGAAAAGAATAAACAATATATAAAAGTAAAAAGATATAGGTTATATCCAAATCAATATGGTGCTTGCGTATGTATTTGATTTATATTGGTAGTGCATTTGTGTATTTAGAGTTCCGTACCTCAGGAAAGTCAACCTCTACTAAGCCGTATGTCTGTCTGTTTGTATGACACAGGCTGCAGCTTGATAAACATAACAGGAAGCAGTCTTACCAAGGGGTATCGTATTACCCAGTTACTGGATTGTGCAGGTCAGATAATACTGGTATACAGCTGCGTCTGGTTAGAGGAAACCCGATGACAATATAGCTGGGAAAAGGCTGGCAGATGATGAGTTTAACTATATCAATTTTTTTAACTAAGACCTGTCATATCATAAATTATAACCATTCTACACTTATACTGTCACTTACGGGATATCTTCCGTGATTGTTCATTATTAGCTCCCGATATTTCGACGCTGTTGCAAGCGCCATGATCGCGGGTTGACTGAAGAATACGGTTGGATGGAAAATAAATTGTTAAGAGCAGACAAATTTATCTACCCTCTTTCTTTGTCTTTTGCTACGCGCACTACTGGAACTCGACACTAAGTCACGGCTAAACACACAGTATCACCAGGTGACAGTATAAGTTTAATTGTAAACCGTGAAAGCTTAAAACAGTGTTTATAACCGTTTTTTCTCAGGGCCTTATTACTGGCAGGTGCATCGGTGACAGCCAGTTTAATAATGGTCCAGGTAGCTGTACTGCCTCTAGTATTCAAATACAGCAAGTCAGTTCAAAGGAAAATTGTCTTTTCTAACTGTAGTAAGTATTTATTTCGACGTAAAAATCCAATGTTAAAGACGCCTGATACATCAAGAATAGCAACCACTTGTTAGCATTTTATTTTGTCAACTTGGCTGTAAATTTTTGATCAGGCGTTGTTTTTGGTCAGGGCTCATGAGAGAGGAACCTCGTAGCCATACGCGCCGTGTCCAGAAGTATTGCTTTCTGAATCAAGCCCTTGATCCAACTGCCAAGCGAGAGCCTCCTCAGATGTTGGTCGAGGCTATGGGCCATTAAACCATTGGCTGATAAATATCGCCTGTTGTTAAAAAAAATAGCAACTGCTACCGAGTAATTTTGCTATTATAATTTTGTCAGGCGTTTCCATTTTGCCGACAAAATTTGGTAATGTGAAATTAATTTTGTTTGCAGTAAACTATCCAAGAAACTTGGACTATAAGAACCCTTCGAGTTGCAACGTCGTTGGAGGAAGACACTTTGATATTGAGTTCAACTCTGTTGTAGACAAATGCCCTATCAAACTCGGTAATTGTGTTTATCTACTTGTTCTAAACTGTAATTTTAGCCATAACGACATAAGTTAATAGAAAATCTACTCATAACTATTAACCATAACAGTCGGTTTTTGAGTCAGTTTTTTATATCATTGCGATTTCTGACTTTTTAGTACTCCTACGATGGTTGGTCCGGTAGAAGTTTTTGATCAGTATTAGAAACAGGATTGATTAACATCAATTAAAAAAAAATATTTTTTTTGAACGTGTTTTGTGATCAAAATTTCACGAAAAATTATGGATAGTCTCCTAAGACCATTTTCGTGCAGCTGCAACGGTTAAGGTAGTTCCCCCTTACTGCCATGTTGAACGTATCCACCCTGCATCATCATATCTCCTTGTTTTTTCAAGTAGTATAAACATTGCGAAACAGGGGCGGGTTGTTCGTAATTAATGTATTTGACTTATCTCATCAGCTATCTGCCTTAAAGGCAGATGGCTGATGAGATAAGTCCCGTCAAAATGGGTCTAGTCGTTTCGAAGATTAGCCGCAACAAACAGACAGATAGACAGCAGACAGACACACAAAAAATTAAAAATCTTTTTTTGTTATAAGTATAGTATACTTTCATAATAATATACATTCAGTAAAAACCTGTTATTTTTAAATTACTCTTAACTTCAATTTTATTTATTTGTATAAACGTATAGTGTTCAATCAATCAGGTTGTTTTATGTTGCAGGCGTATGGCACATTGTTCCATGTTCAATGTTTCGTGAAGTATTCGTCATCCGCGACTACTTGAAGGTGGATGCTCGTCTGCATGAGGAACTAAAGAAAACGAAAAATACAGTCGTTTTATACTGTCATGGTGAGAAAAAACAGCACCTAGCCTTTTCAGACAAATCGGATGTATCTGGAACCAATATTTTACAAGGAGCTCTGACCTCCAAAGCCCAGTTACTGGATAAGAGAAATAACATAACATCACGCCTGTAAATCCCGAAGGGCTAGGCAGAGGTGTACATAATAGTACACCACACCAACACTTCGCCAGTTATGTTTTCAAGTCCCATGTAATAGGAGGCGAGCCTGTTCCCACCAACCGGGCAAAAACCTCAACTCCATGGCCGCTACTGAGAAATTTCTGATGAAAAAACCCAATAACACTTTGCCCGACCCGGGAATCTCGCGAACAGGACCCCATGCTCAGCAGTCACTATTGCGACCACTCGACCAATGAAGCATTTCGATGCCGATTGTCAGGATTTATTCCGTTAGGGTCGTACATCATGTAGGCAGAGGATGGCTTTCGTGCAATGAAAACCACTGGCCTACTTGCGATTCATTTTATGTCCGTACCAATGACCGTATCCGACAAATTTATATGTTGGTGCGGGTCGTAAGAAGACCGAAGATCTTACGTACAGGTGTAGTAGTATGACCCAACTACTGGGTTATGGAGGTAAGACTGACAGCCAACCACAACAGAGTTGGGGAAAGGATAGGTAGCTGATGGTAAGAATTTATGTCATTGAGGATAATTCAAGCACTAAGAAAAACCTGCACTTGCACTGTATCTGACCTTGGAAAAGTCATCTAAATATTGTGATTTAAATAATCATCTTTCGGTTCCTGCCCTTGTCTATTTGGGGTCGGTGCAACAATCATTTTCCATTCTCCCCTATCAGACGTCAAGGCTCCATTTACTCCTTTCTCTTTCATATCATTTGTCACACAATTCATCCATCTTTTCTTATAAATAATGTGATTGAAATAAACGTAAATAATCCACAGGTAATTCAAACCACCGCGCATCTCCTCACCGACTGCAAATGTACAAAGTTTTCCAAGAACTGAACTTCCATGTGATCACATTTGACTATCGAGGTATTTTTACCCATAGTTCACTTTGTGAAATGCTTGATATTTTACCACAAAGCATCCAATTCACTGGGTATTTTGAACAGGCATTTGTAATTACCCTAATAATTACCTATGTGGTACGATTTTGTAGTTGAAACAGTAGTTATATTAGGAATTTAAAGTCTAGAATTATTTAGTGTCGAGGTCATGAGGATAGGGGTAGGTATGAAGAACAGGGTCTAAAGTTCTCCATAGAAAAGGGAGGATCCTCCGACCAGACGGGTGTTATGTCTGGTGGGCTACTGCACCGACAGTTGTTGTCGGTTTTTTGGTCTAAATATCGCTATTTAGAAATTTGATGTTAGTTCTTCATTTGTGGCAAAGTAGCATGGCGCTGTAGTACTTTTTGTACTAGCTGTAGTGCTTTTTGTAGTGCCTTTACAACTTCAGGTACATCGTCTTCACATTTATACATATACATAACCAGCCAAGCGTTCCCAATGCTCTATGATCGACGGGTTGTAATCCACCATGCGCTGGATGTCGCATGTATTCGAAGTTTTGGTTCTAAGACATGCCGGTTTCCTCGCGATGTTTTCCTTCGCCGTTTTGACTGTAGAAGCGATAAAATAAATACGGCACGGCAAAGTTAGCTTGAGTTCTTTGACGTTCGTCGTTCGTCGGGCTTGGAGCTTGGGCCACCTCTGTTCCAGGACTTCCAGTCAAGCACAACGATGTAAAATTCCAAAAGATTATGTCCAGCAGTGTGCTACCATAGCTTAGTTATTCTTCTTCTTTTCGTTTCGATATTACATCCTATTTTGTGTAAAGTTTTGGCTCAATAAGTGGTCTCCAGCAGGCGAGACATAGTCTGCTCAGGGGATGTACAGGACTCAGTCTTACTTGCTTAATTACAGGGTACGGAGACTCAACTCATATAAGGCCTACGGAGAAGGGTGTCGTGGAAGACGCAGTGGCAGTATATGCCTGGCTGATGGAGTCGCTAAGTCCTACGAATAGACCAGCCGTTGTGGTATGGGGACACTCCCTTGGTAAGTCTATGCTTTATAGAGGACAACAGGGCATAGACAGTAACATATGCGTGCGCGCCACATTTTGTGCTACAAAAAGCTGAATGCATATCGCCTATTCGCAGGAAACTTGACGTTTCTACCGGCATTGCACAGGTCGTCTACACGATTCCAGTTGCGCTGCAATGCGCATGCTGTTTTGAAAATAAGACCTCCAATCCAGTTACCAGACAGTATATCTCACTGGATCCAGTGCATTCCAGTGACGGTATAGAATATTTAAGTTGCATTCCAGCCCTAGATTAGATCCCTTGACTGGAATGCAACTGGAATAATATGAACCTAGCATAACACTTCTTCTAATCACGCCTAGAAGGTTTTTCCACTTCAATATTACTCTCTGTGCTATCACCAGGAACCGCAGTAGCAGCGAACATGGCAGCTCATCTATCTGAGCTGTGTACCAAACAGGGACATCCACAGTTGCCGTGTCCTGATGCTTTGGTGCTCGAGGCGCCTTTTAATAACCTCACGGATGAGATCACAAGTCATCCCTTCGCTAAGGTAGAATGCGTATTCATTAATGATTCTTGCTTAAAAAGTACCTACGTGTTATTCCCGGACATCTAAACGTAATGCCTAAAAAAAACCGGCCAAGTGCGAGTCGACTTGTACTTACATTTCACTCTCTTAAGGGTGGAATTTCAAAAAACCCTTTCTTAGTGGATACCTACTCTTATCAAAGAATATACCAAAATGCATGACAATGCATTCCAAATTTCATGACTGTAGAACCAGTGGTTTGGGCTGTGCGTTGATATATCAGTCAGTCAGGACTTTGAATTTAATATGTTTATTTTACTATAATGTCGGATCCGGTCGTTAGTACGGACATAAAATGAACCGGCAAGCGCGCCAGTGGGCACTGGTGACATCACGCGACCTACTTCCCAGTCTACCCACAACACAGCGAGCTTCTACAGAGTCGGTGTGTTGACAGCTCGTTACGAGGACGAGATGGAGCGTCTGATCGCAGCGGAGTTAAAACGTCCTGGAACTGTACCCTATTCATTGTGCCCTGCGTTATTGTGTTAAATTATAATTTCAAGTAATTTGATAGTTTGCTAAAAGCAGTATATCGCACCCAGTGTTTTCATTGCACGAAACCCATCTTCTGCCCACATGATGTACGAGTCGGTTAGGCCGAATAAATCCTGACCAATTCGACATATAGATATCTTACGTAAAGAGTTGTAAAGAAAACCGACTCATTATATTTGTTATGAAAGTCTAGTTTTCATTAAACGGATCATATCATAAAAATAACGAAAACCGTCGAAATTCTGGGTGTCGATTTATAGACGTTCTAAATGTTCTGCTTGTAGCTGGTGTCCTGGCTACCCTACTACAAAGACACGTTCGTGAAGCCGTTCACAGCATCCTCCGAGTACTCGTTTGATACAGATGAGTACCTCTGCAGCGTTCCTCAGATCCCCATCCTCATACTGCACTCCAAGGGAGACAAGATAGTTCCCTATAATCTGGCTTGCAAGGTAACGTGATACATACATAATAATAAACACCGTGACTTTTTAGTCGTCTTACAACGGCAGCCCACTTCATGTTTCCAATGACTACTTAACATTCATAGAAAAAAAATTGGTACCTATTTAAGACATTTGAATAATTTAAAAATAAAAATATTATTCGTTATTATGACGCATGACAGGGTAGGTATGTCCCACCGTTGGACACGTACAAATTATTAACAAGATGTTTCATATTTCTAATGTATTATTTATTTATTATCTTAATTACGGGTAAAAAAAAAAAAAATTGCGCCTAGAGGTATTTTATATCGGATACATTGAGTGGACCACCTTTGTAAGAAGACTAAAAAGCCGTGACTTTTTAGTCGTCTATGGACTCACTCATTTTCCCGTGGCGGTAGGTAGAAACTACAAAAGATCACCTGCTACGACCCTTTTTTTTTTCGGAAGGGAGTGTCAGACTTGTACTGACTAAAACCCATCCATGTTCCTTCTTTGCCCTTTGTGTTCCAGGGCCACGGTATCTGTTTCGAACAGTCCCGCAGCCCTGGCAGGCATCGGCCCATGCGGACCCCTACGTGGTTGCTGACATCTCTTTGAGGCGCGCGTGGAACACGAACGCGCCGTCGACACGGCCTGTCGTCATAAGACGGCCGGACGGCGAGCTAGCCCATAACTCCCGCGCCTACGGTGGCCGGGAGCCACCACGTGACCCCCGACGCCCAGGGCGTCTCCCGCGGCGGCTGGGACGTGAGGTTCTTTCCCTCTCACGTCCCGCCACCTCCTTCACTAGCATGACTGCTTCGCAGAAGGTGGTGACGGCTTCCCATTCCCTCTCGCTCCGGACCATGGCTTGAACCAGGGCCTGACGCGAGAGATCGCCGCCGCCAATCGCCGCTACAAGGACACGGCGGTGCTCCGCCCAAGCGGGGCAGACCTCTACGGTGTGCTCCACCGTGTCCTCCGGACGATCCTCGCAGTGGAAACACCCGGGCGTTTCCTCCCGCCCGATTCGGTGCAGGAACCTCCCGAAACAACCGTGTCCGGTGAGGACCTGCGTCAGGCGGTAGGTGAGGGCGCCGTGGCGCCTCTCTAGCCACTCCTCAAAGAGGGGACTTATCGCCACTATGGTGGCGTGCCCTGCACGGGGTTGCGACAGTCACTCTCTCCATGTCGCCATGAGATCACGACGGAGGTCTGTCCGCTGAGCGGCAATTTGTCGCGGCAGCGGAGTTTCCCCCCGACATAGTGCTTCCGCGCGCCATTCATGCAGGCGCGCGAGGACTATCGCCTCCAGATCCCATGGCGGCAATCCGGCAAGGAGGCTAGCCGCCTCGCCGGAGATCGTGCGGTACCCCCGGATTAGCCTTATGGCTATTACCTTTTGGGGCGCGTTCAGGTAGTGGGCGGCTTGCCGCCTCAAAGAACGCGCCCACACCGGGGCCCCGCAAAGGGCCATGGACCGCACGACCCCTGCGTAGAGCCTCCGGCAGGAGGCGTTTGGACCCCTCAGGTTGGGCAAGAGCCTCTTGAAGGCAGAGTACTACGCACCTAACTTTTCTGGTAGACATCACCAATAAGGAACACCGGGTATAACTTATTTATAGTTTCTTAAGGCGCGAAATTCAAATATTATAACTATTTCATCAGAAAAAGTCATTCAATGGGATTAAATGAACTTAGAGGGTTGTATTGATGATTTTAATTATTATAATTCTGTAACTACATACGTGTTACTTGGGCGACTCATTTTTCATCCACATGCAACCTGACAGTGACCTGCAAATTGCAAAAAAGTAAGGAAATTTCAATTTCGCGGTCTTCCACCTTAAAACTGTATTCAACGTTTTCGGTACTATTTTCCATCGTGTATGGAGTTCCACAGGGAAGAATGCTCAGGCCATTTCTGTTAACGATTTTTGTTTGGTTTTTTATACCTAATAGTTTCATCGGCTAGCCGGCTTTTATTTGTAGATCTGTAACAGTCGTCACGGGAAGGTAGTAGAAAAAGCCCGAAAGTCGTTACAACTAGCCTTACTGCGTGCTATCGTGTTGACTAGTTACTGGATTATTGGAGGTCAGATAGGCATTGCAGTCACTCCTTGTAACATACCAGAATGTTGCTTTATCCAGTAAGCAGTCTGTCCCAGCCACCTCTAACTAGCTAGGTGACGTCTAAAGCTGCGCTTGCAAATACGAGGTGTCCTGGCCTTGTTTGCACCACCTCCAAATGATGACATTAATATTTGTAACTGTCCTCAGTTGCACGACAAAATAAAGGCCTCCCGCGACACGTCGGGGGCTACGCTGATGTTCCACTCGTTCGAACGGGGCTGCGGCCTCGGACACAACAATCTATGTCAAGCGCCAAATCTCAAGGATATTGTGGGGTAAGACTTCTTTCTTCCTCATACTTGAATTTAGAAACTCGGTTAATTGCTATCAAGATAATGGAATACGGTGCTCGGTGAAGTGCTCGCGGCTAAATAATAACAGCCCCTTGGGCCGATCTTTAGATTAAGCCGTGCATAAGTTGGTCCGTGGATGGGTGACCACCCATTACATACCGAGTTTTCTCCGTGGCTCGGAAAGCACTTTCAGCCGTTGGTCCCAGCTGTCATTTGTAGATTTTTGACAGTCGTTACAGGTAGTCAGCGGCCCGAAAGTCTGACAACCAGTCTTACCAAAACAAAAATTGGAATAATTTGGGGATCGATTACTTTTGCGTTTTATGTAAGAAAACATTGTAAACCTTTCAAAATAATTAGTACTTTCACGTTACCCACAGTTTCAAATAATTTACCAATTTATTTTACAATTCCAGAACATTCCTCGCGCAAATCAAACCCAACAGCAGCTCCTGACAATTACTGTGCTGTACGCCGAATACGCCATTTTTGACAGAACTAATATCATTGCCTCAAGGAAGATTCAAGAATCTCATAATACATCTAAAAACATGAAATACAGCTAAACAAAACAGAAGAAAAGTGTCAAAGTATTAACTTTGACACTATTCTTCCTCTTTTCTTTCTCCGTTCTTCTCCGAAAGAGGCAGAATAAAAAGAAGACAGCCCCATCTTGCAGTTAGATTGTGGCTGATGGAGCTTACATACACACGAAAGAGAGTTGGCATTATGGCTACGGCTTTGGTATGTAGACTCCATAGACTAAACAGGGTATAAAGGATATCGATGGACAAACTGTTACACACAGATTATCGTCAGAGCCGTTTTTAGTGTCATGCGTTAATAGTGTCTTGCATTTTTAGTGTTTTTAGCGTTTTTAGTGTCATGCATAACCGTTCGCTCGTGATTTACGCGTGCGGGATATCCAAAATGTACCTTTTCATAATGTAACTAAGGGTATTTTCTTGACACACGGGCGCAAACACTACGTGATTAGAAAAACGCCCTTAGTATGTTGTCATCATAGTAAAAATTGAGGTGCTTGCAATGCACCTTGGGGAGGTATCCCCAAGGTGCATTGCAAGCACCCCGCATGCGGGCAAGTCCCGCTTGCATCTCTAAATCCGCATGACAGTAATAAACTGTCAAACATATGACAGTTGATTTGATTGGCTGTCATTATTTTTGCTAGCCAATCACAGCAGCTTCTGTTGATTAGTGTTACAGGAACCAAAAATGGTGTTCGTTTTTAGGTGTCTTTCAAATTTCACAAAATTATCAGAAGTGTTCAAAGGGTTTGTAATTGTGTGTAAATGTGTAATTACAATGTTATGGAAGATCAATAAAACTTACTAAATAACTTTCAATGTCATTGTATTCCTTAGGCTTATTGGATTTGCGGCGTACTGCACCATCAGAGTTAAATTTTTTTCTATGTTTTAAATAAAAACTGATTAAAAAACCTAACATATTTGGATTTTATTTCTATTGTAAGACATATAGCATAGCATAGCAGCAGCCTATAATGTTCCCACTGCTGGGACGCAGGCCTCCTCTCTATGAGAGGGAACGGGCTATAATCCACCACGCGGGCCCAGTGCGGGTTGGTAGATGTCACATGTCTTCGAATTTTTGGTTCTAGGACATGCTGGTTTCCTCATGATGTTTTCCTTCACCGTTTTGAGAGCAGTGGTGATGAAATAAATTACACAAAGTAATGCGCCCGCCTGGGTTCGAACCCACGACTTATTGCTCGTAAGTCGGGACCGCCACCACTGGGCCACCGCTGCTCTCATACTCTATACACATAAATAAAATTGAAGTGTCTGTTTGTAATTTCAAAATAACAGTATTGTAAGACAAAGCTAAGTAACATTTATCGATTTCGGCTAAAATGTTATTCTCAGTGCTTCGGTGGTTTATAGTGGTTGAAAGCGCGACTGCTGTGGGTCGGGTTCTGGGTTCGGTGTCCCAGTCAAGCAGTACTACCTATAATACAGGGTGTAAAAGGACCAATCGCATAACCGTCATCTACGCTTTCTGTGTATCAAAATAAAACTGCGCAAAAGTTTGGGAAACAACTTTTGTTTTTTTTTTTGGTATGAAATATCAAAGTTTACAGTTCACAGTAGCTGTCAATGCAACGCACTCAAAACATTGTGCTGATAGATGCATTTAACACTAAAGGTAAAGTTTTAACATTCAAAAACTTTAGTTTAAAAAAAAAACGTGAAATAGACGAATCGTTGGCCTTCAATATCCCCGTAACTAGAGGGTCCCAGGTATGGTCCAATGCAAAAAATAAATGCAATGACGGCAAGAACAAGTGCCTCTCGGTTTCGTTAAGATTATTTTTACACGTTATTTTTCTATTAGAAATATCTCCGCCTGGAACCTGGTTTTGCGAACCTTCTAACTAAATCAGGACCTTAGTTACCTACTCTATACAGCCACTGGTCCAATATACTACAATCAAAAAGGTAGTGACAGTTATAACACCATTAAACTTAAAGGACAAAGCAAAGGAAACCAATATCAATAAATCAAATATTTCTTGACCCGTGTTCAACCTCCTTGCTCCAATAAAATAGGATTCTTTTTATACTGGCAACACTTTACGATCGCGCACCGGAAATACGTCGCGTTCCAAATTAGTTTTTAAAAAAGGTCTTGTATTGAAATATTCGAACGTTCGATTATCAAAATAGTTTTAATTGTGTTGGTTGTTTGGATAGTTCGAAAATTAAAATGAGATCACACCTCATTTCAAAATAAGAACATTTCACTTTATCTTTGAACACTTCATTTTAGTACTGGTTCTTATAATAAGATGATGATAATCCAAATAATACCAATGTCTTTAAGAACTTACCTGTGTTTATTAACATTGGGCGAAATCTTAAATAAAGCCTTCATAAAATATTTCTGTTGGAATTTCAACTTTAAATTCAGTGCTAGTTGTTTATTTTTCTCAGTACTAAATAGACTTCCGTTAGGCCACAACTCGTCTGATGTGAAGCGATGACGTGGTCTAGGGTGGAGCACGCTGGCCCAGAAAAAATCACAAAGAGAAGATCAGTCATTTATAAGTAGATTGGTTAGTACGATAGCATAAATTGACACCTTTCCCAATGAGGGTAGGGAGACACTTAGGTACTTATACGTCTAACTAAACGATACATACATTCTCCTTCTGCTTCGTTCACGTTAAGAGTGTCACATTTAATAGGTGGCAAGACTATTGCCATCAGCCGGGCACAGATCCCGACACCTACGAAATTCCTGATGAAAAACCTCAATAACACTGTCCGATCTGGGCATCGAAGTCAGGACCTCATGCTCAGCAGTCGCGCTTGCGACCAAGTAGGCTAAAAAAAATAATAAAAATAAACTATGGTATCCAAAAAATACGTTTATTTACCTTTTTCTAAATAACATCGTTCGACCTTGTCTCGCTTCGCAAACGACCTTATCATAATCAAAGGATACACGAGTGTTCCCGAGACAAGGCCTGGTTCAGGCATAATTTATTGAATTCTTTAATATTTTTTATACATGTCAAGCAAGTTCTTAAATGTTGGGTAGTATACAGAGTGTTTCTTTCAACTGGGGCAGCGGGGACAACAGAATATAATGGTTGTAAAAATATCCTTAACGACGCCGAATAGCACTTGTTCACCCCGTCATTGTGATATTTTTTTATTCTAGACACCTGGGAACCTTCTAGTTAAGGAGATATTGGGGGTCAAAGTTCCAAATTTTTCACAAGTTTTTAAATTTTGAATGTTATAACTTTACTTTTAATACCTCCACGACCCCTGCACTCAAAACATGAAAAATCTCGAAGTCAATACCTCTACCGAGATTTTTGACCCCAAAAAAAACTTTACTTAGTAGTTATGTACCTACAGAATGCTTGGTTGATGGTTTCGTGAAGGGTCCGTTTACACTTTGTATATGAGACACGGATAGCTCTTTTGTTATAAAAACCTATTTTTTACCTTTAATTTTTTGGTCAAGCCCGAGTTATACATAAAATTAAGTAAAGTTGATTGTTGTTATCACGAATAATAAATGAAGGCACAAGGGCTCAAACTATGCTCCACCTCCTATCCTGACCTCTTAGTCCAAAAACATGCAACCGAAGAGATCTTTGCGCTGCCACCGACGACGTGGTGAAAGAAGTGAAGTTTTGTGCTAACAAAATATAAAATTTGTCGTGCCAGCGATATGAAGAAGAAGAAGAATAATGAAGGCCAACTTACGGTAGGGGTGTAAAAGTATAATGATTTCCAGACCAGCATTATTATTACGGTTCACATTCACACACAATACAGGTTGTAAACAGACCCTTCACATAGCCGTCAATCAAGCATTCTGTACATCAAACTAAGTAACTTTACACAAAAAATTATTACTGGGAATCGAATTTTTTTTTGAGGTGAATAATCACGTTTTAAGGTAGGACTCGATGGAAAGCACTTAAAGCATTGTGCTGATGGATGGATTGAATAGTACGGGGTAATAATCTTATATTAAAAACATGTATTAAAAAAAAAAAGTGTGAAAAAGTTGGAACTTTGACCGCCAATATCTCCGTAACTAGACGGTTTCCAGGTATGGTCTAGAACAAAAAAATAATCACAAAGACGGGGAGAACAAGTGCGTTTCGGTTATGTTTAGGGTCTATTTACACCTTTTATTGTTAATTTTTTGATGAAAAAACGTTCATTCATGGTGACCTCTTAATATTTTCATTACAAAAAATGTTACTTCTGCCAAACTTTAAAGCTGTTTGTTGGCAGATGTAGCTCCCATATACAATATTACCTTTATTTTTATGTACGAGTAACTACTCGTAGGTACTTTTCCATCAATAACAAGAATAAACATGGAGCAGCAGCTGCTGGATGGAGCAGTGGCATACATTAGTTACAATAGTTCACAGATCACAGTTAAGTTAGCAAGCATACAGGCACACAAAGAATACAGGCTTGTTAATATTCAGTAACCACAAATCTAATAATAAGCAACAACAATTTAGATCAGAATATAAACAGAAACATGCCTTTCCGCGCGTCTAAACCCGACACACTGGTTATATACTCTATGGTTCTAGTAGAAAGCACACAGAAGATTTAAAAGAGTGTCCATGGAGTTTCTTGCCCGTTCTTCTCCATGGAGATCTACGTTAGGGAATGGGCAACTACAGTACTTTCACAGTTTATGTGCCTTGTGACTGGGACTGTAGCTATATTTCATTGTTGTCTTTGTTTCGTCAATTCCAAAGTGTCTGTAACTGGCCTACTTGAAAAAAATGCTTCGATTTTGACTTTGAGTCAGTGGTCCAAAAAGTCTGACAACAGTACTAGCTGGGTTGAGGAGGTCAGATAGGCCATGTATAATACTCCATGGCTCCATGTATAATACTGGTATTTCAGCTGCATCCAGTTAGACTGGAAGCCGACCCCAACATAGTTGAGAAAAGGCTAGGTAGATGATGACTCATCAACAATCTAGCAATTTATAATATAACCTGCTTAAAACTCAGACCACATACAGTGCAATATACGCCACATGCCATAATTATAAAAAAGATACATCACTGCGAAAACCACAACATACCTCCCATTAAAAACAGTTGTTACATCTTCACATTATTGACCCTCTCATCAAGCTGTGATGCAACCTCAATGTCTGCTCATACCCCTGCTATGCGAGCGTGAAATTGTGACGTGCTTGAGGTCTGAGGTACATGTGGGCTCGTAGTAATACTAGTGAATATTGCCGGCAGCCCCGTCGAGTAATTGCCATAGAGTAGAGTGGAGTAATGTTGTGATTTTGGCGGGAGATTTGTCGATGGTTTTTGAAGTGACGTTTTTTTTTTTTTTTTTTTTTTTTTTTTTTTTTTTTTTTTTTTAAATACGAAAGACATTATTGTATAAAATCTATCACGGAAGAAAATACCTATGGACGTAAGACTAGGCAGTATGGTCAAAAGACTTTAGCCTTCCCTTCGGGGTAAATCGAAAAAAAAAAAAAAAAAAAAAGTGACGTTTTTTTTTTTTTGAGGTATATATTCTTTGCTATTTCACTTTTATATTGGCTGTATCAATTTTCGGCTTTATCCCAATAGCTATAAATTAAAATAGATTAGCATTGATAAATGTTGTTTATTCTGAAAATTGTTTTTTATTTTACATTCATTTTTAGAAACTAGATGAGATCGGTGTTTCCTATCCAACTACTCCGAGAAGAAGCACCGAAACTGAATAAGAATAGTTTAGTGATCGCAACTGCGATTCGTTATCGTGGGGTCCTGTGTACGATACCAGTGTGCAACACTGGGGTTCTAAAATGGCCGTTTTGACAATAATAAAATGTCGTTAAAATTCTTAAAATGATCATAGACTCACTTAATATTAAGAATTGCCACTTTGCGACCGAATACGAATTGAAATGTAATTCATATTATTATCCTATTCCGATTGTGCTAAAGCAGCCATTTTAGACTGCCTGAGAATGAACTGTAATTTGCAAATATAAACCTGGTGTTGATAGAAAATTGTAAAAAGCTGGCCTTTCGAAATTTTTACTTTTGGATAACCTTCAACTTATGATATTAACGCTTTCCCCCATATCTTTCAAAATATAAAAAAAGAATCCACACTGGATCAAAGACCCTTTTTTCAGTCAGTTTTTGTAGTATCGCTGCTCTATTAACTTAACTTGTCACCTTACAGCATGAAATATATTACCAAGTTAGCAAACCACATTAAAAAGTATCGACATATCGATAAAACAAAGTTCTAAACGTGCCTTTCCAACCCTACGCCGCGTCAAGTGAGGGGTAAAATGTAATATTCATAACAATCCTTTGTGCGGCCATTTCGCGGCCTGGGGGTTGAATAGCACTCCCTTGCACTTACTGTAGTAGGTATCGTCAACCACGTGCATTAGTAACACTTGATCTAGGAAACCCGCCCTTAGACCGTGTTCACACACGGCGTATAGTCAGCCGCCGACTGTGAGCGTCAAGTTCAAAATGTATGAAAAAACAAACGGCATCGGCAGTCAATCAATTTTCTTCGTACATTTTTTACTGAGCGCTCATAATCGGCGGCCGACTATACGCTGATTTCGGGCTACGAACTACATCTTTATGAGGGTGTATTCTGAAAGTTGGCAACGTCGCAAAAAGCGTGTCAAATATCTCGCTGTTTTGATTAATTTTAATAATTATTACTGAATTAAATTATGAAATATCGCTGTGTTGCACTAAAATATTGACTAAGTATTGCAATAGTACCTAACACTGGATAAGATATTGTAACAGTTTTAGATTTCCAAGTGCTTTTTTACACTTAAAACTGTGTCACTACATTAGTTGTTGCAAATTAAATATAATCAATAGTGCAACACAGAACGACCGCAGTGTCTCAAGACGAAAGTCTATGACCAGTGTGTGTTGCCAGTGATTACATACGGGACCGAAACGTGGTCGCTCACAATGGGCCTCATCAGAAGGCTTGTAGTCACCCAAAGGGCAATGGAGAGGGCTATGCTCGGAGTTTCCTTGCGTGATCAAGTCAGAAATGAGGAAATCCGTAAGAGAACCAAGGCTACCAACGTAGCCCGAAGAATAGCAAAACTTAAGTGGCAGTGGGCAGGGCACATAGCTCGCGGAACGGATGGCCGATGGGGCCGGAAAGTTCTGGAGTGGCGACCGCGAACTGGAAGACGTTGCGTTGGAAGGCCTCCCACTAGGTGGACCGATGACCTGATAAAGGTCGCAGGGATCCGCTGGATGCAAGACGCACGGGACCGGTCAATGTGGCGACACTTGGAGGAGGCATATGTCCAGCAGTGGACGTCTTTCGGCTGAAATGATGACACAGAACGATATTCCATTTACATTTATTACAACAGCGATACATTCGACAGCTATTTGTGACGTTGCCAACTTCCAGAAAGGAACACGCGTGTTGCTACGGCTTGCGACAAACGATACCCACGTGTGTCATTTGTTTTTTCACGCAAGTACCGTCGCTTCGCAAGTCACGTTACGGTGACTCATAGCATTCTCATAGCGATTTCTTTCGAGGAGCTCGTGCTCGTTAAGCCGTGCTTGCCTAGGTAAGTCCGTGGATAAATGACCACCCATCACATACCGAGCTCCCTCCGTGCCTCAGGAAGCACGTTAAACCGTTGGTCCCGGCTGTCATTTGTAGATCTTTGACAGTCGTAACAGGTAGTCACTCAGTGACCTGAAAGTCTGACAATCAGTCTTACCAAGGGGTATCGTATTGCCCAGTAGTAATTGGGTTGTGGAGGTCAGACAGGCAGTCGCTTCATGTCAAATGCTGGTATTCAGCTGCATCCGGTTAGACTGTTAGCCGATCCCGACATAGTTGGAAAAGGCTAGGCAGATGATGATGATTTCTGTACAGGTACAGTCGTAACACGCGAGTCACTTGACCTTGTAGGTCGTGGCCAAATTATTAGTTCTACGAGATACAGGCACTGTCAATATCAGAGTGTGAACTTGTACGTGTGGTTTAGTGTACTCAGTAGTACTTTGTGGTACTCGGACTCGAATCATTGGCGATTTTGTGTTCGCCACCTGTCATGTTAGTTTGATGCAATGCAATGCTAAAATAATTGAAGGCCTACGTAACTACGCAATCAAAAACCAAGTCTAACTTTTTTAACCATAAGTAATATCGATTTTACTTATGGACCAACCCCCGTAGCAGTACCACCGTAGACAAGGATTTATTTGACGGAAGAATCGACACAAGGACAGATTTCTTTGCGGCAATTTGTCGATGCTTCCGTCAAAGAAATCCTTGTCATTTATTCGGGGGCTGGAAACTACTAAGGAAGAAGACCAAGAAAACGATAGATGAATTGTGTGAGGAACGATATGAAAGAAAAAGGAGTAAATGATAGCGTGACGATTGACAGAGGAGAATGAAAGAAAAAAACGTGTTGGGACGACCCCAAGTAACATGGGACAAGTGTAGAAAGAAGATTATGTAATATCGATATTAAAAAGTAAGTACTTACATCAATACAGTATAGTGAAAATTCGTCAATCTAAGTTCTAGACAAAAAGCAGAGTTCGCTTATAGACAATTAGATTCTAGATATTAAACTAGAATTTTTAATTTCAGTAGAAGGCTCATAAAATAATTTTCATGAGGATTTATTTGGATATGTTAATAAAACTTTGCAAAAGTACCTTGAAAACTAGCTGGAATTTTACGAAAGCTATAGCTTACAATCAAATAAAACTAAGATTCTAGTAAAACGAAACTAGATAAAGTATTTATTTTTACAAATAATTTACAATATTCGTTTTCATTTCACCGTAAAAATCTCTCATCATTAGCGGCCTAGCCGTTTCCCAACTATGTTGGGGTCGGCTTCCAGTCTAATCGGATGCCACTGAATACCAGTATTTTACATGGAGCAACTGCCTATCTGACCTCTACAACCCAGTTAGTACTGGGTAATACGATACCCCTTGATGACTATCAAAGATGCACAAACAACACCCGGGACCAACGGCTTAACATGCTTTCCGAGGCAAGGAGGAAACTCGGGATATAATGGGTGCTCACCCATCCACAGACCAACCTAGGCAAGCACGGCTCAACCTAAAGATCGACCCGAGCGGCTGTTATTATTCTTCGTAAAAATCTCTAATAGCACAAAATAAAAAGCCAAGCAAAGAGAAAAATACAACACATTGAAAGACACTGCGCGCAGAATCCTGAATCTGCCATTTAATTTAACAATAGCCCCGGGCTGTCATCCTTCTAATGGACTCTGTTTAGCGCTGTCTATGGTTTGTAGATGAATTAACATCGCGCCGGCTTTATTTGAAGGGGGTGGGCAGAAATAATGAAATGAAATGTATTTTTTTACTGCAATTAATTATAGTATCACACTGCATCAGCACTTTCTAAGTCTCTGTAAGGTCCTATTAAAATAGATGGACAAACTTTTAGAAGTCATTCAGACCATCAAAATATTCACAAATATTTGATGAAATATTTTGATTGAATCAATGGTAAAAAAAAGTAAGTAAAACGCCTTAGATACTTACAAGAACAAATCGGGTAACGAAAATACACTAAAAGCCGTGAGACACACATTATTATTTATTTTTTTTGTTTTGTTTTAACATTTTTATTGTATAAATTTAAGATTTTTAATTTTTTAATATTTTTTTTGTGATTATTGTGTGCACTTGTGGCATGGGCCAAATAAATATATTTTCTTTCTTTCTTTCTTTCTAAAAATTTTGGTTACCCAATGATTTTAGGTCAAAATAAAATCACTGTTTTTTTGCTTGGATATCTTTGGTTAGACGTACTGAACTCTGTGTTAAAATTTGTCCATCTATTTTAATGGGACTTTATATAGTCACACAGTGGGTGCCTGAAATAGGGCTTTGGTTGTCAGTGTTGTTGCTAAGACAGGCCTATAATAAGCTGGCGTGACAATTTGAAATCATTCCTGGCCACTTAAAAAACAAAGGAAATTGTAAAAGTGTTGGTGGTCTTTTCCCAGAAGTGAGACAGAATAGGTTAATCCTTACGAAAAATGCGAAAGTAAGTTTGTTTGTTATCAGTTCACACCGATACGTGACGAGACGCGACGTGGCGTGCACTCAAACCATTTTATGCTTTATCTCCATTAAGAAATGCATAGTATGGTTTGAAAGACGCGCGGCCCGAGTCGCGTCGCGTCACGTCTCGGTGTGAATTGACCCTAAACCACTGAACCGATCATCCTGAAATTTTGCATTTACGTTGTCAGGTGTACAAAAACGGACATAGGGTGCCTTTCATCCCGAAAATAAGTACTGTTCCCGAGGAAAACAACAATAACGTTCTAATGACAATAGATGGCGTGATCACGTGTCTGAATCATGATTGAATTATATTATTACAAGCATGCCATGGCCATGGAAGAGTTGACAGTAGCTCGTATTGTTTTTATATCTCTCTGAGACCAACGGAAAAGCATGTTTTGTAAAAACTGTAATTTTAACTCTACGCCCCAAGAACTGTATTTTTTTTCTAATAGCGTCAAAAATCTGACGCAAATCAACCTCAACATTTAGGTAGCCAACGACTTTTATTTTTAATTAAGGTTACTTATTTAATAAGCCATTTTTTTTTTGTCTAAGCCATTGTTTTAATTTTATATTAATTAAGTTTACCTTATTTTTGTACGCCATTCCTATATGGCAAAACACGTAGGTAGCTACTTTCTTTTAATGATAAGACCTGTATAATGTATACATACCTACTCATGTTTTTCAAAATAAATTATATCTTTATCTTATTTTTATCAGTCAAATCAAATCAAATCATTTATTTCTTTGCAAACATGGGTAATAGGTACATACATGTTTTTTTTTTTTATAATAATGTTCTCCACATTTTGCCGTCACATGGGCATGCAAATAGTTGGTTTACAAAATATTATAAATTTAAAATAAGCGGCATGTCATTGGAATTATATAAAATATAAAAAATTAAAAATGGTCAAAACAATGAAAAATAAAAAATATTATCAATGATGTCAAACAAATAAGTGGCATGTCATTGGAATTACATAAAAAAATGATAAAATAAAAAAAATAAAAAATGTCAGGATGGTCAAAGTAAAAAAATAAAATAAAATAAATTTAAAAATATTATCAATAATGTCAAACGGAATAACATTATGCCAACTAGAATAATAATATGTCAATTAGTAGTAACAGCATAAATAGTTTTAAATCACAACTTATCTAAAAACACAATACAAATTATAAAGAAAGGCAGAAAATCTTTTTTCTTCAGAATTCTTTCTCGGTAAGGAATTCACCGACAGTATAGTACGCTTTATGCGTTAAAAAGCTTCTGAGCCTGCTTTTAAATAATGATAGCGGCAATACTTTCCATTGCTTAGGGAATTTATTATAAATGACCGAAGCCATGCAGTAGACGCTCTTGCGCATTAGTGCCGTTTTGGCGAGATGGAAACACACTAGGTTATTGTCGCGTCTATTACGTGGAACTACGTCAGTCAGACGTTCAAAACGATTTGGGTTCGTCTTCACAAACACAGCTACTTCTATTATGTACAAACTAGGTAGTGTTAATATTTTGTGCTGTTTAAAGTATGGCATGCAACTATCAGTGGATTTAAGCTTAAACATCGCCCTTAGACATCTTTTCTGGGCTTTAAAGACTGTTTCTCTTTCGGTTGAATTACCCCAGAACATTATACCGTAACGTAGGTGGGATTCTACTATACCATAATAAGCAGTGAGAAGTGCGTCCATATATACTATTGGGGATAGTGAATGTAGAGCGTATGCGGACTTACCTACTAATTCTCTTACATAAAGTATCGGTATGTGCTTTCCAATTTAGGCTTTTATCTATTACCAGTCCCAAAAATTTTGTATTTTCTACTTCTTCTACTATTTCATTGTTGTATTGTATATTAGGGCTAATTCTAAGAATACGTTGACTAAAATGTACAACTTTTGTTTTTTCCATGTTTATTTTTAAATTATTTGCCTCTAACCAATTAACAACAGTCCTTTGCCCTTACCCCATTTGATATGAGGTCGGCACAGCATGTCTTCTTCGTCCATATTTCTCTATTACTCACTTAATTTTGTAATTATAGGTAAAGGAGATTGTTTACAAGCTAGTTATTAACTCCATAGTTTAATTATTACCAATTAGGTACAACCAGTAGGTTTGTTACGGCTATTGTTTTGCATAAATACAGGGACAGCCCTCCTCAAACTGACATGGTGCATTCAGCTCCTTATATTGAATCATGTTCCACAGATTTTTTTTTTCAGTTACTTTTACTTTATTTCAGTGTGAGAGCAGCGGTGGCCCAGTGGCGGAGACCCCGACTTACGAGCAGTAAGTCCTGGGTTCGAACCCAGCCAGGCGCATTACTTTGTGTAAGTTATTTCATCACCACTGCTCTCAAAACGGTGAAGGAAAACATCGTGAGGAAACGATGTTTTCAATGTCCTAGAACCAAAAAATCGAAGACATGTGACATCTACCAACCCGCACTGGGCCCGCGTGGTGGATTATAGCCCATTCCCTCTCACAGAGAGGAGGCCTGCGTCCCAGCAGTGGGAACATTAATAGGCTGATTATGCTATGTTATGCAGTGTAAAATTACATTCCCTGTAAGCAGTACTCCATTTATGTAAATAATACGGCTATAATCAAAAATCTAATAATGGATGTTGAAATACTCTAACGAACGACGCGTGAAACCAGCTGTTCACTTCCTGCGTAGTTACAGAGTTCATCGAACTCGTCGTTGCGCTTGCCATTCGCTACGTGCTCTTTGCCACGGTAACGATACATGGCGTATGAGGAAATAAAACAAATCTAATTTATTGAATTCCCATAACATTCCTGAAATAATTTCTTGTACCGGTCATCTTAGAATGATATACTGAATTCACTCAATCAGTTTGTGGAGAGCTGTCCCTTATATAAAAAAAATAGTATACAGGGTTGTATACTATTTTTTTTTATAAAAACGTTGCCGCTAGGAATTTCTCCTGTATCGTGGGTGCGTTTACAAACACTTAAATTCACATACACAAACAGCCAGACCCGGAACAACTACCTGTAGGCCATACAAATATTTGTTCCGTGCGGGAAAAGCGCGAATGCGTGCGTATTAAAAGTATGTACCTACCTATTAGTTGCAATTATAGGCATATTGATGTGCGTAGTTATTAGGTAATTAGTAGTCACTCGTCATCCCATGAGTCAACCCCTTTCTGCTGAGTGCTATTATTATTATATCAGCACATACTATCCTCTCTGGCCAAAATTTTCCCTCCACTCCTCTCATTTCTCACAGCTGCCTGGTTGCTTTTGTGGACGAATCAAAGTTAAAAGCATTTATTTCAATTAGACCATTACAGGCACTTTTAAATGTCAAAAAAACCAAAAGAAGCGAAGCTACAGTCACAGTCACAAGACATAATAACTTGAGAAAGTACTGTAGTTGCACATTCCAAAGCGTAGATCTCTATGGAGAAGAATGGGCAAGAAACTCCATGGACACTCTTAATCTCTCAATCTCTTAGGTATCTTGTTTGTCTTACCATCTTCGCTCGAGTTTTCATGGCGTCGCTTTTTATTATTCTACAACCATACAAACGTCAATTTAGCCTAGTTTTCGTCTGTTTATGTCGTGGAAAATAATAAATTAACCAGTCAGTGATATTACAGCGGCCATAGATGTGTCCCGTTTCGTCATCTGCCCAGTCTTTACCCAACTATGTTGGGATCGGCTTCCAGTCTAACCGGCTGCAGCTGAACACGAGATGTGCCCATTTACGACATCTAAAATAAAGGAAAGGTAATAACGAAATTCTAAAATAAAACTACCGGGACTGATTGATGGTGTAGCATACCCTGAGATACTGTAAACTCTGATGTGATGAACGAACACCCATCGAGAGATTGACCACTTTACGTGCGGCTTAACCTTGCCTTTGCGGTTGTTACGAAGCCACGCGCCGCTAAGCCAAAGTTATATATTTGATCAAACAGGTGAAATACACAGCGTTCAATATCCTCATTAAGCCGCCATCTTGAAAATTCTCCAAGAGCATAGAGTAAAGATCATTACTATTAAATGTTCCAACAAAACAACTATAATCTTTATCCCAAACCCTCCTGTTTCACCATAAATCATAAATACACCATTATTTATTACAGATACAATTTCACCCACCTACGTATTCTTGTTTATTCCGACCTACCTACACGGACCTATAATAAAAATAATTCCAACAAAAAAACATCTTGGGCCTGTTCTCCTTTAAATAAAACAAAAGAGACCACAAAGACATGTCGGTAAAACAATTGAGTGTTTATCGATAGTAAACGTCACAACACTAGCTATTCGATTTTTGAAATTGAATTCTTAAACTGCCAAAATAAAGGTGAGAATTGTTACGCGCTCTGTGTGTCTTGCAACTGTTTCAAAGCGCGGGAAACGAAAGTGGTTACATATTTATAAAATGGAATCGATTTTTAAATGAGCCAATGGTGGTGCTTGTTTGGGGAGGCGGGAAGCGGCAGGCCCCACCCAACGTTGGATGTCAGATGAACGTCTCGCGCGCTTTTTTGCTCATTCGCTCAGCGTCCACCGACGCGAGCGGTCGTTTAAAACGATGTGATTGCCTTGAATATTTATCATGTTTTTAACATCACTTACTGCCTACTGGACAATTTTATTGGGTATATATCATATATTTTACAGAATGTACATAGTTAAGTGTATTGTTTATGAATGTTCTTTGGCGCAGTTATTTTGAATTGGTAATTTTGTTGATGCTACATCATTCATTATAATGAATTCATTGACTTAGCAATTAGTTATGCCGCATAAAAACGAATGAGAGATACCTACCATATTGCATTATATGAATTTTGAAATTTAATTAAATGTCTAGAATCTACTTAAATTATTCAATCAGATAGAAAATTGATTTTATAATGTAATCGTATTTACACATTTCTAGTTTTTTTTTAACAATGCAATCACACACATTCAAATTTGGTACATAAATAAATAAAAATCAAAATCCACCTATCAAGCCCTACTTAAGTAATATCAATAGCTCGCATCGATTTGTCGATAGCAAAGTATCGATATTTTACGACGATGCACAACACTATCTCCGGCTGATCGCATCGACTTATGGCAAAATACTCGCGTCATCCGCGCTGGTTTAACTTTGAAATATTGGTTATAATAAACATGGACTGTATCTGCTTATGTTATGGAGTTAGTGACTGATATAGGGTACCTAAGTTGTGAGAAAGTGCAGTAGTCGGTAGTATTATAATACCTAGACCCTAATAATTATATGAAATTAAGGCCGGTAGGAGGTAAGATTTTTGCAACAGAAGAAATTATTTCAATGTATTTTTCAAAGTAAGATTAGTAGAGCATGCTCTCAACCTTTTTTTGACCGACTTCTAAATAGAAAGAGGTCCTCAATTCAGCTGTATTTTTTTAATAGCCCAAACTGTCCCACTGCTGCGCGACCCATCGTTATGTCAGCATTTGGTCTTACCAACCCGCTCGGGGCCAGCGTGGTGGAATACAGCCCACTCCCTCACACAGAGAGGAGGGCTGAGTTCAAAGTTATTTTGCTGCCCAAACAAAAACACCACTTATTCGTGATTTAAAACATTGGTAAGTGTCTGTTACCACGAAAATCGTGTCCTGTGGACATTAACGAAAAGAAAAGACAATTATAATGAACGTTTTTGCTTTCTTTTTAATTGTTGTAATATCCTATCCTATACTATTAAATAAGTATTCTTCTTTTATATAAAAATCTCGTGTCACGGTGTTTGTGATCGTACTCCGCCGAAACGGCTCGACCGATTTTTACGAATTTTTTTTTTTGTTTTTTTGGGAGGAATGAGAATAAGTCGTAAAGAATATTTCACACCACTAATTTCACGCAGATGAAGGTCGCGGGGCATAGCTAGTATTTGTATATTTGTAATCACGTGCTCGAAAACGGCTCTAACAATTTGATGAAAGTAGTAAAATAGGGGCTTACGGGGCATCCAAATGTCCAATGTGCAAAGAGAGCGTAAAAAAGAAGACGAATTTAAAATTGAAAGTACCCAAATTTCCTTCTTGCAAAACTCCATTTTCACTGCCAGTAGAGAAACCGGTCGACAATTATAATGTATTGTATTGTATAACAGGCTGGTGTCCGCAACTCCACGTCAAAGCGTGTATTTTGCGTGCGGGTGGGAAATCTATTCGATCCACCCTAACTCCCTGAGAAAGGCCAGCAGCGCCTTGGTGTTGCTGACAATCTCGCGGAGAGTACCTAAGGTAACGAGGTACTCTGCCCTGTATGTTGCAACCACTGGGCAGTGTAGAAGCACGTGGGCTGATGTTTCGTCTTCCTCCATGCGGGCTCGGCACAGGGGGCTGTCTGTGACTCCTATGACAAAGAGGTGTTTTTTTGCAAATCAAGCAAAGAGGCCGACGACGCCGAGAAGGAAAAAGGTAAGTAATTATTAAAATTTATTATTTGCTTTAAGCAATCGACTATTCAGCCTGTAGACGCCGCATAATAGGTAATAGATTTAAAACTGAAAATAGTCATTTCCCACATAATATTTACTTTATTCATAACTAGGGCTGATATTATTTGGGCTTGCCGCAATTTGTTTAGCCAAAATGCTATAAGATGGTGGTGTTTTCTATTCAAAAATATCAAAAAAAAGTCAAAGGTGAAAAGTCGATCTATCTAGAACTTAAATATGTGAAAATACATTTTTTCTATTTTCGTCTAAGCAGAGCTCGACCGCCAGGATAATTCTTATTTATTAAACTCATACATAACAAAACCATAAAACTAAATTATATTAAAAAAAAAACAGTATCTTTACATAGTATAAAACAAAGTCGCGCCCGCTGTTTGTAGGCTTAGACCTTTTAAACTTCGCAACGGATTTTAATGCAGTTTTCAGCAATAAATAGAGTGATTCAAGAGGAAGGTTTATATGTACCTACATTGCACCCGAACGGAGCCGGGGCGGGTCGCTAGTATAAAAATAAACTAAATTGATCCTGTGCGAAGCCAAAAGGCCTCTTTCTTTGGTGCTGTAATTCTTCTACTTAGGACTACACGCCCAGCTACACGACTGGCGGTGAGGTTTGTAAATTATTCTTCCCTCTAAGTAGTTACTTCTTGGAAAGTAAAATTTACAAATTAAAGAAAAAGAAAGAAAATAAATTTATTTGGCATATGCCACAAGTGCACACAATATAAAACAAAAATAATACAAGAAAAAATAAATAAAACTTAAAACTAAACAAAAAAAAAAAAATTTAGGTAACACGGTGTGCCTCTTAGCTGCGCCAAATAGGACCAGTTCAGCAAAATGCCGGGCAACTAGTGCCTGACGCTGGGTTTCAACTGGACCTGGATTAGAGAGGTCACGGATGTAAAACAGTTTTATGTGTTGTGTCAATGGTAGTGGTGAAAAGGTACTTAAATAGAAAACAAAAAAATATTACCAGTATAGATCGACCGCTTTAATGAGTTCTCCGCCTTCCCCCATCAAAGGCACATCAAACGTCCACAAAGTCCTAACAATATCCCACAGGTTATTTGCTTTAATTACCATAATCCACGTAGGTATTACGATACTTATTGAACCAATACGTTATCAATATCAACCTTCATAATATTCCATTTAAATTGATACCTTCGAGAGGACTCATTAAAGCGGTCGGTCTATAAACACCCTGAGGGCCCAGAAAAAGTCGCTTTTCAATTGTCGCTGTCGCTGACAAAATTCAATGATGACGACATGATGACAAATTAAAAATGTATTGGATTGACGTACATAAGTTATCAAAAAACTTGTCCGGTTCACAGTCGTTGCAGAAATATAAAACAGGTCAGCAATATCACGAATGATGCAGAAATCAGAATACATCGATTGAAAGTCACATAGAATTTCTCAAAGGCACCGAGACATCCTGGAGTGATCTCTATCCCTCTCTGCGTTGACGGGAGAAAGCTTAGACGGAACTAGCACAAGATTCGTGCATAGCCGGTGGAATGTACGCCGTTAAATGAGATTTGTCAATGTTGGTAGCACTGAATCGGCCATCTTAGTTTTCGAAATTTGAAATTTTCTTGAAAACGAATGGTACTTTCTTTTGTTTTCTGCAGGGGTAATGCATTTTATTTGTTTGTTTTTTTTTTACCTTTTGAACGGTTGAGTTGTATGATGTGCCTGTGCTTGTTGTTAGGGGAGCCTAGATAGCATCAGATTACAGACACGTGAAGCGTGACGTCAGCTTTGTCTGTGATCGCAACTAGCGTCACAGTGACGCCACTCATATTGTGGACGTCTATTTAGAAGCAGGTTTTACCATCAGATCAGCCTCTTAGGGCCGAACTACAAATTAATTTCGAAACTTTTTTGACATATATTAGGCAAATCAAACAATTGACATACAACTGAACCGTATATAAATTAATGTTGGGGCTACAAAATTATTTAGAATTATAAAACTACAGTTTTGGACTGACGTCTGACAATATTTTCTCCAAAACCTCAAACTAACAAGTGAAACATCTGCCGGCCTAGTTGCGCTACATCCTGATTAAAGTAATAAAATTTATTACCTAATTATCATAAAATAACATCCTTTCTAATATGCGTAAACAGACCTTTGGTAAAAACTCGTAAAAGTCTACCAAGAGTCACCGACACACTATGATTTCTCTAAGGTCGAAGCCACACAGCTAGATGCACCGCTTAGTACTTAGCTCTTGGCCACAAGCTACATACGTTACGAAAGCGACTGCGGACAAAAAATCATAGAAGTTGTTAAGAATATACCACGACTCACCCCGATGCGGATTGCGGAGCGACGATACGCACACGTGACGCGTGTCGCTTGACGATCGTCGTATCGACCGAGGTCGAGAATGCTGCATCCTAGGTAAGTGTAACTATAAGTGTAGCAAACCAACGTATTCTAATGAGATGACCACACTGACCAGACCCTTGGTGACATGCAGCATAACTGATTTGTCACCTCGTGACCTACCATGATGTCTTAAAGCAGGAGTCATTCCAGTGTGGGAAAGAGATGGCGCTAGACGCTAGATGACTTGTATAGCTCTGTCTCTTTCCCACACTGGAATGACTCCAGCTTTAAGATGTTATAGTAACCTCCCTGTTTGAGGAATGGTGTTACGAAGTTAAGTTCTTAGCTGTGTTTCTGCGGCCTAAGACTTACACTATACTCTAAGAAAATTTTAAATTTTATAAGTATTATAAATAATGGGGTCGGAAAGTTCTGGAGTGGCGACCGCGAACTGGAAGACGTTGCGTTGGAAGGCCTCCCACTAGGTGGACCGATGACCTGGTAAAGGTTGCAGGGATCCGCTGGATGCGAGACGCACGGGACCAGTCAATGTGGCGACACTTGCCAGCACCAGCAGAGGACGTCTTTCGGTTGAAATGTTGATGATGATGATTATAAATAATATACGAAAAACGAAAGGGTGCCCCTGTCTGCTACTAACAACATATTTCAGGGCAGTCAACTTCGCTACATATCATATTAGCTGAAAAACGTTCACTATTTCATATTAAGCTTAACCACATCAGTTTCTAGCATCCAGGGAATTGCATCCAGGGAAGCGCTGCTTCTGCGTCTTCCAGAATGTGATTGCCACTCCAGAACCTTTCGGTTCCATCAGCCATTAATTTTGCAACCAATATACCTATTTTTCTCACTAGTAAATCTGTTACTAAATGTCTTGTAACTTTGTTCTAATTGACACGAGAAGCAAACGATATTAGACCCTAATGGGTTACAACTGGGAGGTGTAGCAGTTGATTTTTACGTGATGACAAAAATCTCTAAAACCACTAACTTCACACAGATGTTAAAGCCAAGACGTAATAATTAATATGATGGATAGATTTCCCAAATACCAAAATGTTCAATTCTACACTTTATGCAATAGGGTCTCAACATCAGGTAGCATGACTAACGAATTAACCGCGAATCTGATGCCCAATAACCATGTCACAATAAACTTATTCTTAAAAAAGTTTAAAGTAAATCAAGCAACCCCAATTCTTTGAAGTAAACCTACATTTCATCCATTCAACCACCCATCCGAATCCAGACCTCGATCACCACAACTTAACCTCACCGATCTTACACACCGCTCACAGATAATAAATTACCTAAAATCTGCTACATTAAAAACTCCGTGTCCACTCGCCTCAAGGAATGTCTATGGCCATACATTTTTTTCCTTCGTACCTTTTTTAAATATTCAAATCGAATCACCCAAATTAAGTAGCCATAAACGGAATCAGCTTCCAAATTTGAATATTTCATTCTGGCTCGTACGACGCGCGCGCTTTGATTTGTGTTGTTGCTTTGTCTGTGTGGGTCGTAAGGATGGGATATATCGATAAGGCCAAGGCAGAGGTTTTTTTTTTGGTTAAAAAAAAAAAATTGTTTACTTTGAACTTATACTGTCCAACGAGATGGCAAAAGATCTTTTTATAAATTACCAGCAAATCCACAGGCTAAAATGAAACAATAATCATAATTAAAAACTGCTAAATGAATAAGTGATTGCGAATTAACGTTGAAATCCCTATTACAGCAATAAAAAAAACTGATTAAAAACTCATACAAGTAGTTAAACAGTATAAAAACTTGGTAGATATCATGCTATTACTAGGTAGTTTTATTAATGAGAAGTAACTTATACTGCGGATTAATTAAGATCCAATTTACTTTCCTTGAGTTATAAAAACAACTGATTGATATCTAATTTACGGTCCTGTCAAGGGGAGGTATATTTACGAGTACTCTTTGCGTGATGTGCTTTTAATTGAAGCTTCAGTAAAAAAACGAAAGTATTGGACTAACTACCGATATCGATACTTTTGATTTTATACAAAAACGCACATCACTTAACCTTTTGTCGCATCGCGCCGCGCGTTGATAAGGAAACATTTTAAATTAGTAGTAAAAAGAGTAAAAAATATTGTAATATATACATATTTTTTTTACATTTTTTTACTTGTATTTTGTCGAACAAAACGGGTAGCCGCTACCAAACCATATAAATTATATCATTTTTCACTGCGACATCCCTAACCGAGGTAAAAAATGACGTTCCATTCAACGTTCCGAGTTTGAAAAAGTTTTGCCGCGCTTTTTTATACGTTTCCGGGCGGCGGGATTCCATTATTGAACTTTATAATTCGAATGCCTTGCTCAACGGTTATTAATACTTCGTCGTGCATGGCGGGGTTTGTATGAAAAAGTTTGTTTATTCGCGTTTTTGAGCAAGTAATGTATTTGAAGGTTGTATTAGGTGTATATAAGGTTGTGAAGGTGATCGCGTCGGCTTTTTTATAGTTTTCGTCTGTGAGTAAAGTTTTGTATAGTACCGGGTTCTAAGGGGAGGTCTAGCTGCTAGCGTAAGGAATTGTGACGTTAGAATTTACCATCAACCAAGAGCGATTTTAGAGAATGCAATACTAATAGTCGCACAAATAGTTAGTAATGACTATACTTAGTAAAGTACAGTTTCATATGTGTCCATAGCTAATTGCTAAGACGCAAAATCATTTTCTTTCTCCGACTTCTTTATTTCCCGTACTAATATGTCCAAATTAAATGAAATATTACTACAGAAAGACTGCTGGAAAAAGCCTTCGCCAAAACGACCGACTGGAACTGTGGTTCCAGTATTCAGCAGCATCCGGATAGACCAGAAGCCGACCTTAACATAGTTGGGAAAAGGCTAGGCAGATAATTATAATACTGTGGTTCCAGTCTAATTTGATGCAGCTGAATACCAGTACATTACTTGAAGCGCGCGCCTATCTAACTTTCACAATTCAAATAATCTTACAAAATAAGAATGACACAATTGGTCTCCCAACAAAATCGCTCAAGCGATTGCCTCACCGCTCTCTCCGCGACCTCGCCCAAATTTCGTATTCATAATGATATTTATAATTATGTCAAAATTTAATGAAAAATACGATCCGTGACCTTCTGGAGGTAATAGGTCAATGTGTTTGTCATGCAACCTGTTTTACGAGGGCGGGTCAATAAGTCCGTGACTTTTTGAATTTCTGACCTCTTTACTGAAACAGCAACCCTGCTCCTGTCAACAGGCATCTGTCAGTTGACTCCTGTCAAAATTTAAACTTGCTGCGTCAGTTAGTTTGTGTTTGACAGCTATTTTTATCAGACTACTCACTAATTTGAGGAGAAAATGGAAAAAAGTGAATTTCGTGTGCTTATTAAGCATTATTTCTTGCGAAAAAAAACCATTACCGAGACCAAGGCTAAGCTTGATAAATACTATGGGGACTCTGCACCATCGATTTCAATGGTAAAAAAGTGGTTTACTGAATTTCGTTGTGGCCGTACAAGCACTGAAGATGCCGAACGTCCTGGACGCCCAGTTGAGGTCTCTACACCCGAAACAATCGAAAAAATTCACGATATGGTGTTGACCGACCGAAGATTGAAAGTGCGAGAGATTGTGGAAGCCGTAGGGATCTCGCATGGCTCAGTGGTTTCAATTTTGAATGATCACTTGGGCATGAGAAAGCTTTCCGCAAGATGGGTGCCGCGTTTGCTCACAGTCGACCACAAACGCAATCGTGTAACAACTTCACAGGAAGCTTTGGCGTTGTTTAATCGCAATATGGAGGAGTTTTTGCGCCGTTTTGTAACCGTGGACGAAACATGGATCCATCACAACACACCAGAAACCAAACAACAGTCAAAACAGTGGGTTTCTAAGGGTGAATCGGCGCCAAAGAAGGCCAAGGTGGGTTTGTCAGTCAATAAAGTTATGGCGACTGTTTTTTGGGATGCACGCGGGATAATCCACATTGACTACCTTCAAAAGGGAAGAACAATCAATGGGGAATATTATGCCAACTTATTGGACCGATTCAATGACGATTTGAAAAAAAACCGACCTCATTTGGCCAAGAAAAAAGTTCTTTTCCACCAAGACAATGCAAGGGTGCACACATGTGCAGTTGCCATGGCAAAAATCCATGAATTGGGCTATGAATTGCTCCCTCATCCGCCCTATTCTCCAGATTTGGCTCCGAGCGACTACTTCTTGTTCCCAAACCTGAAGAAATGGCTTGGTGGAAAAAGATTTGACTCCAATGATGAAGTCATCTCGCAAACAAAGGCCTATTTTGAGGACCTCGACAAATCATTTTTTTTGGAAGGGATAAAAAAATTGGAGAAGCGTTGGACAAAGTGTATAGAGCTCAAGGGAGACTACGTTGAAAAATAAAATTATTTTTTTATCAAAAAATCTGTGTTTTATTCCAAAAGTCACGGACTTATTGACCCGCCCTCGTATTGACAAACTTCACGCTTTGTCTGACACGGGGGAGTCAGAGATTGAGCGTATTTTGTTTTTGTGGATGATTTTGTAACCTTGCGCTTCAAACACACTTCTAGGCTGTGCATTGAGTCATCGATCGGGTTGTTACGGAGTCTTTGAGTGTGTGTTTCACTATGGAGTCCCGATTGGTTCTACTTCTTGGTGTCGCTGGCAGGACATAATATACAGGGTGTAAACAGACCCTTCACATATCCGTCAACCAAGCATTCTGTACATCAAACTAAGTAACTTTACGCCAAAATTATTGCTGGGAATCGACTTTTTTTTTGGTGTGAAATATTACGTTTTACGGTAGGACTCGATGTAAAGTACTCAAAGCATTGTGCTGATGGATGGATTGGATAGTACGGGGGTCGGGTGTGTAAAGTAAAAATCTTACAATAAAAACATGACTGTATTTAAAAAAAACTTGTGAAAAAGTTGGATCTTTGACCCCCAAAATCTCCGTAACTAGAAGGTTCCCGGGTATGATCTAGAACAAAAAAAAATATCGCAAAGACGGGGAGAACAATTAGTGCAAAAAGTTAATTGTAGGTTTAAACTTTGAGCAGAAGCGAATGGTTTTGCACATTGACTTAGCACAAGTTAAATGTAACTGTCTTGATTTTGATAATATTTCAAATACGAATGAGCTTTTTTTTTCTTATAGTTTTAGCAGATACGAGATATCGGCATGAATCCAGAGGGTCTAAACAATCGTTTTCAGAGTATTACATATTTCTACAGCACTGACCTGAAATTTTACGGAGGCTTATGTCAGTCCCATACATCGTTTTACTTTTGCGTCATTGTTATCGATCGCTGATAGTAGAATGTCACTTTGTCGAGGCCTTCAGGGTCACTTAGCTATAAATTCGCTTACTATTCGAGTAATATTCGTAAGTCGAACGAGTAGAAAGATAGTTTTTGCTATCATCGAACGAGCAGAGATACGGCGAAGCGTCACCGTTAATTATGGTTGAAGTTCCACAGACCCGAACAAAGCGCTATGCTCCCACATTTACTGTGGGGGCCGCCAGTCTGTGGAATCCACTGCCGGCTTCTCTGTTCCCTGATCATAATAATCTGGATCTATTCAAAGTTCGAGTGAATCGGTTTCTTCTAGGCAAGCGTGCTCCATCCTAGGCCGCATCATCGCTTCACATCAGGCTCGTTGCGGCCAAACTTAAGCCTATTTAGTATAAAAAAAGGTAGTATACTTTAGTTTGCAAGACCTCCAATCTGAGCCGTATACTCCTCTTCAGACATTTTACTGTTTCGTATTTATATCACCACAAGCCTAACTACAATAACACACTTAAATAAAGCGTTTAACAGAAGATCGGGGGACCTCCGGTATACTCTGATCACATGGAGGTAGAATGTCGTGACTTATCAGGAATGGATAAGCATGCGCGTTTGGTTTCTAGTTACGCAATTATAGTATGACCATTTTAAGAGTGCAGTTCAAGGTAGCGCTGTTTGTCAAGAAAATTTGCATCGATATGTCAAACCTGTCACTCTGACGTCATGGTAGGCCACCTGGTACATTTATTTTAGTTGTTTTCCCACCTGCACAGATAAATTGGTTTAAGTGTACAAGGTATTGGCTGTTAAACATGAAAGAGGTTTGGTATTTGGTCTATGGTTTAAACTGTCATTTGCGAAAGTTGCTGCCAATGATAATTAATTACCATCTTAATAATGAACAGCACTCGACAATCTATTTAGCAAATGTGAAGATTATGGTAATTGTTCTGTTTGTAGCCGATTAGTTACAAGGCCTACGTAACTTCAGTACTGTTTACTTTGTCTTTCTGGATATAAGTAGTTATGATATTGATGTAGTCTGTGTTCGCATTAATACCTAGTAATTATTGCGGTTGGTTCTTCAATCAAAGTAATAATCTCTTACCCGTATTCGTTTTAACTTGACATGATGATGAATATCTAGAGTCTAAAGTATTTAACAGTCACAATATTATAGCTAAAAGTATTTTTCTTACTCCTAGTCCCCGTGCCATAAACCTCAGTCCAAAGCGACTGTTACTGAGCGGTGAATAAATAAAAATAAATAAATTACGCGGCAACACATAAATATAGGCTGTATGGCGGTGCCGCTGGACGCGACGCACTGAAAACTAGAAAAAAATATCATATTTAAACGTGGAACACTTTGGGTGCGCGCCGAACGATCGTGGGTCATTAGGGTGGACCTGACTTATTATAAGGTCCTAAAGTAGACATCGATATCAAAGGATTGTTCCTGTACGCATAACATGGCCGCCGTAGAAACGGGTTTTCTCGAGGGAAGAATCGTCAAAATGACAGTTAAACAAAAGAAATCTGTCATTTTGTCGTTTCTTCCGTCGACAAACCCGTTTCTACGGTGGTCATTCTACGCCTGCTGGTCTGTAGTGAACCAAGTTATTATCTTTCACTAATTAACAATTGTCGATATCCAATTGTGTATTTTTGTCTTTCCTATTGGATTTCACGATTTCATTTGGTTTTACACTAGATTAATGTTGTTACCTTGACATTATCGCTAACTCCAGTATGCTATCGCGCTCACCTGTACTCTGAAGAGATAAAAACTGTGAATGTATGCGACTTATCTCAAATTAGTACACAATAATTTCGATCAAAAATAAATTCTTTGTTTACATCAAATATTTTTATTCATTTTGAAAATATTAAGTAAGTTAAGTTGATCTTTATTTCACCACAAAATGATACAACAAAATATTTCATGACGTAATAGGCTAGTACACAAGTTCTTAATATGGAATCATCTGATGCCGAACTAGGACGGATCCTGTATCCCGGCAAACAGCGCCATCCCCTAACACATTTCATTTATTTACATTATCTAATACTTCTTATCATCTTTATTTCAGTTAAAACTTTACATAAACTAGCATATAGTATCCATGCATTATGTTCAAATCTAAAATAAATTACATTATAGTCTTATCCACACAAATCTTGCTTCATTAGTTGGACAAAACCATTGACATTTACCACCAGCTCTTGAGATCGAAACGTTATAAGTGCTAAGTTTAACAAGGTGTAATAAACTTTATTCGCGAGAGGTAAACTTTCTTTTCATACAGCAGTTAATCAGTGTTATCGTTCTTTTTTGACAGGTGTGAATCTTATGACATTTGAGCAGGCACGCACGGTGTTCGAAATTTGAATTCGGTCGGTGGCCAGTAACGAATGTTGTATGTGTAGTGAAAACTACTTTCTTGAAAGTTATTTGTTAAAATCATTAATTTTATGGCAACATTATAATTTGTTTGAATATTTATGAGTAAAATAGAGAATAACTTATACGCTCACATGTCTTTGCAATATTATGGCGTTATAGTCTTGATAACTTTGTGTAGGACTGCACTATTGGACACATATTCTTCTCTTAAATAGCTTACTAGTCAAATTCCTTCTAGTCTTTCTATAGGAGCATAAAAGATAATCATAAGCCAACAAAGTTCTGGAGTGGCGACCGCGAACCGGAAGACGTTGCGTTGGAAGGTCTCCCACTAGGTGGACCGATGACCTGGTGAAGGTTGCAGGGATCCGCTGGATGCGAGTGGCACGGGACCGGCCAATGTGGCGATACTTCGTGGAGGCCTATGTCCAACAGTGGACGTCTTTCGACTAAAATGATGATGATGATGACCTTTTCCCAACTATGATGATGGAGTCGGCTTCCAGTCTAACCAGATGCAGCGACTTCTTACCGTGTCAATGGCAATCTAAATTGTGTCAGCCCAGAACTGAGCTACTAGTTTGGCGCTTTCGGTAGCGTGACGCAGCTGAATATCACTTACAAAACACACAACACAACACTTACTACCTACCTGAACTCCTAAACCCAATTGCTGAATAACACCATACCCCTTGGTGCTGTAGACTGGTTAAGATACCAAATCTTACCTAAGTACGATTAAAAACCAAATCACTCGTTATTGAACTTGGTACCGGACATGTTTTTTGCAATTTGCAGGTCAGTGTCAGGTTGTATTCTGATGAAAAATGAGTCGCGCAAGTAACACATATGTAAGTTCATCATTTATTTATTCTGTACAAAGGCGGACTTAATGCCATGGTGATGCAGAGACAATATACAGAAGGTGCAATAACAGAAAAAAGACTAGAAAATATTCATCATCTGCCTAGCCTTTTCCCAACTATGTTGGTGTCGGCTTCCAGTCTAATCGGATGCAGCTGAATACCAGTATTTTACATGGAGCGGCTGCCTATCTGACCTCCACAACCCAGTTAGTACTAGGTATTAATATAGCCCATTTTTTTTTTTCGGATGGGTAATCATCAAATGACCCCACCCCACTCTGGACGGAGCGGAGGGGAGTGTCAGACTTGTACTAACTAAAACCCATCCATGTTCCTTCTTTGCCCTTTGTGTTCCAGGGCCACGGTATCTCTTTCGAACAGTCCCGCAGCCCTGGCAGGATTACTATTCCCCTTGGTTAGACTGATTGTCAGACTTTTTTGAACCACTGACTACCTGTAACAACTGTCAAAGATCTACAAAGATAGCAGAGTTATAACTGTGTAGTTACAGTATTATAATCATTAAAATAATCAATACAACCCTCTAATTTCATTTAACCCCATTGAATGACTTTTCCATGAAATTGTTAATTTGCTCCTGCGAAATTCCGAATCTCTATTCTTTTCCAAAATAGCTCACAAAACCGAATTTACTGCACTCGGGTTAAAAAGTAGTCACTAGTGAAAATAGGAACTCAGAGGTTACAAGTTCGATTCCGGACTCAAGCACGGTTTTAAAACCAGCATTCCGATGTTATATCCTACTTACTTTTACTGCCTATTTTATGTTCTAATCCTTTAACGATATAGTTACTGTTACGATCCGGTAGCCATCTTGGATTAATTTATGGCCGTCATATCAATTAGGTGAGCGGTCTGTGGGGGCTGAGGATTTTAGTTTATTTGTGTCTAATAAACTAGAAGTACTTTGAAAGATTAGGAAATGGTACCTGAAGTGACCTTTTTTATTGAAGTCGGTTAAAGTAAAATTATTTATTTATTTAAAAAACGATGCCCCTCACTTAGAATTTCTCCTAGTGTATTTTCTTCCCGTATGGGTGCGTATAAAAAAAATCAAACTCACATACACAAACAGCAAGACCCGGAACAACTACCTGTAGGCCATAAAACTATTTGTTGCCTGTGAAAATTGAACCCGCGACACGCAGCGCAGTAGCCTGTCGCTGACTCACTGTGCCAACCGTGCCGTCAAAATTATTAGTTTGGTTTGGGACTGGACTGGTGATATTGAAAATATTTAGTCATAAAAATATAAAATCGAATGTACATACGGTCAACGTAACTATATTCCATCAAATAAAAGAAAATAGAGAAGCACGAAAGAAAAAGACATGCTGAGCCAATCTCAAATCAATTAGGGTTAAGGGTAGCAGAATGATTAAGATAAAAGATATGACACATACAAAAATAGAACCACAAATTAAACATGGTGCTACAAATAACTCATTAACCGTAAACAACGCCATTAATCACCAACATTATCTTAAGTGCATAATTAATCAAAAATTCTTTAACAAATCTCACATTGCCAGAGCAATTACTACCTTATGCTTGATACACATACGTCATACATTCTACAGGCATCCACATACCGAAAAAATCCGAGCGAGTTCATCCGACCAATCAGATCAAAGAATTCGGTTAAAACAAAAGACACCATCTTTTTTTTATTTCTTCGTAGGCCCGTAGCGCGTAGGCCGTAGGCTCGTAGGCCTTATCCAGTAGCCCTAAAAGATTTCAACGCGCACTTAGATTTTTGTGCCAAACATAACATCGCGCCCGTTTCTCCTCGAAGGGCTAAGCAGAGGTGTACTTATACCTAGTACACCCATATCTCGCCCAGTTCTGTTTTTCAATCCCATTGTAATAGGGGCAAGTCAGACTCCGGGGCGTGCTACTGAGAAATTCCTGATGGAAAATTCCAATAACACTTCGCCCTATCTAGGACTCGAACCTTATGCTCAACAAGAAAGCTGGCGACCACTAGACCACCCAATCTGTTATTGTTTTAATTTAAGGAAAGATAGATAAAACATAAATTTTATTTTTTATAAAAAAAAATGTGAAATGGAAAGTTTACTTCAAACTACGTTCAAAGAATATTAATAGACAGTTTATCAGGAGATTAACATGACTTAACTACAATTTTTACACTCAAAAAGCCATCGTGAGAAACAAATACATCACTTCTCGAAAAAGGATAATGTAATCTTTTTAAAACGAACACTCGCTCAGACCATAGACAATTTTAAGTATTTCATAATCCAACCTTTTTACACGAATTACAAAAAAAGCTATTTGCTCGCCATTTTAACTGTTTTCTACCTGTTAAACAAAAGGGAGATTTAAGTTGACGCGAGTTAAGCTGATGATGCTACCAACATTGACAATTGTCACAATTGTTAAAATAAGACGGGTTAATAAGTTTCTGTTTTTTTTAAACGAAACACGATGGTAATCTGGCTTTTTAAGAAAGTATGGCTGATTGTTTTATTTTTTCTGTTTTGCAGAATGGCCAAGTAGATTTATTACTGGAAGGTTGACAGCAATAAGTTTAAAGGTAAATTCAAACAGTAAAAATATTTTAGTTTTTAAACAAGAGTCTTTTTAATTGACTTATTATTTGAAAAAATAAAAATCTATTTTCCTCCATTTCATTTACCGGTATGTACTGTGTATGGCATAGAAAACTTAAACATAACATAAAAAATGTAAATTCATGAGCAAATACACCGTAGCTCATCAATTATTAATTTTGTAATTTTTCAAGTTTTTTTTTGTATGACAAATTCATTAGATGTACGGAGTAGTATCAAAATATAATTGATGGTATAAAATGTATAAATTATCAACACTAGCATGCCGATAGGTAAATTAATGTCTCAATTATTTTTACATAAATAATCGTTACATGGATTAATAGCTTATTTATTAAGTTTTTATATAAAATAACAGGTGTTTTATACGAGAGTGCGATAAAAATTTATGGAATGCGTTTGTATTTCATATTTTAGTATAAATATAAATAAAAATCTACAGCCGTTCTCAATTAATTATTAGAAAATAGTAGCTCTCATTAAAAAAATACCGAAAAACGCCTATTAAGTTAAATGAATAAATGGCCAACAACCATTAAATAATTAAAATAATAGCACGTGCCTCCGCTCCCTCGCCAAGCAACAGCAACGCCCACAAAAAATCAAACGACCAGAAACTGAAGAAACAAAAGGACAAAGGACCACCAACATACAGCCTATACACTGTGGTAACTAAAAAACTGTCGCCAAATAGATAATAAACAGAAAACGTTATCTGTTTTCCCGTTTTTTTTTTACCTGAAAATGGTGCCGGGGGTGGGGCGTGGGACGAGAGGGGCGATGCGATGCGGCAGTCTGGCCCCGACCTCGCCAGCGCTCACGTCGATCGCCACGACACTACCCAAGTGCAGTGTTTTCACTACCAAAAAGGCCTAAGTACACAACGAAATACTTTTTCGGACTACCTATTGTAATTAACGTGTTTTTTGATAAGATAATTCGTTGAGAACGTCTCAGTCGTGTCTTGTTCGTGCCGTGGATTATTAGCGTTTTATTTTTTTTCGTCTATTATTTTATTCGAGTGCATTAAGAAGTTTCACTGTCAGTGCGTTCGTGAACAGTTGAAAGTTTGGATTTTGACGTAAATAGGTAAGTTTTTATTTGTTTTTTTTTCTGAATTTCTCATCAATGCAGTCGAATAGTTCTGTCGTGTTATATTTGAGAAAAAAACAATGTAAGTACTTAGAAGTTTTTTTTGTTGAGTGCTCAATTGGAGTTTTTTCCAACAAGTCATTAAACACAAACCTTAATGCCTAACACCGACGTTAGTTACTTATTATTGTTATTATTTTAAATGTACCCCCGCATAAATCAAAAGTGATCGCTTACCTAAAAAAACAACAAGATTATCTTAAATCTTGCAAAAACTTTACAGTTGCGCACACAAGATAATTTTATATATTTTTTTTATTTATAATTACATTATTACGTGTCTATAGTCAGTGAAAGTAGTAAAAAGTAAAAAAAAATAGTAAAAAACAGAGGAAACGAGGCGAACGTCGCGTGCCAATTTAGGCCTATCTACAATGTCTGTTTGACGATAACATGTGTCGATATCACGCGTATCTCCGATTAATATTTTGTAGAATTAGGAATTACGAAATGAAATCAATGGCACAATATGAATAGCAAAAGTAATAGGTATGTGCAGTAAAATAATCTAGTTAGGCGATTGTCTTACCCAATCGGATCGGTGTACCAATTATTGTCAAATAGTAAAAGAGAAAAAAAAATAAAAACCTTTTTCCTAAGGTATTTTTGGAGCTGTTTAAATATATTTTGTTTTATTGGTGTCATAAATCTGCCAACCACCATGACAGGATTTTACAACATAAGTCAACGCTATTGTTTTCCAAATTACTCTAATAGCGTCGGAAAAGTTCAAAGTTAAAATTACAACAAAACATTTATGACCACATTCATCGTAAGGCAAATATCCTCAGTTAGAAGAAAAAAAAACAAGGAAGCTGTCAGTAGCAACTCTTATAATATTAATGCGATTGATCGCGTGTTCATTTACAATAAAAAAAATACAAAACTGATCTAGCGATGAATAAAACCTTTTTTTCTGTTTTACGTGAAAAATGAACGCATTTAATCTAAGTCTTCTTCCCTATGTTGATTTATTTTTATATCAATAGTTATTTTAGTATTTTCTCACCTCAAACGAAGCGGATATGTGAATTTAAATATAATTTATTTGATTTGAATTTAAATTGCGTTCGGCAAGAATGTTGTTGAATATTTATGTGTTGTCCAACGCGATTTTTTAATTATTATGTGTTGTCATTGCATATTTTAGATTTTATAGTAAATTAATGTTGGAGTTTTAGAAGGTTAGACTGTGAGATTTTATGTCAGAAATATGATTTAATATTACCAAGCAAAACCTTTTGATTTTTTCATTATTTAGATTTAAACAGTGTTTATATAATCAGAAACCAAAAAAATGTTATATCTACAGTTGTAACGTAATTTAATTAGATTTTTCAGTTAAAAAAATTTATAGAAAGCACTTTTTCGGCAGATATTTTGATGTTAGACGGTTTAGGTATTTTCATAAATGATTTCACGAAGTAAACAGGTAGTATCTAACATACCCATATCTAGAAATTAACATGAATTTCCTTCGTCTACTAATTTATTTATATGACCAATATCCGGTACGCCCTTACGCCCCTCGGTTTAGCCCACCCCGCCCCAGTTGGCAACTCCATAATAATTCATTTTCGCGTGTGGAAACAATTGGGGACGATACGGGCAATGTTGGGGTGCAACTCTATTGTTGGATCGAATTTAATCTGCTGATGCTTTGGAATAGAAAAAAAAGAAGCTATTTGAAAATAATAATAATAATAGATTTTTTGGGATGTGGTAGTTTTTTTGTTTACTATACTTTTTGGGTAGAACTTTCATTCAGTTCATTTAATGTGATATGGTGGACAAAATAAAATACCCTATGTACCTACAGACTCCAGCACATCAAGCTACTGCAATCTGTCAAATTTCTCTAATAGATTTTCAACTTTATCGCTAAAGCATTAGGTTGAAGGTTGATTGGGAAAAGTTGACAGTTTCGGCTTAGCTTGGTGTACTGGCGTCTGTATATTTCGTGAAATCATTGATGAGACTACCTAAACCGTCTGAATACCAGCCAAAAAAGAGCTTTCAACAGTATTCGTAACTGTAAAATTTAATTAAATTACGTTACAACTGTAGATATATACGTTACAACTGTAGATATAACATTTGGCAAAAATAAATTATTTTTGCTTCAGCTCTCTGCTTGCATTCTGTATTTCATAGTTAAAAATATCCGGAATGGAAAAATCCCGAATGTGCTTTTCGACGTCCTAGGTAACCTATCTTTCTTTCATGACAATTGGATTAGTGGTTTAGGCGTCAAAAATATAACAGACAGGCAGATACAGTTCCTTTCGAATTTATAAATATACCAAGTATTGAGGACATGGTAAAGGCACAAATGAAATCGTACTGTACACAGTTCTGATACCTTGTTAAAGCAAGAAGGTTCTAATCTACGTGTACTAGTAATAATATTATAAAGAGGTATTTGTTTGTAAGTTTGTATGTAGGGGTAATCTTCGATTTGGATTCAGAACTTTATTTGCTTTGAATTTAGGTACAGGCAGGTGTAGGATCGTAAGTACTGACGATTCCGAAGATTCTCTCACTAAGGGGAAGCTACATTTAAAACGTTCTCGTGGGTTAATTTCCGAACATAAAGGCAGTAAAAGCTAGAACCCTATAATCTTATGCAGTCACTATACCACGTCAGAAATGCGTTTGTGAAAAGGTCCATCAGATAGCCGTCATCAAAGCATTCTGTACATCAAACCTTAGTCATCATCTGCCTAGCCTTTTCCCAACTATATTGGGGTCGGCTTCCAGTCTAACCGGATGCAGCTGAATACCAGTATTTTACATGGAGAGACTGCCTATCTGACCTCCACAACCCAGTACTGGGTAATACGATACCCCTTGGTAAGACTGGTTGTCAGACTTTTTGGGCCACTGACTGCCTAACGACTGTCAAAGATCTACAAATGACAGCCGGGCCCAACGGCTTAACGTGCTTTCCGAGGCACGGAGGAAACTCGGTATGTAATGGGCGGTCACCCATCCACAGACCAACCTAGGCAAGCACGGCTTAACCTAAAGAACGACCCGAGCGGCTGTTATACATCAAACCTTAGTAACATTGAAAAATCATTTTTGCTGGGAACCGATTTTTATTCCAGCCTTAAAAAACCGCTGCTCAATGTAGCACGCAATGTAACGCAAGCAAAGTATTGCGCTTTCGTTTGTATGGAACATACATATAGAATTGGAGGTAATTAAAGTTAACTATAACGTGTTTTCGTAAAGAAACTTAAAGGCACTTTGATCTCTTAACTCCGTAATCAGAAGGTTTCCGGACCAGTAAAATATTCTTTGGCAATGACGAGAAGAACAAATAACTTTAGGCTTTGTAAAGTGTCTTTTTACACTTGTTAGAAACAATCCAGGTGTCCTACCATGACGTCTGGGAAAGAGATGGCGCTAGACGGCCTGTACAGCTCTGCCTCTTTCCCACACTGAAAATACGCCAGCTTTAAGACGTCATAGTAACCTCCCAGGTGGCCTAACATGACGTCATAAAGCAGGAGTAATTCCAGTGTGGGAAAGAGCGCTAGACAACCTGTATAGCTCTGTCTCTTTCTCCCACTGGAGTCACTCCTGCTCATGTCATGGTAGGCCACCAGAATTCGCTTAGGTATTTACGCTTCAAGAACATTGAAATGAAATCATAATAAAATGTTGCTCAGAATTTACTTTCGCGATGATCCGTCGCAATAAACGAGGTTTTATAACCTGTAATTACATGAATAACTGGGACCCGCCATCGTGGTAAATGAATTACTTCATTTTTTATCGGTATACATGTAAAAAGATGCGTTTAATTTTCATTCTACATCGTTGTTTTGTTGTTAATTAAAACCACAGTTAGATTCATTCATGTTTCGTAGACAGCTGCATGTGGATTGTGTAGGAATGAAACTATTTACTGTTAAAAATAACGTTTTTTTTTTAATCAGATTTCTATACAGCTAATATTTAAAAAAAAAATACAAATATCTACCTACATTTAATCTTTAAAAAAAAAACTATCGCATTCTGCGCCCGTCGCAAACTGAGGCATCTTTAGTGCCAAAGTACCCATATTACTTGGTACTCGACAGTATACTAGTCTTGAGGGCAACTCATCCCCTCTGGGCGTGACAAACTAAGCCACGCCCACCCGATTTATTACCATTTTGAGTTACCCCAAGTCACTGGGGTGAAGTTTACACATTTTTTATGAGAAAGATTTTAGGTACCTACACTCTATCTTGCTTGTGGTTGTAACATAATTTTGGTCTGTGATTTTTTGGAAAGAAAAATATTTGTCTATGGAAGTTTTTAGTGACAGCCTTTTTAGTTAGAAGTTTCTTTCAATATTTTCGTATTTGTTCGTAGCAACTTACGGGATAGAACTTTTTATTGTAGGTAATGAAAAAACTGGATACACTGCACACTGGTTCATGTAACTAGAAAAGTATTTATCTTTTCTCGAATTTCTGGAAAATTAATAACACAGCGGTTATAAATTAATCAAGAAATTACATTTTATTATAATTAATTAAAATCATACTCAGTAAATCGACAATTTAGATTAACTCCGCGCTTTTCCTATTTACGATAATTCCATGAAAAGCGGTTTACAGATCGAAATGACAGAGAAAATGAAATATTTACTTCAAACGCAAAGTAACCACTAATGTAGGTTTAGCTTTTACTTATAACGGTGGCACATAACTGTTTTTCTTACAAGAAAATCATATTTAGAAAATCGTAGATAGAATTACTTCTTCTAGATTTGCTTTGAACTCTTTTTGACCCATAAAACCGTTATGACCACTATAATTTGCAAGTTATTCAGTTACTAACAGAAATGATCTCAGTACAAAAAAGTTAACAAGACGCCCAATTACTTAATTCTAAAACTGCAACAAATAAAAAAAAAACGTCGAAAAAACTATGTTCTCTATGTCTATAATACCTACAGTAGATATCATAAAAAACTGAAACGTTAACAAGCTGGCGCCTTAAATACTCTTTTCATTTGTCAAACAGAATCAAATAAACAAAACACTTTAAAAAAAAAAATACATATTCTAAATACTCCATTTCTACACAGCCAGCATTAAATCTCCATAGTGTTTAACTAAAATACTTTATACAATAGGTATTCTAAATTCAAATGTTTCTCGTCTACTCAACAAGCATTAGTTGATTGTCTATGACAAACCATCATTAAAAAATACCACACGTCATTATTTCTCCTAATACCTAAAACACCTTTATCTGCCATCGATATCCATTTAATTAGCTATCTCGTTAGCGAACGTCAGGGGTTGTTACGGCCCCGTCAGCCCCGTGAGCCCCGTTAGCCCTGTTTGTTAGCAAACAAACGAATCACCAGCTAATTGGACGTTTGCTGCACTTTGAATCTAATCGCAGATTAAGCTAGTAAAGGGGTTGATTTAGCGTGCATAATTCAAAGGGCAATTTTGGATAATCAGTACAAATAAAACAAAAAAGGCTGTTTGCAACTTGTGGCAAAATTGGAACAAGTAGGTGACTACCTACTTCATGAAAATCTTACTGTCACTTACGTATCAAAAATCAATTGGGTTGGGTTATCATAAAACCAATCAGCTTCCAATCTAAACGGATGCAAATGAATACCAGTATTTTACATGGAACGATTACCTGAATCTGATCTGATATCTATAACTTGATTTCTGGGTAATACGATACCCTGTTGTAAAACAGGTTGCAAACACTTTCAGGTTTCCAGCTACCCGTAACGACTGTCAAATATCTAACAAATACAGAAAAAGAATATGCAATTTAAATTCACAAAAACGGTAATATAGTTGTAAAACATTTCACAATTCATTACAGCACTAACCAACCATAGCCAATAAGGTTTAGAGGAAAAAACACAAAACCGTTTTCCCGCCAACAAACAAATGACTTAACATATCACCCCTACACACCATCGTTAATTAGGCACAAAAGCTTACAAAACTAATGATACATAAGTGCCAATTACTAGTCAAATGTTAAATTTAATATTGAACATTTGTGTAATTAAATCAACTGTGCTGGCAAAATAATAACATTGATACTTTACGTGAAATAATGTGGTAATAATAGCATTTTGTTGTGCGCGAGAAGGACTTGTGAAACCAAAATGGCGGTATCCCTTTCCCGCTAACTGACGCAGCATAGATTTCACAACGTGGTTATTATTTCACTAACCGAAATTATTAATTGAATTGTGCTATGAGCTTTGTAATGAAAACATACCTACGTACTTAATTATTATTTTGTGAAACGCTAGAATGTTCTTTTGACAAAGTAGTTATCCATACCTACTTGCTTTACAAAGAGCTTAATTTTGTTAGTTTTAATGTAGTGGGTAGCCTTCGGAACTACTGATCCGAATTCGATGAATTCACTAATGGGAAGTTACTTTGTCACACAGAGTCATAGACTATCAAAACGATCCCGTGGCATAATCTCCGACCGGCAAAAGCTAATTAGCAAAAATGGGCATTGGTAATGAAAAAGTAAGACTGAGTTGGTGCTTAAAGTAGTTTAATGCAATTTTAAATAAGTACCTGAAGATTGCTAAGTTTTTACGACACATAGACAAATTATTTTTACTGCTTTTAACAAACTTTGGCAAAGATTTAACTTTACTTAGAGCAGATGTGCCAGACATTTATAAATACTTAATTAAATGCAGTTACAGACATATATTTGTTAATTTAATAACATAACGTAACAGCACGCCTGATTTCCCGACAGTGTAGGCAACAGAGGCAACCTTTAATACACATTTGACATTTGGCCAGTTATTTTTAAGTGCAATTTGGCCGCATGCAGTCCTATGTGCATAGGGGGTGACCCTATTGCCATCAGCCGGGCACAAATCCAGACTCCAGGCCGCTATTAATTAATTTACTTAGTAGGTATTTGATCAACACAACACGAACTAAAGGTCGCCTTTGTCTATACCTAATCAAATTAACATTGGATTTTTATTTCGTAATTAGATTAGCCAAAATAAATCATCAATTCTTATTTTATCTATATCCTGACACTTCTGATATTATCAGTACACATTACAAACTTTTATCTCGAAGTTTATCAGGAATTTTTGGTAATTACAGATAAAAAAAGTATCAAGTGATTCGATTTATTTTTATTATTTGAACAAGTAACACGCGTAATTCTTTAGTATTGCCAGATTATAAGTTATTTTGTGGAATTTAGATTATTTTTTAATTGACGTCTTTACTTTTTGATGCGGATTTTGTTTTTTTTTTATTGTCTGTTTTTAAGATTATAAGGTATTAAGTAATGTTTACGTTAAAATTTTCATTTGTGATTTTTAAGTATCGCTAAAGGCCTTTTATTTAGGTTTTGCTTGTTTTTAAGATAACGGGGTAATCTTCAAGTGACTATAATACCTAATGATCTTGTTTAAAGATACTTACATGAGTACCTACCTATGAACAGATAATATTAAAACTTGAATGACTTAAATCTTAATTCTCAACCGGTTGAAGTTCTTAATCGAGCTGTCTTCTGGTTAATAAATAGATAAAGATAGTAGATCTGTTTTCCCATTCCCTTCATAAAGACTAATGCTGATATAAACATTTTCATCAAGAAGATTAGAATTAGAATGCGCTTTTCATTGATGAAAAGTGCATATATCCTGTTTTTTATAATATTAAATGGCTGTGTCTACTCTTGGCCTCAATCTGACAGTTGATTATTTTACTATTCCATACTTGATGTATTCTTCTCCAATAAATAAAAAAAAAAACATTAAATTACGAAGCATAGACTTCATCATCATCATCATTCTCTTGCCCTTGTCCCAATTCATTTGGGATCGGCGCAACACGTTGTTTTCTTCCATTCCCCCCTGTCAATCGTCACGCTATCGTTTACTCCTTTTTTTTATTACCTAATCATTCCTCACACAATCCATCTATCTTGTCTTTGGTCTACCTCTCCCTCTCGATCCACCAACAACAAAAAACGCACAACCATTTCCAAAAATAAAATGACTCTAGTAAAACCAAATGGAATAATTGCTTGACTCGGAAAATTTTTCAACAATTCAACGATTAAACTAAACATAAGGCATAACAAAACTAGTTAGATTGAGTAATTCGGTTTATTGTCACTGATAACTGTCCCAGATACAGAATATGACTGATAACAATCTAATCAAATGTTACAGCTGTGATAAGAGATTATATTTATGATTATATTTATTTATAGGCCCATCTAATTATTGTGGACACCGACAAACGTTTGATCGAACTTGTTTTAGTACTTATTTCCTTTCTGCGGTGCGTTATAAAGAATTCTGTATCAATGATATTAATATCTCAGAACAATCATTATAATAAATCCTTAAAAGGATAAAATCTTTATTATTTAACCATTGTTTTACCGATCGTTCAGTGACTCGTTGTTCGCAGGCGCGGCTGCCGAGCATGAGGAGTAAATATGCTTGATATTGGGTTATTAAATGCACATGTTTGGCGAGACATTGAAGTGCGTCTTCCTTTATTGTTTATAAGGTGCTTTAGTAGCAATAATGTGGTAGAGAAAAAAGTATAATGTGTTATTTGAAGGGCCATAAGTGAAGTGTCAATGTGCTCGCCCATATTACAAGTACACACTGTCAAAATGTGTGTGTACTATCATGTAGGTACATCAGGTGCAGAAAGGAAATAGGTACCTCTCTGCCTAACCCTTCAGGGATTACAGGTGTGATGTTACGATGATGACCTCACTGATCTTCAATTGCCATCGTCATCTGCCTTGCCTTTTCTATCTCTAACGATGACTAAGGTTGAAAAGTTGTCGAGTGGTACTTAGCTAATCGTGGTGTATATTAGATAGCCAGTACTTAGTGATAAACAAGAGGTTTCTGCTCATCCTCATTAATTAAGATACCGTGACAGCTAGAATCCTCATCTTACGTAAATTATTTAGCTATATCAACAAATATCACGATTAAAAGTGTATTTATCGTAATTCTAAGGAATCGTAACTTATCATAAACGGAAATCATAAAGTTAATTGAGAGTAAATCATACAATCTTGCCTGTTTTATTTACTCGCAATAAATATTCAATGATATTACATAGAAAGATACGCTACGTTCGGCGTGCGGCGTTCAAATATCGTTGCTTTGTTACGACTGCGATAGATAATACGGAACGTATGGTACAGAAAGAGATAGCAATTGCGCTTGAAGTACTTAAATTACGACAATTGTCTGAATTCATCTGCAACAATATGCGCGTGCTAGTGCGATATCTACCTCTTTTACTAGCTTTTGCTCGCATCTTCGCCTCGGCGCCGAAATATCGGGAGCTCAAAATACGGGTTCACTTCTTACGGGATATCTTCCGTGATTTATGATGTAATCACGGAAGATATCCCGTAAGTGACAGCATAAGTTTCGTGAAAACCTATCCTAATCATTAATAGTCGATAGCAACATGATAGGAATTTTAAATATTTTTTATACGCAAACCCTGCGTAGGGAACTACAGCACCGTAAGACGTTATTAATGGAACGAAAATTTCGAGAATCGTGGGCAGGGTGCGATGGTGTAATTGGTTAAGACTTCCGGTGTACAGAATCGGAAGGTCGCAGGTTCAAACCCTGCTCGCACTCGAATTTTTCTTTCCATATCAAAAACAGACGATAGGAATTATTTACTTATCTTAACAAAATTTCGCCCTCGCGATACCTACTCAAAATGTCATACCTACTCGATGTCTGCTTACCCCAACTCGTTTAAACATGATAACTAAAAACTAATCAACACAAAATAACAAGGAGGTCACGTAATAACTTGAAATTGTTTAAAAAACAAGATAATTTCGACACTATCTGGTAGATAAGCTATCGTGATTGAACACCGAACTGAAGCATTACATTATATTTCAATACCGGTTGTACATTTCCTAAAGATAATCGTAAATGATGAATAATAGTGTATGAAAGACTTTTGGACTATTGCAAAACAATGTAATGTTGGGAAATATTGGGGAAAGGTAATAAAAGACGATCCTCTGGTCGTCTTCTATTTTAAAATTGGGAAAGGTACGCGACGTCGTCCGCCGAAATTGTGGTAGCTTGGCTAATTTACATATTTAAATTTAATTTATACCCTATGTTACTTCTAGATAATTTAGCTTACTATTGGTGAAAAAATGGTTAAAATCGATCTAGTAGTTTCAGAGCTTATTCGGTAAAAACAAACAAAATACACTTTCCTCTTTAGATATAGACTAGTATAGATACTTATTTTTATTTTAAAAAGTCGTTGCCCCACACTAGAAATTTCTCCTGTATCGTGGGTGCGTTTACAAACATTTAAACTCACATACACAGATAGCCAGACCCGGAACAACTACCTGAAGGCCATACAAATACTTGTTGCGTGCGAGAATCGAACTCGCGACACGCAGCGTAGCAGGCAATCGCTTAGTCACTGCGCCAACCGTGTCATTTTAGTGGCAAGAATGCTAAAATACTTATAGGTTCACATACCGTGAGCCCTTTGGAATTTCCCAACTTACATCTTCTATCCCCCCCTTTTAAGGGATGCATTTTGAAAACTGTTTCAGGATTCAGGATTTTGTCAGGGTATGTGTCCGATTGCCTCCTATTACATTTGACTTAACTAATCTGGTGTTAAGGGTTTAGATAATATCATCTCTGCCTAACTGTTAGGGACAGAAAATATGAAATCGTTCTAGATAAAGGATTGAGAATCCTTGAATAAATATTTGTATTTAAACTAAATTATCGCGGATTCACGCTTTGGGACCTTCCTTCAGTGATGTTTAGTCAAACAGTAATGCTACTGATATCTTCTTTGTAAAGAAAAAACACAACTTTAATATCACTAGTAAGATGTAGTAACAATACAATATTCTTCCATGGACAGTCAATGCCACTGGCGCCATATATGAACTTGATTGAATCACGACGGAGCCTTCACGCTGACATGGCTAATCTTAATTTAACGCCTATCAGAAGGATGGTTGACCAGCTCAAGATACGCGATGAACGAATGTTATTTGAAGTATGTATATGAAACGCGTCATCCTTCACAGCGAGGAGGTTTGAGTCCCAACAGTGGGGTCGTTGTAAACTGACTGCAATGCAATGTTGTTTCAGTGCCTCAGTTGGCTTAACCGTTTTCTCATACATTGAAACTTAAAATAACATCACGCCTGTAATCCCCGAACGGTTAGGCAGAGGTGTACCTCAGTACACCCACATTTCGCCAGTTATGTTTGAAATCCCTATTAGGGGATTGAGATGGAAATTCCTTAGAGATGAAAGTGTTATTGGGTTTTTCCATGAGGAATTTCTTTCTCAGTAACAGCCACGGGGTCTGGATCTGTGCCTGGTACATAGAAACTGATGACTATAGAAGTACTTGTGCGCTCAATTTACTTTCAGCGCCTCGATTGATTTTTGTACAAATTGCCGTCACTATGCGCGCTACCGGTGCAGCTATTTCGTACTCTGTATTAAGTTATTTTGTGATGGAGAAAGGAGAAGGATTTTAAGCTATGATTTGGTATCAGACTTCCGTTGCCCGTTCGTTCTTACTAAACCTACGTCAATACGGTCAGCTTAATTGATTAGTCTTATCCTTTTCACGATTCTTATCATTTAATCATGAATAGACTAAATATAGTGACAGTAATACAGTCACTTTGTTTCACATTTTTAGGACACCTTAAATATCTTAACACCATCTTTGATGACACTGGCAGGAAACAAATTAAAATCGCTTTATTATAGAAACTACGCATGAGAAAATGACATCGCATTTTAAATATTATTCGAAAGTTTTTCGTGTTTACGACTGCAATGCTTTTTAGGGTTCCGTACCCGAAGGGTAACCAACGGGACCCTATTACTAAGCCTTCGCTGTCGATGCGTCTGTCTGTCAGCGGGCTGTATGTTATGATCCGTAATAGGTAGACAGTTGAAATTTTCACAGAATGTGTATTTCTATTGCTGCTAGAACAACAAATAATATAAATTAAAAAAATAAAATAATGGGGGCTCCCCTACTACGATGGTACGGAACACTTCAAGCGCGAGTCTGACTTACAGTTGGCCGGTTTTTAAAGTACCAATGCCACGTCATGCCTAAATTACGTCAACAATTATCAGAAAAACTTTATTTCCGGTAACCGTGCCGCTACGCTGTTTCGTAGCGACCTAGCGCGTAGCTTGCAGTGTATCAAAGCGTTGCGCCTAATGATAATAAAATCGCCTACGATTAGGCAAGCTATGGTAGGAGTCATACAGACAGAGATAAAATTGTGATTAATATTGAATTAAATATCATTGTGTTCGTAATTCGAGGAAAATTGCCTGTGAGACGTTTGTATGTGTCTTGTTCACGAATGAATAGAAAACAATCGACTGTCAAATTCGACGAATCTTACCCATAGATAAGACAATGAAGAAGAAGATTCATAGATAAGACCCGAGGTTTAAAAACAATATGATGAGTAAAGGTACGAGTTCGTAGCCGACCTCACATAGCAACAGCAGACGACGTGAGGTTGCGACACGTCGTAGCGTCATGTCGTTGCAGCCATACTTACGAACCCAACCGCAGATGTGCTTCAACGTCGGTGGCACTACTGATCTGCAGTCGGGCGACACGTCGTCTGCGGTCGTACGATATGTAGTCGGACGACATGTTGCTAGCTGCGGAAGGTATTTCATAGAAACCAAGTAGTGTCGGAGCGACACGACGTCTGCTGTGTGCAGTCGGCTACGAACTCGTACCTTTAAATAAGAAGATCCTCTGATAAGACCCGAGATTTAAAAACAAACGATAAGTTCTATTCAACTAGAACCAAAATTTTCATACCACAACCAATTTAACTGCTAAATCACCAAACACCATTTCCTACACCACAAACAACAACAAAAAAACTCTTCTAAAACCATATCGTTACCTCTCTTACACGTAACTCGGTAGCAACAAAGCGTTTCGCTGACTCACTGCTCGCCTCCCAATTAGGCGAGCGTGAATGTTGGCTTAGAACCAGCCCACACAATGGCCCATGTAGTTTGTTTAGTATTTTGTATGTAAAGCTATACAGAATGGTGGTCTTTCATGTTTTTATGATGACCGTATGATCATACGGCGCCAGTTGGTAAAGGTGTCATGTCTGGCTGTCTGATAACCTTGTTCTAGCGTCTTGTTATTGAGTTTGTTGACGATTCTTCGCCATAGGAAACTTCGGTTGGAATTTTTACAGCATAACATACCATCACACCTGTATTTCCTCCAAGGGTTGGGTTGGTTCATGTGGCACTTGTCCGTGGAAGCGACGGAACTCCACCCTGCGGCCAAAATACCTCTTCTAAGACGAGGTGCAGATAAGACGTTGGGATTCGCACCACAAACGCCTTAAAGTTGACTTTGTGGTGGGACTCTAGCAACTGCACTCTCGCCACGTAGGCGTAGGTACTTGGCCTTCTGACGTACGTACTCCACGATGTCTTCCGCCGTAGTGGTGTAGTGTAGGCTAGAGATGTACACCGGTGTGTTCGGCATCGCCGGTTATGTTTAAATGCGGGCGAGCCTAGTGCCATCAACCGAGCACAAAACCAGACTCTGGCTGCAACAGAAATCTCCTAACGGAAAAACACAATAACACTGCCCGACCTGGGAATCAGAACTAGGTTCAGTCGCGCTTGCGACCTCTAGACCGACGAGGCAGTCGTTGCAAATCATTTGTTACAAGTAAGTACTTACGTCAGAAGGTAACTACGTTAAACTGTTCCCGGTCCCGGCTGTCATTCGTAGATCTAAGCCAGTCGTTACGAGTATTCAGAAGCCCGAATGTCTGACAACCGGTCTTACCAGGGGGTATCGTGTTACCCAGTAAGTCGTTCCCTGTAAAATGTTGGTATACAGCTGCATCCATTCGAGTATGGTCAGAGGAGTTCGTGGCTGAATAATAACAGCCGCTCGGGTCGATCTTGAGGTTAGGCCGCGCTTGCCTAGGTTAGTCCGTGGAGTAATTAGAGGTACAGGATTCTTAACGTCAAAGCTGCGTAGTTAGCAAGAAAGAGCATATTATTAAACTTGGTGCAAATCGAAATATTCGTGTGCCACTGAATATTTTGAATCCGGCAAGAATAAAGCATCAATTTCAACGTAAAATATTTCATTACGAAAGAAAACAACTGCAAAAGTAGTGTCATTCAAAAACAAGCATTCCCTATAAAAAGGGTTTATAAAACCGAAACAATGCTGCCGCCATCGCCATTTTGACAACCATAAACAACCATGTTTTTTTTTTGTGAGGCAGATGTACGAGGTACATAATGCCTAATGTGGTACATAGCCAATTTGACAAAGAGTGGCCCTGTATCACAGGCAGGGGTGGAAACGCCCTTTTGAAAAGTCAGCACCCGTTTGTTGGAATAATGATAATTATAGTGGTTGGATGAGTTATAGATAAAATTGAGGAGTTTTGGCTTGTCCTTTTTTTTACATATCTCGCAATAATTTGTAATTATGACTGATGCGAACGCTCTATTATGACATTTGAGTTTCAAAAAAAATTCAGTTGTAAAAATAGTTTTAATCATTCATCGTCATCAGTGGCTCCAAACGACATTGCTCACTATACTGGGTGTCACAATACCCTTAACGAAGCCGAAAGGTACTTGTCCTCCTCGTCATTGCGATATTTTTTTTCTTCTAGACCATACCTGTGAACCTTCTATTTACGGAGATATTACATCCATCAGCAGAATGTTTTGAGTGCGTTACATTGAGTCCTATTGTAAAACGTGATTTTTCACCCCAAAAAAAAAGTCGGTTCCCAGCAATAATTTTTGCGTTGATTTACTTAAGTTGATGTATGGAATGCTTGGTTGACGACATCGTGAAGGGTCCGTTTACACCTTGTACTTATGTTTGATTCTCCGAATACGTACTTAGATCAGTATTAACGAATAGCAGGAACTAGATTAATTTGTATTGAAGATATAAACCAACTATAAACGATGAGCAGAAACAGAGCGATGCTCTAAATTTGTTTGAGGGTTTGAGGAGTGCAAGCAGGACTCCAGCTCTATAAACTTCATAAATAACATAACATACGCAGAATCTACAAATTCCGGTTAGCGCTAGTACTAAAAATATACAAACGTCGATACACGTAAAGTCTACTTAATAAGAATAAAATAATCCTTGGGTTTAATACCAAATATATAATATCAAATTAGTCTTTTATTTCATAAATTATGATGGCAAATAAATAGGTACCGATATAATAATTATCTTACAAATTCTCACGCATTTAAATAAAATCATTCTATTTGTATTCCATCAAATTATTAAACATTTCATAATTCCACCCACACACGACGCGAAATTAAAGGTTTTTTATATCGCCACTACACAATAAAACACAACTATTTGTTACAATCACGTACACGCATTCATGCACAAAACGTACCCTATAAATTAACCTTTGTTAGTGTTCTATTTTCAAAGTCACGTAGAGGATGCATTAATTAGAATGCGCGTGTTGGTTGGTACGCATGAATCGGAGTTGCCAATCTAAAAATTGTTAAGGTTTTTTTGTCTAAAAAAATTGTTATGTGAATGATTTCTATTTCAAAAGATGTGTCTGATCTGAGAAAGAATTTGTTACTACTACTTTTTCGCTTACAGTCGTATGCCTAACTTTTTTCTAAGAATTTGTTAGTTTTTAGTTTAACGAAGTTCGGTTGAATACAAATATTGTTTTTGTAGTGACTAACTTTTTCCTACCCAGTTATTAAGCTACAACGAACACCGATATTCTAAGCTCAGGATGTCAGACTTTTGGGTATCTGTTTACCCGTTACGACAGCCAAAAGGTATTCAATTAAATGTTTTTCTCTCTCTCTCTGCCCTGAAGTGTAAATGTGGTGCTGTTTCACAAACGATGGGGCATTTAATATCTTGTCCAGTGTGTCTCGTTGTTTGTTAACTACAGGAACTGATGGACGGTACCGAAGGCTTCTAACTAGTAGCTCAGTTCTGAGCCAAAACAATTTAGATTGCCATCGACACCCTAAGAAGAAGAATATATGTTTTTCGAGCTTTATGAGTGATTGACGGAATCAACCGCAAAATCTCTGCTTGTTATGCTGTCATTAGGTACCTACCTTTTTTACCTAAAACCTTTGTTGACTGTAACTACGGCTTAGGAATTTTCAAAGAATGAATAACGTTTCTTAGCTTAACAATTCTTCGTTTTATCATTTCTATTTACCTACACTACACGTAATACCTACTCATTGTTCGCAGTTCCAATAAAAATGACGCTTTCAGCAAAATGTAAACAAACCAATAAAACCCCGCAATAATAACTCACAAAGCATTTTCCAATAACAAGAAGCGAGACGCTAAAAACAGTTCCATAAGTCATATGTTTTATTTACAATCTAGGTTTCAAATAAAACCTTTTTCTTTACAACGTGCATTTTCAACGACAAACGTATAGCCGTCTCGCTCACTCTCATTACAGTACTTTCGGATTCGTAACCACGCCTTACAAACACCCCGCTCTGCCTATCTTTTTCTATCTCGTACAAATAATGGCGCCGTCTCGCTCACACGCGACTATCGATTTACGCCGTCCCAAGTTTGTTTACCCGACCAAATTCCGTAGCTATATTTAGTTCGATAGGTCGTAATAACTTGGGTGAACTACACATGGCGGGGTTATATGTAATTGTGTTGATGTTGCCAATGTCGGATAGTTTTTTCGTTATTTTTTTTTTAAATAGGTTTTGCTATGAAATATGATAGGCTATTTGATTGCGTATTTGTGATTTATGGATTAGAGAACATTATATGAGTTTATTGACTGGTAAAATATAATGGTAAACAAGTTTCTAGAGTGGGTAACAAAATTGAAGCTTAAAACGCGTTTATAACAGAAAATTTATTTTCACAGGCTAACATTTTGTATTATCGAACTTAAGCTTGAGTTTTCTCTCAAGAAATACCTATAAAATGGCTATTCAAAATTTTTCAAGGAGTTACTTTTTATCTGATTGATAAAACGTTTGTTTTTTTTAATATGTTGTACCTACAGAATTCATGAAAAATTCATTCTAAAAAGTAGGAAAAATAAGAAAACATTGTGATTGTAGATGTAGCCACTGGCAAAAAATTCATCATCAGCCTTTTCGTGGTAGTGGCTATCTAAGTTCCACAAATAAGGAGAACTACCTACTTATATCAACGGTAACTCGATCTTATATTAGATCGAGTTGAGAACAAGAGCAAGACGGAATATTGCGACTTGGTCTTGGCGTGGAGCTCGAGAATTAGCGTACGGGAACGTATGACCAGTCATGGACTCCGCGTGCCAAAGTAGGATGGGCCTTGAGGTATAGGCTTCTGACCCAAGGTCCAATAGCCATAACATATTATACACAATTGAACAAAGCTTTTCAAAGAGAACCTTTGCTACTAACACGATTTTTGGCAATTCGCAGTTTGAAATTGAAATTCCGATCTAAATTCGTTTAGCTGTGAAATGAATGGTAACAGATATTCTGAGTTTCTTTTCGCGTTTATAAGTTTAGTATGTATTTCAGTACTTTTTTTTTCGATATATCACTTACACATTTAATTGATATAAAACAAACTAAACATTATTTTGTAGTATGATAACCAGTACACACTAACTAAACATTTTTTTACGTAAAGGCATAGTTAATATCTAATGAAAAAAAAAATTCACGATAAATGATCAAGAAATCAATTTTATTTACTTCGCATCTCTGATAAAGTAACTCCATGATTAATATGCGTAATTAATTCACTAACCTCTCGACTATTAGCATCTGTGATTTATTACACTGTTAATTTAAAATCAAATGATTATTATTAATCTCTAAAATTAACTGACTGTTTGGCAGATGCTCGTAGTTAAGCTGGCAACACGTCGTTGGCGCCATTTGTATTCTTTTGACGTTTAAGAAGACAGTGCCAAATCTTCTTAGGTTGGTGGATTCGAAGATCTTATTGTGAAAGAGTTCATGCGAGGTAGTACAAGTACTTCATAACTCCATTTAGTACCTGTCTATTTATCTACCTTTTGTCACTAAAAATAGATGGATATATATAGAATATTCTTTAGTGTATAGGCACTCGACAAATTAATAAATATAATTTTACTGTTTCCCCAAGTAACACGGACAAGTAAGGGACAGGAAGATATAAGTGATGAGGATGAGGATGCTTGCTGTTTACTAGTTAGAAAATTATCGTGCTGGTGAAAAAACAGGCCCAGGAGACTCTCTTTAGTCTCAAAAGAGCTCCAAAATAAAGTATTTGGAGTTTTTACTGTCTATTATCTTCATCCACTATCATTTTCACGCAATTTTGATTGTAAAATCCACAATAACTTCAAGACAAATCTACGTGCCTAACTAAAAGTAAACTCACGAAAAACTAAATACTGTCAACGAAAACCTTTTAATTTAAGAACCCAAATATCAAGAGCACTCCACGAAATTAATATAATCAATTGGCAACACTGGCCACCCAACAATGGCTGCCACGTGCACATTGTTCCAAACGGCGTTCTCCCGTCAAAATTACAATGGAGAAAATATGAAACGTATTGATACCATGAATTGTATGGGAAACCTTATGGTACTGAGATTGTAATCATGTTAATGCAAGTTGAATTAGCTATGGATCACTTTGTTTGAATATTTTCGGCGTTAGGTTGGTAATGATATGGGGTAGTATCGCAGATTAGTTTTTCTGATGACTAAAATTCGAGTTTCTGGTCTATTTTTGTCAATTTATTTACGAATTGAATGCGTAGATTGGTAGGTATAGTATTAGTATATATTTCGATACAGTACTGAAAGATATGCAAATCATTGAGATTACAATCTCTGAATGTTCAAACTTCGTTTTGGCTATGGGCTCGTCAATCCATTTGCTACATTTGTTTGTTTGTGGAAGGAACATTCCAAATACAAAAAGTAAAGTTTACTCATCCTCGCTAAAAAACTAAACGCTATTTATCAGCCCTTAAAGAAACAAAACCGAACCAATTCGTAATAAATTCTATTACCTACCACCATCAATCGATCCACAATCGAGATCGAAAAACCACACACAAATTACTTGAACCCCGCCCTCAAGTTTCGGCCGTATAAAAGCAAAAAAAAAAAACGAAAGTGGCGCTCCTCGCTACACAGTGGGCCAGCAAAGCCCAGCTATTTGCTAACATGGGCCATTACCGTCTCCCCAGGGTATCCGCCCCCTGGTGCTCCGTCGCAATTACAGACAGAAGCGCGGTAGCAGTTTTTGTTGAAATATGCTTAATATTGGTTTTTTCGGTGTGTTATTAAATGCACATGTTTGGAGGAAAATCGACCACTTCAATTTCCCTCCAAACATGTGCATTTAATAATAATTAGTCAAACGTGTCATTGCTCAACGCAGCTAGGTGTAGTAAAAATATATTTAGAAAAAAAACTTGTTATTTTTATGATAAAAATCATCATTTATTTTAACAGACAAATGTATATTATCTATTTATAGGATTTTACATACAAATTAATTTTAAAAGTCCTAAATGATATCGTGACGATTGACAGAGGAGAATGGAAGAAAAAAAACGTGTTGCGCCGACCTCAAGTAACATGGGACAACGACAGGAAGATGGTGATGAAGACATACAAATTAATGTTGGTAACAGGTGGCCTACCATGATGTCTTAAAGCAGGAGTAATTCCAGTGTGGGTAAGAGATGGCGCTAGACGACCTGTATAGCTCTGTCTCTTTCTCACACTGGAATTACTCCTGTTTTAAGACGGCATAGTAACCCCCAAGGACTAACAAATTGAATACTTGTGTTAGTGATAGTGATTGTTTTTTTTTTCAGTAGAGCAAGCCTAGCAACCTTGATAAAAATAATTTCTTTATCAGTGAGCCTCGTGCTAAGCATATTATTACTGATAACAGTCCAATGAATTCTTAGAAAAAAATAGTGTTTATTACATACGTACGTTAATCTATACTGAATCCGTCTATACAGGGTGGGTAAAAAATCGTGGATCAAACGAAACAGAGCGATAGTTGAGGTTATTTGCAATAAAAAATATCTTTGTGGCAGAGCCCTAACTCGATCTCCTTAAAAGTTATGCCTATTTGAGTGTTTTTTTTTAAGTAAACAAGTAATTAGAGTAAAACGGGTACCCATTGTAAAACAATAAATGGTGTTTAGTTGCTTCTAATAAATGTATCATCACTACAAAAGTACTTTTATGTCAGTGGGTACCATGGTTTATGAGTATTGGTACTTTTTTCAATATCTTTTTAAGTCTCCCGAAGAATTATTTTTTACTTTGCAATACCTATTGTTTAAGCTTTCACGGTTTACAACTAAACTTATACTGTTACTTACGGGATATTTTCCGTGATTGTTTATTATTCTGCGTCGAAATATCGGGAGCTCAAAATAATGAACAATCACGGAAGAAATCCCGTTAGTGACAGTATAGGTTTACAGTATAATTCTAAACATTACTGTAAAAAAAAAATGTACTATCAAAAAATTACTCTTATAACCCAACTATCGCCCTGTTTAGTTTGATCCACGATTTTTTACCCAACATGTATTTAATCAATCAATCGGTGACGTCCAAGATTAACTTAAGAAATGATTATGGTGAAAATCTCAGTGGTACACGTAAAACAACAATCACCTCACCCATTGCACCCAACCATCTGCACAGTAAAACCCAAAAATATATTATCTAAATAGCACTTTCAATCTATAAAAGCGCAAAAAACCAAAGATACTTTTCAAACATCAATTTTTCACCCCTCTATCATTGCCTTTCACCCCTTACGACCGCAACTAGAGCAATAATCGAGCAAGTAATGACTGTATCAAGTTACGTCCCTAGAGGTTCAACTGATTTGCTTTTAGTTTTTGTCTGGCGCACATTATGTTGGACCCACTGTGCGTCTAATTGTTTTTTGTGCTGGCAACCCTGGGGAATTGATCTATTATGGAGAGTCTTTATGGAGTTGGTTAGGTTAAGTTTTGACAGTTTTGCTTTTTATACATAATTTGCATGATAAAAAAGATTTGATTGTACCTAATGAACTGAAAAATAATTCATTCTTCGCTTATCCTCGTCAACGAAACTTTTTTTAATATGTCATATACTTTACCATTATACTTTTTCCTGTAGATATGAAAGACAGGGTCGCAGATAAGGTAGATAGTAGGTATAAAGACACGGTCGTCGTAGTGGCTGACTACTCAATATTTTTACGCTACTGCGTGTCGCGGGTTTGATGCCCCGCACGGAACAAATATTTTTATGACCTATAGATAGTTATTCTGGGTCTGGCTGTTTGTGTATGTAAGTATTTATTTGTAAACGCATCCACGATACAGGTGAAAAGATAAAAGGGCAAAGTTTTTTGGGGAAAAAAAGTTAATAGAAAGATAGTAAGAATTTGACAAACACGAAACTTCAACTACGTAAACACCTTAACGAGTTTGTACGTTTGATTAATATAGAAGGATAACGTCATTATCTAAACATAATATTACTTACTCATTATATTTATTGCCGCTAAATTATAGACATCGCTATGATAACGATGCCTTGGGTATTCCATAATAATTAAATACAAATCATTGTTGAAAGATATCAAAACTTTTAAAATATGTCGTACAGTCGACAAAAGAGTCAAAAAAGCATGCAGCTAACTAACCTAAACTTTTTTTAACCACGTTGTGTGTGACAACTCTCATTTTTCATGTTGAAAGATGTTATTATACACTTCACGCCCAATCACTGTACTTAAAGTATTCGTAGATATTTAAATACTAGCTGATGACCGCGGTTTCGCCCGTGGAGCCGTGGAGTTCGGTAATTGCCACACGGGATCGTACGCACGACGGCCCATTAAGCTATACAAAATCATTTATGCGGATCTCTCATAGTATATAAAATATACATAAAGCGATACTGGAAATGTACAGCTTCATGTGCCGCCGTGTGTACTACCGCATATGGTACACAGATAATTTATAACCTGGATCAAACTATCGGTGTGTTAAATGTCATCCAAATCCGTTCAACAGTTTTTACGTTAAAAGAGTAACAAACATCCATATTTACATCTATCCATCCTCACAAACTTTCGCATTTATAATAGTAGTAAGATTAACAATGATGGTGAATCTGCTGAATAAGGCCTGGGTAATATTGGTTGTTGAGAAAATTATAGAGAGGTAGACATCAGTCAATGCGAAGGGACCCAGTCTGTGATTACCTCTATGATTTCATCGACCAGTGGCAATCTTGTGAAGTAATGATACAAAAGTGAAAATTCCTCGGCTGAACACTGTTTTTGACTGAACATCTGATAAAATCAAAGCACTGAATCAAGTATTTCAGAATCAGATCCTACCCTAATAAAAACGATTGACATTTTATCTTTGCGCAGATAAATATCTATAGGAATCGATAAAATCTACGTATCACAAGTAGCATTATGGAAAATCGAGATATTAATCGAATAAGATAATCTCGACTAAAATCTTTCAAATGATATAATAGTAGAATAACAACTTTTTTTATCTCTAATTTTAATGAAAAACCTTTGGGTAGAAGGATATAAACTAATTATAAAGATATCAGTGAACAGCCTAGTTGCGCGTTGGTCTAGTAATTGCATGCGCTAAAGCTGAGAATGAGGCCCTATAAGTTTGATTTGCAAGTCGGGCCAACTGTTTTTCGGTTTTGCTTTCAACAATTTGTGAGTAGCAGCTCGGAGTTTGGATTTGGACCCGGTTTGATGGCAATAGGCTCACCCTAATTACATGGGACTGAAGCTTAACTCGCAAAATGTGGGTGTACTATAGGTAAACATCTGCCTAACCCTTTCGGGGAAATGCGTGACATTATTTTATGTTATCTGTGAAATTATAGCACTAACACTGCCAAGTTCTTTTCTTTTCTCATACTTATTAATATAAAACTATACTAAAAATATATCGATTTCTACAGTTCTACTAACACTTCAAATAGCGAATTATTTTAGGTATGTACTCTAAAACTCAATAAAGACGTTCCAATTTCAAAGTAACATTCATATATGGAATGTTCAGCAACTGTCATGTTTGACAATAGAATACGTTGTGCCTTCGTCCTTAATGCGCGTGTCCAATAACAATTTTTTTTCTGATGTTTTGAAAAATGGAATAAATATTTGAGGCTACCGTGGCATTTCCGTTGATGGGGATGTCAAATTAAAATATTTTTGGGTTTTGAGAAGGAAGCGGTGTGATTTTTGATTACTTTTATAATACGTATGTGACGTGAGTTTGACATAATTAAAAAGTTCATTTCAAATGGGAATAGCTGCAAAGCTCAGTCTTGGCTTTAAAATATTTTTCTTATGTCGAGAAACCGCGGTGATGCCTTAAAATGCAGTGATCTCATCGTAGGACCCATCATTATTAGTAATGATATTTACCCGTGGTGCTGAGCAACTGGGCTTATCTCAGTTGTAAACGTCCCTTTGTGCCTATTGACCTTGTTTTGTTCTGTCTCCTGCTGATATGGAGGGAAGTGGAAATTATATTTTTCCTCTGTAATTCTTTTCCGTGGGATCCAAGACAGTTAAATTTGATTCTCTGGGACTTCATCGAGCTTTATTGTCTCGGCCCTTTTCTTTTGGTTGCGATGTTGATAGTCTTACATTATCTGGTTTTATTGAATCGCAAATAATTAGATTACCATCATCATGATTCATCTGCCCTTTTCCCTATTTATTTGTAGTCGGCCTAACATGTCTTCTACTTCCACACTCCAAGTAGTTGTCTTCTCAGTAGTTATTACCTCCTTAGATGAAATCGTCCTTCACACAGTCCATACATCGTTTCTTTCGAAAGTCCAGAATTTCCGATAACAACAGACAAAGTTAAACCACCCAAGTAACGTATCGGTTTCCCAGGAAAAATCGAAGACCAGTTAAAGAGAAACTTTCAACAAATTACGTCATAGCTCAACCAGATATTCCCACTTCGATTTCCATCGAAAACTATCGAATTTAGATACAATCAGTTCACGCAGCTACACCACAAAAAGTGCCGACAGGCCCATTGTTGCAGTGACAAATGGTTTCTGGGAAAAAAATACATGTCGGCCATTGAAATAGTTAATAGTGTGTTTCGATGCGCGAAATTTGTCACAATAGGTGCCCCTAGCGGGCAATTATCACGCCCTGTATTTATGTCTTTGTCATAACATCATGTGGTTAGATTGCAGCTTGGTGAAGACTAGAAAATGGGGTTTTGTAAATGATTTTGACCTATTTAGGGCAGTTTACGGTAGGTTGTAGCATTTTTTTGATTGTTTCTTGGGTGAAAATGGTCAAGTGGTCAATTTCGAAGTAAGTGGGTAAACAATGTAAAAAGATTGGTAGTTTTTTAAGCGTTATACGTAATGTATTAGGTATGTACTTACTTAATTTTAAGCAACTTGAAATGCAGCAGACAAAAAATTGTGTTAAAATTAGCATAGAACACAATAGCGTCGAAAGCTGCCTCTGCTATTGATGAAGAAATATTATAAAATACATTTACTCATATTACCAAACGACACGTTAAAAATGGACAAAAATGGTTTATATTTTCTTCTAAAATATCTATGACTTTTGACCCTCAATGCGCGCGCTTTCTCAATTTGTCACACTGACAGCCGGCGCTGCCAACTGCGCAAACAGAACGAGGGCGCGAATGTTTGTTTTCCTTCACACAATATGGATGATGTTTGCAAAGTTATTATTTATGGCGTTTATTGCACTTTGACAAATAGATTTACGGAGTTTGACACCGTATTTTAAAAGATGTCTTTGTTATTTTATTTCGTTCGACAGTCGTTGGTGTTAATACGGTTTCATTTCAGTTTTGGTAACACTAAATTGATTTTCGTTTTAATTTATGTGAGATAAAGCAGCACATTAAATAATTAGATTCATACGCATTCATTCAAAATGAACATACTAGATTTAATTATTAATCAAATAGATTAGTATTTTAATCAATCTACAAGAGTTTACAGAGTGATTGCTCTTTTTATAAATATGATATCGAAACCACCGATATTTGTGTCCCATAACAACAACATTTTTTTTTAAATACGCCGCCCGCATTCTAATTTTCAACTTGACAAAACCAAACGGTTTTTTCTTTTTGCGGTCCTCTCTTTTATTAACCGTAGAAAAAACTGCCTAATTGTCAAAAAATCATTGACGTGAAAACTCTTCAGAACCACCGACTTTTGGGACTCGAAAATCTTTAACAAAATCTACATTAAGTTATACAATTGAACACCTTTTAAGGGTTTTGGCGGCAAACTCTAACGTTCTATTTAAGCGGAAATCCTTTTGCAAAATCCTTAACAATGTCATAGAACGCTCTACTTTAAACTAGTAGTCATAGAGTTGTATTTCGAATAGCATAAGTTTTGGATTCTATAGATAGTATCTCAGGGTTTAGGATTATGTTTTGTTGATAGATTATGTGGTACGGGTACGAATGTACGGACAGTGCGGTTTCTGCGAACCTCCGCCGGTGAGGACATTGAAAGTGACAATGTTTTTTTTTTCTTTCACTTTTACTGTGTAAAGTATTGTTTTTTTGGGATACCTTTGAAGATAAGGCTGCTATTCTGATTAGTTATTCTTGCCTTAAGTAAAAAGGATACCTGTGTGTGTAAACAATGCTTTGAAGTAAATAATAATTCCGCAAACCAAAATGGTTTACTTTAGCTAGGTATTAAGGGGCATGGTTAGGTTAACCGCACTAAGTTGGATCTATAAGTGATTTAACAGACAGACCCATAAATTACAGCGTTTAACTTTCCGGATCATTTCAATAAAGACTAAACCTTCCCAAACCAAACCAAACCTTCCCGTAACAACCAATAAAACTATTTTTTTTCATTTCCTATCATACCATACACATATCATACACTTTTTCATCTCAAATGTCATCACTTTGATACGGCTCGTCAATATTTTTTCTGAACACAAAAGCAACACGTGATAGCCCCTCAATTTGGCAAAGGCAACCCAGGTAACAGCCAGAAAAAAAAAGTAAACGTGACAAAATGTCAGTAAACATGTACCTACTACACCTTTGCCAACATTAGAAAAAAAGAAGAACATATCCTATGGAAAGGTACACGATCAATGCATGGTTTTTATAGTTCTCTCTGAGTATAAAATTATTTTCTGTGCATTCCATGTCTATGCAGTCTGGGCCCAGTTCGGCGAATAATTTATTTCTATTTTTAATGAAAACTGTTCCAAGGATATATTTGGACTAGACATTGTGGCAAAATTATAAGGGTTTTACATTAAGTTGCCTATTTTAACGATTTGCAGTAGACGTGGGTGTTTTCGGAAACCCACTGATGTCAATCTCAATGAAATCCTACAGACTTTTCTTATTTTTAATCGTCCTACCAAAAAAGCTAAAGATAGACATTCTTTGCAAAGAACTAAACTAAAGAACGAATCAGTTTTGCTCAAACCTTTTTGAAAAAAAATAATACTTTTGAATTCTGAACTCCCGAATCGTGACGAATGGAACGCTCGACGCTCATTCAAATATCAAAATTGGAAGGCGTTCCACGTGTTTGACTTTAAACGTTTTTAGTGTTGCAATAGTGCAGAAAATCTACCATTGTCATGGGTAATTGTAAAATAAGTAGTTCGTACCAAAAAAAACTATCGGCGTAGCTTATAATTGAAATAGACGTGCGGAAACTGTTTATTTATGAATGTATGAGCCGTTAATAATTGCTGCGTTTAATGTTCAGTTGCGCGAAAAAATTGAAGACGTATTGACTCTCATCATATTCCAATTTATCGTTTATTGTATTGATGTTATGCTTAAGCAAAAAAAGATTGGCAAGGGACTTACAAAAATAGAGTTTTACTGAGCTTGTTTTCTCGATCAAATACAGCGTTTCCTTTAGCTAATAACAAATTCGAAATTGACTAACCATCCCATTCCTTTGTTTCAGATAACCAAAAAATAAACAAAATGTCACCCTCCCTCAAGTAACGTAAGACATCGAGCAAACCGCAAAGATGTCAATACACACACGAAAGAGGTTGATGCGGTGACTAAATAAGTTTGCGTCAAAAAGAAAGAAAAAACCAAGATGGCGTTGCTGACGAATTCGGCGTCGGCAACGGGACCGACGGCCGGTGGGCCGTCGGCCCCTCAGGCCCATTCGGCAACGCCGTTGCATCACTACTTCCACTACTTGAAGCAGCCGTCTCCGCTTGCCCAGAATCCCTATGCTCATCACTCGAGCGCTCATCATATGGGAATGGGCCCCGGGCCGCTTGGAGGGTTAGGCCCGTTTGGGTTAACACCACACGGGCTAGAAGCTGTTGGATTTCCACAAGGTAAGATTTTTTCTTTTGTGTAAGTTAAGATTTCAATAATATAATTTATTATACCTACTAATTGGATTCTAACAACAGATACGTGGCTACTTTCGGGAATGATTTGACCACTTTAAATTAATTAGTTATCAAAAACATACCTATCTCACATCTATGCTAAAAGCTATTTCAATTAAATTCGTATTGGCTACATAGCCATCGACTGTTACCCGGTGACTGTATGAAAAAATAATAATAAATATGGGTTTTGAGAAGTTCATATCTAACTGTGTTTAGACTCTTGAAATATAGTGTTTCAATTAATTTGGACGGTTTTAGTAGCCTGTTCGTTACTTAGTTATTGCACCAGGTTTAAAGAAAAGCTATTCACATCGTCAAAAGTAGCACAGACATACAACCGATACAAAAAGAATTTTATATATATGTTAATGAACAGATAAAACGAAGATGAGAATTAAAAGGATGGTATAAATCTGTTCTAACTACTTACATAGTAATATTTTATACAAAACACACAAGAAACATTCAAAAGTTTTAATTGCAGAGGTAATAGAATTTCAAATTACGCATGATAATCTTTCATTTTTATTAAAGTAATGGATTTGAAATCCATTAAGTTATTGTTCAAATTAGGTATCTCAGTCAAAACTAAACATACAAAAATACATCACACAAAACTTCATTTAAAAAAACATTAATATCGTTGGAAATAACCATTAAAACAAGGCTTTAAAAAAAGACACATCTGAAAAAAAATGGCGGGGTACAACTCTCCAATATTACGGCGACAAAACGAATTTCATCGAGGTTTCAGGATGTAATTTATAGCGAGACCTTTAACATGGCTGAGTGGTATTTTTAATGAGATTGACGCTCATTTTTATTTATTTTTCTTTTTTCAAATCGCGCATAAGAAAAGATAAAGTGAAAGACTTTTTGATAAAAATTCTTCCACCGGTTAATGAATGCATGAAAAACTTAAGAACAACTTAGTTTGCTAAGAAAATTCGTACACCAGCAAACACAAATTAATAAGTTGACCAAACTATGCCAGTTTCATCTTCTTTTAAATCACTATCAACTACTAGATTTCCTCAAAAAAAAAGAAACAAAAAATACCAAAATCCATTCTAGAAACGTCAAAATATCTCAATTTATGGTTGGTTCAAGTTTGTCAACATAAAAGGCAATACCTACTCCATTTGTCAAACTAATGACCACAATTTGTAAGTTTTGACAAAACGAGTAAAATATTCCACACCATTTGCATTTTGACTTCTGATTCTTAAGTTTAATGTTTCATTTGCTGTAAAATATAAGTGGCAATCTATCAAAGAAAAAAATGCTTAGTATTTTTTTACGAACGGTACTTATAATATGACTTGACTGCAGTTCCATCTCAATAACGAAATATTTGAGTCTTCAGAAACTTCATAATCATTTATAAGACGACCTTTTTCATATTTCATTGTTCTATCATACTTCCTGTCTCTAATACCGAAAACTAACCTAATTACGCCTCACAGCAGAATACCATTATCGCCAGTCTAACGAAAATTACAAAATTTTATCTATACAAACAACTAACAGTGTGACAAGCAAGCCCATTTTCAAAACAACAGCAGAGAAGGAACGTTGCATAATTTACGTACCAAGAAGACATCCTTGCGAAATAATCAAAACAGCCCCTCTCCCCCCTATAAGCCGCTTATCCCCACCCCCTGTGTTGCCACGCTACCCCCGAAATGTGGGAGAAACGGGAAGTCGCTTGTTAGTTCGCTTTAATTAGTAGCAAGTTTGAGTTTTGATGCTGGCAACATTTAGCGTGTTTTGTTTTTAGACCCTTTTTCTGCTGATTGTAAACGTTTTTAGAAACTGTTTCTCTGTAGAGGTTTGGGAGTGTGTCAGTAGGGAGAGAGGTATTATCTCTATTACGAGCCAGCTTAACATAAACATAGCGTCACGCCTCTAGTCCTCGAAAGGTTACCCATTAGTAAAAATTCACATTTTGTTATTTAGTTACAAAAATATTACTTAAATGAGGAGGCTCATTTAAGTAATATTTTTAACAAAATACTTATTCAGAGCAATATTGCTCAGAATAAAATTGTTAATAGATTTAGATTTCTCCCATATTCCATCTTTAAGAACTGTCCCTTTAAAAAAAAAACATGCTAAGTAAAAGCTGTAAAAAATACTAAAACACAAATCAAACGCACAAAAAAACTGACCAATCACAACAAACATTAAAATTTTCCAAAAAGAAAAAGAAAATGGAACGACGACATTTTTAATTCAAAAGGGAGGCATCTCAGGATCCGGATTAACCTCCCTTCATTTCTTAGAAGTAACGTTTTGATACTGGCATTCGAGAAGGTTGTAGATAGAAATATTGTGGAAAATGTAATGGTATAGACTTGTTTTTTACTCGAAAGAACTTGCTTTATGTTAATATTGAAATAATTAATTACTTAGGATTCATTTTGTAGGGGTTTGTGAAGAAAATTACTGTTAAAAGAAAATGGAATGCCACAGGGATCTTTTGTTGGTCCTGTTGTTATTTGTAAGGTTATTGCTCCTTAAATTAATGGTGTTTTTTATAAATAGTTTATCGTCTCCAGCAAATACTGGGAGGATACTCATGATTGAAATAAAAGTCTATAGGACTGATATCATCATGCGAAAAGAATTAAATCTTCAATTTCTAAATGAAGAATAATCTATTTGTGTAATAGATTATATCAAAAATATGACGTCAAAAAATTGACGGATTAACGAAGCTAAAAGGAGTAGGTACATCTTTTTTTCTTAATTCCCCGAGATATTTTGAGAGAGTGTAAAGCATTTTTTCTTCAAGTAACTCAAGTAAAATAAGTAAAAGGATTTTTAAAAGTACGCGACGTACTACGTAGTGCTGATTTATAAAAAATGGGTTCTTAATCCCGAAAAGGGTTGTTCCAGGAAATATTCGGCGATATTTTTAGCGTATGGCTTTCAGGTAGCCATCTTTTATATTTTTTCTTAAAAACTATATTTTTTCTGTTCACCGGAATTATTTTGTGAGTGACATTAATGGTTAAAGTTTTTTAGTTCATAACTAAAAAATGGTTTTTCATTCGTTAGATTCTCTTATATTGTTCTTTAATTCAAGATTTCAATCAGCTTTTTCTTTATTTGCCAGTTGATGTGATTTCCAAAAAAATATAATTTCATATGCGAATTTGATATTACATCTACTGATTAATTCAAGCCATAAAAGAAGACTTCAATGAAATGAGCCTATCGCAGGACAATACTTCAACTAGGCCTCTTCCAAGATGCGCCACAACACCCACTCCTACGCCATCCACAACCAGCTTTAACAAATTTAAACGTTAAAAAATGCATCTTTGTTTCAATACACAAAAAATAAACTAAAAAATCTGTAAACATAGTTAACGAATGGCGACCTATTAAACGCAATATACACTTAATTCTCCAATAAAATTAAGCCGACTTCCAATTTTTAATCCATATTCTGTCTCTTTCTCTCTCTCCCGAAAAGACGTATTGTTGTCTCTCTCATGCAATAGATGCGTTCGGCGTAACGATGGCAGCTGGGCATTCGTTTTTTGAATTCTTTTTTTCATTGTATCGCTTTTTTATTGGCATCCCTTAGAATTTTATGGCCAGTTGCTTTTTTAATCTTTTAGCGGGCATAATTAATTTGTTTTTTTTTCTTTCTTTTCTTTTTCCTGATATTCTAATAGGGACCTCGGAAGTCGGATATAAGTGAATGCTTATTGTTACGTTGTTGATTTTATCTATTTATTGAATAAATGTATTTATTTAGGAGTCCTATAGTTTAGCTGATAGCGATATCTAAAATAAATCGTTTAGTAAGATGCTTTTATGTTACCTAAATAGTATCAGTTTGATTCATGAATAAAACTTTTTAGCATTATGATTCATGAGAAGACCTAAATATTTATTTTCGATTTTCCTTAAAGGAAGTCTAATCTTATCATGACAATTTCGTATCGCACGAATTTAATCGCGTTCATATTGTCAATTAAAATTTTTTTGTTTATCTACTTATTTGCCAAGATCATAAACTTTTTAAACATTATGAAGAAGCAACGAAGTTTATACATCTGTCAAATCGAAAAAATCATCTACGTGACAATTGAGCTTCAATTTTACAATACAGATATGGCTTTTCCAACCAACGCAGCATAGTTTTTTAGTGATCGCAAGAGCAATTTTTGAGCAACCTCAGTACCTGGTTCATTGCTTGAATCGGAAAATGTTAATTCAATCTGGTGGTGGACCTTTTTGAAGAATACAAATATTTCATTACGTGCAACACGATAACTATCTTTTTGATAAATAATGTTCGGTTTCCTATATTGCATTCTATCCTAAATAACAAGATATGACCTGCTGGGCTAGGCACGTTGCAAAAAGATGCTTTTATTAGCGTATCAATTTAGTATATTTATTTAGGAAAAGAACATTAGAACTATTGGAGGACCACAAAAAGGATTTGTGGCTAAATCATAACATAACGCTAGCCGAGGTTGGTCTGAGGATGGTAAACCATCAACCATCCATTACACACCAAGACGCCCCTAAGGCTAGTAAGACGATAACGTGTCCTAACATTTCTAAGGAAAGCAAAATGGGATTCCCCATTGTTTGGGACGCAACCAAATGCGTGCCAATTCCCATGTCCTCTGTATACAAAGAAAACAAGTTACCCCCAAAGGAGATACCAACCTAATAAGACCAGTACAAAACGAAAACAAAGCCTTACGAAGAGACAATGTAGCTATGGGCAGGATTACAGCTGCAAGGCTTCTTTAATCAATAGTCAGGTAGCACCGAGGGTAACTGTTTTTAAATAATGTGACTTGTAGCATTGAATTATGACCAGCTAGCTTACACCCGCAGCTCCGCCCGCATGGAGTTCGGTAATTGTCCCATTGTATCTTACTACCTGCATAAAATGGGTTGTAAACTATCTGTGTGCCAAATGTCATCCAAATCCTTTTTTTAGTTTTTGCGCGAAACAGTAACAAACATCCATCCATCCTCAAAAGCTTTCACATTTATTATAATAAGTTCAAAAACGTTAGGGTTAACAATAGGGTTTTTATTCAGTAAAAATTAGTGTGGTCCCTCAGAATGATGTACTGAATACGTGGTTACCGTTTGTGCACACCCTGTAAAAGATTGCAGGTTCAAGACCGTTACAATACGGACACGTCAAAATACCGATATATTATTAAGATATCCTTGTTAAGATATCCTCTAATCTATATATATACTTCTGTACTAATATTTTAAAACTGAAGAGTTTGCTTGTTTGGTTGAACGCGCTAATCTCAGGAACTACTAGTACGATTTGAAAAATTATTTTAGTGTTGGATAGTCCATTTATCGAGGAAGGTTATAGGCTATAAAATTTTACGCGGACGAACGTCGCGGGCAACAGCTAGTCCTGTGATATAGAAGTCATGAGCTTGATTTGAGAAGATTCTTTGACAAACCGCATTTGCTGTGTTGGCAATTTCATTGCAATCTGGGACACAAACGGGTGGTAATGGTTTTTAGAGCCCCTCGTATTCCTATAACTTCTTCGAACAAGTTTGACATACGCTTTTCGATAGCTTATGTCATTTCCATAATACATACATTTTTGACTTTCATCTCAACGTTAATTGCTGGTTTAATGTCATTTTGTCTAGGTAGGGTTCTAAGTCTTAGGAAGAAAATGTCGTGAGGAAAGTTTTAAGTATGAGTGTGGATGGATATAAGAGTAGAGGAAGACCAAAGAAACGATGGATGGCAAGAAAGGAGGTGTGTGATGAGGTGACGAGTAATAGAGAAGTATGGAAGACCAGGGAAGAGATAATAATAGAAAAGTGTGGACATGCTGGACCTACCCCAAAAGAAAAGGCCAAAATGGATGGAATGGATGGAGGGTTCCTAGGCCTTTCCCGAAAAATATCGAGAAAGAATATTAGAAAAATATCGAGAGAAAATTCTCTCGATATTTTTTCTAATATTTTTGACAGTGAAGATCGCCAACTAACTATCTTGTCGAGCAAAGTGATATTGGGTTTTCCGATCAGGAATTTCTCAGTAGCAGCCACGGAGTCTGGATTTGTGTCCGGTTAATGGCACTAGGCTCGCCCGCACTTGGTCGTCATCATCATCATCATTTCAGCCGAAAGACGTCCACTGCTGGACATAGGCCTCCCCCAATTGTCGCCACATTGACCGGTCCCGTGTGTCTCGCATCCAGCTGATCCCTGCAACCTTTACCAGGTCATCGGTCCACCTAGTTCCCACCTTCCAACGCAACGTCTTCCAGTTCGCGGTCGCCACTCCAGAATTTTCCGGCCCCATCGGCCATCCGTTCTGCGAGCAATGTGCCCTGCCCACTGCCACTTAAGTTTGGCTATTCTTCGGGCTACGTCGGTAACCTTGGTTCCCGCATTTGGTGCTTAAACATAACTGACGAAATGTGGCTCTACTAGTAGAGTACGCCTCTGCCTAACCCTTCGGGGATTACAAGCATGATGTTATGCTATGTAAACATTGCCAGTAACTTTGATAAGTTATCCAAATTATCTTTTCAATCATACAATACCTAATTAATTTATCGTCCATTTATTTTTGATCCACGCATAGTGATTAAATATACCTACGTGAAATGATTTGGTGTTATTAATAACAGCCAATACATTGTATGTAATGTTTATATTCATTTGATTTTAGACAAAGGAAATTCACTATTCTGTCCGCCACTAAGGGCGAATTTCACCAAGAAAATCTAACTCGATCAGCAATATTCTAAACCGCGTTCAAGAAACGCCAGAGTCATCATTGTTGAGGAATTTATTATGTAGTTTAGATAACGTACTGATCAATTTCACTTTTAAAGGTGATTAAATCTTCTTCAGTGATAAAGCAGTGAAAGCCTAGTGGTGTGACCATCGGACTGATTCATGTGCTATCACTTGCTTCGGTGAAGGAAAACATCGTGAGGAAACCAGCATGCCTGAGAGATATTTCTCGACGGCATGTAAAGCCAAATCACAGGCCACGGGCGGCATAAAAACTCTCACACCAGGTTAGGCACTCACCACACGATAAAGAAAGATCTATAATATGAATATGAAAATGTGTTAAAGAGTTAATGACACTGACAGCTCTCGAACGTGGTTTAAATGTGCTGATCACGTTCAATTTTATTGGTGTAATAGCTCCTCAAGCCTGTTCCATAAAGAATTGATTGCTTAGCAGTATAACGTTACACTGTAGAATCGATATGGAGGCCATTGTGTCAGTGTGGCGATGAAGCCTCTCAAAATTAAGGAGCTTGAGAACCGACACTTTCGGCTGCTTTTTAAACGATTAAAAGCTTATGTTTTGCTTTTAGATTGGTAAGTGTTTAGTTGTAAGCTGTGTCTTTTATTTTAAGTACATTCGTAATTCATTAAAGTTGCTTCGATAAAGCTTATCCCAAAACTAGATATGTGTTATGGAAAAAAGTAAAAACAGAGAATGGGTCATAGCGAGCGACTGCGTATCTGACCTCCACAACCCAGTTAGTATTGAGTAATATGATTTCGATACCCCTTGCTAAGACTGGTTGTAAGACTTTTGGGTCACTGACTCCTGTAAAGACTGTCAGAGATCTACAAATGACAGCCAGGTCTAAAGGTTTAACTTGCTTTCCGAGACAAGGAGGAAACTCGGGTATGTAATGAGTGGTCACTCACCTACGGCCCAACCTAGGCAAACGCGGCTTAACCTAAAGATCGACCCGGGCGTCTGTTATTATTTAGCCACGAGGCTATGCTTTGTCTGAGTATGGAAGCAAAGCAATGCCGTTTAAGCTTTTTATTACGTAGATGAATAAAATGAATGAAATCCTAGTTAACAAAAACCAAACAAAGTTTCCGACTGCGGTAAACTTCATAATGTTTTATGAGCCCTCTTACATTTCGGCATTACGCTAATTTAGGTATTTTACGCACCGAGCGTTCGGCGAGCTACGCGACCGATACTTTCTTTCATATCTGTTCACTCGCTCGCACCATGATATTTTGGGTATGGCGACTAAATGATCTTGATCCAACGTAATACAAGTTTTCTTAGAATGGAGTTCGGTGAACGGAAAAACTTTTGATGTGACATTTTAATCACTACATAGTATAAAACAAAGTCGCTTCCCGCTGTCTGTCTGTCCCTATGTATGCTTAGATCTTTAAAACTACGCAACGGATTTTGATGCGGTTTTTTTTAATAGATAGAGTGATTCAAGAGGAAGGTTTATATGTATATATTGCACCCGTGCGAAGCCGGGGCGGGTCGCTAGTATTATTATAATTCGTTTTAATATATTTTTCATTATGTAAGAATCTTAAAGTGTTAAAATAAGTACACATAAATATTTAAATTGTTACGCAGTAACCGAACGTTGATAACCGACATCCGTAGCATAGTGGTCCAAAAATCATACTCCATACTCATAGAAACCGAAATAATTACGGTACTATCGATACAATGAAAGTACTTTTATGAGATATTTTAAAGGACAATATCATAGTCCGCGCTATTCATATTATTTGAACATTTCATTTGCTGTTACATTTTTAAAGTCGTTCAGTTATTTGTATTACTTTCCTTACGCGGCGCGGTTAAAAACAAACGCACGTGTTTTACAAGCAATCAGGTATTACAAAAGGTAAAAGGATAATTATCATCCGAACTTTTTGCTACCTGCGCGCAAACCATAGATGTTTACGGACTACTAATAATTAACGCTCATTGTTCACTTAGAATTTATGGTTCTCGTAAGTCTCAAGTGTTAAACAATGTATACCGGCGCATTTACTAAAGACCCATCATTAGAAAGTAAAAGCCTCATCATTAGTAAAAAAATAAACAATAATCTTTAGACCATCGAATTCTTTTTTGATATCAGACGTAGATACATATTAGACAGACAAATATGTTTGTTTATTATTTGTAGATCTTTGACAGTCGTTACTGGTAGTCAGTGACCCAAAAAGTCTGACAACCAGTCTTATCAAGGGGTATCGTATTACCCAGTACTGGGTTTTGGAGGTCAGTTAGGCAGTCGCTCCATGTAAAATACTGGTATTCAGCTGCATCTGGTTAGACTGGAAGCCGACCCCAACATAGTTGGGAAAAGGCTAGGCAGATGATGATTATTTACTAGCGACCCGTCCCGGGTTCGCACAGGTGCAATATATGTATATAAAAATCTTCCTCTTGAATCACTATGTATTACCTACTGAAAACCGCATCAAAAGCCGTTGCGTAGTTTTAAAGATCTAAGCATACATAGGGACAGACAGACTTTGTTTTATACTAGTACCTATGTAGTGATAATAAATTATAAATTTATTTATTATCTTTTATGTGTACGTAAATAAATAAATAGTACGGTTGCAATCTGTTTAAATAAATAAAACACACCAATGTAACTAATTATTATTTTATTCGGTACAGTACAGTTCGGTTCCCATACTTTTAGATTAGAAAAATACTTTTGACCCTAGACACACGGCATTAAACTGTGACAAATCAGAACCGAGTCCCAGTTCCAAATGAGTCATATCTGAGAGACTGGTTCCGTTTACTAAGTTCCTGTTATAATAACCGACCTGTTTTTGAATTAACGTGTCATAATTAAAGGCAAAATTCAGGATGTCGAAGATAGATAGATACCTAGATAGAATGTACTCCATACACGCTATCTCCTCCTAGTCCTAGAAAATTAACATTATAATGGGTGTAAAAGACCTTTTTAATGAAGCCGAAAGATAAATTATTCTGTCATTGCGATCTTTTTTTTTGTACTGGAGCATAACTGGGAGCCTTGTAGTTACGGAGACATTGAAGGTCAAAGTTCCAACCTTTGCACCCATTTTTTTTTAATACAAGTCTTAATATAAATGTTATAACTTCATCTAAAAAAAAATCCCAGAAACAATTTTGGCGTAGAGTTACTTAGTTTGACGTATTTTTTTTTTAATACAAGTTTTAATATAAATGTTATAACTTTATCTAAAAAAAAATCCCAGAAACAATTTTTGCGTAGAGTTACTTAGTTTGACGTACAGAATGCATGGTTGACGGCTTCGTGAACGTTCCGTTTACACCTTGAAGATCTAACTTAAAATCTTAACCCTCTCTCAGCCACTGCTGCCTATAAAGCCAAAAACCGACCCACAACCGTAACGAGAGACGAAAAAAACTCTAAAAGATGAGCATTTGGGAGTCTTTGACAAAACGAAGGTGCGATTAACTAGAGGTCCTTCACACGAGTCTCGAGGTCAAAGTGGTGTCGCTAAGAAAGACCAGTTAAATTAACTATCATATTTTATATAACCCAACTTATTTTGTGATACCTATAGAGTTGTCGACACCGTTTGTTGAAGCTGAAGATTAATTTACACGTTACGTCAAAGTGATTTGTTATTTTTTTCTGTGATTGTAAGTAAAATCTGTATAATCAGATAGTTTAATGTGTAAAGTTATCAGGTATACTTAGTTAGCTGCCAGTCAACGCCACGGTTTGACATCCGACATATTGGCGCCTAGTCTACAGTCAAATGTCATATTTTGCCGTTGATATTTATCTCTGATTACCACTCGGTGATTGGCTGATTAATTACTGTCCATTAGAAATGTTGAAATGTTTTCGCTTTTGAATTATTCATAATTAATTGAGTATTAATTTTTTTAAGAACTTCGCGAGATAAGTATCGACGTAACGTAAGTAATACATTAAATTTTTAATGTCTCTCCATAATCGGGTTTGTGAAGAATAATATTAAACATTAAACGTTTCGATCTTATTAGAAAACCTACAATATTTTAATTCCTTCACACATTTTAGGCTACCGGTATTTCATATTCTCAAACATTATTCGTAAAGAAACATAAAACATAGATATTTTCGTCTTAATAAGCACATTTCGATACAAAATAGGTAATCTAGAATTTACATAATGCTATAAAAACTTTACTGCTGTCCTACCGGTGTAAAGAAAAAAAACATTGTCACACCAAAATGATACTTGGTCACATATCACCAGCTCCAATTACGGACTAAGAGTAATAAATTATATTAAATTTATCATTTATGAATTCCGATGCGGCGAGCGGCTACCGGCGGCGGCCCTTTGACGCGCCGCCATCTTGCCACCGCCATGTTTGTTTTGTTTTTTTAGGGTTCCGTTAAATATTAACGGCTAAACATTTATTTTACGATTAATAAAAGCGGGCAATCGATTAGGACAAATCTAGAAACGCGTAATTTCTTAAAGTATGTGTAAATCTACGGGATTGTAGATGTAGAATATCATTTAGTATTTAATGACAGCTAAAAATTGAAATTACAATGAAGAGTAAGCATAAAAATATAAATGCGGGCCCTGTCATAAAAAAGTTTTAAAATTTCTAAATTAATTATCTGAGCAGTACTTAAAACGAAGACCCTGTAAAGGTAATTTTCACACCTATTAGTTAATCCTATTAAGTAACCATTAAACATAAAAAGACAATAAAGTATATTAAATGTAACCAAGGCACTTACCTACCATTCATTGAAAATTAAAACATACTATGTTTTGTTTTCAATTAAACTTTACTTACAATAATTTCTGTAATGCCACCAGTATCCCACAGAACCCATCACAAATTATTCTCACATATCTAACCTTATTGCTTTTTTTTAAAACTTAATGCAATGGTCCTGTCAACGTCAACCATTATCAGTGAGCTGTCATTTAACTAAAATGACATGTAAAAAATTTGCTACCTCTGTAAGATAAAGTAAGGTCTAAGATAACTTTGTAAGTAAACCGCAGGTTCAGTTTTAACTGACTACCGGAGATTGTGGAAAGTAGCAAGTTAATTTTATAGTTAATTATATTTAATTTGATTAATCATTATGAGATAATGCGATGATTATGCTAGGTGATTGAATTCATCCGTAGGTACTTCTAATATTATAAATGCGAAAGTAACTCTGTTTGTTTGTTACCTTTTCACGACTAAACTGCTGATTGGATCGTAATGAAATTTGGCAAGGAGATAGATTATATCCTGAGGTAGGATACAGGCTTTTTATCTCACACATTCACATCAAAATTTCCACCTGAACGAAGTCGCGGGCAACAGCTAGTAACTATATATTCGATAAATAAAATAATAGTTCCCACAGTACGAATTGATTAAGCTGGCACAGTATTGGTAAAATGTTTTAGTTTATAAAAAATATAATATTAGGTGAGACTTAAACGTAAGTGTCGAAATGTGGGTGTTTTATAGGTACACTTCTGCCTAATCTTTCTGATAAAACGAGCGTGCTGTTATGTTAAGTATTAAATACACAGTACTGTATCATCTTACTTTACACCGTGTGAATTACTTAAACAACGATAAACATCAAAAGGAAAACGTCGAAAGAATAATTTTAGCTTAATAAAAAGTTCAAAACGTACAAAAAAAAACCAATTCCCGTTGACTCAGACATCAAAAATCAGTCCTCTGTGCCTTCAATAGCTAAAATCTTTTATGCATGGAAAGAAAAACATAAATGAAACCGTGTGAAAATTGACACTCGGGTTTTTCACGGTCGGGTATCCCGGGCCCCCGTCGCGTTTGGAGGGTTAATTCATTTGTCGCTGCGACAACCTGAGGGTTGGTTCTGCCTGATTTCACACACCATTGTTTCGTATTTTGCATAATTTAAAACAAAATGGGTATTGTGTTAGTGTAGGTGTTTAGAAGATTTTTTTCTTTTTGTAGATATTTTATCTTTTTGAAAAGTTATTTAGCTATTGTGTAGCGTGAGTCTATCCTTTGGTTATTAGAACATCAATAATATCGATGACGTATTTCATTATTTTCCATAGCTTTGGTAAAAACATCAACGCAGAAATAAATACTTCAATTGATTTTTGTCTACTAAGAATCCTTGATAATTCCCACGTTATACTAAAAGATTATGATGTAATGTACGGACAATAAAATCTGTCAAATTTCTTTAATAAATTTTCAACTTTATCGCTAAAGCATTAGGTTCTAGATTGATTAGGAAAATTTGACAGACCTTAATATCAATTTGATAACAACAACATCCAAATAAACAAAGTAATTATTTTGTAATCCATATTGCATTAAAAAATAACCTTCCATTTTTTGTAGCTAAACCCCACTATGATAATATTACTATGTAGCCGTAGGCAATCTTGACGATAGGAGCTCGTGGCTAAATAATAACAGCCGCTCTGATCGATCTTTAGGTTAAGCCCGTGGGTGACCACCCATTACATACTGAGTTTCCTCCGTGCCTCGGAAATCACGTTAAGCCGTTGGTTCTGGCTGTCATTTGTAGATCTTTGACAGTCGTTACAGGTAGTCAGTGGCCCGAAAGACTGACAATCAGTCTTACCAAGGGTATCGTCTTACTGAAAACTTACTGGGTTGAAGAGGTCAGATAGGCAGTCGCTCCATGTAAAATACTGGTTTTGTCTGCATCCGTTTAGACAGGAAGCCGACCCTAACATAGTTTGGAAAAGGCTGGACAGATGATGAGGTAATCTTAACGTTAGAATATTTTGTCGGCCATTTTTAACTTTATTACTCTTTTTCTAGCCTTTCTCAAATAGTTGGTTAACTTTGTAAGAGACTTTGATTAACTATACAAGATACTTCTTTCAACTTTGCAACCTTTACGTCGAAAGAAAACGCAAATTAATTAAAAAATGTTTTTAAACTGTCATGGTTTTACTGATTGCTTTGAGATTTAAAAAATATTTCCAGAATCTCATATTTGTTCCTTTTCTTCGAATCAGCATTTTAATATCTAAGACTTATCTAAAACTAAAAAAGCAGGACCATAATCAACATACTTAGAATTGATTGCAATGCCTATAATTTTAGCAATTCAACAATAATTTATCATTGTGTTATAAACGTTCTCGAGAAGACATTTTCAAACTTAATATGTAGCATGGATTACGAATTTGCTTTATAACGTTTGGGGTCCCGAGTATTCTTCTTTAATATTCAAGCAAAAGATACTATCCCACATCCAAAAACATCTCCACCATCTTCCTCTAAGACAATAAAATCGACACACTCTCATTATTATTCAATTAAACATCTACTATGTTTATCAGGGGACACTGTGTGAAAGTTAACACTGGCGCTGTTTATTTATGCTCTGGGCTTTAAACACGCCCGTTGGCACGCGCAGGGTTAACTCTGGCCATAGACTAAAAAAATAACAACAAGGTGATTTTTGGTCTGTGGCTGTCAATATTTTGGAGAAATGTCTGACCCTAAGGAGGTCTTTTACAGAGGAATTGAGTGAGTTGTTATTTTTAAAGAAAGACTATAAATGCCTCCAAAAAGAGTCCTTATGGTCAAGAAAAGCAGCCTTCTGGAAGTTAACATTAAAGCAATTTGGACCTTCAGTCTATTACAAACGGTGTCTTTTAATAGGTTATGAATCTATACAGTTTTAATCTCAAAGTTTTACTCTTATCTCATCTACTTTCGCGTGAGCTGGAAACAGATTCTTACCAATAAGATTCTATCAACAAAATCATAAGATCGTTTCCACACTCCAAACCTATTATTTCAACACGTGTCGTGAAAAAGCACTCCAACACGCCTCAAGGCCCCTAATAGGCAAAACGATACATTTCCACACCGGGGTTGTTTTGTACCCCAAGTGCCCCAACCCTGCGCCCGCCGCTAATTGTAAAGTCAACACTGTGTTTGCTCAGAAAACTGTTTTTAGTGATTGTTTGTGTTTTTTGGCAAGTGCATCACCCCCGGGGTGCAAATGTCCCCAGGATGTGTGCGAGGGTGTGAAGTGGATGTTGCGATATTTTTTGAAGTCTTCCTCTAGATGTGTTTGAGCTAAATTTTACGGGAAATGTTTTGGCAGTTTTCCGACATCTATGCTTTGTCCACGAGGTTTTTTTTCTACTTAGTTACTAGCTTTTCTAGCTAGATTTTTTTTGTGGTTTTCACAGATTTCACTGTGTTCAGAAATCTGTTTCGCCACTTTTTCAGTTAAAACTCAAAATTGTCTATAATTTTGACGTTCAAAAAGTACCTACTGATTTTGAGTCTAATTTTAATAAATTTAAAATTACTTTTGATTTAGTTTTTTTAGATTGTAAAATTAATCAATCCCATTAGTGTGTCCTAGTTCTCATGAACTTATGTTTACTTTATTTCGGTACAAAAGGCAATAGAAAATACCAGAATAATCATCTAAATAAGTACCTATACCTACTTTTCGCTAACTTAGCCCCTTCTTTACCTATAAAAAATAATTGATTTTATGGTTTTTATGTACATTATATACAGACTACAAATAGAAATAAATAATAATAAAATAGACTAGGTACTTATTTTTAGTCTTAATTTTTATTTATTTCTATGTATTTTTATTCTGGATATAATGTACATAATAACCTTACTTTAATTAATAAAAATTACTTTATGAAGTAAAATTAAAAGATTTTTACGGTTTAAAATTTCTAACCGACCCTCTTTACAACTAATTTAATTCATGACTACCCTCATTAAACAAGAAGATAATATATATTTTTCCTTCATCCCCAGATCAGTATGAAAAGCCCTGGAGTTGGAGTAAGTTCATCACATTCTTATGATTTTCTTTAGTTCACAAATTTTCAATTTACTTTCTGAAAAAAAAAAAAAAAAAATAACTTAAACTTCAACAAGGCAAAGGCATCAGTTTGAATTCCCAAAGTCACTTTTTCGTTTAATAATTTGGCTAATAAAAAATCGAAAATTATGTAACAGGGTGCATAAAATTCTTTTTTTTGCTGGCTTTAATAGGCAGCATGCTATGTTAAATGCTTTTATCAGCGAGACCGACTTTTTGAAATAACTTAAGCACTTCTAAACTTAGAAAATCCCTCGGTTAACGGCCCTAATCGTGTCTATGTTACTAGTCCTATACAGACGTTCTTTTGCTAGTAATTGTGGTTTAAATAAGTACTACCAAACTCACTGATCTTAATTTTTAATACCACGTAACTTAAATTTCTAACAAAAAAATATATTTAAAACTCAGTATCCAGTATATCTGTTACGGCTAAATGCCGAAGTAACGTTACACCTAGTTCTAGCCGACTATATCTTGGTGCGGCCTCGTTAGAACTGTGACCAAACGCGCGCGAGCCGAGCGAGCGCTGCGCGCGGTGCCACGGCAGCGGCGCGTGAGCGGTATATCCAAATTGGTTACTCAAACCTCCAAATTTTAATTTATTTTAGTGATTATTCAAAGTTTACCCAGGTAAAGCCGTCTAGAACTAGGTGTAACCTTACTTTCCGCTTTTAGCCGTAACATATCTACTCCAATAAGTAATTTAGCTGTTTTGTTAATAATTTCTTATTTTTAACTTTAGCATTTTTTTTTAAATATTAACTCCCGGTGTCCATGCAATTATAATCATTGATATCTAAAGCACACAATATTAGGAATTATCGTACACATTTCATAGGATAAGAAATAATATCCTTATAACTGTTGTAAGTTACCATGAACTATGTCTAAGTATTCAAGTAGACATTGTTTCTATGTAAAAAAAGAACCATAAATAGGTACTTTTTTACATCAGAGTCTCTGTAATATAGGAAATTAGAGCTAGGGTCCAAAAGATCCCACTACAGCAGCGAAAGTGTTAAGAAAACACCTCGCATTCTCTCCACTTTAGTAAACACACTCCTCCTAAACATGATGGGCCTACTTTATACACGTGCCGCGTTACTTGTGACTGTGTTAGTAACCTTTACTTTAGCTAAGCTTTTTTAGTTTCAAATATAAAACGATTATCGTTCAGATGAACTTCGAAATGCTGCAATTTAGAACTTTAGAGGTGGGGTCTAAAAGACCCTGTGTTAAGAAAACACCTTGTATTCTCACCACTTTGCTCCGACACACTCTCAACATGTGCCTACTTACACACGTGCCGCGTGACATGTGACCTGTGGTGAGACGGTGTAGGCATACATGACCGAAGTGTCTGTCACTAATTGAATTATTGTTTCGATATTTATTGGTAGCGTTGTGGGGTGTTGGTGTCTGAATTGGGTGGAAACTGGTCCTTTTGTACAGACGCCAGCACATCAAGCTACCCGGAACTGTCAAATTTTCCCAATCAACCTTGAACCTAATGCTTTAGCGATAAACTTGAAAATCTATTAAAGATATTCGACAGATAGGCCTAGGTTTAGTAAATTTTTTATTGTGCCCAAAAACTTTGGAAAAATGTTACCTATGCCTCATGATTTTATAAAAACCCGTTTGCTTCTAATCTTCTATTCGACTTCTCTATCAAAAGCAGCAGGTATGAACCATCTAACACGCACTGGGAACTTCCTCGTTGTATTCTTCGGGTGTCAATTTATGTCAAAAATTTGGGAGAAAATGACATCACACACGCACTTAAACACTACACTCTAGTACCCCCATAAACATTTTCTCAAAAATAAATTCAGAAAACGGAAACCTCATTATCTATGGTCGTTGAAACCGTCAGTCGTAAGTGAGCGGGCGATGGGAGTGCACGTGTCGTCCACGCGCCAACTTTTATCTGTTTGCACAGCAATTCGCACTGAATATATTTACCGTTAATAATTGAGAGGATGACTTGATAGTTCGTGATGAATTTTTGATGTTTATGCATAATGGTGGGAGGGGAAATTAATCGGAAAACAAATATAAAAAAGTGCTGCCACTGCAGCTAACTTTGAAAATGGCAGAATAATACTTTATTACTAATTGAAATACAACACGCTGACATCAAAAAGCTAGCATCCCTTCATTACACTGTTTCTGACATCGGACATCTTGCCACCTTCTACTTTTTTTGGAAACCTTATTATTTATAATCTGCTAGCTATCAAAATATGACCTACTAGTTACTTACAAAAATGTTGATACTTACCACATTTGAAAAGAGATTTCAATTACCAAGAAAAAGAGCGAAATCCAATTTCTCTCAGTTACAAAAAAAAAACAAAAATTCCTTCTTTGCGCAGAGCTTGAGAAAAAACCTCTGATACAGACGGACAGAGTCATTATGAAGGGTACGATCATCGATTTTCATATTTGGTAGGAACCTTAAAAAAATTAAAAAATTTAAGCAAAAAAATCAACCGACGTTTTTTTGGAAGTTGGTTGTTTTTTGCAAAGAATTTTTATTCTACTCTTTTAGTTGTGATATCTCACACAAATCAATCAAGTATCTATTATACATTGTAACTAGAAGTTATCAGCATATCATCCACATAGACGAACAAGAAAAAATGCATATTATAGAGGCCTAGCAAAGTTATTAAAATTTATATGAGACCACCGCGCAACCTTCATCCACAAAATGAAAAAAGAGCACTTAAATCGGACTAGTAATCACGGAGAAATCGGTGAACACACATGAAAAAAAAAGATGCTATTGGAATACAAATAACCTTCTCCTTTTTTGAAGTCAGCTAAAAAGAAGAAATGTCCCTATTCACTTAAACAATTCTCAATTCACCCACTCTAAAATCCACTAAAAACAAATTACCCACCTCACTACCTCCTTTAGATACGAAAACAAAACCCCCCATTACTTGCTACGTCATTAAAGGAATAAATCGCAACCGGGAATCGAACCCCCGCCCTTATCTCGGTAGCCCACTCGTAACATGTTTATCGTGGAAGTCTACGATAAGTTAATCCTCTGTGTGAGAAGGAGAGAGGTATATCAGAGGTCCTTGTCTGATGGTTAAGGTTTTGGTTTTAAGTATTTTTGGGACTACTTTTGGGTAGAATCTTGTAACAGGTAAGATTGGAACCATTTTCTAGTGCTTTCGTAAAATATAGGTATCGGCCATTTTCCTATTCTTCCAACTTAATCAAATACATGTACTTATGTGTTGTTGAGGAGCTTGTGGCTAACTAATAACAGCCGCTCGGATCAATCTTCAGGATAAGCCACGCTTGCCTAGGTTGGTCTATGGATCCGTACCTCGAAAAGCCCGTTAAGCAGTTGGTCCCGGCTGTCAATAGCAGATCTTTGACAGTCGTTAAGTAGTCATTGGTTCGATAGTCTGACAACCAGTCTTACCAAGGGGTATCGTATTACCCAGTACTAACTAGGTTGTGGAGATCAGATAGGCAGTCCCTCCATGTAAAATACTGGTTTTCAGCTGTATCCGGTTAGACTGGAAGCCGACCCCAAGAGACCCCAAGTTTAGAGTGATTTCAATTGAATTATTAAAGCTATTTCGATTGTTATGAAATATCTTACCCAAATTAAAATCTAACGTGTGCCTCAAAGGCCCTTCTATCTTCGGTAACGCCTTGAGTCCATTGAAGAAATTATCACTCTCCCATACATATATTACATTCATTATAGTCCATCCACACCCCAACTACGAAATGCAACAAATAAGCAATAATTTATAAGATATATTTCAATTTACCAACAATTCGGTTAGCCACCCCTACGTCAGGCCTGCTACATTATCATGGTAATAAAATAACTCATTGCATACTGTACACATTACCATTTACCATCACTCTTATTCCCTAAAGTCTTAAGGTTCAAAATACGCCTGTTGCTAGGCCCTATTTTCCCTTCAGTAATCTATCACAACTTGTCATGTTTCGCGCCCCTGCGGCAGAGTTGCCAGCGCAATTTATGTGTTAACATGATTTATAGGCTGGCAACCCTCGTTTCAGTGGGTGTTGCTAGTTCCTACCTATTTTATTATATGGGCTATTGCTATATGCGTAGAGGTATATAACATTTGATTTTATAATATGTAAATTAGCTGGAAAGTCTTTCATAATTTTCCGTTGTTTCAAAATTTCGACTGTTAGTCACTTCGAGAAGTCTTAAAAAGAATGTTAATCCGTTAGCCGGGTATCTTTTACAGATCTTTGGCAGTCATTACTTAGTCAAAAATCCGTAAGTTTGACAACTAGTCTTGCCAAGCAGTACCATGTTACCCACTACAAAAAAACGTATTTAAGGTTGTGGAGTTCAGATAAGCAGTTCACAGTTGTCAGTTGAAACCAGTCAGACTCCAGCATACTTGAGAAAAGATGCGAAGTAAATATATGTACACAATATATGTGCTGGGTAAAGGCTAGCTAGATGATGAGTTACATTCAGAACTCTAAGCAAAATTCAACTTTGAAAAAAAAACACAATGATTCGTCAAAATAAACCTTAAGTTCTAATCAATCGGTCAGAACTAAACAATCCCATTACCACTAATGAAATCATTATTTTTTGTTCACGCATCTCAAAATCATTGTATTAAAAGTAACAGTACACATCTAATCAAATAGGATGTTTGGCAACTTACCCTTCGGCAAGAATGTTCCTCTAAAATAACAATCCGGTTTAAATCCGAACGCGCCCATTAAAGCCCCCTCCGAAATGTCAAAGTGACAGTTGACGTTCCCGCCATTTTAAGAGAAAGTCTTTGAAATGTTGCCTTCTGTGTTCTTGCTCTGTTGTTTTTAATTAATTTATGCTAATTCTGAATTTACTTTTAGTCTTATTGGAAATAATAATAACTGACACATAATAAAATAATGTGACAGTCTGATTAAATTACTTATTTTAATTGCTTATTTCGAAATAAATATTCAATTTTAAAAAACTTAAAAAGTTTGATCAGCCAACAAAAAAAATCTATAAAATAATTATGTTATTTTAAATAGAAATTATTTTTTTGATGACCAGTACCCCAAAAAAACGCAAATCAAATCAATCTAAAACAGCTCCTATTCTATTGATGACAAAGATGACATTTTATAATCCTCTGCAGCTGTGGACTACCCTCAATAGTATTTTACACGTCATTAGGGTTCCTCCATTCTCCGGGGACGGACGGGGTCAAACGCCGTGAAAAACGGGAAAATAATGCGTTTCGCCCCTTTATGTACTCAACAAATTAGCTTCACGATTTATTTTTGTGTGGTGTGATGTTTAGTTGCTTTTTTAAGGATATTTTAGATTCAGCAAGTAATCTTGTACGATTCTGTTTTTTTTTTTTTTGAAAAAAGAAGTCCTGACCTAATCTTTATTTGAATCATAAGACGTCTGCTGGTCATAGACTTCTCCTGAGCACTAAAACACAAAGTCTGCTACATTTCAACTACGCAACACTTTAACCACCACTGAGCCTAGAAATTCTACGTATTCTAGCATCAATTCAGAGTTTTTGCAATCATCAACACCTAATTTAAAAAATACAAATCTGTTCAAAATACATGAAAACTTCTTCCCAACAAAGTTTTTACCCATAACCCAAACATTCAAGTAATTTGACCATACAAAAACTGGTGACTATCGTCCCCATCTTCTCGGATTAGAAACGGGAGTCCAAACACGACTCTACCATTAGGAGAGCAGTAGCTATCGGAAAGCAATCGACCCGTGATACGATCGATGGGAGAATAAAGTGGAACAAACATTACGTAGACAAAGGAAAAAAAAACTGGAATTTATTTAAATGATGTTAAAATAAGAGATGACTTTGAATTTTGTTGTAGTAGTTTTCTGACAACCAGTCTTACCAAGGGGTTTCGTATTACCCAGTACTAACTGGGTTGTGGAGGTCAGATAGGCAGTCGCTCCATGCAAAATACTGGTATCTAGCTGCATCAAGTTAGACTGGAAGCCGACCCCAACATAGTTGGGAAAAGGCTAGACAGATGATGTTGAATTTGGAGTAGTTTTTAAATCATTCTACATGGTGTAAGTTCATCGTGACAAAAAAGGAGGTTTTGGAACATAATTATAATCTAGATACATCAGCATTGAAATTGTGTCATGATGTCATTCTATCTGTGGTAACACTGATAACGATGTTCGAAAAATCTAAGATGTTACACTTCAGCCAACTTATCTATGCAGGCGGGAAAACACAGAACTAAAATAAATGTACCAAGTTTGACATATCTATGCATTTTTTCTTGACAAGCAGCGCCACATTGAACTGCACACTTAAAGTGGTCATACTGTATTGGTATTATTAATAATGATAGATAATTATTAATAATTTTCAATTAATCACACTTACCGTAACATATAAACTCTTGCTACCAAAAGTTTTAAGTCATTCCTATAAAAAAGTTGTTGAAGAAAAATCAATTACTTGGTCCAAACCCTCAAAATTTAAAAATTGAACTGCAATTTTATTTTTTCTACTAAAGTTTCATCCATCAACATAACGAGAGTTTGCAGTTATAGTATGACCATTTGCTACTCTTGCTTGTCAAGCAATAATGCATCGAAATGTCAACGTTGGTACATTTATTTTAGTTCTGTGTTTCCACGCCCGCGCAGATTAGTTGGTTGAAGTGTAGCTTGTTATAAATAAGAATTGTCAAAACTCTGACAACGCAGCTTTCCAATCTGAAACCAATGGACACAAGAACATTTAACCCATTTTCTGATAACCTATTTAGCAAATCACAAAGAGAAATAGTACAAACAACCGTGCCCCATATTCATTACAATAAAAGCCATAATAAATTGTTGAAAACGGGCGCGAACGACGAATATCCACAACACCATGTGTATAACTCCCAAAGGTTTTATAATATAACTACGGAACCCCAAACCCGCCATGTCACTAGGATTAGCGCTCAGGCCATTGTCAAATGACAATTGAAATCTATCCATCTTTCTCTAACTCGCCCCAATTCTATACGAGTAAAAGAGACAGGCGTATGAATACATTTTCACTTTTGAACATGTGACAGATTTCGTATGAATGTTTGTTTGGATAGTCACAATGGGGTATCGCGAGCGCGTTCCAAAATGGATTTTGTATTATTTTTATATTTTTAATCCGTTTCGGAGCTATTATCAGTTTTTGGCGAATTGTTATAAATAGTAGATCGAATTTGTTTTTGTGATATATGCGCTTTTTGATATTTGATTCTTTGACCGCTTTAGTGCTAAATTTGCACCTGACGTTTTTAATTTTTAAATGTGTTTGAAGTTCAATGAACCGCTGTTTAAATCAAAGCACTTATTGTTATTAAGCTTAGGATTCCAATTTCATAAGAGACTTCGAAACTAATTAGATTCTTTTTCTCACAAGAAAATCTTAAATCCTTCAAAGATTTAAAACCGTGAAAGTCGTGAAGTTCTCAATAAATGAAAAAGGTCGCAATGTTTGGCATGAAATATGGCATCATCATCATATCAGCCGAACTATATCAGGCCTCTTCAAAGCGTCGCCACGTCCACCAGTCCTGTGCCTCTCGCATCTAGCGATTTTCCGTGGTATTCACCAGGTCGACGATCTATCTTGTCTGCCTCTCATCCAACGGTGCGCCTTCCAGTAGAAAAAACGTTAAATCATCAGCATCCACCTAGCCTATTTCCCAACTATATTGGGATCGGCATCCAGTCTAACCGGATGCAGCTGAATACCAGTATTTTACATGGAGCGACTGCCTATCTGACCCCTAAAGTCAAGGGCAACAACTATGTTTAAAAATCTGTCTTCAAAAACACTTCCATCCATTCTAGATCTGTGTTAGTAAACCTACACGTCTAGAAATTGCGACACCTTGTAAAACAGGAACTAGCTCAGACTAGAACACCAATATCTAGTATATCTTGTTTACGCAGACCACTTTCATGCAGAAGTCGGTATTACTCTCAGAAATGAATAAATTAGTTATAATTAGCTTTGTTACCAACTTTTAAGATTTTTGGTCGTAAGTGCTTCGGGTAATTGTGTGACAGATGATATGGTTAAAATGGGGATGAACACTGAGAAGACGAACCATAGAGATGTTCAAAAAAGAAAAGGAGAAATGATGTACTGATCCCAAATTATGATTAAGATTATGATGGCAGGTCTGCTTAATTTTGATTGACTTTAGAGCTAAGTTTGAAAGAAAGATGACTGTAATTGTATAGCGTACTTTAGGACCTTATGTTTTTAGAAACTTTACTGTTGCCACAGACATGATCTAAACGGATGCTTTTATTACACAAGAGCCTTCTCAATAAACTGCATAAATGAAACTTAATGGAATCTATCATATCGCTCTTGGTTTCAAAAGGAAGACAGTTTCCACGAGGCAAATCAATTGAAGAAGATACGCACTACATCAATTCGCTTTCAACCCACTTTATAGTCAATAATCTACTAAACAGTAACAACCAAATCAGTCCCAAAAACCAACATTCTAATCCCATTCAAAAAGACATTCCATAACCAAAAATAAAGAATTAGTCTCTATGCCTCCTTGTTTATGGCAAACAAAAGCGTCGAGCGCGCGCTCGCGACACGCAGTCTGTCTTTGACCATTCAGAAGAACACATGTCAAAAAACATGCGTCAAAACTATCTATCATTAAACATTGTGACTTACAACTCTGTTAGTTGTAATTTGACTGACTTATGGTTAGTTTTGTTAATGATTTTTAATTTCTATGAGGATTACAAGGTATTAGTGGACGTATGACCTGGTTTATTTGTTTGTCTTACATGCGTTTAGATGAGTAATGGCGGATAAATTCCGTTCTCTTTGTGACACATTTTCTGGGCTATTCCTTTTGTTTTTTTTGTACTTTGTGAAAGAAACAGGAGTTGTCCTACAAAGTTTCTGTCTTTGTTCATTCATTGTAGATTCTACTGGCATGATTAATTGCTTAATCATATCATTAACTATCATCATCATCATCATCTTTATGGCCGTGTCCCATATTCCAACACGTTTTTTTCTTCAATTTTTCCTCCTATCAGCCGTCTCACAGTCATTTACTCCTTTTTCTTTAATATCATTAGCGATATCTTCCATGATACTACGAATACTACGAAATACTCTTTGTATTTCGTCTATCTAATCTGCACTTGACTTCAATATAAGAATTTAATAAAGTGATTGATAGACCATCTTAAAAGGTTGCTTTTTAGTCTAAGTGTATTCTTCAAGTTGAAACAGCTTAGCTACTGAATCCTTTCTCTGATCATTTCAATTGTCGGAGGATTATATTTTCAGTAAGAATGATGAATTACGACTTACTTTTTTAACGCTAAAACACCCGTACACAGTTCCGGGTCAGAGCCTTCTACGCTCCGGGCGCCCAGGTGAATCTTTCTTCACGTCAGAGAATATTTCGAAAAGCAGATGGTCTGGACTATCAATCTTTTCTTCATTACCAATTTTCCCTTTTTGAGATGAACATCAAACCAGTCTTTTTACACGTCATTAGATTCATTCCCGTGTCTATGTTTCTGTTTACCTAGCCTGTACTGTCCCACGTCTGGGGAATCGTCTCCCTTCACACCTTCTATTTTTGGTAGACCTAATACACTTCACCACCTTCTTCCAGTTTATGAAACCTATCTAGTTCCATTAGCCACCAGTGATCTATTGCGATTCCGCCTTACTGTCTAAATTCTTTCTTTTTCGGGTGGTTAGTGCCTTACCTGGTGTCAGTTTTTATGCAGCCCATGCAAGGGCCTCTGACTTGGCTTTACATGCCGTCGAGAAATGTCTCTCGGGCATGCTAGTTTGGTTTCCTCACGATGTTTTCCTTCACAGAAGCAAGTGATATTATACAATACGCACATGGGTTCGAACTCGAGAACTAAGACTTGGCAGTCCGACGGTGACACCATTTATAACTGTCCGCGTTTATAAAACATTAAGTTATTTTTTTTTTTAATAAAAATATTAGCTCGCGAAATATAGTCAGATGTCATATTTCTCATATTCCATCTATTTTAGCCACATAATAATAGGCATCTCCATTCTCATAACCATGAAATTTTTATAGACAAAAAAATCAAAGAAAGCGTTTGAACAGAAGCCTGTTATATTATTATGATGAGTTGAACAATTAATGTCTTTTCAATATTAATATTCATAGTATACGGGAAAAACCAGTGGCTATAGAGATAGGACTTGATAATCGACTAATATCCGAGTAATCGATTAGTCTAATCGATTAGTTGGCTGTAGATAGTTGGATCGTTATCTTTCAATTATTATCTCTAGTTGAATGCGTTTGTAATTTATGCATTTTTACTTGTGGATGTTTTCTAGATGAGAGTTTTTATTAAAAGCTGTCAGTAATTAGTGGTTGTTCTTTTTTTCTATTATTGGATAAAAACTCTTGGAAGGACTCAAGGGACGCTTTTGCTCAGCAATGGGATAGTAGAACCTAGATTTAAAAAAAAAAAGCTATGTCGGCTCTTTGCATTCCCTTAGTTTAGGATATGACACTCACGTTCATGCTTTAGTCTTTTTCATTTACGCCCACATCAAAATTTTAAAACACGCCTATCATCTATATTTATGTGAAAATGTCAATATTTATAATGCAAATCCAATTTAATATAAAACTATAAAACCTTTGGCTCTTTATTTTAAACACAGATTTAGTTTACTTTTATTAGGAAGGTTATGACAACTTCCCTAAGCTCACCTTTACTAGCACAGATTAAAAATAACTAGTAACAGTAGCACAGACACAACACTATGGAACCAATCTATGAATACAAAATATGTAAAAAAGTTTTATGACTTTTTATTGATATCGTTTTAGACATAAAATATCATATAAATAATTTGTTTTGTTGCATAAGTTATACCACGTAATATAAGAGTCCCGAAGATTTGTTATAAAAACTAATACCCATCGTAAAAAGTGTAATAAAACTATGAGACTCCGAAATTCTTCGTAAACCTAAATTATATGAAACTAATGTTAAACAAAGGCATAATAAAAATAACAGGATTATCGAAAAGTTTTTGTTTGTCTACATAAATATAACAAAAATTAAGCAAACAAAAGTATTTATAATCTTTAGATGACCTTTTAGTCTTAGTTTTTCGTTTTTCCAAAAACTTCATAAAGGTCTATTTTATGTTAACAAAAAAAGCCTCTTTGACTGGTTATTTAGTGTCAGGATTTTAATGTAGACGTCTCTCTACAGTAATCTTTTAGGAGGCTTATCCTTAGCACCAGATGTTTTATTTATGAATTCTACAATATTACGTCGATAACATTTAATTTCATGTATGCTAGATCATTGTCGGATTCAATTGTTTGTCATTTAAAATCTTCACTTTCAATGTCTGCTAGAACTGTCCCACTTTTTCCATTATCAAAATCTACAACAGCTTCATATTTATATTCTTCTTATGAAAGCACTGCATTACAAATATTCTTAAATTTATCAATCCTAAGTTTTCGCGGTCGCAAACTGGTTTGAATATTATCATATTAATTATGTCTAACTGTGATATTTGTCGCTAGACCTGACGATCTATCAAATGTTTTAATGAGATAACTTAGCTGTTCATGTCTATCGTAATATTTTATTTTTACACCTTTGATTTTACGAGTTTTATGAGTCAGTACGGGGAATAATTAATATAGGGAAAAGCAAGTTTCTCTTCACACATTATTATTATTTCGCGCATTTAGATTTTTATTAAAAACTTTAGCACTCTGTAGCTCCCGTCCTGCATGGATTTAGTGGTCGTAACTCAGACAAGATTATTTACAAGGATTATCATTAATATAGGACAATTGGTATCTAGGTTATTCGTATCGATTACTGGGTTTTTGGTCCATACGATGTGGGGGTATTGATATTTGCATCGTAAAGGAGGGCTCCTTTACGATGCAAATATCAATTAAAATTGTTAAAGACGAAGCTAAATTTTGGCAACCTGACTATAAAAACTTGTCTGGAACAGACTGGATGCGGAAAACTACACCCTTGTGACGCAGATTGGGTGAGGTCTATGTCCAACAACGTACTTTTTGCATCAAGCGGAATTGATTAAATGATTGTTGCTCAAAGGCCTGCACTATCCCTATAAAATAAAATAGGCCTCTCCTTCTGCTTTTTGGCGGTCCATTACACAGCCTTTTAATACCACTTTTGTCTAATTTCACCTTTTTGACATTCGGATCAGCCGTCACTAGATTCGAATCCTCCTGACCATAAGTCATTAATATTTCGATTTGATTAGACCAAACCGAATCAAATTTAAGTCTCTTACTGATACTGAGACCGCCTGCATCTTCCCAACTCTGCACACAGACCTCTCTCTACGAATTTTAGTTGTATCGATGCAGGTCTAACTATGGCCCAAAGACCACTGGACCATAGTTAGACCTGCACCGATACAACTTTTGGTTTTTTCCAGCTCGTCCTGATGTCTTCTAAGAGGTCTCTCATAACGCCTTTTGGCTCTCTCAGGGCTTCACGTTGTTGCGACGGCTATTAATATGCCATTATCAATTAAAAGGATATTTTTTTTTTCTGAATTTTTGAACATCAGCCTAAAGCTCCACAGTTCCGTAATTTCTAACCCTCATCTCTTTCTCCCCAGGTGTGAACCCTCGCAAGCAGAGAAGAGAACGGACGACTTTCACCCGAGCTCAGCTGGACGTGCTCGAAGCGCTGTTCGGCAAGACACGATACCCTGACATCTTCATGAGGGAGGAGGTCGCGCTCAAAATCAACCTACCAGAGAGTAGAGTGCAGGTATGTTGGGAAATCTTCTTCATAATAGCTAAATAATAACAGCTGCACGGATCGATCTTCAAGGTTAAGCTGCGCTTGCCAAGGTCGGTCTGTGGATGGGTGACCATCAATTCAATCAAAGAGTGACCATCAAGCCGTTGATCTGGCTGACAATTGTATATCTCTGACAATCATTATGGGTAGTCAGTAGCCCGAAAGTCTGACAACTAGCATTACCCAGTACTAACTGAGTTGTGGAGGACAGATAGGCGGTCCATGTAAAATACTGGTAGTTAGTTGCACCCGGTTAGACTGGAAGCCGACCCCAACAAAATTGAAAAAAGCTAGGCAGATGATGATGCAATGGAATTTTCTTCTTCACATTTCTTTAACACTATTAAGCTTGGTGGCTTACTCAGACAAGGTACATTTGTCGGTCTTAAAGAGCGGGATACGTGTGTACCGATTTTTTGCATTAAGTAGGCCTTTTGCAGATCATTATTACTCAAGTATCACACAACATGATATTGGTGTCCCTTGATTTCGCCAGTTTGTTGCGGTGATAATGGTCCTCCGCGGATAAAAGTCCTTCGACTGCGCCAGTCCACAGTAGAATATAAAATGACTACGCCCGTCGCATTGTGCTTTATTGCCAGAATTTGTTAGAGAAATAGGTTTTTCGGTATTCTTGGTGATTGATGTAGTTTCCTTCTTTTTGGCTAAACGTTCATCCGTCCGGCCTGTAAATAGTTTAATAATTAATGCTTTTGCGATACCGATTTCAGAATTGCTTATTGATTTTATTATGGCGATAAAGTAGTAGTCTTATTTTACTGTATTTCATTACGTTTAGCTTCAACGCCTTGAAATTCAAGGCTTCCACCTTCTTTAGTATTATTTATGTGTAAAATTAGTTGTTCAATATAACATTCTTTAGTTTGAACATCTAAACCAACAGTCCATGCACCTTACATAACAAAAACTACTCATAATCATAATCTAGTTAATACATTATAAAATGACCATCAGTCTTATCAAGCAAGCGGAGAAAATCCGTAGATTATTAAGTTTCAATTAACTCGAGATAGCGCATCTAATACGTGAATATAATCCATCTTAATGTGAGCCACCCAAAAGGCCATTAAAAAATAAACTTAATAAAATCTCCGACCACAGTAGTCGAAGAGCAACGCTCGACTGAGTTCTAATTCATTCAAACGTTCAATTTATACCAACACGGATAGAGCATTAGAGCTACCAATCAAATTACGTTCCGATTTTGAAATTTGAAAATCGAATTATTCGATTGTTTCGCGAGTTGTTAAGTACTTGGAAAGCTTTTAAGGACACCGTTATGAACACGACGGTAAAACGGGAGTTTTAAATCGAATGCGTTTTGAACAGGGGTACCAATTGCGAAAAAATTTCGATGTGTTAAAAATGTAACAGTAATTTCGGTTCGTAACGGATTTATCTTGCTTATCACACTACACTGATTTATGGAGGTCTGTTCAGAAAAGTATTGCTGATAGATTCCCAATGTTATTGCAGTGTTGCTGTACAAATTCAAAAAGAACTAAGTCCTGATCATCCTTCGTCAATTAGCCTCCTTAAATCAAAACAAAGCATAAAAGGCCATCCATTTGATGTCCCTTTACATCTGATATCATTAGTTCAAACACAGCATAATTGGTCCGTTTAGATCGCACTGTCTGATACCAGTAATGATGCAAGGGGACCGTACACGACCAATATATATATATTGAAACTCCGGGGTGGCGCTAGTTGCAAAGGGAAATGTCTAAAATGTATGGAGTTGGGAGTTAGTTCCGCGATTTGCCGTCTGTCATTTTGTGTGGTTTGTGCAGATTGTGATAGATAAATGGCAGTGTCATGCGTTTGTTTGTTCCGGCAGGCATATAGGAGTACCTGCGAGATATTAAAATTAAGTAGAGATATGTTTTTGTTGTTACTAATTGATTGTTCAGTTCCGTATGAAAAAGGCACTAAATGTCCCAAAATATTATGTTAGTCCTTGTTGTGCTTGTGGTTTGCAGCGTGTGTATGTCCACATTTCTCAACATCTTTCAATCCTTATGGTGTGATAGGAGAAGAAAGACACGATCCACAATTTGTAAGCACATAATTGCAAACAATGAAGTCTATAAACATTGCTAAATAAACATTGTTACATGCTCGATCTACAAATACAGGGTGAAAAGGACACCGACGCTAAAATGCCTATGTGGGGGCTACAGAATAATGTACTGAGTACGTGTTAACCGTTAAAGCGTCAGTGTCTTTTCTACCCTGTATATAAGCAATGACATCAGTTTGTGGTCTTGAAATGACCAATGAAAATTTCGTAGTCTCCAATCGCATTATATTCAGTATCATACCTACAAATTCTTTGTAATCTATGTAACAGAAAGGGAGAAAATTACCTTTGCTGAAGTCGATAAACCATTTCAACACCTGGTATATTCCACATACCTATAACAAATTAAATACACTTCAAGCCAAATGCTCCCAACAAAGCAACAATACTATGAATAATTAGCATCCCATCTGTCGAGCAACATTTAGCTTCTTTCACAAAAAAAACGTTATTAGCTCATTATTACGCGAGGGTGGGGTAATCCCGCGTTGATGCGGCGAAGCACGTAGCGCCCTCTGGCGAATGCAGTGACGTTATCGTTTTCTGACACTACTGTTTTAGATTTAGGAGGTTTTGGCTCTAAAGCTGCGTTTCCACCAGAGATGAGCGAAGATGCGTAGCGAGGGATGTCTGTGGAACTAACCAACCACATAGCTAAAATAGCTCGCTCATCTCTGGTGGAAATGAAGCCTTAAGGTGTGATGAAAAGTAAAACGGATTTTTGAGGCAAAGAGACATAGCTGGCTATTACTGATGGTTGGTGTACTAGTTGATTTTTGAACAAAAATACTGTATCTACTTCATAAACTCAAGTCTTTTCCCCATGGGTATAATCAGAAACTAAAAAACGACCGACGAACGATCCTTACAAACTTCTTTCGCCAATGACGTCTTAAAGCGAAGTAATTCCACTGTGGGAAAGAGATGGCGCTAAACGACCTGTGTAGCTCTGTCTCTTTCCCACATTAACATTACTCCTGCTTTAAAACGTCATGGAAGGCCACTAGGTCATTTGGAACTATATCAACACCTGAAGCTACCGTCGCATCAGTAAATTGTCAGTAATGTCTTAACAAGGCATTCTCAATAAGAATTCGTGATAAGAAAATTTGTAATAATTACCGCAACTATCCTAACAGAAAAAAAAACTGTACACATACTACGGTATTTAGCAACAAAACAGACTTTTCCTGCTGTTTCACATTTCCTACTTGATTTTTACTACTTAGCCCACACCTAAAAAAAAACCCCACTAATTCTTTCATCCCACAATTTAGTACACAGACTAAATAACAAAAAAAAAACAACATTAAAAAGGCACCCCTACCACCGGCTCGAAACTCACGTATACTTGTAATAAATCACTCATAATCCGGTGTGCACACTAAAAGCGCGAACGCGGAGTAATTGCCGCGCACGACTGCAACGAACAAATAGTAGTAGGCATTCACAGTTGCTGGAAACAATCTTGATGTGTTGCGAGTTTTACGGTTTGGTTGTGTTTGTTTGTGATTTTGTTAATTGACAGCAAAAGGCAATAAGGTGGCTAGGGATAACATGAACAATTTTTTTTCTCAATTCTTGGGGGAATGAGCCCATTTTGTTTTATAAAATTACATACGGAGCCAAATATGGCGTTTATTAAACTATTTTGCCTAATTTAAGCGTTTGCCTAAGTCATCATCATCTGCTTAGCCCTTTCCCAACTATGTTGCAGTCGGCTTCCAGTCTAACCGTATGAAGCTTCAGCATTTATCTAAGTACTATATAATAATAATCTGCATGGTCTTCTTTAAAAATCCGAATAATGGCGACTACTTTTTTAATAATTCAACAAAAACAATACTCTCCGTTTACAATATTTGAATCTTATCACCTTCGATTATTAGATTTACCGTATTCCTTAACCAAAAATTTCTTTGCCAACAGGTTTGGTTCAAGAACCGAAGAGCGAAATGTCGGCAGCAACTGCAACAGCAGACCAACACACAGATATCCAGTAAATCCACCTCCGGCTCGAAAACGACAGTCGCCAACCCCAGCATCAAAGCTTCAACGAGTTCTACTAAGATAACCACTTCCAAATCCCTCACCAGCTCTTCAAACGTACCTACAACACAAAATTCTAGTATCAGCACGTCTTCTCCGAATCTACCTATAACACCAACAACCTCAGTCAGTCCTCCTATCAACGTTATTTGCAAGAAGGAGACGGCAGGATCAAATTATGAGAGTTCTCCGATCAACAAGAATAATAGCCTAACCTCTCTGTCCCACTATAATTCTAACGAACTCAGAATAAGTGGTAAAGAGTCCTCGCCTTCGGAACCTGTATCCAACATCCATGGCTATGGAGTGACCCCCAAACAGGAACTGTACAGCAGCCCAAAGAGACTGGACTATGCCAGTAAGTTGGATTACACAGAAAAGTTCGGGAGTAACCTGGTTAAGGACCAGTACAGCTCCCGATTGACAGGGAATCTTACTCCATTGGGGTCGAACTCCTCGATTATGACCACACCGTCTCCTCCTATAACTCCTCAGAGTATAAACGGGCCGGGGAACGTGTATCACCCGGACAGTTACAACAGCTTCCACTGGCCGGGCAGTTCGGACTATATCCGGAGCTATTCCACGTCACACCATCATCAAGGGTACGGGCAGAGCGCGTATAATTCTCCGTATTATCCTAGTCAGGTGAGTTTACGAAATGACTACTTCATCTATACAAATAAATAAAATTGAAGTGTCTGTTTGTAATATCGAAATAACAGCTTTTTACTGAATGCATATAAAAATATGAACGGCACTTATAACAAAAACACATTTTTGTCTGTCTGTCTGTTTGTCTGTTATTTCCGGCTAATCTCCGAAACCACAGGACCGATTTTGATGGGACTTTTACTGGTAGATAGCTGATGTTATAAGGTCTAACTTAGGCTACTTTTATTTTAGGATATGAATTAGGGTTCCGGGCAAAAAAATTAAAACCCTTGAATTTGGTAACAAAATTAGATTAAAAAAGGGATGTACTATTTTTTATAATAATTTTACGCGAACGAAGGTCGCGGGCAACGGCTAGTTTAGTAATATACATACGGCCTGTGGTCTAATATAATATTCTAATTCAATTTCTAATATATTCATTTTGTAAAACCAAAAATAGTACGAACAATCACGGCCAAAAGTCGCGGATCAAATCAAATAGGTACTTACATAAATCATAGGTTTTCGTGTAAAGAAATAAAAAAATGGAAATAAAGGGAAATATATTACATTCAAAAACTATCCGTTAGATAAATAATACAACTTGTTATTTCATATTGCAAAAACAATTGGTACCGTAATGTCTTCACTTAAACAGCATTGTTTGAAGAAAATGAAAGCCGTGTCTGAAAATAAAACTTCAGAAGATTTGATGAAATGAAATGGTGGATTGAAACAGAAATCCTCTGTTTGCCTGTTAGCCTGTAATATTAAATGAATTGTTTTTGAAGTTATTACCAAAATCTTATATCATTTCTCTCTCACGGAAGTTTTGTTTTTAAATTAAAATTCCTCTCCGTAATATTAATTAGCTAACCGCAAATTATTTTGGAAACTAAAAAATATGTTTTGTTATCAACCTTGTTATTAAAATCTTGCAAATTAATGGAATCATCTATTTCAATGGATTTTTTATTATAATTAGAAATATTGCCTAATCTACTGGATGCGGTTGAGGTGTCAATCATAATAATGATGTATTTTTGGGCTAAAAAATTTAATAAAACTAGTAATTTATGCGATATTTTTTCTCCTAACCAGATTATTTAATTCTTAATCACCCAATCGACTTAACTTTTTTCAAAGGTTATCATCGCAAAATCTTCAAAACAAATTTCAATATTATCGTATGAACAGAAGTAATTTCAAAATAACTGCCGACATTCTTAGACGGAAGACTGACTGACAGACTTAGGAGGAAGAGTTCAACCAGATTTTAACCATCCAATTCTTCCAGATGGAGTACTTTAACGGTACATCCGTGAACCAGGCGCACGGCAGTCACCACGGCCACAACCTGACTGCCAACGGCAACCAGCTCTACAACCAAGTCTCCTTCAGCAACCCATCCCCACCAGGAGCGTGGGCATCCCATCACAACATCCTATCTTCGGGCGCAGAATCCCCAGAAAATCAATCCCAAAATTCGCCACATCTGAGCATGTTACAGGCCTCCCAAATTACGAACTTTTCTAACACGGGGAACAGTTATTTTGCGCCAGAAAAATATGGTATCAATATGGTTTAGTACATCTAGTCCTTTATTTTGTAGTTGTACATATTTCTTGTAAAGTGGGTGTGTGAGAACGGTTCTAAGGGAGTTGGTATGTTTTTGAAACTTTTCACCTTTTATATCTTTGCTGTTCCTCTTTGGAGTTTTATTTGAAAAATGTTTTTGCTCATTTGAGTACAAATAACATCAACATTTTTCATTTAATGATTTCACTGTCAACAGTTTTTTCTCGTATTTTTTTATTATTTTTATTTTTGTTATTTTACTTAACTGTTTTCAAATTCTTACTTTTAGTGTAATAAAATTTGAAAATTAACTAAAATACGATCTAAGTACATATCAATAAAATCGTATATTCAATTATTATAACAAAACATACAAATTCTCTTTGGATCGTTCATATTTACTTCAAATGTAGAAAGCGTTATTATTATTGTAAATGAACATTTTTAACAAGACTTGCCATCATATTTAGAAACTTTTACAGAAATAAAACTAAAGAAAGTTATTTATTATTAAAATTTAGCAAATAAACTACAAAAAAACACCGATTTACACTAAATATGAACTCAAGTCTTGTTTAAATTATAATTTACAGAAAATACAGAAGATTATTTTACATCTAAACGCTACTAAACTAACGATTTTCAACGAAAACTAAAATGTCGAGAGGCCTAATATGTGTATCGAAGGACACTTTGTTGTGGAGTTTAATTTTTTATACATTTAAACGCCAAAATTATTTAAAATTTTAGAAAAATATAGGTTTTTTTGTGTATTTCTCCTTGTTTTTGGTGTTCAAATGCAAAAAAAAATAGAAAAGCTCTTGAATTGTATAAAATCCTTTTCCTATTTTGGCTTCCTTGCGCCCGTGTAAAAAAAACACCCAGAATCATATCACTTATTATATTTAAAACAAGTTAACTTAGGCTAAATTTAGTGACGGAATTCGCTAAATTAACGAAATAAACAGTCGTTACTTATATTAAAACAATAAAAACACATCAGCAACATTAAAATAATAATAAAAAGACAAAAAAGTTGGAGGTTTGGCTGAGGTTTTTACTGTAATAAAATAATACTAAAATATACATAAGTCCATTGTAAAATTAAGTTTAAACCTTAAAGAAGCTATTCGTTTTTTTTCTAGCATTTAGTTTTATTTTTTCATTTTTTATATCTGACTGTTACCTAAATATAATTCAGTTTTAATATAAGTAACGCCACACAGTTCTATTGTATATAAATTGTATGCTAAGAGTTTTATTTTGTAAATGTGTGTGCTACGAATGTATATGTGGGTTACTATTGTCTAGTTTTAAGTGATCGTAATTTTTTTATTATTTTTAGACCAATGACAACCCTGCCATAAGTTATACAAATAATTTAATTCGTAAAACAATGAAAGTAAGTGTAAACTTCGCGTCGCCATCTATTATTGGGATTTACTTTTTATAGTAAACATTTAATTTATTTTTTACGAAAACCTAGTAAGTTTGCAATTACTAAAAACAAAAAAATATATTTTTCATTTTAGTAATTGCAAAAAAACGTTACATCTAAAAGCATTAGTCCTCTACAATTTTTATGTTTATTGAACAAAGAAGAAGTTCGTTATGCTTATTTGTGCAAATAAAAAATGATATAAAAAATAAAACCTGAATAAAGATGACGACCCAGATTGGCGCCCATGACAGTTGCCGACAAAAATGGCGGTTTAAAAATAATAATGTTATTGGCGCGAAATCGAGTTTTCGAGTTCAATAAATTCACAAGAGTGTAATTTAATGAGATTATTAGTTAACTTATATTATTTTATAAATAAAATGGGATCATTTTGTGCGAGAATATTGTCGCCAATGTCTTTGTTAGTGATGGAAAGTATCGTGCGATTGGGGTTACTTGAACATCGAAGTATTTACATTTTTATTTTTTTAAATACGGTTAACGTATAAAATGGTTTGTAAAGCTTGCCTTTTTACCTCAGAACATGGATATATTTCTAATGAAAAATAAAGGTACAAGAAAAGTACTTAGTGATTTTTTTTTTTTATAATTTCGTCAATGACGATTGTTTAGGTCCCAAACTAGGCAGGGGGGCAAGTCAATCACATACAATTTTTATTTGTATTTTAAACGTCAGAATAAATACTTTTATAAAAGATTTTTTTCTTTTTAAACTGGCGTAGAATAATTATATTTTTACACGATTACGGTCGATGTTTGAGGGATGCCAGCGCCAAAAAACAAAATTCCCTACTTTGTAGTTCATATTTAAATGTAATGAAATTGTAATTTATAGTAAATATAAGCTTGGACATAGCTAAATTAGTTAAGTACATTACTTGTACGGTACGATGAAGAGTCAGTGTATTTTTTTTCAATTTAAGTTGTATTAATTACTGATAGCTATTGAAATATTGAATCCGAATATATGCATATAAAATACATTTTTTGTTTCATTTTGGAAAAAAATCCTTAAATGAACTAGTCTAACCAATCAGCCCAGCTTATCGCAGTCTTATGCTGGACATAGGCCTTCGGCCGTGGGGCCGGCGGAGGCGTCTGTCAGACACCTTCTGTCTTAAACCACACTTAGTTTCTCCTTGTCACTTCTGGCTGGAGTGTGAGGTCACAAATTGCGTTAACCAAAATTACCCAAGCAGTTGCTGGAGATAGGCCTCTCACAAGCTGCGACAGGACACCCTGCCCTTCGACCTTCGAATCCAGCCACCGTTTTAAACGGTCGTCAATCCTTCAAACGGATTAGTAGGTACTTAAATTCGATATTCCTATTTTCTTCAACTTATTAGTGGTCAAAAGTTGAAGAAAATAGGAATCGGCTGAGTGTAGGTCTCTTCCAAATCTCTCCTGTTACCAGGTAAAAAAATATCAAAGAAAAAGTATTAGCGAACACATTTTCTAGAAAATAAACTCATTTACTTACAAGTTTTCTTTTACCTACATAAAATATTACCTAATATTAAGTCTCTGAAAACGTATTCTGGTAACATGGTCTTAGCATTAAAAAAAAATGAAAAAAGAAACTGGAAGTATTTTAGCCAATAACAGTGGCTAGTAAATAATGATAGAGTTCTGTTAAATTGCACTATATACCTCTCATAGAGAGAAGGCCTGTGTCCCAGCAGTGGGAACATTATAGGCTGCTGCTATGCTATGCACTATATACCTAGTTATTGTGGCAAGATGGTCATAATATGAGAATTTGCTTTAAATAGTAACATAATCCTAACCTACTATCATTAGTGAGAAACAGCAGAACGCAAGCATCTAGCACGCGCGTAGGGACCACCAAGATACAACTTTACATTTATAAATGTAAGGACAAATGAAACACACTGGAAGAAATCATCTAAAACAACCTCTAACTGTTCAAACTTGGATAAATTACAATAAAGAAAATATATCAACAAATCAATGCATTCTACCCTTAAAAAAATATCGACAAACGTAAAAAAATTCAACACCGCCCGGTGCTTCGTTCAAATGCGGTCGGTACTCGCGTGCCAGTAACTCGAGCCGAGTTCGACGACTGAAGCCATCGCAGGACGTCCTACAACGTCCAACGTGACGTGACCCGAACGACTCGAGGACGATACGACACCTCTAATTACTGTAATTGGTACTGCCTTGGGAAGGTGAACCGTGAAAGTTTTTAAGCTTATCCAGCGGAAAAACAAACAAACCTTGGATGGTGAAAACAGATTGTGTTGGTGAGAATATAGCTCTAAACATCTCGCAGTAATTTAACCACTGTTTTTGGAAAATAAATGTTGATGGATGGATTGTGTGAGGAATGTTATGAAGGAAAAAGGAGTAAATGATTGCGTGACGATTGATAGAGGAGACTGGAAGAAAAAAACGTGTTGCGCCGACCCCAAGTAACATGGAACAGGGTCAAGAAGATGATGATCCACCTACCTATGGGTAAAATAGTCACAATGATGGTTCTTGTGATGCGGCTGAGCCCTTAGATAGACTAGTCAACCGTTATTTACAGAAATTCAACAAAACACAGTTACCAAAAATTTTTGTGCTACAGAAAAACGTAACTGCAAAGTATTTTCTTAATTTTCTTTTTTTACTATTTAGAAGCCAGTTTAGTCTTTTTAGGTTTTTCCATCAGGAATTTCTCAGTAACAGCCACGGAGTATGGATTTACGCCCAGTTGAAGGCAATAAGGTCGCCCGCTGTTACATGGGACTTCAACATAACCGGCGAAAGGTAGGTGTACTATTATTTACACCTCTGACTAACCCATGTTATTTAGAAGCCTGAATTTTTCCACTAGACTGCAGTACAAAGGCCTCCACTCGATTCGTTTCTGATCCATGTCCGTCTCATATCTAGGTAATACTGCTTACCTCATATACTTCGTCTCCCAAAAGTCAAATTAGAAAGGAGCGCTATGCAAGAGGTATAATAACCGATTACATTGATGTACCAAAATACGAACTATGACAGAAAATCCCTCGAGAGCAGCAATCCCTGACAATCTCAGGTCACTGTTAAACAAATTGTATTGATTGTGAGTAGTCTGTGATTCTAGCTAGAGCCACTCAACCGTCACCGGTTGCTTATCCGTTAGGAGATTAAGATTCGCATTCGACACACATACGGTAAGGACTAATTGATTCTGAACGCTCTGTTGTAGATGAAGGAAACGTTCATTGAATGCGAAAACAAGAATTGTGACTTGTAGTAACAGTAACTGTAAGTTAGATCTTCTATATGTATGAACAATGCAGCTCTTGATTTCGTATTTATTTTTGACATAGTAAACAGATCTAAAGTTTGAGTTTGAGTCATCTTTCAACAACACAAAATATTTCGATCCAACTAACGACACCTCTTCCATCCACACGTCAACTTTAATTTGTAAAATCTATGTAGGTATGATCATTGAACATATATAAATTTTACAAATTAAAGTTATCTATCTTGTCTGTATGTGAGACTGCGTTGTTCTACAGAACTACACATCGAAGTTTGATGTGTTTTCCATAATCAGTCATATCATAGATGCCAAGTCGAAAAAAAACCTACGCTGTCCCAAAAAAAATAGGGATAAGGACAGGAGAATGCTGAATAGCTCATATGAACACTTAATGAGCGAATCAGCTAAATTGCTAATGGCTGACTACGTAAGGTGCCGTTTCGACGGCGAGTTCGTGTTCCACGCGCGCCTTAAAGAGATGTCAGCAACGATGTAAGGGTCTGCAAGGGCCGATGCCTACCAGGTCTGCGGGACTGTTCGAAAGAGATACCGTGGCCCTGGAACACAAAGGGCAAAGAAGGAACATGGATGGGTTTTAGTCAGTGCTCCGCCCAGAGTGTCATTTGATGAATTACCATCCGAAAAAAAAAAAAAAAAAGGTGTAAACAAAAAAAAACGTTTTCTTCATATCTGGGCACTAGATCTCCCCAGTCATAATCTGCACTGCATAGGTCCCATCCATCGAAAACGTGCCAGTGCAAATGGTTTCAGTCAAAGTTCAGACGATTCTCAGTTTTAAATTAATAGTTTCAATGGTCTGCAGTTTGACCTTCGAAGCGTACAGTTTAACTAAAATTTCAAGATGTGTTTGAGCAGACTATTCCATTCTCTGTTAAACCTCGCAGCAGACCTCAAGAGAATAACTGAGGGCCTGGACTATACCAGACAAAGCAATATTCTATTAGCTACAACGATTATGGTGGAAAGCCAAAAATGTATTTAAGCTTAAAAAAAAGCTTATGTCTACATAAGCTACGGAAAAGCGTTTCCAGTCCTGTTGAAATACCGCTTTGAAAGCAATTGCCACTTGTGTAGACAGTGTAGACCTTCTACTAAATTACTTTTAGCTATTACCTACTATATTTAAAAAAAAAACAGAAAATGTTGCCCCTTCACGTTATTCACAACCCAAGTTTCATTAAACGGCAAGTACTAAAAGTATGCCCAAAAAGCTCTTTGAATTTTTTGACAAAATAATCCGTTTTTTAATAAACCCCCAACTGATATTCAAAGACACATCAAAACTACTGTCACACAAAAAATGTCGGCGCAATGTCGTCGAAAATGTCCCCCAACTCTGTTGGACTTCTTTAAAATTAGCTGTTTAGACGAGCCCGCTGAATTGTGCGACACACATAGCTATACGTTACAAACGCAAACTTTACTTGTACCCACGTAGATATTCCCTGGAAAATGTATTTTTATTTTATTGTGGCAACCCCGTTCGGGTAACCTACCAAAACGGCGCGAACGAAAACCGTACTTATCTTTTGACGTTAAATGTCAAAACGGAATGGAGGGAAAGGGAGTTAGCACGTTTGAAATGAGAACGCCCCGCGCCGAGCGTACGCAGTAATGTTTGCAGCTGTATATAGTAATGTATTTCCCTCTCGCTCTGGCTCGTGGGTTTCTCGTATGCTGCTATCTCAGGCGGGTGCGGAGTTAAGCCGCTTATCTGCTTCCCGCACGCCGCGCCCCTCTCCCCCGGCTGCTGCGCGTAACACGTCACATTCTGCAATTCGTGTGCTTTTCATTATTTTTTATTTTGTGTAATAATAGTAAGCTATAAAATACGTTTGATTTATAGTTATAGTGGTTATAATCATTACTGGGATGAAGTAAATGAGTCTATTTTGAACGGCGGCCAAACCAAATAAGCTGGTATTGTAGCAATTTATAAAACTTCAATTTGGTTAATTTTATTTAGGTATTTTATTTTATTATTATATTCATCAGATCAATATATCTTCTTAACTGCATTTAGCCAGTTTCGATTGGTGCCTAAATGTCAAGTAACAGCAGAAACGAAGTATTTTATTTGTCGTACTGTTATATTATAACACCAGCCCCCGCAGCATGACCACCGTAGACAACGATTTCTTTAACTGAAGAATCGACAAAATGACAGATAGTGCAAAGGAATCTGTCATTGTGTCGACACCATCTGTCATTTTGTCGATCCTTCCGTCAAAGAAATCCTTGTCTACGGCGGTCATGCTACGGGGGCACGAAATTGGGGCCTCTAAATCCCAAAGTCAAACCTACATATCTAGCATTCATGCTTATCAAAATATGTACTTGCTGTTTCTGTGGATTTAAACGAAAAGAACACGAAAACTTAGAATTTTCCGTGGAGAAAAGGGTAAAGTTTTTCTTTGCTCCTGTGTAACATAAAATTGTTGACAACATAATTTTTTTCCTAGTTTTTTGGACTTATTTTCCTAACTTCGTTCCTTATCAATCATTAAATATCTTGTTCTTTTTTCACGATTTGACTCGTGAAAGAACCGAATCACAATCGAATTGCTGCCCAATTAGAATGAAATATCGGAAATATTCAGATAATCAAAGAAACGATGTGAACGGTGACTGTGTGTGTGTGTGTGTCTGTGTGAATGATGATATGGCTAGAAAAGAGGTGACTGCTGAGATGACGAGTAATAGAGAAGTATGGAAGTAGAAGATATTCTGCGCCTAGACCAAAAAAAATGGGGTAATGGCAGAAGAACGATGATGATGACTTTGAAAACATTTAGCATTACTTCATAAGACTGATATCACAGGCGTATGAGACGTTACGACTTTTATTGTGGATGGTCAGGTGAAATGTATTAGATTAATTCTAGAAAATAAAGGTATTTATTAAAACTTTTAGCACTAAAAAGGTACAGAGGCGGACTTACGCATTCTCTATAGTGGCGTCTCTAAAGCTTGGCTTGACTTATAACCTACTACTCTTCGAGATATTAGGGTATCAGAACAGTCTGTTTGCGTTATGGGCTTGCCGTATTGATGGCCCCTAGGCATTGACGACTGGTGACTTATTTCTCTACCAGTCAACCGATGGTGGAGGAGTTATAACATGAATCAGAGATTATCTGAGGAGTGGGTGAATTATTGTGAAATGGAAATATGGAAAATTAAAAAACCAAAAAATGCAAAATACAAAGATGAAATTACGACCTCATTATAAGACAACATCTATGTACGTATTACCCATGTTTGCAAAAAAATAAATGATTTAAACAAAAGAAAAAAAAAAGTATTTATTTGACTCACACAGGACAAAATAAAAATAAAAAGCAAGCAGCAAACAAAATAAATTGGGCATAAAAAGATAGACTATAGATTTTATAACATTAGTACGAATGAATTTTAGTTTTTTTACTAATTCCAGTTTTTTAACATAACTAATACACTATTATTAATCTTTTTAATGAGATTAACTAGTAACCAAAAAAAAACATTCATCAACCTCGGTTCAAAATACTCTTGCTTGTCCAAAACTTTCAGAATGCGACTCCAAGCTATATATTACAAGAAGAGCGTCCAAGCGCACTCTCACTCCGTCTGTATATAAATATATACGTATATATACTGCGTTATATAAGGACAATCGATCAACAGTGAATTTCTACCCAATATCGATGGCATATATTCATTTTGGAAAGTTTTCGAGGTGGGATAGTAATCTAGGTATTTAGATTTGTATATAAAATTGCTGCCTCGGGTCGGCAAATTGTTATTGGTGTCTTCCATCAGGAATTACTCAGTAGTAGCCAGAGAGTTTAGTTTCGTGCCCTGTTGATGGCAATAGGCTCGCCCTTATTACATGGGACTTAAACATAACTCGAGAAATGTGGGTGTACTATTAGGTACACCTCTGCCTAACCCTTCGGGGATTATAAGCGTGATGTTATGTTATGTAAAATTGCTCCCGCACAAACTGGGTATTTGTGTGAATAGTAACTTATCGACGTCGTATAAATATTATTCACTAGCTTTAGCCCGTTGCTTTGCTCGCATAGGTTGATACGGGAACGTTTTAAATACTTCTAGCCTATAACATTCGGGGATAATGCAGTTTCCCATTGCAGGAAGTGAAACTCAAAAAAGTCTGATAACCAATTTTACCAAGGGGTAACGTATTACCTAGTAGGAACTAACTGGGCTGTGGAGGTCAGATAGGCAGTCGCTCCATGTAAAATACTAGTATTCAGCTGCAACCGGTTAGACTGGAAGCCGACCCCAACATAGTTGGGAAAAGGCTAGGCTGATGATGATTCTCCTGCCCTTATCCCAATTCAATTGTGGTCTGCGCAGCATGTCTTCTTCCATTCTTCTCTATTGCTCGTCATCTCTGCAGTCACCTTCTTTCTAGCCATATCATCCTTCACAGAGTCCGTCCATCGTTTCTTTACTCTTCCGCTACTCTTCGATCGTTCTTGTAAGTACACGATGTACAATTATTACAATTAATTCGTGTTTTAAGCCTCTCTAGAAAAGGAGGCATGTCTTTTTATTTTGTTATAAGCCATTAGATATTAAAATAAAACAGGTGGTATTAATTATTTCTAAATCAGGCACCATGTCATATATTTGAAGTCTATAAAATAATGAAATACGACTTTAATTCAATCATTAATTTTATAATGTCAAAACAATAAAATGGGGGTCCCAGAAACGGTCAATAAATTGATTTTAAATCATTAGTTTTTTGGACACTAAGATCTATAATCTTTTTATCTTTTAATTAATTTAATCTGTTTATATTCAAGATTGATTGATTTTCGAAGTCCACCAACATGCTTTTAATATTAATTGATTATAAATAGGTATGCTTCGACTGCCTCGTTGGCCTAGTTTTCGCAAGCACAACTGCTGAGCATTGTTCTGGGTTCGATACCCAGGTCGAGCAAAGTGTCATTGGGTTTTTCCATCAGGAATTTCTCAGTAACAGCCACGGAGTCTGGATTTGTGTTCGGTTGATGGCAATAAGCTCGCCCCCTATTACAGGCCTGTGGGTGTACTATTAGGTACACCTCTGCCTAAACCTTCGGAGATTACAGGATGTTATGTTATATTGAAATGCAGTTTTTTAACAGATAGAATAACATATCTAAATAGCATGCCTCGTTCCTTGCCTTGACCTAGTGCTCACAAGCGCTACTAAGCACCGCATGCTTAGTAGCACTTGTCCTGGGTTCGATTCTAGGTCTGGGCAAACCATGTGCAAGAGGCGTCAAGTCATCATTGTTGTGCAATATTTACACTGAAAGTACTTGAACGCGGTTTTGCGAAGTCACATTTAGTTTCAATAGTAAAAATCGTCTTTAGCACCATTTCTTACAGTCCTTAATGCTAAAGCTACTGATTATATAAATAAGTAACAAATCTCACAGCCAACACCAGCATATTTCACAACAACGTAAATCGGCGAAACAGCGGTCAATCTGGTTTGATCCGGATATAATCTGTGGCTCAACCTAGACGTATTACTAGAGCACAATATGCTCGCATAATTGTTTGTCTATGGGAATATTGTCCACCTGGGACTACACGGTATTATATTTAAACTGGACTTGGAGTATTGTGGGCTGTCTATAATTGTGAATGGGTTATGTTGTTTACTTATAATTTAATTCCTTTATACAAATTTACTAGCGACCCGCCCGGGCTTCGCACGAGTGCAATATATACAACGTTCCTCTTGAATCACTCTATCTATTAAAAAAACCGCATCAAAATCCATTGCGTAGTTTTAAAGATCTAGGCATACATATAGACAGACAGACAACGGGAAGCGACTTTGTTTGATACTATGTAGTGATAAATTAAAATAACCTAAAGTCACTAACTTAACAATAAACTTAAAAAATGGCGTCAAAAAACTCCTCACCGCTGTCAACTGGTAATGCACCCAAAAGACTGGCGGTGTTGCCACGTTGTATGGCAACCCTAAGCCTTTGGCCAAGGTAAAAGCCAGATATAATAATTCATTTAGTAATTCAATCATCTTATTTTATACATTTTAAAATATTTCTTAAAAACACTTATTAAAAAAAAACATTTAAAAATAGTGGTCGTGACCGGTGACGTGAGCAAGGTCCAAGCTACCGGTGGTTAGGGCTCCAGAGAAAGGAACCTCCTCACAATGTGGGCCGTATCGAGGAGTACTGCCTTCTGAATCAGGCCGTTGATTCAATCCCAAGGAGAGCCTCGACAGATGTTCGGCGTTTCTGGAAAAATTCCTGTTTAAACATATCTGCATTCTGGACAGATCATTTCATACGAAAGCTGTTCCATTTCTTTATCGCCTTCAAAAAATCGAGGTCGTCTTCTATACGAGTCTAAGGTTGAGATCCATACTTAACCGAGACTTGGAGTGTGCTTTGACTACATGTTCACGTTTCTGTCTTGCACTTGTAGCTAGTTGTTATTGTTATGACCGAACTTATGCTTATCCAAAATAAGGTCATATTTTGGATAAGCATAAGTTCGGTCATAGATCTCGGTTTTAAGAGCGCTTATATAGAAAGTTGTCAAATATTTCGCTGTTTTAATTAATTTTGCAATATTACTGTATGGAAATAAGAAATATGGCTAACTAGTGAACTAAAATATTGATTATGAAATGCAATAATTAATATCGTAACACCGGATATTTAGTTTTAGATGTAAAAAAAAGTATTTGGAAACTCCAAATGCCTTTTTTGACACCTAAAAGGGTTACAACATCAACTTCTGTTTTTTAATTGCAATTCATTATTAATATTCTAGTTCACTAGTTAGCCATATTTCTTTTTCCCATACTATACAGTAATATTGCCAAATTACTTAAAACAGGTAAATATTTGACAGCTATTTGCGACGTTGCCAACTTTTTGGATCAACGCTCTTAAAGTCCAAGAACCAACAAGGAGATTCTATTCTTAATGATAATATCGCGCACGATAGACTATTTTCCTAAATCGCATATTCAAAAACCTCAAAAGAGTCCTCAATTCCCCTCACAAACAAAAAAGTAATAACGTTCTAAAATCAACTTCAAAACTTAATAATAGAACAATTCCAAATGCAGAACAACGCAGCATGAGTAGGTGTCATGGTGCGTGTTTTATAAACGACGGCACGGCGCCACTCGGCCACTCTATAAGTCTATGGCAATTCAAACAAATGGGCTATTCACTGATATTTCGCAATTCAGTCAACCGGTTTGCTTTGTCTATGGTTGCGCGGTAGAGAAGTGGAGTTAGGTTATTAATGTTTTTGACAACTTCTTTTTTTTAATTCAGTTATTTGATCTTGTGTGTTTGATAATTAGCTCTAACAAATAGTCAATAGCAAAACATTGGGTTACACAGTCATGATGTGTGCGAATATTCGAAGACACATTTCTTGAAACTTCATAAACTAATGGGAATGTCCTTTTAGGCAATTTCGACAGCCTTTCTTATTAACTGCAAACATAACCCTAACTTCGGCTGAAACTAGCTACCATTCATTCTTTAAGGTTAACTATTTTCATGGCTATCATTTCTTAAACGAGCGACTGCCTATCTGACGTCCACAACCCAGTTAGTACTGGGTAGTACGATACCCCTTGGTAAGTATGGTGTTCAGACTTTCTTGCAACTGACTACCTGTAACGACTGACAAAGACAATGACAGCCGGATCCAATGGCTTAACGTGCTGTCTGAGGCAGGGCGATACTCGGTATGTAGTGGGTGGTCACCCATCCACGGGCCCACCTAGGCAATCGCGCCATAACCTTGAAGATCGACCCGTGCGGCTGTTATGATTTGGCCACGAGCTACCTATTCTGATTTCCAAAAGGTTGCATCCCTATTTAACTAAAATAGAAATGCTACTACCGATGTATTAGTTACATTGACAAACAGCTACCTCTTTGTAGGTAAGTATTACGTACTTGTAGTCTCCTTGATTCACGTAGGTAGTCATACATAATCGAATTAAAACGAACTCAAACAAAACTAAAGGTCGAGGACTCCGCCATTTGCAACTCAAAGGTCACTCACAAATCGTGACATGAGACTTGCCTTAAATTATGTTGTTTGTTTAGGAAAAATACTTATCCCTCTTTGCGTCAGTCTTGGTTCATAGAAATCTATCTGGTACTTACCTAAATCAGATAGTGCTTAAGTAGGCTTTGTGAGACAGAATTCTTTTTCACTAATATTAGCTACACTTAAATGATTGTTGAAACAGTGAAGCGAACTATGAAAATTTCAACGCTTTGCACAGCGAATTCCCAACAGCGCAGCTTGCTTTTATTAGGCATGTGCCTAGTGATATAACAAGTATCCTCCTCCTCTTCAAGACCTTGAAAACATATTTTCCCCGACGATGTTTCGCCATCTCTGTCTATCCTTGGCCAAGTGAAGCGCGTCATGAAACTTTGTATCAAGAGAAGAGCCTATCTGGTTGGACCATCGCAAAGGGCTGCGACCTCTTGGTCGTTTACCATCTACCTTACTAGTAACCATCAGTTGTTCGAGGTTATTGCCATCTTACAACAATATAACAAGTATAAGCCTTGTAAAATAGAGCATGTTTTATTTAATATAAGGATAAAACAAACGGTTCTTTAAAATAAAAAATGGAGGCACAGCTGCTTTTCATACTGAATCAGCAGAATCCCCTGATTCTGCTCACTAAACAAAGATTATCTCTTTGCCTGATAGGTTCATAGTACAGTCATGGTATGGTACGATGTAGTGGGCAGTCTCCTTTAAGCAAACTGTGTACATTTGCATGTACTCCACAACAGCCTATGAGTTGAACTGTAATACTACTTCTACTACGGAGATACTCTTCTAGTCATGATTAGGTAACTATTAGCTTACTACTAAATGGCCGTAGCTGGCTTCTGGTCACCAACGGGACTCCTAGAAACTTGACCCTCAAAAAACAATCCACATCTCCACTATCACATTACAAAATAAATCGCCAATACAAAACTCATAAGCGTCAGATGTATTAAAGAAAATGAATAATAAATCCGTACCACAGACAAAAGAAGCATTAGGCGCATAGACAAGAATCGCTATTTACATGGGGTAGGGTGATTCGGTAACACAATCCGTACGCACGTCAACTCTATTATTTATGGATTCTTTAACATGTAAGGACTGGGGTAGTTTCGCGGGGGTGGTTTCAATCGGACATTTGGCGCAAGGAAGTGTTTCTTCTGCCTCGCTGGGCATAGAGAGGGATTTAAGCTTTTTTTTTTCGAGATATTACACGCGAAATTATTTTTAGGGTTGCATTTTGGAGTGTTGAACACTTATTTGTTGTAGTACTTTTTGGTTTTATTGAAACCGCAAATGGCTAGGGTATTTAGGAAACTATAAATTGATATAAAACGTACTGACTTAGACTATCATTAACACTGAAAACCGAATATTTACCATGTTAAGGTGCTATTTAAACACCCACCCACAATAACTTCAGTTTATCCGTGAACATGGTGCTTGCAAGAGCCCCGATAAATCGGGAACTCAAAACAAACAGTAAACATGGTAAATATCCCGTTTTCATGGTTAATGATACTGTTAGTGACCATGTCTGTTTAAAAACTTGTACTGACTATGATTCATAGATGACGCTGCCCTGGGGCTGCAGTCTCGACAGGCAGGTCACGGTATCAAAGTGTCCCATCGTTTGTGAATCAACACCACATTTAGGTACACTCCAGGGGCTGCAGTCTTTATTTTATTTCGAAACCTTAAGGTTGAAAATCTATTAAAGAAATTTGACATCGTTATGACTTAACGACCGATTTTTGTCGCTATGTATGTCGAGACTGCAGCCCCTGGAGTGTACCTAAATGTGGTGTTGATTCACAAACGATGGGACACTTTGATATCGTGACCTGCCTGTCCTGTTGTTTGCACCTTACAGGAGCTGATGGACGCTACTGAAAGTGCCAACTCATCGCCAAATTTTGGGCTGATTTACTTTAGATTACCTTCGAGAGAAGTGCTTCGTTGGTCATGTGATCGGAAGCGTGACTGCTGAGCATGATGTCTATTCCCAGGTCGGGCAGTGTTATTGAGTTTTTTCATGAAGAATTTCTCAGTAGCAGCTATGCCCGCCCGGTTGATGGCAATATAGGTTCCTCCCTGTTGGATTTTCATGGCGGTCATGGCGAAATGCGGTTGTATTATAGGAACCTCTGCAACCCTTAGGAGATTACAGGCGTGATGTATAGAAATAGGTACCTATATATATATAAAAATTTTGGTTCACGGTATTTGTGGTCGCACTCCTCCGAAACGGCTCGACCGATTTTTATATTTTTTTTATGTATATATATTTGGTGGTATGAGAATAGGCCGTACGGTATATTTCACACCGTTAGGTGATTAGGGTGTCCCTATCCAGAAAAAAATATATCCCAGAACAAAGTTTGCGGGGTCAGCTAGTACTTATATAAAATTTAGTATTGGGTTTTTTTAGGCGGCAGATTTCGTCTAACTGCCTAGCTACTGCAGTGAATCACAGTTTGACACTACATTATTCAAATATTTATGTCGATGATAGAAATACTCGTATATCAACATCCTGTCATGACACAATAATAAAATGTCAGTTGTTATTAAATTCTCAGAATGCAAGTTACGCAAATGTCAATGCTTGTTTTCAAAATACCGAGTACTAACTATGTAGGTATTTCTAACGAAAAATAGTAAGACTATAAGTAATTGAATAATCGGTCTAAGAAACTCTTATCTAGTTTATCATTCTCCTGTCCTTCATCATCATCATCATTTCAGCCGAAAGACGTCCACTGCTGGACGTAGGCCTCCCCCAAGTGTCGCCACATTGACCGGTCCTTATCCCAATTTATTTGGGGTCGGCGCAGCATGTCTTCATCTTCTATACTTCTCTACTCGTCATCTCAGCAGTCTTCTCCTTTCTAGCTATATCATCCTTCACACAGTCCATCCATCGTTTATTTGGTCTTCTTCTACTCTTATAACCACATTCATACCTCATGTTCCTCTTAATATAGTCATCATCTGCCTAGCCTTTTCCCAACTATAGACGGTGGAAAGTTTCAGCGGGCCAGTAAGGGGAACTGCCTTATCCGTTGTTTCCACCCTGTATGTTGGGGTCGGCTTCTAGTCTAACCGGATGCAGCGGAATACCAGTATTTTACATGGAACGACTGCCTGTTTGATCTCCACAACCCAGTTAGTACTGGGAAATACGATACCTCATGGTAAGACTGGTTGTCAAATTTTCAGGCTACTGACTAGCTGAAACGACTGTCAAAGATCTACAAATGACAGCCGGGACCAACGACTTAACGTGCCTTCCGTGGCCCGGAGGAAACTCGGTATGAAATGGGTAGTCAGGGTATCCACGGACCAACCTAGTCCAGCACGGCTTAATCTAAAGACAATGGCGGATTTACCAACAGGCTGAGTAGGCTTGAGCCTAGGGCGGCAGATTTTTGGGGAGGCAAATTTGAGGACCGAATTTTTGTTTTTTTACTACCTCATAGAAATCAAAAAGATTTTGGCATGACGGTTTTCTGATGTTTTACAGATAGAAGTCTGCAACAAATTTTGCCGATGACGTTCTCATCTCACTTGTCATTGCACATTCCGAGTAGCAATCTTCCATATTCTAGAGTAAAACAGCTAGTTCGCCGCCCCCCAACCATTAATCGGTAATATACCCAAAAATTATTTTACGTGCAATTTAAAAATAATGTAGGACATGAAAATTGTAAAGGCAAGGGCGGTAAAAACTGTACAGCCAATACCTTGAAAACTTGTAAATCCGCCATTGCCTAAAGTTCGACACGAGCGGCTGTTATTATTTAGCCACAAGCTCCTCCGTGCTAGCGAATAATAAAATTATATTAAAAACGCAAATGTTGCTTTTAAATGAATAAACTAGGATTAGATACGGATATTAAACCGTAGTTACAAGATAATAGTCAACTAATGAAAACACGGCATAATCGAGATTGATACCTATTTAGTATTTACCTAGCTTAACTGACATTACGCAGCTTATTTCAACTTGTTATTAGTATTTTATGTCAGACTTAATATGTTAGACATTTTTGGCTTGCTTGAGAAGGTGAGACGCCCTCAGGCTCGGTGGAGCGACGATCTTCGCAGGGTGGCTGGTAGCAACTGGATGAGAGTTGCTGAGAATCGAGTTGAGTGGCGTGCAATTGAGGAGGCCTATGTCCAGCAGTGGACTGCTGTAGGATAATGATGATAAGAATCTTTCTAAATACAGGCTAGTATGACCCACAAGTAAGTAAAAGCAAGTTTCGGCAACTGATCTTTATTGATGTAGGTAGGTAACAAAAATTAAAAATAAAACAAAAAAAATATTTATAGCAACGTCTATGCCCCAAATTTGAAATAGGTAAGGGCAGGAGAATGATGACGTCTATGAAGATTTCCTTATTTTTCTCCTGCTATTTTCAGAAATTACGCTAGAATATTATCGATTAATGTAGTTTCTCATTAGAGAAGAAGTTTCAGAATCAGAGGAGTAGTTCCGAAGGTTACCTCCTACAATCAATCTTACAAACTCTGCCTATTTTCAATCATACTGTAGATCTACACTGCTTTATCTATAACATTAGAATACTAAAACTAAAGACTCAAGTCTATTTCCACACGGTTAATTTCTCCATCTAACCATAGACAAAATTGAAATTAGAAAAATCTCGATGACATAAAAAGCAATCAGTAACCGTTTTGTGAAAAAAAAGGGAAAATTGTAGATCAAAGACGGGAAACGAGGGCGTACCGACGCGGGAATAATGCAATAAATTTACTTTTCGGACGCGGTTTAACCTAACATGGCGACAAATCGAATCGTAACGCTTTAACGAACGCGCCGACGAACACTTTGAATTTCGAACGATGAAAAATTTGGAAAATGTCGGTTTCTTATTCGCAATTGTTGAATCTTTTTTGTTTTGAAAAAATATATTGAGAATCGCGTCGTTTTGAAATTAGAATTCAAATTGCATAGATTTTTTCAAACTTCTTTTACTTGCCAGTTACAGGCGTTTCTGAAAATAAATCGGAACACTCTCTAAGTAATATATGTTTTTACAGAAATTATACTATTCTAGAAGAAAAGATGAATAATAGCTGTATTACTGATCTACTCATTTGTCAGAATATCCTAGCACACAGCTAGAAATAGCTACCAATTCATAACTTAGTTAGTTAGTTGGTATAAACCTATATGTTTTCAATTTCACTTTCAGCATTATGTCATCTTAAATTGAATATCAAAACTTGCATATTAGGCCCCCAATTTCTACTCAAACTTGTGATTACAAACTTTTTTGAGACCCTCAATTTCTAAAAAAAAAAGTATTTCTCTCAACTTTATTCAAATTGTCAAGAGCCACTAAACGTTCCAAATTCAAAGCAAGAAGAAAAGCGCGCGAAAAACAATATCTAAATGACATTTCCATGTTATAGGGAGGCGCCAATTTTGCACGCTACGTAATTTTTAGTCGATTTCTCGAATTAAATTGATAAATTTCTTTGATGTGGGTTCATGATTATTCGATTACACGGGACTCGACTTTTCAATTTGCCGCCCCTTTTATCAGTGATGAAATGATTGGTGTAAGCATAAAACAGGTTACTTTCAATTTAATTTGGTGCCGATATGGATAGGTTGGACCCTTAATATCGTGGAGACAATAGGGATGTTACTTTGATGTTAGTTCAGATTTGAAGGGGCTAGTTTGTTAATAAATTGAATCATGGAACATACATTTTCAATTTCATGGGATGTAAAAAAAGTTCACAATAAAAACACAACCGACTTTTAAAATAATACTAAAAACTGCAAAATAATCTTAATTTCGGAAGTCTTACTACTTTTGTTAGTTCAACTGACTTTTTTGCCCCATCTTCCGAAATTAAGATTATTTTACAGTTTTTTATTATGTTTTAGATACTCATATAGGTTTCGCTAAGTCTTAGTGACTACGGGCATTAGTGATATGGTAATAGGGCTGAGCCATAGCCATGGCTCGCCCCTATTACATCGGACTTGAGCATAACTGGCGAAATGCGAGTATACTACAGGCACACCTACGCCTAACCCTTCGGGCATTACAGGCGTGATGTTATGTTATCTCATAAAACTCTACCGCTATTGTATGTAAGTCATGATCACCGTAAGGACTATTCTTGCTTGCAGCGCCAGGCCGCTATAATCACTTAAAACTTTATTCCTTAGTATTTTTTTACCCGACTACGGCGAAGTCAAAGGGAAGGGTTATGTTTTTAGCAGTCGATGTATGTATGCATGTTTGTATTTACGTATGTTCCTTCATAGCATCTAAACTATTAATCCGATTTTGATGAATAAGGTGTCAATCGATTCGTTATTATGGCCCGGGTAACATAGGCTACATTTTAACCGACGTCAACAATAGGAGTCGTTTTGATCTTGTAAACTTTGAGCGTGGTATTTCAGTAGTCGAGTTTTTTAGTTGTAGTTTAACACACAAATTTTTGTTTTGTTTCATTCAGTCAGTAGTCAAACATAATTATGTGATTAACAGAGCCTGAGAATTTTTTTAAACAAAATAATACTGTAGTGACAAAGCTCGCATATTTTTCGGTCTTTTGTTGTTTTACTACTATTGGACCGCAGAAAAGGGGCGGTAAACAGATGTGGTCACCGTGTGCACGGGGTTTTGTTTTAATAATGAGCAGACGCAACTTTGGTCGATTGTACTTTTCCTCCGAAACTTTGCAAAGTCATATTAAAACTTGACCGCTTACCAAACTCCTATGAAAGCTGTTTATAAACTTGACATTATCTATGACAGAGACAGACATACTTCGATATGTCAATAGATGACATCTAAAGTCTCCGCCCATACGAGACTCGTCGGACCACCAAATATAATTATTATTATCTAGATTGAATTAATCAATATGTTAATTAAATAGCACTTGCACACATTTGAATTTTATGTAGTGATCAATATTGAATATTTTTTTATAACTTACCGTATTTTTTTTATTCAAATAGATTCTTTTAACGACCTTTGGTCTTTTCTTTATCGTGTGATTAGTGCCTAACCTGGTGTCAGAGTTTTTACGCCGCCCATGGGCCTCTGACTTGGCTTTACATGCCGTCGAGAAATATCTCTCAGGCATACTGGTTTCCTCACGATGTTTTCCTTTACCGAAGGAAGTGATAATTATACAATGCGGCAGTCCGACGGTCACTCCACTAGGCCATCACTGCTATAAACTAATATAAATCCAAATACCAAAGACCAAAGTCCAAACCAAAGACCAAAGACCAAAGACCAAAGTCTGAAATCGCTACACGCAAATAAGCGTGAATAATCATTATCTTCCGAACCTTTCCTGTTTTCTGAAAGTCTGACAATCAGTCTCACCCAGGTAGTGTACCCAGTTAGTACTGGGTAATACCTACACCCGGGTGTAGACTATCACAGACAACCAGTTAGTACAAGTACTAACTATTGGTTTTGGTTGTGGAGGTCAGATAGGAAGTCGCTCCATGTGGATACTGATATTCAGCTGCATCCGGTTAGAATTGAAGCAGACCCTGACATAGTTGGGGAAAAAGCTGGGCAGATGATGATATGACGCTTGAACGTATAGTTCTTTTAGTCGTGTGTGGACTAGCAGTTAGGCTCGCTCATATTTTTTTCCATAACTTCAAACTGGCGAAATGTGGCTGGTGTGCCTACATGCATCACCGACAACTACCCTGAAGAAAGCAACCGGAAGGTTATGTCGTATTAACCAATATTTTGATAGAGCAAACAAATTATCCACCAATTAACCAAACCGCCTTAGCCAACTAATCCAGAAGTTCAACTTTACAATTAAATGTAAATAAAGAGGGTTCTTTATTTATATTTAATTTCTACCATAGCAATACCAACACCTCCTCAGCAATAGCCATAACGGATGTTTTAGCACGATTACCCGCCAATCCTCTTGATTCATTCGAATTTCGAACGTCGCCATTTTATAGTCACGTGCGTAACGCAAATATGGCGGGGGTTCACAATGGCGGGAAAAGTTGCTGAAATATTATACAGGGTGGGAGAAGTGACGAGAATATGTAATGAAAAGGTCGGTGGTGAATAAAGAATTGCGTCTGGCTACTGTTATGATTATTTGGACCTGTCATGATGCTTTTTCGACTACAGGGATGTTTCTTTAGAGATTTCTCTACCTCAAGCTCTGTGTCTTTTGTTCTTCAATTATTTCCGATATGAATATTGTGTTTTGTATTTTTAGATAATTTGTAGTTTTGTGTTTCTAGTTATGCATACCAGTACTTTTTATGGTTTACTACTAAGAGTTTTGTAAATTGTATGTACTGCTGTTGGTACCAAAGAAATAAGTATAGCGTGTGACGACGTTAATAGCTAATATAATAATACTATCAGCCTATTAACGACCCACTACGGGGCAAAGGCTTCTTCTCGTACAGAGAAGGCATAAGTATTGCAACTTAAATGCTAGTAATATAGTTTCGGCTGATGGCAAAAAGGATGACTAATCTAACTTCAAATAACTCAAAATTGAATCGAATATAGCATCGTTAAACATTATTACTTTACAAAACACGATCTTCCCAAAAAAAGCACACCCTATACACAGTCAACCCGACACCGTAATTGGAGCACTCAATTTGTGCCACTTGCCGCCGACGCGTGCCTCGCACGAGGCTCTGTCAATTGTCTATGGTCTCCTCTTTATGGTTGCTTGTCTATGGTACAACGAAACTCTTTTGAATGAAAACTGGGATTCCTTTTGTGGATGGGAGATATGGTTTTCATTAAAAATTCATTATTTCATGGAATGGGATGGTAAGTAACTGTCAATGCTGGTGTAGTTGTGTCTTTCGGAAGAATAGTTAATTTACTGTCTGTCTTTGTCGGAAGCGTTTAAGCAGCTGGTCCAGGCTGCGATTTCCAGGTTTTTGAGAGTTGTTTGTTACAGGTAGCCCGAAACTCTGACAACCAGGCTTACCAGTCTGGAAATCCAGGTGGCAAAACCCAATAACACTTTGTGCGACGCGGGTATCGAACCGCGGACCTAACGGCCACGTGCTGATAAAATAACACGATAATAAAAAGGAATTTCCATTTAACAGATAGCGATTAAAAACTATTATCTTTCGATTGCGGAAATACTATCAGTTTGTACTCAAGACTGAAAATTGAGCTACAGTAATTGGAAGATAAGTCATAATCCATTTATATCAATAATCTAATTAGTGATTATCAAGTTAGGGTTTTTACGAACTGTATAATTGATTAATCTTCAATCTACAATGTCAAATACCAAATTAAAGTAAATATAGGTACCTTCTACACACATAAAATAAAATCAGGTCCTATTTAGAACACCCACATTTCGCTTTTAATGCATATTTTTAAGTCCGATGTAATAGGGACGGGCCTATTGCCATCAACCCGGCACATATCCAGACTTTAGGCCGCTACTTAGTTATTTCTGGTTATCTACGACATTCACTTACTGACGTAAAGTTACTTTCTTCTATTCTTTTCAAAAATAGTCTCTCGTCTTTTGTTTGGTCCCCAATCCGGCTCCCAGCCGTGACATTTAAAACTCTATTCTGCCAAACTCTTTAGTTGTTTATGTTTATTTTGCATACCATCAAACACAAAAGGGTATTATCAGCTTAAGGATAGAACATACTACTTTCTCTTTCATTATTATTAATAGTACGATAATTAACCGCTATAAATTACACGCTTTTATCTAATTTATAATCGCATATTATCATTAATAGTGCTAACTACCACTTACTGTATAATTTAACAACAATTCATATTTTTTTCCAAGCCATATTTAACCTTCTTTGACAAGCTTTTCGCACCTAGACGTCATAAATTTTGCTACTGTGGTCATCAATGAGTTTAAAAAAAAACGTGAGAATTTGTCTACAGCCCGACGCATCCTTTGTCAATGATTTGTCAGTTCCGTTCTCTATGAATGAAGTTTTGTCATGTTTTTTTAATCAATTGTTAGCACAGGTGTATTTGTTTGATATTATTGTGAAACCAGCCCCTTTTTGAGACTGTTTGGTTACTTGTAGCTAAATAAATATAAGACACATTTTGATGCTATTGTACGAATAGACATGTAAAGAGGACAGTTTGCAATAGTTTGTTAGTTTTAAGGAATAACGTACACATACTAATTTGGTGGAAATATTTTAGACTGGCTTAAACTTGTTTTACCTCCACTAACATATACACGGGCCTAACTTACTTGCAGAAAAATGCACAAACATGGTTTCGGTAGGTTACATTTTCAACGTTGTCCTACCTGTAAACCGGAGCTAAAACACTAGTTCAGATAATCATAACTAGAAGACGAGATATTTACCATGTTTATTGTTTTCTTCGAGTTCCCGATATTTCGGCGCTGTTGCAAGCACCATGATCACGGATAAACTGAAGTTATTGCGGGTGGGTGTTTATGAGCAGACAAACCCGTCTTCTAGTTAATAATTTTAGTAACCATGAAAGTTTAAAATCTTATACTGGTTCAGATAGTTATGGTATTGGAATTTAATTTAAGAATAGATTGATTATGTCAAAATTGCTTTGTTTTTAGCTTTCTATCAGTAAATAACACTTTTTTAATACTAAATAGGTTTGCGCTTTCATTATTTACATGGGTTTGAGTTTGGCCAAAACTCGCCTAATGTGAAGCAATGATGCGGCCTAAGATGGAGCACGCTTGCCTAGAAGAAACTGATTCACTCGAACCTTGAATAGATCCAGATTAAAATAATCAGGGAACAGAGAAGGGTTTGTTTATTCGCCTAGAGTTAAATGCTAGGCTTTATAAACTGCTTTTTGTTTTTCTGTGCACTAACGGACGTGCTACGCCTGAAGTTGATGCCCTTCGAAGTACCTAAATATCGATGCTGTCTTAGATTCGGGGCCCCGAAACAATACTCAACCTCTCCGTACTCCATGTTATTCTTGTAGCAGATTCGATTACTAACCTATTGCCGTAAAAACAAACTTTTAATTTAACAAATATCACTAATATAAAGTTGAATAAACACGCTTCTTGCCCCCAAGCCAACACGTATCGTATCTTTCAGATGAATACCGTCGTTAGGTTAGAAATCCAAAATTATCAGACGCAACGAAATACAGAATTAAACTTACACATCGCTACCTCGCTTTAAAAAGTTTTAATTCTAAATTTAAAACGCGGAGCGTTGGCGGCAAAATGACCATAAACAACTTTTATTTTTTTCTCGCTGCGCCCGACGTTGTCCCGCCTTTGTGCCTGTATCCTGCCTCTTTCATTCGACCTTTTTAAGGAAGAAATTTATTATGTATACTTTTGGCCATGACCAGTAGCCGTTTTTAATTGTGAATTATGGCTTTTATAGTTTTTTTCGGTGTATTTTTTCGTTTCCTGACCGATCGGAAGGTCACTTTAATGTTTTTTATAGTTTCGGATTTATTTGAGATAGATTTTTTTTGAATAATTGATTTAGTTACAGGTCGTATTCGGGATTAATCGGACGGAACAGGGTGTTTTAATGTGTTCAAATATAATAAAACGGATGTTCTGTATGTCGGATAGTTTTGGACAGGAAACGGCCGTATTTCATAAACGTCCAGGATGAAATAGATCTTGCCCTTAAAAAGTTCAGAATAAAAAGATTTGATGTAACAGTAATTATCCTAACAAATATTTGTTTGGGTTTCACAAGTCTGCCTATTCTTTCTTGATATTCAGTTCTTACCAAAGAGGAAGTCGTGACGTATCAAACAACAAAGTTATAATTAAAGACTACCTTTTATTACGTTTTCTTGTTGATATTTAATCACTAGGCGCTCTCAATATTAGACTCTCCGATCGAATGCGCAACACCACGGTCTAAGACAGGCATCGCCGATGCTGGCGAGAAGTGCTAGTCTAAAAGGGGACTGGGTTCTATGAAGCCGGATAGATGGGCAAAGAAAGTCACACAGTGGGTGCTAAAGACAGCCGTGGTAACCAAAGCAGCCCCAAGAAACGCTGACGTGACGATCTGGACTCATCCTTAACGGATTGGTCGGAAAAAGCAATTGATAAACAAAATTGGAAAGCCATGGAGCAGGCCTTTGGCCAGCAGTGGGACAGAACAGGGAGTCGGGTAAAAAAAGCACTATGCAAGTTTTAAGAACTAAGTATCAACTTCACATCCATTCGTCTATCTTCAACACCTTAATTTTATAATCAAATATGTACTTAAGGTAACCATTCACCAGATGTAAGTCTTTAATCTTATATTATACCTACTCAAATGAACAAGGGTGAACTATTAACTGCAGGGAGCTTAACGTAAAGTAACCATCATTGCTTATTGAAACAATTATTATAATAGACCCTTAATTTCCTTGCCTTATTACCTAAATTCTTCTTCGAAAACAACATAAGGGGGTAGACCATCCACGATCGTATTCAAAATTGAAACTACCATAGACAAAAATACCTATTCAAAAATAGAATCATAGAACCTCGTAACTTCTATTCATACGACCTCCCACTGTTATGATACTCGCACCACAGTCGTGCTATAGCATTGTCACACGTTCTTTATCAATTTCTTTAAGGGTTGCGCGCCATTGTAACCTAACGTCCCAATTAAAAAGCATTCTGCGCCCACCTGGAGGATTAAAAGTAAAAAAAAAAGATTCGCGAAGATGCTATACGAATAAATACGTCACTGAGTGATTGTGTGTTTGTCCGTTGTATATTTTTTGAGTGTTTCATAGGTACTATGGTTTTGACAAGATCCTTCGAAAATTCTTTCAATGTTGTTGTAAATAATGTGTCTATTGTTTTCGTAGACCTTCGTAGCTATTTCGTAGCACTATGCTACGCTTGATCAAAAAAATCTAATAATGCCAGTATTTTACATAGAGTGTCTGCCTATCTAACCTTTTTAACTAAAATACTGAGTAACGGGACTTTTGGGCTCCTGAAGGCGCGAAACAACTGTAAAAAACATAGCCTCACCAAAGGCTTAACGTGATATAATGTCGATTAAACCAGAGCGTCGGGGACTACTTGCTCGGCAGTTTGTTAAAACGGCCTATTTGACGTAGACGTGAGACACAAAAAACATTTTGTTGTTTAGATTTAATTTTTATTTATTTATTAGGTAGCAACACCCTTATTGTGTGCACTTGTGGCATGTGCCAAATAAACATCATGTTTTCTTTCTTTCTATATCCGAAGCACAGATGGGTCATCATGAATGGTCACCCGACCACGGAACAACCTTGGCAAGCGTTGTTTCCCTTAAGATCGACGTGTTCGGCTGTCATTATTAAGCTATGAGCAGTTGATCAATATAATATTTCGGCAGAAAATGGATTTAATTATCCAAAACGTCAACACAAATTCATTCTCTATCTTTTTCGTCATTTCTTTTAAATATCGCTCAAAATACAAGCAAACCCACGGCTGAACCATAGCCAACAATAAAAACGAGATGCCGATTCTCCGAGCGAAAATTATAATCGGCAATGAAGCGTGCGCCTTAATCCATCGTCGGTTTTTTCCATCGAGAAAAGTTATATTTTTTTTTTATTTAAGCTTTTTCGTTAACGGACTGAACTGAGTTTTTTTTTTTAATTCTATTCCATGTTCCATTTTTAAACGAGAAATTGTATGACGGGATACTGCAGATATCTATTAGATTTTTATGAAATGAATACGTTTAGGTTGTCAAGCACGAGAAGCACGCTAAGCCGTTGGTACCGGCTTATTGGCCCAAAAGTCTGACAACCAGTCTTATCAAGGGGTATCGTATTACCCAGTACTAACTGCGTTGTGGAGGTCAGATAGGCAGTCGCTCCATGTAAAATACCGGTATTCAGCTGAATCTGATAAGTCTGGAAGCCGACCCCAATTTAATTAGAAAAGGCTAGGCAGATGATGAATACATTTAGGCTGTTTTCAATCAATGTACAATGTTGCAATCGTAATGAGGACGAGAAATTATTTTACGGTATTAAAATGTACAGACGCCAGCACATCAACCTACCCGAAACTGTAAAATTTTTGCAATTAACTTTGAACGTAATGCTTTAGCAATAAAGTTGTAAGTCTATTAAAGAAAGACAGATTGTAGTAGCTGCTTGTTCCTATGTTATCCTACTGTTGAGTAAAATATTAGTCTTATACCAGGAACAAAAGCAAGCATTAATTACCTGCTAAGCAAATCCAGCAAGACAATAGCGTGAAACACTAATAATAGCACTGCCGTTAATTTTATCAATTCAACAATTTAATTAGCTTTTTCTTTCAAACACATTCAGATTGCTATACATAGGGTTTATTTTTAAATGACCAGCCAAATTTTTAAGTTAATATCTCTTTAATTAACCGTATTTGAGTGTTAAATATTCTCATCACTACATAGTATAAAACAAGGTCGCTTCCCGCTGTCTGTCTGTCCCTATGTATGCTTAGATCTTTAAAACGACGCAACGGATTTTGTTGCGGTTTTTTTTTAATAGATAGAGTTATTCAAGAGGAAGGTTTATATGTATATATTGCATCCGTGCGGAGCCGGGGCGCGCGCTAGTCAAATACAAAGAAATAGTAATGAAAAAATTCAATTGAAAATTTCCGTTTTTTTTTCAATTTCATTGAATCAAAACCTACATACGAAACAGTCACACTGTCCAGGTTTAAAGCTGCCAACCTAACTTCTAAGAAGCAAGTCTCTCAACCTCTGCACCAAAATTATCCGAAAACAAAAACACATCACCACTCCCTAACCTCTAACTACCAACATAACAAAGCAAACGGTAACACAACACCGTTGTGTTCCCAGTCCCAGGGGAGCCAACCGAACGGCCACACAAGACTACACTTTGAGGATTACTGAACAGTAATAAATACTGCATGGAAATTATTAATGGGGGAAGGTATACGAAGCTTATCATCTTGCAGGACTGTAGGAAATTAGTTCAGAGCTTCAATCAGTTGCTCCTTCCTGATTATTAATTAAGTATGATAGACTGTTTTGCGCATGACAGAGCATAGACAAGATGTCTGCACCCAACATTTACGTGTTGATAAGTATACTTGAATTAAATAGCTCGTGGCTAAATAATAACAGCTCAACAACCCAGTTAGTATTGGGAAATACGATACCCCTTGGTGAAACAGGTTGTCAGACTGTCAGGCCACACTTCCTGTAACGACTGTCAAAGATCTACAAATGACAGCCTGGACCAACGGCTTAAAGTGCTTTCCGAGGCATGGAAAAAACTCGGAATGTAATGGGTGGTCACCCATCCACGGACCAACCTAGGCAAACACGGGTTAACCTAAATTTATTATTAAGCCACGAGCTCCTCCCTATAATTGGAATAAAAGTTATGAAATACAAAATACACGCAGACACTCATTAAGTCGCGAGTAACAGCTAGTTTTAATATAATGAACACACAAAAACCAATTACTAGCACCCTGTATGATTAGAAAACACCTAAAAAAAAATTCCGACAAAAAGAACTTCGACTTTTCCTGTTGACTGTTACTGCAAAAACTTTGTTATTTTACGTCAAAGTGTACAAAGTAATTAATTACACAGCCGAGGTGAGAAGCAAAAGAACTTTATTCACGTGTAGACGCTATTCTGAGAGCAATTCAAAGCAACGCAAGCTCTTGAAGTTTCTGGGAAAGATTCTAGACTTTTACTTTATTTTAACCGACTACAAAAAAAGGAGGAGTTCTCAATTCGGTTTTTTATGTCTGTTACCTCATTACTCTCCCTCAAAAGTTGACAAAAAGGCAAAAAAGGCAATGTAATAAACAAAGTCACCGATTTCCGAAAGTAAAGTTTTTTTTTTAGGTTTTTATATTATTTTTTAGCTTATTTGTGTGTCCCACTGCTGGGCAAAGGCCTCTCCTTTCTACTTACAAACCTCACTATCCTGTGCAATATCTGGCCATGTTCACCCCGCAAACAAGATCAGATCGTCACACCTGTTTCACTACGGTCTACCTCAGCGGCGATTTCCTCCGACAAGCGTCTAGTGGGTGACGCTCGTTGCCCATCTCACCGGGCGCATTCGTGCTACGTGGCCAGCCCACTCCCACTTCAGCTAGGCTGTTTTTTCTCCAACATCTGCAACTTGAGTAACTCACTACTTGAGTAACTCAAGTTGCAACTTTTACAGGAGTAAAAGATGGGGGACAGGGGATTTTCTCTCTGAATATCTATAACTGCCTTGTACATCTAATAGTGGTAGCTACTGCTGAGGATGAGGTCCTGATTCGATGCTCCATTTAGGCAAAATGTTAATTGATATTTAAATTTTGAATTATTCAGTAGCAGCCTGGAGTCTCATTGCGCCCGGATGATGGTAATAGGCTCACCGATATTATAAGGAACTATAAACCTAATTGGCAAAACTTTTGCCTATCTCTTCGTGGGACAGTCGTGTTGGGATGTGTGTTATCTTCACATTCATCAAGGTTTTAATTGAAAAAAAACCTTGCGTCGCAGTAATTGAATTCCTTCTTGATCGGCGTGTCACATAGCAAAGAAAAAAGGCAACAATAAACTAATAGAAAATTAATAAACCGTATAAAATACTCGAATTGCCTACGGCCCAATATCCCACGCAAAGGACAATGTTTTAAAAAAAAATTGATTCAAAAAATGAGAAAAACATAATCCATATCCCTTGAGGATTACACGACAAACGCATTTTGGTTGGCCACACTGAACCTGAGGGCTTCCAAATTCATATTTCAAAAAAACAACGTCGAACGCTTACAAAATATTTGTCGTTCGTGTGTCTACTTTTGGGGATCCGTAAGAACAATCAATCTTTGATACGTCAATCAAAGCTAGTATGTAAAATTAAGGTTGTCCACGCTACAAAAGTTGCGCTAGACCGTACCTATGCAAATAAAAACGATAATTTTCCGATGATTATTTTCATTATGCGTTAACGTAATTATAGATGGCTTCAATTCTAGCTTTTCATAAAATATCTCAATTACGTATTACAACGAAATCACCGAAACTTCTAATCAAAACCGTGAACGTATTCCATCGACTGCGTTCATTAGAATTTACCTAACTACTACGAAAAACGGTTTTTTATGCTCAAATAATTTCACGGAACCAACCTAACGCACATACGTTACATTTTTTCAAAAAAGGAATCTAATTCAATAGACTGCGATTCGATCTATGAGTGACATAGCAAGTGCTGCCACCTGTCGAGATCCACCGTGTGAATGATCCACATATTTATCGACGATCAATGATTTAGCAATAAACTTGACAATACGACTACTTGGGTAGCCATTTTTACTTTTGACACGGGTGGACGATACGTTCGCCTATTCAAAGTTACGTATGACTTGTCAAAAACTATTTTGATCATTGAAATTCGTGTGAAACGAGTTGTGACTCGAAAACTGACAAATGCTTGCACTGAGTGGACAGGTCCGCTCAAATCTGTGTGGATAGACGATAGACCATCTCAAACACTCTCACCTGCCCTCATGCAGGTAAATTGACCAAGATTATGTCTGGACTTTAAAAGAGACTATATGACCTCTGCATTTGTTCTAAGAGTTGTCGAATAAGAAACGCCGATCTGGTATAGTTGCTTTTGCCGCGAGATATCCCGTAGGTAAGTGACGGTATTGTAATGCTGGTGTTCGCAACTTCACGTCAAAGCTCGTATTTTGCGTGCGGGTGGAAATTTTTTCGATCCACCCTAACTCCCCGAGAAAGGCCGGCAGCGCCTTGATGTTGCTGACAATCTCGCGGAGAGTACCTGGGGTACCGAAGTACTTTGCCCTGTATGTTGCAACCACTGGGCAGTGCAGAAGAACGTGGGCTGCTGTCTCGTCTACCTCCATACAGGCTCGGCACAGGGTGACGGTAGTGACGGTATAAGTTTCTTTTTAAACCCTAAAATCTTAAATCAGTGGTAGATACCTATTTATTTTATTGTAATTTCCTTTATTCATTCTTTCTCTTATCTCATACATTTTTAAATATTTTTACAAAGGAAAGTAAACAAAACATTTAAAAATATAAAAAATAGATGGCCCATCGGCATCAGGAACAAGGTCCAGGTTGCCGGTGGTCAGGGCTCCAGAGAGAGGAACCGCCTCACTATGCGTGCCGTGTCCAGGAGTACTGCTTTCTGAATCAAGCTCTTGACCCAGCCGCGCAATGAGAGCCTCCTAAGGTGTTGGTCGAGGCTCTCTGCTATTAGTCCATTAACCGTAACGACTATCGGTACAATGATTGCAGAGTCCACGTCCCACATGTCGACAACCTCGTGTGCTAAATCAAGATACTTGATTTTTTTATCATTCTCAGCTTTCACGAGATTCTCGTCATGAGGGACAGTGATATCAACAATCATTGCACGGCGCTCTCGGCGATCTATCACCACAATATCGGGTTTATTTGCTAAAATAGTCCTGTCTGTGATGATAGATCGATCCCAATACAATGTGGCATGACCATTTTCGAGAACTGGGTCGGGCACATACTTGTAGTATGGTACTTCAGAACTCACAAGGTTGTATTGCAAGGCAAGTTGCTGGTGAATAATCTTAGCTACTAGATTGTGTCTGTGCAAGTACTCACCGTTAGCAAGACGAGAACAACCAGAAACAATATGTCGGATGGATTCACCGGGACGGTGGCATGCCCGACAGATGTCAACCGTACCGTCCTTGATAATATATTTCCGATAGTTGTTCGTCATGATAACTTCATCCATAATCGCACAGACGAAACCTTCAGTTTCCCCAAAGAGGTCACCGAATCGTAGCCAGGATACGGACGCCAAAAAGTCTACATCAGGCCCATGTAAGGCCCGGAAAAAGCGTCCGTGTAACTCCTTGCTCTGCCATACCTCCCTACGGTTATTAGTATCCAATACCACAGGTTTGCGCCAGTTCTGGTTAGCCAAGGAGAGCGGGGTGAAGCTCTTGTCCACTGAGACCACATCTCGGTGCATCCCCACGTCGGTTTCGAGAAAGTATTCCCTGAGACTGCATACCTCGCGGTTGTGCAAGGTCTTAGCATTTAAGAATCCACGACCTCCGCACTTCCGCGGGATATACAGTCTCATCACCGATGACCTTGGGTGATGCATCCGATTTGCGGTCAGTAGTGTGCGGACCTTCCTATCCAGGGCGTCAAGTTCCGTCTGAGTCCATTTGAGTATGCCGTAAGAATACATCAATACCGGCATGACCCAACCATTAAAGGCGCGCACCTTGTTTCCGCCTGATAAAAGACTGTTTAACACTTTATTCAGGCGGCCAAAGAAGCGCTCCTTTAATGATTGTTTCATGTCGGCAGCATTGATGCCTAATGCTTCCGACATACCCAAATACTTGTAGGTCTCGGTTGATGAGAGGGATCTAAGGAATATGGAATCCGAGAGTTGAGTTCCCACGGATTCCATAATCTCCCCTCGCTTTACATGCATGACTGCACATTTGTCCAAGCCAAATTCCATCCTGATGGCGCTACTAAAAGTTTCAGTCACTTTTAGTAGCTCCATCAGTTGCAAACTGCTGGGAGCAAATATTTTCAAATCATCCATGTAAAGGAGGTGAGATATAACCTGACCACCTCTCCTCAACCGGTAGCCTAGACCAGAATCCTCCAGCAGTGTGCTCAGAGGATTCAAGGCCAAGCAAAACCAAAGCGGACTCAAACTGTCACCCTGAAATATTCCTCGCTCAATCCTGATCGGTTCATCGTTCCCAAGAACCTGCCGACATCCTGGATTAAGAAGGACCGTCCTCCACTGCCCCATACACGACATCAAGAAGGTGCGAAGAGTTGCATCTATTTTGTACAATTCCAGCACCCTCATGAGCCATGTATGTGGCACCGAGTCATAGGCCTTCTTATAATCTATCCAACACGTCGACAGATCCCTCCGGGATCGACGAACCTGTTGGCTTATGGCCATGTCGATAAGGAGCAGCTCCTTAGTACCGCGGGACCCATTCTTACATCCATTCTGAGAGACAGACATAATTGAATTGCTATCTATATGACGAACAATTTTTGCTCTCAGAATGGATGTTAGAACTTTATAGACCGTCGGTAAACACGTAATTGGTCTATAGTTTTTAGGTTCCACAGTACTACCCGATTTGTAGAGCAGGTGGGTAACTCCTGTTGTAAAGAATGGTGGTAGCGACCCAGTCTCTAAGGATGACTGGAATTGTGAGGCTAAGCAAGCGTGTGACCTTTGTAGCCATTTAATCCAAAAATTGTGCAGTCCGTCCGGCCCTGGAGATTTCCAGTTAGGTAACGGACGGACTGCACAGGCCACGTCCAGTGGACTAATAGAAATGGCCTCCATTTCCGGAATTGAGTCACACGCTCGCTCAACAACACGCATCCAATCACCCTCAGTGTGGCCGACGGGCACCGACCAAATACTTCGCCAAAAAGCATTCATGGCGTCGTTATCCGGCAGATGCGCGTCAGTCACTCCTTGAATGGTAACGGGCCGCTCCCATGTTCTGTACACCCACCTTTCGTCACTCTGGAACATGCGGTTCTGAGTGTATCGATCCACTCTTCGCCTATACCGACGGATACGGTTAGCCCATGCATAAACTTTCTGCTTCAGGAAGTCGATGCGCTCTGTGACTCGTGACATGTATTCTCGGGGACTGATATCAGTTCCCGAGAATGCCCGCCTCACAAAGCGCATCACCCTTGGGCGTGTATTGCCCTCCCTGAAGCAGATGAGCTTCCCGATGAGTGCCCTGGCCTCATTAATACGACGCTCAATCCTGCATTGCCAGGCTGGTACGGCAGATTTTGGTCGTGTAGGACTGTCAGTGTTTGGAAATTTGACATTGGCTACACGACATGCCGCAACAGCCGTGCAATACAAGATTGAGTGTGTATCACAAAGGTTTGTGCTGCTTTCAATAAAATTTGGTAACAGCGCATCCAGGGCACACACCAGTGCTCTATTCTTTTTATTCATGGGCAAACGTGGTAATCGTGGTCTAAGATCAGGTGACATGAACCGATACTCACGAATCGCACCCTCCAGAGCGCTCCTTAATTCCACATTGCACAGGTTATCTGCAGATATAGTCCTGTCATCCTCTTCCTCAGCATGATGATTTGCCCGCAGTGGTAGTACAGCAGGCACATGTGTAAGGTTCTGGGATGGGAGAGGGTTGCTGGCTGGGCTAATCTGCATTTCCGAGCGCAGCCGATCAAGTGTAGCATCATCCAACCTATGATTATTTAGAATGACGCGCACCTGATCCGACAATCGTTGAGCAGAGACATTGACGGCAGGTTCAAGAGCCTGAAACAGAGAGAGCATCCGACATCGGTACGCAGTAAGGTTAATTCCTCCCTCTGTAGCCCCATAATATGCGCGCATCACATTTTCGTTCATGGACTGCGTCCATCGAATGCGCGACACATTTCCACCGGCAGCGGGGACCCTGTTCGTGGCCTGTTGGCCTCGAGGTCCCAAGCCCGCTGGTGGCCGTCCTCTTCCTCGTCGTCGTGGTGGCGGTGGTGTCGACGGCGGGGAGAAAAACTCGTCACTCGAGCTCGACGCAACTGCAGCGACCGGCGACGCAGCGCTCACGGATGTGGCGCGTCCCGGCGAATGCGAGGCGGAGCTGAGTGATGAGCCCGGAGATGGTGGGTGTGTCTCGTGTAATTTGGCCCGGCGTCTGGTCAGCATTTTTTAAGACGTACGTCATACATACGCGTTTTCAAATATTTATATGATTTTAGGCTCCAGTTTTTTGATGTATCTGTTTTCTTTTTTTTTTTCTTATCATAATTATTGATAAAATTAGTTAATTATATTTTAAATATGGGTAAAATCGATAAAAAAAATTAAATATAAATTCAGTTTGATAAAATACGTGCTGTCAATTTGACACTCGGGCCACTTATTTTATTAATTATTACAGATAGCTCCATGAAAAATACTGGTATTCAATTAGACAATGTCGTGTTCGGCTTCCAGTCTAACCGGATGCGGTAAGACTGGAAGCTGACCCCGACCCCGTTAGGAAAAGATCTAAAGAACTGTGATTATATTAATTTATTCTATCAAAGAATTGGAAATAAGGGAAGCTTTACTTACGATAATCATCATTGGGATAAACGGTCATTTCTTTAGCCCAACTAATAGTCTGAAGAGCTAATAAAAAAACAAAGGCAGCAACTGTCTACATGTTTAAGTTAATGAATAAGAAACTTTAAACAAATGTAATAAAGGAATATTTAGCAATACAATAAATTGTCAACACTCAATTAAAATGATTAATAATACAAATACAACTGTTAGTACCAAACAACCAGAATTTAATAACAAAATAAGTTTTTGGTCGCTTTTATATATAATTCTGTTTTATTTCCTCCTCATTTTGTTGATCACTCCACAATAATTGCTAAGCGCTAGCGATAAGAATTATTGTGTAATTAGTCAGTGAAGAACATCGACAACCAGTCTTACCAAAGTGTATCGTATTACCCAGTACTAACTGGGTTATGGGGGTCACATAGGCAGTCGCTCCATGTAAAATACAGGTATTCAGCTGCATCCGGTTAAACTGGAAGCCGACCCTAACATAGTTGGGCAAAGGCTAGGCAGATGATGGCACAATAAATAAATATGTAATCCCAAAAACGAGAAGTACCAACTTAATGACATTTCAAAGGATAACAGTTGGATGGATCACGACAGACGGGCGAAAATGGTGTCCCAGTGGGTGCCTGAAGAAAGATTTCATTGTGGAACTTCTTCTGAGACCTGTGTAACCTGAAGGTGTGAAACGTGATGTTAAAAACTTCAGGCTTTGCTAAAGCTATCAGTGCTATTCATAAAACCGCTTTAGTGACTTCAATTGCTTCAGCTACTCGACTTCTCTCTATCTATACCCAAATTCAAAGTTTCCGATTACATTTTTTTACATAAAATATGAGCATATAAGAACAGAAATATGACACAGGTTATTTAATAACAGCGCGCGTTTAAAAGGATTATTCGACGTCGGCCATGACACTCGAGACCATCGACAAAAAGAGGAGTGACCGAGAGGATTAGCTGCCAGTGTCAAAGTGTTAAATATCGAACACCGTCTAATTTGACAACTGCGGTTGCATGAAAAACTTGGATGGTGTTGCCAGATTTCGTTTGATAAGGGTTTACCCTCAAGTAAGGCACTTTAATCCTGAGGATTTTTAATCTACAAATTATAGTATTGAATGTAAGTAACGGGTCCCTTAGTCTTCTTAATCACCAATTAACACATAAATAAAACAGTTTCTGCAAAATAACATACATCATCATCTGCCTAGCCTTTTCCCAACTATGTTGGGGTCGGCTTCCAGTCTAACCGGATGCAGCTGAATACCAGTATTTCACATGGAGCGACTGCCTATCTGACCTCCACAACCCAGTTAGTGCTGGGTAATACGATACCCCTTGGTAAGACTGGTTGTCAGACTTTTTGGGCCACTGACTACCTATAACGACTGTCAAAGATCTACAAATGACAGCCGGGACCAACGGCTTAACGTGCTTTCCGAGGCACGAAGGAAACTCGGTACGTAATGGGTGGTCACCCATCCACAGACCAACCTAGGCAAGCGCGGCTTAACCTAAAGACAAAATAACATACGACTTCCTTATAAGCTAGATAAGTAGATAGGTACGAATATAGGGCTGTCTTACGTCCCGGTACACCGGGACATGCCCGGTTTGAAACGTGTCCCGGGCAATAAGTCGTTTGTCCCGGTTCAGTTGGTTGACCCAGAACAGAATCTTGAAGTTTCACGCTCGCTTCTCTCGCATTCGTGTTGAAGATGCTTCCGTATGTCTATGGCGAAATGAAACTACTTTAACCGCAATTGAAAACGTAGCTGTTATTCTAACCAACTAGCCCCAGGCTGGTACTGCCATCATCCCAAATATAAATCTTGCCTAAGCCCCATAAAATTGAATTTTGTTTTGCGCCATAAAACTGACGATTTAAGAAGTTCTCGAAAATGTATCTTGCCCACATCGTCTTGTCATTACAAAAGTCCCAGGTGGCGTTTCAGCATTTATGGCAGCACTATTCTAATAGGACCTTACAGCAATTTCTACATCTCAGAGCTCAAGTAAAAACAGGTTTTCCAAAAATACTGTGGACATACATTCTAAAGCTCAGGCAACACCCAATTTGATTCCTCTGCATCGTGTAATGACAAAAAACTTGACAGTCGTGTCACATTTCCGTTGATATTTGACAGTTTTCGATATGAAGGTATACTCCGATGAAATGGCTTAATATTTCATTGTAGAATTTCAACAAAAATTATGATTAGAATTTTTGGACTTCAAATATTGATCGACTGGTTTGAGGATTAAGTCTCGTCTTCTGTTTTTGAAGGCTGTTGTTTTGAAATGTTATTGGCTGGAAAGTATGACAATATTTTTTTATATTTTTGACGTTATAGTAAGTTTTCAGTTGTGTCTTACGGCAATGAGTGGTACCTACAACTTACAAGGAGTGTTTCAATAATTGTAATGCCTACCTAATTAGTGTTTGTGTTTATTAATGTTTCCACGCCATGTTTATGGCAATATGTTTTATTGCACTACATGTTATTTTTACCATCTTTTGTACCCCATTTACTGCAAAAAAATATTTTTGATTTTGGCTTTCGTTGTGGTCAAAAGCTAATGACGCAAATGCAAGGATAACGGTACTGTTAAGCAGTTAAGTTGTCGTGAATTCACTTATTCCACTATATGTAGGCATAAGTAGTTTATTTTAAATGTATAGGATAAATGTTAACAGCCGCTGCTGATCTTCAAGGTTAAGCCGAGCTTGCCAAGGTCGGTCTGTGGATGTGTGACCATTCATTAGATACTGAGTTTCCTCCATGCCTCAGAAAGCACGTTAAGAGCGTTAACGAATTTCGGCATTTCATACAAACTTTCAAGTCCTTTTTTGAAATGATTTTAATGAAACTTCATGCGCACAAGCAGGATACATAAGTCTAAAAAGTTAACAGAGAACATTTTCGAAAAATAGTATTACAGCTGAATTAGACCGATCTTAGATTTTCCATAGAAACGGAAATTTCCAATTATCTTTTTTTAAAAAGACATTTCGAAAAGTGTGAAGTTTTTCATTTTGAAAAAAAAGGATTTAGTTTACGTATGAAATATTCCGTAATTTTTTCATCACATTTTTATCACGTTCTAGAATTCCCCCGCATTCCGGACACTGATCTAAAATTCTGAACTGGTTATGACAACCCTACAAGTAAAGAAGAGGTACCTTGTGTTCTCTTGCCCATCCATCCGTCTCCAAAGGACTCTGTAAGTTCTACAACACAGTAACACATTACAAAGAGCGTCCCCAATTCGTTGACCGGACCAACTGTCTGACCAGATGCAGAAAATTCGATAATTCTGACCAAAGTAACAATTCCTAATCTTCTACAATACCTAACGAAATCTCAAAGACACAATGCAAAAGTCAAGTGCCACAAAATGTCATTCTCCTACCGAAGAGAGTCGAGTACATAAGCTCACGTGCTTGAAGGTCGACGGGTACGTAGTTCAAGTGATTGTAGCATTAGTCATGGCGGTATTAGACGGCGAGAAAAGGGATGCCAGACGCATTAAAGGGGTCCTAGATTGTAATGTCGTGGGTTTGCGACCCCTATTTACTTTTGTGGAGAATTTGAGAGGACAATGAAAGAGTAACTAGAAATGAGGCAGGAATTAATTGTTACCAAAGTAATTACAGCTCAAAATGGATGAAACTGAAACTGTTCCTATTTTTTTTTTTTATTTATTAACACATACTTTTGTTTTAACAGGTATGACCCAGTCTAACAAAAGTAGTCATGAATTGCTAATAGTCCAGTCCCAAGTAACGGGTCTGGGTAGAAGCACAAGTTACACAAGTGGAGAATATACTAATACCAAGTGTCACCCTCTGGAATTCCGGCAAAGAGAAAGAAAATATGTCCAAACGACGAGAGACACTATATTATGAAATCCTCCTTTCGGTCATGGTGGCCCCGCGGGAGATATTTTGTGCACAAGTGTGTGCGCAGACACAGTTGCACACTCTGTTCCTTTACTGTCATAGTCCGATAGGTTCGGCTATCCGACACGACCGGAGAGAGATCAGGCGCAGGACCAACGGCTTAACGTGCTTTCAGAGGCATGGCAAACCTTAGTGAACCCACATTTCGCCAGTTATGTTTAAGTCCCAAATAATAGCGAGCAAGCCTATTGCCATCAACCGGGCACAAGTCCAGACTCCAGGCTTCTACTGATATTGAACTCTCCAATTATTTGTAACTTCCAACAAACTTGCGCGCACGCATTCTCCTCTATGACGACACAGACCACACAAATATAATCTCGTGACTAGCGACTGTGACCATAGATCAGATCAAATTGTTTTTATAACGGCTGAGTATTGGAGCAACATGGCCGTTATCTATCGATGCCTTGTCTATGAATCACGGGATGACTCTACAGTTTTGTAGAAGTGGAATTTCTGATACGGCATTACTATAAAATCGTTTTATAGTTTCTGCCTACCCCAATGGGAAAAAAGCGTGAATTTATGTATAAATATGTAAAAAATAAAAACACAAACACTAAAAACACAACACACACAACATAAAAACTCATCATTTCTGAAGTGCCTTGTGAGCTTAAGTATTTTTTTAAAAACGTAGTACCATCGATACGTAAGAAGAAGAAAAGCTGATTGCTAAAGTAGCTGCATCTTAGTTGTCTATCACAATCCGAAGGGCTTCGAAGAAAGTTCATAATTCTTTGATTCCGAAGTTTGCAAATTTCATCTGCTAACGATATGACGCCTTGAGCAAGCTGCTCATTTGCTAGGTCGATTACTTACGTACCGAAGTTTTCAACCCTCTTCTTGGCATCTAAATCTACACAACGCGAAAAAACCCATTTATGAATAATGTTTAAGACTGTCAAAATGAAAGCTATAGGTACAAGTTAAGAAAGCTGGTGGTAAAAAAACCTACTCTGTTTTTCTAATCAATGAAAAATACTTACTACGTAAACTTGCCAACCAAATCGCTACTCTACGCCTACGCCTTTAGTAGCTAACCAACACTAAAAATGACTCAAACTACCCATGCTCACTTGTTAACCGCAAAATAGACAATCACACATAACAGGAAAAGATATTTGTGACAAAAAATTATCACCACATCAAAGTCCCGGCAGAATAAAACGAAATACGCATAGTCATCCACAAAAACTTAGTTGTTACGTATCAAACACTCCAAAATAAAAATAAATACGCCATATTGATCGAGATACGAAATAATCTTGTCCACAAACAATGCTATTATGCTTATGAAAATAAATAACTGATTTGAAGCTTCCATTCGTTCGATATTTGAAAATTGAAAAAATAAAATGCTCATAGACACGATGGCTGCGTTCGAATTTCGAATGAAACTAGGGCAGGTGTTAGGGTCGTCACTTTGTTAATATTGGAAAATTAATTGTAAGGATTTTCGTTTTTCAGAACCGTCTTATAAATATCTCTCTCATATAATGTCCCTCTTATATGTATATTTATACTTACTGATCAGTAAACTCTAATATATTTTTCGAATGACGAGTTCATTACAGAAATATACCTTCTTAATATTATCACGAAGGCTTTCTACAATCACATCTGACACGTCATTCGCACAATTCACATAGGATTCCTAAGAACGTCTTCGCATAACAGGAATTAACAAAATTTACATTTTGATACAACATTTTAGATAATTGGCAACAAACGTCAGAATCCCAATGATTAATTATCTATGTATAATGGTGCTTGTGAATATCTGGCATCTAGTCTTGTTTTTACCACAATGAATGCTTTTACCAGCACCAAAAACCTATTAAAAAGTCAATCATAATCTTGCACCAACTTTATATTTTGGGGGCGGCTTCCAAGCTAACCGGATACAACTGAATGCCAGTATTTTACGTATTTTAGAATAAGTGCATAACTGATCTCCACAACTCAGTTACATATTAATACTGTAGTTACTCCAAAATTAAATATTCAAAGCGAAAAATTAAAAACACAAATTAACGTCCAGCACCCCTAAATAATTCCATTACAGCCAACCCTGACCATAGGCAGCGTATCACAAAAAAGCGCGCGTAAAATATTTTGATGTTTGACAACTGTCACGTAGGATTTGATCGATATCTATTTATTTATTTAAATGCTCATGCGTTACGTTAGAACGAACTAATATGTTTATTTTTTTTGTATTCGTTGCTTCTGCTTTGTAAATTCTAGTTTCGATAGTGGGGCTAGTTTTAATTGCGTTGTATAACCACATTTGAGACAGTTACATTTAAATGCTAAATAAGATCTAGATTGCTTTTAAAACCTCAATTAAATCAACTCGATGCAGTGGCCGTGTGTTTGGCTTTTACGTTAAGGGGCACGACTGCTATTCTGATGAAATTGCTTGTATTTACTCTCAGTTCTCGGGACTTAATCATTCTTAACGCTTTCTTCTGCAATTATGTTTTTTAACTCCTCCTCCGTTTTTTTTTTTAAGTAATATTGTTGCGGGATCCAAGACAGGTGAATCGTTTCTCTAGGAATTGTCGAGCTTCATTCTCTTGGCGCTTTTCTGGTAGTCGCCACTGTTAATTCTGGCTTTCAATTTTAGTGTTTGGTCCATGATGGCGCAAAAGAGAAGAAATAGGAAAGGGAGGCCTTTCTCCTTTAGAGGAGTTTTCTTTCTCATCCACAGCCCGACTTCGCCCACAGCTCCTGGCCTTTCTTTGGTTTACTAAGCTCCACGTTCTTGTATCTGCCTCATACAGGATAGTCCCGCAATGGCAACAATGTCGTCTGCCCATCTTGCGGCCGGAGGGCCAACACTTCTCTTTCCAGTCCTTCAACGCCACACGATCACACTTCACCATCATATATCACCATCATATCACCGTGCCATGCTAGGTGTCCTGCCCTACTCCATTTGAGTTCCATAATGCGATTTCCAATATCGCAGACTTTGGTACGTCTCCGAATTTCGACTTTTGGAACTCGGTCTACTTATTTTATGAAAACTAGATCTGATATTCTCTATGCATAAATAAAATTCTGGTGTGCGTGTGTTCGTAATTCTTCTCCTAAACGGCTTGACTAAGGTCACCGGGATGGTTCTTTTTTGGACCCGGTAGGTGACGCGCTTGTCGTCATTCAGGAAGTACAAGATAACGTCAGTTCGGTCAGCTAGTTAATTTATTACAATTATGATAATACTAGCTGACCCCAGTTACACTTACTCGTTAACATAACGGAGGACGTACAGCCGATCGATAGTAGACGAAGCCGGTGTCGAAGCCCTACGAGCGCGACATCGACACCGCTGTCGATAAGCGCCACACTGGTCGACGGTTTTTAACGTTTTATACAAATTACTGACTTGAGGAATTACTTCGAGTTCTTTATTTTTCTAGGTTTCAAAACAGTGAAGGAAAACATCGTGAGGAAACCGGCATGTTCTAGAACCAAAAATTCGAAAACATGTGACATCTACCAACCTGCACTGGGCCCGCGTAGTAGATTATAGCCGATTCCCTCTCATAGAATAGGCTGATTATGCTTATGCTTATGCTATGCTTTATTTTTCTATAAAATAAGGAAAGGAAAAGTATGTATTGGACTCACACAAGACAAACACTAAAACAGAAATCGTCACAGATAGTCAGAGGCCCGAAAATCTGCCAACCATTCCTGCATTATTTCTTTATCGTGTGATTAGCAGTAGCGAAGGGACTAATTTTGTAAGAGTTAAGCCGGAGTACATATCTTTAATGTGATTATATTATTTGTCTATAGAATACTGACTACCATGTTTCAAAGGGAATCCGATAGGAATCGAGTTGTATGGAATCTTCGCCAGTGGTGGTTAGTGCATAACCTGGTTTCAGAGTTTTTATGCCGCCCATGAGCCTCTGACTTGGCTTAACATGCCGTCGAGAAATATCTATCAGGCATGTTGGTTTCCTCACGTTATTTTCCTTCACCGAAGCAAGTGATAATAATTATACAATACGCACATGAATCCGAAAAATCAGAGGTGCGACCAGTTCTTACTAAAAGGTATCGTATTACCCAGTACTACCTGGGTTATGGAGGACAATTATGCAGTTCATGTAAAATACTCGGTATTCAGCTGAAAACTGACCCCAACATAGTTTGGAAAAGGCTAGGAAGATGATGACGTTGCACAAGTGTGTGCGCAGACACCGATGCAGTCCCTCTTCCGGCACTTACATAGACCGATGGGATGCCAAAAGAGAGATCAGGTGCAGCTGATGCGCACGGCATCACAAATGCTTTCCTAGGCACTGGGGTATACCTCCTACTTCCAAACTACTGCTGGTACTGAGAACTTCACAATGGACAGACCCAATAACAGTTCGCCCGACCTGGGAACACCTAGCGAAACCTCTGCTTATTCCTTCGTGGAATACACATACAAGCGTGATGTTTGGTTTCAATGTCGAGATCATAACGCTAGTCATATTTTGTATTGTTCATTATCCCGTTCGTTTTGACTTGCTTGTTGTTGGTACATAGTTTTGACAATAAAAACAATCGAAAATAAGTTCTACTTATATTTTCTCAAAATTGAGGTTAACATCTTCAGCCCTACGTGGTACAACCATCAGTATAAGCCCGAACAAATAAAAACAAGAGAGACCTATGTAATCATTTTTATTTTGATATAATATTTGTATTGAGTGCTTGTGTGCTTATATTTTGATCGCAATTCATTCATGTTTATAATTACATACATAACGTAACATGCATTATTACAAACATGCTACAAACGAGGGTAGAAGAAAAGAAAGACAAGGATACTGCTTTTCATGTTTTTATGTACTTATAGCGACATCTTGTGAACAATCTTCGCAACAAAACGTTTTGTATATTCGACACACTAGATAGCAACAGCTGTATTGCTTAGTATTTTATTTTTTAAATAAATCTATAGCCTCGTTAGTAGTAAAAATATTTTAGAATCAATTAAACATAATTATACACATGATTTAAAATAAACCATTTCATAGTTTTGGATCTACCACATTGACTTCTATATTTTACTCTAGCAAAACTTTAACGATTTTAGTAGTAAGAAAACTTTAAACACAGGCAACATTACAGCAAAATTAAACATGGCGCGCGTACACACGGTCCCTCAAATTTTAAATTTTTTCCTTTATTTCTCATTTATTTTATGTTGTTTTACTGATTTTGTGAGTGCGAACCGCGAGTTAGATGAAGACAACTGGAAGGACATCCTCGAAGGAGAATGGATGGTCGAGTTGTAAGTATTTTTTGTCATAGCCGGTTTCAACCAATTCACGGGGAACGTGTCAAATTTTTTCCTTCATTATTTGGGTGTGAATTACGTTACCACAGGTTCAAACAGTGCTTAAAACTATACTTAAATACCCAATTGTTACGTTGCTATAGTTATTTTTTCTAATAAGAATTATTTTATGGTGTAATTGGACTCTAGGAACAGCCCACTCGTTTGGGTTCAATAACCACTACAAGGTCGATAGGGTCTATGTAAAAGAACCGTTTTGAAAACCGAGACGCATTGTCTATTGTTGGTACATGTCTGGTACTTCCGCACGCTGGCACGCTCCGTGTGAAATTCAGCTTCCATTTTGTGCTACACCTTGGAAAAAAATCCATTTAACAATTTTTGCCTCCAAATGTTTTGTCGCCTTGATATACCTTAGTTTTACAGATTAATGACTACAATCTGATATTGTAAACATCAACCTGTAATGTTACTTTAATTTACTAACAACAAAAATTATCTACAAGTTATTTAATATGTGTTTAATGTTTTTATTTCTCACAAAACCCTTCAATGAGCAACAGGTAATATCCACATAAAAATACTAGAAGAGATCTCAAGTTGAAATGTATAATCTGCCAGGCAACATAAATATGGGCAGAATAATAAAAAGGAAATGTTATCTCCTTTACAACTTTAAAAATGGCAGGAATGTGAATTCACAGTACTTATGTATAAATAAAATACGCACTATTTAAAGTCAAAAGTAAACATGCTACGTCCATAATTTAACTAATGTGTTAACGGAACATGCTAATACTTTCTTATTAGCATGTATGTTATCACAAAACTTTGTCAGAGTTCATTAGACCCTCTTGAAATACACAAATTAAATACTAAATTATAGGTACTTAATAGTCATACAGAAATACTTTACTACTTTATTGGAGGCTGCCATGTAGCTGTATTTTCAGTGAAAATGCAGGTAGTTGTTCTTTGTTACGGGTTTTGGTTTCCGCACTTAGTCCTTAAAGTGAACCATTGTGGGGTGCGTTGTCAGAATTCCTCCTCGTGTGCTTGATGGCTGCCGGTCCCTCTCGATACGTCTGGAGGGAATAGCAGCTGCTGGGCCGGTGCACCCTGGGCGTGGGCAGTATCCTTCCCCGAGGAATGGGAAAAGATTCTTATTCCTCGGGGAATGTTACTGTCCATGGCTAATATTCTGACATGGGAGGGGTCCATCTTGGACTTAGGGGGCGTTGCTCCGTGTGACCCTCTGAAAAGCAGAGGGCACAGCGGAGGAGCTAGGGCGGGCTCGGTGTGCACTTACCCTGCCTCCGAGCAGACAGTGAAGGATGCAGTCCTTCACTGTCCCCGTCGATATCGTAATCCCACCGTCGAAGTGTCGTGGAACACGTCTCGCGGCTTCGATTGGGACCGAGGGTCTTGGCTTAACCGCCCGGACCACGAGGTAGAAAACCTCTATAAAAAGTTACCCCGAATCTCAAGCGGCGGCGCACCGCGAGGAGATGTATGGCTGACGGGTTCCTTTGGAAAATCAGTCGCTAGTGCGAACCACTGCCGGGCCTGGCTATGGCTTATCTGGGTACAGGGGGCACTGCCCAGATGGACTTTTTATTTCCCCCATACTCGTGGGAACAAAATGGAACATATTTTAACCCAGAAAACGGCCGATAACGGCGAAGGAAGGGAGGAGAGGGATGCGGGGTCGGAGTCCGGCGCCGCATCCAACGATGTGAGCGCGGGAGGCTCAGAGAGCTCCCGGCGCGGAAGGCCCGGGGCAGCTGCGGGGAACAGGGAGTTCCTTCGCAAGCGGTCCAGGCCGGTAGGCGACCGAGAGTCGTCGTCAGAGGGGGAGCTGGCTTCGGCTCGCAAGATCCCCACCAGCAAGCGTGGCGGGATCCGCGGCAAGGGGAGAGGCCTCTCTGCCACCGAGAGGTCGGCACGGCTTGCCGCGGAGGCGCGCCACCCGGGGGTGGCTGCTGGTCACGGAGTGGCCCGTTCGGGCTCTTCTGGTAACGAGGCGGGTGCAGACGGCGGCTCCGAAGCGGAGCGTAAGGCCGGGCTTGCGAAGGAGGTGGAGGCGGCGCTGAGGGCTGTCTCCTACAAGCAAAAGCCCTCCACCAGGCAAAGGGCTATACCCTCAGCGGTCGCCTCTATCATGGCGGCAGCGGAAGCCAGATATGCGGCGCCCCCGCCAGAAGGCATGGTCAAACTGCGGGCGGAGGTCGCTCGACTGACGGCCGCCACGGAGCTTCTCCAAGAGGAGAACAGGAGGCTCCGAGCAGACTTGGCCAGTCTGCGTGAGTCCGGCTCTCGCGAGGCGCCCCAAAATGGCCAGCAGCGACCACGCCAGGCCGTGCCGGTGGAGAACCAGGTCCTGAACCTGGTTCGGCAGGAGCTGGCTGCCTTCCAGGCTCGGTTCTCCGTCCTGGAGGGCATTGTTCTGCGCCCCCCCTTGGCGGCAAACAAGGCGCAGTCGGGCCCGAGGGCAGCCACATATGCGGCTGCTGCAGCTTCCGCACCGGGGCCGTCCAGCCAGCCCTCCGGCAGGGTTACCTCGGCTCCTGGAAAGCTGGCTCCGGCCAAATCGGCCCCGGTTGGGGGGGCGGCGGCCTTGAGGCAGGGCAAGGCGGCGGCCCTCAAGAAGGGCAAGGCGGCGAATGTGCCAGCGCTAGCCGCGAGACAGCCGCCACTGCCGCCCCCCCCGCCCTCTAAGCCATCCGTGGCCGAGACCGGGTGGCAGGTGGCCGGAGAGAGAGCGAGGGAGCGAAGGGCGGCCAAAAAGGCCAGGAAGCGGGAGCGGAAGCGCCAAAAAAAGAAGCGGAATGGCGCTGCTAGGCTCAGCGCCCCGAAGACCGCAGCTGTAGTGATAACACTACAGCCGGAGGCGGAAAAGAGGGGCGTGACCTATCGCGACGTGCTCGCTAAGGCGAAGACGATGGTGGATCTCGGGGAGCTCGGGATCGCCGGGGGCCTCCGGCTTAGAGTCACCGCAACAGGGGCTCGAGTGCTGGAAATCCCCGGCGAAACCCGTGGCTCGTCCGCTGACGCTCTGGCTGAAAAGCTTAGAGCGTCCCTAAATGCGGACGAGGCCCGAGTGTCCAGGCCCGTCAAATGCGCAGACCTGCGCATCCTGGGTCTGGACGACTCGGTGACCGAGGAGGAGGTGGTGGCCGCCGTCACCAGGACCGGTGGGTGCCCTGCCGAGCAGGTCAAGGCAGGCACCTTACGTCCGGACCTGTCGGGCATGCGAACCGTAACGGTAAGCTGCCCTGTGACGGCGGCGAAAGTCATTGTGGAGGGCCGAAGGCTCTTGGTGGGCTGGGTTTCGGCGCAGGTAAAGCTGCTGGAACCCAGACCTCTGAGGTGCTTCCGCTGCCATGTGGGGCACCACGTGTCGGTCCGGTGCACCTCGGAGGTGGACCGCAGCGGCCTGTGCTTCCGCTGCGGCCAGCCTGGTCACATGGCCGCGGCTTGCTCCGCCGCGCCGCGCTGCGCCGCATGTGCGGCAGCTGGCAAGCCGGCTGATCACCGGGCAGGGAGCAAGTCCTGCGGTACTCCCGCCAAGGCCAGGGGCAAGGGAAGGCCCTCCGCCACCACCGCCAAAACCCCCACCGTCGCCACCACCGCAGCCGCCGCCACTGTCGCCGCCGCTGCCGCTACTGCTGCAACTTCCGCAGCGGAGCCCTCGCAGGGGGCCCGGGAGGGGGCTGAAATGGAGTGCCAGTAACGGCCTCATTACGCCTTCTCCAAGCGAACATCAACCACTGCGCCTGCGCTCAGGATCTGTTGCTCCAGAGCATGGCGCAGTGGTCGATTAACATCGCCGTGGTCGCTGAGCCGTACTTTGTCCCGCCCAGGGATGACTGGGTGGAGGACCTTAGCGGCTCAGTGACCTTAATTGCGTCGGTCGCCGCCGGTACCCCGACCCTTGAGAGTGTCAGGAAGGGTCAGGGGTGCGTAGCAGCACGGTTCGGGGAGATCGTTGTAGTGGGAGTCTACTTCTCCCCGAGCCGAACTCTCGCCGAGTTCCACAACTCCCTCACGGAGTTGAGTGTCGTCATCGGAAGTCATTCCCTCCCCGTGCTTGTGCTCGGGGACTTCAATGCCAAGAACTTGGCTTGGGGTTCTCGTTACACGGACGTGCGGGGTAGAATGGTGGAGGACTGGGCTCTGGAGACAGGCCTGGTCGTCCTAAATCGGGGTTCTGTCCCCACGTGCGTGCGGATGCGGGGCGAGTCGGTGGTGGACATCTCGTTCGCCAGCCCCGCTCTGTCGCCGCGTGTCGTTGACTGGCGCGTCATGGAGGGGGTGGAGACCTATTCCGACCACCGGTATATCCGGTTCGACGTCTCCACCCAGTCCTCAAGCGTGCCGGTCCTACAGGCCCCGAGTGGTCCGCGATGGGCGCTGAAGCAGCTGGACCGGGAGCTCCTCCTGGAAGCCTCGATCGTGCAGGCCTGGGTGTCATCACCAGTCAGGCCTGCTGACATCAACAACGAGGCGGGTTGGTTCCAGGAGGCCATGTCCGAGATTTGCGACGTGGCAATGCCCCGAGTTCGGCCAGGAAGCGCCCGGCGTCAGGTGTACTGGTGGTCGCGAGAGCTGACGTCTCTGCGCAAGGCGTGCGTTGCCGCGCGGCGCCTGTACGCCAGGCATCGCAGGCTCCGCATCCGCCCTCCGGATGCGGCAGCCATTGAGGCGGAGCTGTACGAGGGGTACAGAGCGGCGAAGACCGCCCTCCAAGAGGCTGTCCGGCGGGCCAAGAATTTGGCCCGCGAGGAGATGCTGGAGTCTCTGAACGGAGATCCGTGGGGGCGCCCTTACAAGATGGTGCGGGACAAACTCCGCACCCGGGGCCCCCCGCTAACGCAGAGTCTCCGGCCTGAGCTCGTGGAGGACGTGGTGAGCGCTCTGTTCCCTTCGCGAGGGGAGCATCCTCCCCCGCCTATGGCTCCGCCGCCGCGTGCGGTGCCGGAAGCGGACCACACCGATGACGATGACGACGTTCCGGAGGTGACTGGGGTAGACCTGAGAGTGGCGGTACGCAGGCTGAAAGCCAGAAACACCGCCCCGGGACCCGATGGCTTGCCTGGCAAAGCCTGGGTCCTGGCCTCTGAGGCTCTCGGGCCCCGACTGGAAGGGCTCCTAAGCGCATGCTTGGAGAGAGGCCAGTTTCCGCTTCGTTGGAAGACGGGGAAGCTGGTCCTCATCCGGAAACCAGGGCGCCCTGCGGACTCTCCGTCCGCATACCGGCCCATCGTGTTGCTCGACGAGGTGGGCAAGCTCTTCGAAAGAGTCATTGCCAACCGCCTCGCCGGGCACCTTGCGGGGATGGGGCCGGATCTTGCGGAACACCAGTTTGGTTTCCGCAAGGGGCGCTCCACGGTGGACGCCATCATGCGCGTGAGAGCCCTCACGACGGGGGACGCGGTGTCCCGGGGCGGGGTCGTCTTGGCGGTGTCTCTTGACATCGCCAACGCCTTCAACTCCATGCCCTGGAGCTGCATTGGGGAGGCACTCCGGTATCACCGGGTGCCAACCTACCTTCGTCGTGTGGTCGGGGACTACTTGACGGATAGGGCCGTGATCTACCCTGGTCAGAGCGGAGAATGGAACCGGCGAGAGATGTCGTGCGGTGTTCCACAGGGATCGGTTCTAGGACCGGCCCTGTGGAACATCGGTTACGACTGGGTGCTGCGCGCCGACCTCCCTACCGGCGTCAGCGTAGTTTGCTACGCTGACGACACGCTGGTACTGGCACAAGGGAGGTCGCACGAGGCGGCGGCCGAAAACATGACACGCGGGGTTGCGATAGTCGTGGATAGGATCCGGCAATTGGGTCTCGAGGTGGCATTGCACAAGTCCGAGGCCATGTGTTTTCATGGGCCTCGGAATGCGCCACCGTCGGGATCCCTACTGACGGCGGGAGGGGTTTCCATCGGCGTCGAGTCGACGTTGAAGTACCTAGGACTCGTCCTCGACAGCCGGTGGAACTTCGTGGAGCACTTCCGACGTTTGGCTCCCAAACTGGAACGGACAGGGGCTGCCTTCAAGCGGCTCTTGCCCAACCTGAGGGGTCCAAACGCCTCCTGCCGGAGGCTATACGCGGGGGTCGTGCGGTCCATGGCTCTTTACGGGGCCCCGGTGTGGGCGCGTTCTTTAAGGCGGCAAGCCGCCCACTACCTGAACGCGCCCCAAAAGGTGATAGCCATAAGGCTAATCCGGGGGTACCGCACGATCTCCGGCGAGGCGGCTAGCCTCCTTGCCGGATTGCCGCCATGGGATCTGGAGGCGATAGTCCTCGCGCGCCTGCATGAATGGCGCGCGGAGGCACTACGTCGGGGGGAAACTCCGCTGCCGCGGCAAATTGCCGCTCAGCGGACAGACCTCCGGCGTGATATCATGGCGACATGGAGAGAGCGACTGTTGCAACCCCGTGCAGGGCACGCTACCATAGTGGCGATAAGTCCCCTCTTTGAGGAGTGGCTAGAGAGGCGCCACGGCGCCCTCACCTACCGCCTGACGCAGATCCTCACCGGACACGGTTGTTTCGGGAGGTTCTTGCACCGAATCGGGCGGGAGGAAACGCCCGGGTGTTTCCACTGCGAGGATCGCCCGGAGGACACGGTGGAGCACACCGTGGAGGTCTGCCCCGCTTGGGCGGAGCACCGCCGTGTCCTCGTAGCGGCGATTGGCGGCGGCGATCTCTCGCGTCCGGCCTTGGTTCAAGCCATGGTCCGGAGCGAGAGGGAATGGGAAGCCGTCACCTCCTTCTGCGAAGCAGTCATGCTAGTGAAGGAGGTGGCGGGACGTGAGAGGGAAAGAACCTCACGTCCCAGCCGCCGCGGGAGACGCCCTGGGCGTCGGGGGTCACGTGGTGGCTCCCGGCCACCGTAGGCGCGGGCCTGTGGACGGCGAGTTATGGGCTAGCTCGCCGTCCGGCCGTCTTATGACGACAGGCCGTGTCGACGGCGCGTTCGTGTTCCACGCGCGCCTCAAAGAGATGTCAGCAACCGAGTAGGGGTCCGCATGGGCCGATGCCTGCCAGAGCTGCGGGATTGTTCGAAAGAGACACCGTGGCCCTGGAACACAAAGGGCAAAGAAGGAACATGGATGGGTTTTAGTCAGTACAAGTCTGACACTCCCTTCCGCTCCGCCCAGAGTGGGGGGGGTCATTTGATGATTTCCCATCCAAAAAAAAAAAAAAAAAAAAAAGTGAACCATTGTGCGTGTGCAGGTAGTCTAAATCCTATAATATTTTTTTTTAAATCTATTAATCTGCACCAGACCCGTGTGGTATACTAAAGTCCGCTCTCTCTCATATAGAGGAGGCCCGTGTCCCAGCAGTGGGAACATTACAAGCTCATTATGGACCACAGCAGGAATTAATGAATTATTAGACATACATGATTATTAACATACTAACAAGCATGCAAAATAAGACTATTACAAGTGTTGCAACAATAGATTAGATAAATAATTGTCTCTTTTGATTGAAGCTAATAGATTAAATACCTATACATGTAATTACCAAATTTAATTACTGCAATGTATGCCAACATCTTAAAATACCAAGAACAAAACAAGCCAGGCAATAGACAATTTGGGCCAATGAGTCACTCTACATTTGAAAGTAGACTCAAAGGTGTTACATCACTATGCCATACATTAATGCTAATTCGCAGCACTATTAGTCATGCTACATGCAAGTATTGATGTTTGGTGTAGACTTGAATAGTTTATCATAATGATATTTTATTGTGAAAAACTAAAACCCAACTACATACAACTAAAAATGTATAAACAAGACATTGAGGTTCACTTGCCCCACTAGAAATTTCTCCTGTATTGTGAGTGCGTTTACAAACATTTAAACTCACATACAGAGACAGCAATATTATAATTATTATTTATTTTATCATTCACTAGCGACCCGCCCCGGCTTCGCACGGGTGCAATATAAACATATAAACCTTCCTCTTGAATCACTATCCATTATAAAACACTGCAACAAAGTCCGTTGCGAAGTTTTACAAGATCTAAGCATACATAGGGACAGACAGACAGCGGGAAGCGACTTTGTTTTGTACTATGTAGTGATAATGTACAAGAAAGAATATAAGGAAACATCATAGCATAACTTATGAGTACAAAGGCACAGGTTATTTCAAAAGTCATTACAACCAGCAGTATATCTTATTCTTTGAATTAGCATTATCATCTTTCTGTCCTTGTCCTACGTCACTTGAGAATGGCGCAAAAAAGTTTGTCTCTTTCATTCATTTACCCAGTGAACTGTTATAGTATCATCAGAGACCGGAATAGGTAGAGTTAATTTGCCTCAACATCAAGGACGTAATTAACATATGAATATTACCTCCCACTAATTTAGCAGCTCTTTCAGAACTTAAAAATCATTCTGTGATTTTATACAGAGGTGTTATCCTTGTGTTACTTACTTCATTGTAGGTGCCTAGACTGCCTTGTTGGTCAAGTACGTGACTGCTGAGCATAAGGTCCTGGGTTCCCAGGTCGGGCAAAGTGCTATTGGTTTTTTCCATCAGGAATTTCTCAGTAGCAGCCATAGAGCCTGGATTCAGGCCGGGTTGACGGTCATAGGCTCGCCCCCTATTACATGACACTTAAATATAGGTATGGCGAAATGTGGGTGTACTATTAGGTATTCCTGTTTCTTTAATGACATTCCTCACACAACCATTTTTTCTATGACCTTCCTCTCCTCGCAATCAACGAGATGATGAGAAGATATTTTGCTGAAAATTTCAGCATCTTCATCTATCATTGTTTTGATTTACTTATGATCAAAAATATCTTTCCAAGATAATGTTATAACCTAATATATAAACAGGTCAAAGAATAAATTGAAAACAAAAATGACTTGAAAGAAGAATTTGAACAAAAATCTATGTATTTTATTTAATAATTTGCTTACTGAAATTCCTGAAGGAAAATCATACACAAAACATGATGTTAATTATAGCTGATACAAATTATACACAGCATTGTTTTATGAAACCATTGATTTCATAATAATAGGTTTTTAACTATGAAATTGCCGTTTTTTCTCACATTTTGGTCTGTTCATAACTTTGATGTATAGTTATATTTTTTCCTTATTCTATTTTTATTGGATTAATTGTTAAATCACGTACCTCTTAGAGTTTTTAAAAACTGTACTAGTAGTTGCATATTACCTCATATTTGACACACTACCCATGTGTCAAAACACCTGTTTCAATGTGCCATCGGTTTCACTACTTCAGGTAGGTAAATTTTAGTCATAGACTGTGTTTTGAGAATTTAAGACATGCAGTGCAGAGCAGCTTTTTTTACAATTGCATCATAATCGGTTCCAAGGAAAATGAAAAATTGTTAGTATGGAAATATCGCTTTTCACGAAATCGTCCATACAAACCGGCAATTTCATCCTTTAACCCCTTATAATTACTTTTGTTTCTTTTCATAATGACATACTCCCGAGTTCAGTCGAGAGTCTGCCACTTTGCACCCTTATGCCCTAAGTAATAACGTTGAAAGTGATCGACCGCGACCGTCAGTGACCGCAGTAGTACTATGAGTATAATAATGGCAGCAACAAATGAGATACTTTACTGATGCAGCCTTTGTTGCCCTCACCAGAGAGGCAGGCTGTGTCCTACCACAGCAGCTGTTGGACACAGGCTCGTGAGAGGGAGTGGACTGTAATCCACCAAGCGTGCCAAGTGCGCATTTATGGAAGTCATGTTTCTTCGATTTTTTTTGTTCTAGAACGCATGCCGCTTATTCTCGCCATGTTTTCTTTCATCGTTTTGAGAGACACAATTACTTTGTGCAAATTAGGAGACCACTGCACGTTTCGAACTGACGACCTACACGCGTATTTGTCAGCCGTTTCCCATGGGCCACCACGTTCTTTACGATAACATAACATGACAACACGCCTGTAATCCCCGAAGGGTTTTAGGCAGAGGTATACTTAATAGTACACCTACATTTCTTAATGCAGACAAATGAATATCCTTGAACAAGTACATGCTCTTACATCAATATCTTCAGCGTATAGACTACTCTGGCAATAAGCCAAAAACTATGAAAGAAGGGAACAAAACAGCACTTGAAAATAATGGCTGGTTTAAAAAGGAACATTCGAACACTGCGCTTGAATCATATTCGAGCTTTGGGTGTTTTCATTGTGGGCATTCGTAAGCTACTTTTACATGACGGAGCTGTACTCTCTGCTTTTGCTCAGCTACAAACGCTACTTCGCGTTCGGGAAGTTGCGTGATCTTCTCGTCCAAGTTACCGCAGTGTCTCAAGACGAAAGTTTATGACCAGTGTGTGTTACATACGGGACCGAAACGTGGTCGCTCACAATGGGCCTCATCAGAAGGCTTAAAGTCACCCAAAGGGCAATGGAGAGGGCTATGCTCGGAGTTTCCTTGCGTGATCAATTCAGAAATGAGGAAATCCGTAAGAGAACCAAGGTTACCGACGTAGCCCGAAGAATAGCCAAACTTAAGTGGCAGTGGGCAGGGCATATTGCTCGCAGAACGGATGGCCGATGGGGCCGGAAAGTTGGGAGTGGCGACCGCGAACTGGAAGACGTCGCGTTGGAAGGCCGCCCACTAGGTGGACCGATGACCTGGTAAAGGTTGCGGAGATCCGCTGGATGCGAGACGCACGGGATCGGTCAATGTGGCGACACTTGGGGGAGGCCTATGTCCAGCAGTGAACGTCTTTCGGCTGAGATGATGATGATGACAAACGCTACAGCGTTGGTAGGGGATTTTCGGGGTAAAAAAACGTTCCTGGGGAAATTAAACCCATGGAAAAAACGTCTCCACAACATCAGACTTAAACTTAAAAAATCGGGACATGTACGAAGCTCAGGCAGCTGTACACTACGCGAGTGTGCATGTGTCCGTCTATATTGTTTTGTGTTTAATGGGTGTAAAAGTACCCTTAACGAAGCCGAAAAGCACTTGTTCTCCCCGTTATTGAGATCATTCTTTTGGTGAGAGTTCTAGACCATACCTGGGAACATTATAGTTACAGAGATATTGGGGGTCAAAGTTCCAACATTTTCACAAGATCTTTTTTTTAATCAAGAGTTCTATGTTGTAACTTTACTTAAAATACCTCCTTGACCTCCGTACTATTAAATCCATCCATCAGCGCAATGCTTTGAGTGTGTTACATTGAGTCCTATCGCAAAACGTAACTTTTCTCCCCAAAAAAAAAAACGATTCCCAGCAATATTTTTTGTGTAGAGTTACTTAGTTTGATGTACAGAAAGCTTGGTTGACGGCTTTCTGAAGGGTCCGTTTATACCTTGTATAGGAGCCCTCGTCTAGCCTCCGTGTTCCCCGTTTGACTGTGCATTCTCCTTCGCACTTGGCCTGCCTCGGAGTCTCTTGCTCGTGGTAGGGACGCTACTCTGACTCAAAACTTAGAGAGCGTATTTTAACTAAATTTAACAAAGTAAACATCAAACTGTTATTTTTCCTCTAACACAAATAAGGTGTTTCATTAAAAATTATCTCGAAAACCGGTGTTTTACCGTTCGTAATGTTCATTACTATGTCTTGTAAAGATAATGAAACGGGCGGTTCTTGGCAAAGAGTCGTTAACGGTAAACGTATGACGGTATGATGTCATTTGTGATGATGACGGCACGTTTCACCATTGTATGATGTGATTGTTTTTAGCATGTTATCATCAGCCACACCCACTTGTGAATGTTTTGTTTTGTCTATAAACAGAGCTACGTTGCTAAAGGTGCTGTGTAAGTCTTCATTCGCATGGCTGATTTTACAATGAACCGATTTTTTATCGCGTACTTGATTTTCAATTCAACGCACTGCTTAGCTTCGAGTGCTGGAAACTGAACAGTGCGTTTTTTCCGCGGGGATGATGGGTTGCGCTCCATTGGATTGTCTATGCTCGGCTCAATACCGAGAGTTGAAAATCGCGAGCAAAAAAATCAATCGACAGTTCGAGCTTTCTATTGATAATGCTCCAATAAACTAAAGGCAGTGGAAGTAAACTTCGTCATTGGTCTACTGGTCCCAAGACTACTGAGCATAAGGTCATGGGTTCGTTTACCTAGCCGGGCAAAGTGTTATTGAGTTTATTTATTAGGAATTTCTTATTACCAGCCACGGAGACAGTATTCATTCATTTTATTTTTGACAAAAAAAAACAATCTAACAAATTATCTATTACATCATGGCACATGTGTACTATTAAGTGCACCTCGAACCCTTCAGAGGTTACAGGCGTAATGCTATGTTGTCTACATTTTTATAATATTCTCCAAGTAATATGTTATGCCAACCTATGCACACACTGGCTAGAAATAATGGTCGAGTCGATACTATTTGTTCTGCCTCACTGCGAAGAATCGTGGACAGTCATTGTTTGTCTTCAACCTGCTCAAGGCTGTCAGTAGAAGGTCAACTGGAAGTACGATCTTCAGTTTGGTTCTGGTAGTCGTTTTTATCTTGGTAAACTGAGTTCTATGAAAAACATAAAAAATAATCATGTAATGCCCGAAAGGTCAGGCAGATGTATCTATAGCGCACTCACATTTCGCCAGTTATGTTTCAAGTCCTATGTAATAAGGGGCAAGTCAGGACCTCATGTTCTGCGGTAGCCGTGGTGGCCACTAGATCAACGATCCAGTTATTACCTAAAGTAATTAATTTATAGACATCCTACGCTAAGGCGAATAGTGCCCAAACTCTCACACTGGCTTACATACTGAAAAATGTAATCTTACGTCACGACAGGATCAAAGAACTTTCGGTGACCAACTTACTGATAGGGCTATCTAGATCCTAGGTAGCTGAGATGGTGGTGGTTCGACACAAAACTAAAAAAAAATATCTTCTAAATTAAGCGATTTATGATCGCCACATGCATGTGATGCGGAGGAATTAGGAAAACGTCGTGAGGAAAGTTTTGGAGTATGAATGTGTATATATGAGTAAAGGAAGATCAAAGAAACGATGGATGGGCTGTGTAAAGAATGATATGGCAAGAAAGGAGGTGTCTGATGAGATGACGAGTAATAGAGAAGTATGGAAGAAGAAGACATGCTGCACCGACCCCAAATGAATTGGGATAAGGGCAAGAGAATGATGATGACATGTATGTATATGTATAAAAAACATGTAAAAATGCAATTATTGTCTAGTCTCTTACCTATTGATCGCATTCTTTCACAAAAGTTATGGAAAGTCCTTTGTATTGAACAATAATAATGTGTCGACTATTTACTCATTAAACAATATAATGTTGATATTATATTATTTCCTAACCCCATGTATCAATTATCGGTATGCATGTCAAGTTGATATTATGTCTTTATGATCGCAAGCGCGGCTGCTGAACTTGGGGTGCTGGATTCGATTCCCATGTCTCTATTGCGAAATTCCATTAGGATTTTCGCAGTAGCAGCTCGAAGTTTGGAAGTTGGTGGCGTTATGATGCCCTGAGCTTCGGAAAAAATGTGACCTGCTCCTCATATGATGTCAATCCGGACGTGTTGGATTTATATCTTATTAGGCTATGAAAATAAGAGTAGGTACACCTGTTTGTGTCCACCTCTCTGGTGCTATTATGCTGCGCTCCATCGTCCGCTGGCAAATGTTAAGCTTGGACTTTTGTTGTTCAGTAAGTGACCAACTCTGAAGTACACTGTAACATTTCCCGATTACTGAAACCGTCACGAGGACTGTTTCTATTACATGACTTGCCAATCTGCACCAGCTCAGCCTTGTGACAGATTTTAATACAAACTGTCAACCTCTATTTCACCCGCTCCAAGATTGTATTTTCCAAAATCCTTTCTTAGCCCACATGCTTTCATCATAATAGCTATTTGTATGCCAAATTTGAGCCCAATCTGGGCAGTAGTTTTAGCTGTGCTTTGATAGTCAGTCAGGACAAATAATTTTATAAGTATAGATAATCGGACTCTCCGTTGGTGGCTTCGCATCTATAACGGGGAATAGCACACCTGGCTTCATGTCCTCCGCATAGGATTAGACAGCATTGTCGCTTTCAAACATGGCTGTATATTGAATTTAAAAGCACTTTAAGCGAAAAAGTCAGCGTGAAACAAAGGTTTAGGTTGACGACAACTGCTAGATTTACAATTCATCATCTTCTGCGCAAAGCCTTGCAAACCGGCTTTGTCTTAGGTAATATTGACTGAAAACGACATCGCTAATACATTCTACTTTTAATATAATTATACAGTAACATTCAGTCTATATACAGAGTGTAACATAATAAACGCAAGACCTCTCGTGTGGTCTCTCAGACCATGAATCTAAACAGCTTTTGTTCTATGACTTTTGGAAATTCATTACTTTTTTTTTATTTTACCATACATGCTGATCAGCGGATCGTGTCAATTCCTATAGAAAATCCAATTTTGTTTTGCGAATTTTTAGAACTCGTAGAACAAAAGTTGGTCAGTTTCATGGTCCGAGAGACCACACGGGAGGTTTTGCATTTATTATGTTACACCTTGTATACATATATGATAGTCAGTCTTACAAAAAATGCACAAACAATTGCAACTTTGTAAGCCTTCCACTTGAATGCAATCGATAATCTCGAAACAATACAAGTGCATAAAATGAAACAACTTGATTGATAACATGTTTGTATTTGTAGCATTGTCATCCATGCGAGTTTATTACATGGGTAGATATAAGATTTTAAACTATCTTGGTCAAACATGGTAACCATGTTTAATCAATCAGTAAACATGGTAAATATGCCGTTTCTAGTGTTAATGATTACATGGGGAGAGCTATCGACAAACACTTCTGATTTTCTGAACTACGTCTACTGCACTTGCTACTATCTTACTACTTGTTAATCGCTAATTGTGGTCTTCCTGATTTCAAGTTTTCTGAACTACGTCTACTGCACTTGCTACTATCTTACTACTTGTTAATCGCTAATTGTGGTCTTCCTGATTTCAAGTTTTCTGAACTACGTCTACTGCACTTGCTACTATCTTACTACTTGTTATATCGCTAATAATTGTGGTCTTCCTGACTTCAAGATGATATCTCGACTGCCTCTGGTCCAGTGGTGGCAAGCGCTACAGCTGAGCATGAGGTCTTGGGTTCGATTCTCGTATCAAACAAAGTGTCATTGTGTTCTTTTACCAAAAATTCTCAAAACATGTCCGGTTGATGGTAATATGCCAACTCCCTTTCACAAGGGACTGACACATAACGGTCAAAATGTGGGTGGACCATAACCAAAACAATATCACAATGACGGGAAGAACAAGTGCCTTTCGGCTTCGTTAAACGTATTTTTACTCCCAGGCAGATATGTACCTAATATCTGCCTAACCCTCCTGGAATTATTTTACAAGCATGATAAATAACTAATCAAATCTCAAAGACATATTTTCCCGTTCATCTGACTAGCCTAGACTGGAAGCCGACCCCAACTTAGTTGGCCTATGTTGGGGTCGGCTTCCAGTCTATCCGGATGCAGCTGAATACCAGTATTTTACATGGAGCGACTGCCTATCTGAACTCCACAACCCAGTTAGAACTGCGTAATAACGATACCCCTTGGTAAGACTGGTTGTCAGCCTTTCGGGCCACTGACTACCTGTAACGCCATACATTTTCCTATTAAAAACATTATCTATCTTTTCCAGTTACGCTCCTTGGTGCCCAGCCTGCAATGCTCTCTCCCCTGCATGGCGGGAGCTGTCCTCGCGCGCAACGCGCAAGACGCTGGGTGTAAGAACTGCTGGCGTTGACGTCACCAAGTCTCCCGGATTGAGCGGACGATTCGTTGTTACTGCTCTGCCTACTATCTTTCAGTGAGTATTAGTTTTATGGATGCTGGGAAAACTTATCCTAGCGCTGTCCTGAAAAAACTGAATGAAATACTACGTCAGATTTATTAAATACAGTTCATTTGGTTAGTACAACACACAATTTAGAAACTACTTGTGTTAACACTTACATCTACCAGAAAAACAAAACAATTATTAATAATTATTCACACAGTGGCATGTAGGCGTATCCAACGCCCCGTATGGGACTGTCCGCTAAAGTTTTCAGGATACGGTTAGGGCTGACGCGTACCCTGTGTATGATGGAGGATTTTCCTAATTTAAATGGATGCAGCTAAATACTAGTATTTTACATGGAGTGACTGCCTCTTTGATCTCCACAACTTATTTACTGGTTAACATAATACCGAATGGCCAGACTGGTGGTCAGACTTTTGCTTCTGACTATCCATAACGACTTACAAAAATCGATTATATTATTTTTGATTTCTGAATGTTTTAATATCTAATTTCATAATTAATTGGGGGATAAATATAATGACCACCATAAAATGCTTTGATACCCTTAGTTTTGTAACCAAAAATATCTACTTAACACCAGAAAAATAAAGTCTAAAAATACAATAGTACCAGCTATTTTAGTCACGACTCCACTTTAAATTGTATTCGACCACCAAATTTAGTAATATGATCACCAAATCTTGACGACCAAATTAATGTATTATTTTTGCCTAAATAAATCACTGTGATAGGTTAGGTTAGGTTAGTGATTATAATTTATATTAAAACGCTGGTATAATTTTGGTGATCATTTACTACTTTTGGGATAACAATGATTTATTTGGACTCATTTTGCTTAAATAGGACAGCAGAATTTAAAAACTTTGGTTAAAATTTTACTTTAAAATGTTGGTTTAATTTTGGTGATCATTTACTATTTTTGGGTTACTCATGATTTACTTGGAGTCATTTTACTTAAATAGGATAGCAAAGTGTTGAAACTTTGGTTATAATTTTACATTAAAATGCGAGTTTCATTTTGGTGATCATTTACTACTTTTGTCTGCTATTTGTTACTATATCTGGTGGTAAGTTAAACATAAGCCAATTAATTGTTACTTGTGTATTGCTGTGCTGTGTCACGCTGAACAGTCAATAACTCAATCTACCTTTTCTGTCTTTACTGGGCCACCAAGATACAGGCTATGCCTAGTTTGGGGCCCAGGGCTACTCCCACCTATGCACTCTTTGTCTCACTGTTGTCACTTGTTTGTATGTTTTGCAACTTGTGTGTCAATAAATTAATTTAATTTAATTTATTACAAATAATAGCCTGGACCAACTTCTTTGCATGCTTTCTGTAGCACTCTGATGATATAGGATATGTCTTATAATTCTTTTATTTTTTGTCCACAGTGTGATCGATGGAGAATTCCGCCAATACAAAGGTCCCCGCGATGTGGAATCCATGCTGGGCTACGTGGAAGACCAGCGGTGGAAGCAGACTGAACCAGTGCCCTCATGGAAGGCGCCGCACTCTATACAGATGACCCTGGTTGCTGAGTTCTTCAAGCTCAGCCAGGCATTGAGGGTATGTAGGGAGTCACTAATTGTACTTGGTAGACTCATCAGGTTCTCGGTATGGGGTGGAGTTAGTGTCCATGCTGCTCCTCGGAGTGCCATGCTGGGTCCAGTAAAGTCATGTTGACTGTGTTTAGTCCAAAAGCATGAAGACTATTATGCCTTTCAGCTCTTCGAAGTTTGTTAGTATTGAAACTCATTGAATAGCAGCATTTATGCCCATCTATGTTACTCAGATGATTGGATGACGCAGAAAAACTATTAAAAGACAACGCCGGAAATAGGGCAATGGAGAAATATACTTAAAAAGGTTAATGCTTAACTGCGACTGTAATATAATAATCGTTCTGTGTTACAGAGTGTTCACAATATGCTGATGGAGACTTACGGACTGCCGACATGGGGATCCTACCTGATCTTTGCACTGGCCACCATTTTCATCGGAGCTCTGCTTGGACTGGTCAGTGACTTTTATAACCTGGTTCTCTCTTCTGGGTATAAGCACCAACTACCAAAAATTTTGAAGTGGACTTAATTTACTAAACATTCGCCTCAAATGGCAGCAGGAGCTTATAAACGTTAATCAAACTTATGCGCGCCGCTAACACAGTCATTTGTGTATGTGAAGACACTCTTTACAAGCTCGTAGACATTTGAAAAAAATTTCACTAGTTCCAAATTTCGGGAGTAACCTGCCAATCCCGAAATAAACTCGGGAGTAAAACTACAAAAAGACTTAAGTCGTCGGACCGTCTCATTGACGGCATGGTTGGCGCAGTAGCTGAGCGATTAACTGCTGCGCTGCGTGTCCCGTTTTGATTTCCGACCGGAACAAATATTTGTATGGCCTACAGGTAGTTGTTTCAGGTCTGGCTGTTTGTGTATGTGAGTTTAAATGTTTGTAAACGCACCCACGACAGGCTACTTCCCCACAGGGGAAATTCCTAGTGTAAGCGAAGTTTAGTGGTGCATCCCACACTACGAGCGAGCCAATATGTGGACTCCTTCCCAAGACTTCTTTGCTCCAAAGTAACTCTCATACTAACCTAAAACAATTTTCTTCCAGCTCTTAGTATGCATCATCGACCTGTTATACCCGCCTCGCCGAGGAGACAAGGTGTTCATCTCGCAAAAGGAGCTGGACAAGAGAGCGCGCGGCGACCAAGATGGCAAGGATAAGCAGTCTGATGATGACCAGGTACACACAAAACTTTACAATAAAAAAAAAAAAGATTAAAACCCGCTTAAACCACAAATCTCAATTTTATTACTCAATTGAACCGATATCAACATTAGAGGGAGAAAAAAAAGCAAAACAAATTCTAAAAAATTGTACTGTTTCTGTCGATCGCCTGGAGATGACAGAGATAGAATGATGTTTAACACACGTTAAGCGAGCTTGGTGAGGCAATTGAATCAAATTAATGGAACATGAGGTGGTGATAAGTATACCTATACCTCCCGCCCATTAACACCATTGCAGGTCCCATCGTCAAATGTGTACCATATTCTTAGTATTTTAATATTTTTATACGCAAACCCTGCGTTGGGAACTGCATCTGTTTTGATATGGAAAGAAAAATTCAAGTGCGAGCAGGGTTTGAACCTGCGACCTTCCGATTCAGTACACCGGACGTCTTAAGGCGAGGTTATCCAGATAAACGTCGTTTTGTATTGTGTTTTATTCCATAGCACGGATTTAAATTCTGAAAAAAACATTACATATTTCACACTTCGATCTAGATATTCCAGCAAAGCGATACACGATTACTTGCACTTTGTTGCATCCAATTAAATCGCAAAGACAAGTCTAAATGATGGTTTTTAATATTATATCATTTGAGTTATATTAGGTTTTTAACAATAAAACTTATACCATTATAAAGGTCGTAAAAAATGTGACAGTAAACGGCAATCATAATTTGAAATATTTAAAAAAACCTTAACAACCCTTTCCAAAATTGGCTGTTTTCATCATTTCTTACTCGCATCGCGTGCTTCAGTCCCGAGCGGAACGCGTTGGAGGTCGGACGTGTGCCAATTTTTCGAACCCGCCACCCCACCCCCGCTAAGTTCTGTTACGAGCTGAGCCAAAAATAGTTTGTAAAAAATAATACTTAGTAAACACCGAGCCTAGGTTTATTTGAAATGTTATTTGTTCACAGTAGGGAACGTAGTCAGAAGGTAGAAAATAAAAGTTACGCAATAGAAAGAGAGGCAGCTTCTAGGAGAATATAACTGTAGGTAATTAGCGCTGCGCGGCCGGAATTGAACTTTATTGTGTCGTAGCAAAAGTCGCTATTTATGATTTCGCAATATTATTTATAAATTTCGGTAACTTTGGAATGGGCAACTACAGTACTTTCACAGTTATTATGCCTTTTGAATGGGACTGTAGCTTCATTTTATTATCTTATTTTCGACAATTCAAAACTGCCTGTAACTGGCCTACTAAAATCAAAACATTTATTCCACTATTTTTTTTTTGTAAGGAGTTTTAATAAAGTTTTGTAGGGAGCCCGGTAAGCCGAAGATTATCGTGTTCGACATGGGCAGAAAAAGAAAGTATGTAGGGGAGAACGAGATAGAATGAGTAATGGTCGTGGTCGATATCGTATTTTGTACGCACGACGGCCGATCAAGCTGTACAAAACCAGTTTATGCGGATCTCTCATTGTATAGGAAATCTATACAAAACGAGGGCAATTTATGGGCTGGAAATGACAGCTTCATGTGCCGCCGTGTGTACCTACTAGTTTTTTTTATTTAGTTGACTTATTTACATATTTAAGATAAAATCACTTTAATTTTTTTTATTTTACTTCCTCTGCATTTTGTTTTACTTTTTTCCGGTTTTTTCTTCATTGGTGTCATTTTCATGGTTTTCGGGGTCACTGATAACGAAAATGAGGTCAAAATGAAAATCCAAGATGGCGCCGACAAAAATTTTTGGTTTTTTCGTCATGGGTGTCATTTTCATGGTTTTCGGGGTCGTTAATAACGAAAATGAGGTCAAAATAAAAATCCAAGATGGCGCCGACAAAAATTTTTGGTTTTTTCGTCATGGGTGTCATTTTCATGGTTTTCGGGGTCTCTGATATCGAAAATTAGGTCAAAATGAAAATCCAAGATGGCGCCGACAAAAATTTTTGGTTTTTCATCATGGGTGTCATTTTCATGGTTTTCGGGGTCGCTGATATCGAAACTTAGGTCAAAATGAAAATACAAGATGGCGCCGACGAAAATTTTCGTTTTTTTTTGTCATGGGTGTCATTTTCGTGCTTTTCGGGGTCGCTGATAACAAAAATGAGGTCAAAATGAAAATCCAACATGGCGCCGACGAAAATTTTCGGTTTTTTCGTCATGGGTGTCATTTTCGTTGTTTTTAGGGTCGCTGATAACGAAAATGAGGTCAAAATGAAAATCCAAGATGGCGCCAATGAAAATTTTCGGTTTTGTCATCATGGGTGTCATTTTCATGGTTTTCGGGGTCGCTGATAACGAAAATGAGGAAAAAATTAAAATTCAAGATGGCGCAACGAAAATTTTCAGTTTTGTCGTCATGGGTGTCATTTTCGTGTTTTTCGGGGTCGTTAATAACGAAAATGAGGTCAAAATGAAAATCCAAGATGGCGCCGACAAAAATTTTTGGTTTTTTCGTCATGGGTGTCATTTTCATGGTTTTCGTGGTCGCTGATAACGAAAATGAGGTCAAAATGAAAATCCAAGACGGCGCCGATGAAAATTTTTGGTTTTGTCGTCATGGGTGTCATTTTCGTGCTTTTCGGGGTCGGTAATAACGAACATGAGGTCAAAATGAAAATCAAAGATGGCGCCGACGAAAATTTTCGGTTTTTTCGTCATTGGTGTCATTTTCGTCGTTTTTAGGGTCGCTGATAACGAAAATGAGGTCAAAATGAAAATCCACAAATACAATTTCAGGACCCCGAAAACCATGAAAATGACACCCATGACGAAAAAACCAAAAATGTTTGTCGGCGCCATCTTGGATTTTTATTTTGACCTCATTTTCGTTATTAACGACCCCGAAAACCATGAAAATGACACCCATGACGACAAAGCTGAAAATTTTAATTGGCGCTATCTTGAATTTTAATTTTGACCTAATTTTCGTTATCAGCGACCCCGAAAACCATGAAAATGACACCCATGACGAAAAATCCAAAAATTTTCGTCGGCGCCATCTTGGATTTTAATTTTGAAATAATTTTCGTTATTAGCAACCCCGAAAACCATGAAAATGACACCCATGACGAAAAAACAAAATTTTCGTCGGCAGCATCATGGATTTTCATTTTGTTCTCATTTTCGTTATCAGCGACCCCGAAAACCACGAAAATGACACCCATGACGAAAATACCGAAAATTTTCATTGGCGCCATCTTGAATTTTAATTTTGACCAAATTTTCGTTATCAGCGACCACGAAAACCATGAAAATGACACCCATGACGAAAATACCGAAAATTTTCGTCGGCGCCAGCTTGGATTTTCATTTTGACCTCAGTTTCGTTATCAGCGACCCCAAAAACCACGAAAATGACACTCATGAAGAAAAAATCGAAAATTTTCGTCGCCGCCATCTTGGATTTTCATTTTGGCCTAATTTTAGTTATCAGCGACCCCAAAAACCACGAAAACGAAACCCATGACAACAAAACCGAAAAAAAAGTAAAGCATAATTTTTTTAAAAACCGAATGGCGCGTGGCGTGTAGTTTTGAATCATACCCGTATTCATGATCTTAGTGTCAGTCAGATTTTAAATTCACCTTATTCACAAAAATAAATAAGTATACCTTCTTATTTTTAATTATATCTACTTATTTTAATTGTTAGTAATTAGGTTCACGTTCATAGAATACGTAGGTTCCTAATCTATCTATAACCAATACTTTCTATAAAAATAAAACAAAGTGAACTTATACATTTCAATTCAAGTTGTTTTACTGCATCGCTCTACCCTGTAACGCAACTTAGTACCTATCCGAGTTCGTGAACTCATGACCAGTGCGCTAAGCGCCCGCGTTTTCGCGCCGCGTAATTTGTTACGTATCGCCTCTCCGTGCGGGGGCTGGGGTAAGCGATTGATGCATACGGTGCTCGGGGTAACCTCGCCTTAACCAAGACGATGACGTAGACGGTTGTCGTTTTCTTGTCTTATATTCTTAGTAGTTAGGCTTGCAATAGTCGTCACTAACCATACGAAACTTAACTAGTAGAGATGCACTGACTAGTTGGGTAAGCCGGGCCATATCTGTAGCCAGCGACTAAAGTGATAGGCGGCCCATTTCTACTAAGTAGTTATTTACTAACTAAAGTATGTTTGTTCGTCTACTTCAGGAGCTGATCAACGACGACATTGTGGATGACGAAGAGAACGTTGATAACAGTGATGCCGAGAAGAACTCCCCCAGTGATGTGAGTTATATTCATTTATATTTTATTCTTAGTTACGAGTAGGCTCATTCTTTCACTCGTAGGTTTCGCAAGATATTACTAAAAGCAGTGGCGAAGGTTCCATACAACTCGATTCCTGCTGGCTTCCCTTTGAAAAATGGCACAGTCAGTATTCTATAGACAAATAATATAATCACCTTAAAGATACGTACTCCGGCTTACCACTTACAAAAATTGACCCTTCGCTACTGACTGAAGGATTATAGAATGGTCTTCAGCTTCCCACAAGGCCCGATTTCCACTGACGCAGAAACGACCAGAGTGTAGAAGTGTGAGATCAACCTATGAAATTGTTTGAATTCCACATCGCTTTTCCCGTCTTTCTGTGATTGGTCTAATCTTGTACGTCTCCCCACTCCGTTAGTCTCCGCTCTGCTTATTTGCTTATACCTTGCCTTATTCAGTGGTGGACAGTGAATCACGACAACAGTATAATGACATTTTAGTAATAAAAAATAAATTTAAAAAAAAACCCCATCGCAACTAAGAAAACTGAAATATCTATACTGTCAATAAAATGGCTGAGTCGGTTTTGATAAAACATGTCTAATTGTAATATACACATCATGCCCTTTCATTTGATTGACATAGTATGTAATAATTAGTAATTGAAAATTGTCATATTAATATAATTAGAAATTGACATGGTAATAATTAGTAATTGAAAATTGACATATTAATATAATTAGAAATTGACATGGTAATAATTAGTAATTGAATATTGACATAGTAATAATTAGTAATTGAAAATTGACATATTAATATAATTAGAAATTGACATGGTAATAATTAGTAATTGAAAATTGACATAGTAATAATTAGTAATTGAAAATTGACATATTAATTAATTAGAGATTGACATAGTAATAATTCGTAATTGTAATTAGAATATTTTAGAATTAAAATTAGAATATTTGTACGCCGCTGACGGCAAGACATAGCGATAATTTTAAGAGCACTAACATCTGCATATATGTATTTTTTCACCTATGATCTACAAATAAAGTGATTTGATTTTTGAATTTTGATACCCCACTTGGGTATTTTTGGAAATATTCGATTATTCATCACCACTTTCATCCCCCATATCTAGTAAATGGCTGCACCGATTTTGATAAAAACGTATCTAAGAACTATCGCCAAGAAACTAGCTTTCAAATAAATAAAAAAACTGCATTCAAATCGGTTCACTCGCTTAAGAACTACGGTGCCAGAGACAGATACACATACACACACATTGCGGTCAAACTTATAACACCCCTCTTTTTGCGTCGGCGGTTAAAAAGGTCGAAGAGGCTGCTCCTGCTGTACTTCTCTCTCTCAGTAAAGTTCTTACAGTAACTAATTAGTTATGGAGAAGTATTGGCAAGAAAATCCATTGTCACTATTTTGGCGCGTTTACACTTGGTCGATAGCCCGAATTCAATTGCCTATGTAATTCAGACAAACGACCAAGTTTAAACGGACGGGATCGATGTGGCCCGTCTTCGGGCAATCTTGTTCACTTTCATGGTTCGACTTCATTCAAACTACTCGTAGTGTAATCTGTGTAATAAATGCATCTGGTATCAGAATTCAAGTCGAGTCTTTCGGGCGCCCGAATGCGGGCTCCAAGTTATAGATTCAATTTCTTATAATTGTATAGCACAAATGTGGGAGTACCATTAACATTTGGTTATCTTTTATTGACTTGAATTTGCCCTGGCGGTTAAGAGTATGTCATGCTCACTAAAACGTCTCGCTGATGGTGGCGCGTGTGTCGGTTCATTTAGTTCCCTTCAAAATGGTTGAGTGCAATGGTGCTGATACATGCGTCATGGTCGTGAACGGGCGCTGTCAGTAGGGACTGGTGATCTCTTAGCTGGTTTATTTTTATTTTTTGAACTATTGATTCAATCTTTTTTCTCTGGACGCTCTTAACTTGCACTTCTTTATACATCGTTCTCACATAAATTTATAGTCTCCATATGAATGATGTAACTATGATTTTATAACAATATTTTGATTGAAAAGAGTGTCCATGGAGTTACTTGCCCATTCTTATCCATAGAGATCTACGCCTTGGAATGACAACTACAATACTTTCACAAGTTATTATGCCTTGTGTCTGTGACTGTAGCTTCGCTTTGTCTGTTTTTCTGACATTCAAAAGTTCCTGTAATGATCTAATTGAAATAAATGCTTTGAGTTTGAGTAGTAACATGCCAATTTTAAATACTGCAACATTCATCTTGATAATCCTCTCTTCTCCCACAGTCATCGGAAGACGAGAAAGAGAAGCCAGCAGCAGGCGGCGGCGACAGCAAGCCGTCGGACACTGCGGAGCGCTCCGAGGTCCGCAAGCGAAGGCCACGGAAGGCCGACTAGACGCGTGCGTAGCGTGTGTCGACCATAGCCGCGGGTTCAGTACCTTACACAGATCACACACCAACAGAGATCAGTTCATGTATTTACTACTAGACCAACATATCTTAATACGTGGTAGAATTTGGAACTATGTTCAAAATGTTCTGTATTTGACAGGTGGATGACGATTGTCTCATCAAACAGCGCCACCTTAATGTTTCAAGTTATGTTAGTCAAGTAATATAAAGGGTGATCTGTTAAACGTAGTGCAATGCTCTAAGGAAGTGAAGTACTCATAAATATGAGCAATTTTTACTTCAGAACTAACTCTGTATGAATAAAAAAAACAATCGGCTGTTTCCTAATTTTTTTTCTAGTTATACGACCATACATGTATGAAACAGCTGATATTTCATGGTTAGCGTCATAGTAAAAGTTGTTCATTTTCATGAGTATTGTCAAATGGTGTGAATTAGAATGTAGGAGTGTATCGAGACAAAACTTCAAAAGGGAATTTAACGTTGAATTGAAATGATATGTTACCAAAAAGTACTCTATTTTATTTACTTAGTTATACTTTATTATTTAGAGACCTTGTTAGCAACATAACATATTAATTCAACGTTAAAATCCCTTTTAAAATTTGTCTCTATTCACCCCTGCGGTCCTATTCACCCCGTTTTACGGTATTACCAACCTATCTGCTTGCTAAAAGTAAATATTCACAATACAGTGCATTTCAAATGTAGTTCCAAATTCTACCAAGTATCAAGATATCTTGGTCAAGTAGTAAATACATAAACTCACGCCTTTTTTCCATGGAGGTAGGCAGATATTAAAGAAGAGATAACATGCTTTTAATAAAATATTAAGATTTTGGTAGTTTTGTGATAGTGTAAACAAACACCATAATAGAGGCTTGTCTTTGGTTTACCCTGAGCTTCTTCAGGGGCATTGTACTCGAATTATTGTGATTTTTTTACAACACGAATCTTGAAATCGAGAAAACAATTCAGCTTTCTGTTTTTTCTATTTGTGTGAATGTATATAACATCTGATTATTGATCCCGTAGTAAGAAATATTGATTTTTAGCTTTAGCTCGCAGTTTCGCTGCCGTTATGTACGGAAATTAACCAACGGGGACGTTTGAAATATAGCCTGTGGCACTCGGGGATAATGTAGCTTCCCGTTAGTGAAAGAATTTTCGAAATCGGATCAGTAGTTCCGGAGATTACTCCCTACATACAAACTTACAATCATATTTTACCTCTTTACAAGTTAATGACTACAATGACCACGTCAAGAGGTTTAGGGTAATCAAAACTAAGTTATTTAAGTTTTATTGCATTTGCATTGTTCAGCAGACGATTGCTTCCGAGCTTTAGAGTAATATATTTAGAATTTCCTTCAGTAGCTTTCGAATTATGATTGAAAGTGTGTTGCAAAATTGAGAACTAGTTATTTTAAAGACAAATGTCAAGTTAACTATGGTGAATGGTTCATAAATAAGTAAACATAAGAATTATCAACAAATAGGTTGTCAGACAAGCTAATTTCTTACGTGGGTGGATTATTATGTACACCTCTGCCTTACTCCACGGGGATTACAGGCGTTATGTTATGTATGCTTTGTTTACACTATCGGAAAAAACTATCAAAATATAACAACCATATTAAAGGTCCTTGGGGTCTTCTAGAGCAAAATTTTGAAATTTCAGTGACCTTAGAGGTTAAAATAGATTTTTGAGGTCTTAAGGCCTTATTGTAGAGTGGGGGTTTGACCTTATAGAGGTCAAAAATCAAGGTCGTGGACTGAGTTCAGTTTAAATGTATCAAAATGTGTGGATTTGAAGTGTTTTGAGCTTAAAATATGATGTTACGTGATATTTATGGTATGTTATGATAATATTTGAACTCAACTCAGTTTCTTGTTGACAGTTTCTGATGTTTTTATTGTCTATGCTATATCTATAAATGATGTTGCCAGAGCATAAATTAGGTTGGCCTAAATAGCCGTTGTGTGCGTAATTTAGGAAATGTAAAAATCTATCTAAAATTAATAAAATTTTGGCACAAAACTAGATTTTAAGTCTTTCAGCAACCTGTGCTATGATTTTCTGGCAACACTATCTACTAAGGTGGCTAGAAATAAAATATATAAAGACGTTGGCAACACTGGTGTCTGAATTCGCGGCCGGCCTACTTCAGTATCATCATAAAAAGTAAAATATAATAAAGTTTGTATGTAGTGCTCGATTCATACCATTTTGAAGAAAGTATTGGTGTTTAACTACGTATTTATATTGCCAAAAAAGATACAATGTGTACAACAAGAAGAACGCGGTGAATACGCAACCTCCCCTTTTGTTAAGTCGGATAAAGGCAGTCGTTACAGGTCCAGTCTTACCAAGGAGTATCGTATTACCCAGTACTAACAGGGTTGTGGAGGTCAGATAGGCAGTCGCTCCATGTAAAATACTAGTATTCAGCTGCAACCGGTTAGACTGGAAGCCGACCCCAGCAGATGATTTTTAGGCAGATGATGAGTCGGCCTTATCCTATTTAAAAATGGGACAAAATACGTCCCATTACTAATTAGGACAAGGCTCACTTTCACCACAAATCGCTCAACATATTAAACGCTTAAAACATAATAATTATTTTTCTCAGCAATCATTTGAAGATGACAGAGTTAAAATTATGTTTTAAAAAGTTTTATAAAACGGCATATTATTATATGCCGGTTTTTTTGCCTGTAGTATGACTTGTCAGGAGGACGCTGTTGGTAAACATGTTGTGAAAATAGAACCTTTTAGAAGTCGGTTAAAAACAATATGGTGGTGTAAGGTCCCGATTATGGCCAAAAGAACCACATGTATTTAGCGGTTTTTGATGTAAATGATATAACCTTATTATTGGTATAGACTTAGTTAAATATCAATACAATACGTATATTCGTATAATATCTAATTTAATTATAAGCTGCATTCTTTAGTTTATCTTATCATTAATTTCAAATTATCATGTTCTGTTAAATGGATAGTTTACCCCGCATTAAATGCCCAATTCAATGTTATTAATGAAATGTCTTCTTTTTAAAATATAATTGTTCTGTTTAACCTAAAAAAAAATGTTATGAATCTTTCATTTTAGGATAAAAATATAATTTAAACGAATATTTATATAACTAACCCTTTTATTCATAAAAATAAAACTTTGCATTTAAAGAAACACTTAAGTAATAATAATAACTTCTGATGGTTGTCATTTTCATACAGAAATGAAAGGACAATATATTTAAAAACGTCATTGTAGTTAATAAAAAAATATTTGTATGAATAAGAGGGTACAAAAATATCGTATTAGCCCAAAATTTAAATCGTTCAATGTACCGCGACTAGTGATGGTCTCGTTTCTGTTTTATCTACAATGACATTTAAGAAGTATTATCTCAATCACTTTTACTCAAAATATACACGGTGGACCAAATACTGATGTCATAAAAATAAGATATCCAGAGGTATTCAAAAAATAAAGATAGTTTTTTTTAAACGGTCTCAAATGTAATTTTCCACAACCTATAACACGAAAATTATCAAGAATCTCAGAACATACATTAAGGATTTTCGGACGGACATTACGAATCCTTTTTTTTTTATTTGGTTCACCCATTATATTGTTCCATCGATATGTGTGAGCTGAATGTTCGCATAAAGTAGATGATGTCACGTGATCGTACTTATGTCGCACACATTGCACATCGAACGATTTAAATCTTTGGACTATGCTGATTAAAACCTTTTCGATTTTTAAAATATTGGTTCCTGATTTCCAACGACAATCGACAAACGAAATTTTTACTTTTTGTTTACTTTTTGATTATTGTGAGAAAGTCTCCTTTCGGTATAAGTATTCTACTCTTTAAAAGAATTTTTGGAAGATTGTCAAGTCGGCTCAATGTATTGCATTTCAACGTTCACTAGTATTTGTAATCTCACAGTTTGAAACCGTAAAGAATTTGTTTTTTTTTTTTGTAAATTATGTTAAGAGCAATGGTGAGGCAAAGTTTTGGTATTTACACCTGTTTTCGATACCTTATTCAATGCCTGGGAACGCAATATAAGTGTGGAGCCACGACACAGAATATGCCACATTTTCTCCGGCCCGTCGTGCACAACTAACTACCCTCCAGGACTTGAATTACGTAAACGGCAGAGCTGTCCATGTCGCTACGTACTAGTCGGAATTAATTGATCGTGACACCTAAATGTAATGTCTTGACAAAAGCGCACTGTTTTCAACTTAGCCTAGAGTTGATTTTATTTCACAGTGCAATCAAAAAATATGGGTATACCTCTAACTAAGGGGTCGTCCATAATTCACTTGAGGCTCGAAAGGGGAGAAGGGGAGGGGTTCAGAAAAAGTCACGAAAAATCACTGGGTGTAGTGAGATATCACGTATATTTATTTTTCCTTGAACGCGCGATTTCTAAACTAAAAAGTGGTGCGTGACCTTGACATTTTCATCACGGTGCTTAATTTTCCAGAATTAAATTAGATTATACCTGTTAACCTGTATTTAAAGATAATATCATTATTTTTTTTTAAGATAAAAAAATACACATCATGTTGGGTAGGACGGGAGAGGTAATCTAATACATCACCACGTATCACCATAGGGAAGGGGGGTTAAAAAGTTGCTAAAAAACATCACGTGATTAATGGACGACCCCTAACACTGCGAGGAAAGACAGGCGTGATGTTATGTTATCACCATTGATACTTAATGTAGTTTACACTAAAACTAAACAGTAATTCACCAAGCATTTATCAATCACGAGTGTTTTAGTTAGCGCACCAAAATTAGAGTAATTACATTTATTTAGTTCATAAACTTGAGACTTATAAATGTTCATCAAAGTATTATAACATTATTATTTGTAATTTTTTGGCTACTTTGCTTATAAAGTTTTGAAGACTCCTCGGATTTTTTTTTTAATAAAAAACCTATTCAAAAAATACATTTTTCAAAATCGCCTAAAAGGTGTTAAAATTTATAAGTAAAGTATCACCAATTATTTTATTTTTTTATTTTTACAGAGATTAAAGGAAAAATTGGATGGAAATGAGACTCACGAAATCATGTGAATTATTTATTGAAGATTTTTTTTATCATTCACACCTCAACCAATTCTTGTGTGAAGCGACAAGTTGTGTCACACTTATATAAACTCAAAAAAATACTGTTATAGACATTATAGAGTATGCCTTTTATATAAATAGGCTAACATAAATAAAATTTTATATTTAATCGGGCGTAAAAAATTTATTACTTATTCCTCATCAATGATGAAATAACGTTTAAAACATTATATGGACGTGTGTTCTGGCTTGTCGCTTCGCTCGATAAATGGTCAAAATCACATTCCTAAATCGAATTGAGCGCTCAATAATTTAAATTGTATCGATCTACGTACTTATTGAGATTAGAATATGTAATAGACCTTTTATAGTGTTGTACTTTTAGCGTTACTACGTATTAGATTTCAGTCATATTTGGTTCTAATGTGATTATTGTGGCATTTAAAACCCGCTTGCATCACTAAATTCGCTAAAGTTTATTTTAAACAGTATTCTGTCTTTGAAATCTTTTTTTTTCTCTCGATTGACTAAACAGAAGGATTCTAAATACGTCATTAGACCAACAAAAAAAAAAGGAATTTTCGCCTTATTTCCCAAATATAATGCTAAAAGTATAACACTTATATTTATTATTAATATGTGTTGCAATACTCAAATTATCTGTTCGCTTTTATTTTATATATTATTTTACAATTATTTGAATACACTAAATATTAGGGTTAGGCTGCGTTTCCACCAGAGATGTGCGAGGCGAGGCGACGCGGAGCGAGAGTGTGGAACGGTGTGAGTGTTTCCACCAGAGATGTGCGAGGTGGAGCGAGGATGCGTAGCGACGCTGTGAAACGGTGCGTAGATTCGCGGTACGAGGATGTGTAGTGGGCTCGTTTCAGACTACTATTTTTTTCGATTTTTTGTTAATATAGTACACAGACAGCTTCTGTGTAATACTGTAGTCTTGGACTGACACAGTCGTCAATTACTGCTTAACCAGCATTCACAAAAATAAGTGATAAGTAACATAAGGAAAATAAAATTAAAATGAGTGGCTCTAGAAATGAAATACAACAGAAAATTCCTTCCTAGGCATATGAAAAATAAAAGTGTCCGCGGTGTATTAAACGCCGAAGAGTTTACTTAGCTTACAAAATATAAAAAAGGTGTCGCTATAATATATATATATATACGAACTAATTATGACAAAAAATAAAAAATAAAATAAAAAATGAGATGAAAACTGAGATCATAACTATAAACAAAAAAATTAAGCAAGAAGTGGTATATTGGCAGATTCCTCGCACACATCTTTGCCTTGTTTTGTATGTATAAAAACCTTGCTCCGCTGAGCCGTTTCCACTAGAGCTGCGTTGAGCGAGGCGGTAAATGAAGTGATTCTATTGGTTCTTAACAAACACATCCTTCGCTACCCATCCTCACATATCTCTGGTGGAGACGCAGTCTTAATCAAATTCTAATTGTAACTAACGGATTGTTCGTGGAGGTTGAAACGTGAACGAGGAGGGTTAACTGACAGTTAAGAAGTGCCCATAATAATAATTGTATAATTCAGGGCTACAAGGATCGTATGTATAAATGGTTTTATGTTATCATGTAACACTGAGTGAATTTTCGATGTCTATGGTATTTCATTTTCACAAAAAATTGCGAAATAGTTAATTTACTAATATTGCTCTTTTTTGTTTTACACCAAATGACATAATATGTCATTTTCTTTCCGTTCCTTTTTTGTGTTTTTCCTTTTTTTTTCTATATTATAGAAAATATTGTACAGATTTCAAAACAATCATATTTAGATATGGTTTTTATTAAATAGTATTTTGAAATATTATTTATTTTTTGCCGTGTCACGATAAATGGATCTAAATCAAAACCTATATCATCCTGTTTGTGTAGCTGGTTGTCTTGTATACTTGAATACAAGAATACTTATCAGTAGTTGTCAGCATAAGCATAAAGCATATCTCCCTGCAATTCCTTTAAACTCTTAGATTACCGTTATTCAGCCTTTATATCTTGGATGTTGGGAATGTTTCACTGTCAGTTGCCCCGTCCCGTTGGTGTCGATATTGTTAACATGAAAATTGCCTTGTACAAAGACTTAAGATTGTTTTTAAGTGTTGCGTTTATATTAACTATATGACCTAGTGACTTGCTGAATAAAATTGTATTTGTAATTATGCGTTTTATTTAAACACTAATCAATCCAATTCTATTACGGACCCAAAAATAGGAAGTACATATGTGTATAATAACATAACGAGAAACTGAGGGCGTCCCACAGTATTTCACGGAGAACATACTAGGTGGACAAAAGTGAGATTATCGGAAAGGGTTAATATCCCGATAAATAACATTCCACATTGATGAGTCATAGGTGGTCAAAGTTAGGGTTGAAGCTCGTCTGACTTTTAGCGGCTCTTTCGAAAGGCATCGATACCTGCCATCTAGTGAGATGATGATTTCTGTTGATTATGAACGCTTTGACGTCGGACATGTATCCTTTTCCTATAGGAAAAGGCACCCTGGTGCATACTATTTGCCGACGACATTGTTCTTGTCGGTGAAGATGGACCTGAGATCCAGAGCAGTTTGGAGAAATTGCAACAGGAGCTGGAGAATGTTGGCTTGAAAATCAGCAGGACTAAAACCGAATACATGGTCTGTGATTTCGGAGGTCTCCACAGTCCTGCAGATGGCATGTTTCCCTCTGCTCCGACTTTCGATATCTCGGTTCACCCGTGCAAAGCGATGGCGAAATAGATCGAAGTGTTAAGTACAGAATTAATACAGGGAGGGATAGATGAAATGGCGGCAGGTCACCGGAACAATCTGCAACTCCTGCATTCTCCATAAATTTATGGGGGAGATTTATAGAACAATCGTGAGACCTGCTGTCTTGTATAGATCAGAATGTTATGCCAAAAGGATTAATGAAAGCCATTTGCTTGTGGCTGAGGCTGAGCTGAAATGATCATGCAAAAGTGGATGTGTGTTGTATAGTGTATAATAGATATAATACGATTTATCTAGGGTCTCGAATCATATTTTGTTAAACATAAAGCCATTTAAGCTATAACTTCAAAAAAGATTGTAAACAAGTATTTAAAACTTTTGGTATTACGCCTTAAGCCCATTATAGACTGGTTGACAGACTTTCACGCCAGAGCAACGCCAGAGTCCCAGACTCTGACCATATCTCTATATAGTCTGTGCTCTGTGGTTAAGACATGTTTTGTTCTCAGAGAGTAGGACATATGTAGGCTATATTTTTATACCATGGGCAATGGGCATACGATTTTACCAACAGTTTTGTTTGTTTGTTTGTTGACGCATTCATTTTTGGTGTTGCATATAATGTATATTTATTTCTTCTAGAAAATAATGTTTTATGGTATGACCTTTTTAATTTTATCTTACTTATTTTCTGTGGTAGCAAATCACAAATGACATGACATGCGCATGCAGAAAAAAATGCGTCGGTCTTATCAACAAACAAATAACCTGATGTTTATCGCATTCATAATTTCATGAAAAGCGTTTTAACATAATTATTGTGTTTTGCTTCCTAATTACAGGTATATTTATATTACTCGATACTCAGAACACATTGGAAGAATATATAAATTTCGATTTTATTGTTCTCATAAAGAACAAATGTACTACAACAGTATGAGATTGAGAACGGCTTTGACTATTGACCCACACACACAGAAAATGTTCTGGACTGAGACAGGGCTGAAAGGCATCCACCCCTAAGACGTCCCACTGACCCAAAAATTTGCTATTGTAAGGGCAGATGGGTATGGAAAGAAAAGAAGAGTAGAGTCTAATAAAGACAAGATATAAAAGTGCCAGAGCAGTTAACCATATCAAATGATTCTATCTACTGGATGGATTACGTTGGATCATACTTCTGGCAATTACCAAAGATTCTTCCGAGCAACACTATTGTAAAACCTAAACAAATTTCAATTAACCACAAAGCTGCTTTGTCAAGGTATAGCCAGTAACTCTAACATTCCGAAATGCTATTCACTGGAGATTCCACCACCAAATTACTCATTGACCAATGTATCTTCAGATGTAAGGATGCTTTGTGTTCATGGTACTAAAGTTAGCGGGGAAACTCATTAAGAATGAACACAGAGTTACAGCAGTGAGAGAAGCAATGTTTCAAAGTGTTGTAATTATACCTATTGTTTACAAGAAGATTGTAGTACCTACCATAGCTGAGGGACAACTTAAATGCAGGTAAAATATAATAATATCAGTCATCTCAATTTATATTTATAAACATAAAAGCAAGGAAAAGCTTTTAAAGGAAAACATATTATTTTTGAAAACTACTAGCGTGTACTGAAGCCTAAAAATTAAAAAAAAAAGATTTATAAAAAAAAGTTTATTACTAACAGAAAAGTGATACTTACAACAAGATAAACAGTAACAGTAAAACTTATTTCAGATGTTATGCTGGTTACTTTGAAGCAAGGAGTGAAGTAAACACATGCCATGGATACTGTCGGAACAGCGGTGTCTGTTCCCTGAATGAGAACAGTGAGCCAGTTTGTCAATGTAGAGGAGGTTATGAGGGGGACGGATGTGATGTTTCAGAGTGTCATAACTATTGTTTCCAAAGAGATTGTAGTTCCAGCGCTGAGGGACTTAGTTGCAGGTAAAACATGTTAACCTCATTCAGGACTAGTAATGATAACAGCTGCCCCAGCGCACGGTTAAGCACAAGCCACGATTAGACGATGATTGCACTCAGTTTACGCTATCAAGGCGCCACATATTTTTAGTTTTTGTTACAGTTAGTATGCTGTGTGACTGTATGTTTTAAGTTGACTGTCAATGCAGGATAAACAACAAGAAAATTACATATTACGTAATACTTATTTCAGATGTAGTCCTGGTTACACTGGAGCAAGGTGTGAAGTGTACGCGTGCCAGGGGTATTGTCGGAACAATGGTGTCTGTTCCCTGAGTGAGAACAGTGAGCCACTCTGTCAATGCACAGGAGATTATGAAAGTGCAAGATGCGATGTTCCCGCCTTTCTAATCAAATATTTCCAAATATACATCCTTAATGCAGGTAAACATCTTTTTAATCTGTCCATTGTCATCTGTTCCATGGAAAAATATTTGAACCCTATTCATGTATGATTCATGTGTGCCTTAAACTTTTGACCGCCATGTCAATAACGAAAATCTGTTTTCTCTACGCCAAGCGCTTTAAAAAAGTGTTATTTTAGACGTGCCATGCCGTCCAAGGCGTCGTAAGCAGTTTTTGGATTGACGTTCATAGACGTCCGTGGTGGTCAATAGGTTTATAATCTCCTAGGTGCAATAATTCTGCGTTTTCTTCCTAGATGTATCGTCGGTTACTCGGGGCATAGGGAGTGGCGTTGACGTGTGCTTCTTCTGTTGTCTGAAGAAACAGCGCTTGTTCGGAATGAGCACAAGATGTGAAGCCGTTGCTGCGACTGCTCAGTGGAACAAAATCTAATTCTAATGTATTAGTGGCCGAAAATCTTTCGCAAAACATGTGTATTTATTATTAAAATTTTCAAAAATAAAACATTTAAAATACCTACTGGTTTTGTTGTATACAGGGCGTTTGGTTAAACGTGAGTAATATGTTAAGGGAGTGAAGTACTCATAAATATACCCTAGTTAACTGGACTTAATTTGTTGCTGAACTTGCTGATGATCCCTTTCAAGGAATAGGTAGAGTTTCTGTCACCATGTATAAATAAACAAACCGACCCCAAAATGGAGAGAAAATGGGTAGATGATAAACACAATGAAACAAAAAGCTCATTCAAATGTTTCTTTATTCAGATATATTTACATAAAATAATTAAGTATTGAGATAAATTCACATAATGCAATGTAATATTAGACAATAATTTAGATTTACAATGAAATAATAAAATAGTTTATAGAACAGTAGCTGGATACAGGATATTTCGTTAAAATATTGGTTATTGTAAGCAGTGCTAGTGGATTAGAAGTCTAAATGCTTGGGTAATGTGGAGGGTCCACGCAACGACGCGTGTTTATGTATTAAATAATTTTCGAATAATATTGTCCATGGCACACAAGCATATTGTAGATGGTATTTCGAATAGGTTTTCTAGCCATCATTCACTTGTTATTAAATATGTTTTTGCTGATTTTTATCGAAGAATAATAAAACATTGTTGCCTGATGTTACCCAAGTATTTGATGGCAAGAAAAGTTGTGAAAATCGTAAAAATCACTGGATAACTTCAGATTATAAAGTCGAAAAGCTAAGAAATGCCAAAACGAGTAATTAGAGGCTAAAAATAATTAGCTCATATATCGCAACAGTAAAAGTGAAAAAAAAACAATACAATGTCGAATAATACAAGCGTATTTTTAATATAAAATGCATTTTAAATATCAATTTTAGCAAAATCTACGTTCCTAAACCCGTTGCGTATTGTTTTGGGATTTTTTATTAAATACAATTTTATATAATCTTATCCTAGCGTATTTCTCGATCAACAAATTTATTGAGATATACAATTTATTAGGTTAAACAACGCCAATTATTACTTTACGTATCCTCGATAATAATTTTATTAATATCAATTGACAAAGGTAAATGCTGTGTAGTGATGTGTCGCGTCACTTATCGATAGTTATGTGAATACCTAGCGAGTTATCGAATCTACCGATATGAGATTGGTTCAGTGTTGAAATCAACGGAATGTAGTTTTAATATATAGGATTTGAAATTGCTGTTTATTTCTTTCACGAAGACGTGATTCTGAAATTAAATAAAGATAACTGAACTGTTAGGATGGTTTACAATCATTTCTCCAATTTAGAAAGAAATAAACAACAATTTTAGTAATTTTTTTGACAAAAACGGTTTACAAATAAGCGGATATTACACAAAATTTGTTAATAATATATACGTTTACATTAATATACACAATTATATAAAAAAAAAACAATATACATTCAGTTCTTTCTGGTGCATATAAGTTTTAAAACTAGAATTTTTCAACTAAAACGTATTATAATATCAATATAGTGGCCAACACTATTTTAAATCAAAATGTGGTAATACTAATTTTGGAAGCTTAAGTTCTCGATTTTAAAAGTTATAAGTTAAAAATATTTTTTTTTGAAAGTGAGAACTTATTCACTTGAGAGATTTAGATAATAATTTTTATATTATTTAGATAATAATATAAAGTACGCTGCCTTGATCAGTTGTAAATTGACACATTTCTAAAGAATACAACACTTTTTTTTACAAACTTTGCGATTACTTTCAAGTATTTTTTATACTTTTTTTATTTTTTTCTCTTACTTTTACAACTGATTTCGGCAGAATTATTGAATTTAAATATATTTCGATACAAAGATCTTTGGATAACTTATATTTCATCGATGTTTATATAAAAAAAAATACACAAGAGAATAATAATTATGTGTACATCAGAAGATAGAGGGCGCCAAAATAAGTTAGGTTTTTTATTACTAATATTTTTCTTTTAGTTTTCAGACCCATAAGAATTTTTATATTTTTAGTCTAAAAATGTTCACAAAACTTACAACCAAAAATTTTTATCGAGATTCTTTTTAACTACATAATATATTTTTGATACACGATACCTTGAAAATGGGTATCACGAAAACCAACCTATTTCCACAGGCACCCAATAAACAGAAACAATTAAAAAACTAAGCTATAAAAAAAATCTCATTTGTCTACGTCCAACTAGTTTAATCTTAAAATACATTGAAGACGAATCATAGTCGCAATACAATAATACATTATGGTCGTAAATAAACAAAAAAAAAAGAGACTAGATTGTTAAAAAATTAACAATTATTACAAAAAAAAATATTGCTTACTGTTAAGGGCGAATAATCACAAAACATTTACGAGATTTGTTACAAAATATTGGGTTAATACCTAGCGCTAAATGTATAGAAGTGTCGATAGTTAAAAATAACTGCGGACTTAAGTATACAATTGACAGTTTTAACCACCAGTTAATATAACGACCAAATATATCTGAAACATGTATTTTTAATGGCTTTTAACCAAAACATATAATACTCATAACTTCTACAGTTAACTTTACCTATCGACATTTCTGAAATAATGAACTTCATTTAACACACAAAGCACTAAAATAAAGCGAAATTTTTTCATGTTTTATAAATAATTAACTTAAACATTAAATGTGACGATTATTTTGGTAATATACTTTATAACTTCATAAAAAAATGGAAATAATCACATTATTTTATTATTAATATACAAACCTTATGTATACAGTATACATGTCTAGCGAAAAGGTTAAAAATAATATTTTATAATTATAATTTATCAATATCGATGAATATCCTACTGCTTTTAGAAACGGTACACCGTCCTATCGATAAATAATGATGTTAATTTATTGATATTTATAATTATTATATCTAGCACAATAGGATAGATAAAGATGTTGTCGAGTCCATATAAGAAGCGGTTAGACGACGAACCATCGATATTGTTTTACATATCGATACCAATATGAACAGGTAACGAAATCTAGTGATTTCTCTATTTTTGTTCCACTGTGTAATTGTCTACTACAGCTATAGAGGGATGGCAGTGTTTTTTAAGTTAAGTTTTGATTGTGAATATTGTTTAAAAGTGCCTGTAAATTGAGTTTACACACTCCTAAGATAAACCTTAGTTTAGCTTGTTATAAATATTAAAAACCTTGACATGAATAGTGAATCTAACAGAAAATCGAATTTAAAAATAATAAAAAAATATAATATTTTTTTTTTTTTAAATATATAAATATCGCCGGTCGAAATTTTAAATGCTGTTTGGGATTATCGCGTCAGAGCGAAGTCGAATATAGAATCGGAAGGCGAAACGAAAGAGTCTGAAGATATTCTATTGTAGGAGGAGGCCGAGAAACAACCCTACAACTCAATTTAGAGCGCGCTACTGGATTTACAAGTTCGGCTCAGCGCCGAAAGTTGAAAATTGCAACAGTACGCTTCAATTTTCGATTTCTAGGGTTCCGTACCCCAAGAATAACCAACGGGACCCTATTACTAATCCTCCGCTGTCCGTCTGTCTGTCAGCGAGCTGTATCTTTAGATTCGTAATAGGTAGACAGTTGAAATTTAAACAGAATGTGTATTTCTGTTGCTGCTATAACAACAAATAATAAAAATAAATTAAAGAGGGCTGCTACGATGGTAGGGAAACCTTCATGCCCGACTCGCACTTGACCGGTTTTTTAAACTTTGAGAACACAAAAATGCACAGAGACCATCTGAATGCTCAACGAATAAGTTAGTGTTTCTCTTTTTTTCAAGATTCATTGAATAGAATCATTCAAACAATATTCACCACAAAACTGAAAACATTTGGCTTTAAACATATTTCTATTACCGTCACAGTCGTAATAATTGTCAGGACATCACATTTCATAAAAAATTGTTCATGTTTTTTTTTTATAATAATTCATTATAACTTATAAACCATTCTGGTTTTACTTCGGCGGTCTATTACGTCATCAAAATGGCGTAGAGAGTATTAAAAATAAAAGCAATTAAATACAATTTGGTTAATAAAATCTTACAACTATTTTATTTATATTATTATATAGTTTGCTTATTAGTAGATGTTAGTTTATTCCAGGGTTGTGAAAATGATATATTTTTGTTGTAGTTTTTAAAATATATTTGAAATTAAATAAAATAAATATTAACAAATTAAATTAAACTAATTTGTAAATAAATATTGTGCAACTCAACACAAAGCATTTATTTCAATTAGACCATCACAGGCACTTTTGAATGTCAGAAAACAAAAAAAAGCGAAGCTACAGTCACAGTCACAAGGCATAATAACTTGAGAAAGTACTGTAGTTGCACATTCCAAAGCGTAGATCTCTATGGAGAAGAATGGGCAAGAAATTCCATGGACACTCTTTTAAATCAAAATATTGTTACAAAATCTTGGTTACATCATTCATGTTGAGATTATACATATATGTGAAGAACGAGTGCAAGGATTGACATGAAAGAGAAAGGAATAAATGATGCCGTACGACAGGGAAGAATGGAAGAAAAAAACGTGTTGCGCCGACCCCAAATAGAATGGGACAAGGGCAGGAAGATTATGATTTTTATTTATTTAATTGGACATTTTATTATCAAACTAGCGAGCAAAGAGGTCTTTTCGGACAAATGTGGCTGAGAGTAAGACCTTTCGGAAGGGACTGGCGAAATTTTTATATTATATGAAAATCATACATGAAATTTTTACCTGAAAGCTTCGCCGCGAGAGAGCGCTGACTGTTTGTCACTTGTGTGAGAAATCTTGAATGGATTAGAGTTATTTTTAACACAGAGTTAACCCGACAATGAATATAGTTAAAATTATAATGTTCACTCAATTATCCTAACTGTCAGGAGATTTTTTTGTTGTCATTACCTTACCAAAAAAATACCAGTTTCACACAACATCGATAGCTCAAATAAACTTAACATCCACAAATAACCATCGCCTTACGTACGCAGATATAAAATACGTAGTGTTAAGAGGAATCTAATTGACCTACAAGCCACATTGGATCTATTAACTAGTTCTGGGCACACACTGACCGTATTAGGAAAATATTTTACTAACAATTAATAAATTAAATGTCATAAGAATCGAAAAAATGCCGATATTTCATAAGAGTTAAAAAAAAAACATGAAAGTTTTCACAAAAACTACAAGATATGACAATCGCAACATTTTATTTTAGTTGGTTTTTGTACAAAATATTTTAGACTTTTATATGTGTTTGTTTGTTTGTTTTCGAGCGTATGCCACTCGTGGGCTACAGCTGAAAATCAGCCTCAAGTGGTATACTTTTTGTTGCCATCTGGCATAATGCTGAGCTGAGGCCCTTTTGGTATTATTTCGTCTTCTCAATCATTCAATCTTGCCAGAGTGGTCGTAGTGATGGGGGGTCGCCCACAACAGCGGTCGCTGCCTTCGCGATCCTTTTCCGCCGGTGTCTATTGGCAGCATGGCGAGCACATTCTGCCAGAGGGATCCTGGTGACAGATTTGATGGAATCTGTCCATCGTGTTGGTGATCGCCCACGTGATCTCGTGCCTTCGACTCTGCCCTGAATCACCAAACGCTCCATGGATTCATTGTTACGGGTAACGCGTCCAAAGAATCTGAGGATTCGCAATTGCACAAGCGACGACAGTTTTTGTTTAATATTGAGTTCTTTGAGTATTGACATGTTAGTCCGATGAGCGGTCCAGCTTATCCTGAGCATGTGTCTCCAACACCACATCTCAAGGGTCGGTCTTGCGTCGGTTTTGCATTAATAGTTTTATTTAATTTGAAGGTTTTATGTTTTTCAAAATGCCAATAAACTCAATTTTTCTTTATTTTTTTTATATCTTGAATAATTTTCAAAGCTCGGCGTAGCACCGAGAGTTGCAAGTCTTGACAGTTTATTACGGTATCTCTCAGTTTAAAATGTCGACTTGGTTCAATATGAATAGGGACAATGAAGTTATGAAGAAGGAATTTTAATGCTTTTGGTCATATACTAGTGGCAAAAATGTCAATATTTCTATTTACAATTTTCATAGCAAATTTTTACCACTAAACAATTTACCTAAAAAGAAAACACAATAAATAATATCCGTCATAAAACTAAGAAAATTAAGTTTTTGGATAATTCTTAGGATTTTCTCCTACGCCTAATATTCAGTCAGTGTGTACAGAGCTTAACAATATCTATTTAAATTTGTTATTATCTTTTAATGGAAGGTTTAGTATTATGTGTCATGCAGAAAACCATTACATTTAATTAATATTTCGTTTCTGATAAATAATTTAATAACATTGCAAAATAAATCTTCCATTTATAATTCTTTTAGGAACCAAATATATTGATAATAATTAATTTATTTAACCGCGCTTGTGTTTATTATAGATATTATTGATTCTTCAGGTCAGGGATCGTATATTTATTGGCAAACAGGTGGATGCGGCTGCCTATCCAATTAGTATCTAAAAAACCGTGATGCTTAAGTACCTCTGGCACACAGCCGGTCTAAACTGGTTATTATTTTCACTGTCATAAGAGTTATTTTTGCATACCCAGTACGAGATAAAAACCCTTATCACTTTTTCAAGACATTTAAACTCATTATATCTATCATAAACAAAAGCGCCCACATAATATACTTAAAGCATCGGCTGCTACGTAACAATGAACTCTGTGTTGTCGACATACGGCGTACAATCGTCCGCGCCTGTCCCAGTCGCAAATGATACTATTTTAACAAAAGCAAGCGTAGAAACGGGACATGTCTAGTGTCCACGATGAGTTCAGTTGGCTTCTGTGGAAGATAATAACAAAGTTCTTGTCAGAAACTTGGCGATTATTTAATTTCACAAGGGACTTTACACCGTATTGCTAACCTCTTAAAGATTAAACTCCCGAAGGCGAATGTTTTGTTAATACGATCTTAAACTTACACTGTCATTTTAATATTAAAAGCTAGCTCACCATCAAGGATCCATAGGATGCGGTGGGGAGGCTCCGCAGCTGCTGTCCTCAGAGTGCAGGCCGTCGCCCAGGTCCGTGCCCACCTGTCCCGGGACATACTGCGGTATGGTCAGTATTGTATTTCAAAAATATACATAATGGTGGTACTAGACTAACTTCTTCTTTTCTTCTTTCTTTCTTTCTTTTTTTATATTTTCAATACAAAGTGAACTTGAACGCAATAGGCTTAAAAAACATTTTTAATTGATCAAATAACGAAGTCTGTAAAAAATGATGATATTTGGGTTAAAGCTCCAGTTATCATCCATATGGTCTTCATCTTGATTACAGACTAACCTAACAACCCTCGCAGATACAAGCTGGAAAAAAAAAATGGTTAGTCTAGGTACCTTGAGCACATCATGCAGCGAGCTCATGCTGCCTAGACTGAGCGGCGTGATGGACCGCTCCAGCAGCAGCGAGCCGCTGCCCTGCGAGCCGCCGCCGATGGAGCGCTCCGTGCGCGGCGGGGACGGCGGGGGCGAGCTGGGGGGCTCGCGCCGGCTGCCGCTGCGCCACGAGCCTGGGGGTGACATTACTAGGTAAACATGATGTTAAGTAGCTGCCTCCGGTTTGACGGGAAGCCGACCTCTACTTATTGTAAAAAGGTAGATGAATAAGCATTTTATTATTGTGTGGCAAACGAGTAGGTGTACAGTCACGAGTCACGCCGAGTCACATAGAAACGCCCTTTAAATCCAAATTCATGTAGCAAAAAAATTAAATCGCAAAAATAAGTATGCTGTGTCCAATAATTTTGTAAACATTAAATTGTGTCAAAATTAACTACACATTTTTATCAAATTTTCTTTAACAACAGATTACCAAAAACTAATATTAACTTTTAGTTACATAATTAAATACCCAAGAAAATTTCAAAAACATGTATACAGTACAGTTTCTAAATTATGTAAACAATTAAAAAGCAGCAGTTTCAAACAGCTTGAGCTCGGAAATAAGTGTTGAAGTGTACGTAACGGGGCACTGAGAAAAATAGACTAAAAATTTTAACCAAATAAACATTATTTTCGCAAATCATTTATTTTCTTGATTCTATCGTAAAGGGTGTAAATAGACCCTTAATAAAGCCGAAAGGCACTTGTTCTTCCCAACTTTGCGATAATTTTTTTGTTTTAGACCATATCTGGGAACCTTCTAGTTACGGAGATATTGGCCGTCAAAGTTCCAACTTTTTCACAATTTTTTTCTAAAATACATTTAATTTTTAATGTTAGATTTTTACTTAACACACCTCCACGACCCCTGTACTATTCAATCCATCCATCAGCACAATGCTTTGAGTACTTTCCATCGAGTCCTACCGTAAAACGTGATTTATCACCCCAAAAAAAAGTCGATTCCAAGCAATAATTTTTGCGTAAAGTTACTTAGTTTGATGTACAGAATGCTTGGTAGGCAGCTATGTGAAGGGTCTGTTTACACCCTGTTAAACACCTAAATATAAGGCTAAAAGCGTTTTGGTATTTTTTGGCTCCGATCAGCTGTTTGTCTTAAAAAATATAACGAAGGGAGCGGTACTAAATGTAATATTACTGTACGAGGAGAATTTAGAATGCAAGATCGAGCGAAACTAAGTCGGGACACCCCGACTCGGACAGGTTAAGTTCGAATGGGATGGCGGGATCTAAAACCCCGCTATCCCCGTCGTAATTTTTTCCAGAAGTAGGCCTTCTGGAAGTAGGACGGGTTGACGTCTTATTATTGTTGCCCGAATGCAATCTTACAGCATTAGGCACATTTAGGATGCAAGAGCGAGCGGAGCGGGCTCGGGACTTGGGGCACCCCGATTCGGACAGGTTAGGTTCTAAGGAAATGGCGGCGATGACACGAAGGGGATGGCGCCATCCCCTTCGTGTTAGGATACTTTAAACTCTGCAAACAGAAATAGGAACCCGCGCAGCGGGGCTACATCGAATACGCCTTATTATTATTGCTATTCAGAAATAAGAGGCCTCGCCTCGACTTGCTAGCGGCAGGATTGGCACCTACAATTGACAAGCGTGATACCACGTCTGTCACGCCCAGGATAGACGCGATAAATATCCCGTATGAGACGTCAAAAGAGGGCAGGATGAGAATGTTGAGAATTACGGGGCAAGGGCTATTAAGGTCGGCAATTTTTTCATTATTTTTGCCATAGGACACACTGTTTTCGAGATATAAGCAAATTTAGAAGAAAAAAGAAATACTGTTTTTGTACTCGAAGTCAAGGGTTCGGTACTGTCCCGGCACTGGAATTCCAAAAACACTCCCAAGGTGACCTTGAAGACAGACCTTGACCACAAAGTCACTTGTCCTTCACTCTAAGGTCACTTGACCTTGACCTCAAGATATTACAATATTTAGCCAAGTTGACAATCTACAATCGTTAACGCTAATAGAAAACTCACAAATGTATGGGAATGACGTCATCTCAACGTTAAATCACGTGGTCAAAACAAACGAATAGAAAACTCGTAGACAAGTTTACAACTTATCTGAGCGTTCAAAATGATAGAATGAAATTTAATCGTTTTTACAATCGTAGCCAAGTTACAGCAGGCCTAGGCAAGTTACAAATGTTTCTTATCGAATCTCTTTCTACAATCGTTGACGCCTCGGCGTAAGCGATTTGAGAAAACGCTAAGTTGGTAGCCAACTTGACACGACTCAGTCGATCGCTCGTTGTCTAATGTTTGTAGAAAAAACCCATACTTTAGTCTATGGTGAGCGTTCCTAACGTCAAACTAACGTCAAAGTCACAGTTGTTTACTTTGTGCGCGGGCTGAACTTTTGTTTTGAATTGTTAAGAAAGTAATAATTCTTTTAAGTGATAAAAAGTAAGCGAAATAAGGAACAAGTTCTTCTTATAATTGGTTTATTATAATATCACAGTGCGGAATGTAATTTTAAACATTACTGCGACTCGAAATGATATGATGTGATCCTGCATTTAAATGAAAGATAACATAAGTGAAGTGATAACTTTTATGGGATGGAATCTAGATCTCGAGGAAGTTCGCAGCTTTATTGGAATTCAAAGAAAGGTACAAAAATTATTAGTTATTTCTTACATATCTACCTGTGTTATTCGAAAGTCTATCATACTCGGGTACTTGAAAGTTTGAAACATAAACAATGACGTGCTACACGACACAGCTGAATCATATAGACGCCGATTGTTATCGTTAACTCTTGGGTGTCGGCGATCGCTCAGTGATCGTTCAAAAACTTCGACATCGTTTCGTTGGCGTTTGTCAAAACTGTAGGAACTGTATACTATGTACGAATCTAACCGACTAAACCCGATTTGCATTACACGGCTAAAACATGAATAGTGGCAAGTGGCTCATCAATTAAAGGCCGTGACTGTACGTCGCGATCCTTTTTTGATGGGAAAACGAAACGAGATACGTTCGGGTTCGTTTGCAGCGAAACAAGGGACACACGACGCACCGCTCTGCTCGGGAACGTTGGAGCACACGGGATGCGCCCGTCACTATTCGTATCGTGCTGCAATATTTTTATATATTAAACTAAAAATATAGTTTAAAAATTAAAATACCACAAGAAACTATGATAAAAATAACTAATTCAACAAACAAACGCGTGCACCCGAACAGTTGCAAAGTTAGTGAACGATTTGCCTTTCTCTGGTTCGAGACGGGAGCTGAACTAAAAGAACGACATAGTTCGCTAAGGAACCGCGAACTAAACTGACCGCTTCCGGTCGCGAACAACTATCCGCAACTTGAATCTGTACCATACCCTTAAATATAACCACGCTTTTCTGACACATGCTGTATATCCTCCAGAGCACAGCAACGCCAAGTAGGTACATCTCCGTACAAACTTGCTACTATTCGCAACTTGAATTAACTTGTACATACCATTATAGGATCCGGTACCGTGCGATATCGTTAGCGGCGACGTCCGTTTACTGCTATCTCGACTGCTGTACATCTGCAAATACGAAAGAAACGCCCATTACAAATTTATTTAGAAAAACAAACCAAAAAAAATGTCAAATTTCTAAAGTTAAATAATAATTTCTAGTGCAATTAGACTGGTCGTTTCGAATTCGGATGCTTATAGAATTCGGGCTAGGAATCAAAATCATTGAAAAAAATCCGAGGATCGAAGGAATCAGGATACCCAACATTTGTCTACAGGAGAAATTTCCGTAGTTGTAAGCACATTGGCATTCTAATTTCAGCCTCAATTTGTCAAATAAATCTCTAGTTTGCCTGTATTGTAGGCTAGTTTTAGACATTGATTATCGCTGAGAGAATCGGATTTGAGAATCCTTAGACTGCGGTTCCACTGAGGCGGAGCGGAGCAGAGCGGATTGTGCCATGATTCACCAATCACATGGCTTGAAAAGAGATTCCGAGTGGATTTTAAGCCATGTGATTGGTGAATCGCGGCACAGCTCGTCTCCGCTCTGCTCCGCTCCGCCTCAGTGGAACTGCAGCCTTATACCTGAATCCAGGCATATGACCAAGTATAAATAAGCTTTTTATGAAAAAATGGACTAAAAGCGGTTATAGACCGCTTTAATGAGTCCTCGCGAAGGTATCAATTTAAATGGAATATTCTGAAGGTTGATCACGTATTGGTTCAATCAGTATCGTAATACCTATGTGGATTATGGTTATTTTAAAAGTAAAAAACCTGTGGGATATTGTTAGGATTTCTTTGATGGGGCAAGGCGGAGGACTCATTAAAGCGGTCGGTTTATAGTTTTAGACATTGATTCTAGCTGAGGGGATCGGATTCGATAATCCTTATACCTAAATCCAGGCTAATGACCAAGTATAACAAAGCTTTTTATGAAAAAAAATGGACTAAAAGCAGTTAATTCTTTTATTTATTTGTCTGCCTTACCATGGCATGTTCATCAGCGGTCTCCACAGTGGTGGGGAGGTCAAGGAGTCGCTGCGAGCGGATACCGTCGCCGGGACCCATGTGCGATAAGTGCGCGAAGTTCGTCGGCGCTGATATTAGCCTGGAACGACGCTCTGATCTGAAAAAAAAAGTAACTAGGTAAAAAATAGCACTTATAACTACTCATTTTCGACAGCACGGTTGGCGCAGTAGCCAAGCGATTGACTGCTGCGCTTCGCGTCGCGGTTCGATTGCCGCACGGAACAAATATTTGTGTTGCCTACAGGTAGTTGTTCCGGGTCTGGCTGTTTGTGTATGTGAGTTTAATTTTTTGCAAACGCACCTACTATACAGGAGAAATTCCTAGAGTAGGGCAAAGTTAAAAAAAAAAAAAAAAAAAATAGTGACGGAGCTCCTCCTCACACTACACCAACGAAGAACTACACGAACGAACTGACCCTTCGCAACTGGTCTACATACTGTAGATCAGTTACGAAGGGTCAATTTATGTAAGAGGTAAGCCGGAGTACATATCTTTACTGTATAGAATATTATTGGCAATAGAATGATGACTGTGATATTTTTCAAAGGGAAGCCGATAGGAATCGGGTTCTATGGAACCTTCGCCACTGCTGTAGACTCCTCAATACTTTAATGATGGCGGCTTCTTTTGCCAGTGAGTTCTATGCTCGAATTTGATTGTAAAATAACGTCATAAAGTTCTATATTACGTAAAGATAATATAAACGTACAATCTATTGTGCGCTTCGATAGCTTGATGTGACTGTTCGCGCACTGAAAACCTTCTCTTGTTGCCCCATAGTGAAGTATCTACGGCGATTGGCGGGTCCGACGCTCTGGGATCTGTAACAAATCAAATCAATTTATTTGTGAAACATAGGATAGATGATAGATGGATCTTAAGAACTAAATAGTGCGCTATGCTTTGTCAATTTTGACATACAAATATTTATAAAAGAAACATACATACATGCGTAGTCAATTATCAATTATTAAAGAAAAAAAATATTAACATAATGAATTAAATAGTTAGTTCACACTTAATTACAATATTAATTATCATTTAAAAAGTCTTCAATTTTATAATAACATTTGTCAATTAGCAATAATGTGAGAGCTTTTTTAAACTTGACTAGAGGCATATTTTTGATATTGTCTGGTATTTTATTATAGATCTTTGGCGCAATGCCAAAAAAACTCTTTTGCATTAAAGATGTCTTGCATTTTACATTACATAACTGTGACAAATACTGAGCACGTACTGGCTTTCTTTTAACAAGTTGAACAGGTTTTTATAAGTATTGATACGGCAAGCATAAGTTGCGGACTTCACCAAAGCTGAGACGAGCGGAGCGGAGAGACGAAGTACGGAAACCAACCAATCATGTTGGTTGAAATTTACATCATGTCTCTTTGTCTCTCGTGTTCGCAGTAGCGAAGGGTCAATTTTTGTAAGAGGTAAGCCGGAGTACATATCTTTAATGTGATTATATTATTTGTCTATAGAATACTGACTGTGCCATTTTTCAAAGGGAAACCGGTAGGAATCGGGTTGTATGGAACCTTCGCCACTGATAGGTCGAATCTTGCACATCTCTTCTCCGGCAATCGGTATATAGTGTTTCCTTTGCGGTGTTAAAGACTTAGTTTACAGTATGGTTGGTGAAAATCATTATTTCTTCGAAATTTTTATTAGGACGTGTCTGCAAAATACGCAGATATACCGATTTTTATGATTAGTTTTGCTTTATCAACAAACGGCTATAAGCCAAAGAGCTTTGAACGTTGATGATGATGGAAATTGCACAAAGTAAAGTGCCCGCCTGTATTTGAGGCAATTTTACCTGACCACTCCACCACTCTGTCTCACACACTCACTCACTCTGTCTGTCTCTGTCTCAGTCACTCTGTGTGTGTGTTTTGTCTGTTTGTCTCTCTCTCTCTCTACTCTGTCCACTCTTTATATGCAGTAACTCGCATTACTTACTTATTTTGCAGTTACTTACGTGTGAGCAGCGGTCTAAGGTACACGATGAAGGGCGACGCGTCGGTGGAGAACGGGAACCCGTTGCCCACGCCTCCGCTCACGCAACAGATCCACCCCGTCTCGTCTAACGGCCTGGCATTTGCTGAAATATTAACATTTTGTTTAGTTCGTATTGTCACACTGGAAAATAAACTAGAATAGTGAGCAATAGCTACTTTTACATAACATAAAAGTAAAACATAGTATAACGCCTGTGATCCCTAAAGCGTTAGGCAGAGATGTACCTAATAGTGTCACGTGCCAGTCACTCGTCATAGTAAAATAGTTTTGGGAGGTAACATAACATAGCTATGATTTGACTTTCCACCTCTCATATTCCTGTACAGCTATCCCTGTAGTGGAATATGAGCCGAGATTGAAAAATGTTACTTAGCGATTACTTAGACTAATCAATATTTCTACCACCGTCGCTCAACTGTCAATGTAATCTATTTCGGCTTTACAGTTCTAATTTCAGAACGCACCAGCATAGCTATTCACAAACGGTTCGATTCGATTTCGATTCGACAAGTCGAATGTCTATCTTTTTTTTTGCATTACGAAAGCGAGCGAGATAGACATACGACTTTCCGAATCGAAATCGAATCGAAGCGTTTGTGAATAGCTATGCAGATACATATCAATAAGGAAAGTAAATGAATCTTCTTCTTGTCGTATCAATGTTATTTCCATATTAAACAGTTTGGGCCCAGTACGTAGCCACGTTCATTGCTGCGGCAGAGGCGCTGTTCAGATCCATGACAACATGACGTCTTAAAGCAAAGCAGGAATAATTAGTGTGGGAAAGAGATGGCCAAAGACGAACTGTATAGCTCTGTCTCTTTCCCACAGTTGAATTGTTCCTGGTTTAAGACATCATAGCAACCCCCCTGGGACACTCCAGCAGGTGGGGCATAGTTTGATCCGGAGCGCCGCACTAATTATGAAAAGAACACTTACGTATATTCATAGTTTGTACCCAGTCGCCGGTCTCGATGTCGTACACATCGATATGCGTCGCCGTGAATATTAGTAGATGCGTGTCGTTGATGGCTAGAAAGAAAAATACAATTTGTAAAGAACAACAGAATTTGGTAACATTTTTTTATTGTGTTCATTTGAAGTTTGAACTGAGACCTGGATCGGCCCTCTTCGGGATGATTCGGCACAGGCCAAATAAAATGTTTATTTTGTCGACCCGGAAATGTGTGTAGCACGCCTAACTCTGATGTTAGATATCGTAACAGGCAGTCAGAAGCCCGAGTCTGACATCCAGTCTTACCATAGTTTATTTTTCTTATATTTTATCGGAGACTTTTATCCTCAGGCAAGTCAGACGCATCATAACTTAACTATTCTAAACTACACATAATAGACACAACTACAATACATGGAGAATTGCTATCTCCATTGAAAGTTACGCTAAAACTTGAGTTGAGGAGATCAGATATGCAGTCGCTTTATGTAAAATACTGGAGTCCAGCTACATCCGACGACCCAAACATAGTTGGAAAAAACTAGTAAGATGATGATGATGATGCTTACCATGATGCGTGGGGTGTGCAGTGTACATGAGCTCGGTGTCTCTCGCTCTGTGGCCGTTCCTGTCCACGTACAGAGCTAGCGAGTTGAACACCAGTAGCGTGTCGCCAGACCCCGACACTGGCGCCGCGCCTAGTGGCCGGGCGCCGGAGTGGGACAGGAACAGATTCACTTGGTTCTCTGGATGGACGAGGGCTGGAAGTAAAAAAAGATCGGGGTAAATTTTGAAGAAAAATCGTTGACAGCTCATGAACTGGAAGTCTGATGGGGCTCTTTCCATGATACGCCAAGGCATTTGCCAAAGTATCTGCACTGCAACAAAAATCTCGAGTCCTTTGGTGTTAGAGGTCTGACTTTACATTGTTTCAGCAGTTACTTATCTGATCAATATCAACATGTCAAAATTGCTTATGGTGTGCCCTAGGGAGGTATTTTAGGGCCTACCTTCTACTATATATGGACGATATTTTTGAGTTTAATATTGCACAGTTGGATATCAGTGGCCTGAAAGTCTGACAACCAGACATACCAAGGGGTACCGTATCACCCAGTACTAACTGGGTTGTGGAAGTCAGATAGGCATTCGCTTCGTGTTAAATACTGGTATTCAGTTGCATCCGGCCGACCCCAACATAGTTGAGAAAGGAGTAGATGCAAAAGGGCAGATGATGATAGATGTCATTTGCTACGCTGTTGATCCTGCTATAATTCCGGGCAGCATTACGGATTGGACGGTAACTCACAGACGGCGGGCTGGTCGTGGTGCGGGCGGCGCGGGTCGGGCAGCGCGTGCGCCGCGAAGCCCCCGCGGTAGCCCAGCAGCAGGCGCGCGCCGCTGAGCTGCACGCTGCACACAGCTCCGCACGCTCGCAGCTCTGCTACTCGAACTCTTCGAGCTGCCGTCCGGGTTATTTCGTATACGTTTACTACGTACGCGTTCTGGAAATAAAAATGGCAAAGTTTAAGAGGTTTGTAAGGAAGCAGCCTTAGGATATAGCGATCAGGAAGTTTCGAAGCAGGCTGTTTCTGCATTAGTCAGTTTCGCCTGAGGGCTATTCTAAGCAGACGGATCCCAACTCTCTGAAAGTTGAACGCATCAGCAGTGGCAGCATCGTCGAGGCGGTCGGCAGCACGCTCTGTTTCTTGCTCTAGAGTCTAGCATATAATGGTTCTGAGCGGCAAAAAAGGAGCATGGAAAAATGCGGTGCCGTGCTGATAGATGAGGTTCAACGCAAAGGCCCCGGCGTCGAAGGCAGGCGGGTGGGAACCGGCTGCAGAAGCAACCGTTGCCTTTAAAGCCAAGGTCTACGACGTTATTCACACAGCAACGCGGCCCGTGACGCAGGCGAAGTGTTAATGAATATGAATAATTTTTAAATGCATGTATGACGTCTTCGAAGACACTGTATTCGATCTAGTCGTGTATAGGCTGCATTGCATTGTCTGAACCATTATTACGTGCACATGTGATTGCGTCAGTAATATTTTTTTTTGTATTAATCTCTGTTATCTGCACAGTACGCTGTACCGACCTGCTTCTTGCACAGCACCGCGAACCCGTGCGCCGCATGCGACAGCGGGCCGGCCGCCAGCGCCAGCGCGCCCTTGCTCTCGGCCAGCTTCACGCACTCCACCTCGGCACACTCCAGCGCGCGGATAGGGACCAGGCGCACGTGCCGGCCGCGACCCGCTATCACAACTGTGGGGGAAAAATAATACGTGTTTTAGCAATGAAGTACATAATCCTTATTATCAAGTCCATAAGTCTCAGAATAGACACAAAGTTCACAAAATACACACAATAGACGCAACATTTTCGAAATAGAGTCAGCTTAGACCAATGGCAAGGCGGCAAAAAACGTATTCAATAAACCAAAATATTTATTTTCAAAGTAAAAATAAAATTACAAACCATCCGGTGCGATTTGGTCTGAGGCTCGGACCAAAAATCACACTGCACATGCACACTGGGTGGGGGTTCAGCTTAGACACTGAGCTGACCCTTAGAGGGTGACCTCACTTACTAAGCAAATACTCCGAACCAAATTTGGAAAAACGACGTCTTTTCGCTTTTATTGTATATAGACATAAAACTGTATCTATATACAATAAAAACGAACCGAACGATTAAGCCGATTTCGTGAAATCGGCTTAAGCCGAGTGAGTCCCTAACAATGAAGACAACCAACAAATTAAACACAACAAGTTGTAAACGGACCCTTCACGAAGCCGTCAACCAAGCATTCTGTACATCAAACTAAGTAACTGTACACTAAAATTATTGCTGGGAAACGCCTTTTTTTTGGATGAAAAATCAGTTTCCGGATTCAATGTAAAACACTCAAAACGGTGCTGATGGATACATTGTACAGGGGTGGGGAGGGGGGTGTACAGGGGTCATAAAGGTAGTCAAAAGGAAACGTATGTAACAGATGGAACTTTGACCTCTACTATCTCCGTAACTAGAAGGTTCCCGGGTATGGTCCAGAACAAAGAAATGATCGCAATGACGGGGAGAACAAGTGCCTTTCGGCTTCGTTAGGGTCTTTTTACACCCATTATATCTTCCATCACGACTCCCGCGCAGTACGCTGACATGATGATGTGCGTCGCGCAATACCGGTGAATGACAAGGGATTTCTTCCGTATAGCTGGCAGCTATGAAATCCGTTGGCATTCACCGACGTCGAACGACGCAGTCTTCGGTGATCTTCGTAATGTGTAGCTATGTTGTCGCTAAGTGATGCATATACAGGTCAGAATTTTATAATTATTTTGGGGTAGTTGTCTCTAGACATGATACGAAGAAAATTAATGGCAAATAACTGATATCAAAACAATAAAAATAGAGGTCCATTTTACATTAACATTATATACGCAATATTTACAACGCAAATCTGGCTAAATAACAACCACACGGGTTGATTGATCAAATTAGGCTACGTTGACCAAGGATTATCAATTTTATATCGAGAAGTTACCGTGCCTCGGAAAGTTCGCTAAGCCGTTGGTACTGGCTGTCATTCGCTGATCTTTGACAGTCGTTCCGGGTAGTATATAAGGACCACCCACTGCCTCCCATGTCCTCACCGACATTCCGTCATATGGCCCGATGAACGTGCTATCACCGCAGTTGTTACAGGTAGTCTACTTCGGTGTTCTATCATCCAGGGTTATTACGCATTGTGTAACCTAGATAACCTTCTGTGCCCTCAAAAAGCAAGCCGTCTATTCCAAGCAGTCTTCTGTCAACTGGGTTGTGGAGGTCAGATAGGCGGTAGCTCAATGTAAAACTGGAATGGTCTTAGACTGGAACTCAGTAAAAGTGTAAGCTAGATGCTGTCTTACCTAACAGCTGCTCGTGCGGCACGTAGGCTATGGTAGAGATGGGCGCGTGCGCTCTGCGCGGCGTGATCTCGGCGCGCTCCAGGTCTATGAGCGCCAGCCCCGCCTCGCCGCCCACGCAGATGCGCGACCGCTCCAGCACGCAGGCGCACAGGGCGTTGCGGACCGTCGTCGCGGCGGTCGAGTCCAGCAGCACGCAGGCGCTGTATACCTGACGAGGGAGAGGGACAAAATTATGCATTTTGGAGAAGTTGTAAAGCCAATTAACATTATATGACAATTTATAGCCATTTTCATACAAATATGGGATTGAAAACATTTAAAAAATGACAACATTTTTCATGTCAACAAATAAAGCAACAGGTGGCGCCAAATAAGCCGGTGCTCGGATGTCAGAATTCAGAACTAAGATCGTAATGGACGCGAAAACTTGACTTCGCGGCTGGCAGTACCGTTCAAGATTTTCGGGGGCTAAAGAAAATGAGGTCAAAATGAAAATGAAAATCCAAGATGGCGCCGACGAAAATTTTCGTTTTTTTTCGTCATGGGTGTTATTTTCGTGGTTTTCGGGGTCACTGATAACGAAAATGAGGTCAAAATAAACAGAAAAAGAAAATTTCAATTTCCATTTTTTTTTCTTCGGCTTCCCCTGACTGAATTTTCACCCTTCGCCACTGCTGTCTTCCAATTGAAAAAGTTGCGATTTGAATATATGGACTGATAAGGGCAAGCCTGACTTTTGAGTTTGTTTGAAAACGCCCCCAGGTACAAAAGAAGCTAGAACATAATTAAGTACAGTACAACAAACCAAGATATGAACTCAAACATTCACCTCATACAATTTGATGTTTACATCTTATTTTACACTTACACATTTGTCAGGCAGGTTGTTTCTCTTGAGTATCCTATGCAGCTCGCTGAGTGCGACCACCCATTTGGTCTTCTCTGATTCGGATTCTGCTAACATGAGTGTATGCGACCGTTTTCCGCCTTCTAATTGAGATGTTGATATCTGCAAACAAGTCATGTTATTTCAAATCAATTGTTTTAGTACGCATTTTTAATTGTTCCCAATTAAACTGAGATCTTGTTATTTGCATGTTATGGGACAAGTTTAGCAACTGCCGTAACTAAAGAAGATAAAAAGGTTGAAAATAATACTAATTGTATTGTATTGTATAACGGGCTGGTGTCCGCAACTCCACGTCAAAGCGCGTATTTTGCTTGCGGGTGGGAAAATAATACTAATAAGTTTGTTATGTCTTGTAGCAAATGATTTTTGAATTAACAATATCCATATATGTCCCGGTACTCATCATCTGCCTAGCCTTTTCCCAACTATGTTGGGTTCGGCTTCCAGGCCAACCGGATTCAGCTGAAATCCAGTATTTTACACGGAGTGATTGCCGATCTGACCTCCACAGCCCAGTTAGTACTGGGTTATACGATACCCCTTGGTAAGACTGGTTGTTAGACTTTTTGGGCCACTGACTACCTGTAACGACTGTCAAAGATCTACAAATGACAGCCGGGACCAACGGGTTAGCGTGCTTTCCGAGGCACGGAGGAAAAAGGTCATATATGACGTGGTACTATGCCGCGTTTTTTGTTTGTGTAAGTGTAAGCTGCTGAAGTATAAACTTACCCTAAATATACAAGGTATGTCCCGTTTGTTGGCGTGTATGACGTCAGACTCCTTGACGGAAGCGACGCTGAACTCCGGATCGCGCATGTCTAGCACTTGGCTTACACATACTGACGGTAACGCGTTCCTGAAACAAACGATAACATATTTATTACTTGGAGGAAAATGGCTACCCTGCAACTCTTAAAACTTCTGCTAATCAAAGGATGAACGAATGTGTTGACTATATTTGTAACTGTCTGAGTAATAAAGAGGTACCGTCTGAGTGATAATATAAGGTGTATCTTTTCATACACGAAATATTTTAAGAGTAACTTCTAAAAGTCGTAAAGTCGCCACAGCAACGAAAAAAAAAAAATATGTGAGTGTTTTTTTTTTTACGAAATTATTATAATTATAAATTTTTTGAGACTTTTTGCATAAAACCTTTACTCCCATATTCTAACAATGACAGTAGATAAATACGACGTAGTAAACTAGCGTGATGGATGCTTAAAAATAAGGAGCCAGTATTTATTTTGTGGGTCAAGTAATTTTAAATTATTTATTTTTTATAAAAAAATATACACAGATAAAAAAAAAATCCCTTGAAATGGCTTTAGATGATTCCCTGAAAATATTTCGTGTATGAATAGTTAGACTTTATATATTGTGCCCTTGTTTTTTTTTTCGTACTAATACTTCGTAGATAAGAAGTCAAAACAAGAATGTTAATTTTGCTCAAATTGTACCAGTGCACGTCCTGTATCCATCACTTTTTCGCAGTTTTAATTCGATAGTCAGAAAACGCGGTTAAGGCTGCGTTTCCACAGGACATGATCAAGGATGCGTAGCGAGGGATGTGTGTGAAACTAACCAACAAGATCACTTGTTTTTGACACCTTCAGCTATTCTAGCAATGTGATTGGTTAGTTCTAAGGTGTATCTTTGGTGGAAACGCAGACTAAGGCAGAACCAAGCAAAATGGTGAGACGCGATCAAGAATACTGTCGGAGGCAGCTTGTACAGAGCGGTTCACAGAAGACGGTACAACATGCAGACGCGTCGTATATGATCGATATTGAGGGCATGACGAAGAAGAATTCGATAGTCATGAGGAAGCAGGAAACTCACCGGTCTTGTGATATGTCATAAAGGAACAGCTTGAAGTCGCACACGACGACAAACTGTCTCATCCAGCCTTTCTTCACGCCACCCGGTTTTGGTACCTGCAGACAACATAAAACGAACATTATCAATAAAATATCGCTACAAAACAGATATTCCTACGACAATCATGGGGAAACATTAAGTCTCGTATTCTTGATTAATAAGGGTTGCACTCTGTGTTGCAGTAACAGTTATTTGGCTGCAGGAAGCATGTTGCCTGTAACATCGCATGCATTTTTTTTTTCCGGGTGGGAAATCATCAAATGATCCCCCCCACTCTGGGCGGAGCGGAGGGGAGTGTCAGACTTGTTCTGACTAAAACCCATCCATGTTCCTTCTTTGCCCCTTTGTGTTCCAGGGCCACGGTATCTCTTTCGAACAGTCCCGCAGCAACATCGCATGCATACGGGCGTAAAGGTCTAAAACATTTTTATAAACACAAATTATGTTGCCAACTTTGGTTTGAGGGAGGCCAGAATCTCGTGGAGACTATTTCAAACTTTAGTCCTAGAAAGTTAAAGCTCTAAATACAATAACTTTAAAAGAATCTGTCGTCAGTTATACATATATTAAGAACTTTACCTCCAACGAAAAAAGATTAAAATTAAATAATTGGCTCGTTTATGCTTGGACTGAAGTTGAAAAAAAATTGTAAATTAATAATTTAATCATTTGTAACCATAATGTAATAATGTATTTAATTTTCCGTGCAAGTAGCTATTGTATGCCCAATGGGCGGGACGTAGATGATCACAATTTAATTATTTAAGAACTGTATTATGTACCTACCTATGATCCACAATAAAGATATTAATTGATTGATTGAAACTCGTTTTGTTATAAGAACTCAAACAAACTACAAAAGCATCTACTGCGAAGAAGATGGTTCGCCCAACTGAACTAAACCTTTTATATTTCCACAACCTAAATAATTTCTTAGAATTTTAAGCAACATTAATTTAGAAGCCTTTAATTTAAATTGGAAACTGTCTTTATTTGCACGCAAGACCTTTAAAGGGTGCATACGTAATGCATGACTTAAATATTTAAGCGATGATCGATTTTTAAGTTGCTAGATTTGGATCAACAAAAGACAAAGACCAAACAAACAAACAGATGAGTGAGTGAGTGTGTGTATGTGGGGGGGGGGGGAGTGAGAGGTGTGTGTTTTTGACAAAGTTCGAGCAAACCACATCAGGCGCGTTGCGGTCTAACGCAAGCCAAGTATAAAAAATAACCTAATACTAGGTTAGCTTAGCTTGTGGTGTGGTGTACGGTATATTCGTTGCTACAACAAAGTAACTAAGGTCATTGATATATTATTCATAGCGCATTCGGTCGAGCGACAGTGTCCTTTGTAAATAAATGATTAGGTAGCCGATTTATGTACTAACGAAACCTGTTAGGTTTCTAGCTAACAATCAAGGTTGAGTAAGATTGACAGGCAGGTCGGAGGCAGGTTGATTTTGTATGTACACGCGAGTTTTTTTAATCAAATTTAGATACCTACACATTATGAGTACTGATTTCGTTGCATAGATCATAGAAACCGAATCGTTGCGAAATGGCAAACACGTACCATGTTGATGATGATTATAACCGACATGAGGTTCTCGTGAGCTTTGGCGGCCGAAAAACATGACTTTTTGGTGACGATGATGACAATAATCTTACCTTAACATATCCTTCATAAGCAATGCCGTCTCGCAGGACCGATGCCGAGAGGTATTCTAGACCGTTTAGCGGATCATCACCACGTTGTGGACTGCTTGACCACACGTCTCTCAGACCACACCTTGCCGTCTTACTTTCTGACGATAATGATAGTCCCTTACCTTAACATAACCCTCGTACGCAGTCCCCTGTCCTCTCGCAGGGTCTATGCCAAGTGGTCTCCTGGACCGTTCAGCGGGTAGCGGGCACCGCGCAGCAACGCGTGCACAGCACCATGTGTGCACAGCTAGACCGCACGTCTCACAGACCACGCCTTGTCGAGTTAGACCGATCTGTCGACAAGGTACAAATTAGAAAAATTAAAAGACAATATTTTACAACTAGTCAACAATCAAAGTTGATAAATAACAATAATATAGCAAGTAACAAGGCAATAATGCCCATGGCGGTGACGTCAGTCAACAAAAAAATTACAAATCTTCAACATTTTCGTAAAGATTTTGTTCCAATTCTAATTCAAGCGAAAACTAATAATTCAAATGAGTCTACTGCATTATAAATGGTTGGAATTACATTAGCGTCGCTAATCCTACCTCAACAGTAACGGCACAAAGCATTAGATTCAATTAATATCATTAAAATGTAATGTTGGGAAATTAAAGTAAAAAGGTGAAGTTTTATAAGGAGTTATTCAAGACTGTCCTGAATTTCTCACACCAAAAAAAAAAAAGAAACCAGTCACTTTCTTTTTTTTTTGTTTTAATCGTTGCCCCACTCTAGCAATTTATCCTGTATCATACTCAAAAACATACTCACCATGAGCGACGTACAGTGGTTACACTTGGTGGGACTGCTGAAGGTTCGCACTAAGAACTGATGCACTTTCTGCTTGCCTGGTACCGAAGGGCCTAGTGATGGGTCCTGGTGAACAAACATATCATTATGAATTGTTGAAGAGACACATTTGACAGATTTGAAGCTCTAGTGGTAGCTCTAGTAGCTTTTGAAATTATTTTTATTAAGTTTAGTGCAATTAATTTTGTTTTATTATTTGAGCTATACTTACGAGGGCGGGTCGAAAAGTCGAGGAAACTGTTCAACTCAATGAGGCATTTTAATTTTTTATGTTATTTATTTACTTGGTGACCCAATACATACTAAGTTTTAGCCCGATCAATTTATTAATCTTTTTCTTACTTTAGGATATCGCTGGATAAACAAGTGAATCGGGAAGAAAACAAAAAGCAAAAGGTCTGAGAACTGTATTAGGCTTAATAGGAATTATATTGAAAATTATTCCCTCTGTGACTAAAGCCACAGATATTTTTGCCTTATCTCGGATAATATGTAGCTTCAGATGCATCTGAAGCTGTAAGTCTTCGTGAAAATGTATATACGACCGGAATACGACCAACCAAAGCTCCGGTAGATGTGTTCCTGCTTAGGGCTCTGAGTGCAACACACGCACTGATTAGTTTTAGCATTAGCTCGTAAATGTTTTAAATTGATCTTGCAAGCTTTCTGTTTGGTTAATAAAATACTTCTTTAATACTAAAAACACACCACACTTACTATACTAACTGTAGACATCTCACTAGGGGAGCTTTTACTGGAGGCTGGTGACGAAGCCCGGGGCTCCAACTCATCTTGTAGCTCCACGGAACCACTCAACGCGGCCGATTGCTGGGACCCGTACATTAACTGTATAATGTGTCATTGTTGTAATTGTGGTGAAAGAACTCAATTATATAACGATAATTTTGTACAGTCAATAGAAAAATAAAATGAGTTTTCGGTTCTTGAAAAATCAAAGAGAAAAGTGTAGGGACAGAGCGATAATTGGGAATTTTGTCTTACATAATAATATATATTTTTTTTTTTCATAATTTTCATCCCGAACATATTCAATTTTGACACACGAATGCTACCACATTTTGACATGCGGGCAACAAGTATTGGACGACGATTTCCTTCGTCTTGTCCCGTCTATCGTTAGTAAATATTGTAATGACTATATTAATATATATAAAAATCCGGCACATAACCTATAATAACCACATTTAACACATCGTGGTATACACGATGCTTGCTCAGAATGATTTACATGAAGTTTTAGTAAGAAAATAAAGCGTAGGGTATTAATAGTAACTGATGAAAATTGCACATCGAATTCCACCACCGATGGCTTTAGCGTCACGTAGCAGTAATAAAAGCCATAACGAAATCACGGCACACTGGATAATATTGTTCAAATAGTTTTTCAGAGAAAACATTTTGTTCAGTTTTTTTAAGTCAACATTTTGATTTCAGTTTGTTTCACAACCTCTTGGTAAGTACCGGCCATTTCACCTGGCAGATAATTTCATAATTATTGTATACCATTTCTTCAGCTTTGGATAATGTATTTAGAGATAGTGAAATAATCCCTCAAACTAATAAAAAACAAGCAATAATAAATAAAAACATATAATACCTTTGCATTGCAACAATGCTGGTTTCTGTAACGGTACTGCGGCGACATCTGTGCGAGCAACAGATAACCAAAAAACAAAATGGCCAAACAAAAATAGAAAGCTTTCATTATTACACTGTATTTTATCAAAAAAGATTAATTTATTTTTCTAAAATAAAATAAATAGGGTGTTAGGATATTTTTCTACATAAAATAACATACAGTGTAATAATGAAAAAATAAACTGTCACCCTATAAATTAGTCACAAAAATTAAGCTTTGAACGTATTCCAACCACAAAATTAATACTTTCCAAAAAAAAATGTGTCATTTTCTTTAACCATGTTTTTGAACCCCACTGAAATCAATATGGCATATTCGCTCATTTGACCGACCTTGTTTAATTTTTGTATGTATTCATGGTAAGAGACACGTACAATCAAATACCACGTATTTAGTAAATCATTCTGAAGCCCTCTACACAGAATTTGTTTAATTTGATTTTTTTTATTTGAATTTTTTTTATTTTTTTATTCGATAAGTACTATCGATTGCACATTTTCTAGGAAACAGATGTTTTTTTTTTTGCCTTTAAAAATCTTCTATGTAGGGGGGTTCGAAATAGTACTGAATAAGTAGTATTCGTTTTGGCGTCGATATCCCTTCCACTCTGTATAAGGCCTTGTTCGGTACCTAAAAAAGTCGTGATCTAATTCCAAAAAACATGAAAAAATTAAAACCGTCAAAAACTTTATGATTATCAAAATCTAGTGGGGAACAACAGGATACAGCTATAAGTTGTCTCAACTGCCTGATAATAAATAATAATAATATTCCAGAATTCAAAATAAACCTTATTTGTTTTTTCGTAATATTTCTACATTATTTATTTATCTATTTTAAGATTTAAATTCACAATCCGAGCAAGAAATTATATAAGAATATTAACCAACTGTTGGAAAACGCTCCAAAAAAAAGATGTAATGAATGAATGACAAAAGCATTGTTATATAATAATCTAGATACAAAAAACCGAGTCAAGTCAAAACCTACCTTCTGCTCATTGATAGTAGCCACATTATCGTAGTGCCGCTCCGTTGGCGCTTCTTTCAGAAATTGGTCTAAGTAGCTCATCTGAGAAGGTGGCCGGTCCAGGACTGGAATATTTAGGAATATGTCAGTATTTTGAATAAAGAAAAGTTTTTAGGTTCTAGTGTTTCGTTCTCAAACATACACGAAGTAAAGCCATGAAAATAAAAATCAAAATAACATCATTTTTTTCATAGAACTTTGAAGTGATCAAGATACGAAACAAAAAAACATTTAGGGAGCAGTCAAACCGGTATGGACAGAAAATTCATTGAAATATCTGTCCAAGTCCGGAAGTCCGCAGCTAGTCCGGAATCCGGTCCAGTCGGTTTGACCACACCTCTAGTGGAAATTATGAAAGATTCTAAAACGCAGCGTTTTCTATACAAAATCTAAGTGCACTCTGGAACGAAACACTAGATTGGTAATATAAATAGAAAAAAATAAAATGAATATTGGATTTTTTTATACGAAAAAGGGAAATATTTATAATTAAAAATATGTAATAAAAGACAAAAACCAAATCCCAACCCAAACCACGTTCACAAAACAGTAATTAAAAAACGTTACAATTATTAATATTATTTTACGTAAAGTCGAGCACAAAAGCGTTATCTAGCTATTAATATCCGAGTTAAAATTAAGCATTATAAGATGAGATCAGAAATACTAACAATATTCCTGATGTACTTAGTGTTTCAGGAATACAGTACCTAACGAAATAATTATGCCCAATTACTCGGAGCATATATAGCCCGTTGAATGAAAACATTAGCAGAAACATAAAAAATAAACCACATACATTTTTTCTTAGTACTTTTAACATTATGTCCGCTCCGCTTAGTGAAATTACAGTAGACGAATACTTTTGTGCTCGACAGTACATGAACACATTTTAGTGAATACAAGACGGGAACTATGACATGCACATTGGACGCTTACAGTTGACGCTGTACAAACTATTACTTTCAGCACACGAGAACATTTACTTAATACATAAATATTCAATAATATAGTAATATGCTGATCTGCGCCTGCAAACTATTTTGCGAGTATCGGATAAACTAAACGGGTATTTTTTTTATGATTGCAAAGTCCAAACAAATGCAACTTAACTAACAAAACCGAATAATGATCAATTAATGATTTAGTACAAAACATTTGCATTCAGTTTGGATTACGTACGATTTAACGATTTGCGTAAGTCTATTTAAGCCTCATAAATCTTAAAACAATTAGAACTAAGTTACAAGAATAATATACACGGTGGAAGGTACATCGACGTACAAACAGTTACTATAAATTCATATGAATCTAGACCCCCAGAGTTAATGTTTTTCATTGGATATTAAAAAAAAGACGGCTGTTTCATACAAAAGTACCCCACGGTCAAAATCAAAAATTAACAGTTCCATAACAGTTATTTTTTTTTTTAATAACCGATAAAAAATGTTTACCCTGGAGGGTCTTTTCATGTGCTGAATCCATGGTAACCGTTTGTGCGTTGAGCTCCCTTCCACCCTGTATTAGTAAGACTAAAATCAGAATTGTATTAATTAAAAAAAAACTGTTGATGTCGGCTCGTGTGCTGACGTAAGTTACAAAAAACCAACTAAGGTCGGAAAAAGGTTTACAATTACAAAAAAAACAGATTAGTCAAAATACCTATGTGCGTATACAAAACAAGTGTTAAAGGAAAAACCAATCGCTTAGGGCGTTATGAGGTGAATGGACTTTTTCAGAAAAACCAGGAAATCTTGGCTCTAGTACACAATTTGACGTACATTGACATTTTTCTTCAACATTTTCCTTGGTGGCTGAATATTTTTGCTATACGAAAAGAGCAATGGATGTTGAAATTGAGTACTAGAGCCGTTTTTTCGTCACATCCATGCCACCGCAACAAAGCTCAAGCAAAAGCGAAGCGATTTGCAATAAAAGAAGAATCGTTTCATATTGCATAAAAAATAATGAGAATTTTGTTAAGCGTCACTGTTTTGGAGTCATTTTTTTTTCAAATGTTTTTTTTAATTTGAAAAGAATCTTTATCAATTTTGAAATAAAAAACTGGAATACAAACGCTGAAGTACCTAATTAGTTACGGAAATATATGCCATGAATTTGTCATAAAATCATGATAAAACAAAAAAATATAATTTTCTTGGTTCTTTAAAAATATTTTAATTTGCAAACAGGAACAATAATTCAGTCATTAGACCCACAAAACAGTAACATATTTAATTAATTTATTAAATGATTAAAAAAAACTTTTTCCCTTTACACTTGCTCGTATTTACAATGGACGCCATCATAGACAAAATGAAACTAGTTGATAGAAAACTACGTACGCAGCACAAAGACTAAAAACTTACACCTTTAAAAACACACACTATCTGTCGTTATAATAATATTCGTTTAAAAACAACGAAACAAAAAAAAATATTTTTGTTAAAACTTTGTTACCGACTATACTTTTCTAGTCATGTTTAATTTTCTTTTTAATGTTAATAATTTTGGTATAAATATATTTTTATGAAAGACAAAAAAAAACGGTTAAATGAAAAACCAATTGCCCCAAGATAGTTTCTGAAGCATTATAAGAAAAAAAAGTCGTTATTGACAGCGAAGCGTATCGTAAATAACAACAGATAATGTTACAGGGACAAAATAACACACAATCTAGCGATAGACGATTGCGAATTTATTACTAAAATAACCAACGCCCCCCTATTTCTAACGGAAGACAATCACGCGCCATGAACTGGTTTGATCGAATGAAGACCACTTACGATAAAAGGCTTTGAAACCAAGGTTTTGCAACAATATTCTGATTTAAAAGAGTTCATGCCATGGAGTTTCTTGCCCGTTCTTTGGAGAAGAGATCCGCTTTGGAATGTGCAACTACAGTACTTTCACAGTTTTTATACCTTGTCACTGGGACTGTAGCTGTATTTTATTATTATCTTTGTTTCGACAGTTAAAAACTGCCTGTAACTGTCCTACTTGAAATAAATGCAGTGATTTTTGATTTTGAAAATAATCAAGTACTTCGAGTCTCTAACAATTATTTCTGGAAGGCTATGTATTGGTATGAGATTAAACACATCGGTACTTTCTGATTGACTGCACAAATTAAATAATTTCGATGGTAAAAGTCGTAGACCGGTCAAATAAAGTAGCAGCTTGAAAATTGCTAATTCCTAGTATTTAATACTCATGTTTTAATCGTATTCTTACTAACTAGAGCTACCATTTCGAAAATAAGGACGTAAAACATTGCCAAAAAAAATCTTCCTAATAACATACAGAAAATCGATTCAAAATACGATTATCGATTGTTAAAATTTGCAATCGCCCATCTCTACAACGGTCACATACGATGAGTCTACTTCTAAAAGGATGTTTTAGCTAATATTATGATAAACGAACCGTTCTCTTCTTTGCCGCTCCAGTACGAAGAAGATTTCGCCGATCCTTGCCTCGCTGCTTGCGCATAACTTTGTGTTTTAATTGTATTGTGGTAGAGTACAATTTTGAATGTTTGTGAAGCCGAAAGTGTGGGATTTTGAATATTTTTTTATTGTTAATTTGTAGCCATCGCCCGTATAGCTTTTTACAAGTTATACATTGGGTTCGGCTTACTAAATGCTATTCAATAATAATACTTCCCTGGATTTTGTGGTTTTCAAAATGGGTAACCCTTTTGAACTAAAAGTATACCATTTTAAAGCATGGTAATAAATAAATACCCAATTCTAGTCTAAATAATCCCAATTAAAAAAATGTTAAAAAATAAATAACAAAAACTAAGAACAACAGAACTTTTAATAACTTATGTACAAAACAATGTACGAAGTTTACTTGGACAAGTACAGTAATGCACTGAGTGAAGTATACAAAATATAAACCTAAAACCGCTTACACACACGTTATTTTTACCTAAAATTCGAATCAACCGAACATTTTCACGGAGAAAAAACGCGTGTACAAACGGCCTAACAGTAAAACATAAAAGACACGTTAAATGCAGATTAAATGTGCTGACAATAACTAAAAGTTAAAAACATAAATAAAACGCAAAAAAAAAAGAGAATTCAATATTCACTCGTTGAATTTTAAGACCGTACATTTAAAATATCAGTTCATCATTTTTAAAATAATTTAAAAATCTTACGTATTTCTTTATTAATATAGTTATAATACTTCGTTAAATAAGCATGTATGGTCTTGAAACTCAGCACAATTAAAACAAAAAAAATAAAACAAACTGATTGAGATTCTACAGCTGATCTAATAGAAAAAACTTATACTAAGCAATAAATAAAAAAAAACTTTTCATTGTGCTGTCAATATCTTTGGTAATCGATCGATTATATAAAAATGTAAATATTAAAGTTTTTATGTGCGGTTGTATTTATTTTATTTAAAAATATTTTTGCTTTCAGCATGGCAAATATTAAAATTGATAAAATAAAAAATAAAACCAATATTTTAAACAGAACATTATTAATTCTAAAATAATATTTCAATCTTTTAGGGATTCAATAAAGAAAATCGCTTTAATCACTTATCTAATCACAATTTACATTAACAAAAAAAAAGTCAAAGTAAAAAAAAAATGTAAAAATAATAATCATAATTATTAAAGTATTCTGCTTTTAATTTAACTCAGAAATATACCGTATACGTAAAAGGTTGGTCAGTACTCAATACATACAACAACTATAAAATAAGCATTATTCCCGCAAAAACCATTAAAAAAATCCATACATAATTTCCTTCAACATCTCTATGCAAATTATTTCACGCACATACAAAAAACCGTATCGATTTGAATGACTAGTTCGAACGGTTGGGGTACAACACTATCGTTTAAAAATCTTTGGCAATCATCGTTTTCGACTAGAGTAATTTCCGAAGACTAGAAATGAATATACTTTGGTGAGATTACAGTGTAAAATAAGAGAATAATTGGCGTACTTTTATCAATATTATAAAACAATTGTATAAGTTTAAAAATAATAACGTTTAAATTTTGAGCACTAATTTTCTACAAATAATTTTGTCAATTTATCAAATATTAAATCAAAATAAAAATTTTGGTGTCATAAAATTTCATTTATATTTTATTTGAAATTCGAAATTCATTATTTACGAATAATTTCAATTGACATCTATAGCCACGATACAATGTATTACAAGTCATGATTAATTCTAATACTGTCTTAGTAGCTGCCAGATAGCGCTAAAAGCTGCATTTTTTCATGAAAACTTATACATGTTTTCTTTTCTTATTTTGAAAGCTTGTAAAAAAAATTCAATACAGCACTAATATTTGACATAGTATTTAAGAAGGTTACACTTCTCAAAGAAATAATAAAGCACCATGACGAACTGTAAAAAAAAAATTCTTTCAAAACGAATAAATAAATAGCTGTTCTAACACACTACACTTAAAACATACATTGCCGTGACTATAGAAATCAATAATATTTATCAGGGGTATATATGGTGATACACAAGTATGGCAACACCCCATATACATGACGTCACTCCTATAAACAGTGGTATGTTGCTCCTCAACCATATCCGAACTAACATACGCAAAAATATCAACAGCACAATAAAACGGGAGTAATACACCAATACGTAGTTGAATACAAAATGAAAAAGAGCGTTAGACGCCATTATAATAATAAAAAAAAAACATTAAATGCCACAGATAATACATGTTCGTTATCAAACATAAATAAGAACGTTAATTTTCGAATTTTAAAATTTCGTTAACAATTTTTTTTTTTTGGAATATCAAATCACAGTTCCAATTTCAAACACAACAATATAGAGTCCATATTCACATTTTTTTTTTATAAATAAATAGTGTTGTGCAGTTTTTTTTTCGTTTATTTCCGTTTTTTTCGTCGTGGACGACGTTGGACTTTGTGGTGGGAGCCAAGATTCCGTTGACGATTAAAGTGCGTTCGTCGTGAATAGTGAGGTCACGGAAAGTTTCATATTGTGTATTGGGTAGGAATGTGCGGTAACATGTAACGAAAACAAAAAGAAATGGTGCACTAAATAAACATATTTAATTGTATATAGCTTTGTGCTGAAAATGTATGTAATAGTTCAAGATACTAGACGAAAACAAAATAAGAAATATCTTTTGAGTTTGTACTACAAAAATAAGAAGATTAACGACCAACATAAAATATCAACAAACTAAAAACTGAAAAAAAATATTAAACCCCAAGTATTAAATTTTAAATACTTCTTACTTTTATAGCAATTACCAAGGAGTTGAGAAGAGTCAATTTGTATTTAAACCATTTTTATTATATCAGGACAGCAAATAGATTTAACTTAATTAAAAAAATATTAATACCCAGAGAGCTCATGTGCCGTTGTTTAAAAGCTTGATGCAATACATTACATACATGACAACACTTTTCTCCTCAACTGTACAATCATACCGAGTTTATACCAAAGCAAGTGCCATGCAAAACACTATTAAGATTCTATAAAACTAGTGCGAACAATTTGCGGACACCTGGACAGTGACAGATATTTTTAATTACAGTATCCGTCAGTGTTAGTGTGGCTAGACAATAACAGCCGCACAGGTCGATCTTCAAGGTTAAGCTGCGCTTGCCAAGGTTGTTCGTAGATAGGTGACCATCCATTACATACCGAGTTTCCTCCGTGTCTAGGAAAGCACGTTAAACCGTTGGTCTCGGCTGTCGTTTGTAGATATTTGACAGTCGTTACAAGTAATCAGCGGCCCGAAAGTCTGACTACCGTCCTACCAAGGCCTATCGAATTACCCAGTACCAACTGGGTTGTGGAGGCCAGATAGGCAGTCGACCCATGTAAAATACTGGTATTCAGCTGCATTTGGTTAGACTGGAAACCGACCCCAACATAGTTGGGAAAAGGCTAGGCAGATGATGATCTATCAGTGTCCGGTGTCTAGAGTTGCGTCCGCAATTTGTCCGTAACGATTCTTAGGAATCTTATCAAGTGCTAAGTTTTATTCCATAGCTCTGTCTCTTTTCAACTCCCATATAAAAATAATATGTTCAAATAAAAGTTCCCAACTAATCCCATTCGGGGTAAGCATACATTTTAACTAACCCAAAGACATATGAGTTCAAAATACTAGCGTTAGAGGGCGCCACACAAATAAAAAGAACATTACGACAAAACTCCGTAGCTGCTATACTACACTAGTCTAAAGTTAGCCCCACTATTGTACACTAATGATCACAATAATTGCTACAAAATCTATATAATTAGCCGTCTATGTGAAACCTAAACTGGCATATATCCTTCATCGCAATACTTAAATAATCGACGCAATTCATATATACACAGAAACCCGATAATAAACTTCGGGTACTAAGGAGCCCACCGGACAAGACCCGCCTGGTCGATGGATAATGAGGAACTTTACACCCTCATACCTCAAAATAAGGTCCAAGGTCCAAAAATAAGTTCAAAATAGTATCGTGGCCGTAAAACCTGCGTTGAGTTTTGCACACCAAATCAAATTCGGTAACACAAGTAACACGAGTGTTAAAGATACTTTTTATCCGGAAATCACAAGGTTTATTCAAAATAACTGCCCTTATACTGCTGCTTACCCCGTCCGGGTCCTTACCAATATATAAACACTACAGTATACTCACAGGAGTTGCCGGGCTGGTGCGGCGCGTCGAGACGCGCTTGCATGTCGCGAATGTGTTGCTCCTTGCGCTTCATGTCGTGCGCTAGCGAGTCGAGCCGCTGACGGGTCTCCAGTAACTCTCTGCGGGGTAAAATGTTCATTTTCGAGTGAAAGAGAGAACGGTAGCACGGTATATAGCAACAAAATTGTAGAAAATAACGCCAGAGTGATGAAAACCATAACGTTTGAATGTAAGCTGTTCCAACCAAATCTAACTTTAAAACAAATTCTTCTTCTTTCAAAATCAATCAAAATCATCAAAATCAAAGCATTTATTTCAAGTAGGCCAGTTACAGGCACTTTTGAATTGTCGAAACAAAGACAACAATGAAATATAGCTACAGTCCCAGTCACAAGGCACAAAAACTGTGAAAGTACTGTAGTTGCCCATTCCCTAACCTAATGACCCTATCTCTATGGAGAAGAATGGGTAAGAAACTCCATGGACACTCTTTTAAATCAGAAAGAAATCTCTTTAAAGTGTGGTTAGTGCCTAACCACCTGGTGTCAGTTTTTATGCCGCCTCTGACTTGGCTTTACATGCCGTCAAGAAATATCTCAACACACACAATACGCACATGAATCCAAAAAATCAGAGATCATGGGTTCGAACTCGAGACCTATGATTTGGCAGTCCGACGGTCACACCACTAGGCTATCACTTCTAAAAAACCACAAAGATATAAAAGGATTAAAACAAATTAATCCTTTTATGTCACGGTTCACACGTTTTCGCAACGAAACCATCTCCTTCAATATCGGTGCTGCATTCTAAATGCAGTATTTCTGTGTATATACGTGAAAATCTTGTAAATACATGCAAAAAAAGAGACACTAGCGAAACTTCAACGTATCGAGACAAACACGAGGTATGTTTATGAACGGAAATAATAGTTTTTTACCTATGTAATTGGATATTTAATAACCAGCATTTTCAGATTTAATTATCTGTGGATTGGCGCAGAATTCGAAATTCAAATAAATTTTATTCGAAAGCCGTGTTCTTTTAATTTCAAATTTAGTCATTTGTTTTTAGACAGTTTTTTGTTTTTGTGAAATTGTGGTAGTTTTTGGCGCCATGGATAAACTGAAAATTCGTACAATTTTCGAATATGAGTTCCTATGTGGACATACCGCTGCGCAAACAACACGAAACATTGACGACGTGTACGGGCCTAACACAGCTTACATAAACACGGTTCAATCGTTTTAAAACTGGAAATTTTGAGTTGAAGATAGTGGAAACGGATCCAACTCAATCTACGGCTGAGCTTGCTGCGGGCCTTGGAGTTAGTGTCAAAACGACATTGAAGCACTTGCGTCAAATCGGAAAGATAAAACAATAATAATATGATGAGGTGACGGAAAAAACAATACAACTCAGTAAGTTATCATTGATATTGAGCATTAAATTGCCATGTGGTACGCACATGTGGGTGTACTATTAGGTAGACCTCTGCCTAACACTTCTGGGATTACAGGCGTGATGTTATGTGGTATGCATAAAACCCAAAAACAAATACAAGACTGATAAAAATTTAAAAAAAAAAAAAATTTTTTGTTTCTGACCATGCCTGTTTAAAACCAGGTTTTAATAATAATATAAAACTTATGCTTGATATTAACTTAGCTGTAGTTAATAGTAGGCTTACTTGGAAGATTTTCGAAACCAAGGCGGAACATAACTAGAGAAGAAAATCATAACATTTTGTAACCAGAATCTCTGCAGAATGATTGATGTCTTTGTGAAAGGCAGCATAAAGTAAGGTATATTCTGTTTACATTTTAATGCAAACGCGATAACGATTGTAGATGGTGTCCCGACGGTTCTTTTTCATTGAATTTGGCAAAAAAAAATTCTGACTTTTCATAAATGCTTTACAATAGTTAAAAAATACATCATTTGAACTTTTGGTTCAAGATGTCAAACCCTGCTGTAGTTAGTAAGCTACTAGGTTTCATCGACTCATTTCTTGGTATGAACCTCTCAGGCACCGGGTCACCGAAGTTCAATGTTCGTGTACTACCGAGTTCACTGAGGGTCGACCACTTTTCAACCTTATTACTTAGAGCATAAGAGTGAAAAGTGGTCGACCCTCAATGAAATCGGTAGTATGTCAAAGTATGCTCTGGAAACCCAAGACCTCCGAAACCGACAGCTTGGATCTTCGCCCAACTTCTACAGGCTGAAGATAACGATCCCAGGTTTTAGCGTCAACCAACTCAGACTCAGGATCATCATCTTCAGTTTTAAACTAGTCCAGTTACTGACCTCTGACTGGCGAGCAGTTCGGCCCTGGTGCGACTGAGCTCCTCTCCCACGGCCTGCTTGGCCTGTATCTCGGAGTGCAGCGACGACTGCAGCGTGAGGATCTCCATCTTGTCCAGCTTCTGCGAGCGCCGGTTGCGCCAGCCGCCCGTGCCCGAGCGGCCGTCGGGCGCGGAGCCCGCCGGGCCGGAGGGCGGGGAGGAAGCCACCACGAGGGACGAGCGGGAGGCACTTGCTGTGGAATAAGAAATAGGTGAAATTTTTCCATTTTAAAAAGTCTGAATTTTAAAAATAGTGGGAGCAAAGATGCACGGTGGTCCAGTAGCAGTTTCAAAGAAACGGTGGATAGCAATACTAGTCACTTATAGTTTTTAAATCATTATCCACCATTTCGAAAGCAATCTGTTAATGTATAGCACCACCGTTCTATCAAGAAAAGTTAAACTCATCAAAATAGGATTGCCATACACTGATGTACATTACCACCCACCATTCTTTCTCTGACTACCTTAAAGGTTTCAACAGGTATTAATTTTTAATTTGTTTTTGTCTAATTATCACTTGCTTCGGTGAATCAAAATATTGTGAGGAAACCAGCATGCCTGAGAGATATTTCTCGACGGCATGTAAAGCCAAGTCAGAGGCCCATGGGCGGCATAAAAACTCTGACACCAGGTTAGGCGCTAACCACACCAGAAAGAAGATTTGGAATGACTTCCATCTTGCCACCATCACCCAAATTACAAACCATATATCAGTGTATGATTAGTTATTAGCTATAGACCATCACAAAATATCTGCAACAAAAATAATGCTGTTCACAACTCACCATGTTTGAGATACTCCAACTCCTCAGTCATCTTAGTAGCGAGCGCCTGTAGGTAACCACGAGCCTCCTTCTCATCAGCCACCCATCGGATGATGTCTGCTATCTAAATGAAGATCGTGAGAAAATAGGCGTTATTTGTAGTCTCAAGACTGTTTTTAATAATGTTACGTATTTGCTGTGTTGCAAAATATAAAAAAAAAAATGGTGCAGTAATAAAATTAACTGAGTAAGAGTACAAATTGGATATGGGTCCACAGGGTCACCATACAAATCGGTTACGTTAGAATATTTATAAAATGTAAAGGTCGACATGCCGTGCCCGAATACAATCTACAAATCCTTTTAGTTATTTTACCTCTGTCAAAAACTCAAGCGAAAATCCACAGTCGAACCACTTTATTCCAATGTTCTTAGTCTTTATTGCACACAAAATAAAAAAAATAAAAAACAAATTGTAATAATATAGCTTATGTAGCGTGCTTAACACAGAATGAGAATAAAGATCGCTTTGATTTTGATAGCGATGCAAAAACCAGAAATAAAATATCTGTGAGGGACTGAAAACACGTCTTGATTTTGACAGAGAAAAAACTTACATTTAAGTTTTTCTTCATCAAAAACGTGAAAATACAAACCATTACTATACAAACCGGTAGGACCATCACACAATCAGGCAGGTTTCAAGTGTATATTAGTGCCAATAAGGTGCATTATCGGGGTTGAACTTACATCACTGACCTGCGTCTCCCAGTGTTGCATGGTATCTCTCTTAGCTCTAAGTTCCTCTAACTCTATTTCCATCTGTCTCCGTTCTGCTTGCCATCTTCTGCCATTCTCAGCCAGCTGGGGACAATGGAGAGAGAGTTCTAGATTTGCTTCGTGTAAGGTAGTTAGTTGGTACATAAAATATGCTACTTTGAAATTTTAAAGGAGCTGTGTTTATTTACTAACTGGGATTGGTAATTGAAGTAATTTTGTTGACTTTCGGTTAATATTAGGTTCACTTATATCAGAGATCTGACACTTGATCTTGATCTGTACTTCATAAAAGCGAATTTCACTTGAAATAACACTTCAATGAAAAGGTCTATGCAAGGTGTAAACGGACCCTTCAAGAACCCGTCAACAAAGCATTATTTACATCAAGCTAAGTAACTCGACGCTAACGCTAAAAAAGCTGGACACATTATGATATTAGGATGGCCTGACTAGATTTAGGAAACTGATTTAATCCCAGATAGAATTGAGAAGTGATTTTTAAAGTTCACAGACACCTAACCAGGACCAAGAGAACAGTTAGTAAGGACCTAAAACTAAAGAATGTTAACACAAAAGTATAGACTTTGTTATTCACAGCGTCCAGGTCCTTGGCCAGCTTCCGGTTCTCGTTCATAAGCATCTGTTTGTCTTCGCTGTCGGTTAGTTGTTCTATGCGGCGGCTTTCGAGCTTCTCTTTGGATGTTTGCAACTGTAACAAAGGCATTTGATAAAATGTAAAAGTACCAAATAACCATAGATGGTTAAAGTAAAGGGTTACAGATTAATGAAATTGATAGTGTTTCGTTTTCTGACACAATCTTCATCGTTGGTTACCATATTTCGAAACAGGTCGAATTTTGGTCAAGATCTAAAATTTTAAAACAGAAATGGACCCAGAGCAGAACCCTGCGGAATACGCATAAAGGTACAAGCGGATCCTGAAGATCTTAGAAGTCTTTATTTTTTAAAAAGTTCAATTGTTTATCATTTCAACAAAGCAGTTTGGAGATCAAGACCAGCTTTCATAATAGCATGAATTCCGTTCAAGTTTTGTTGTAAACAAAGTCAAAGGCTTTTGGGGAAATCCAAAATAGGCTTCGAGAAAAAATTAAATGGTAAGTCTATTGTCTCACGAAAATTACAAAAAATGCAGTGTGTGGATGTAAACTGAACTTGAATATAAATGTGTCGTCATCCATACCTCTCTATTGAGAACATTGCGTAAAGCATCTCCCTCTTGCAATTGGTCGTTGAGTGCCGTAAGTTCAGCCTGGAACCTCGCCTGCTGTTGCTGTAGAGATTCTTTATATTGCATCTACAAAAATAAATGCATATGCAATATATTATGAATATTATTACAACGAGCTGGAGGCTAAATTCATACACGACACTGATGATGATATTTTTATCGGTTTTTCTAATCTTCTTCATGAAATGATGGCTGTGCCCTTACGTGGGATAACAACCAACTAATATTTTCAGTATTTCGTCTGACCAGGATTGCGTGAAAAAAAGGGAGGTACTGTACACTCCGCAGACTACAACTGGCAATGCTTATGGTTGATGCTTACCTCTAGCGTCTCCACCTCGGCCTGCAGCCGCGCCACGTCGGCGGCAGCAGAGGGCGGCGCTCCCGAGTCCACGCGCTGGGATCGTAACGTCTCCTCACGTAACTTGCGCTCCTTGGGAATTAAACAGTACTCATATCAAAATATGTTTATGGTTACATCGAAAGTCTGAATATCTGAGAGTGAGGGACTTTCCACCCTCCTCATACCTCTATAATTTATTGAAGAGGTTATAGAAAGTTAAGAAGTTAATATGTTTTTAGGTACCTTGGTAGCTTCAGATATGGCCTGGTCAAGCCTCGCCTCTAGTTCTCTCCTTCCCTTCTCAGCGCGTCGTATGTCTTGTCGTAATGCGTCGATTTTCTGCATCGCTACTTCTAACTCTTCTTCTTTGTCGCGGACCTGCAAATAAACTTAATTTTAAAGGAAGAATATAACAGTACATAGATAGAATTGGTTGCATGTTTCAGAAATAAGCTGAAGGTATACGATATCATCTATTACCCACGGTGGTTGCGTCTCGTCCGCAGTAACATGGGTACCTACAAATATCATACGTTCGTCTTAAGAGCAGCTGCCGCGCTCATCAGCCTGGGGAACACTTTGCCCGTCCTGGTAATCGTCAAACTTTTTTCGGTTTGTGGAGAACATAAAACTTAGATTGCGATCCATTGTGGCTCCTAAACTCAAACACAAAGTCACTGTGCAAAATATATGCATAAATGATGATAATACGCGGTAAGTGGCAAAAAAATAATAATCAGCCTTGAGCGTTCCCAGTGCTGGGACCCAGGCTACCTTTGTGTGAAAGTAGGCCATAATCTGTCACACTGGCCCAGTGCTGGTTAGTGGATGGTGTGTGTAATATCTGATGCTTGACATACCTGCCGCGACAGTTTCTGTTTCTGTTGCCTCAGTTCAGACAGTCGCTCAGTCACTTCGTTGTACTCAGTCATAGCCAACTTGCGCTGTGATAACGCGTCTTTCAGTTCTTTGTCCTGTGGAAGAGAGAAATAAATATACAGTTAGGACTATAGTTACTTCCCCATTATATCTTTATCGGTAGGAATAAAAAGTAAAACCATGCATCAAGCTCATAACTTGTTTGAGATCCATTATTATGAAACTAACTACTACAATGCTGTAAACAGGATTTATTCTTAATATTGTTCTTATTCTTCTATAGACAACTATGAGGTTTCTAGAAGCCTCATCATCTTCCTGTCCTTGTCCCATTCTATTCGGGGTCGGCGCAACACGTTTTCTTCTTCCATTCTCCCCTGTCAGGCGTCACGGCATCATTTACTCCTTTCTCTTTCATATCAGTGTTCACACAAACCATCCATCTTTTCTTTGGCCTTCCTTTCCCTCTCCATTCATCAACATTCATATCCATCACTCTATTAGTCACATGCTTTTCATCTCTCCTCATTTCATGTCCATACCAAGACAAACGACTTCCTTTCAATTTCAAGAAGCCTAATCAATTTAATTGCCTTTTCAAATCTAACAATTTTTCAATACAATCAACCACAGCAGTAAATTAGACTGCGAAGATATTTTTTCAGATCATCATTCCATCCCCTAACCTTATCCCAAATAATTTGGGGTCGCCACAGCATGTCCTCTTCTGTATTTTTTTTCTGGATCCATTAAATAATAAAAACTTGTCATAACTTCACAAACCTGCAGCCTAAGTTTTTCAACGGAGTCAGTTCTGTCCTTAGTGATTTCTTCCTTCTCCATGTTCAGTGCTTGTATGATGACCTCCATCTCGCGAATGCGGGTTAACATCTCCTGAGGTGTTGCTGGCATGTCCTGCAGATAAGCAAGTAAAACTTTGTCAAGTTTGGAGTTGAGTGAACTACAAACTTATTTAGATGAATCGACGAGATTGTATTATAAATTAGCGTCAAATTAGAAAAAATATTCTAATAAGAAAAACTACAATTTAAGTATTTAAATAAGCCTTGGGTGTAATAAGTCCCGAATTTTTTAATTCTTATTTGCTCAAATAAAGATACAAATTCGTTTCCATGAAAATGCTCATTGTAAAAGCAGGACTTGTATTTGAGCATAATATGTTGATGTTGATACCAAGGGGTATCGTATTACCCAGTACTAACTGGGTTGTGGATGTCAGATAGGCAGTCGCTCCATGTAAAATACTGGTATTCAGCTGCATCCGGTTAGACTGGAAACCGACCCCAACATTGGGAAAAGGCTAGGCAGATGATGATGATGTTGATGTTGATAATACATTCATTAATTATCAAAAGTGATTCAGATTTGAGGTTAAAATTTGCAATAAACGATCATGGATTTGATGCTCATCATCATCATCATTTCAGCCTAAAGACGTCCACTGTTGGACATAGGCCTTCCCCAAGTGTCGCCATACTGACCGGTCTCGTACGACTCGCATCCAGCGGATCCCTGCAACTTTCACCAAGTCATAGGTCCACCTAGTGGGAGGCCTTCCAACGCAACGTCTTCCAGTTCGCGGTCGCCACTCCAGAACTTTTCGGAAAACTAAATAATAATGAAAATCAATTACCTGTGTACTGATACCAGTATTGAGTTGTTCGTAGCACCTGACCTGCGCCTCCAAATCTGCATTCCTTTTCGATAACGTCGCTAACTCTTCCTTCAGTTGTATTAGATCTTCTGTTGAAGACATTATAAATAGATTTATACAGTGAATCGTTTATAAATTTTCTCTAAAATAAATCTAGGAGTCGTAGCGTTTGCCTTGACGTATAAAGCAACAATAAGATATCTTGAGTACAGTCTACTTGAGATTATTTCCAGTAGTTTCAAGTACTGTCTGTTCCTTTAGTACACTAACAGTGACCTCATTGTCATATTTACACGTTGGATCCAGAAGCCATGTGTTTGAAAAATTACTACTTTATATGGACACCCTGAATTTTGCAGTCTCATATTAGCTCAAGTGGCTTTTCCTTTCAAACGGGAACATTACAATAGGTACAGGCAGAAGAGATAGATACGGAAGCTTTATTTATTTATTAATTAAAACTTGTTCTACAAACGATGGGGCACTTAATATTGTGTCCTGTATGACCTGTTCTTTGTTCACTACAGGAACTGATGAAGGATGCTGGCGAAAACGCCAAACTAGTAGCTCAATTCTGGGCTGACAAAATTTAGATTGCCATCGACACACTAAGAAGAAGAATTAAAACTTTATGCAGAAGGAAATTTAACAGAATATGCTTTGGACATTTTCATCTAGGGAAGATGTAGAGATAAAACAAAGTAGGTGCTTCACAGAGAGTTCTACTACATGGCACCCGAGTCGTGTAATGCAGTAAGATCTCACCACTGGCCGCGTCCAGCGCGACGCCACCAGCGCGCAGCTCGGCGATGGTCTGCGCCAGCAGCGCGTTCTCGCGCTCCAGCGCCTTCAGCGCCGCGCCCGAGCCTGAGTTCGACGGCGCCTGGGACGACAGACAGATTACTTGTCATGTTGATAGATAGATAGAAAAGTAAGATCATCCCTTACTGGATAAAACAAGAAAGAGACACAAGAAAAAAAGACAAAATTAAAAAAAAAAAAAGTTACTACTTATTTCAAAATTACTTCTAGACAATTTTATTTTCTCTGATGAGGATGACACTCCTAATTTGAAAACAGATTTCAATCAATTTCAGAGTTCTAAGTTTATAATAGTCTAAATTTTCTGATTTCTGAATTTATGTTGTTTCTGATAGTGTATAGTTGAGCAAAATGGTTAAAGTAGTACAGGGGGTCATTTGATTTCCGATACGAAAAAAATAAAATAAAAACGGGTGTCCATACTACTCAGATTCAAACAACATAAATTCGTAATTAGAGGCGCCCAACAACAAAAAATGCAGAACCGCTATTATAGCTGCACCAGTACGAAGGATTTCGAATACTAAAATAATACATTTTCATACAATAAAAAATACAATTTTGTTCGTTATACAATATCTACAGCAAATAATATGGTTCCATAAAGGGTATTGTGACAGTTTCTGTTCCCCTTACCTGGCTAGGCGCATTCTTGGCCGGACTGAGCGGGCTATCGGGCGCGCCCAGGTCAGACAGGCGCGAGCCCGCCGTGAACGTGAAGCCGATGAACGGTAAGTGCAGCCCGGAGAACGCTGAAGAGGCAGAGGGCGGAGGGACGGCTTCGGATAGTCTGGAAGGAGAAGAAGACGATTTAAAAATGTTGTATGGAAGTAAGTCTCTAAATTACTTTAAAACCACCAGTATCCTGCAATGTCCGAGTGTATGAAAGATTTTACCCGACTACAGGAAAACCAAAATTACTACTAACGAGTGACTTTGACTTTAATGGCAAGAAAGGAGGTGTCTCATGAGATGGGCTGCGGGACTGTTCGAAAGAGATACCGTGGCCCTGGAACACAAAGGGCACAGAGAAGGAACATGGGTGGGGTTTAGTCAGTACAAGTCTGACCCTCCTCCTCCTTCCGCTCCGCTCAGAGTGGGGGTCATTTGATGATTACCCATCCGAATAAAAAAAAAAGAAAAAAAAAGTGTCTCATGAGATGATAAGTAATAGAGAAGTATGGAAGAAGAAGACACGCTGCGCCGACCCCAAATAAATTGGGATAATGGCAAGAGAATGATGATGATGATGATAAGTGACTTTAACTTATTCATTTTTTTTTATTTCCACCAGCCAGGATCACACCGGGTGTGATTCTGATTACTATTCTGAAAGTGATTTAAGTTCAAAACTATTTTTACCATCTTTACATAAGCTTACAAGTCCCAAAGAATTTACGCATACTCATATTTTTATTTGCGTTCCATTATGTTTAAGACTTACAATAATGGCTTTTAGATGTGTTACAGGTGGCAATTTATCTAATGTCCAAAACAATGATTTCTCTCCAATAATTTACTTTAGAAGTTTATAAGAAAAAGGCAATAAATTACTTCCGAACGTAACTTGCCATACAAATCATGCTATAGAAACAAATATGTTGTTTAATTGTACCTGATATCAGTATCATCGACATCAAAGTTGGAGGTATCGGTGGGGCTGGAGACATCTGGTACGAACGGCGCCTGCATCTCGCGGAGATTCTCCCAGTCTAGGTTCGCGAACCACGGGTGATTCTGTAATACAATCGACAAGGTCAAATGATAGAAGCTATTTTGCCGAAAAGATCTTTGCCGCACACTAGGAATTTCTCCTGTATCGTGGATGCGTTTACAAACATTTAAACTCACATACACAAACAGCCAGACCCGGAACAATTACCTTATTATATAAATATTTGTTCCGTGCGGGGATCGTACTCGCGACACGCAGCGCAGCAGTCAATCGCTCAGCCACTGCGCCAACCGTGCCGTCCGTAATTAACAATATAGGGGTCGAGCAATTGTGGTCTTAGACGTTGAGGATGAAAGCTTACCTTAAAGTCTTGCAGTCCATTTTTCCCTAATCTATTTTCTGAAGAGCATATCAGTCTGCGGATTAGATCCTTCGCCTCTTCTGACACCTGGCAAACAAAGGTTATTTAATTACTTTATTATTTTTAAACATGTTCCTAAATTTACTCCTACCTCTCGTTTACTGAGATGACAGCTAATAAAAGTGTAAATATATAGAAAAAGAAAATATTCTGTGCTGAGAACAATTAAATTGTAATAAGGGGAGAAAAATAACAATGACGAAGAGAATATTTTTGGAGAATACCTCTGTCTGTCGAACTTTATTGATGACAACTTAGGTTGTGGAGTTCAGATAGGCAGTCGCTCCATGTAAAGTTCTGGTATTCAGCTGCATCCATTATATTGGGAGCCAACCCCAACGTAGTTGGGAAAGAACTAGGCACCAACTAGTACGTCATAGAGTACAACAGTACCTGCGCGGCGTGCTCGTCAGGCGGTGGGCAGTGAAAGGATCGCGCGTGGTTCATGATCTTGCCGTACGTCTCCACCAAAGACTCCGCGTAGAACGGCGTCTCGCCGAATAGCATCTCGTACATGCACACACCTGGAAAGAGTACAGAATAATATCTATACTAATGTTACAAAAAGAGAAGAGAGTTTGTAATTGTATGTAGAGGATAATCTCCGGAACTAATGATCCAATAATAAAAATTCTTTCACTGGCAGAAAGCACATTATTCGTGGGTGCTATAAATTATATTTGTATCATGCATATTAGCCGACCTATCACAATTTTTGCGGACAAAGTCGCGGGCGTAGTGCTAGTTTTTTAATAAAATTTTGTATCAAATCATTTTGTTGTGGGTAGTGATGAATAGATTCTGTATAATGTATACTGCACAGGCGAAAAATATAATCTTATTATAATAGACTAGTTTTGTAAATGTATTTAACACGAAAACACTATTTAGCTAATGATTTAGCTTTAGTTTTTCTCCATAGAAAACGAACACTCGCGTGCACGTGCGTTAAGTGTCCATGTAGGTCTTATGTGAAATAATGTATTATGTAATGATTAAGTTAAGGACAGCTTACCCAAAGACCACCAATCACACTCTGGACCATATCGGCCTTGACCGTCTTCCATGGCCTGTAAAAAAAAAAAAGGTAATTAAACAGATTTTTATGTCACTGATACATTAACTTCAATTATCACTGCCACCCGTGCGTGAATGAGTTGTATAATTTTAGCCGTTTTTTTAAGAGTATGTCGGGCGGTATAAGCTTTTTTTTAAAAACCACGCGTTTGATTACCCAGCATCGTCCAGCGCACCCTGGAGTGGATTTCCCAGAAGCTGTACCCCGCACACGTTGTCATTCGCTTAAGGGGGAATTCTGTTCAGTTGCTTAAGGTGGAAGCGCGAGGGTAGCCCGCGTTTTTTTTTTTTGTTTCCTTTGTTTACAATTTTTAGGTCAGCGTCAGGTTGTATGTTGATTAAAATATGAATCCGTAACAAATATGGCTTTACAGAGTTATAATCATTAAAATCATCTATCAATTTTAATCTTACATGAAAATTTTTAATTTTGCGGGCTACCCTGGTGCTTTCACCTTAATCTTTTGTTCTCGTGCAGTTTTTCCCCTTAAATTCAAGTTAGCTGAAACTCACCCGTAATATCTCGGGCGATATATAATCGGGCGTGCCGACGGCCACGTTGCTCTGCACTTTGCCGTCGTCTCCCAGTCGCAGACAGGAGCCGAAGTCCGCTAGTCGGATGTGACCGCTTGCGTCTAAGAGGACGTTGTCTGGTTTTATGTCCCTGCGGAATTCAATTAAAAGCTTTATTAGGAGAACCAAGGAAAAATTGCAATACAGTCAAAAAACCGGCCAACTGCCATGGTCATACGAACTACGAAGTCGTGTGTCGCGCAGGCAGAGCAGGAAATATAACAGCGTTACAACACCCATCGGACAGTTAATAGTCCACCAGACAGAACACCAGTCTGGTCGGTGGATCCTCACTTTTCAATAGAGGATGAGGAGTTTTCATCCTTCTATACAGGGTGGAAGGAACATCGATGCTAAAACGGTTACCACATATTCAGTACATCATTCTGCTGTTTTTTTTTTAATCTGCCATTCCATACATTTTGCCCGTGTAGGAAACAGCTGATTTTTCAGAAACGGCTGATCGGTAAAAAGAAGAAGTTCAAATGTACTGAATATGTGGTAACCGATTGTCCGTCGACGGTGTCCCTTTCACTCTGTATAATTTCAAAATATCAAATCGTGCCTTTAAAAACCACTCGTTTGTACAAAAACCGGAAATACAGGTATTGGCCCTCATTTTGAAGGGCATTATTCAGCCCTAAACCAAGTAATTTTCACCTTACCTATGAACATATCTGAGCTCATGCACGCTTTGTATGGCTAACACCATCTCCGCGATGTAGAACTTGGCCATGTCTTCCGGAAGCCGGTCTTCGAACTTCGATAGTAAAGTCAGGAGGTCGCCGCCGCAGTAGTAGTCCATCACCAGGTACTGAAATAAAAGAGAAAAGCTTAGAGGGAAATCTTAAGTAAAATTGTGTTACCACATTCATCATCATCTGCTTAGGCTTTTGTTGGGGTCGGCTTCTACTCAAAGCGAACGCAGATGAAGTTAGTTTATTACACAAAACTACATTCATCATCATTTCAGCCGAAAGACGTCCACTGCTGGACATAGGCCTCCCCCAAGTGTCGCCACATTGACCGGTCCCGTGCGACTCCCATCCAGCTGATTCCTGCAACCTTCACCAGGTCATCGGTCCACCTAGTGGAAGGCCTTACAACGCTACGTCTTACGGTCGCTACTCGAGAACTTTTCGGCTCCATCGGGCATCCGTTCTGCGAGCAATGTGCCCTGCCCACTGCCACTTAAGTTTGGCTATTCTTCGGGCTACGTCGGTAACCTTGGTTCTCTTGCAGATAACTACATCATATCCTGCTAAATATATGATGATGGATACATGACTCCTAGATAGTGCAACGATCTTAGCAAGATAGTGGTGGTAGCTGAATTATAGTAAAAGATCTAGTTGAATAGTTTGTTCAACTTTGTTCTGCTATTTAATAGGCTGATGTAGTCAAGTATAATAATACCATTTAATAGTCAAGTGAATGTTTTGAGTATAAATGTGGATTGTTATAAGACCAAAGAAACGATGGATGGACTGTGTGAAGGATGATATGGCTAGAAAGGAGGTGACTGATTAGATGACGAGTAATAGAGAAGTACGGAAGAAGAAGATATTTTGCACCGACCCCAAATAAATTGGGATAAGGGCCGGAGTAAGATGATGATAGTCATCTTCATTAGCTTCAAAATAATCAAATGTAAATGAATGATGATCATCATATCATCAGAACTGACTAAATGTCGACCTAATAAATCGTTGATTCGTTGTATCACGTCAGTTGTCGGCGAAGGACTAATCGTGGCCAATAGTTGACTGGTAGAGAATGCCTTGTGGCATTAAGTCCGCCTATGTACCACTATTGTACATGAAGTTTAAATAAATAAATAAATAATAAAGGGTGTAATTAGACCCTTAACGAAGCCGAAAGGCACTTGTTCTCCCCGTTATTGCGATATTTTCTTTTGTTTTAGACCATACCTGAGAACCTTGTAGTTACGGAGATATTGCGGGTCAAAGTTCCAACTTTATCAAAGATTCTTTTTTTAAATACATGTTTTTAATGCAAGAATTTTATTTTAAACAGCTTCACGACCGCCGTACTATTCAATCCATCCATCAGCATAATGCTTTGAGTGCGCTCCATCGATTCCTACCGTAAAGTGTGATTTTTCACCCCAAAAAAAAAGTCGTTTACCAGCAATAATTTCTGCGTAAAGTTACTTAAGTTTGATGTACAGAATGCTTGGTTGACGGCTTCGTGAAGGGTCTGTTTACACCCTGTACAAAACTAGACCTCTGCTAGACCTATATTTAAGCCGTCTAGAAACTTTCAAACACATCTGTCAAACTAACGACCATCGAACACTGTATGCAGGCGAAAAACGTTTGTGGAGAAGCAATCTTCTGTTTGTAATTCTTTCAGAGTATTTTATAAACACTTCGAAACCAACCACTACCAAGGACAGTTCCATGGCTACTGAGACGCTGTGGAAAGACGTTTTATGAAAAAATCTCGCCTTTCTGGTTATGTAACAAAATTGCAAAGCTCACGTTGACTTGCCACGCTCTTCCTCTGGGGCGTGGCAAGTCAACGTGAGCTTTTATGTTGATTGCGCATGCGTCCAATAATCAAAATTATAAATTATTTTTGTAGAATTCAAACAAGTCAGGCGAATTTTAAAAAAGTCGTATACTCTGCTTTAGTCCTATGTTACGTGGGGTCTGTCTACGTTGACCCGCCACACCCTTACTTTGAGGCAGGGCGAGTCAACGTGAGTTTTTATGTTGATTGCGCATGCTTCCAACGTGAGCGTAGTTGGTATGTATAGTCAAGCCCATAGCTGTGATTACACTCGTATTACGAAAATAGCCCATATTGTTTGTTGCTCGTGGCTAATTACTAACAGCCACATGGGGTCTTGAAGGTTAAGCAGCGCTTACCAAGGTTGGTCTGTGGATGGGTGACAATCCGCAACCAACTAATTTGCCTCTGTGCCTTGGAAAGTAGATTAAACCATTGGTCCCGTCTGTCATTCGTAGATTTTTGAGAGTCGTTACAGGTAGTCAGTGACCCGAAAGTCTGACAACCAGTCTTACAGTTGTGGAGGTCAGATAGGCAGTCGCTCTATGTAAAATACTGGTAATCCGCTGCATCCGGTTACATTGGAAGCCGAAACCCACATAATTGGGAAAAAACTATAAAGATGATAATCTTGCGACATAAAGTCTTGACAATATCCATTACACTACTTGGCGACCCATACATGAGCATAATAATAGCATAATCAGCCTATTAATGTTCCCACTGCTGGGACGCAGGCCTCCTCTCTATGAGAGGGATTGGGCTATAATCCACCACGCGGGCCCAGTGCGGGTTGGTAGATGTAACATGTCTTCGAATTTTTGGTTCTAGGACATGCCGGTTTCCTCACGATGTTTTCCTTCACCGTTTTTGAGAGCAGTGGTGATGAAATAACTTACACAAAGTAATGCGCCTGGCTGGGTTCGAACCCATGACTTACTGCTCGTAAGTCGGGGTCTCAGCCACTGGGCCACCGCTGCTCTCCCATACATGACTTTTGTAGAATTCAAATAACTCAGGCAAACTTTAAAAAACTTATACTCTGTTTTAGTCCCACAATACTTGGGTTTCTTTGCCATACTTCTTTTTTTACACGACTACGGCAACGCCAAAGGAGAGCATGTTGATTGCTTGATTCAACAAGCTATTTCATTATGTAAACAAATAAGTGTTCAACTCACCAAGTTGTGTTCGTCCTGGAAGGCGTAGTGCAGGTTGGTGATCCACCGTCTGTCTCCAAACACCAGTACATCGCGCTCCTCTTGGAAACATGCCGTCTCCGCCCTCTGCAAGATACAAGCACTAATTATAAAAATGTATTTTACCTAAAACATCCATTGAATAGCTGAGATCCGTACAACTAGGTAAACAATTGTGGACCCATTTGGGAGCTTCGATATCTGAGGCTCAAACCAACTCGTCTCTTTTGGCGTTGTTGGGGATTATCTGCTCCTTCCGATAAACATCATAATCATCATTTCAGACAAAGGAGGTCTACAGATGGGCATAGGATTTCCTAAGTTTCGCCATCATATGAACCAGTCTTGAAGAAGCACAGGACTAGTCGCATCCAACTGTATGTGTTAGTTGTGTGTATATTATGCTCAAAAGTTTGTCTCCATCCATATTTTGACAAAACACGCGCGTCGATGACAATTTAAATAGAGTCAGCCCAAAATTTGCCGACGAGTTTGTCACTTTCACGCTTATCGCCGAGATCTGTCACCCGAAGCACTGCAACGCAGTGTTTGCTACTCCCGGCGTAAGCATACTATCCACCAAATGCTCATACGAGTTCTGCTGTCAAGTCGCGAAAACATCAACAGAGTCACGGAACAGGGCATTATGCTCAACGCTACGAATCAAGGTCTATTTAGAACAGTGGTCGTCACACTTTTCTGGTGAAGGGCCACATAGGACAATGTAAGGTAACACTGCGGGCCGCAAATTCTTGTATCATTTAGTTGACACTACCAATCAATGGACAATTTTTATCAGCTGTCAAAACGCGATTGGCCTATGGTTTTTTATGGCAATTGTGACCAATGTGAAATCTTTATTTGCCAACTCAATGAACTAACTAGCAAACATTTAATGGACAATTTTTTGTTGGCATCTTTAGGGCTACATGCAATTCTCATTATGTCTTCTAAACGAGTGGAAAGAGTAAAATTATTAGTTTTGTCGCGGGCCGCATATATATCGTCGCAGTGGCCGCAGTTTAACGACCACTGATTTAGAAGATAGGGAAAAGAGGTTGTATAATAATATTGACAGACCTTAAGCATCTCCCATTTATTGAGTATTTTCATGGCGTAAACTCGTTCTCCGGTGCCAGTGGTCCCTGCGGTCGCAATCGCCATATTGCCGCTTCCATCTGTGGCCTGTGGTGGAAACAAACTTTTTAGAAAATTACGAAGAGACCTTCGATATGTTCTGGAGATTCACTTCACCAAAGAATAGTTGTCACAGCACCAGCAATTCGACATTTTTAAAACTCATCTTCCTTCAAATGAAATTATCAAAGAAACTACGGATGCCAAGACTATCAATTTTAGGACCCTCAATTCAGAAATATTTCACAACAAACCAAACTGCATGTGTGTTATCTAAAAATTAAAATAATGTGTAGGTAATTTACCATGACTTTAATTTGTAATTTGCGGTAGGTATGACGTCAATTACGATTTAAACTCTGTAGTCATCAAATGACGGGGGTCATTTGATGATTTCCCACTCTGGGCGGAGCGGAAGGGAGTGTCAGACTTGTAGTGACTAAAACCCATCCATGTTCCTTCTTTGCCCTTTGTGTTCCAGGACCACGGTATCTCTTTCGAACAGTCCCGTATTAGGAATGCATTGGATTCTAAATGCTCTGCTAAACCCCGACGGTTGAAAATCCAATGCACGATTCAAATACCCCACATTGTAAAGTTCCCGAGGAAACATGTACTAAAAGATAAAGAAAAGGAGTTTTCTATATCCTTTCATAACTTATTTTTACAACTTCCACGCAACGTAAAGATTTAGTCACGTTGCAATTACAATAAAAAAACTTTGTGAAACCAAACAGGGTTTTTCTTTCGAATTTTTATTGAAATTATGGGGTAAGTTTTTGTGTATTTTTAAACACAATCAGTTTCATATTTCGACATTTGTTTTTATACTCTACTTACTGAGTAACAGTAGCGAAGGGTCAATTTTTGTAAGAGGTAAGCCGGAGTAAATATCTTTAATGTTATTATATTACTTGTCTATAGAATACTGACTGTGCCATTTTTCAAAGGGAAGCCAGTAGGAATCGAGTTGTATGGAACCTTCGCCACTGCTGAGTAAGTTGTTTTTGAATCTTGCAAGTGAAGACATACCAAATAAAAGTAGTCTTGCAAAAGGAAAAACTTAACAACTTAATTGCATTATTCTATTAACGCAAAGAAAATCAAGATAAAAATTTATATTATTGTACTAGCTTAATAACGTCAAAATTGGTCCAGCTGTCTCGGAGATAAACCGGAAATAACAGACAGACAGACAGACAGACAGACAGATCAAAATTTTAATAAGTATGTTTTGTTATATTATACTAGCTGACCCGGCAAACGTTGTTTTGCCCATATAAATAGTATGAAAAATAGATGTTGGCCGATTCTCAGACCTACTCCATATGCTCACAAAATTTCATGAGAATCGGTCAAGCCGTTTCGGAGGAGTACGGGAACGAACATTGTGACACGAGAATTTTATATATAAGAAGAAGTACCCTATACACTTTCATATACATTCAGTAAAAAGCTGTTATATTGAAATTACAAACAGACACTTCAGTTTTATTTATTTGTATAGATTCAAACTTTTAATTTTATTATTGTGTACCACAAGATCTTGCTTTACTTTACTTTTAGACGATGACGATGATGGATGGTAAAAAAACTTACTTTATGCGAACCGAACTAATAATAAGCTTCCTAAGATTCTGAATCGGGAACAGGTCATTTATCTTACATTATAAATGCATCAAAATTCGTAATTTTCATCCATATTAAAATTTGGCTAGACATGATAGTTTTTTTTTTTAACTTCTAAAAACCTTTTTTACTTTTTGAAAGCAATTTATCTAGAACCAGTTAAAGAAGTGAGTTCAGTCATTTTTAAACTGTTCTTTTCAGTTCGGAGTCATTTCTATAACCTTTTAAAATTAAGGCATTGATAATAATATTGCGTAGAACACTAGAAACTTTTATTTAATAACTAAAGTCAAAATGGCAAACACCTTTGACTAATGTCGCAATGACATCACCACGAACCATGCAGCACTATACATAACCTTTGGCCGTCATCATCTGCCTAGCCTTTTCCCAACTATGTTGGGGTCGGCTTCCAGTCTAACCGGATGCAGCTGAATACCAGTATTTTACATGGAGCGACTGCCTATCTGACCTCCACAACCCAGTTAGTACTGGGTAATACGATACCCCTTGGTAAGACTGGTTGTCAGACTTTTCGGGCCATTGACTACCTGTAACGAGTGTCAAAGATCTACAAATGACAGCCGGGACCAACGGCTTAACGAGCTTTCCGTTGGCCGTTTAAAGTTAAAGTTTAAATCTGGAGCCCTGAGACAGCTAGACAGGGTCACGGCAGACCGAGGCGAAGATGGCGGGATGCCATGGATGGCTTCCTCTTTAATCGGCGAGAAAAGGCGCAACATGGAAAGAAATGAAAGGAATGATGAGAGGTGGGACAGCTCAGGCTATAAAAAAAACAAGGATCAATCAATAATACGGCACCTGCATAAAAGACGCTCTCACGACGCACACCTCCCCGAAAGCACCTCTGCCAATAACCTTGACCAGCTCGAAGTCATCTCTTGAAAGCCGTAGCCTCTTCAACGCCGTCGCCACTGGCTTGACTGTTAACAAAGAACATTGCATTAGAAAAGATGTTTTGTGCAAAGAATGATTTATAAGTAAAAGGAGTAAATGATAGCGTGGCGGGTGACATAAAATCACGCCATTATTTCCCCGAATGGTTAGACAAAGGAGTACCATACCTATATGGCATTTCTCCAATTAAATGTTCAAGTCCTGTTGATGGCAATACGCTCGGTCCCTTTTACAGGATAGGGAGCGGAGCCATCAAAAGGGCACAAATCCAGATACCGTGGCTGCTACTGAGAAATTCCTGAAGGAAAAACTCTATAACACTTTGCCGACTTTGCCGACCTGGGAATCGAACCCAAGACTTCATGCTCAACAGTAGCACCTTCCAACAGTAGACAGGGGAGAATGGAAGAAACAAACGTAAAGCGCCAACCCCAAGTAATATGGGACAAGCGTAGGATGGTGAAAGCACATAAGCTAATTAGATCCCCGTTCTTTCAGTGTAAATTTTTTGTGCAACCATACAACAGACACATGAAAGGAGTCTTCCCGGTTCAGTATCAGATGCTTCACTCGAGTGTACGGTTCACTCGGGAAGTTCTTCATTTTTAGGGTTCCGTACCCAAAGGGTAACCAACGGGACCCTATTACTAAGCCTCCGCTGTCCGTCTGTCTGAAGGCGGGGTGTATCTCATAATCCGCAATCGGTTGAAATTTTCACAGAATGTGTATTTCTGTTATCGCTATAACCACAAATAATAAATTAAAATTAAAGCGGGCTCCCCTACTACGATGGTTCGGAAACCCTCATGCTCAAGTTCGACTCGCACTTGGCCGGTTTTTTTGTTTCATTCCACGTTCACACGACACGTTCATCTAGTTCTTTCATTCTGTTTTTCGATCATTCAGCAAGCGAGCGAAAGGTGACGTTTTACTTCGAGTGTAATGTCGAATGACAGGCAAAAATTAACGAACAGTGAAGAGTCTGATATTGATTTTATCGTTCTACGAAGCAGTGCAACCAGGATACCTAGCACTGGGTAACGTATAGTCTTAAGTGACTAAACCTTTCACTAAGACAATTCAATATTATTAATTCATCTCATCTATGGATGAAGTCATCTCCACTGTGACCTACGTCATTTTGGATGATTTGAATTTTGTACATACCCAGTGAGTGAGTGCAAGTTCACTCACTATTTACGGAGTGTTCATCATTCGGAGAATTCAGTTCATCATTCGGATTCCCGATTCAGATTCCGTTTTTGTTGTCTCAAAATGATGTACTGAATACGTGGTAACTGATTTCGCGTCGTTTTCCTTTCCACCCCGTATGTAGTGAGGCAGGTTGAAAAGACAGACAGAACAGACAGACAGATCTGCTAGGATCTTAACATACTCCATTTGCTTCACCCAAGTTCATACATCCAGTATTACGCACCCCGTGAGCCCGCCCCGTTTACGAGTACAGCGCAGTATGCACCTGATTTTGAAGAACATCACGTAAATCCGCACCAAAATGAAATGGTCGACCTCCAATGCAGCCACTTATGATATAACTTCATTCCACTTTCCTTGATCTTCTTAAAGTCAAGCTTTTCTAAGTAGGTCACACCTGATCACAACTCATTTTTGAAGACCGTGCCATATAATTCCGAATCAAAATGCAATGATCGACTTTAAATGCAACCAGTTATGATGTAACTTCATTCGACTTTCCTTGATCTTCATACACTCAAGTCTTTTTAAGTGGGTCACAGCTTGCCACACTTCATTTTTGAAGACCGTGTTTCATATAATTCCGGACCAAAATGCCATGGTCGACTTCCAATGCAGCCACTTATGGTATATTTTCATTTCCCTGTTTTGATTCATGCTTGAACTCCAGAACGACCAAGCCTGTCTAGTATGTAGGTCACACCCTATTGCAACTTGCAACGCATTATGATTGATTTTCTCAAAGCTTAAAGCATTTTATATTAGAACATCACAAAAATCCGAACCACTACAGTCAAATTCATTTGCTTCGGCGATACTTCTTCTTCATATTATTCTAAGTAGCACCTTGGCATACATCATTTTTGAAGACTGATTTTATATAATTCCGAACCAAAATGCAATGGTCGACTTCCAATGCAACCACATTTATGATATAACTTCATTTCCCGGTATTGATCCATGCTTGAACTCCAGAACGACAAGCCTGTCTAAGTAGGTCAGACCCTATTGCAACTTGCAACCTTTTCCAAGCTTAAAACCGTTTTCCAAATCTGACCCAATTTCACTGAACATCGTTTTGAGACCACTTTTAAGTCGATTTCTTAAAAGTTAGGTAACACTTCTGTAGGTCGTAAAGGTAAGAGAACAATGTTGAGCCAACTGCAGTGGGACGACTACCGTGGAACCTCTGGCGGAGTGGCGAGTAACCGAGTCTAGGCTTCACACTGTTCTAAATATAATATATTCCTGTGATCGATACAAACTGAGGATGCGCTCTAGGATCGAGTAGAGTGAGAGCAGGCATCGTGGATCTCACAACATTTTATAACAAAAAAGATCACTTTTGTTGTGTTCTGGCGTGTTTCTGGACTATCATTATGACGTTGCGTGCTGCGTAGTTTTGATTCACTTCTGTTGTTAAATTTTTTTCTCCTGACACAATGAAATAATCCTTACATGTAAATAAGTCGATCAGCATTATTTTAAAAAATTGGTAAATTTTACTTTAATACAAATTGAACGAATATTGGCATTAAATAAAAAATTTGGTCATCTTGACTTTTTTTATGGACAACTCACACTTGACTATAAACTATACTATAAAGCGTGATTTTTTATGTTACACAGGAGCTAAGTAATTTAAAATTTACGTGCTATAAAGGCGTCTGGCAGGGGTTTTCCACCACACAAAGTATCTGGCAGTGGAGGAAGTGAATCATCAAACCAGCCCTTATGTATTATCATAAAACCACGCTTTATTGACGTAACTTAGCAGCTATTGAGCACACCTTTGTTACCCGATATATGCCAAAGCCACCACGACTTTTGATAATTTCCAATTATTACCTATAGTAAGGTACTTCCACAGACAAAAGTTTCAGCTTTTATAAAATGACGTAGGTGCGGTGGTCACGGGATGTTCCTCTATAAGCTCATTAACGGAAAGAAATTCTTAGGAAACGTCTAGTTTTATAATATGTTGGGATGTTTTTGTTAAAAGTCCAAAACTAACATAAAACAATATATTATGAAATTATTTATTTCAATGGCATTGAACTTGACCACTATCTCACCTGATGATGCGGTCCACGACAATCCACGCTTGCCTAGAAGTAACTTATTTCCTTGAGACATTCATTTATGCTTACACAAACTCACGCCCTTTCCCATGGGGTTAGGCACAAACCGCAAAACGCCACCTACCACGAACTTAACATTCTTCTTTTGCCTCGTGCACTTTCACACATCTGATCATACACGCACGGTTACGCACCTGACTTTTGAAAAACATCACGAAAATCCGAACCAATACAGTCGACTTCCGATGCTCCATTTATGATGTAACTTCATTTTGCTTCCGTGATACTTCATCTCCATATAATTCTAAGTAGGTCATACCATGACACGCTTTTGCATACCTCATTTTTGAAGACTAGTTTTCAAATAATTCCGAATCAAAATGCAATGGTCGACTTCCAATGCAACCACTTATGATATAACTTCATATCCCTGTATTGATCCATGCTTGAACTCCAGAACGACCAGGCCTGTCTATGTAGGTCACACTTTATTGCAACTTGCAACGCATTACGTCATCGCGCCCTCTTCAGGCCTTTTTCAGGCTTAAAGCTGTTCATATTCTAGTAAAATCTGACACAATATCATTGCACATCGTTTTGAGACCGCTTTTAAGTCGATATATTTAAAGTTAGGTAAGACTTTTATAGCGTAGAGGTAAGAGAACATGTCAAGTTAGCTTCAGTATGGCGACTACCGCGGAACCTCTGGCAGAGTGAAGAGTAACCTAACCGAGTCTAGGTTTCACACAGCTCTAAATGCTAGTGAAGTGATCGATATAAACTGAGGATGCGCTGTAGAGCCGAGTTATTAATTTCTTTTCGTTTTCCGTTATTTCTTTAATCAATTTAAGGTTTATAATATCAGTGGGTGCTAGTTTCCTAAGAAACGGTAAGGAGGTGTTTTCGCTTCGGATCGTACTACCGGCATAAAAAGTATCCTATATGTTAATCCAGGTTCTAAACTATCTATGTGCTAATTTCATTCAAATCCGTTCAGAAGTTTTCGCGTGAAAGAGTAGCGAACATCCGTCCATCCATCCACACAAACTTTCGCAATTTATAATATTAGTAAGATTATAGTAAAACCTGGCCGGAGAGCACTTTTATACGTGGTAAAGCAAAGCAAGGATTGACAGCTTTTCTCGAGTTATTATTGCACAAAAGACGTCGAATACGTTAAGATGATGAAAGGTTCACCCACTAACGTTAAAACGTGATTATTGAATCGCTAACGTTAAAACATGATTATTGTTTTATTATCCATCGCATTTGACCTCTACTTCACTTGATTATTAGCGATGCAGCTTGATTATTATTGAGAGCAGCGGTGGCCCAGTGGTGGAGACCCCGACTTACGAGCAGTAAGTCGTGGGTTCGAACCCAGCCAGGCGCATTACTTTGTGTAGGTTATTTCATCAGCACTGCTCTAAAAACGGTAAAGGAAAACATCGTGAGGAAACCGGCATGTCCTAGAACGAAAAATTCGAAGACATGTGACATCTACCAGCCCGCACTGGGCCCGCGTGGTGGATTATAGCCCATTCCCTCTCATACAGAGGAGGCCTGCGTCCCAGCAGTGGGAACATTAATAGGCCGATTATGCTGCTTTTATTAGCGATGAACGATGGAACATGCTTGCCTAGAAGTAAACTATTCACTCGAGACTTGAATAATTCACAAAATCGTGGTCACAAAATATTCTTCATTGACTCGGCACATTTTTCAATTGATAGCTCAATTGATCCTGCATAGCGGAGTGAGACTGAAATTAGGTCAAACTGAGATTTACATTTATTTATTATGAGGCTTCTCAGCAATGAGTAGGTACACAGTTACATTATAATTTGTACATCTCAACTATGTCATTATTACAACGTTTAAAAATGATCTGCAGATGTTCACTATGTAACAACAGCGTCACCAAATATAAGATTGCATCTCGAACTGGACGCTCTTAATGTGCACGTCTTTTTACATCGTTCTCACATATACTCGTATGTTTAATCTCAACGTGAATGATGTTACCAAGGTTTTGTAACAATATTTTGATTTAAAAGAGTGTCCATAGAGTTTCTTGCCCATTCACAGAGATCTACGCTTTGGAATGTGCAACTACAGTACTTTCTCAAGTTATTATGCGGTGTGACTGTGACCGTAGCTTCGCTTTTTTTTTATTTTTTGACTTTCAAAAGTGCATGTGATGGTCTAATTGAAATAAATGCATTGAGTTTGAATTTGAAACCTATGAACGAAAAGAAATTAAGGTGGAAACGCCAGGTTAGCCCGCAAAGTTTATTTAATCCCATTTAATGACTGTTTCATAAAAATAGTCAATTAATGATTTTAGTCATTACCTATTTTGTGTAATAACTATCTGTAATATAGCTATCCGACCTCATATCCGTCCTCTACTTTTGTTTATCAAATTCCTCACACCGAATTTTTTATAGGTCGTCCATGTTGTCCTGTATTTAAATTTGGTAACTACCAGTAAAGATCTATCTACATGTTACGGAATCAGAGGTTTCTGGAGACGAGATAGAGATAACAGATTATCTAAAAGTCAATTCAAACCATCTTTACTGTGTTTAGTCAGAACATGGCTCAAGTAAAACTGTTCACCAATCAACGCATCCGTCAGTGCAAAACGTTCATATCAGCCAATCAGAGATCAAACTCAGCGTGGTTATTCGCGATTTTCCTAAGAAAAGCTTGGTTTTATTAGCCTCACATCATTCATCATCATTCATCTGCCTTTTTCCCAATTTATTCAGGATCGGCGCAGCATGTTTTCTTCTTCGATACATCTCTACTAATCGTCATCTCATGAGTCCCCTCCCTTTACTAGCCATATCATCCTTCAAACTATCCATTGTTTCTTTAGCCTACCCCCTACAGACCGTTCAGGAAAACGTCAACCAAGCATTCTGTACATCAAACTAAGTAACTCTACGCAAAGATTATTGCTGGGAAACGATTTTTTGGGGGTTAAATATTCACGTTTTACGATAGGACTCAATGTAGCGAACTCAAAACATTATGCTGATAGAGGCATTGAATAGTACAGGTTTTTTTAAATTAAAGTTATAACATATAAGATTAAAAACTAGCATTTAAAAATACTTTGAAAAAGGTGGAACTTTGTCCTCCAATATCTCCGTAACTAGAACCTCCTACCTCCTCGTCCTACATACCTTCCTAGGTATGGTCCAGAACGAAAAAAGGATCGCAATTACGGGGAGAACAAATACCTTTCGGTTTCGTTAAGGGGCCTTTGACATTTACACGCTTATTATATCTCACTAGCCGACCCGCACCAGCTTCGACCCGTTTAGGGGTTGAATTTTCCGAAATCCCTTCTTAGCTGATTCCTACGTCGAAGAAGAAAAAGCTATTTGTATGCCAAATTTATTCCGATCCGTCCGACAAACGATGTTACATGTTTAGGAAATAGATTAAAAACAGTATCAAATCAACTCACCGTAAGATATAAAATCCGCCACCGCCTTCTCCCTTCGAAGGCTGCTGTTGCAACATTCGTCGTATAAGATCAGCAGCATATCCACCAAGGTTTCCACGCTGAGTCCGTGGGTCCTTGGAGCTTGCAGCCGCCGGGAGATGAACATCGTCTCGATCTGCTTGAGACGCTTGATGCCCAGTACTGTGGAAATAAAGGTATTTTCAATGATTGGGCAAGATAATGCGACTGCTGAGCATTAGGTTCTGGGTTCGATTCCTACGTGGGGGTTATTGGGTTTTTCATTAGGAATTTCTCAGTAGCAGCCACGGAGTTTGTCTAGTTGATGAAAAAATAATGAAAAAGCGTTATTCGTGGTGACCTCCTAAGCATTACAAAAAATGTTACTTCTGCCAAACTGTAAAGCTGTTTGTTGGCAGATGTAGCGCCCATATACAATATTACCTATATTTTTCTTGTAACTACTCGTAGGTACTTTTCCATCAGAGCATCCTCACAGGCCTATATTAAATGACTTGCCAAGACTGGCAAAATATAGTAAAAGCTGTTTAGCCATGTGAGTTCGTGTATTAATAAAATTCCAAATGATTTTAAAAACTTTAGATATATGAGATTGTAAAACAAAATTACATTTATGGTTAAACACTAATCATTTTTATAGCATAAAGAATTTATTGGCGGGAAACATTGAAACGTTACCTATGTATAATATTTGCATGCTATGATATATAAGCAATACATGTGTGCTCTATCATCATCTGCGTAGCGTTTTCTCAACTATATTAGGGTGGGCTTCCGGTCTAAACGGATGCATCTGAATACCAGTATTCTACATGGAGCGACTACCTGTCTGACCTCCACAACCCAGTTAGGAATAGGTAATACGATATCCCTTGGTGAGACTGGTTGTCAGACTTTCTGGGCCACTGACTACTTGTAACGGCTGTCAAAGATCTACAAATGACAGCCGGGACCAATGGCTTAAAGTGCTTTCCGACGCACGGAGGAAACTCGGTATGTAATGGGTGGTCACCCATCCACAGACCAACCAAGGCAAGCCCGGCTTAACCTAAAGATCGATCCGAGCGGCTGCTGTTATTTAGCCACGAGCTCCTCAACATATGCTCTGTAATGTCTTTAATAACTTTAAACGCCATGTTTTACGTAAATAAATATCAATAACAAGAATAAACATTAACTATAACTACACCAGTGGCGAAGGTTCCATACAACTCGATTCCTACCGGATTCCCTTTGAAAATTGGCACAGTCAGTATTCTATAGACAAATAATACAATCACATTAAAGATATGTACTCCGGCTTACCTTTTACAAAAATTGACTCTTCGCTACTGAACTACACGCAAATATTTTACTATATCACAAAGGCTGACTAGTAGTGAATTGTAACGCCACTACGCAATTCAAAATGCTATCAGCATTAGCTAATAACATCCTAAACCGCGGAATGGCATTTCAATTCACACCGACGAAGCCACGAATATGAGCTAGTATGACATAATCTATGAATCTCCATTTCTGAGGCTTTGAGAAAAAGTGTTAGTGATGGCAAAAGGCTCGCTCCATATTACATGAGACTTAAACATGTGGGTGTTTTATTAGGGACACCTCTGCCTAACCCTTCGGGGATTACAGGCGTGATGTTATGTGTTATGTTGCGCGAGAGTGCAAAGGCAGAGGCTACGCACGGGTGGCAGCGGTCACATATTTCGAAGTGTTATTATTTAGGAAAAGATGCAAGGTCATTTTTATTATTTCATTAAATTGTTTATAAAATACGTATATTTTACATTTAACTTAAACTTTACTTGTTTTATGTTAGGCTGTACTGTCCCACTGCTGGGCATAGGCCTCCCCCAATTCCTTCCATGTACTCTTTTCCCGCGCTTCCTAAAACTTATCTTATAAAATAAAAAAAATAAATTGTTGTAGTATTTACTTTAAGCCAACCTTGAACTAAATTTCTTGGATTTATTAAACCTTTACATTAAACTAAATAAATGCATTCATTAATAAATCAATGACAATCATATTAAATAGCAATAACAGTCTAGGAAAATAGCAAGAAGGAAAAAATATCAAATTCCTACATTATTTTCAATATTATACGAACACAATATAAAGCCATAACTTTTTTTTTTTTTTTTTTTGGATGGGATATCATCAAATGACCCCCCCCACTCTGGGCGGAGCGGAAGGGAGTGTCAGACTTGTACTGACTAAAACCCATCCATGTTCCTTCTTTGCCTTTTGTGTTCCAGGGCCACGGTGTCTCTTTCGAACAGTCCCGCAGCTCTGGCAGGCATCGGCCCATGCGGACCCCTACTCGGTTGCTGACATCTCTTTGAGGCGCGCGTGGAACACAAACGCGCCGTCGACACGGCCTGTCGTCATAAGACGGCCGGACGGCGAGCTAGCCCATAACTCGCCGTCCACAGGCCCGCGCCTACGGTGGCCGGGAGCCACCACGTGACCCCCGACGCCCAGGGCGTCTCCCGCGGCGGCTGGGACGTGAGGTTCTTTCCCTCTCACGTCCTGCCACCTCCTTCACTAGCATGACTGCTTCACAGAAGGTGGTGACGGCTTCCCATTCCCTCTCGCTCCGGACCATGGCTTGAACCAGGGCCGGACGCGAGAGATCGCCGCCGCCAATCGCCGCTACAAGGACACGGCGGTGCTCCGCCCAAGCGGGGTAAAGCCATACCTTTGATTTGCGATTTCCTGTGTTACAAAATATACCAATAAAATAGTTTTTTAAACTAACGGAAGCTTGTGGCAAAACATTTGATTTGGTAATGAAATTGTTGACTTGAATGCGATTTTTAACCGACTTCCAAAAAGAGGAGGTTATCAAGTCGACTGAATTTTCTTTTTTGCTTTTTTTTTTGTGTATGTTCAGCGATATCTTCGCCATTTGTGAAACGATTTTGATGATTCTTTTTTTGTTTGGAAAAATATTATTACGCGGTGGTCCCATTTAAATTTGGTGAAGATCTGATGCTGATCTTCGGAGATTTGCAATGGAACTTTTCAATAGCAAATCTGTCGTGACAGCTGCAATCACTTGGATGTTCATCGTTTACACAACATCATAACATAACATCACGCCTGCATGCTCTGAGATGTGTACAGTCTACAGTACACCCACATTTCAACAGTTAGGTATATTAAGTTCCATCTCATTGCGGATAAGCCTGTTACCATGACATGTATTGTTAACGGTTCACTAATGTTTCACCAACTCCTTTGTCAATTTTTAACCGACTTAAAAAAAAAGTAGGAGTTCCTATGTTCGACTGTATCTATTTTTTTTCATGTAGCTATGTTCACCGATTTCTCCGCCAATTGTAGACCGATTTTTATAATTCTTCTGAGGTAGTCCCATTGTCACCAAATCAGAATCTGATGAACTGAATCCCAGGAAAATCGAGGGCAACCTTTAAATTTTATAGGCACATACAATGTTTTTCATATACTCTCTAACGCAATGACTAGCCCACGGATTCACTCGCCTTATGGTCGTAAATTATCCCACGGAAATCTTTCAAATATAGCCTTTGACACTCGGGAATAAGATAGCTTCTCATTATTGAAATAATTTACGGAATCGGATCAGTAGTTCTGAAGATTGCCACCTACATCATCATCTGCCTAGCCTTTTCCCAACTATGTTGGGGTCGGCTTCCAGTCTAACCGGATGCAGCTGAATACCCGTATTTTACATAGAGCGACTGCCTATCTGACCTCCACAACCCAGTTAGTACTAGGTAATACGATATCCCTTGGTAATAATTCCGGGGCACGGAGGAACACGGTATGTAATGAGTGGTCACCCATCCACAGACCAACCTAGGCAAGCACGGGTTAACCTAAAGATCGACCCGAGCGGTTGTTATCATTTAGCCACCAGCTCCTCCAGAATAGTGCTCAGTATCATCCATAGATATGAATAAAAAATATTACAAGCGAAACGAGTATTTTTAATTTACGTTTACACCGCTCGCTCGTGCTAGGGCTTCTGGCAAAAAGGGCGTGCCTGCTTACACGTGCAATGTTGAAAAGGTCTTTTATTGAAGGAATCAACCTAAGGAAGCTGTTCTTACTCCTTAGCCTGCCTGTGACCGCTAATATCCGTGTTGCGATGGATCACAGTCATTTTCAGTCCTCTAGCTAGAAGTCAACACGTCATATGTAGGTACATGAATTCACGCCTCACTCCTTTTGCCTCGTCCACGTTCATACATCTGGTCATACACGCCGGTTGCGAGTACTAAGCACCTGACCTTTCTGAAGAACCTCACCATTAAGGTCAATGTATGTCCTTTTATGGTGCCCCCTCCCGACACAGCGCGTCAATTTGTGTATTACGCATTTGATTGGCAGCTGCAACGAATGTCGGTCGCGCTTTTAATTTTAACCGCAATTAACACCTTGTTTATGAATCCGTGAGTACAAAGCTTATCTCTTTAGTACGATTCTTCCTCGTTCTCCTTGAAAACATGAAGTTTGTTTACTAATAACTCGTTAAACTCTGTGCAGTTTATTTAAAAGACAGCATCTGCTAAATGGGTTTTTTGTTAATTTCGGGTAGTAAATCAACATCATCACGGGTGTTTCCTCGACTTCTATAACACACTCCCAATTCGCCAGTCATGTTTAAGTCTCATGTCATAAGGGGCGAGCCCATTGCCGTTAACTGGGAACAAATCCAAACCCCGGGCTGTTAGCAAATAAAAAAAAGAATAAATGTATGCAAGAACTTTCTAGGCATGACCTCATCATTTTTCACTCAGGTCGCATAATTCTACACCACATGCTGGTAACCCATAAAGGACACTTGCTACCAGTTTTAGGGATAGTTTTTGGGACATCGAGGTCTAAATCTTAGCTACGATATGTTTTCTTAGTTTCAGTACTGATTCATCAACTACACGTGTAAAACAGGACTCACAATGTATACATAAACTCACGCCTGTTTCCATGTGGTTAGGCAAAACCACAGAATGCTTAACTCCTCACTTACTCCTCACGTCGTTTTGCTTCAACCACGTTCATACATACATATACCTCACTTCTACATCATAAACTAAGGAACAGCTTTTAACGCGAAAAAATAATGATAATTTGGTCGAATTTTTTATTATCACTTTTATCATATGGCAGTTTTAGTTATTTTCTACGCAAAAGCTGTCAAACCTTCACAAGTAATTCCTTAAAGGCTAAAAAAACCTGAAGATTCATTCAGCCCATAAACTGGTGCATGCACTACATTAGCTGTTTATTGAGGGCTATCGTTTTTGAGATCACCAGATGGCACCACTGGCAAGTAAGGTCCTGGTAACTTCATGATATGTTTACTTTTTTTTATCAGTAAACATGGTAAATATCCCGTTTCTAGTGTTAATGATAAGTTCACTTTATTTCGTATAGCAACATAGTGTAAACTTCAGATACATAATTACAATATTGTCCCTAAAATTGGCAAACATGAAACATTTAATAATTATTCTTACTCCAAGTACAAACAAATTAGATCCTAACTTGCTACTATTTATTGCTTGCTATCTTCAAGTCATAATTAATCAGGAATGGCTCAATCTTGACCACAATCGTGAATATTCGTAAAAATACGTGATATAAAACGCGCAACACTATAACGCCTGACATTTCTGAAGACCTTACTCCACACCAACGCCTCTAGCGGCGAATTCATGCGCGATAGCCCTCATTGATACGATTAAATCGTACTCAACGATCTATTGACTGATAAGACAACTTGTTGACACCTTTAAGTTTTCTTTGACCAGTAGCCGTATCAAGTACTTGAGCAATTCAAACAAACTGACTGATTAGAATAGGTCAAGATTGTGTGGGACAACGCTTGCTTTAGTGCTTGTTTGGGTTGACTCATTAGCGCTCATAGATGTAAACGTGCTAACCCTGTCATATGTGCAGGGGCTACGAGTCGAATAAGGAAGCTACAAACTGCCTGCGAATTGTCTTTTAAGGGGTATGCGGAATGACGCAGGTCCTCACCGGACACGGTTGTTTCGGGAGGTTCCTGCACCGAATCGGGCGGGAGGAAACGCCTGGGTGTTTCCACTGCGAGGATCGTCCGGAGGACACGGTGGAGCACACCGTGGAGTTCTGCCCCGCTTGGGCGGAGCACCGCCGTGTCCTCGTAGCGGCGATTGGCAGCGGCGATCTCTCGCGTCCGGCCTTGGTTCAAGCCATGGTCCGGAGCGAGAGGGAATGGGAAGCCGTCACCTCCTTCTGCGAAGCAGTCATGCTAGTGAAGGAGGTGGCGGGACGTGAGAGGGAAAGAACCTCACGTCCCAGTCGCCGCCCTGGGCGTCGGGGGTCACGTGGTGGCTCCCGGCCACCGTAGGCGCAGGCCTGTGGACGGCGAGTTATGGGCCAGCTCGCCGTCCAGCCGTCTTATGACGACAGGCCGTGTCGAGGGCGCGTTCGTGTTCCACGTGCGCCTCAAAGAGATGTCAGCAAATAAGTAGGGGTCCGCAAGGGCCGATGCCTGCCAGGGCTGCGGGACTGTTCGAAAGAGATACCGTGGCCCTGGAACACAAAGGGCAAAGAAGGAACATGGATGGGTTTTAGTCAGTACAAGTCTGACACTCCCTTCCGCTCCGCCCAGAGTGGGGGGGGTCATTTGATGATTTCCCATCCAGAAAAAAAAAAGGGGTATGCGGAACAGGGTGTTAAGTTTTTCAACCCCCATAGAAAAGGGAGGATTTTCTGGTCAGACGGGAGTTGTGTCTGACGGGCTACTGCCCTACGGCTATTTTGGTAAGTTAGTTACTCGAGGATAACTTTAATTATACCTTTATTTAACTTTAATAGCGATTCAGGATTTTGGCGTTAGTTCTTCATTTGGTCATAGATGTTGCTAGTGTTATTTTTGTCGACTTGATTATGTCCGCTACAACCTAAACGATTCTTTTGATTGATTTGAATTTGAATTCTAAATGCTCGTCGAATGGTGGAAAGACTAGAGATGTGAGGGTTTTTGCGTTGCAGTGTGCATCGCCTAAATTTGCGTCAGCCTCTCATCGTTTGTCAATCATCTTTTGTAGGTGTTAAAAGGTCCTCTAGTGAACAGCGCCGACTAGCAAGCGTGGTCTGAGATGCACTCTGGAACGTCTGCCATACATATTCGTCTGGTATAGACTAGATGCGGATGTGGACGGCGGAGATCCTAGCAAATGTGTCGCATTTCAAAGTACAATATAAGTGAGATCTCATGCGTTACGAATACTTGAATCCTTCGTAGTACAGATAATTTTACAAACAATAACAGTTGAGGGACTGACTTCCAGGCCACCAGTTTTATTAAGGGTATCGTTTTACCCAGCAGCTGGATTATGGACGTCAGATAGGCGGTCGCTCCATGAAAATCACTGGTTTCCATCTACATCCGACCGTAAAATTGTTAAGAAAAGGCTAGGTAAATGAAATTAGGTCAACCTAGGAAGTTGTCGTCTGCTTAACCGAGCAACCCTGCGGGTGCTTTGCCTTGATACTAAGGCCTCCAGCCTCTATGCGATATGGCATGTCGGTTTCCTCGTAATCTGTACCAAGTGTATGTCGTGTATAATTATAATGCCTTGCGATCGTAAACAAAGCGCAATTTTAAAACAAAGTTCTGTGTCACTCATAGCTATGACTGATAATTCTAAATAGTATCTGCACTAAGTGCAAATACTTACCTCTAAGTGCAGAAACACCTGGTTGTGCTTAAAAAAAATGTCGTACTTTAGATTTCTGAAGTATCTGAAGATATTTTAAGTAGGATGAGTCAAAAGTGATGACTCAAACTTGGAATTTTGATTTGGAAGGCTGGCTTTTAGCTTGTACTCAATACAAAACTTACTTTTGCTTTCGGCTTCACCCGCGTGGAGTTCGGAAATTATCCCTTGGGAATGTACTATCGGGATAGAAAGTATCCTATGTCCTGATCATAGGGTATCACTGTGCCAATTTTCATCAAAATCCGTTCAGTGGTTAAGCGTGAAAATGTAGTAGCCATTGGAGTTAATTTATCATTTATTATGTTAGTATGGATGTCCCAAATTGGAAGTTAAATTGCGAGTGTTGCCAAGTCGATGAATAAAGAGTGTAAAATGGGTTTGCTTTCTCTAAAGCTGCTCCAGAACCCCAATATTATGACCGAATTGGCGGGAGACCAAAGGCTTTACGCCATGAAGGATAAAATGACAATTTGGATGCAAACCAAACCAAAAACCTTTATTTTTGAGCACTGCATGCCAAATATTACGCAAATTGAAGGTAGCTGAAGAAATATTGCATAAAGTGGGTAGTTCATAAATTTCAATGATTTACTGCTTTCAAGAGACAGTTTTCGAACGTAAATATTTCGTTAGAAATGAACGAACCAACACCTACTAAAACTATTAAAATGTCGATGAACCACCTGTCCCTGGCGCGTTAACACGAAAAACCTCATTACACAAACAATCAAACAGGAAATAACATGGCTAAATTAAAAAGGACATCCTATTACAAAAAAGAATAATATATACAGTACATCATAAGCGCACATAGTAACACAATGAATCAGTTACGCCTGCAATGCTAATTAGTTAACAATGGTTAGTTAGATAATTGGCTGTATGAGTGAATACCGCAGCCTTGGCATAAGTGTGAATTAAAAAATAGATTTTGACAGGCGTGTGGAAATCTGTTCGATTTTGGCGCGAATTTATGTTGAGGCAATTCATCAATGTAAGATATAAATAAACAAAATGCTTAGATTTTTGTTTATTCTCAAATCTTATCTTTCCCACAGTTTTGTATTTTTATTATAATTAATCAACAACTGTTTACTTTTGGAAAAGCTCCAGTACCTACCATCTATTGATTTAATTTATTGTACAGTGGTACTTTACTTAGAAAACTGAGGAAAACACCTGCCCATTGTGGAATACGGCACGTTCTGTCTCAACAAGGAGACCTGTGTCTGTACTTATGCTTTTCCACATTAAGTTCTTTCATATCACTGTCAACTTTACCCAAATAAGGCCTCATTGAATTATTTATTTACAAACTGCCATACAGGCCAGTATTGAAACCAAAACAAACTTATTCAATTTCACCCAGTTAAGACATTTCTTCAGATTTCTAACTTTGGTCTGATTCTAAAATCTGTTCATTAAATATGTATGCAAACTTTCTTATTCTAGTTATTTTGATTTTATTTATTTAATCAGTTCTTGTTATAAATTAATCTCATTCTTAATGTAAAATAATGGATTATGATAATTTTAAACAACTACTTAATTAATTCTAGTATGTATTGACAACATTATTTAACTTGGATTGTAATCTATTATTGATAACCACAGATTTTAATATTGATAACAATTTCAGTTTGTTTTTTATTATGGTGTCTGGAAACCTGATTATTCTTGACATTGATGTCAAGAATAATCAAAAGTTTCCTGACTTCCTTTGGCTCTGTTGAAGTTGGAATTATATCTAAAAGTTATTCTCTGACAAAACAAATAGTCTGCACATGACTTCTTTCATTTTAATTTAGAACTCTGTTTTCTTTATGAAAACTACCTTACGATGTAGGCTTTTTAGTAATTCTAAAAACCCTCAATAATAACTGAACTATAAAACAGCTATTATGTAGCATTCATAAACTTAAAATCACTATGTACACACTAATCTCCGAAATCACCCAACCAAATTCAATAAAAGTTTATGAATGCGTATGGCTGGTTCCAGCTTCAAAGATAGGACAGTTTTGGACTCGACATGGGGCACAGTGCAAAACAGGGCCGGGTCGCTGGTGATAAATAAATAGAACAGTAAAAACTGCATCCGCAGGTAACCTGATAAGCACAAAATAGAGACAGCTGGGTGTAATTAACACCAGATAAGTATAGGTGTAAATTGCACCAACTTTCTACGAGTTGACATGCCTGGGTGAGCTCATGCAGGTTATAGGTAGATGGTTTTATTATAAACTGTCTATTTATACCAATATTATGAAGAGGTAACATTTGTAAATTTGGACATATGAGAGTCTCCAAATACAATTAAAAAAATCTTTCACTGATGGAAAGGCCATAGATTAAAAAATATTATCCGCTTTTTGGGGTCTGTCTCAGTCAGGTAAAAGTATGTGACACATTTTATGTCCCTAAAATTTGCGTAATACAAAAATAGCGTACATTTTACGAAAGACTTTCAGGAAAATGATCAGTCCAATGCATTTTGTTGCCATTTACACAATACATTTCCAATATGATAAACCGAGTCATTTCCCTGCCTCTGAAAATTGAACCTAGGATTGTTCAGTTTCATTTGTTTACTTTTATTTTCATGGAAACAGTCTTAGTACTTGGCGAATTTAATTACAGATATTTTTGATGATCTGAGACTGTTGCAGTGTTTCTTATAAGAATAATTAGATAGAAAACACGATCATCATGTAGTTTTAAATGAGTATAATGTTTGTTTGCATCAATTGACAGAAATAGAAATCATTGATCACAGATACACAGTTTTGGTAACAGTATGATGACGGAGTAAGCAGTTTTAACATCAAACTAAATGAAAATGTACAATTTGTTGTGCAACTCCACAACAAATTGTAGAAACACACAAAAACAAAGTGTTGGGAACCCACATTTAAAATCAAGATGTAATAACTGTCTAGTTACAGCTACAAGTCTTTCTGTAGAGACATACAAAAAATTGGCCAAGACCTAATCAGGCTCACACAGTTTAGGTTCCACACAAAAAACACTGAGCAGTGTGTGGAATCAAACAACTTTAAAAAAATTATATTACCTGGTACATTATTGATGGGTCCCAAAGCCCGATCGGGCGACAGGTCTTCCTCGTCAGACATGTTGGCTCCGTTCACACCATCAACCATCGGTCACTCACTAAATGTCAGCACTTAGCGACAATTCACTTCATATTACACCTACACTAAGTCCTACGAGATTCATGTATAAAATCTACTTTTAGAAACAATTTAAGGCATGCAGCTTATTGTTTTGTCTGTCTCATTAGTGTGTTCCATTGTTATTTGAATTATTTCTTCAGCATCTGTAATAAAAGAGGTTTTGTGTTGGCTGTTTGTGGTTTGTTCTTGTGCTTGAATAAAAGTTAGAGCAATGCAATATTTTTCTATTTATTTTCAGTGGCCACTTCCAAAGCTAAGCCCTTTGGTTTTTTTCATAATTCCTAGCAGAAGCAAACTAGACTTCAGTTCCTTTCAACTTTTCCAAATAGATTTTTTTGTGATCTAATTAAAAAAATATTATGAAACTTGAACCTGTTCTTTGTAAGAAATTCTTATAAAATGAAACTAGTTCCATCATTTCATAATCTGGAGAAATATTAAAATAGCATTTTATTGAAGCTTTTCACATCTTGTTACTAGAAGGTCACCAGTATTAAAAATAGTTTTATATGAATATTTTATTAAAGAAATAGATTTATTGTGTAAAGAATTGGTCTACATTAAAGAAATTCTATTGACTTCATATCTAATTATTGTTATCATTAAAAAGTTATGTTTTTAAAGGGCTGTTATCATCACAGTGATAAGTCCCTGATAAGCTGACTACAACAATGTTCTATTTACAAAAATCTGATTGTTTATATTTTTTTTATTACAAGCAGTCAAGGAAACACCCTATTGAGTCTGAATATGGGGTTTTTCTTGAATAAAATATAACAAGATTAACAATGAATATCCACTGAGCGTACCTCAATGAGAAAGTAAAAAAAGAGTAGATATTTTACGAAAGCTCTGTTTAGAAGTGACTCACATAAAACCTATAGTAATCCTACATTCAAGTCTAAGCAGGAAAATAAACACTTATAAAATATAAATGGTTTTAAAATAAGTCGATACTATAGCATCGTCGCCGTGAATGCAACTCCTACCCACTATAGATCTAGTCTGGGGTCAACAGGAAATAAAAACCGATTTTCGCTATTGTCTAACTAATCAAAAGGCGACAACTGCTTTCTATTCATTGATTGCAAGGTTGCGGGTGTCACACAATACTAGAGCACTTTCGCAATCCCTCACAAATTAGCTTTTATGTACATTTTTATAACAAAAAAAGAATAATGATCACCATGACATATCGATACGATTTCCGCATCGCGACTATAAATAAACAATAACATATACTTGCGTGCAGCTAATGTAACATCCCGTTGATGCATTTCTATTTTCAATATATTTTTATATCGCTCGGAACCGAACACAATACCACTGAGATCTTAACCTATATTTTTTCTATCGATTGTTATGCAAAAACACTTAGATGAGTCATCGTTTACACTTTTATACAACACCACGACTGCAGGTTTATGATATTCACCTGGATATTCCGTTAACTTTAATTGATTTTGGCTATGGCTACTAAATCATTTTGTTTAAATTATTTTTCGATCCTTTCGAAGCAGACATTTTACTCGGGACACTGGCAGTGTTGCTATAGGAAGAAATATTACAATTTATTTACTGTATGTTTGTGAAACACAATAATGTGTTATTGTTATAAAAATGTTGTAATTTAATACAAGGCGATATATTAGCCGTGATATGAATTAACCACATTTCTATATTTTTATCGATACAAATTGAATGAAGTATCGATTAAATTTTATTTTATTTACAAAGTTACTGAGTTTTCCTTTCTCGTAGAAGTTATATAGCAGTAATTTAAGTAAGTTTGTATTGTTTTATAATAAGTTGCATGTACTTGCAACTTTTATTTCCAGTTATAACCTTTTTATCTCAACATTGCAAATCAAGCAAAAATCTACTCAAAAATGTGCCACTGTTTGCTAAATACAGAAGTCGTCAGACTGGCAACGTCTCTACCGGATGTGGAGTCGGAAATACTTTGAAATCTATGTACATTTTAGACGTTATTTATACTTATTACGATTTTTTGGCTTTATTATTTATACAAATTACACAAATAATTCAACATAAGAATTATAAATACCTAATTTGTGGAGATTAAAGGATAATTTTACTGAAATATAATAAATTCCATTGTAAAAAGTTGCTATATTGATAGAGCGTCATTTGTACGTAATGGAGTCGATGTTCTTTTCGACAACTTGTAATTGAAATAATTATATAATTTTCGACGAAATATCACATAAAACTGTTTGTTATTGTGTATTACTGGATTGCAGTGAATGGTTATTGATAATATATGGATACCTTAAGGGGTAATAAGCTTTCAAACAACCTCGTTTTATCAATGGTATGTGTGACATCAAAATATTTTGGAAAGTTCATTGAATTTATCATAAAAATCAGTTATATGTGCATAATCTTACATGAATACCCTTATTTACATCATAAATTGTGATCCCTGTAAGTTAGTTGCAACGTGCTATGTCGTAATCGTACAAAAATTCGAAGGCTTTGTCGCCCGCGTAATTGAGTAGCAAAACGGAAAGGTCATGCATTCATATTCACCTTTTTGTTTCCAGAACGATGATCGTCGTTATATAAAAGCAATTGTGGTGCGCGAGCAACGCATATTATAGTTTGGGCTGAGAACCAGGACCAGTGTTCATGGTTTTGAGGGGGCACCTTTGTGGACCACAGTTAGATGAAGGTATGGCCTCAGATCAACCTGTGAAGAAGAAACAGCGGATTGACGCGCCCGACATTGATGATGGTAGCGACAGATCCACGGAGGATGTTCTCACTGACATATTCGATTCTGAGTCAACCCCAGCTGAGACATCTGAGGAGTTCCCGTCAAGGAATGGTGAGTCTCCAGACAGCGGCACCGTCAGCGAGGATGCTGTGGACTGTTCCAGTCTCCTGAGACTCCCTAGTGACACCAATGTGGAAATCATACCATCCTGTTCAAACTCAACACCTCATTGGAACTCTGAGGATGATAAACTGCTTGCTGAGCTGAGAATACTACAGGATGCCCTTGTTGGTCAGTGTTTATGTAGATTTAACGACACAGCAGTATCACAGCTCTTTGATAGACAACTCAATATTGTTTCCTGGCCCTTGACATGTTCCCTTACTTATTTATCTACGATGCAGCTTATGTTCGATATATATTTAAAACAAAACAGTACAGGCACCATATGTTCAAAAATTATGCAGGCATGTGACATATTTGTTAGAAATAGGCATGACTGGATAACCGAGGTTGTTGAATTGGCAGACCATAAGAGTAAATTCATAACGTTTGTAGCGTGTAGAGTACTCGCTAGCTTTCTAATAGTCTCCAAAGACACAGTAGATGAGAACTGGCTACAGCAGATTGCTGAAAACATTTACCTATTTGATAGAATCAATAGGATCACAGTACAAAAAATAAATTTCAGTCTAGATATAATAAAGAGGATAGTTGAGTGGAAGGATGTGGAACAGCATCCTTTAGAGGACAGTAGTTACATTAATTCAGCAGGAAACATGCAAGTGCAGGAGGATAACCCGTTTAGGAGTAGTGTTGGCTACAGTAGTAGTAGTGGGGAGATGCCCTCAAGTTCACACAGTAATTTGCATAATGCGTTTTCCAATTTACAAACGCATGGGACACCATCCACGTCTTCAGAGCAGGAGGGCCCAGCGACATTCAGACTAAATGAGCCAGTATTAAAGCTATCATCTAACGAACAAAGAGAGATGGAGCAATCTGAATCCCCTGAACCTCCCCAGTCAAGGATAGAGCGAGTCAACGAACATGGTTGTGTCACTGTCATACTCACTGACTCGGAATCCTTTGACACCTCACACATAAAATGCCTAACAATAAAAACGCTAGAGCATCACTGGCCTGTGCTAGTAAAAAATATGAAGCTTCTTCTTCTAAGGTACCTGAATTTAGCAAATGCTGAAAATTGTATACTAACATTTTTCTCGTTATGGGAGAATATTATAAGTGTAAAAGCGAATCTCTCAGTTATAGACACGAAACCATTTTATGCTGACTTGCAAGGCTTTGTAGACCTGTTAAGAAATACAGTGCTGCCAAGTCTAATATATACTCATTTACTAAGTTTGTTCAATGAAGTTCTGTGTTATGGGTCAACATTGGCGCTACAAGATATTTTGCCTGAAGAGATATGCTGCCTGGCACACTCTATCGTGAGGTTTGTCAAAGACTTCAGATTACTAAGTGATGTGAGGGTTCAGACAAGTAGAAGTGGGTTTGGTTTCTTAGGACATGAGTGCACAATCCTGAGAGACTATGCTCTAGGCCCCGAAGTAGCGCCTTTATCGTCGTCCATTCAACTTGTAGATCAGAGTTATGGCGAAGATGAAAACGACGATTCACAAAGAGGAGAAGTTGACAAAACAATGTTGCAGAGAATGTCGTTACTAGTTCTGAAATCGGTTGCTGTCACAGTCAAAGAAATGCGATGCGATTCATCTGATAGTTCAATAGACTCCTCAGATTACAATGCGATACAAGATATGCAGATTGTAGAACGATCTATTCGCGATGTCCTGAAAAAGCTGGACGTTTTCATCAGAAACAGCCTAGAGTTCCATCCTGAGACACCTTTTACTAAAATGCTGATACATTTGTTCAGTGAGCAGGATGACTATTTGATTGAATCAATGGTGTGCACTCTTGATATTACTGTAGGGATTGTGTATAGAAACTCGATGTACCCTGACTTAATACCAATGTTGAACCCCATATCATCATTCATAGAGTTCCTGAAGGTTGTATCTCATGATAGTGATGTTTTACTGGATTATCTTGTGAGCAACGAGACCTGCTTCTTGCTCTACTTGCTCAGGTTTCTTAAGTATGTGAGAAGGAACTGGCCGAAGTTTTTGGAGACTTGCCAGCAAACAGATTCTGGGGGAAGTAGAGGTCTGGATGATACTATGAGGGTTCTAATAAGGTTGAGGTTGCAAATCAGCAGACTGGTGTCAAAGTCTCTGTTCCCATACAACATAAGTCCTGTACTAAGATTGTTGGAGGTCTGTGAAAGTTTGTATGAAGGGAATGAGTTTAGTTGAATATCTAACATAGTGTCCTGTTCTGAAATTAATAAAAGGAAAATACAAGTTGCAACTATGCTAGACCTGGCGAAATATTGAAAAAAATAGGAATTTTCGATAACTTATCGTTAAAAAAAGAGCTTTTTAAGGTTTTTCAGGCTTATAAACTAATTTGCTGCCACAAGTTGATTTTGTGTCAATTATTTTCTATCCCAACTTATGTTTTCATGACATAAGTAAGGTCTAGCACACCACTCTTGCATTGAAATAAACTCTTATTTACAAAGACTGCCAACTCATTTTACATTCCAAACTTTGCTTAGTTACGAATAGTATTTAGCTCTATTTAATTTATATTAATTTGTAGTGTTGTAACATTTGTAATATGATGTGTACTTAATGTTAGTTTTTAAACTGTAATTATATGTTACTCAGTCTTCCTCTTAGAGTATGTTCCTTTAATGCAATAATGTTTAAAATATTGGAACACTGTGCTTTTTAAGTGGTACAAAAGCGTCATGCATCTTCCTGCCGTTCCCCCATTCTATTTGGGGTCAGCGCAACACGTTTTCTTCTTCCATTCTCCCCTGTCAGTCGTCACAGCATCATTTACTCCTTTCTCTTTCATATCAGTCTTCACATAATCCATCTATCTTTTCTTTGGCCTTCCACTCCCTCTCCATCTATCAACATTCATGTCCATCACTTTAGTCACATGCATTTCGTCCCTTATTACATGTCCTTACCAAGACAAACGACTTCCTTACAATTTTTCTATAACAGGCGCGACTTTTAAACTTCCTCTAATATACTCATTCCTTAGTTTATCCATTCATTCAAAAATATATTAAAAGTAAAATTATTTGACAGTTCTATTTTTACACTAAAAGTTCATCTTTTAGTGTAAAAAAAGAACTGTCTAATGTTCACCAATAATATTTTGGTCTTCTGGCAATTTGGTTAAAAACTTTGTTACTCAGTGTTCTAATAAATGCCCAATAATGTGCCTTACCATTATGTAAAAATAGGGTGCTCAGTAATAATATTTTAATGTAGAAATGTAATGTTTTCAAGAAAATATATTATATATTTTTAGTGCAACCATTTTGCATAATAGTTTTAAATAGTAGTTTAGCCGATTTCTAGAATTAATTTATTTTAGTTTTTAGTTATTCAGTTGTATTATATATTTAGTTTTGATATTGCATATAAAATGCGGGTCTATACATTTTTTGTTTTAACTAAATTATATTCCATGCCACAATGATGTACATAATTGCCATCAATTACCATTTTATAAGTAAATGTAATCAGTATTAATACAATATCCTAATTTATATCGACATTATAATATAATTTAAAAAAATTGTTGTTTAGTAAACTTGTTTGGATTGTTAGGCTTAGTTCACACATGTTCAAATCGAAACGATTTGAAAAATCTTTTTAAAAAACAAAATTTTAGAATAAAAAGTCTGATTGATATTTATTTTCAGGGTAAAAAATTCCAAATAATGACAAAAAAAAACATAAAAATCTTTTCACAATTAGACGTAAAATGTCATCTACTAGGAATTTTCCTTCCTTTGCCAAACAAGTTTACCAAACAACAAACCATATTTCGACTACGGGATCTTATATTATATTTTATAATAGCTTTAAGTGATAGAACGACAACAGACTGTTATGTAGGTATAAATGTGTCCATTTTGTTACTTCCATTTAGATAATAAGATGTTATTTTAGTATTTTTCATTGGTTACTTGATATGATTACAGAATCTCAAAATTGTGGACCTCTTAAATCTGCACACCAGTTTAATGTCTTATTTTCAAGAATATTTGATTATTACAAAATATCCTAAAAAGTAATGAACTTAAATACTATTAAATAAATAATATTTAGAAAAATATTTGTACACTGATCTTGCCAATAATACTACCGGAAAACATATTTTGTAATTTAAAATAGTATTCTGCGTAATTCTTAAAAAAAAATTAAATGTTGAAACAAACCATTTTGTTTACATAAATATTTTTATTTGTTACAATATTTCAGACCAGTGCTTAGAGGCTGAACAAAAATAAATTTATCTAAAAGCAAACATACATTTAGTTATCAATCTCCTGTATTAAATACGTTTCATTGATTAATAATGATATATTTCACATGTTTTGGCTTTTATTTGTATCCTGAATTATGTAAAACTTATGTTTATGAAGGAGAAATTCAAAATTTTGTATCTATAAGCAGTAATTTAAGAACTTTTTACTGTTAAGTAACAATAATTTAATTTAAATAACGACATTAAAATGAAATATTTTTGTACATGATGACAATATTTCTTGTTTTATTTTTCTACATTTCTATCTAAGTAAATTCACATAGATTCTAATATTGGACCCCAAAACAAGAAACTTAACAAACAATTACTTTAAAATCCAGTTTAGTTCCTATTTCTCTTTATTAGTAGAAAATTACTTTGTTCCTGTATAACCATAAAAGGTACAGACTTTTGCAAGGCCTTTGATAAGGTTGATTTATCACAAACACTAGTCTTTCAACGAAACTTATTAAAAAACTACGTTTACGTTGCAGACAAAAATAATTGATTGCTATAACCAAGTCTATAATAAATTCTTGCAAACTTGTTTAATTACTCAAAAAGTAATTTGTTCCGGGTGTTTCTCAAGGCACTGACTTTGGTCCGAACTAGTATCCATTAGCAAGAGAACTGTAGGTATTTTCGACCTCGTAATATCATCCTATATAGCGACCTAACGCAGGTCTATTTAGTAACAAAAGTCACTCACATGTCAACAAGAGCGTCGCCAAGGCGAGCTCGAGATTTTTTAAGTTGTACCTTTCCCCCCTTGCCCAGAATAAGTAAGAACGTAAATAATTTAGTGAACAGGAGAATCATGCGCTATGTAGGTACTCGTAATACTGCTACATACTTACAATATTAACTAGTATTCTTACAGTATAGCAACCCATACAAGTGCGCCAGCCGCGACGCCCGGCGCCATCCACGCCAATCGCGCCCAACGGTCAGCGAGGCGCCGAAGTAGTCTGCGGCGGCGGTCATCGGTGCGGCGCGTTCTTAGACAAGTCACCAATCTTGTTCTATACCTTGCGAAGTGTGGCTTAACTTTTGTTAGACAAGTCACCCATCTTGTTCTATACCTTGGGGAGTGTTGCTAACTTTAATGTTGTGAGTGGTCCGATTGTAACGATTTTTTGTTGGAGGGTATATCTCAAAGTTAATGCTAGTCGCAGATTTTTTGGAATATAAATTCCATTCCAATATAAAGGTACAGCCACTTTTAAGGGTAGAATTTATATTCACTCGCCGAGACACTCCAACGCAGAGCGGGGGGAGTGCGAGAGTGTATATGTATTGTATAAGAGCGCTCATCTAGCCTCGGGAATCCTCGCTTGGCTGCTACCCATTTTTTTTTTTCAGGGTGTTTTAATTACATCTTATAGGTTTTAATAGAGCAGTAACTCTGGTTATCGATCAAGAAGACATTTATGTACTCTGATTGGTGTGATCTTACTGCTGGGGTTCCTCAGGGTGACGTTCTCTCTCTTCTTTTTTACCCGATTGCTAAGTGCACAGGTGATAGGGCACGCGGTGCCAGATGGAAGGTAAGTCATTGTCTATGGGTAAACGCCGCATACGCACTTGAGGTCTGAGCCGACCACGAACCCCCATCTGCAGAGGTTGTCTTTGCTCCGGCCGACTTGGGTTCGAAGTCTGTTTAGAGATTTAGAAATCGAACACGGAACTCGTGCCCAGGTAGAAGGTTTTCTGATGGATCGTTGAAGTTACCAGGGGGTTTAAACCGCTCCCGCTAGTAATTGTTTCTTCCTGTGGAGGCATTGGCAAGGGAAATGAAACTACGAATACGTATCACCAATTGTATTTCTAATCATAATTCACAACATATACAATAGCATTGTACACTTAGTCAAACGTTCGTAGAATCACACTTATATTGCTTATTTTTGGACGCTGATCCCATTCAAAACAGGACTAAAGGTAGATTCTATATAAGATAGATATAAAAAGTATAAATTGAAAGTGAATGTTGATGCCAATAAGCATGCAACGATTATATAACTTGTGTTGTAAAATACATAAGTATAATTATTTAGTCTACATTATGTAAGGAATCAATTATATTGGCAGGATATATAAAATCATGGGATCTTTTTAGTGAGTAGTTGCGATATAATATAACAGGCAGTTTTTATCTGTGCGTGTCTATTTGAGCTGTATCCTGATAATAATTCAAGCTATCTCTGTGTGTGAAAGAAAGATTCATATTACCTGCACGCGTGGCATGACCACCGTAGAAACGGGTTTTGTCGACGGAAGAATCGATAAAATGACATTTCTTTTGTTGATCTGTAATTTTTTCGATTCTGCCGACGATAAAACCCGTTTCTATGGTGGTAGAAATCTGTTGTTTTTTAAAGGAGACTAACCAGATTTAATTTTCGTCTAAAAATAGCTTTAAGGCCTACTTCTGAATCTGAAGTCTACATTGCAAGTCAACTACTTCTCACACTTATGCCCTTAGTTTTAAGATTCAAAAATGGTTAACCGCCATTTTACGTAGTTGTACCTACATTCGCTCAACTCGTATGAATTTAAAAAGGTCAGATAATATCACATCACATTCTAAAGACATCCTTACATTCTAACAATCAACAATAATTTCAGAAGAGTTATGAAAAGTACTAAGGGGTCGTCCATTAACCACGTGATGTTTTTTAGGAACTTTTTAACCCCCCCTCCCCCGCTACCCAAAATCACGTGTACTTTTTTGGTACAAAGTATCTTAAAAAATTTAAATATTATCTTTAAATACAGGTTTTAACAGGCATAATCTAATTTAATTCTGGACAATTAAGCCGTGATTAAAATGTCAAGGTCACGCACCGCTTTTCAATTTAGAAATCGTCCCTCCCCCCATATTTCGTGATTTTTTCCGAACCTCCTCCCCCCTTTCGAGCTTCACTTGATTAATGGACGACCCCTAAATAGTTACCTACTTTTTGTCTCATAGGTACTTAATGTTTTTTTATACGACTGTAGTTCGTAACAATTTTAATTGGGTGTTACTACAATCTGAAACATGCTTTTGTATAGTCGAGTAAACTTTCACATGTCTTAGCCATATATTTATTTTCAAAGTCACTTATTCGTCAGTTTCTAATATTTTTATCATATCTGTACAGTCAACTACAAAAGCCAATGAGCTGGTCCTGGCAATACTTTAAATAAAAATATTACAGCTGTTTTTTTTAATATTTTTACAATGATCTCTTGGCGCGCGAACGACGTTACGCTGTTGTACATTTCGACCTGAGCAGGTGGCAAAACAGAACTAAAATAAATGTTCAAGTGTGACATTTAATGTTGCAGGTTTTTTCACAAGCAGCCCAATCTTGAACTACAAACTTAAACTGGTCATACTAATAACATATTTGCGAAATGTATTAAAAAAACAAAATGGCGGCGCGGTACTTCTAATTCTGGCCGCGCGCAAAAGATCATTGTGTAGCTATAATTCAAAACAAAAAGCTTTGAACCGATGAATGCCTTGTGCTCAGCATTATAACTAGCCACTACATTTTAAGGGCCGCTAGTCGATTATTGCCAAGCCAATTCACAGAATAGGCAGGAAATGGAGTGGTATATTTTGTAAATAAAAAAAACTTGCAGCAAAGCTACCGGCAAAAAAATATTATCACACTAGCTTCTGCCCGCGACTTCACCCGTGTAGAAAGAAACGTATTCTATGACTTTCTTGCAAAAGTCTAGCTTTCTATCAGTTAAAGAATTTTCGAGAAACTCTTTATAATATTAGTTAAGATATAAGAAGTTCTATTCTATCTAGATAATCATTGAATATGCTCACTCCATACCTTGACTACTCCGTAACGAATATCAGTAGACAAAAAAACATTATTAATTTGTCATAGCATTTATTTCTTTATTTACATTTGCTTTTCCAGCGCTTAACAAGTCAGAGAGGTACGTACAGTCAGCACCATGAGTCACTACCATCATTTAATTTTTAACAGATAATTTTAATTATTTATTTATGTAACATTCAATTATATATTTGTATTGATTATTTTCTAAATAAAAATGGCCTACAGCTACAGAACAATTAAGTTTTAGCGTTTAGGAAAATATTTCAGCGAGGTGAACGGATTTTCGTAACGTGGGTTGAGTTCAGCGACTTTTTGTGCCGAGCGTACCACCTAAATGCCTCAACTACACATAAATTACATAACAGTCCCTTTTTAATGTCATCGTTTCATAATCAAGCTCACATAAGACATAATATTTTACAATGAAACATTTACGTTAGACATAATGTGATTTTCTAAAATAAACAATCTCATTCTGACAGATAAAAACAAACATTATTTCACGTAGACGTTACCAGATGAGGTATTCGTTAACGATTTTAGAGAAATAGTCATTTCTTTAACAACTACCGAATCGTACTGACGTAGGATAGTTCAAAAACAAAATGATGATAATTCAGTAGTCAGCAAAAAGTCTAAATCTGCCATCAAGACTAGGGTCTAACTAAACTGGGCCACATACCAGCCATACGTCAAATACAGTTACGAATACCACAACTCTTAACGTTCATAAAAACATTTTACATTTGAAAACCATTCATAATTCTAAATTGGTAAACAACTTGACTGGACCGCGATATTTATCATCCGTAAAAAAAATCAATTTAAAAACAATCATGGTATTTGTTCAAAAAATATCCACATTTAAAAATTATAGTAAAAAAAACTTATCATTATATTACACAAATATTCGATTGCCGTGTGTGAATGACTAAATAAAACATTTTCACACGGAATGTAAGAACGAAATTCATTTAATAGGAGCCTGCATACAATGACCTATTTCGTTTGGTCGATAATCATGAAAATAACGCTCAGAGTTGTAAGGAAATAGAGTAGTTTTAAAACATACAAAAAAAAATCATTAAGGACAACACACAAAATAACATGTAAGTTTGAACTTAACCTAACACTCCATTTTGTTACTACTCTGTGAAATATACCGTTACATTAATATCACAGGCCATTGTGTACAAGATTATTAAAGGTAAAACCTAAACATTAAAACATCGACTACGGACAACAAATATCGCGCCAAAAAAAAAACTTAAAACTAAAACAAACTTACATACATACTCAGGTATCATAGTCTTCGTCTATCTGCAGGTTGCCAGAATTCAAACAGTCTATATCGACTGGATGCGGCAACACAGGTTTAATTTCAATCTTTTTCACTTCCTGCCTAATCGTTTTAGAATTCTGCCTATGAATTTGCCGTAACGAATTTTCTTTTTTAGGAGGTACGCTCACGTTAATAGCTGCTGTGTCCAGCAATTTTATTTCTGGGTTTGCAAAATTTTTTGTAAAGTCTATGTTTAGGATAGGTGTTACGGGCGTCCTAGGCGCTACTATTGGTTTTTCTATAATGGCTGGCTTCGGCACCATTTCAATTTTAAGAGGTTCAGGCGTGTAGCTCGTTGAAGGTTGCGGGCTTGCGTAAGTAGGATTGAGTTTGATTACACTTCTGTGTTGCACTTCATCGGTTAATAACGTTTCTTGGTAAAAATTCGCGGTAACAACCGGTTTTTCTTCTGTGGACTTCTTCGATAGGTCTATGGCAGTGTCTAATGAGGTTGAGGTCACAGTTTCTGTTCGTGATAGTTTGTAGGTCAGGTCGACCTCTGTGGAGAGTGCCCTTTTGAGGGGGTCCCGAGGAGGTTGTAAAGGTAATGGCGTAACTACTTTGATGTCACAACTGCTCGAGCTGTTTGAGTCTTCCCTTGCTATCCTTCGGGGTGGGACTGGCATTTCTGAAAATCTGAGAACAGATAAAATTGTTAAAATGATGTATAGTATAAAAAATCCCACTCCAATCCCAAGATTTGTGTGGTAACACTTTGATGGTAGAATGGATTAGTCGAAAGAGACAAACTATCGATCGACGTCGACTAACCTTCTACCATCGATCGATGGCATCGGTCGACGATCGATCGATTGCCGTGGTAAAACCCTTAGATAGATAGGTACACGTGAATAACATAATCCTGTCACAGCTGTCGTAAAGTTGATTAAAAAGAAATCATTTCAGTAACATTGTTAGAAGTCGTCGTTGGTGTAGTGGTCGCAACCGCAACTGCTGAGCATGAGGTAATGGATCGATTCCCAGGTCGGGCCAAGGGTTGTTGAATTATTCCATCAGGAATATCTCAGTAACAGCCACGGAGTCTGGATTTGTGGTCCGTTGATGGCAATAGGCTTACCTACTACATGGGATTTAAACATAACTGGCGAAATGTGGGTGAACTATTAGGTAACTACGCCTCTGTCTAATCCTTCGGCGATTGCTAACTTACGGCCTTTAGAAACAGCTGATTCTCAGCATTATTTAAAGGGGAATGCCGATTTTAGGCCCAAGAAATTAGTTTTATTAAAAAATCTTAGGTAAATTTCACGTAATTAACTTTGCTATTCACTACGCGATAGAAGTTGGAAACATATTATTTGAAAAAAATATTGAAAACAATAACGAAATTCTGTATTTGTGGCAGTTCTGAATAAAGTGAAATTACGTATTTTTGTGCAAATAAAAATCTAATTTTCATTAAATAGAATCCTAAACCTTAATAGCAAAAAATTAAAGGAATGTTGCAAAAATTAACTTAAGCGTTTACAGATATTTGTACTATACTTAATTGTCCTTTTGTGTAAAGAAATTCCAATGCATTTTATGTATTAAATATACATTAACAATCGACTTAGAATACATAATATAATACATTCAATGATAGAATGTTAGATCATTGAATGTACTATACCATGCGCCGATCGAAAAAAAAAAAAAATTTGAAAACTCGGAGTTATTTATTTATGTACACACAAAATACTTAACAAGACTTTACATTAAGATAGAAGAGCACAAAAGTACTGCTTATTTCATACGAAATCTCTTCCAGCAGACCTGCGAGAGGAAAGTAGGATTAGAAATTCTTTTATCAATAAATTATTTTTGGTATAAGTTAATATTATGTGGCATTCGGTCTGACATGTGAGCACTGAGGGCCTAAATCACTATGGCGGCCTGGCATTCTCCTTTCGAAGGATTATGAAAAGGTATACTTTCCTTGCAGCAGTCAACTTTGAACCGTACTTAGCAACACATAAGGTGGTACGGTCGATGGCAAACCAATCATCATTAACCAAAGGCCACTACTCTAACCAAAGGCCACTACTCTTTTGTTGTGAGCAATTAACAGGCTTTCTAATTCCACACATTCATGTAGGTAGTAAAAGGCGTTAATAACAATGTTTCTTCACTCCCGTTATTGTTAGGAGTTGTCCATCAATCACGTGATGTTTTTAGCAACTTTTTAACGCCCCCTGGGTTGACCCCCAAAGGTGAAACGTGGTGATGTTTTAGAGTACTCCTCCCCCCTACCCAAAATCACGTGTATTTTTTGGTAAAGTATCTTAAAAAAAAATCAGAATATTATCTTTAAATACAGGTTAGCAGGTATAATCTACTTTAATTCTGGAAAATTAAGCACCGTGATAAAATGTCAAGGTCACGCACCGCTTTTCGGTTTAGAAATCGCGCATTCAAAGAAAACATAAATACACGTGATATCTCACTACACCCTTTCCCCCTCCCCCCTAGTGATATTTCGTGATGTTTTCCGAACCCCCTCCACCCCTTTCGAGGCTAACGTGATTAATGGGCGACCCCTTATTGGTACTAAAAGGGCGTATGTGTGTTAAGAAAGTGCCATAAAGTATATTTAATACAGTAGGTCATTACCGAAAGTGGACCAACTCCAATTAAAGTTTTATTGTCAATAACTGTCGCACGCGACCTTCGTCTGCGTGGAATTATAATAAAATAGTACTTCCCTATAATGACATAATGCTCCCACTGCTAAAACACCTCCCTGTGGGAATGAGCGGGCGGTAATACACCACTCAAACCTACTGCGGGTTGGTCAATCGTCGGGTATTTTCCGACAAAAACGCGAGTGAAGCCGCGGTCATAATCTAGTAATAAATTAAGAAACATTACCTAGAAGAGTTCGGCGAACTTTCAGCGCTCATCATTTCTTTCTCTTCCGCTGCTGAAACGTCTGGTATATTCTTGACCTGAAAATTTTAAAAAACAAATACTTAAAAAGAACCGAGTACAACACGGTGACATATTAAGCTATACATTTCCAGTATAAAATGGCCTCGCTTTGTATAGATTTCCCGTACAATGAGAGATCCGATGATACTAATTTTGCATAGCTTGACTGGTCGTCGTGCGTACAACAACTAGTACAGACGCCAACATATCAAGCTACCCGAAACTATCAAATTGTCCTAATCAACTTTGAACCTAATGCTTTAGCGATAAAGTTGAAAATCTATTAAAGAAATTTGACAGATTCTAGTAGCTTGATGGATTGTCTTATTCCTCGGCGAATTCTATAGCGAAGACCTCCCTACGGCTGGCTTCATCTGCCATTCCGAAATTCCATTTCGGTTGTCTTGGGAAATTAGGGTAATTTTTACTTTATTTTGTTTCTTTGATAAAGCTTTTCGAAAAGGTGTAGAAACTTCGAGAAAAAAATGCGTGTTTTCAGTTTCTTTAATTGGAAAAGAAGAATATTGTAGGCTTCGCTAAAATGTATTTCGTTTTCGAAATAAAATTGTAAAGGGTTGTTTCTAACAATGGACACTTTAAACAAAGAAATTCAAAGGAGCTTTGTGAGGGCTTGACGTAAACAATGCTTTCGAAACCCTTTTCTTATTGAACTCTGCCTCTGCTTTCCTTAGATTTCTTTACAAGTCACATCCCATTTTGAGTTGCTGAGCTAACCGTCAAGTAGACAAAAATTTACTCAAAATCATTGACAGCCTTTAGGAATATGAGAAGCAGGGTGTTGATTACCAGTTTTACCAAGGGGTATCGTATTACCCAGTACTAACTGGGTTGTGGAGGTCAGATAGGCAGTCGCTCCGTGTAAAATACTGGTATTCAGCTGCATCCGATGAGACTGGAAGCCGACCCCGACATAGTTAGGAAAAGACTAGGCAGATGATGATAAAGCTACCGAAAAGCTTATGTCAATCTTGTTGACAGCCGTTGTAGAAATTAGGAACGATTTAGAAGCAATTGCCCTTTGTTTAGGCCCTCAGGTCTTACCCCTGGCCCTCTGCAGGTTATCCATCCACTCATAATTTTATTCTTTGATAGCCTCATCTGTCCCTCTCCTGGCCAAAGGCGTCCTCACATTCCTTCCACTTCTGTCGATATGGTGCGTCTGATTGTCATTTAATGAGGAAGCCATTCAAGGCGTCCCGCCATCTTCCTATTGAAAAAACTAGACAGCCATTTATAAACTTACCAAATCTCTGAGAAAATCAAACTTGGACTCTCCTAGGATGCACTGCTTGACGTGCGAAGGGCTGAGGGTCTTCGCGTTTCTTGCCATCGTCACCTGCATCGCTTTACTGAGTAACGACTCCACGAACAGCTCCAGGGTGCGCGGTGTTGGTGATAATAGTACTGAGTTAAGGAGTTTGCAGATGTGGATTTGGTATGGCAATAATCAAAACATAGACAATAAAAAGGCGATTTTCAAATGTTAAAAATTAAAATACCTATAGTTCTAAAAACGCCCGCCTTACAGTTTTATAGGTGATGCTCCTGACAAACCATACATAATAACATAATATTGGAGTCTAAAAGGGGTTTTGGCCAGGCTTAATACAAAAATCTTCCAAGCTCTTTACTAATCACCTGCACCATTGATTGGAGACCAGAAAATCGCCAATGATTCCGCGATTGGCATGGCCACCTCATCATCTGCCCAGCCTTTTCCCAACTATATTGGGTCTACCACCTATTGGATCCAATTTATTCAACATATTAGTATTGTACCATCAACGAAATCGATCGAAAAGAAGTTTTACACAATGGCAGGATTCAATAGACTTTAAGAAACTTACAAGAAATAAAAATACTAGAATAGTTTATGCCGTGGCAGAAGATTGGCCAATCAACAAGGATGAGAGCACAGCTTAGTGTGAGCCGGACGTACACCAATATCCCCACTCGGGGACTTGTCGAATGCAATTGTTGCAAATTGCTAGTGTCACCGTTGGGTCACAAGTTACACGATCAAGTGATTTGCGTGACTCACCAGCGGCTGCGAAAAACAAATGAAAGTTGAAAAAAAGTTGTTTACAGCATGCCAAGATGGTAGGGGATCTGATAGGCCTAAGGTTCAGATAGGAGACCTCTACGGTTCACACACAGACAAAATAATTTTCTAACGCCGCAACCTACTTTTTGTAATTAGTTTTATTTACTAAACGTTAGTTGACAAACAACTACCATGCGGTCAGTTCAGTTCAGAGTGAACGGAAAAATCCTCACGCAATTAGAACCTGGCTGCATTGAAAGTAATATCGTATTACCATTGTTTAAAGTAGAAAATTGTATGAATATCGATGTGGACGTCAAGTGAAGCCTCGCGCTTGCTAGCGACTCAATCGCGCACTTTTTTTGCGTTGTCTTAACTGACCCTTAGCGATAAAACCGCAGATTGCCATCCAACATAACTTTTGAGGAACTTTATTAAACTTGGGATTGTGAAGTCTATGGTTTTCATCAACTCATCTACACTATAGCTTAAGAATTCCAAGCCGTATTTAGCCGTTTAAATGGGCCCAAGTATAGTTTTAGCATTCTTTTATCAACCCAGCTTGAAAGTTTTCTAGCTTGCTGAAAAAGTCTCTGAGCACCTCTACCACGAGTGACTGCGACGCGCGACGCGACGGTACTCGCGCGAAGGAACAAATGACGCGCGTATATGTCGCATTGCCTGTGGTCGAGGACGGAGCTCGAGTCCCACGCAAGAGGCTAGACGTAATCTCATGAATTTCACATCCATTTATACTTAATGGCCATGGAGAAACCCAAGTGTATCATAATTTACAGTAAGTAGGGGTTTTTCCGATCACATTAGCATCTTCAGTGTAGTTTCCGAGATAAATGTTGAACATTCTATCGTATGAAGTTTTAAAGTACATTTGGCCGTACGTTCTCCCTTATTAAAAGCGATCACGACTAAAGAATGTCCCTCCGACAGGGAAGAGGTGTTTTGTCCCAGCAGTGGGAACATTAAAAGGCTGATTATGCTATGCTGTTTTAGAATTCCGGCTCGGTTGTCGTCATTGTCAGCTTTGCACATCATACCAACTAATCTATCATTCATCTATCGACCGTTTTCCCTCTATGTTGATTGATTGAGAAGACTAGGTCAGCAATAAATATTCTGTCTAAATACGAAGAGTATGTTATTAAATTAAACGACCAAAATATTTGAGTGCAGATGTGCGGTTAGGTTAGTCTCAAAATAAAGCTTAGATGATAATCTAATAAAAACTCGATATAAAGAGCTTGAATAAATTTTGGCATTCAAAACATTTCAGCATTTTCATCCAGTCATTTGAAGGACATGGACTGTTTAAAAATTGTGAATTTTATATGCATTTTTTCGGTCAACTACGTCCAAGAAACTATAAATAATGCGTCTATGTTCCATTGGATCTACATTTCGTTGAGAAAAAATGATGGGTTTGAATGAACAAAGGAATACATTTTATGATTCGTCTATGAGTCCAATATTATAAAGAGGTATTTGTTTTTGCTTCGGAAATACTGATCCGATTCCGAAAATTCTTTCACTAATGGGAATTTTCATTATCCCCGAGTGTCATAAGGCTACATTTTAATACACGTTCCTACAGGATAATTTCCGTACATTTCGGATCGAAGCCGCGACCAAAAGCTAATATGAAACATTTAGAATAAAGTGGATTTCCTGTCGCGTGGCAGGATCCCAGGTCGGGTAGTGTAATTGGGAATTTTCCGTAGAAGCCCGAAGTCTCGGTTTGTGTCGGGTTAATGGTTTTTGGCTTGTCATCGCTGTATTTTATGGGTCTTGAACATAACTGGTCAAATGAGAGTGTAACCTCTCTTTGAAAACTCCCGTTTTTATGTCGTGCTACACATTAAATAGATAGTGTAAACAAGACCCCTCACAAAGTCGTCAACCAGGCAGCCTGCACATCAAACTAAATAACACTGCGTTAAAATTACTTTTTTTTTGGTGTGTAATAAATATCACGGTTTATGGTAGCGCGCTCAATGTAACGCACTCAAAACATTTTACTGAAGAAGGTTCCCAGGCACAGCCCAGAGAAACAATTGCTATGACGGAAACAACAAGTGCCTCTCGGCTTCGTTAAGGGTGTTTTTACACCCGTTATGGGTCGATGTACAATTACACCCAGATACCAACTCTTTAAGATATAGGTACAAACGTAAACATCTGTCTTGCAAGCAACTTCAAAAACAAGATCAGAAAAACCTAGAACTACAAAGACATAGTTGGCGCAGCCATTGAACGTTTGGCGTCCTGCGTTTTGCGTTGACTGATTTAATAGTTATCTTAGTGAAGATCAAGTGTTTGGATAATCCTGGATGCAATAACCAAGGTAATAAAATTAGTATTCAAAATTAATCCTCTACCTGACTTTTCTAAAAGAAGTTGTCAAAACCTCGCGACGAAAATGGAAATATGGATTTATGTTTTTTTGGCTGCGACTGTCGACAGTCTAGGATACAGAAGGCCATCTTTTTTCAGTAGAAAGCCATCCATAAAAGATATAAGATCTTTTTGACTAGACCCCGAAAACGAAAATGCATAAACTCATATGCAAGACAGAAAAAATACTGGTGCAGACGAAAAATTAAGAACTTATCTCAACTCAAACCTAAGATGAACGCGAAAGACCTTACAACTCCCTAAAAAGAAACTGTAACACGATACATCTTGAACTGTATTCGCTTTTTATATTGAGTGTAATAGCAGTCCTATTCTGGTAGATATGACTAATACTATCATCCGTAATACGACTGTCCGTTGACGTCATGATAGCCAGCAAGGATCGCTGTTAGATCGAGTACCTTTTTATATCTACTGGTTTATGGGTACAATATAAACTTTAGGGAGGTTATTTGAAGGATAAGCAAAATAATGTTACGAGTAAAAATTTTGGTGGATGGAGAGGTTGAAGACCAATGAAGAGCACCACCATCCATTGATTAGAGGACATAATGAAAGAAAAAAGCGTGTTGCACGGATCGCAAGTACCATGGGACTTGGACCATAAGATGATGATGAGCGAAACTGCGTTCCAAAAGCTCTTAAAGAATTTTTACTGCTTGTCAGAAACGAAGGGTCAATTTTTGTAAGAGGTAAGCCGGAGTACATATGTTTACTGTATAGAATATTATTGGCAATAGAATAATGACTGTGCCATTTTTCAAAGGGAAGCCGGTAGGAATCGGATTCTATGGAACCTTCGCCACTGCTGCTTATGTATTTTAAAGGAGATACGGTGTTTTAAATCCATGAAAGAATTCTTGGTCCTAGCGATCAATCTCAGCAAAGACAGCCACGGTCTTACTACTTTCGAAGGGACCATCGGCTACTACCTTCCGAGGTACAGGGGCTTTACTTTACCAACTTCTAAACTCAGGACTGCTTCTGAAAAATTCCTGATAGGGAAACCCAATATCATTTGCCCGACCTGGGAAACGAATCTAGGACCCCAAGCTCAACAGTCGCGCTTGGAATCAAGAGGCTAATAGGGCAGTGAAATGAACCGTGCGAGGTATTTGTTAACAGTATCCTAAAAAACATCCCAAAATTATGTCCGAAATCGATCAAGGTTGATAACAGCAATGTTGTGCAACACATTTCAGCATTTTGCGCCGTCTAAGGTGAAAGAAGGTCAATTCAAGTTGCTTTACATGTTGAATCGATGATTTCTCCCCGTTTTATCTCGGGTGCAAATGCAAAAATACACAGCAGACATCAAAATGCATACAAATAATGCCGACTTCCTTTTTTGCGGTGATGTCATGGCATTAATGCATTGTTTCCTATAAAGGAAATGCGCTGAGAGATGGATGACGGCAGATAACTTAGGCACAAGGTTACTGATTCATCATCTTCTACCATTTGCCAGAAGATGCATTAAGTCTCCAAGGATGACAATAGGTATTTAAATGTAGGTACAGCGCGGCGCAGCTAGGGTAGTCAGCCTCACTTCCACCTTGCTGACTAGATAATCATTTGAGCACGGCATGAGCAATCCTTTCAGTTGGCTGCTTCAGCCCTAGCTAAGTCTAGTAAAGCAGCCAATTGAAAGAATTGCTCATGCGAGCGGTTTCAGACTAGCGTATTTTGTAGCTTGTATAAATAAACTAGTGCCTCCGCTTATTCCGGCGTGTTCGCTTGATTAAAATGATAGCTGTCAGCAAAAGCTTACGCGCTTACGCGTATCAACGCTCGTACGAGTTCCGCGTACACGTCGTCGCTTTTGCTTTTGGTGTACCAAAAGGCACGCGTATACGCGAACCAAAAACGAGCTTATACGCGCTGAAATACGCTAATCTGAAAGCGACTTTATGATTGGAAAGAATAAGAAGTATTATCCTTGGCGTTTTTATCGGTCTACAGAACCAGAATATCTGGCAAACAAAATATCGCAAGTGTTACAATAAAATGGCACACAAAATATGGGTGTGCTTAACCAAACACCAGGCATAAGGGTAAACTTCTTGCGATGAACTAGATACCTAATAAAAGAACTAGACCAAGTTAGCCTAAAATACCTAGATCAATACTGCAGTCTAGACTGGTAAGAATAGATAAAACAAATGACTGATAACTATGTCGGTTTTAGCTCTATTTTAAGGAATTAATTGTCTACCAATCATTTTCAGAGAACTATCTTACAGTAAGATTTTTTTACAATCACGACCGCCTTCTTAAAGCCCTGCCCGGGGTCTGAAGAAGTCGATCAGCTTACCAGGGTGTAAAAACCAAGCTAACTTACAAAATATGTAAAACCACATCATCATCATCATTCTCTTGCCCTTATCCCAATTCATTTGGGGTCGGCGCAGCATGTCTTCTTCTTCCATACTTCTCTATTACTCGTCACCTCGCCAGACACCTCCTTTCTTGCCATATCATTCTTTACACAGTCCATCCATCGTTTCTTTGGTCTTCCTCTACTCATATACCCATCCACATTCATACTCAAAACTTTCCTCACAACATTTTCCTCATTCCTCCGCATCACATATACCACTACAACATTACTACACAACTTTTCAGTCACCGGCGCCACTTTCAAACTTCCTCTTATATACTCATTTCTTATTTTATCCATTCGCGTAACACCACACATCCCCCTTAGCATTCTCATCTCCGCCACATGCAAATGCCTTTCATTCATCCCTTTTGTGGCCCAACATTCAGATCCATACAAGACAGCAGGTCTAACCATTGTTTTATAAATCTTCCCCTTAAGTTTAAGGGGAATGCGGGAGTCGCAGATTGTTCCCGTGACCTGCCGCCATTCCATCCATCCCGTGTTAATTCTGTGCTTTACACTACGATCTATATCGCCATCGCTTTGCACGAGTGAACCGAGATACCGAAAGTCAGAGCAGACAGGAAGAAACGCGCCATTTAGCGCTATGGCTCCAGAACTGGAGAGACCGCCGAAATCGTAGAACATATATTCCGTTTTAGTTCTGCTGATTTTCAAGCCAACATTCTCCAGCTTCTGTTGCCATTTCTCCAATCTGCTCTGGATCTCAGATCCATCTTCACCGACAAGAACAATGTCGTCGGCAAACAGAATGCACCAGGGTGCCTCTTCCTGTATGTCCGACGTCAAAGCGTCCATAATCAACAGGAAGAGGTAAGGACTTAAAGCCGACCCTTGATGCAAGCCTACAGCCACATTGAACTCATCGGTGTTGCCAGCAGCTAACCGGACGTAGGTACAAGATTGACTGTACATAGCACGAATTACCTCTACATACTTCCCCAGGTATACCTTTCTCTTTCAAGGCCCACCACAACACATCCCGAGGTACTCTATCATACGCTTTCTCCAGATCAATGAACACCATGTGCAAGTTTTTGTGTGCACGTCTATACTTCTCGCACAATTGGCGGAGTGCAAAAGTGGCGTCCATTGTTCCTCGACCTGGCATAAACCCAAACTGATTTTGGGTAATCTCACTCTCCTCTCGCAATCTTTTCTCTATCACTTTCTCACATACTTTCATACTATGTGACATGAGCTTTATCCCCCGATAGTTGTTGCAGTCTTGCACATCACCTTTATTCTTGAAGATGGGCACTAGCGAACTATTGCACCAAAACCAGATGGCGTTTGATTGAAAATGAAGGATATGGAAGGAAAACCTGTGAATGAATGTTTGAAAGAGATGGCAGATTGTATAAGGAGAATAGCAAAAGATGTTTTTGGAGAATCCAAAGGGAATGGTATGATAGATAAGGATACATGATGGTGGAATGAAGAGGTGCAAAAGAGTCTGAAAGAGAAAAAGGTTGCGTTTAAAGAATGGCAGGGTGTAGCAAACGAGAACGACAGTTTGAAAGAAGAAAAGAAGAGGATCTATAAAGAATGGAAGAGAAAGGCAAAAAAGGCGGTAGCAGTTTCCAGGGCTAAGGCACAGGAGAAGTTATATGACTCACTGGACAGTCCTAGAGGCCAGAAGGAGCTCTACCGGATTACAAAAGCGAGAGAAAGGAGAACGAGAGATATGAATCATATAAAGTGTATGAAAGACGGCGCTGGTAAGGTTTTATCTAAAGATGATGAAATAAAAAGGAGATGGAAGGGTTATTTTGAAAAGCTAATGAATTTAGAGAATGAATGGAGCGGTGTGCTTAACGAGGTACAAGTAAATATGGGTTTGGTGAGGCAAATTAGCATGGATGAAGTGAGGAAGGCAGTTCAAAGTATGAAAAATGGAAAGGACATGGGCCCTGATGAAATACCAGTAGGAGTATGGAAGTGCTTAAAAGAAGACGGATGTATGTGGCTGACTTTATTCTTCAGTAAGTTGTTGTATGAAGGAGCGATCCCACAGGATGTAAAACCACGTAACGCTTCTAAACAAAAATTGCTAATGTTGGTAATAAGTCTGCTAGGTGGAATTGGGATTGGATTGCCCATGTATTGGAAGAATCTACTGTGACAGATGGGCTGGAATCATCACCTCGTGTGAGTGTCGAAAGACGGGCATCATCGCAGAGGGAGGCCGGATGCCCAGCAATAGTTAGCTACAATACAGGTTGTCAAAAAAATTACGAAATTTGAGGCTAACTTTTAATTTTGATGACATAATAAATGTATATTTGGCCTATTTATAGATTTATCAGACAACGCCAGTTATCGCCATTACTTCATGAGATGATAATGATAAATACAAATTCGAGTTTGTATCGCCATGGTTCAGTTTTTAAATAAAAAACGCGATAAGTAGGTCTCTAAGAATTAATAAAACGGAAACAGTCCAAAGGTTTAAGTACGAGTTGACGGGCTGCGGGACTGTTCGAAAGAGATACCGTGGCCCTAGAACACAAAGGGCAAAGAAGGAACATGGATGGGTTTTACTCAGTACAAGTCTGACACTCCCTTCCGCTCCGCCCAGAGTGGGGGGGGGGGGAGTACGTGTTGACAAGAAGGAGTTGATAAGTTCGAACGTCATTTAAAACTGCAATATAACTCAAGGTTTTATTGGTCAAACTGATGAGAATCCAGCACAAGATGATTTTAGCTTGTGCTGATTATGTCAACTAACTTGTTTATAGGGTGTTCAAATTGGCGTGAATAATCGCGTGACTTTGATTAGCAACGCGCCTTGTCGCATCCCGAACAGGATTTTATTTAGTGTGGCCAGACCCTTATCGTGCTGTTAATGCAACAAACTTTATTTATACTTATATCCTATACTACACCTACTTGGTTCCATAGAGCCGACCGGCCGGGACGAACTTTTATTTATACCTATGTCCTATACTCCACCTACTTGGTTCCGTAGAGCCGACCGGCTGGGACGAATTTTTATTTTTCAATAATAGTGTCGTTCCCTCTACGCCCGCCGTGACCTTTTATCGCCTGCAAGTCTGCTGTAAAATACCTACCTAATTTACGAGTATATTTACAGCATATTAATATTACGCCTGTAATCCCCGAACGGTTCGGTACATGTGTACCTATAGTAGGTACTTTCGAAGTACACATTCATTTCGTCCTAGCCATGTAATAGGGGCCGAAGTTATTGCCATCACCAGTTCCAGGCTCCGGGGTGCTGCTGCGGCGTAATTCTGAGTAGGAATCGAACCTGACCCTCAGAATACATGTTTTGCAGTAGCGTTTGCGACCATTATATCTAAGAGGCAGTGTATTTACCGGTTTTCATATAAACACTGAGCATTTTAATATAAAACAAAGTTTATAACAGCTATTTATAAATGGGGAAAAGGTTCTAATTTTTATTTTCAATAATTTGTTCTATTTTCGCAGAAATGACTTTTATCAGTAAAAAGATATGTATCACAAATTCTTTGTTCATTCATTAAAATTATGTACACATTTTATCAATGAATTTATACTATGTTTTTAAAATAAGTTTTTGATTGCGTAGGCATATAATTATATAGTTATATAGTTATGGTTTAGTTTCTTATCTGGACCGGCGCTTGTTTTTGTTATTCGGGGATTTCCTGTCTGAGTGAGTACCTAACCTACAGCTGAACTAAAATATACTTTACATAAAACGACAAATTACTATAAAAGGACTAACGCGAAACTAGGTTCTACTATTTGGATAGTTTTCCTGTCTCTGTCTCGCTTTGCCTATTAGAAAAAGACGGCCATATTTTAATATAATTTATTTATAGCCGTTTTCACTAACACAAAGCACTATTTTGGAAAATCAACTCTCTACATTGAGACGAGGATTAAAAGTTCATCAGCACGCTTTTATTTAGACATTCAAATATGTTTCAACAAGTGGGGAAAAACGGGTATTCATGTCCTACAGGTCTACGGCCTACACATTACTACAGAGTTACTAGTAATTTCACAATATGACCATATACTGCCTATCTTATTGATTTCAGACATAACAAACACACCTACTTTGCTGAACCATTTGGGGCTAATAAAACATATGGCGGACTTACTAATAGGAATTAAGGTAATTAATACCTAGCAGACTGGTAATATTTACACACATGTTTTTCTAGTAATTTAATTAATTCAATTGTGACGTTGTTGGGGACATGGCAATGTTATGGGTTCGACCTAATAATGTTAGTAAGTAGCTGTCACAAGGTATATTTTTTTTGAAGTACCCGACTATGATAAAGTTGAAAGAGGGTAGCGATATAAAAAAAAAAAAAAAAAAAATATCCCATATTGTTCCACTCCTGAGCAAAGGCCTCCCCCAATTCCTTCCTGTATTACCCACACAAATACATGAACCAGAAAGTTGTGACCATATTTAAAGGTGACATACAGACCATCAAACAGACAGTTTCTCTATTGCATCGACACCAAAATCGCGAAAAAAAACACTGCTGTCCCATACATTTGGGTCGAGGAAATAGGATCAGTTTGACGGTCTGTAACACCTTAAAATAAAACCACACCTTTCTAGTACGTACTGTATAAGAATACACTGCTCAGACCATATGATAAAAATACAAATTCAGAAAGATAGCAGGCCCAATACAAATTCAGAAAGATAGCAGGCCCGACAGTCCAGGATAGACTGGACATAGGTATATTTATTCGATAATCGCCGTTTGTCATGCTTCACCTCAGGGGAATTGTCGGCCAAATCCAAGCATAATTATTTAGTGTAACAAAGAAAACTTCATAGTGTAAATAAAGTTGATTTCATTAAATGACTACTACAGTACTATTGAAAAATGCTTAAAATTGTAGTGCAAACTGAACTTTATGTTCAGAAACTAAATTACGAATGCATTATATTAGAAAATGGTAACCAACTTTCGAGTAGGTATAAATGGTATTGTATTGTATTGTATAATGGGCTGGTGTCCGCAACTCCACGTCAAAGCGCGTATTTTACGTGCAGAGGTATAAATGGTATTATTAATTGAAATAAATTCTTCAACTTTGACCCTTTGGAGATAACTTACAGGAAAATGTTCTAAATTTTTAATAGTTGTGTTGTGTAAACTGACAATGGACTTTAAAAAATAATTGCTTCACATCATTTAGGTCCCACCTTGTTGGACTCTTATTAGCTTTTAGCTCCATATGAAACGACCAACCCGAACCATGCACCATTTTTTTATAAAAGTGCCCATGTAGGTATACGTAAAATAAAAATTTTGATTTTAGACCTAGAACATAAGTTCTATGGACCTCACAAACACCACTGATGTCACGAGGCTGGCGATTAGGCTGGCCACCTGCCAGGTCCCAAATCATTTAAACTACTTGTACTTCAAATGAAGAACCACCTAGCATTGTCTCCAGCTGGCAGAGAACTGAGACTACCAGGTTTGATAACGAGATTAATTAATTTAAAGAAATTGCCGATCTGGCTGTGCAAACTTATTGGATTTTTACTACTGTACTGATGAATAAAAAACATTAATTAAGAGTTGCATTGTTACATCAGTTAAATTACCATGCCATTAAATGAATTAAGATAACACGCTATTTACTAAAACCAGCAGTTTGTAAATTACGATGAGTTAAATTCTAAGATTTATCAATATAGTGATTATATCATGGAACCTATCTCAAATCTGACCTATGATAATAAATTAACATTATATTAGGGAAAGTTATTGTTTGTTTATATTGTGAAATTTGACATTTCAAAATTGAGAATTTTCACTATTTGATAAGTTCAATTCTAATTGGAATTTTGTTCAAGTTCAGGTCCACTGAAGCAGACATTGTAGTCACAGAGGCCATCTATTTTTTACCTGACAACAACACCAAAACATTCAGACATGTTAAAACAAACAAACCTAAATTAAAACAAGTTTGTGATTATATAAACCCCCAAAAAGTAATTGAATTGAAGTTACCCCCATTTAAGTTTTTGTATTTTTATAGAACGAATTAATTATCATTTTAGTAACAAATACCCTACCGTATGGAGCAATTAAAAGCCTAAATTAGTAAATGTACGTTCAAACAATGTAAATACATGCGATTTTTAATGACTCTATGCAATTGTATAACAGTGCTATTTAAAAAGGATATAGATTATGATTGGCACAGCTTGGGCCACTTTCCCCACTTCCTCATCAGTCTGCATAATCTTCTTGATTCGCCCCTACAAACAAACAATGTCATGATATCACCAATCTCTCAAAATTATTGACGAAAACAAAACGAAATTTCTCTTTGTTATGATTGTTTATTAACATTTTTCAACTTACGGCAGGAAACCTTGCATTATATTTTCTCTTCTTTGAAGGCATTGTGATAATCCGTTCACTTTAACACCAATTAAATGATAAAAATTAGCTCACTTCACCATCAGAATGTTAACACTTCTCGCGCATTTTTGAGGTTATAAAAGGGGGACGTTCGCAGCCCACTTCATTTATATACGAATCTGACAGTTTCTCCACCATTTTTTATGGCCAATTTATGATTAACCACGTAATCCACAACTGTGATGGCTGAAATAAGTGCTTTAATTACTTCACAATTGTAATAATCTAGTTTTAATAAATAAAGAGCAGTTTAATGCAAGATATTTCCAGAAATAGAATTATATTGGCTGAATGAGTTTAAACTTGGCTGTATTTGGAATTTATTTAAAAACGTAATGAGTACGTTTAGAAACGAATGAAGAAATAATTTTGATTCTATGTAAACTAACTTTTAATACTGTTATACAGTTGTGTCAAATATAAACCCTCAGTAATTAATTTAAAAAATTATGTTAGAAATGAATTTTTAGTTGCTTACAGTTTTTTTTTGTGTACAATCCGTTAATCATTGTGAACAGTTTCTAAACGAAATCTTTCAAAAGTCATCAAAGAAAATGGCGTCGTTGTCGAGGTGAGCTGTGCTGGATTATATTTATTTTTAGTTTACGAATACCATATCTAAAATAAGCAATATAGAATAATTTAATTGGAAACTACACTCTACATTTTATGTCAAAAAAGTTTCTATGAATTTTGCAGTACCCATCAAAATACAAACGTGTTGATAAAAACTGTTGTCCCTGTTTAGGGTAAATACTGCATGGCGAATCAAAACTTCGTATTATTAGCAAACTAAACCACTTGAATAACTTTATATGGCTATGTTTATCCAAACCACAACTTTCTATAAAGTTTTACTGATGAAAGTTAACCTTATCAAAATGTAATCTAATTTGTAGTTTTAATCGCGTCTTTTTCCATTTTCAGCCTTTTACCAGCGCCCACACAGCAGGTGTGGGACCGTGATGATGAGAGGAAAGCGAAACGCGTCGGAAGTGCCCTGGTGGTGTCACAGACCAGTGTCCCACCTTACGGACAGAGGAAGGGATGGATTCCAAGAGCTGAGGATGATTTTGGAGGTCAGATGTTATCTATTATCATTTATGTGTATTATACAGTGTTGTTAGGTCAGTGTGGCATTAAATCCCGCCTTAAATACCAAGACAAGAAGCTTCAAACAAAGATTTTCAGTTGCTCAGGGCAGTTGTGTATAAAGTCTACTGTTATAATGTAACATCCTATCCCCCATCGTAATGGCCTCAATAAATCCCAATGATGCATGTAGACATTAATCTATACAACAACAAAATAAAGCCTACTTTTGCCTGTTTGAGACATCTTACAACTTTGTTTACATTCCTTACCCGACTCTTCAGTTGCTGAGCTGCTGCAAGTAATATGCAAATGAAATAAACAGTTCCTTGGTCCACTATTAAACAGGGTCCATTTAAATAACCTAGGAAACTTCTCAGACATAATGGGTATTTTTTCTAATCATTATACAATGAAAAGTCCCTGAATCAATAATTTTTATTTGGGTTCTACAATCACTGGTATTGTAGTTTCACATCATTATTAGAGTTCCATAAGGTAATTTAATTTAACTTTATAATTTCTCCAATGTAACTTTACACCTTTGAAAAAACAAGTTTCACATGTAAATTCATATAAATCATCATTTAAATTCTAACCTCCATGTTTCCAGATGGAGGTGCCTTCCCAGAGATCCATGTGGCCCAATACCCACTGGGTATGGGCGCTAGAGGCAAGGAGAGCACATCCAATGCCTTAGCAGTACAGCTAGACGAATCGGGAAGAGTTAAATACTCTGCTATTGCTAGACAAGGACATAGTGCTGATAAGGTAAATCTGATTATATTGTGATATTTGGACCGATGACCTGGTGAAGGGATCCGCTGGATGCAAGTCGCACGGGACCAGTCAATTTGGTGATACTTGGGGGAGTCCTAAGTCCAGCAGTGGACGTCTTTCGGCTGAAATGATGATGATGGTGATGATGTGCTATTTGAGGCTTCTGCAATGTTTATTCCATAATATTGTGTAATTTTGAAGTTTTATTTGAAAACTTGTTTTTGAGCGATTTCAGACTAGCGTATTTTAGTGCATGTATAAGGTCGTATCGGTTTACGCGAAAACACGCGTGCTACATTTTGCATTTAAAAAAATCGAGTGCGCGTACATGCACTTATTCCGGGGTGCGCGCGGTGAGGTGTCTCTCGCAACTCGCGCTTACACGTGCGTCAACGCTCATAAGAGTTGGGCGTGCGGCAAATACAGCGTAGACACGCTCTTCTAAAAACGAGTTATTGCACAGGAACATTTTACTGGGATAAAAAGTATTCTATGTAACTCAGGTCATTGTCTATCTACAGTCGCTATTGTCTGTCATAGCGATTGAGTTCAGGCATTGTTTCTATGAATGAAATTGCACCTTGGTTTGATCCCCGAATATCTAAAATATTAACCTCTTGTGTGCCGGACGACACTGCACACTGAATGCGCTCTCTGCCGTATAAAATCAAGCACACGGCAGTGTGTTTAAAAAATACTACTGTAATTTTATTTTTATTTTTTAGAATAGATCTAGATTCTACTACATAGAAATATAAGATGTTAAAGAAAAGAACCCTTGTCATACACTTTAACATATTATTTACTTGTCACTCAAACTAATCTTTTACTTCTACGTTTTCTAGATAATCTACTCAAAGCTCACAGACCTGTTGCCAGCTGAAGTTCTTGCAGAAGATGACCAAACTCTTCAGAAACCAGATGATGACGACATCCAGGATATCACGGAGAAGACCAAGCAAGCGCTGGAGAAACTGACCAATGCTAAGATTTCTGCTGCCTTGCCTGTGAAGGCTGCTCCTAAAGCTGTGAGTTGATGTTGTTTTTAAAGGATTGTAGGCCTTTATGTAGCAGTGGATGTTTTTGCTGGATGATGATGGTATATCAAATAGATGTCGCTCTAGTCATGCTCAGCACTAAAACCATATCTAGTCCTGCTTAATTTATAGCAAGTAAGTAAGTTAAAACAAGTTAGTTATACCAACAATATAACTAACTTTGTGGCAATTACAGGAGACACCTGTCCAGCTATTTTAATATGTTGCTGTAATTCCCATAACCCCTGATCTACTGTTCAATATAGCATCTATTAATCACTGCTCCGTTGGTTTCCGTTGGTCGCAACCGCGACTGCTGAGCGTGGGGTCCTGGGTTCGATTCCGGTGTCGGAAAAAAAATGTGATTCGGTTTTTCTAATTGGAATTTTTCAGTAGCAGCCCAGAATTTGAAAGTATGTAATATACCCCCGTGCCTTGGAAAGCACGTTAAGCCGTAGGTCCTGTGCCTAATCTCTCTCCGGTCGTGCCATCCCATCGGACTATGAGAGTAAGGGAAGAGAGTGTACCTGTGCTTGCGCATACAATTGTGCGCGTACGCTATAATATCTCCGCGCCGAGGGCTAATCTATGCCGAGATTGGCATCTGTAACCGAAAAACACTCATCATATTCCACATTCTCTCAAACCAATCTTCTCAACACAGAGAAAAGCACATCCTTATCAATCACACTGATAGTACATTACTCCCGCAGGCCCCAGCGCAATACATCAGGTACACCCCGGCGCAGCAAGGAGGGCAGTTCAACTCGGGGGCTAAGCAGAGGGTTATCAGGTAAGTGGCATTTTTGACCTTGTCTACCTAACTTTTAGTCTGAGTTCTATAAACTTTACTTAACTCGAACTTCACGTTATTAAACTACAAGTCCACGACAGGGACAGCAACATGTATGTTTGGCTTAGATATAAATTTTCCTGTATGCGTAAGAGTTGCTTTTATAGATCTTGCCCTTAGTTTTGAGTTCTGTTCAAATTCAAAATGTTAAAAACTATGAAAACCATTAGATTTTTATATAAATGAGGCCTTAGGAAAAGTAAGCTAAATTGTATAAGGGTTGACATATCCGTAGAAATGTCGGTTATTGTTAAAGACTATTACTATGCTTTGGTTAAGATGTTCTCAATATTGGGCAATAGTCATCGCAACTTTTACCAAATTAGCATGTATAACTAAACTTAAATATTGGCAATTTCATTAGCAACTGTATCAGTACCATAATGAGCCACGCTCTCGTCCCGCAGGATGGTAGAGGCCCAGTCGGACCCGATGGAGCCGCCGCGCTTCCAGATCAACAAGAAGATCCCCCGCGCCGCCCCGTCCCCGCCCGCGCCCGTGCTGCACTCGCCGCCGCGCCGCGTGTCCGTCAAGCAGCAGCGCGACTGGAAGGTGCCGCCCTGCGTCAGCCACTGGAAGAACGCTAAAGGTGACTAATACCTACTAGCTGACCCGTGCTGCACTCGCCGCCGCGCCGCGTGTCCGTCAAGCAGCAGCGCGACTGGAAGGTGCCGCCCTGCGTCAGCCACTGGAAGAACGCTAAAGGTGACTAATACCTACTAGCTGACCCGTGCTGCACTCGCCGCCGCGCCGCGTGTCCGTCAAGCAGCAGCGCGACTGGAAGGTGCCGCCCTGCGTCAGCCACTGGAAGAACGCTAAAGGTGACTAATACCTACTAGCTGACCCGACAGACATTAATCTGTCCTTTTCTTGATGTCGATAACAGCGCCACATACCGAGTCCAACTCTAGCTTAGGATCCAGGGTTTCAGATGATCCCAAAAGTACAAAAATCACTAAAATTGGTCTAGCCATTTATGAGGAGAAGAATTTTATTACGCACACATGGACACCGGTTTAAACTAAATCGGAATACTACGTTATTTTGTAAGAGTACTGGTTATGCCACGATGGTAAACAAAAGCATCATAAAATGATGCATCATCATTCATGATGATTTTTTAGTTATTCTTATTATCATGAGTTTTCTCTAGAATGAGAAACCTTTCCCTGTAGTAGCCAGTAACAGGCTGGTATTTTTTATTTGGAACATCCTAAAAAACCAACGATATTTTCACATCCTTATTATTAAAAGGATATGAAAATATTGTTGATTCTTTGATTATTTAATTTTTTTCAGCTCTGTTCATCTTGATAATAACTTGACTCAGAATCCGAGTTGTATAAACATGCCAAGTTATGTAACCTACGCTAAGCCTAATCGCATAATCTACGCAACTTAACCAGCTAGTGTCAACTTACTGCACTCCAATTTCTTACTATTTGTATGCAACTTGCAAAAGGAAAACTAGCAGAAAACCAAATAATTGTCAAACTAACATCATTTTACCACAAATCATAATTTCCTCCACAGGCTACACAATCCCCCTCGACAAGCGTCTAGCGGCAGACGGGCGCGGTCTACAACAAGTACACATAAACGAGAACTTCTCCAAACTCGCTGAAGCGCTGTACATCGCTGACAGGAAAGCGCGTGAAGCGGTGGAGGCGAGGGCGCAGCTGGAGAGGAGATTGGCGCAGAGAGAGAAGGAGAAGAAGGAGGAACATTTGAGGATGTTGGCGCAGAGGGCTAGAGATCATAGAGCTGGTGAGTTGGTGTTTATAAGTGGATTTGTTCCTTTGCTTTTCCAAAATCTGGATTAAAGTGGTTGTTTATGGAAATTCTTCCGTTTATATACTTATTTATTATTTACTTGCTTTTGACCGCGACCTCACACCCGTTATGTACGGAAATTAACCCACGTGTACGTTTTAAATGTATTCCTACGAAAAAATAAATATAATACATTTATAATACATTTATCATTTTACATTTATCAATACAAAATAATACAAGAAAAAAAACTCAACAAAAAATGTAACACTGTGTGCCTCACAGCTGCGCCAAATAGGCCCAGTTCAGCAAAATGCCTGGCAACTAGTGCCTGACGCTGGTTTTCAACTGGACCTGGATTAGAAAGGTCACGGATGTAAATCAGATTTATGTGTTGTGATACTCGGGGATAATGTAACTTCCCGATAGTGAAAGAATTGCGAAGATTACCTCCTACACACAAACTTACAAACAAATTTTACCTCTTTATAATATTAGTATAGATAAACACACAGTAGACAATATGACAACAACAATGTAATAATAAATAAAAAACAATAAATAAATAAATAAATAAATAAATAAATATGAAGTGAAGATACTGAATTAAAAAATGTAATTTATTTCATCACCACTGCACTCGAAACATTGACGGAAAATCTTGTAAGGAAACCAGCCTGAACTAGAATCAAATTTGAAGCCATTTGACATGCACCATCCTACCCAGGGCCCTCGTGGCGGATAAGCGCCCACTTCCACAGAGAGGAGGCCTGTGTCCCGCCTATAGGAATATTTATATTGTCTTCCTTCAGAATCTGAACCGTTTTTTAAAGCCTCGGGACTCCAATCATTCTCAAAAGCTCCGAACCCATATCTTCAACATCTCAAATCAGATCTTCCACTCCAGGTATCAGAGCCCCTGACGATGAGCCAGAGATCAATGAGATTGACGAGAGCGGCCTGACAGCTGCCGAGAGAGACAAGTTGAGGGCTGACAGACACAAGGAGAGGCAGAGGGACAGGAACCTGGCCCGAGCTGCTCCTGATAAGAGGTAATGAGAATAATATTATTTATTTATTTAAATCATCATATACTGCTTAGCATTTTCTCAAATACTTGAGTTTTGCTTCCATTCTCATCGGGCGATGGGGTCATCGGTTTCGAGGAAGGTTCCTTCAAGAGAACCGTAGGGAAACCAGCACGCCTAGCATGTCTACTGTAGAAACAGGATTTGTTAACAGAAGAATCGACAAAATGACAGATTGTGTCGACACAATGACAGATTTCTTTGCACTATTTATTTATTTAACACTTCAAGCACAAAGTACAGAGGCGGACTTAATGCCATAGGCTTTTTCTACCAGTCAACCTTTGGGTGATGCAGAGACAAACAGTGGTAGGTGTATATATCTGCAAAAAAAATAATTTATTACAAAGATAAACTACAAGGATATATTAAATACTCCTTGAAATTAAGAAATAAAAAATAAAATGCAGTATTTAAATATAAAATATAAACCGACAAACTTTCACAGACATTCACTACACACTACACCTCACATACACTCATTACACGACACACATAATCTGTTTCAATACTCACACACTCATTCACTCACTCTTCTAATATATTTATAACAAGTACCTAGCTATAACTTGATTCAATGTTTATTTATTAGTTTTTTCTATTTTGGTTTTGGAAATTTTTAAATGTGCTTTTCTTCGGTTATTATTATAATTTTTGGAGCATAACTACTATTACTTTATATAATCTCAAGCATTTTAGGTGGGGACCTGGTGTCCTAAAATACAGGCCTTGGCTTAGTTTAGGCACCAGTCTCCCACAAATAAAATATTGTTTAAATTTATCTACCTATGACATTTTTACTAATACCTACCTAGTTAAGTCATCATGATCAGAGATAAGTTCCTTTATTTTGTTAAGTTTTTAATTTGTTTTATTTGTGGTTGAGATAAATAAACGATTATTATTACTATAACAATGTATCAAAATACTATAAATATATACTAATATATATATGTAAATAGAAATTTACATACACTAAAATAAAAAGGCAAACAACGAAGAAAACATTAACGTTGTGACGAAACTGCCAGGTTTTTCAGAATGTACTCGCGAACTTTAATCTTAAACGATAAACGATTGGTTGCCTTCCTGATTTCCTGGGGAAGCGCATTCCACAGAGAAATAGACTGAACGAAGTATGATCGGTGAATGAAGTCAGTGCGGTGAGAGGGACATTGAAGAATCTACCACTACCTACTGACTATCTGTCATTTTGTCGATTCTTCCGTCAAAGAAATCCTTGTCTACGGTGGTCATGCTACAGGGCTACCCATGTAGCATGACCACCGTAGACAAGGATTTCTTTAGATAGATACAGTACTTGTCGGTCGGTTTTTTTTTCTAAATACAAAAACAAATACCGACCGCGTTTCCGGCCCCATAACAAGAACTTTTGATATACCAACATTGAAGAGAAGTTCAAGTCTCGTTGAAATTTTTAAAACCTATTCTTTTATTTTCCAGATCGAAGCTAGTGAAGGACCGTGAGCGCGACATCTCGGAACAGATAGCGCTCGGCCTGCCCGCTAAGACGACGCAGGGCGGCGAGAACATGTTCGACCAAAGACTCTTCAACAATAGTAAAGGAATGGATAGTGGTACGTCTTTCATTTTGAATAATCGTTAATTTAAAAAGAGTCGTGAATAGTAGACAAGACACTTTTTAACATTCAAACGTAATGTGTGTACTGCTTCGCTGGTCGAGTTGTCGCAAGCGCGACTGTTGAGCATGGGGTCCTGGGTTCGATTCCCGGGTTGAGCAAAGTGTTATTGGTTTTTTACATTAGATATACCTCAGTAGCAGCCACGGAGTCTGGCTACCTCCGGTTGAGGGCAATAGGCTCGCCCCCTACTACATGGGGTTTAAAACATAACTGGCGAAATGTAGGTGTACTATTAGTTACACCTCTGCCTAACCCTTCGGGGATTATAGGCGTAATGTTAAGGGACATAATGATAGTCACATATTCGAAACGAGAAATTGTCCTCTGCTCGAATCATTTTACTAGCCATCATTAACCTGCAACTAATCAAATAACTTTTATCTTCAGGTTACGGTGACGACGAAGCATACAACGTATATGACAAACCCTGGCGCAACCAGGACAACGTTGGTGCACACATATACAGACCTTCAAGAAACGCTGACAAAGACAACTACGGAGGAGATATTGATGCCATTGCCAACACGCGCAGGTTTGTTCAACGGAACTTAATATAACCATCTTCCAGTGGCGAAGGTTCCATAGAACTCGATTCCTACCGGTTTTCCTTTGAAATATGGCACAGTCAGTATTATAGACAAATAATATAATCACATTAAAGATTATGTACTCCGGCTTACCTCTTATTATATTGATCCTTCGCTACTGCCATCTTCTCTCTTCTTCTCAACAAAATTCGAAGGCTTGAGACATCCACCAAGCCGCATTGGCCCCGCAAATATTGGACTACTTCCTCTCAAAGAGGAGTTCTATGTATGTCCCAGCAGAAGGAACATTATCGGCTTAGTGTGATTGTAAGCAAGATATACACAAACACTGACCCCACCAGAAATGCTGCCAAAGACGACTATGGTGGAGATATCGACAGTCGCCAGTTATGTCGTATAATTCCCCAGTATTTATTAATCAACAGAGACGGCCCAGAGCAGTTACTACACATATTTGGCTTTCAATGGAACTTACGTTCGGCGTCAACCTTTGCTAACTCGAGAGATTGGCTTTTTCTTTAACATAACATATAATATGACGCCTGTAATCCCCGAAGGGTTAGGCAGAGGTATACCTAATAGTACACCCACATTTCGCCAATTTTGTTTTAAGACTAATGTAAAACGGGGCCATCATATTGCTATCAACCGGGGACAAATTCAGACTCCGTGCCTGCTACTGAGAAATTCCTGATGGATAATCCTAATAATACTTTGCCCGACCCGGGTATCGAACTCAGGACCTCATGCTCAGCAGTAGCGCTTGCGAGCACTCTACCGACGAAGAACATTATACATATTTATACTCGGTTTTACCACCCATGGTCATCATTACTAAAGCTACTTCGCATTAACTGCTCTAATAGGCCTCCCCAATCGCACGCCTTCCATCTCGTTCTTCAGCAACTCTCATCCGGATGCTACTAGCCACCCTGGGAATATTGTCGAAGATATAACACTAAATAAGTAAATTAATTCTATCGTTTGTTTATTCCAGATTTGTGGCCGACAAAGAGTTCGCCGGCACCAGCAGCGGCAACTCCCGCGCGGGCCCCGTACAGTTCGAGAAGGACCCGCCGACCAGTCGAGACGAACCTGTTAGTATATTTTATACGAAGTGTAACATAATGATAAACGCAAGACCCGTGTAATCTCTCGGAACATGAAACTGAACAATTTTTGTTCTATGAGTTCATGAAATTCGCAAAAAAAAAAATGTACTTTGTCATCATCTGCCTAGACTTTTCCCAACTATGTTGGGGTCGGCTTCCAGTTTAACCGGAAGCAGCTGAATACGAGTATTTTACATGACACGACTGCTTATCTGACCTCCACACTAGTTAGTACTGGGTAATACGATACCCCTTGGTAATACTGGTTGTGTCAGACTTTCGGGCCACTGACTACCTGTAACGACTATCAAAGATCTACAAATGACAGCCGGGACCAACGGGTTAGCGTGCTTTCCGAGGCACGGAGGAAACTCTGTATGTAATGGGTGGTCACCCATCCACGGCCAACCTAGGCAAGCGCGGCTTAACCTTAAGATCGACCCGAGCGGCTTATATTATTTAGCCACGAGCTACTAAAAATTGTACTTAGTGTAGAACTAAAAAAAAGTTATGAATTTCCAAAAGTCACAACAAAAGTGGTTCAGTATCATGATCTGAAACTATACACGAGAGGCCTTACGTTTATTATGTTGTACCAGTGGCGAGGGTTCCACACAACTCGATTCCTACCGGCTTCCCTTTGAAAAATGGCACAGTCAGTATTCTATTGACAAATAATATAATCACATTAAAGATATGTACTCCGGCTTACCTCTTACAAAAATTGACGCTTCGCTACTGTGTTGTACCTTGCATTGCTTGTTTATACCAGTACATAGGAGGTGTATTCCTAACGCCTGGTTTCTTGATGATTATCACAATCATTTAATGTTACAAATCAAAACTGCTGTAATTAGTTGTACGAATCATCAACCGCTAATCGTATCGCCTGAATTACGTAAATTTTCGACGCGTCGAGAATTTACGTTCGAGAAGAAAATAACAAATGATGCCTTTAATGTTGAAATTATCACGAAGTTTTCGTCATCGAGTATCGTAAAAATACAACAGATAATTAATAAATAAGTAAAATAAGCTCCTTCGAGTGAGGTCGCCCAGTGACATCGGCCCCTACTTACCGAGTTGTATGAAGTGGGTTCGAACCCCAGTAAAGTAGCTTACTTTGTGTAATTAATTTCATCACCACTGCTCTTAAAACGGTGAAGGAAAACATCACGAGGGAACCAACCTGCCCTAGAACCAAAGCTATAGATAGAACTTATGTTTTTTCGTGTGGTTAGTACCTATCCTGCAGCCCTGGTGTCAGTTATGCCGTCGAGAAATATCTCTCAGGCATGCTGGTTTCCTCACGATGTTTTCCTTCACCGAAGCAAGTAATAATTATACAATACCCACATGAATTCTAAAAATCAGAGGTGCGTGTCTTAGGACCTGACTTGGCAGTCCGACTGTCACACCACTAAGCTATCACTCATTGCCATATAGATAGAACTATGCCAATTTCAATAAACATCCACCAATCCTCACTGGGCCCACGTGGTGGCTTACGACCTACTCCACATCATGAAAGGAGGCCTTTGCCCTAGGAGTGGAAACTCAATTGTATTCAAACAATAGTAAAAAAAATACCGCACGCTTTGTACTCTATTATTTAAACGATAAAAACTACATTCTACCGGTCATCTAATAGCTTCCTTCCATCCACAGTCACAATCCCGCAGCAACCAGCCGGACGCAGACTTCGATCCGTTCGGTCTGGATCGGTTCTTGAGCGAGGCCAAGCGCGCTGACAAGTCCGGACGCAAAAGGGACCATCACGACCGACACGACCAGCATGGGAAGAAACGGAGGGATTAGTTGTGAGTTTTGCTTGATTTTTATAAGTTTTGAAAATGTAGGGTGGAGGGATATCATATACAGGGTTGAATTTTTCAACGCCATCTGGAGGGAAAGTACTCTGAATACTGGAAATAGAAAATTTTAGTCAAAGGAAACATTCCTTTATTTTTAAAAAGAAATAAATGTGCATTCAAAGAATTTTAAAATTCGCTTACCACATTCGGGAATCGAACCGGCTAATCCAAAAAATTAACACCCTGTACATTTTTGGCATCAATCGATAGGGTCAATCATAAGGATCGAATGTCTCTAACAAACGTTATAAATTAAATGAAAGGATAACAAAAGGTATTATTCAGAATACCTTTCGGCTTCGTCAAGGGCCTTTTTAAACTCATTATAAAGTACTAGCTGACCCGCGCAACTTCATCTGCGTTTGGATTTTTCCCCGTTTTTGCAATATTTTTCATAAATGCTCCGCTACTATTGGTCGTAACGTGATGTTATATAGCCTATAGCCTTCCTAGATAAATGGGCTATCCAACACTAAAATAATTTTACAACTCGGACTAGTAGTTTCTGAGATTAGCGCGTTCAACCAAACAAACAAACTTTTCAGCTTTATAATATTAGTAGAGTATAGATAAAACGTTTTTATAATTCGTATTTGTTCTTGTTTCAGATATGGGAGGTGTATATAAGGATTAATACCGCTAGTTATATTCAGATAGCAATAAGACGTTCAACGAATGCTTTTGTATTGTACAGAACATTCTTTTATATTTATAAGTTTATGTGTTATATTATATTATGATTTCCGCAATTTTTAGCTAAATAAAATTTTGGTTGTAACTAAAAGAGTTGTTTTATTTGAAAAGTGTTACAACAAGCCTGCAATCCACGACGGGTTAGGCAGATGTGTACCGAATAGTACCACCCACATTTTGCCAGTACCATGTGTGTGGTGGCGAGCCTATTGCTAAGCGCCAGTGTAGCCCGCGAAATCCAAATTTTCTTAGGTTTTTTGCAATTTGCAGGTCAGTTTCAGGCTATTTGTGAAACAAAATATGATCATCGACCGTAACACGTATGTAGTCACAGAATTATAATCAATACAACCCTCGTAGTCCGGCCGTCTTATGACGACAGGCCGTCGACGGCGCGTTCGTGTTCCACGCGCGCCTCAAAGAGATGTCAGCAACCGAGTAGGGGTCCGCGTGGGCCGATGCCTGCCAGGGCTGCGGGACTGTTCGAAAGAGATACCGTGGCCCTGGAACACAAAGGGCAAAGAAGGAACATGGACGAGTTTTAGTCAGTACAAGTCTGACACTCCCTTCCGCTCCGCCCAGAGTGGGGGGGTGGGTCATTTGATGATTTCCCATCCGGAAAAAAAAAAAAAAATAATACAACCCTCGTAAGTTCATTTAATCCCATTTAATGACTATTTCATGGAAAAGTAATTTAATGGGATTATATGAACTGAGTTCAATGAATATAACTCTGTAAAACCATATTTGTTACGGTCGCGAATAATATCTTAATCGACATACAACCTGGCACTGACCTGTAAATTGAAAAAAACGTAAGAAAACTAAAATTTCGCGGGTTACCCTGGCGCTTCCACCTTAACCAAAAAATAATTCATAAACTACCGACCTGACGAGATCGGGAAAACTCGCCTTGCATGTTTTGGGCAATAATGTCGGGGTTGTCTTCCAGTCTAACGGCTTCAGCTATATACCGATAATTTACATAAATTGACTGCCTATCTGATCTCCAGAACCTAGTTACTTGTGTGGGATGTCGCTGCCTCCCGCAAGGGAACGTGGCTGGCGGGTTTTGGACACTATCGTGCCGCTTTGATCCACCTCGGCGAGCTGTCACTGCCAGGCGAGAGCATCGCCTGCTCGGAGCAGGCCGGTACTACTGACGATGCTGCAACCGTGTGCAAGCGCACCACAGCGAGAGCCGGGCCCGCTAACTAATTGAGGGGGGGCCGTTATGGTTACTTGTTTCTTAGGATATTACAATAGATCTTTCTTGAACAGGCCAACGAATCAGCAAACGGGTCGGATGCCTTCAGTCGATTGCACAGCACGACATTGAATAGTTCACACAAACGGAGAGTTGACCAGCCATCCTGATATCTGAATGGCTGGTCATTTTGAAGTCCCTTTATTTTGTTGCCAAGTTAGGTAGCAATTAATTGACTGCAATTTTTGGTCACCAGCCTGACGGGAGCCGATACAGGCAACCAGCCATACTGACGCTCACGATATCTCCGTGATTACTAATCCGATTTGAGTGATTCTTTTCATGTGATCGAGTTCGGAACTTTCTGAGTTCCCCTATAATATGCATTTTTTTCTTCGTCTATACTAATAACTTCTAGTTACACTGTAAAATTGATACTTGACAAGGATTTGTGTGAGACACAACTAAAAAGTGGAAAAAATAACTGCTTTCAGAAGTCGGTGACTTTTGTTCGTTTCATTGACTTTATTGCCCGACTTCCGAAAGCAAAGTTATTTTCAACCTTTTTGTTTTTTTTTGGAAGTCTGTAATTTTTTTGCTATCAGTATTTTTCTTGGTCAATACATCAATATGACTGCTTTTTCTGCCCGTAATCTACGTTGACTGTATTACATTTTCCTCAGGGAAATCGATTATGTAGGTAATTTGGTGCTCAACTAATTAATACTCAATTAGGTATGGCGGTAAGGAAAAATTAAAACAATTCATTTATATTTTAGACAATATTTTATTGAAGTAACAATACTCTGTAACATACATATATAATGAAAAATACACGGCAAATAATACGAAAATAGAGTTTTGTACGCTATACCGATCGCAGGAAGTGCTAAAATTGAAGCACACTAAGTGCTATTAAGACACTTGCATTTGAAAAATACGTCTACTTACATTTCGTTAAAAAAAAAAAACTATTAAAAACAAGAAAAAAATTGTGATCCTTCCGATGGCTGAGAAATTAACATAATTATTATGCATTAGTGCCGTGTGCTTTTTTACTAGCAGCCATGTAACCTCCAACAAAAAATCCTTGCAAATTCGACACAGTCGAAATACGGCTGATGATTTTATTTAAAAAGTTCGAATGATACAGTCTTGGCGATGGGTAATTGGGGCAGTAGAGCGTATCTTAGTCTATGGGCCGTCTCGACAAATGTTTACGTACACAGGTATATTTTAGTCAACCAGCAACTAAACGTGCCGATTAAAACAGTTAAAATATATAAATAAGAATTTTATTTTTCTTTAATCACAAATGCTGTTAAATGCCTTTTTGTAAGGTTTTTCGTGGTGGGAATGCCGGCTAGCGTACAAGGCCCGAGTTCCGTTCTACTTCAGCTTGAGAATGGTGTTCTTCAGTTTGTCAACGTTAGCTCCTGAGAATTCTTCTATTTTCTTGCTGCTCTTGACAAAGACGAAAGTAGGCATGGAGGTGATGTTGTACTCCGTCGCTATGTCCTCGCATTCGTCGACGTCAACCTGGAAATAACAGAAACAACAATATTAATTAAAGTATAACTTTATTACAGATATTGGTAACATGAAATACGCTATGTTGGATTAGATCCAGCGCAGCGCCTAAAAATTTAACATAAAACATTGCAATAACAAACAAACATAACATCACGCCTGTAATCCCCGTAGGGTTAGGCAGAGGTGTGCCTAAAAGTACACCCACATTTCGTCAGTTATGTTTAAGTCCCATGTAATATGGGGCGAGCCTATTGCCAAACGATGGAAAAATCCAAAAGCACTTTGCCCGACCCGGGAATTGTACCCAGGACCTCATGCTGAGCAGTCACGCTTGTGACCAACGAGGCAGTCATAACCTTGCAATAACATTTAGGCATTAATTTAGATTACGCTTAGCTTCAGTGAAAACAAGCATTGCCTACTATCGCAGTTGCGAATTAAATCATGGATATTTATAATCGTTGCCTAAGGTTATTTTTGTATGTCTGATAGGAGGCATATTATTATATTTATCTTTTTTTTTAATTGTATAGTTTCCGTGTGTTCATATAATCATACAATGAAACAGTACATTTATTTGCAACACTGACCATACTAACTCTTTTGTATATTAATATAGAAATTCAAATATCCAACGTAATACTTCGTATCTCGAGAAAAAAGATAAATATGCTTCTTATCAGACATACGCTTTATCATTGAATACTACAAAAATAAACGTAGGCAACATTTCGTCACATAGGTACAAAATTATAAATGACAGTACGACGCTAGAAGCCGAACTTTTTCTGTGGTTCATGTGCAATTTCATTCAAAAAAATATCTCACGTAAAACCGCATAGGTCTTTAAGACACGTCAGAAGCATTTTCGTTTTCAATGCAGTAGAACCGGCAAGGAATTCCATAATTACTTTTTTACATTATTAACATTTTACTGTTTTCGTAATAAGGAAGGCCAAAGAAAATATGGATGGATTGTGTGAGGAATGATATGAAAGAGAAAGGAGTAAATGATACCGTGACGTCTTTTTTTTTCGGATTAAAAATCATCAAATGACCCCCCCCCCTCACTCTGGGCGGAGCGGAAGGGACTGTCAGACTTGTACTGACTAAAACCCATCCATGTTCCTTCTTTGCCCGTGTTCCAGGGCCACGGTATCTCTTTCGAACAGTCCCGATGCCGTGGCAGGCATCGGCCCATGCGGACGCGTACTTGGTTGCCGACATCTCTTTGAGGTGCGCGTGGAACACGAACGCGCCGGTGACGTCTGACAGGGGAGAATGGAAGAAGAAAACGTGTTGCGCCGACCCCAAGTAGAATGGGACAAGGACAGGAAGACGACTATGTTTTTATAATACAGTGCTAATACTTTACAAGTATTGATAGGACAGTGTGGGCTTGACAACAAGCAATTGAGAGGACTTAACTGAATCAAGTCGAGTCGACTCATAATCGACAAGAATTGATTCACGACCGCTAATAGCTCAGATGACCGTCACCATATCCAATGACTACTGAACCTGATTACGATAATGACGTCATAGTCAACAAAAACAGTTTGTTTTTAATGCAGCACATCATTGAATTTCTATTCCTGGGAACTGTTGGCATCGGTACCTAAATCTAGTTTCTAGTCTAGATTTGTGAATACAAAATAGATTTTGATGCCAATTTTTTTTTGTAGTTTCACTGGCATTTCTGTGACACTTGGCAACGGCGAAAAACAAAAATTGTTGTCTACCGCGGCTAGACATAAAATCTCGCCTTGTGGCCCATGGGGGGACGCAGAGACAACAGAACACTACCTGTTACAATCCTTAGGTACATACAGGGTGTAAACGGACCCTTCACGAAGCCGTCAACCAAGCGTTCTGTACATCAGATTAAGTAACTCTACGCAAAAATTATTGCTGGGAAATGATTTTTTTTGGGGGTGAAATATCACGTTTTACGGTAGGAATCGATGTAACGCACTCAAAACATTGTGCTGGTGGATGCATTGAATAGTACGGGGGTCGTGGAGGTATTTCAAGTAAAGTTATAACATTAATAACTTGTATTTAAAAAAACTATTGAAAAATTTGGAACTTTGACCCCCCAATATCTCCGTAACTAGAAGGTTCCCAGGTATGGTCTAGAACAAAAAAATGATCGCAAAGACGGAGAGAACAAGTGCCTTTCGGCTTCGTTAAGAGTACTGTTACACCCTTTATTTCTTTTACTTCGTTCAGTTATACAACTGGGGGCCTATAATGGCCCCTTTAGCAGTCCTATTAAGATAATAATATGAATTACGTTAAAATTCGTAAAATGGTCACATTGTGACAATTCATGATATTAACTGCGTTTGTGAAGCGCTTACGCCGTTTGAGAGTACTACGCACTTGACCTTTGTCTTTCTGAATTAGCACTACCGCCTTTCTTTAAAACCGACTCAAAAGATTTGTATTTTTAACCGAATTCAAAAAAAGAGGTTGGCATGTATTCGTGGTGTATTTTTTTTAAATATTCATTCAAAACTTCTCTGAAAGATATCACTATCCTACTAATATTAAAAATGCGAAAGTTTGTGAGTATGGATGCATGTTTGTTACTCTTTCACGCAAAAACTACAGAACGGATTTTGATGAAATTTGGCACACAGATAGTTTGTAACCTGGATTAACACATAGGATACTTTTTATCCAGGTAGTACAATCCTGTGGGACAATAATCGAAAACCACGCGGGCGAAGCCGCGCGCATAAGCTAGTTAGCTATAAAGAGGTCATTGAGCCAACACAAATGCACGTATTCTATGGTTTGCAAAACAGGGACGGGCAACGTGTTACTACTAACGATGCCCCACCTAGCCTATCGCAATCCACTTACTAATGTACACACGGCGGCACATGAAGCTGTACATTTCCAATATAACTTGGCCTCGCTTTGTATAGATTTCCTATACAATGAGAGATCCGCGTAAACTGGTTTTATGTAGCTTGGTTGGCAGTCGTGCGTACTACCGCGTTCACAGAGGGTCAGCCACATTTCACCCTTATGCCGTAAGTTATAAGGTCGAAAGTGGTCGACAGTGAAATCAGTAGTACCTAATTATACGTATAATTAACATTATAATCATATGTATCACTACAAGTCACACTATTCATGGAGGTAGACAACTACGCAAGTACATTAAATTTACCTCTGAAAGCAGTAAGCAAAAAGCAACCTTATAGTAACTAAAGGAGGAGCTCGTGGCTAAATAATAACAACTGCACGGGTCGAGCTTAAGGTTAAGCCGTGCTTGCCTAGGTTGGTGCGTAGATGGGTGACCACCCATAACATACAGTTTCCTCCGTGCCTCGGAAATCGTGTTAAGCCGTTGGTCCCGACTGTCATTTGTAGATCTGTGACAGTCGTTACTGTTCAGATAGTCAGTGGTCCGAAAGTCTGATAACCAGTCTTAGCAAGGGGTATTGGTTTGGTTTCCGCACTTGTCTAGGGTCTAAGTGCGGAAACCAAAGTGGAACATTGAGCTAAAATTTATAAGGTCCATCTTTTCATTTACGAAATATTTTAAGAGTAACTTCTGTAAGTCGTAGTCGCCATAGCCACGAAAAAAAAAATATGTGAGCGTTTTTTTTATTACTAAATTATTATAATTCTAAAATTTTTTGAGACTTTTTGCATAAAACCTTTACTCCCATATTCTAACAATGACAGTAGGTAAATAAGACGTAGTAAACTAGCGTAATGGATGCTTAAAAATAAGGAGCCAGTATTTATTTTGTGGGTCAAGTAATTTTAAATTATTTATTTTTTATAAAAAATATACTCAGATAAAAAAAAATCCCTTGAAATGGCTTTGTTATAGCCGTTAGATGATTCCCTGAAAATATTTCGTGTATGAATAGTTAGACCTTATATTGATATCACGCATATTAGCAGAGCTATCACAATTTATGCGGACTAAGTCGCGAGCGGACTGCAAGTAACTGATATTATTGTAAGCACTGTAGGTGACCGCGGCATATCAAAATACCTATGTATGTCGAATAACATACTACCTATAATAACAACTGGTTTTTTTATCAAGTGTGTGAGGTCAGTATTTAGCGGTCTTAGGTATATTGTTCATCCGGTGATAGCGTCTATATATGTACATGTTATTTATTATTTATTATTATATTATTATTATTATTATTATAGAATATTAACCTCACTCATAACATTATAAAAATACGTACTTAAATAACTCTGTATGTATCTGTTACATTTTAACGCCTAAACGAATTGGTTTGAAATTTTGCACATCGATAGACCCGGTTAGGGCTGGTATAGGATACTCTTTATCCCGGTAGTACGATCCTGCGGGATATTTTTAGACCACCATACGGGTGAAGCCGCGGATAAAAGCTAGTAAGCACTTATTAGAATGTGCTTTATATTTGCCAAAAGGAACAGTAACTAGCCAAAAGCATTATTCTATTACTAAAGTTACAATTACGATAGTTATGTGGTTTTCGTGTAATACGCACACAAACGGATAGACTGAGTGAGTCATTTGTATCTACTAGTCACCAAGCGAGGTTTAATTTGGTTAAAAGGCTCCGAAATATTGCGACAATATAAATTAGATGCTCGGTCAGATTACGGGGACTAAGTGATGGCTCTAGAGACCATAATTTTCACACCTTATGTTTTTTTTTTTGTGTGGAAACAGTACTTTATTGTGGAGTAAATTGAGACTACTCTTGATTAACCTTGGCTTAGAAACTATATACAGCCGGAGTCTATTATGTTCCCGCTGCTAAGCTACATAAGTTCCTCTATAAAAGAGAGTGGGCCGTATCGGCGCAATCCATCACGCGGGTCGAGTGAGGGTTGGTGAATGTCACATCTTTAAATGTAATGGTGGCACTACACTTAGCAGACCTGGGCAAATATTCGCCTTCTATTATTAAAACAAAGTGAACTATATCGCAATAGGCATAAAAATCATTTTGTTTTGATCCAATATCGCGAAAATTCTGACAAATACGCCAAGTGAGGTGCCAGCATAACATCTAGGACGTATCTATTCTCTCACGATGATTTCGTTTTGAGGACAGTGAGTATTTATTATTTACATGTAAAATGCATGCCTGGGCTCGAACCAGGGTTCGAAGTGATAATTATCCTGGTAATTATCTCGAAAATAACAAAAAAACATTATCGGCATGGTTGGCGCAGTGGTTGAGCGATTGACTGCTGCGGTGCGTGTTGCGAGTTCGATTCCCGCACGGAACAACTATATGTATGGCCTACAAATAGTTGTTCCGGGTCTGGCTTTTTGTGTATGTGAGTTTTAATGTTTGTAAACGCACCCACGATACAGGAGAAATTACTAGTGTACAACGTTTACAACGTTTTTTTTTTTAAGAAAAAAATGAATATTAATTGTTACATTACATCACGTATATCCGACCGCGTTTTGGCGCTTCTGCGCATATCTAATCGAGCTAAGTAGTGAGTTTAAATAAAAGGCCATTTCAGTAAAAAAAATAAAGAGATCAAGTTATGAATCAGCATGGATAATTATCAAAGAAAATAATTATTTCGGTAATTACGATCCCAGGGTCGAACCCACTCGTCACGGTTAAGTGTAGTTAGTAATGAGGCACCACAGATAAATAAACTCGAAACTTGTTGATAAAACTATCCAATATTATCATGCTTTCAAAACTTTTACAAGGAAAAGTTTAAATAGAAATCGCTTTGGGACTTACCGATGACTAGATGTTTTCCAAAGCTTGGGACTGACTCAGCTGATACTATAGTTTTGATTTACATAAATACCGAACTACATATTATTACCTACCTAAGTGAAGGATATTAAAATAATAATATAGCGCTTATAGCATTAGAAGTTAGCTTTATGAAGTCAGAACAATTATAACATGTAAGTACATGCTTATTAAGTGATTTATTGGTAAGTAAATATAAATTATTTACTCACTATCAATTTATTGTCGTGCTATGAAATATTAATAAGTTATGAGAACTACACTTCATGTATCCAATGAATACTAAACATTCTTAAGAAAATAGGTATTAATGAGATTATAATAATTTAAAAATAAAAATATTATTCAGTATTATGACGCATGACGTAGTTAAAACACCTTCTTGTGAGCAATGATCTTCTGGACTCGAGTGCTGGGTAGGTTATGTTCTCCCGTTTGACACGTAAGCATCATTAACAGGATGTTTCATTTTATTTAAATTTTTTATTATTATTTTTCTTTGTACCTATTATGGAAGATAAAAAAAATCGCGCCTATAGCTATTTTATGTCGGGTACATTGAGTGGACGACCTTTGTAAGACGACTAAAAAGACACGGTGTATAGAAAATATCAAGGTTTTATGTAAGTCAAACAATAGTTTCAGTGTCCCTATTCAATAAGTATAAAACTGTTTTTCAAATTAACCATTTCTTTCTAAACAATACCCTTTCATTGTTCTACGGACATAGGCCAATACAAAAATTTTATTACGCGTTAAAAGGTCTATAGAAAACACTATAAAATAACTTTAAATAAAACTTTACTATGCATAAAAATATATAAAATTTTATAATGCATATTTGTATAACTTTCAATTCACGCTAACTGACTTTAATGACAAGGTTTAAAAAAAAACACGAGTAAAATGGTCTACGTAAGTAAAAAAAACACGTTTTCAAGTTTATCTCCGCATTATGACGAGGTGACGTCACCGCTTCGTAAGCCAGTCGTTAGTGTTACATAACAACACGCAACTGCTAAGTGACCTCATGAACTAGTTCGAGATTGACCGCCTAATAAAAACGTTGAAGTCGTCGTAAGGACAACAACTGAAATCAATAAAACCGAATAGAAATCTATGAAGACTAGCTAACTGACCTAGACAAGGCGACATCAGCTTGGCGGAAAAGTAAAAAATGTAGATCAACACAAGCTACACTTCAACCAACTTATTTGTGCAGACGGGAAAACACAGAATGAATGTACCAAGTTTGATATATGATGCAATTTCGCTTGACAAGCAGTGGCACACCTTGAACTGTACATTTAAAGTGGTCATACTGTACCAATAAGCATTATGTCAATGGTGTTGCAAGTTTTGAATAGTGTTCGTTTTTGGAATACGAAACGCTATGAAAGCGCCACTTCTCTCACAGGTCGTCGTAAATAGTGACTGAAAAAACCGAATGATATTAATTGCAGGACTATTTTTCTAGCCGTGAGAATACAAAATAGGCAAGTCATTCCACGATTGCAACAGCTCTAAATATGGCGAGTTCGTATTTCCGAAGATAGATGAATTACGATGATTACCGAAGCGCATACTTTTCCTGGAAGATCTGTACCTATGGATTATTAATATTATACTTTCCTGTTCATCGAACAGACTAAAACAGTAGTGATGTCATCTACCTACATTTTGGATCCACACATCATGACTTGGTAATTTTCAAGCACCATGCATCCTTGTGAGTTCTGATCATATCTCTTGATATTATCAATTTGTACGCGACAAAGTAACATCTACGCGAATGTAAATATAGACTGCTTTATCAGATAACTGCTTGCGGTGATTATGTTATTAATTCTATTTGGATTGCAATCGTACTTGGGTAAGAGATAGTAGTTGGAGGCACCAACGAGGGTTTAACTCTAGTCTCTAACCACTATTTATAAATGTTTTTGAGGATGGATGGATGTTTGTTACTCTTTCACGCAAAAACTACAGAGCGGATTGGGATGGAATTTGGCACACGGATACTGTATAACCTGGGTTAACACATAGGATATTTTTTATCCCGGCAGTCCCGTGGACAATTACCAAACTACACGCGGGCAATGGTCGCTCAGCGAGCTATGGAACGGGGTATGCTTGGAGTCTCTCTGAGGGATCGCATCCGCAACGAGGTGATCCGACAGAGAACCAGAGTTGTCGACATAGCTCACAGAATAAGTAAGCTGAATTGGCAATGGGTCGGTGAAATTAGCCGTAGAACCGATAACCGTTGGGGTAGACGTTCTTAAGTGGAGACCACGAATCGGCAAATGTAAGGTGGGTGGGACGGCGTCAGGCTCGTTGGAGTGACGGGGTGGCTGGTAACAACTGGATAAGTGTTGCTGAGAATCGAGTTGAATGGCGTGCGATTGAGGAGGCCTACGTCCAGCAGTGGACTGCTGTAGGCTGATGATGCGGGCGAAACCGCGGGCATAAGCTAGTAAGACTATATTTTCCAAGGGCGACGCCAAAAGCAAATAGAGGTTTTTTAAAACTAGATGAGCTTAGATATTCTTTCTCTGTGTAAGTTCTTAGCTTCTTTTAACCAATAGCAACTAATGACTGTCTAAATTATGATTAACAATTTTATTTGTCATTAAAATGGCAAACTTCGTAAATGATGGCGGAACAAACGACCAGCGGTCTAGCCCTAGATCGAAAAAAATTGAAGTCTTGGGCAGAGGCCTTTTCCCAAGAGTGGGACGCGGCAGGCTAACAGTTACAGTAATTAACATAGTATTTAAGGCTTCACTCTCTTACTTTTTGACACTAACACGACTTTAGAACAGAAAATGTCTTTTATGTACTAAAAATGACTAGTTTTTATGACTGTCCAAGAAGAAGTACATTTATAGAAGAAAATGTCTGTGTTAAAACTATGCCATGTCACGTTATACACCATTTGAAAATACCGCATAAAAACCTTGACTAACTGCATGGACACTGCGGTAGAAACATTATACGGGATTATTGATCGAGTGATTAAATATAATGTACCTATGTCTTTGTTTGTACCCAGCCGTTACTTAGAAACGGTTTATGTAGACATAGAAGAAACATCGCGCCTGTAATCCCCGAAGGTACGGCAGAGGTGTAACTATAGTACAGCCACATTTCGCCAATTATCTTTCAAGTCTCATGTAATAGCCGGTGAGGTTATTGCCAGCAATCCAGGCTCAGAGGTGCTACTGAGAATTTTTAAAACGAAAAACCCAATAACACATGGCCCGACCTGTGAATCGAACCCAGGACCTCATGCTCAGCACTAGACCAACGAGGCAGTCAACGTGTTCGAGTATAAGTAGGTAATAAAGAATTAATTTTTATTACTTATCTTAAAAAAACTAAATATTTTCCTGTTTATTTCATTTATTATTTAGTGGAGGAGGTAGGAAAAATATTATTAGACTGATTGCATTTTTGTGTATCTGAATGGTTTTGCACACAATTAAATTAATGGAAACTTTGATACCTTGGTCCACAAGTGAGCCAAACGTTGTTGCAAAAATCGAGTTAACGAAAACACTAAAAATAAAACGCGTTGAGTATACCGGGTGTAAACAGACCCTTCACATAGCCGTCAACCAAGCATTCTGTACATCAAACTAAGTAACTTTACGCAAAAATTATTGCTGGGAATCGACTTTTTCTTTGGGGGTGATTATTCACCCCCAAAAAAGAAGATTATTGACGAGTGATTATTCACGTTTTACGGTAGGACTCGATGGAACGCACTCAAAGCATTGTGCTGATGGATGGATTGAATAGTACGGGGGTCGTGGAGGTGTGTAAAGTAAAAATCTTACATTAAAAACATGTAATTAAAAAAAATCTTGGGAAAAATTTGGAACTTTGACCCCTAATATCTCAGTAACTAGATGGTTCCCAGGTATGGTCTAGAACAAAAAAATATCGCAAAGACAGGGAGAACAAGTGCCTTTCGGCTACGTTAAGGGTCTATTTACACCCTATACAGGGTCAGGGGGTCTATACAGGGTGGAAGGGACACCGACGCTAACACGGTTACCACGTATTCAGATGATGCACATTCTGAATACCTCACATAAAAAAAAAAACAGCTTTTTCCTACAAAACTGTAAGCTGTCACAATTTTTGTGGACGAAGTCGCGGGCTTAGTGCTAGTCAGCTTTAAAAGTAATACGTTATGATTTAACGTCAGTTATTGTTACTTATACTCATCATATTATAATGTTTTCGGTTAGCAAAGGTCATATTATAAACTAGCTGTTGCCCGCGACTTCGTCCGCGATAACTATACCTCTCTCTAAGTGAGTGACCTTTCGCTTTTATATATTTAGATTTAATTGAAACCACCTCTGTCAATCAGATGTTGACTATTCTACCAGCGCAGTTCCTAAAGGGTAACAAATTATCGTTAGATATCAGAAGTGGGACAGATGCTCATCATGTTCGAGAGCGTTCCTTGGATAGATTTGTGTGCAAAGAAATAAGAAAATTCTGTTGAAAACATGAAATATGTATACTAATAAAGCTGAGTAAACACTTTGAAGGTGAAATAATCGAATATTTAATGCAGTTCAATAGGTATTTTGGTTGCATGACAAAGCGAATATTACGTGTTATTTCCTTATAAACATAGTTTACGATTGGTTTAGGAGCAAATTTTTTGCTTGATTTAGCACTTAATAAGAAGTAATATATTTACACTAGGAAGTACTAATATAATTATGATATTTTTGTCGGACTTTGTTTATTTTTAGATTAGTAGTCAGACAGCCAACCTAAGTTTACTTCTTCTAGCTATACCCGTAATATATAAATCTAAATAGTAGTCTACATCTAAAAGTCAATATCTGTAACATTCATTTTACGCAAATAAAGTTATTTCTTTTCAATTAGTCTAATCGTTGATGTATCGCGAGAAGCGTGAGGGTATTGTTGTAGAGGTATTAATTGAATCGTTCGGAACAGTACGCACGAAAACCTATCACGCTGAACAAAACCAGTTTATTCAGATTCATTGTACGGAAAACCTATTTATGTTATACTGGAAAAGTAAAGCATGATTTGTCACCATGTGTACCTACGGTAAAAACACGCCGTTCGAAGAAACTCTGTCCCAATTTAGAACTTAATTTAGTACATTTTAGCGGTATGAGGTAGATATCGCACTAACGCGCGCAAATTGTTGCAAACAAATTCAGACAATTGTCGTAATTTAAGTACTTCAAGCGCAATAACTATCTCTTTCTGTATCATACGTTCCGTATTATCTATCGCAGTCGTAACAACGCAACGATATTTGAACGCCGCTCAGTCTGAACGAAGCGTATCTTTTTTACAATATCATTGGATATCCTTGCTACTTTACTAACAAGTTAATATTTTCTCATTGAAGAAGACACACTCGTACCACTGCTTTGCTACAATGACTGTGGGAAAACTACTTAGTAGCCGAGAAACATAATATCATTTAGTACTGACTTCATTTAGACTGGATATCAGCGTTTTGGGTCTGTGACTACATCTCAAAGACTTTCATGGATCTATGAAAGACAGCCGGGAGTTCAGGAACAACGGAGTGCTTTCCGAGCTACTCTTTAAGTTATAGATGGTCACCCATCGATAGACAGACCTCGGCAAGTGTTGTTTAACCTTGCGGTTGGTTATTACTTAGTCACGACCCCAAATTAAAAAAGAGGTGGCCATGTTCCTTCGAGAAGTTTAGTTAAAATCATGATTTTTCAAGCTTCTTACCTTAAGAACGACAAGGCTATCAGCCATCTCAGTGGCCATCTCGTCTAGTTTGGGCCCGATCATCTTGCAGGGTCCACACCAGGTGGCCATGAAGTCGATCACGACCAGCTTATCACCGGCCTCGGCCAGCCTGCTCTTCAGGTCATCGGAATCTTTGATGTGGATCGACATTTTATCTGGAAATAAGGAAATGGAAATGGGTTTAATGTATATTCTTAAGAAATAACATCTGGATGAGGGTGCATTCTGGAAACGTCGCAAATATCTGTCAAATATATCGCTGTTTATTACCAAACTAGCGACTCTCCTCGGCATCGCTCTATGTCGTACTAAAATATGGATTTTGAATTTATGATTTACTGATTATAATTATTTATTCGTAGGAGTATAAAAAAAAAAAACTGGAAATATTCCAAATGCTTCTTTCATACCTAAAACTGTTACAACAACAACTGCCTGTCTTTTTTTATACAATTTTGGCTGATGATTTGGAATCTCACAAAAAAAACGTTAGTACTCATTGGTTTTCCTGGTGTAAGCATAGTTATTAAAAGCTGATTGCAGTTGTATCTTATCGCCCTAATGGTAGAGTTATCGGCAATAAAACTATATCGATTTAACATATTTTCATTAATCTTATTCTTTTCATTGTTTTGTGTCCTTCATGCGTGTTGACATGGGCGGCGCGGCGGCAGAATAATTTCCAAAGAGCGCAGCTTAAGCTCCATACAGAGAATTTAAAATTGTTTGCATTTCACCTCGGATTAATTAGGTTTTCGTTTTAATTTTTGTCGAGTTATGCAAAAAAGCTGACTAAGGGTGAGGTCAAACAAGCGTAATTTTTTTATCTGTGAGTCGCGTATTTTGAGTACCGTAATTTACGTTCAACTGAAATTCGGTTAGGATGCCAGACGGCGCAGAAAGCAAGAAAAGTCGACTCTCGCATTCTGTAAGTAAATGACGCTTGCCTCGCTCCCCTCCCTCACCCCGAACGCAATTCGAGTGAGTCAGCAGACAACTCATTTTGCGTTGCCGTGTGTTACAAACAGGACTTTCGTATAAAACCGAATGCAGTGTAAAGTCCGCGAAATTCCATTTTACGCGACTCACAGCTCAAAAAATTTTGCTTGTTTGGCCTTACCCTATTTAAGAGAAAATATGATGCGAGGGCGAGGAAAATGAGGCACCACACACACCACGCCTCGGAATCCTCAGCTAGGTTATTTTGTCGAATTATCCAGATAGAGAGTAACGTCGACAATTTTTAGAAGAGAATGCATAATGCAAGAAAATTTTAGCATCCTACTTAGACAAGGTTAGGTTCTCTATTACTATGTTAGGCTTTCCTGTCAATTTTTTGGTCATATTTTAAGCCAGGGGATGCAATCATGCGGATACACACCCTTGGAGGTGCCGACGCCCATAGATGTTGATATAATACGATTGTTAAGATCTCTAGTCGTTATTCCTCTTCTTTTTTCTCTCCACCTAAAATTAACATTGCGTACTAAGACCCGCTAACTGACAGTGGTGTTAGAATGTTAGTTGGTTTTATTTGGTACATTTGGATAACTACCATTTATTGTCGATCCTGATAATAAAATGGATCTTCATACTTGTAGCGACCAGATAGCTTATATCTCGGAAATGTGACGTTTTGAGACTTTGTCTTATACAATAACTTGTTTGTATTGATACCAGCTATTGATTAATACAGGTTTTATGCGTGGCCGCTATTTTTAAAATAAAATAAAATTTATTGACCAACCGCTTTAAAGAGTCCTCCGCCTTGCCCCATTAAAGGCACAAAGTCCTAACAATATCTAAACGGTTATTTGCTATATGTCAAGCGAATGGAACTTATAAGTAAGCTATGTTTAAGTCCTATGTAAAAGAAGGTGTCTAACCTATTGCTGTCAACCGGACACTCCAACTTCCCAATTACACTTTGCCCGACCAAGGAATCAAACCCAGGCCCCACTACTCAACAGCAGCGCTTACAACCACTATACTAACTACAGTACAAATCACTTAATTTTCAGAAAATTCTAGACTAATGTTCATGACCGGACATAATTTTACATAAACGTAAATAAAATATGATACAAACGTGAATCAGAAATGAAGACATCCGAAAAAGAACCAAGGTTACCGACGTAGCCCGAAAAATTGCCAAACTTAAGTGGTAGTGGGCAGGGTACATTGCTCGCAGAACGGATGGCCGATGGGGCCTAAAAGTTCTGGAGTGGCGACCGCGAACCGGAAGACTGCGTTGGAAGGCCTCCCACTAGGTGGACCGATGAACTGGTGAAGTTTACTGGTCAATGTGGCGACACTAGGGGGAGGCCTATGTCCAGCAGTGGACGTCTTTCGGTTGAAATGATGATGACGATGACAAACGCGACGGTAAGATCACCTTGGTGTGCCTCCACGGACAAATAACGTGCTTATAACTTCAAACACCGACTTAATGATACTTATAATAACTATACTACGTGTGGAAAACCATAAACACTAAAACCCTACATTGTATCATGTATCATAATTAAAAGAAAACCACATTGTTTCACTTTACTCACCGTTAGTAATGTTAACTCTTACAAAATAGTATCACAGGTCAAATCAGACTCGGCAATTAATTATTTTGCCTTTTATATTCACACACGTCCTCACTGGTTAGCTTTCAAATGAATACTGACGGCCATAGACTACCGCAAAGTTTTATACAGTAGTATTTTGGCGCGTTAATTGGTCATAGTGCTGTCTCATTCGCGGTAATGCGAAATCGCGTGCAAAATGTTTCCGTTTCTTTCTCTCTTGAACAAATTATCATATTTGTGACAAGGCCAGTAATACAGCGTGACGCGGAATAAATCCATCGGTGTCATTATGTTTAGACTTTTATTGAGTACGACCTATGTTGTTCTTGCGAGCTTTGCGTCTCAATTCAGTGACGTCATTTGGTTATTATTTTATTTTTATTAATGTAATGATAAGTCATCGTGAGCATACCTTCGGGAAGTTTTGTTTGTCATGAAGTCATGATCTTTTGGCGAAAATTGCGACAGAATATTTTAATGATGACTCGCGTCCCTCTTCTGATGGCAATTTTTCAGGGAAATGTTAACTAGATCGTTTTTTAACTGGTTTTACCCGGTACATCAGTATTCTATCTGGACTTGCCCCTGTTTTCTTCATGGAAAACGTAGTCAAAGCATAATTATCTAGAACGAATTATTACCATACCAAATTGCGCACAAAAATTTTTTGCACATACCTATGTTCTAGTAGGTAACGATAGATGGGTTGGACTTTGAAGGGAATAAAATTTACAAGTATTATGAAACCCGAAAGTTTATCAAATAAATAAATACCTATGTTTCTTATCAACGAAACCATATGCCGTACGACCTAATCAGTTGACCACAACAATTTAAAATTACATATGACATTATTTTATTAGGTGTATCGACGTCCATCAGCGTGCAATAGGATAGCAAAATCGGAGAGTTTTAGACACCTAAATGAGTTTTGTTTCCAGTTATCCTGGACCTAATTTGGTTAACCATGCTGGTGGAATAAATAATTGCGTCATTTTATAGGAAAAAGTAGAGGGAAGTTACACTAGAAAACAGGTAAAGTGACTTGCAGTTATTAAAATCATACTTGAACACTTCGATACTAATTCAAATGAAGACCGCAATTGTAAAGCAATCCTGAACCTCGCAGGGTAGATGTGAAAAGAGCAGGGCCCGTAACACTGGCTTGCAGGAGGTTTATGTAAAGCAGATGATGAATTTGACGTTAGACAACAGACAAGCAGGTTTCTTCGACCGGGAAAAGCTCGGGCGAAACTACACAATTGAACGACGACGCGATGTGATCATGTCACTATTAAACCTCTTTTTAAGATGCAAGAAGTTATACATCACAGAATCAAAGAGAGGAAGCAATGTGCAACGTATGGGGTTCAAAAATGATAAAGATTCACGGAAAATGCTGCCCTCAGAAGAGCGAGATTGAAATGGGAGATATCCATCTCGATATCAGAATCTTCACATGGACGTTGTAAAAGATTTTTATCTGCTCTGGAATTATACATGGCATCCAAGACCACCTAAACTGAAAAGACAGCTATGGGAACAAAAGCACCCACCACCACCCGACTTTATGAAACTCCAAGAACATCTGCCACCTTCGTAAATTGCCCGGGTAGGCCAACTGCAAATACAACTTTGCAAAATGGATGATTATGGACCCATCCAAGACAAAATGAGAGCGCAGTGCTCTTAAAACGTGACCCATTTATTGGATGTCCATAGAACATACGTGCTAAAATAGCATTTCGATGGCAATCGAAATTGTCGGGCCAGAACTAGCCACGAGGCTGCTATTAACATAGCTACCTGCTAAACAGATCGCAAAAGTAAAACCGACTCAAAAAGAAGAACACACCTTTACATACACCGCAGGAAACATTGGTGCAATATTGCAGAGCTCAAAGCGAAAATGAAAACTGGTGAAAAAGAACGGGACTTCCGACTTGAGCAAATGCAAAATCCGGAGTGTTTTCGAAGATGGTTTTAAACGACATGGGACTCCATGAAATTGAACGCGAAGATGAATTTACAGAGCTGTAGTCATCATATAGGGAAAATGAGCGTAAAGCTTATCTAGAAGCAAATGCACGCCTTTTATCCCAAGTCTAATTGGTTTAAATTTGTACTAACTTGTGAATAAGCTATAAAAGAAGATATTGAAATAAATAAGCGGAATAATTTATTTATTACGGTAATTTGTGCTATTGATTAGGAGGAATGTGTTTTTAAAAAAGGAAACTAGGGAAATTAAGTGGTTTTCTTAATATTGGGGTAAGTCAGCATATTAATTGCGTAACTCGCTTTTTTATCACAAACCAAAATTCCGAAGGCTTTTGAAGGAAAAATTTTAATTAATTTCTTTGTGTACTCGAAAACGTAAATGAAGCAATGTAACGTAATTTCGAATTGTCAAAATGAATAGCTTTGGGATTGCGAGTGAGTTTTGAAAAAACGTTGTTGGATAAGGTGGGAGGAGGTCATCCAGCTGCATTAGATTTTTTGGTAAAGGTTACGGTCAGGCCGAGCGGTCTGGAGAGCAGACCGCACTGAGGACACAACTTTGACAAATAGTGTATACCGATATATCTGTCAAAGTCCGATGTCCAGTTCGCTCAGTTGGACCGCACCTTAAGAATATCAAGACCACGAATCAGATCTTGTTTAAACGGCTTCAATCCTCTAATAGCTGATAAGGCCTCGAACTGAATTCGATTCTGAGAACTTCTGAAAACGCCGCATAATCAAGAGTAGCCAGATCAATTTTCAGTGGAAGCTTAATCATGATAATCTTAAAAACTAGATAACTATCATTGTTCTGGTTTAGTAGATAATGATATTACAACATCATCGTTGGATGATTCAACTCATGTCATAGAAGATAAAGGTATATTATGTCATCGCGATGAGAAGGCAGATTTTGTACTAACTGAACCTTTTTGGTAAGCGCCATGTAAGTTAGGAGAATTTGGATTTATAGGCATATTTTTAAAACCGCTCGGATCGATCTTTAGGTTAAGCCGTGCTTGCCTAGGTTGGTCTGTGGATGGGTGACCACCCATTACATACCGAGTTTCCTCCGTTCCTCGGAAAGCACGTTAAGACGTTGGTCCCTGGTGTCATTTCTAGATCTTTGACAGTCGTTAGGTAGTCGGTGGCCCAAAAAGTCTGACAACCAGTCTTACCAAGGGGTATCGTATATAATATTACACAGTACTAACTGGGTTGTGGAGCTCAGATAGGCAGTCGCTCCATGTAAAATACTGGTATTCAGCTGCATCCGGTTAGACTGGAAGCCGACCCCAACATAGTTGGGAAAAGGCTAGGCAGATGATGAGGCATATTTTTAAAATAGGGATCAAAAAGGAAAAACATCTCGGATTTTCGACTGAATCTTGCTTGCTAGATAGGTTCCTAGTGAACATTAGGCCGTATTGATAATCCTTTAGATTCTTATGCTAGCCTAGCGTAGCACGGAGTTTCAACAGATGAAGAGGCCAGATTATACTGGTTTTGTTGCAAAACCGCAGGAAAAATAATGACCGGTCTACGTATAATACGAATTTACTTTAAAAAAACTGCTGAATCATACGCTGACAAAATATTATGTCCACACGATGATGAATGAATGATTTGAATGAGGATGCATTTATTTATTTCAATATTTTTCCGCTAGGTCAATTCTGATGAAGTGAAGACATTACAGCATGATGACGAACAAATTTTAAAGATGACTTGCATAGGAAACTTACAATTCGCTCTTACACCCAGATTTATACAAGAAACTGTTTGTAGAAATGTCTCACCTGTTCTTTATTGACGATTGATACATATGTTCTATGCACTGAATAAGCTATAACTATACTTTACAACCATACCATTCGATCAAGTGTCATGGAGTTTCTTGCCCGTTCTTCTCCATAGAGATCTACGCTTTGGAATGGGCAACTAGAGTACTTTCATAGTTATTATGCCTTGTGACTGGGACTGAAGCTCTATTTTATTGTTGTCAATTCAAAATCGTTTATTTCAAGCAACACAGGCAGTGTTGCTTGAAATAAACGATTTTGCTCAGATTTTTTTATTTTGAGTGGTCTTTGGTCTTTTGGCTAGACTATATAAGCAGCTGAGTCAGTGACTTGAGTGGAGATCTCTAGGTAAAAGGTGACCTGCATTGGCTCTGACTAATCGCGCAAATGCCAATGAATGCAGTCGTAGAAGATTGAGTCACTCAGTTCTCTGCAATTTTCTTGGAAGACGAAGAATTGGATATTATGCCTTTGCAGTTAATAAACTTCCTTGAGAGGAAGACAGCAAGGCGCCAAAAGAAGCAAGGTTACACAGGTCGCTCCGCGCTACTATTGGATCGATGTAGACAAGCTAAAAAAAAGCCGCAGTAGGTACACTGGATACAATGGCTGTCAAATTTAGCTGAAGACGTATGTTTTATTTAACAAGCACCACTTCGCTAGTAAAACTCCAAGACAACTCTGCAATGGTCTTTAAGGGAAGTACTCCATCAATTGTGCACCGCTTCAAACGTAATCCGGCAAAGTGGGAAACTATAGGTCCTTCTGACGCCCATTGCCAGTGTTATAGGTTTATACATCACCTGTATCGTTTGCTTAGGACCAGACTGACCAGACGATGGCCCACTTGTCGGATCGTAAAAAGTGTCTGGTCCTGTATTCGATGACGTTAAGAACGCTACTGAAGCCATGATCAATGAGGCCACCTCATTTAGTCATCTGCCTAAACTTTTCTTAACTATATTGGGGTCAGCTTCCAGTCTCACCAGATGCAGCTGAATACCAGTATTTTTGGAGCGACAGCCTAAAACTGGGCAAAAATAAACTATCTAGTTACCAGACAATTGTATCATCAATTCGAAAACAAGCTTTCCATCAGGCGTGATCGAGGTCAAGAGCAGGCCCATTTAGTAATAAAAAAAGCACGTTCAATTGCAGCAAAAGGTAAATAGCAACTCTTAAAGTAGATTAAATTTTGGGTAAAGAGGTAAACTAGCTACATATAACAATACCAAATTAAAGATAACTGTACAGCAATACAGTTCATGGGAATTTCCTGACCTTTTGGCCTTTTGGACTATGTTTCTAGTGTGTCAAAGTCAATGTTGACCCACAGCGGTCGTTCAAAGCTTGTGAAGTGAGACAAAATGATGTCAGAACTATGGCGCCGCTCGCAAAACAACACGATATCGATTTTGCCGAATATTTTATGTCATTCTGGCTTTTCGCCAACTATGTCTGGACTTCCAGTCTAGCGCGTTGAATCATGATTTAGCTAGAATACCTAAATTCGTTGTGGAAGACTAGAGTACTGGGCTATCGTAACGTGGATTCATTAATTTAATGCAAACCATTGTTCCAAAAGCTAAGTTTACTAACAGAGCCGTCCATGTCCATAGTTAAGTCTTGTATTTTCATTAAAACGCATCAGCACCTATACAAATCCTTTGGTGACTATTGTAATTTTAACAGCCGTTATCCCAATAGCTTTCCCTTGCCAAACATAAAAACTGATCTGTATAGAACAAACTGTTACCCCATGTCAATTAAATTATTTAACAAATTACCTAGTGAACTAAAAGACCTACCAATTACTTAATTCCGAAAAAAATTGTACGCCTGTTTAGTCAATGTTTCTACACGACCCAGCATTACCTTAGTTATAAGAATAGAAAATTATTTTAACACCTCACTATCTTCCTATTCTAGTGCAATAATTTGATAAGTTAGTATAAAATAAAAAAGGGTACCTATGTATAGTTTTTTTTAAATTTATTTATTAAAACTTTATGCACAAGTAAAAAAACTGTGCAAAGGCGGACTTAATGCCACAGGCATTTTCTACCAGTCTACCTTAGGGCGATGCAGAGACAATATACAGTAGGTGCAATAACAGAAAAAAAAAAGACTAGAAAATATGTTAAATATGTTATGTCAACCATTTCGTTTCTTTGTTATTGCTTTTATTGTATGTTTCGCATACCAGTACCTGTACCATGACCACCGTAGAAAAAGATTTCTTTGACGGAAGAATCGACAAAATGACAGATAGTGCAAAGAAATCTGTCATTGTGTCGACACAATCTGTCATTTTGTCGATTCTTCCTTCAAAGAAATCCTTGTCTATGGTGGTCTTGCTACGGGGGCAGAAATGGTTAATATGATGATCTTTGTTGATATTATGTAATTTAACATTTATTCTACCCATATTACGCGAATAAATTTTTGATTTGATTTATCTTAAATTAGTAGACAACACACAAGGCTATTTTATATATATACGTAAATTATTTCTATGTAGTTTTTTTTTAATGTGCATTGCCATTGTATTCAGTTATATTGAGCTCAGTGCCCGTTGTGATTAACATTAAGCGACATCAGTAAAAATACCTACTGTAATTCGATCTGTGAGACGAGCTTCAAAAACTCAACAGTGCTCTTTGGCTTAGTCATCCGTTTGGGTGTTACGTAGTGTTTGTGAAAATGGGCATAGGTATGTATGATTCAGGTAAGGAAATAACATGATTTGAAGACATAACCTCACGCCTGTAATCCTAGAAGTGTTAGGCAGAGATGATTTATATCTAGTAATTCCTCATTCTTCCAGCTAATGTTTTTTTTTTTTTAATGGAAGAAAACTAGAAACCTAAGTTGAGCCTTGACGACTCTTTCGTCTAGGTGACCTCCAAACACGTTGCCATAACAATTAACAACTTTATATCGTCATCGTAGGAGACGTTTTTCTTGTTATCTAACCAAACTAACATTAGAGTGTATACAATGTTTACATTTTATAGAGCTCCATGGTTTTTTTGGCGTGTGGAGATAGCAACAACCAGTAGCGAAGGGTCTCAATTTTTGTAAGAGGTAAGCCGGAGTACATATTTTAATGTAATTATATTATTTGTCTACCATAGACCATACCTGGGAACTTTCTAGTTACGGAGATATTGGGGGTCAAAGTTCCAACTTTTTCACAAGTTTATTTTTAAATAAATGTTTTTTATTTAAATTTTCACTTTAAACAAATCCACGACCCCCGTACTATTTAACCTATCCATCAGCACAATGTTTTGAGTTCGTTACATTGGTTCCTACTGCAAAACGTGATTTTTCACCAAACAAAAAAGACTTTTCCGAGCGATCATTTTTGCGTAAAGTTATTTAGTTTGATGTACATAATGCTTGGTTGACGGCTTCGTGAAGGGTCCGTTTACATCCTGTATTTTCTTCATCGAAATATGAAAAAGCAAACTCCAGCAGTTAACTATCACTTAGAACTAATAATAGCTGCAGTAATACTAACTAATCTGTTGTTCTGCAGTGCGTTCAATTACTGTGATTTATCGTGGCATTGTTTCATTTAAACCATTTGTTGTAAAACATACCTATGATGTCTTGTTTAAGTCTTAAGGCGCCAAACGAGCGACAAAATGGCGGGATATTTTTTAACCTATATTAATCAGAAGTAGGCAAACTATGGGTTCCTTCTGGAATACTGTTTCAAAGCGATGATCATCATTCTCCTGTCCTTATCCCAATTTATTTGGGATCGGCGCAGCATGTCTTCTTCTTCCATACTTCTCTATTACTCGTCTCAGCAGTCACCTCCTTTCTAGCCATATCATCCTTCACACAGTCCATCCATCCTTTCTTTGGTATTCATCTACTCTTATAGCCATCTACATTCATACTCAACATTTTCCTCACTAAGTTTCTAAGAAAAAACAAATAAATTCGAGTTCCTTCAAGGCTAAAACAACGCCCAGAAAAATAAAAGCTATATTAGATGATGATTAAACCCTAACTTAGATCATCATCTTCATTCTTCTGCAGTTATCCTAATTTATTTGGGGTCGGCGCAGCATATCTTCCTCTTTCATACTTCTCTATTACTCGTCATCTCACCAGTCACCTCCGTTCTAGCCAATGATATTATAAAGAAAGATACGCTACAAACTGAGCGGCGTTCAAATATCGTTGCATTGTTACGACTGCGATAGATAATACGGAACGTAAGAAAGAGATAGCTATTGCGCTTGAAGTACTTAAATTACGACAATTGTCTGAATTTGTCTGCAAGAATTTGCGCGTGCTTGTGCGATATATACCTCTTTTTTTTATAATATCATTGGTTCTACATCCATCATTTCTTGGTCTTCCCCCAAGATTTTCCTCATGGTAGGTATCCTCTACATAAAGACTTGACTGATACCAATTAAAACATGATCTAATCATTTTCGACAACAAGGATTTCTCAAGAAAAATACAGTCGTACTTGAAGTAGTCTAAAGCACACACTGCAATAAACTACCAGTTTTATTACATAAGCTTAAGGTGTAAATTACAGTGATAATTAACTTAAGGAAATAAATGAACTGATTAATGGCACTTATGAAAAGACTATTAACAGTCCTCGTACTTGAACGAATATAAACTTTATTTCCATGTAAATTAAGTTGATTCCGAATGACCATTACTATTAAACCAGTCGTAAAAATGTTAGAAGTTGTAGCTCAAATCTTTATTGTGTGAATTTTGATGTTTTGATGTTTTTTTTTCCCAAAAACACATGTTTTTTTTACTTTTAAAGTTATTATTATACAGGGTGTACATCTTACAAAGTAACTCAACGCAAACATTATTGCTGCTGGGAAACAACTTTTTTTTTGGGGTAAAAATGACGTTTAACGGTAGGACTCAATGTAATGCACTCAAAACACTGTGATGTTGGATGCATAGAATAGTACGGGGGGTCGTGGAGGTATTTAAAATAAAGTTATAACATTAAAAACTCAATATCTCCGGAACTGGAAGGTTCCCAGGTATGGTCTAGATCTAAAACAAAACAATGATCGCAATGACGGAGAGAATAAGTGCCTTTCGGCTTCGTTAAGGGTACTTTTACACCCGCACTTCCACCTACCCTTAAGAATGATATGGCAAGAAAGGAGCTGTCGGATGAGATGACGAGTAATATAGAAGTATGGGAGAAGAAGACAAGCTGCGTCGACTCCAAATGAATTAGGATAAGGGCAAGAGAATGATGATGACTGCTGCTTACCCCTTCGGCATTATTATTATTGCATTCATTTCGGGCTAAGACCATAGTTAGTAACAATAGTCCTAATTACTAGTGTTAGTAGAAAGACATGGTTTATTCTGTGTGGAGTTTCATCCGAAATCGCAGCATTGGAGACTCCTATCTGCACGCCTAGCATGACCACCGTAGAAACGGGTTTTGTCGACGGAAGAATCGACAAAATGACAGAACAACAAAAGAAATCTGTCATTTTGTCTATTATTCCGTCGACAAAACCCGTTCATGCTACGGGTGCCGCCATAAAACAGGCATGATGTTATGTTAAGTTGGCTCAGTAGTTTTTTTTTTTTTGCATCAAAACATTGCAAACCAGTATTTTTTTTTAATCGTCTGCCTTTCTGTGATCACACGACGTGATGTTATGATATGTTTTTTGTGTTACTCCTCTATATAACAAAAGATATTTAATCAAACTCATGCTAGTTTTCTATAAATCCACATTCATTTAAACATTACAATCAGAAGATAATGCTATCTAATAGCGTTCAGATAATCTACTTGAATCTAGCAAATAATCTAATAATTTATCAGTCTGTTATCAGAATGGAAGATTAATACAGATTTTATTGAGTAAGAATGAGGGTTAATAATCTTTTGGATGTTATGAGATGGTATATATTCGGTTCAGGACATTTTTAGGTGGCAGTACCGAGGCCCTAGCAGGAGCTTGCAGTATAAATGTAATGTAAATATGTCGATTTTAAACTCAAACTTAAAGGATTTATTTCAAAGAGACTGTTACAGGCACTTGTGAAAATAAAAAAATAAGGTGAAGCTACAGTCCCAGTCACAATAAATTCACATATAATATTTTCATAATTTTAAGAATTTATTCATGTCTATGGTTGCTACTGAGTGTGCTTGTAGCAAACCATCTAACTAAAATGCTATAGGGTAATTGTATTTTCAATTCAAAAATTGACGTATCTATGTTACGTTTACACAGCAAGCTTCTGCTAGCGCCTTTAGTTTGCCTAACTTGCTGATTTAGTTATTGTTATTCTTATTTTAGCACTATATCAGCGTCATTGGTTAATTTGTAGGCCCGGGACCAAATCATCACACCACTGTTGAATTTTGAACTTTATTCCTACAAATAATAATAATAATAATAATAATTTATTTGCATCAAGTTTAACATTTTACATTAGATACATGTAATACATACAATTTAAGGAAAATTAAACAATATTGTGGCGACACCAACACCTTTGCTAAGTTGTCAAGACAACTTGTGTTAAAGATGCTGGGCCCGACCCTTTAGTGGATGTTTCTTAATTGTAATTAGTACATACATGCCATTTTACAAAAAATATGACTAGTCCATTATGCAGTATAAGTAAACGGGCAAATAAACTATTTAGAAAGGGAATAGAATGAAAACAAAGGTAATATATGGTATGAGCAGAGTAGTGTAGTGTGTGTGTACGTGTGTGCGTGCGTGTGTGTATGTGTGTGTATATGAGTGTGGATGTGTATGAGCATAGGATAGTTTAACGGGAACTGTATTGAGTCAACAATAAATTTTCTGTATTGTTGTAGTTAATTGTTAGTAGCCAATCACTTAGTTTCTTTTTGAGTGATATTTTAGGTAGTGAGTAGAAGTCTAGTACTTTGTTAAGGTTATTATAGAGATGAGGACCTTGGAAACAAGGAAATCTTCTTGTAAAAGAGAATTTGCAGGGGAAGGGTTGACATACCTTGTCTTTGCGTCTTGTGGTGATTACTTTATAGGAGGTTCTTTGGTGCTGATATAGTACCATGTGTAAGACAAACAATTGCCTCACTGTAAGGACTTTACAGTTCCTATATAATTCCTCAGTTGGAAAAAGGATGGACCTAAAGGTGCTAGTTTTTAGCACGGCTCTCTGAGCTCGTTCTAGTTTCAAAAGAGTAGTTTTTGGTCCACCACCCCAAGCGCTTATACAGTACGTTAAGAGAGACTGACAAAGAGCAAGATATGTACACCTAATAATTTGGGGTCCTGCTATGTGGCGAAGAGTACTAAAGACAAAGATTAGCTTTCTAATTCTTTTCGTCAGTAACTCAATATGTGGTGCAAAGCTCAGGCTGTCGTCGAGAGTCACACCGAGATATTTAATGGTACTACAGCGTTCCAGTTCGGGACATTTACATGTCGCAGTGCCAGGCAGTATACAAGAGTGCGCTACCAAAGCGTACGAATTTGGTGGTTGACTCGAATTTCTTAAACTGTATGTAAGAATTTTAGTTTTGTCGGTGTTGATTGTGAGAATGTGTCTTTTGAGCCATTGTAGAACCTTATTTAGTCCTTTTTGTGCGGAATCGAAGGTGTCATCCCACGTATCACCAGAGAAGGTAAGGACAGTGTCATCAGCGAATGCCACGATTTTTCCACTTCCCAAACTCAGATTACATAGTTGGTTAACGTATATTAGAAATAAGGTTGGACCTATCACACTGCCTTGGGGAACGCCGAATGTCACTGGAAGCTCTCCACTGAGGCAATTTTGTATTTTTACACATTGTGTTCGATTTTGAAGGTAGTCGTTGAAGATGTTAAGTGATTGGTCACGTATCCCCAGTTCTTCAAGCTTTATTATTAAATCAGAAATCGAAACCGTATCGAATGCCTTTTTTAGGTCCAAAAAAATTGACAATACCTTCTTTTTCCTGTCAATATTTTTGGTAACATAGTCAATTAGGTCAATTACAGCGCTACTAGTAGATTTACTGCGTCTAAAGCCGAATTGGTTGGGAGAAAAAAGCTTTTTATCTTCCATGTAAGTCACGAGTCTTTTATTAATTAGTCGTTCTAGTATTTTGGAAATGGAAGGTAACACTGCAATAGGACGATAATTATTTACCAATTTTTTGCTTCCAGTTTTATGAATTGGGTGTATGATGGCCTTCTTGAAGTACAATGGGAAAGTGCCAGTATGGAAACAGAGATTGAAAATATGTGTGAGTATGGGGACTAGTATCAATGAGTAGCGTTTTAAAAACCTTGTAGGAATATTGTCCCAGCCTACAGCAGAATCTGTTTTAAGTGACATTAGCAACTCTGCAACCTCCGCTTCATCAGTGTCTAACATGACGAATGATTGTAAAGGTGGAGATGTAGGGGTAGTGTCTGATGGGACTTTATGACTACCAAGTGGACGTGAAAAGTTATCAGCAAGTTCCTTGCCGATATTTGCAAAAAACTCGTTTACTTTGTCCACCGAGAGCTGAGGTGACGTAGAAGAAGCCAATAATTCAGTGTTAGGTATGTTAGGATTGTCTGTATTAGTAACTCTCTTTATCACCTTCCAAATCTTTTTATTGTCCTTTGAAGCCTCAATCAATTCTCTCCTGTCAAAGTCTCTTTTTAATTTTTCCAAAATTTTTGTGCAGTAGTTCCTATACCTTTTATATGTAGTACTTAATATAATATTGTTTGGAGAAAGCTTGAGTTTTTTGTGCATTGTATCTTTATTACGCATACATCGGAGCATACCAACGGTCATCCACGGTTTGAGTAAACGTTTTTTATTTGGAACCTTGATTATAGATGTGTGGGTATTAATGAGTCTAGCTAGAATGGTGATTAAACTATTTGTCGCTTCATTAGCATCGGTGTGTTCATAAATTACTTGGAAACTTGCAGTCTTCATCTCACTATCAAGAGTTTCGTAATTAGTTTTCAAAAATGTGTGTGACCGTGGATTGACATCTCGTTTAAGATCAAGGCACAGCAGTACAGGGTTATGGTCGGTGACAGAGGCGTGTAGAACTATGGTGAGTGCAGTCAAGTGAGTTTTGAGCATGACGTGGTCAAGACAGGCATTATCTCGAGTGGGAAGTGAGTGAGCAGGTAGCAAGCCATGGGAAGCTATGAGATCGAGATAGTCCGAGGTTTGGTTTGAAAATAAAGTACATGCGATGTCAAGGTTAATGTCACCAACTATTGCTATGCTTTTATATGTAGTCAAGCTTGCCAAAAGAGAGTTTAGAGACTGTAGGAAGTTACTTAAGTCTCTAAAAGACGGAGATCTATAAATGCATATTATTGCCTTATCGGTGCCGATTTTTAGCACTAGACAACTGGCATCCGAAAACTTTGGTTCTTCGACTGTGTAGTTTTCTATATTTTTAACATAAAGAACCACACCATCGTTCTGATTGAGGTGTTTTTTTGTTTGGTAATAAGAGTAGTTATCGATGGTTGGGATTGAATCATTATAACGTTTCAGCCAGCACTCAGTCAATACTAATATATCGCAGTCAAGGTTTATTCTGTTAAGGAGTGTTAAAAAAGAGTCGAAGTTTGCATGAATAGAGCGAATGTTCTGGGTAATTATTTTTAATTTCTTGGAAGGGTTAGTGATATAGTTAGTGCATTCTTCGGGGTCACAATTAAGTGTGGTAGAGACTGAGAGCTGATCTATATTGTTTATAATTTCTTTAACGCTGTCCTCTGTTAAATTCTTTTTTTGTGAGTGAACCAAAATAGGGCGTCATTGGGTGTTTGGTACGTAATAATAATGTATAGTACCATTTAGTTGTATTATTATTAATGAGAATGAGAAAACATATAACAATGAGTGGATGGATGGATGGATGGATGATTGCTACCCTTTCACAGGAATACGGTTGGATGAGCGTAAAGGAAGCTTGGCACAGAGATAGTCTATAACCAGGAACAACACATAGGCTGCCGGTTATCCCAGTACTAGGTCGGCTAAACCGCGGGCTAGTGGAGAATGTGTGAATGTAAAGTAAAAAATAGAGTGAGTTTAGTGTAGCTATATGTATTAAAAACTGACGTCGTGGATTAAGTGTATTGTGTTTGTTATTAGTCGTGTGTAATGATAGCGTGTATTGAGTAGGGTGTGTAGGTAGAGATAAAATGTACTTTGGTTTTAGTGTGTTGTACAAAAATGTAGAAAACAGAAGAAAAAAACTTAAAACTATGTTAACTACAGAAAAGTTTACGAGGCATGCAATTTTCAGACGTAGCTCCAATGTTTTAGGCAGGACGCGTTGTTGGGTGTTGATAAGTGTTTTTAGTCACTTTTTTTGTAGTTTCAGAGCTTCAAAATCAGATTCTTGTGATATTCTCTTTGCCGGCGCACCCTCTGCCTTTTTTACATAGACTTTGCCATGTGATGTCCAGTGATATGCATAGCCGTTTAGCTTTGCAAACTCTCTTGCTTGATAGAACAGCTTCCTGGCTTTAGTGGTAAGGCTCTCCGAGACAAAAATGGGACTATTACCCGGCATCTTAACGTGTGAGCTGTTAAGCCTGTTGGTCTTGTGGTCCCGATTGTGGTTTTTAATATAAGTAAGAAGTTTGTCCTTTGTCATGGTTGACATAAATTCGGCGGTTATAGGTCCATCGGTTTGGGGTTTTTTGTTGCTGGTAAGACGATAAACATCTCTGAGCTCACCTGATTGTATTTCGGTGCCTACAGCGGTTCCCAGATTTTTCACAATATTTATCAGGTCATCCTTAGACTCATTAAGTTTTTTCGGTACGTTACGAATTTCTAAGCTAGATGTCTTTGAATTTCGTTCCATGATCTCGACTTTTTCCTCCAAATATTCTACATACTCCAATGTGCCTTTCCTTTCCCTTTCCAAAAGGGCTAGTTTAGTCATGAGATCGTCGTATTTACCACTCAAGAACTCAACCGTATTTTTCAGCTCCGTATTTTGAACCTTTATTTGGTCTAAATTGCATTGCAACAAACCAAATTTCTCCTGTTGCTCCTTTCTCAAGGTAACAAGTGATGACATAATATCTTCCCGGAGAGATTTAATTTCAATTGATTGTTCAGAATCATGTCTACGTTTTTGTCGTAAAGTGATTCTGTCCAATTTTTGTTCCGAAACTGGTGATGTCAAGTCGGGCTCGGAACTGTGGTGACGAGGTGTTTCACTGCCATGTTTGGGTGGTGTTCGCTTTATCATTTTAAAAAGTAAAATACCTCGACCTTACGTCTGGCTCAGGAGTCTACAAGTGTTGAGGCGCTGACACACGTTGCTCGGCGTAAAGTGTTAGGCGCTTATCTGCAAGTAGTCAGTGCAGAGCGCGGAGTTAGGTGATAATGACTCACGCGCAGCTGACAGAGATGGGAAGCGTGGACAACTTGGTTTCTCTCTCGCTCGCCGCAGGACTCGAACTCTTGCAACACTCTGCGCGCCTAGTACTCGTCGAGAATTAAACTTGCCAATTATATTTATTTTTGAATTAAAATTTAAATATTTAATAACTTAAATAGACTTTTTGGGTAAAACACGTCCGTGCACAATGGCTGTCCGGGGGGAAGGAATGTGTTATGTTAAGATCTTACTACAAAATTGACATCTTAGACTTGGCTTTAATGTTAGTTTTTGTTATTAGAACTTTATACTTGTTGGAATTAAGTTTAAACTGCAATAATTTGCTCCAAGTTTTGGGCTTTGAGCTGATAGGACAATTTTTTCATGAGAGGGTCAAGGTTGAAGTATAAGCCAAGCAAGATAGTAGTAAAGTTAAAAAAGGAGATCTGCATTGGAAATACATTGCCATTGACAAATATTACACAATGTGTGTATGAACTCAAGGGGTGAGTCCATTAGGGGTGAGTTCAAGAGATTTACAAATGAAAATAATCAATTTATGAACATTATGCGCTACAGGAGCTGTCAGCCTGTCAAGAAAGCGAAGGAAATCATTGTGAAGATACTGGCATATTCTAGATTCAATAGTTGTATTTTTATAAGTAATTATTTATTTCTCCATAAAAATATGACATGTTGAACAGCATTATTTAAATGCAGTTAGAATTAAGCACAAAGAATAAAATATGAGTTACTGTGCCTGAGTCAGGCTGAGCCTAATTTCAGGTTCATGCCTAGCTCTTTCCCAACTTTTTTGGGGTCGGCTTCCAGTCTAACCGGATGCAGATGAATACATTTGTTTTACTGACTGACAGAAATTCATAAGATCCCTATTTTTTTATATATTTTATTGTAAGTATACCTGAGTTCTTTTAAACTGAAAATGTGCTGTACTTGTTAACTAGAACAATCAATAAACCAAATTGATTCAATAAAAAAGTGTTTCATTATTTTTCTTAGGGTGAGCATAGAGAATGATGCCTCAAACAGATAATAAAACCCATTAGTCACCATAGGTTTAGTGACCTACTTTCCTCACTTTGTCTTGTACCATGATTAGTAAGGAAATTGCTCACTTAAATTACATTTAATGAATGCTTAGGGTTCGAACATTGTTTTACTTGATTCAACTTCTTCATGATGAGTAGTACGAGATATTGTGATGACAAAATACTTTGAAATAGGTAGGTCCAGCTAAAAAGGTCCAAAAATGCTAATGACGTAGCTGACAGTAAGCACATCAATAAACACGATTGAGACAGCGAACATTGCGAAGCGTAAAATTAAGCTTATTAGATTCTTTACAAGTCGATGTAAGTACGTAGCTCCCGCCTTATGCTCAATATCAGCTTCCAAGTTTATTCGACTTTGTAGAAAATAGGCATGGATGAAAACTTAACCAGTTTTTCACAATAGAAACGGACAAACAACGCAATAAAACTCTTAAAACTGACTAATACACGTAACAAAAAATCAATGGAAATGACTCGAATGTACAAGGTCAAAATGCATCCAATTATCACGTTGTTGTATTTGAAAAAATTTGCTTAGACGTAAGGAAAAGTTACTAGAATCTGTAAATTAGTTATAAATAAATGAATACTCACCAAGTGTTGAGATAAATAATAAAGTTTTCAGACCGGCGACACACGCGGTGACAAGCAATCAAGGCAGAATGAAAAGTAGGTAGATAGGGTTGTCAAAATGATTTCGATTTATCGATGTTTATCATTCTACAAATCGAAAATTACTCGATTGTATTCAACATCATAGTGAGTGTGTGTCGGTTAACAGAGGAGAATGTAAGAAAAAAACATGTTGTGCCGAACCCATGTAATATGGGACAAGGGCATGAAGATGATATCTAATACAATGGGCGTACTAAAGGATTGAAAAGGATACTGGAAACTGAATGCAAGCATTTTACGTGGAGTTACTGCCTGTCTGACCTCCACAACTAACATAATGGGTTCCACGATACCTCTTTATAAAACTTGTTGTTTGGTTGTTGACTAGCAACTATTTCGATTTTAAGAATCAAGTTTTGAAAAGGTCAGAGTGTTGCCTTAGGGCATGGAATCGCACTTTTACATGCTCCAATAATTTTCTGTCCCTCAGAACCGTCATTTGAGCGGGAATCAGAGCGGGAACGCCATAGGACGTCGCAGTATCGACGTTGGCAGTACGCTCTGTTTCTCGCTCTAGAAATACGATCCCGTGCTGCCAGATGAGGCTACAACCCTTTTAGGTGGTTTATTTGAATTTGAGTATACGGTAAGGAACGAAAATAGGAAAACAATACGTTTAGACCTATCAAAAAATTGTCGCATAATAAATTATTGACGGTTCAGGTGACATAGGTTACACAAAAGTTAATACATCTAAAAAGATCTTGGATGTCAAATAAAAGACTTAAACATTCCGAGTTCATTTCAAAATAAAATTGAAAACTAAAACCTAACCCCGACGAAAAGGCGACTAAAACTATTTAATCAAGACATTCATGTCATTTTTTATCGGTTTTCGTATAGTGAAAGTCATGAGTATTTATTAAGATTTTTGCAATGACGTGTAACTCTGGTTTATTGACTTCCAAAAAACTAAAACCCAATTGAGTTTTAAGAAGTAAAAGAGATAAATCGATATTTTAGTGGAGGAAATCAAGTGTTAACGTTTTTAAAAGCTCGACAAAATATTTATCGACATTTATTGATGCTTCCGACATCTCTACAGAAAAACCGCGCAATAGTGATGCCCAGATCGTATAAGGATGTCATAAACTGAAACGATTTCGAGAGGAATCGATTTTATCGTATTTAAATGAATCCAAAGAAAAATTCTTAATTCGTAATCGGATTTATAAGTACAATTTAGCATTACAGATAGGTTAACACTATTACTCGAAACATCCAGTTCTCGGGATAGCAAAGCGGAATAAAAGAAAAATAAAAGTTCCATGTGGGATCCGGGATAGCATAGGCACAGGCAGCGTTCACGTTATGATGACTAAGATATTGGTCATATTAAATGTATAGGTTTATTCAGCTTAGAATAATGTAGGAATATAATCTTATTTTTATTTTTAGGACGGTGCTGGCCCTTGGTAATTACTTGCCATTACGAAACTTGTACTATGAACCCCATAGAACCAAAGTGCCATCATCATCCAATGAGTTGTCGTCGCGAGAAGAAGAGAATATTTATGTAAAATTATATAAAAGGGCAACTTTATGATAGTCAGCAGTTACAACAAAAGAAATCATTACCCTACGTAATTTAGTTATATCTGTATAAACCAACAAAAAATATTATATTTTATCTCTGGGCTTTATCTGATCTTACCTCATTCGCATATTTTATCAATAGTCAAAAGATCCGATTATTATGATCCGATTTCATCCGATTCCGAATTGGACTTTTGAACCCCAAGAAACAACTTTTTTTGTAACTATGACAATCATGAAATTAAACCGATGTCCTTCTCTGCCATTGGTCAAAAACAGGTTTTTGACGTTCAAATGTTCATTCAATAGCACTAAAGAATGGCCGATTGACAGTCACAACAGACTGTCAAATTTTATTTTAATTCATTCATGTTGTTCATTTCGCTGTGTCTTGCCTAGAACTTTTGAGTGTTTGTAAAATTAAAGTATTCAAAAACAACGAAAATGTCTGCAGATATCGCACAGATTGGGTCACAAAAAGTAAAGAGCATTGCCAGCGGCGAGGTAAATAAATATTTTTTCCGCTGAACATATAGTTACTTTTTTTATTTACGTCGCGCCTATTGAAGAATATTTTACATTTCAGCTTTCAAAATTTCAAATTATTGTTTGAAAGTTATTTTTCTGGGCAACCAGCATTTTAAAATGTTGTATTGTGGCGGATATTGCCTTTAAAATGTTATTTGATATGCAAAATGTAATGTAAACCGGCTTGCAGCTGCAAGTTTCGTAATCAAAACTCGTATTATTAGAATCAGCCGTGTGCAAGTACCGGTTTTAAGTTTGACTCGGATTTATGTTAATTATATCTATCTACGCATTTACAACCATATTTGACATTTTTCTTCCGTATTCCAATAGATATATGAGCCATACTCATTGTACCTACTAACCACTATTACCTATAATGTATGTACCCATTGTATTACCTGCAAGTAATTGCAGGACGTATTAATTTCCAGTTTCCGGTATTACTAACAGTCTTGTATTTTTTTAATTGTTACCTAGTCTTGCATAGAACAGGTTTTATTCAGAATGCACCAAAGTTCTGGTTTATTCTTTCAGAGTAGATTTTACAAACATACTTATAAACTCACGCCTTTTTCATATGGGGGTAGGCAGATACACTAGAACGACATCTGCTATCACCAAAGATACAGCCCACTCTGGGCCTGCTGAGTAAATTACGATCCACTTACAGAGAGTTGCAGTGAATATGTAATGGGCTGAATACTCTAATATTATGATTATTTCCCATGAATGATGTTTGAAGACGGAATGAATGGAAGAAGTTTTTAATCTTCTTCTTCATTATGGGGTTAATGCCTAACCCTGGTGTCAGAGTATTCATGCCACCTGTGGGCCTTTTTTTTTTTTTTTTTTTTCGGGTGTGAAATCATCAAATGACGGGCCCCACTTTGGGCAGAGGGCAAGGGAGTGTCAGACTTGTACTGACTAAAACCCATCCATGTTCCTTCTTTGCCCTTTGTGTTCCAGGGCCACGGTATCTGACTTGGCTTTACATGCCATTGAAAAATATCTCACAGACAAGTTTTTAATAACATGTCAGAAATACTGTCAGAAGGTTTCATGAAAGTATTTGTAAGAATAAAATAAATATTTAACTATCAATATGTTAATGATATTGGTTTTCAACTGTCTTATTTATAGTATATTAGCTGTTGACTGTGATCTTCGTGCATGTGAATTCATTATAAAAATATAACTTCCCTATATTGGATTTACAACAATTCAGTTCAGTTAACAAATTCATGGGTTTTATTTTTTTTGCATGGAACCCTTACCCTTTTTATAAAATAAAAGTAGCCTAAGTTACTCCTTATAACATCAGCTATCTGCCAGTAAAAGTCCCGTGTCAATCGGTCCAGCCTTTACAGAGATTAGCCGGAACAAACAGACAGACAAAAATATAAAAAAAATGTTTTTTTTTGATAAAAGTACCGTATATACTTTTCAGTAAAACAGACACTTCAATTTTATTTATTTGTATAAATGAATAAATGATATGGTATTATCACCTGTATAGAAAGTAAAATAACACCGTTATCACTTCATAAAAGATTCAAAAGGCCACAGGTTATCCTCCAGTCTGTGTTTATGCGTAGCTGCAGTAATAAAAATAACATTTCTTTTAACGCAACTGCTTTGAGATATTTTTATACACATAACGAGAAAACTTTAGACAGGTTAATAGGAAAGTATTATCCTTTTCCTTTTCCCGCACTGGGCCCGCGTGGTGGATTATAGCCCATTCCCTCTCATAGAGAGGAGGCCTGTGTCCCAGCAGTGGGAACAGCTGATTATGCTTATTATCCTTTTCAATATGTGGTACCGTTACACTATCATTTACTCCTTTTTCTTTCATATCACTCCTCACACAATCCATCCATCTTTTTCATTATTTGTTATTATGAGCCTGATGTGTCCCACTGCAGGGCAAAGGCCTCCCTTCCCCCTTTCCCTTTATCTCTTTCTTTGGCTATTTGGGCCCAATCCTTTTGACAAGAATCCAGCTCGTCACGCCATCTCCTTCTAGGCCTACCGCGTCGCCAGGTTCTTTTGTTCAGAACCCAATCTGTTGCCACATTGGCCTAATTTTGATGCGACATGCAGCAGATGTGGCCTGCCCAGTTCCATTTTAATTTGGCAGCAGTGTTGCAAACGTCCGCTATTTGGGTTTTGAATCGAAGTATACTGTCAGAAATGTTGACTCCTAGTATACTTCGTTCTATGGCTCGCTGGCAGACCCTGAGCTCGTTCGATCGTTTTCGTACATCATAACAATTAAAAAGTAATATAAAAACTAAAATAATTAAACTAAACCTGGGTAGAATAATATGATTAATTTATATTTACTGACAAAAGGCTAACTCGGCTAACTGTATGATTTTGTTATTTTTCCAGACTTGTAAACAATTGTTATATTATAAACTAATTTAGAATTTTCTTAGGAAGACAATATTCTTATTATATTAAACTATTCAGAGTTTATAATAATATGACAGAAAATGTAAACAGGAGCTGTAACAACGCATTTTGTTTAAAAAAAACTAGAGTTACATATGGTGAAATACATGGATCAATTAGTTAGACTGATTGTATGATAACTGACAAATGCTTGCACTGACTGGACAGGTCCACTAAAATCTGTGTGGTTCTTTCTTCAAAATACCATCTCAGACACTAATCTGCATAGTCTTCATGTGAGTTGACCAAGATTATGTCTGGACTTCAAAAGAGATCATGACCTCTGACTTTGTTTCGGCTATTTCTCAGAGTAGTCAGGTACTAAACACTGGCCCCATCTAGTTTAAAAAAAAATGACGTAAAAGTGTTTGTAAAAACCTATTTGCATAATAAACATCATTTATCATTAACAAAATTCTATAATAGGATCTTTAAAAATAAGTAATTATGTTTTTCTGTCTAAAATCTATAAAACATTCAAACAAGCAGCAAAGAGACCTGAGAGTTAAAATCCAAGTTCTGTTTGTTATCGCAAAGTATGTTTTATTTTTCAGACACTAGAGTTGAAATCCTTCTGGGAGAACCAGAATGTTGCCATCATATTCTTCAGACGTTGGGGATGTATGCTATGCAGACTGTGGGCGAAAGAGGTAAGATTATCACAATCCTATTTACACTTATAACAGCTAAAATATTAAACATCTTACTAGCCTACTAATATTATAAATGCGAAAGTTTGTTAGGATGGATGGATGGATGTTTGTTACTCTTTCACGCAAAAACTACTGAACGGATTTGAATGAAATTTGGCACACAGATAGTTTATAACCTGGACTAACACATAGGATACTTTTTATCCCGGGGTAGTACGATCTTGTGGGACAATGATCGAGCTCTACGCATAAGTTAGTTATTAATAGTCCTCCTGACTGTTTCGATCTTGTCATTTTGGCGCGATTTCACCACCACTTAGGCCCATTTACTTTAGTTGTGGCCCGCGGTATCAATCGACCCACCGCATCGCATGACCAGCCTGCGCTGCCGTTATTTCGCGTTCTTTCTGACTTTTTTTTTTTTTGCTCGTCTCTCAAGGATCGTAGCATAACATAACATCACGCACAGTACAGTACCCACATTTTCCCAGTTATCTTTAAGTTCCATCCCGGAACAACTACCTGTAGTCCATACAAAAATTTGTTGCGTGCCGTGCGTGCGTGGCGGGGACTCGAACACGCTAAACGCAGCGCAGTAGCCAATCGCTCAGCCACTGCGTCAACCTTACCGTGTATCACTTTTATTCGACCTAAGCAGTGATAGCCTAGTGGTGTGCCGTGTGCCAAGTCATAGGCCTCAAGTTCGAACCCAAGACACGCACCACTATTTTTTCGGATTCATGTGCGTATTGTATACATCGTGAAAAAACCAGCATGCCTGAGAGATATTTCTCGACGGCATGTAAAGCCAAGTCAGAAGCCCATGGGCGGCATAAAAACTCTGACACCAGGTTAGGCACTAACCACACCATAAGGAAGAAGAATTCGACCTCAATAATGGTGTTACACAATACCAATACGCACTAGAATATACCTATTGTTTACCTCTATGATGAATTATGCATACCACATCACTACATCGGTAGGTCGGTACTATATAAGTCAAGGTTATGTGAGCCGGCTGCCCGTTTTTAATTAACACTAGTCTAGACAACATCGAAATTAGACTACAATCAAGATAATTGTTGTTTCTAGACAGAAATCAAAAATATGTATTTGTAGGAATGTAGTTTCTGGAGGACACGGTGGAGCACACCGTGGAGGTCTGCCCCGCTTGGGCGGAGCACCGCCGTGTCCTCGTAGCGGCGATTGGCGGCGGCGTACTCTCGCGTCCGGCCCTGGTCCAAGCCATGGTCCGGAGCGAGAGGGAATGGGAAGCCGTGACCTCCTTCTGCGAAGCAGTCCTGCTAGTGAAGGAGGTGGCGGGACGTGAGAGGGAAAGAACCTCACGTCCCAGCCGCCGCGGGAGACGCCTTGGGCGTCGGGGGTCACGTGGTGGCTCCCGGCCACCGTAGGCGCCGGCCTGTGGACGGCGAGTTATGGGCTAGCTCGCCGTCCGGCCGTCTTATGACGACAGGCCGTGTCGACGGCGCGTTCGTGTTCCACGCGCGCCTCAAAGAGATGTCAGCAACCACGTAGGGGTCCGCGTGGGCCGATGCCTGCCAGGGCTGCGGGACTGTTCGAAAGAGATACCGTGGCCCTGGAACACAAAGGGCAAAGAAGGAACATGGATGGGTTTTAGTCACAACTCGATTCCTACCGGCTTCCTTTTGAAAAATGGCACAGTCAGAATTCTATAGACAAATAATATAATCACATACTCCGGTTTACCTCTTACAAAAATTGACCCTTCGCTACTGGTATTGTGTTATGGTTTTGTTTAAGTCCTTGACATTCTACCACAACTTATGGTGTACAAATATTCAGATGTCACTCTTAAATAAATTAAATAAGTACAATTATTTTATGATTTTTAATTTACAATAGGTCCAACATGAATGAATATTAATATAATAAGGTAATCGTTACTTTAAAATCAATGTCAAAATTAGGTACTTATAAGTAAGTTAAGTAGTTCTTGGTTTCTTATTTACTATATTCAATCTATTCTACGATCGTATGATCGGTATCCGTCGATACGTGGATGGGTGACTAAAGACCATTCATTACATACAGAGTTTGGGGTCGTCCATTAATCACGTGATTTTTTTCAGCAAATTTTTAACCCTCCCTGGGTTAAAAAGTTGCTAAATAGCTAAGTTGTCATCCCCATGGTGATACGTGGTGACTTGGTGAGGTTTTAGACTACCCTCCCCCTCTACTCAAAATCATGTGTATTTTTTTGGTACAAAGTACTTATTTTAAAAGAATCTGAATACTATATTTAAATACAGGTTTACAGGTATAATCTAATTTAATTCTGGAAAATTAAGCACCGCGATAAAAATGTCATTGCTTTTCGGTTTAGAAATCGCGCGTTCAAACAAAAAATAAATACACCCGCCCCCCTTAGTGATATTTCGTGATTTTTTCCGAACCTCTTTCCCCCCTTTCAAGCCTCACGTGATTAATGGACGACCCCTTTCCTCCGTGCCTCAGAAAGTAAGTTAAGCCGTCCCGACTGTCATTTGTATATCTTTTGTCAGTCGTTGAAAGTAGTCAGTGGCCCGAAAGTCTGCAAACCAGTCTTACCAAGGGGTATCGTATTACCCAGTACTAACTGGCTGGGTTGGGGAGGTCAGACAGGTAGTAACTCCATGTAAAATACTGATATTCATCTGCATCCGGTTAGACTGGAAGCCGACCCCAACATAGCTGGGAAAAAGCCAGGAAGTTAATGATTCTTAATTATACACACATAGCTATGTAAAATCTCACATAAATTAAAATGTGTTTACATCTAAAACAATAGGCACTTCGCAGACTAATTGTACCAGCAAAATCTTTACAATCGAATCTACGAGAAAACGTAATAATTATACACTTCTTTACATAATCTTTTTATTAATACTTATAAATACTGATATAAGAGTTTCAAATTCCATATAAGTACATTTTTATATCAATTTAACGCGATAAAAACATTAGGAAGATGACTGTACAGTACACATTGATAAAATCTGTAGCCGACTAACTTATACATGCGGCTTCGCCCACGTGTATGTTGGATATTATCTCACGAGAAGTCACTGAGGGGATAAAACGTATCCTATATTTCAATCCAGGTCATGGTTTACCTGTATGCCAAGTTTCACTCAAATCCGTTCAGTCGTTTAGGTGCGAAAAAGTAAAACACAGACTACGAGATACTTTCCCCATTTATACGAATAAAATTGAAGTGTCTGTTTGTAATTCCAAATAATAGCTTTGTTGCTGAATGCATATGAAAGTATAAATGCGTTACTTACAACAAAATCCATTTTATTTTTTTTCTGTCTCTTTGTTCGGGCTAATCTCCAAAAGGGGTGGACCGATTTTGACTGGACTTTTACTGACTACCAGATAGTTGATGTTATAAGGAGTAAATTAGGCTACTTTTATGTTTGAGAAAGGATTTGGGTTCCGTGAAAAAAATTAGCATAGCATAGCATAATCAGCCTATTAATGTTCCCACCGCTGGGACGCAGGCCTCCACTCTATGAGTGGGAATGTAGGTTGGTAGATGTCACATGTCTTTGAATTTTTGGTTCTAGGACATGCCGGTTTCCTCACGATGTTTTCCTTCACCATTTTGAGAGCAGTGGTGATGAAATAACTTACACAAAGTCATGCGCCTGGCTGGATTCGAACCCACGACTTACTGCTCGTAAGTCGGGGTCTCCACCACTGGGCCACCGCTGCTCTCGAAAAAATTAAAACCCTTGAAATTGTCAACAACATCCGATTCAAATAGGAAAGCCATATTTTTAATAATTCCACGCGAAGGTCGGGAGGCATAGCTAGTTTATAATATTAGTATGACGTACCTATAGATAAATATTATGCTAGGCCCAGGTAACACGCGGTTCTCGTATGCTATATTGATAAAACATATTTACTTATCCATCACAGTATTTTATCGATACTCACGTAGTGCAATTATCTTTGAACTGGCTTTTTCCACAACCTCGACCGCATAGGTGTCAGATTTTCTCATGTAAATTTCTCTTTGTGACCCCAAACTTTCGATAACTTCATAGGATCATGAAAATCATCACGGTAAAGAAAATGTACTGTACTGTGTGTGTGAACTGTTTCAAGTTAAAAAAATGGAAGTTTTAAATGTTATAACTTTACTTTAAATGCCTCCACGACCCCTGTACTATTTATTCAATCCATCCATCAACACAATGTTTTGAGTGCGTTACATTGAGCGCTACCGTGAACCGTGATTTTATTTAAAAAAAAGGCTCTTTCCAGCAATCATTTTTGTGTGCAGTTAACCTATTTCGGTTTTATTTAGCCTATTTCGGTCGAATTTAGACCATTGGGCGACCTCTAGTTGATAGCCATTATCAACTAGAGGACGAAATTCAAATGCAAAGTCAAACCTTTTACCTATATGATAGGTAAATGGTTTGACTTTGATTACTATTCACAGTGTAAGGGCACGGACACGTTATGTGTTGCCAGTAAATCGATAATATTTATTTTAAATGTATGTTATAATGTTACATAACAACACGCCTGTAATCTCCAAAGGGTTAGGCAGAGGTGTACTTAATAGTACATCCACATTTCGCCAGTTATGTTTTTTTAAGTCCCATGTAATACGTGGCATTAATTAAGTGGCTGGTACTGAGAAATTCCTGAACAACCCAATAACACTGCCCGACCCGGGAATCGAACACAGGACCTCATACTCAGCAGTCGCGCTTGCGAGCATTCGACTAACGAGGCAGTACCTAGTTCATTTAATAACTGGAAAAATTTCAACGTTTATGTGTCTAGCGAGAATTTTGTACTGAATTCATGTAGACAGTTCGCGCGTCGATGTTACACGCTTTTAAGCCTACGGGATTACATCCTCTCGTACTAAAGTAATAAGGCCTAAATTAGGGTGTAGAGTAAATACTCGCTTTCCCCAGCTATTGACAGACTTGACTGGCGCCTGATAATTTCGGGAATCACGTATCAGTGAAAATATTCCGTTTAATCTGACCGATAACACTGTTAGTCCCTTAAATAGACCAGTTGCATTCAAACACAAAATAAAAACATGATGGAAGATAGGTAAGAAAAAATTAAGAAAAACAAACATCTTTTCTGTTATCCACGATGGGTTAGGCAGAGGTATACCTAACTACCGACAGTACGCTCACATTTTAGAGTACCATCTAATAGGGGATGAGCCTATTGCCATCAAGCGACCATAGATCCAGACTCCGGATTACTGAGAAATTTCTGATAGAAAAACGCTTTGCTCGACCTGGGAATCGAACTCACGGCTTCAGGACATCTACATCAGTATAACTAGCGACTACTAGACTAATTAGTCAGTTTTAAGGATCAATAAATGAGAAGTCATTTATTCATATTAAGCTAAGAATAATCATCATCATCATTTCAGCCGAAAGACGTCCACTGCTGGACACAGGCCTCCCCCAAGTGTCGCCACATTGACCGGTCCCATGCGACTCGCATCCAGCGGTTCCCTGCAACTTTCACCAGGTCATCGGTCCACAGTTCCCGGAAGACCTAGTGGGAGCACCATCCAACGGGAAGGTGCTCCCACTAGGTCTTCCGGTTCGCGGTCGCCACTCTAGAACTTTTCGTCCCCATCGGCTATCCGTTCTGCGAGCAATGGGCCCTGCCCACTGCCCCCTCGCCACTCTATCTAGCTAAGAATCTTTACTTTTTAATCGTCAAAAATTACAAAATAAATAATCAAATTTTATATATGCTATTAATTTCCAGTTGGGAGAAATTACACCAGTACTGAACAAACACAACATAAAAATCATTGGCATTGGTGTCGAGGAGGCCGGCTCCAAGGAGTTTATCAACGGGAAATTCTTCGATGGAGGTAAACTTATTATAACTTTAGGATAATAAAACCATGCCTGTAATTTGTAGAGCAGCGGTGGCCCAGTGGTGGAGACCCCGACTTACGAACAGTAAGTCGTGGGTTCGAACCCAGCCAGGCGTATTACTTTGTGTAAGTTATTTCATCACCACTGCTCTCAAAACGGTGTAGGAAAACATCGTGAGGAAACCGGCATGTCCTAGAACCAAAAATTCGAAGAGATGTGACATCTACTGGGCCCGCGTGGTGGATTATAGCCCATGCCCTCTCATAGAGAGGAGGCCTGCGTCCCAGCAGTGGGAACATTAATAGGCTGATTATGCTATGCTTATGCTATGCCTGTAATCCCCGAAGGGTTAAGCAGAGATGTACCTTATAGTACGCCCATATGTCGCCAGTAATGTTTAAGTACCATGTAACAAGGGGCGAACCTGTGAAACGGTGGATGGACTTTATGAAGGATGATAAAAAAGTAGTTATCTGATGATGACGAGGAATAGATAAAGAAGCAAGGAAGAAGAAGACATGCTGCGCCGACCCCACGTAAATTGGGATAAGGGCAGGAGAATGATGATGATGTAATAAGGGGCGAGCCTATTGTCATCAACCGGGCATAAATCTAAAGTCCTTCTTTGCTACTGAGAAATTCCTCAGACCAGGACCTCATGCTCAGCAGTCGCGAATGCGACCACTAGACGTCGCACAACAACAGAAAATACCTCTTTGTAATATTAGTGTAGATTCTTTGGCCTCTGTTCGTCAAAAAGACGGGTCATCTGATAGTATCTGATATCTGTAAATTTCAGAACTATACTACGTGGACAACATCTCGACATACCAAGCGCTGGGCTTCAAAAGATTCAACGTCGTCACGATCATCACGTCGCTGTTCTGGAAACAGTCGCGCGACGCCATCTTTAAAGGACGTGGGATGGGTAAGCACTACTCTCAAGGTCGAATTAAATTAGCTAGCACTACGCAATCGTGATGGGTATCGATATCGTAACAAACTCCATCACGTCGGTGTCATCAGTGGTATGAAGAACAGGGTGTACAGTTCTTCATCCCCCATAGAAAAGGAAGGATCCTCCGACCAGATGGGTGTTGTGTCTGGTGGGCTACAGCCCGACAGATGTTGTCGGGTTTTTCTAAATAGTTTTAAGTCGTGTATAACTTAACTGCGCGATTTAGGATTTTGATGTTAGTTCTTCATCTGCGTCATAGATGGCGCTGTAGTACTTTTTGTCCTATGTTGCTGTAGTACTGTTTGAAGCGCTGCTAGACGTTAAAGCGAAAAATTTGATTGGTAGTAAATTTGCTTATTCATCAATTTCCACAAGTTTACATGTAGGTATAGTCATGTTTTAAAATCCGTTGCCGATTGTGACACCATTTTTCATCGTAAGCTTTTAGTTAATTTAGGGCGAATTACACAGATCGAAACTAAACGCAATAAACAAATCTAAACCTTCAAGAGCTGTCAGAGTCGATATTCCGTAACAATAATGCCACTGAAATGACTCTCCACAATTGCGAGATATGCAGTCTCGGGGAATATTTCCTAGAAGCCGACGTGGGGATGCATCGAGATGTGATCGCGGTGGATAAGGGCCTCACCCCGCTCTCCTCGGCCAAAGAGAACTGGCGCAAACCTGTAGTGCTTGACACTAACGACCGCAAGGACGTAAGGCAGAGTAAGGAGCTTCACGGACGCTTTTTACGGGCCCTGCATGGGCCGGATTTCGGCCTATCAGCGTCCGTATCATGGCTACGTTCCGGGGACCTGTTCGGAGCAACCGAAGGTTTTGTCTGAGTATTTAAAAATGTTTGAAATTTGTAAAGATATAAATAAAGGGAATAATAATAACACTGGCACCTCTTAAACGCAGTTTAGATGTGGATCGCGTTCAGTTCAGGTGAAATTGGCCCGTAGTCAGATTTGTAGTAAAAGTTACTAAAAAATAACATTAAAAGTACGTCCAGGGCTGGATTCCGACCTAATCGGCGACGGATTACAAAATGGCGGCGCGTTGTTAATCAGAAAAGGCGGGAAATTGGCGCACCACTTCATACAATTGGGCCCTGGAGAGCGATACCCGAACACGGATATATTAGAGGTTTATTTTTCTTTATTTTTGTATGAAAATAGGGCTAGGAGGTGATTTGAAGGGTGATTGGGTGCAAACCGGAGGAGCTGTGCTGGTTGAGAAGAACGGGAAATTACTCCGCCATTTTACCCAGACTGGACCTGGAGACCATCTGTCTAATAAGGAGATTTTGCAGGTTTGTCTTATTTGTTTTTTACTAGCTTTTGCCCGCGGGGTTGCTCGCGTTATGGTCGGAAATTATACTAAGGGAACGTCTCGCAAATAGCCTATGACATTCGGGGATAATGTAACTTCGAAGATTGTCCCATATATCCATAATATATATATATATATATATATATATATAGATATACATGTGTAAACAGACCCTTCACATAGCCGTCAACCAAGCATTCTGTACATCAAACTAAGTAACTTTACGCAAAAATTATTGTTGGGAATGGACTTTTTATTTTGGTGTGAAAAATCACGTTTTACGGTAGAACTCGATGGAAAGCACTCAAAGCATTGTGCTGTTGAATGGGTTGAATAGTACGGGGGTCGTAGAGGTGTGTAAAGTAAAAATCTTACATTAAAAACATTTATTTAAAAAAAACTTGTGAAAAAATTGGAACTTTGACCCCCAATATCTCCATAACTAGAAGGTTCCCAGGTATAGAACAAAAAAATGATCGCAAAGACGGAGATAACAAGTGCCTTTCGGATATGTTAAGGGTCTATTTACACCCTTTATTAGTATCTTGGGCTCCATTTCCAGTTCGGCGAAAGTGTTACTAGATTTTTCCGCCAGCCCGAACTCTGGATTTGGGCTCGTCCCAATTTTACTGGACTAGTGGATATAAACTTTTATTTTTCTCCGCGATCAAGTTTCCTATGAATCCAAGTCAGGAAATCCAATTAAACAAGAATGGATGGCAATAGGCTCGCTCCCTATTACATGGGACTTACACTTATCTGGCGAAATATGGGTGTAGTGTACTCGAAGTAAACTTCTGCCTCACACGTAGGCGTGATTTATGTATATAACTATAATATTTACGGCTTTTTTTTATAACATTTCAGCACTTCGGTCTGGAGAATGAGTACAATCCAGAGACAATGGCCAACAAGAAACCAGAGGAAAAAGAGTGCACTGTACGTATTACAGAATAAATTATATTTATCATCTCGTTATATATCATCTATCTCGGGTCAAATTGTAACAGCCGCACGGGTACATCTTCAAGGTTAATCAACCCTTGCCGAGGTCGGTCTGTAGATGGGTGACCATGCATCACATACCGAGTTCCCTCCATGCCTTGGAAGACAAGTTAAGCCTTGGTCTTCTACATCCAAGCTTACACTCATTTAAACTTTATTCTTGTATAGAAAAGCAATTACAAATAAACTAGAAGTACTAAATAATATCCACTAATACATCTTCATTAGTTTCCAATTTGGTTCGATTTTATGTAAAATTAGGTCTTTGCTCCTGGTGGGCACTGACTAAACTAAAAATGTATGTATACAGGGTGTACGGGATATTTCTCAGGAAAATTTAAATTTTTTATCGTTTTTTCAATTAAATTTTCCTTTATTTCAATGTAAAATTACATTCTCTGTATGCAGCAGTCCATTTATGTAAATAATACCAACAATGGATGTTGAAATACTTTAACGAACGTCGCTGTTCACTGCATGCCTAGCTACAGAGTTCATCGAACTCGTCGTCGCGCTTGCCGTTTGCTACGTGCGTTTTGCCACGGTAACGACACATTGCTAATGAGGAAATAAAACAAATTATTCATTTAAATCCCATACCATTCCTGAAATAATTATAAATATTTTCTTGTACCGGTCATCTTAGTATGATATAGTTACTGAATTCAGTCTGCGAAAGGCTGTCCGTTACACCCTGTATGACGATGTATGTAATAATCATTTATTTCCAGCGTAAACCTCATATACTTTGAAAACCATCGTAGATAGACACACTAATTGACTTGGCACTAACCATCCTTTTTTCAGCCAGAAGCGAAGCCCTAAGCCTTGGCTGAAGACCTTGTCTTTACCGTCGCTAGCGCCCATCCACACAATATGGACGGAGAGGCGATGTAAACGAACCTGGGTGTAGGGTCCCCAATCCATTGACGATTTTGTTTGAATTTTGTAACTACGAGACTGATTTGAAATTGTAAGTCTTATTTGTAGTGTTTTTTATAAGGTGCTGTTAATGTTGAATGTCTTAAAAACGTATTGTAGAAGTATTTTGTTAATTGAATGTTTTTTTTTCTAGAGTTCCGTTCGTTTACGTTGACAATTTGACGTTTATAGCCTTTATCACGTAGTGATAAGGGCAGTTTTGTAATTCAAATTACTATTGTGAGATTGGCTCTTGATTATTTAAAAAGTAAACCAAATCGTAGTACGTTTAAAAAAAAAAACATTATATCGTTGTATTTGTACTCCTACTACGTGGAACTTAAAAAACATAACTGGCGAAATGGGGGTGTACTATTAGGTCACCTCTGCCTAACCCTTCGGGGATTACAGGCATGATGTTATGGTGTTATGTTAGTTATATTTGTCTACTTGTCAAATTGTATTTTGTTTGTAACGTCCAAAGTTTTAAACCTCTTATAGTTACTCCAAAATTGAAAGAAATCGTTAGTGGATTGAATATTATAAAAGGACTGAATATATTTAAATAATTGTTGTATTTTATTAACTAATATTCGGGGTGAATGGTCTTGTAACGGTATATCATGATAATTTGCATATAACTTATGCATATAACTTAAAGACTTTTAAAATATAGTAAACTTTTAGAAAATTCAGATGGCTACGTTTTGACGGGAGTTAACCAACGCGCATTAATAATAAGTGCGTGCGTACGTACGTGGGTGCGTGCGTGCGTGCGTGCGTGCGCGCGTTCGCGTGTGTTAGTAGTGCGTTATAGTAATAATATCGATGATGGCTATTTAAATGTTGTAAGGGACATGAAACCGGTTAATGGATTTTGGACTTTCGGTGGTAAGCTTAACGTTGCAAAAATCCAACCGCACTCAATCTTCCGTACAGCATTTGTTTTTGCCTTCGATGTGTTATTTGGTTGTGTTGCTATTTCTATTTCTGAAATGTATTATGGTTTAAAATTGAAAAGCACAATTGATTGTGCTAACAAAAGTCTGCATATTATGTAAACACCGGCAAAAAACTGCGTCAAAAATACTTGTCATCTGAACTTTGCAAAATATACTAAAAGCTAAATTTCATATGAAAAATATTTAGTAACTTTAAAAATATATCAAATATTACCGATAATTGAGCTTATTGTATTCTATAATGTCATCTTTTATAGTTATATATTTATGTGTCTATATGAAAGCGCATAGTGAAACTTCGTATAATTTTTATGTGTATAATTTTGAGTATTTTATTTATATAATTTTGTCGACAACAAGTCATTATCGATGATTCGTCAAGTTCTTTAATTGATGTATAGTTCTAAGTTTTTATAAAATACAATTATGTCTTTATTGACATTCGTTTGGTTTGAACTTCCAAATGGTTCTTCCAAAAAGTATGAGACTGCAAAAAAAAAAAAAAATATATTTGGCTTAATTGGCCCAAAACGCAATTTAAAACAAGATTATTTGTAAAAACTTTTTAACAAAAAGCTTTTATTACCTTTGAGCAAATCTTCTGTCTGGAGCCACCCCTGGCCTCATCAGCCAGGCTGATGAGACAGAATGAGCCATCATAATTGAAAGCATAAACAAAATTTCGTGTCTGTGCTGTTAACCGTTGAGGAGTTTCCTCACCTGGAGCCAATCCTGGGTGTAGAAACTGATCATGGCTTTCATAAAAATGCATTGTCATCGAAAGTGAACCAACATGTAAAATTTCTACTCCGTAGCGTGAAAGGAAGTTTTTCTAATTCAGCTTTCAAGATTTGTTTTGAACAAACTAACAAAAATTGCAAGATAATAAAAAAAAATATCTTCAAAAAATGCTGTCCGATCCGAAAGGTGCATATAGGTATACCAATGATATTACCAAATAATATGAGAAACATAAAATATTCTTGAAATTAAACATATTAATGAATTTTAAAATGCTCAATTTTTGTGCTCAAATTGCCACCATTTCCCTAAAATCTAACAACCCGAGAAGCGAGCAGACTGGCTCCTCGCGATTACATAAATAGAATCTAATCTCGATAAATAATGTATGCCCCCCTCACGAATCGGACAGGGTTTTTTAAGATATAGGTATTAAGTTTGGCTCACAACAGTCGAAAACAAAGGCCTAAATAAAAATGTTATTGACATGTCGCGATCGCACATGTCGAGGGTGCCAAATTGAAATACCGTAAGGGAGATGAGCGCTTGTTGAATTGCAACGTTTGCTTCTACGCTGAAAGTCGAAAGTTCAACGTCGCACTGGCAATGTCTTACGTTACTTCATATTTCCACTATAGATATTTAAATCGGCTTTAAATAACAAGCAGTAAATATCTTCCTAAAAAAATAAAATTAATTAGTTGATATAATATTCTTGCAGAGTTTATAAATTTTTATCCATATATTTGTTAATTTTAAGATATTTTCCAAGTAATTGTTAGGATGTATGCGTTTAGATTTAAATTTTTATTGTATTTTATCGTCAATCTATTTACGTTGTACGCTCAAAGTGTTTTTTGAATAAAAGTTTCTATCAAATGTGGTTTTAATTTTGTTCCTCTAAAGTAGGTTAGCGTAACCTTTCAAAAATCCGACAACCTGTCTAACAGGGGTATCGAATTGCCCAGTAACTGTTTTGTGGAGGTCAGATAGGCAGTCGCTCCATGTAATTTGAATTGATTAGCTACGCATAAAACCCGTATCAATCGATAGCTGGCATCAATACCAACAAGCTTTGTATGAGACAATATCTTCTAAAGTGTCACGTTTCCGAGATATAAGCTATCAAAGTTGCGCTGAAGATGCCATCGTGAATGGACTTTAACAGCTCATATCTCGGAAACGTGACACTAGAACATTTTGCCTCAAACAAAACTTGTTTGTATTGATACCGACTATCGATTAATATAGGTGTCATTAATGGCCGCATGGACGAAAGTTAGGCAAGCCAGGCTTCTTATAAAAATCTTCCAAGCCCTTTATCGATTGTACTACCAAGACAAAACCATTTCACTGTGGGAAAAAAACCATGAAAATTTCAGCTTGCATTTACTGGATATAAAAAGTTTAAAGATTCATGCCTCTGGGTGTCTTACAAAAAACAAAGTGAGCTTGAGAAAATGCATTTATTTTGAAATCATACACAGACACTTCCAATTAATTTATTGTATAATATAATATGTAGGTATTTATAGATAAAACAAATAATTTCTTATAAAATGTATTAAAGTGTATAAAATCTTTTAATTATTTTACGAAATGATGACGATGGTCTGGGGAGATGCCTATGTCGATGACGAGTGGACTGCTATAGCAGATGCGCCAGAACCTTAGTTCTCCACCAGTCTCTGCCACCTCTTTAAGGTGTCCATCAAGCGGCTAGATTCCAAATCTAATATAAGGTATTTATTTATTAAGGATCCATCAAAATATTCACTAATCTAGACAACAGAAATAATGAATGGATAACAAAAAGTATTACGTTTCATCAACATCACATCTCTCACCGCTGCAACCCTGCGTACATTCACAACGCGATTCTTCGCTTACTTTCGTAACATG